>OZ009947.1:2452500-3930577 GCA_963932025.1 Erebia epiphron | reverse complement strand
AAGGTGAAAGCTGATGAGGCGTGCGCGTCATCATCAACGGCAGTGGACGTCATACGGGGCGCGCGGGCAGGCGGCCTAGCGGGTGGCTGGGCGCCGCGGGCCCAGCGCGGGCGCGGATGGGCGCGCGGCGGGTTCGGCGCGCGGAGCGGTGCGGCCCGCGGCCCACCGCAAGGATTCGCAGCGGATGCGACGCGATCGCGGTCTTGTAAAAAATGTGGCGTGGGTCAGTGCGATGGTGATAAGTACTGCCCGGCTCGCAGGGCTGTGTGTTTCTCGTGTGGTTCAGTAGGCCATTTTAAAAAATTGTGTGCTCTAAATCCACGAAAAAATGTGTATCAAATAGTGGAAAATAGTGATACAGATGAAGAATTATACATGATCTCTACGATCGACGGTGAATTAACTTGTAAGGACAACAACAGATGGTATGAAACTTTGCAATTATATAATAGTGTTAAAAAAGAGAAATTTAAACTTGATACAGGATCGGACCTAAACGTTATGTCTTTGGAAAAATATAAACAATTAGGTTTTCATTTGTCATCCTTGCATCAAAACAACGTTAAGGCTCAATCTTTTTGTGGTAATAAAATACCGATACTGGGTTCGTGTTATATTTCCTGGATATATAAAAATTGTGTGTATAATCTTAATTTTTGCATTTGTATAAATGATTGTGAGAGCGTGTTAGGTAAATATGCTTGTGAGGAATTAGGTATTGTGAAACGTGTGTACACTATAAATATAGATATGTATGCTGATTTGTTCAAAGGGTTAGGTAAGTTACCAGGCGAGTATAAGATCATTATTGATTCCGGGGTACAACCGTCGGTCTGTCCGGTCAGAAAAATACCTATTGGCGTTCGTGATAAGTTAAAAGTGGAATTAGAGCGTATGGAAGGTATGGGTGTTATAAGGAAAGTATCGCATCCTACCGAGTGGGTGAACGCGATAGTAGTAGTAGCGAAGAAAAATGGTAGTTTACGTGTATGTCTCGATCCGCGGCCGCTGAACCGGGCGGTGCGACGCGCGCACTACCCACTGCCGACGCTCACGGAAATAGCTGCCAAGTTGCAGGGCGCGCGATATTTCAGCAAGTTAGATGCTCGATCGGGGTATTGGATGATTCAAATTGATAATGAAAGCGCGGATTTATGTACGTTCGGAACACCCTTCGGACGATATCAATTTTTACGCTTACCTTACGGAATTAATTGCGCCTCGGAGGTGTTCCACGCTCGAGTGCGACAACTTCTGGAAGATCTGGAGGGTGTAGATTCGTTCGTGGACGATATCATCGTATGGGGTACGACTATGGCACAGCACGATGAAAGGCTAAAATGTTTATTAGAAAGGGCAAGACAAGTAGGTATAAAATTTAATAAAGAAAAGTGTGAGTTTAGGGTTCAGGAAGTGAGTTATTTGGGGCACACGTTCAGCTCGGAGGGCATGGCGATAGACAAAAGTAAGCTTAAGGCTATCGAGGATATGCCTACCCCTCAAAATAGGCCTGCCTTAGAGCGGTTCCTCGGTATGGTCAACTACTTGTCTAAATTTATTACGAATTATTCTGAGATAGCATCACCTCTTCGCGGGTTATTGAAAAAAGACGTAGTGTGGTGTTGGGAAGAGGCGCACGAGAAGGCCGTGCGTGAGCTGAAGCGGAAGTTGTGCGCGGCGCCCGTGCTGGCGCTGTACTCTGCGCGCGAGCCCGTGCTGCTGTCCGTGGACGCGAGCTCGCACGCGCTCGGCGCCGTGCTGCTGCAGGCGGGCCGCCCCGTCGAGTTTGCGTCCTCCACTCTCACTGACACGCAAACTAGGTATGCCCAAATTGAAAAGGAGTTGCTTGCCATTGTATTCGCTCTAGAGCGATTTCATCAATATCTGTTTGGCCGAGGTGACATCACGGTCGAAACGGATCATAAACCTCTAGAAGCCTTATTTAATAAATCGTTGGATGCGGTACCCGCGCGGTTGCAGCGCATGATGTTACGAATTCAAGGTTACAATTTTAAGGTAGTGTACAAGCCGGGCAAATATATGTTCGTTGCGGACACACTGTCGCGCGCTCCGCTACCGGAACTGATGAAAAATAACGTTTCGGCTGAAATCGAGGAGCAGTCTTGTTTTGTTATTAATAACGTTCGATTTACTGATGAAAAAATTAAATTGATTAAAGAATATATTGACTCGGACGAAGAATGCCAAAGTATTATCAAGTATATAAAAGATGGATGGCCAGTAAATAAGTATAGTGTCGATGAATGCGTGCGGCAATTATGGTCTTATAGAGAATGCTTCGAATACATAGATAATATTATTTTAAAAGACAACTTAGTTTATATACCTCGAGGCCTTCGCGCAGAAATGATAAACCGTGTTCACGAGGGTCACATGGGCATCGACCGGTGCAAGCGACGTGCTCGAGAGGTAATGTTTTGGCCAGGTATGTCGCGCGACGTGGAGCGCGCGGTGCGCCGGTGTGCGACGTGCGCGGAGCTCAAGCCGCGACCGTCGCGGGAGCCCATGATACCGCACGAGATACCGAATATCCCATGGTCGAAAGTAGGCTCGGATATTTTTCAATATCGGAATAAATATTTTTTGATTTTAGTAGATTATTTTTCTAACTTTATAGAGGTTAGCGCCCTAAGCAGTATAGGAAGTAAGGCTGTAATACGAGCTATGAAGGATCAATTCGCTAGGCACGGAATTCCTGTCCAGCTGGTGACGGACGGTGGTCCGGCTTACACCTCAAAGGAATTTGCCGATTTTCGGTCCAAATGGGGGTTTGCGCATGTCACTACGTCACCCAACTATCCTCAAGCTAATGGCCGAAGTGAGAAAAGCGTACAGACAATTAAAAACATGTTAATTAAAGCGACTAACTCAGGAACAGATTTTTATTTAGGTTTATTGAACTTTAGAGCGTGCCCACGCGACGGGTTAAGTTCTCCGGCTGAACTGCTCATGGGGCGCAGATTAAATACTAGGCTACCTTCGCATGAGCAGTCCCTAAGACCCTGCCGCGATAATACCGCAGATTACCAAAACATCTTGCTGAAGCAGGGTAAAAGTAAAACTTATTATGATCAACATTCGCGGCCCTTGCCTGAGCTTGTGCCGGGCCAGGGTGTTGTTATGATCGACGAAGGCAGACGCAAACATGCTGTAGTGCAAGGTGCGGCACCTCAACCGCGCTCGTACTTCGTTCAGGACAATGTGTCCGGGAGGCGATATAGACGGAACAGACGTCACTTGCTTGGTATGCCTCCAACTGAGGCGTGCGCAACGCCTAAGGAGGAGGATAAGTGGAGTAGCGCAGAAAGTGACGATCATAGTACTCCTCAGCAAATTCGTTCCACTGCTACTACTACCGCGGAACCCCCCACAGTCTATGATAGTGAGAATTCACCAATCAGTAATGAAAAATATACAAACAAAGTAACAGCACGCAGACCGGCGGCTGTCAAAGCTCGCATTAATTTAAAACATATGAAATAATGAAAGTGTAAGTTAATTAAGTGTGTCAAATGAGATATAAAATAATAATAGTGCATGATTGATCAATATAGTATATAAATAATTATAATGTATAAGATAATACTTAAAAATAAAAGGAAAAGATGTTGTGATTATATATAATATTGTAATGTGGGTAGGTATTTCAGTAATAATAAACGTCAGTTCTCATCAAGTGCTCGTATTATTCACAACAATATCTAAGGGAATAAGAATATTACTAGGTACATACAAACTTAAAAATATAGTGGGTAGGCTACAAAAATTTTAACTCGGCGCTCTAGCTCATCGCGTTGCTGCCAGCGGAACCGGTTTTAGTGGAGTTTGTAAGTGACAACTATTCAGGTTGTTCCAAAAAATGTTTTATATGTTTATTGTTTGTGTTTGAAATTTTTTTCGTTCATGTTTTCTAATCTAAAATTCTGCATCAATGATGTTTTCTTTTATAATAGGAAGGTTGTTCATTAGGGTTGGAACAATGACTTTGAGTCTTCTTTTGCCGTAATTTTATTCACAAAGGAGATTGATTAAACATGGTTTCGTTTTGTATCAGATTCAATTAATCTCGCGCGCGTTTGATAGAGTATTAATTTATGTTTTAGTATGTTTTTGAATGGATTTTTTTTTCTGTTTTTAGTCACAAAATGTATTGTAGGTAGCTAGCTAGCTGTATTGTACAATACTGGCAAACATACAGCTTGTAATATCCTACTTTCCACCCTTGTTTCATAATTCACAAGCCATAGAATATGTATTTTTTTCCAGATATTTAGATGGCGCATCTTTACGTAACGCAACTCGTGCAAACAAATTATGGGGTAGAATTATAATGGCCCATAAGAAGATGAGAAGTCGGCTCAATCAGTTCGAACTTGCTTTAAAGTTAGGCTCGAACAAATTAGCGAGATTTTATAAGAAAAACAAAAAGTTAATGAAAAAGTTGTCCACGGAGAATAATTATTTGCCTGTTGCAAAAAGTATAGGTAAGTACTTTACCTAGTATGACTAGATTATTTTCCCGGGATAAAAATAACTTATATCTTTCCCCTGGATGTATCATGCGACCTATCTCGGTTAAAAAGATGAGCCGTTAAAACGTAGCAGACAAACAGACACACATTCACATTTATAATATTATAAGTAGGTATGTATGGAAGTACTTAGGTACACTATTATTTTTCATGTTTTATATCATAGAAAACCTAACCTACCTATGTAACTTATCTACTCATTGCGTAGGTATGATCACTGATGTGTTTTTGTCTGTCACCCGTTGTAGCGACAAACGCGATAACGCGACACGATACGACCCGACGCGACAGTATCAAACGGTAGCCCTTCATTAATTGGCCCAATACAATATGATAGTACAGGTAACGTGGCCTACGTTGTCGCGTAGACAAGTTTGTAATTGTCTATGGCGTCACATCGTGTCGCGTCGCTTCTGTCGCTCACCTTGGAAAACGGCAGGGCGACCGCGTATCTTTTGCATCAATCATTGATACATCGCAATCGCCTCCGATTGGCTGAATTTATGGTATTCTTGCTGCGTCAATGGATTTCGTCCAATAGTGGGAGAGTGAATCCCTTCGTGTGCGGTCTCAAAATAAGCGCCCCCCCCCCCCCTGGTGTGCGGAGCGTTTCACAGGTGTCGAATTTCGCGGCCGCCGGTGGGCTCGCGCCGCATTAGAAAAATAACAACTCCTATTACTTGTACTGAAGCTATGTAAACAAACTACGTCATTCAAATCGTTACGAACTACAGCTGTAGATTAAAGTTTGAAAGGTAATCGCTCTTCTTTATGGTTTACACAGAAAAATGACAAAAATAAAGACCAAAAATTACCCTCTTTTTTTTTTTTTTGGTACCAATAAAATAAACAATATTACCCGTATCTATAGACTTTTTGATTGATGTGCACTATGGTCAATCATCTTAGAGTAAAAACACACGTAACGAAGACTCTGTCCCTTAATTCTTGCTCTAGAACAAAATCAAAAACAACAAAAATTTTTTTTTTTTTAAAGTTGGTGTCCTCCTCGCACAAAATTTCTACCCACCCATTGATTACATACAGTAAGAACGTCAAAAAATTCCTACTGTGTCCTTGTCTATCCTAGTATTTAATACCAAAGTTAGAGAGGAATCGAGACAGTAATCTATTTATAAGAAACAAAAATGTCGGCAACCGCGGTGGACGCGATCCGCCATTTTGTTTCAGCCATAATATGGCTACTTGCCACATAACGCCGAAAACGCCGAATAGCCATAATATGGCTACGTGCCACACGAAGGGCCAATCAGAGGTGATTGCGATGTATCAATGATTGATGCAAAAGTAACGCAGTCGCCCTGCGGTTTACACAAGAACGCCAGAAACGTTCGTGATCCATCCAAAGCGAACGATTTTTTTTTTTCTGCCCAGTCACTAGTGTGGTTTCGCCCCTAGTAAAATAAACTAGTGCCTTTAAAAATGTGAACGGCAAAAGGCTATTTTCGTAATGTTGCTATTATTTGTTTTGTTTTTCAGTTGAATCAACGAAAACCACCATAATAAAAGCAAAAAGAGGCGGTGAAGACTTTATAATACATACCAAGAGATTCAAAAGGTTTTAAAAATTCAGGTATGAATTTCATTAGGCACTCTACTGATAAATCAAGGCAACAAAATGATTAGGAACAAGATTTATCCTGTTAGTGGTAACAATACTATTAAAAGAAAAGACGTGTGGCACTCAGAGACTGCCGCGGTAAAGCTATTGCATAGCATTTTTTATCAACTTCCTATGACTACTTGTGTTGTTGACTTCAAGTTGTTGAAAATATAAAGGCGAAATATTTTTTTGAAAAGATGATTTTGGTTGCTATGACTACTTGTGTTGTTGACTTCAAGTTGTTGAAAATTGTTCACAAAAACACCCGAACTATTGAAAACATAATTCTTTAAAATTATTTCGCCTTTATATTTTCAACAACTTGAAGTCAACAACACAAGTAGTCATAGCAACCAAAATCATCTTTTCATAAAAATAGTCTTTTTATTTTCAACAACTTAAAGTCAACAACACAAGTAGTCATAGCAACCAAAGTGTTAGGTTCTTTTTCGTTACGGAATTTCTGGAATCGGTCTCCACGCTCAAGGCCCGCAATAGAAGCTATGCAATAGCTTATTACCTATTATGTTGTGAGAATATAATACATTATGTAATGTACTATACTTAATAAAACTTATACTCACCATAAGTAGGTATATCTAATAATCATATAAGAACGCATTTGCAAATCCCTTAAAATATTGGAGTTTTCAGTACATTTTGTGACTAAGTCAAGCAAAATAGGATAGAACTAAAAATTGCTATACAAAGATTGATCCTATATCTCCAATTTTTGGTAATAACATTGTAAAAAATCTTTATTTTTAATACTATAAAAATGATTTTCCCTCACCTCTTCACTCAAAATTGACGATTTAGGGGTGACTTTAGGTACATTTTTTACTGTAAATATGCCGTTTTTTTGTCATTAAAAAATACAATCTATTAGTAGATATGTTCACCTACAAATTTTGGTAATAAAAATATTAAAAATAGGACAAATAGTATACGAAATGAAATAAAAATTGCTTGTATTTTTTCACATATTTTGTAAATCTTAACAGAGTGAACATAAGGGTTATTTTGATTTTACTGGGTCTCTGGTTTGATTTCAAATTATCAATTAGTCTGCGTTTGACCGCCGTCGGGAGTGGACCCTGCGTCGGTTGCGAGCAGTCGCTGGTGTCGAAAAGATCGCTGTACATACACGAAATACCTACCTAGAGTACCTAGTTGAGCGAACCAAAGTTATATTTATAGTTATCACCTGTGCTGATATTTTGAAAAGGTAAGATATGGTACCTACTACCAACACAATACAATTTTATATTTACCAGCATTTAGAAATTTATTGCAGAGTCTCTATTCCCCGAGCGTGGTAGTGACCTGAAAGTATACTTCGACGACTTCTACTGGAACTCCTAGACGCGTAGAGCTAGGTAAATCGAATTTGGGCTCGTTTTGTTAGTTATGATGAGATCTTACCACAAAACTTGGTGGAGCGACCTGAAGGTATACTTCGACATTAACTACTGGAACTCCTAGACGCGTTGAGCTAGGTGTATCGAATTTGGGCTTGTTTTGTTAGTTATGATGAGATCTTACCACAAAACTTGGTGGAGTGACCTGAAGGTATACTTCGACATCCACTGCTGGAACTCCTAGATGCGTAGAGCTAGGTAAATCGAATTTGGGCTCGTTTTGTTAGTTATGATGAGATCTTACCACAAAACTTGGTAGAGTGACCTGAAGGTATACTTCGACATCCACTACTGGAACTCCTAGACGCGTAGAGCTAGGTAAATCGAATTTGGGCTCGTTTTGTTAGTTATGATGAGATCTTACCACAAAACTTGGTGGAGCGACCTGAAGGTATATTTCGACATTCACTACTGGAACTCCTAGACGCGTAGAGCTAGGTGTATCGAATTTGGGCTGGTTTTGTTAGTTAAGATGAGATCTTACCACAAAACTTGGTGGAGTGACCTGAAGGTATACTTCGACATCCACTACTGGAACTCCTAGATGCGTAGAGCTAGGTAAATCGAATTTGGGCTTGCTTTGTTAGTTATGATGAGATCTTACCACAAAACTTGGTGGAGCGACCGGAAGGTATACTTCGACATTCACTACTGGAACTCCCAGACGCGTTGAGCTAGGTGTATCGAATTTGGGCTGGTTTTGTTAGTTATGATGAGATCTTACCACAAAACTTGGTGGAGTGGCCTGAAGGTATACTTCGACATCCACTACTGGAACTTCTAGACGCGTAGACCTAGGTGTATCGAATTTGGGCTCGTTTTGTTAGTTATGATGAGATCTTACCACAAAACTTGGTGGAGCGACCTGAAGGTATACTTCCACATTCACTACTGGAACTACTAGACGCGTAGAGCTAGGTGTATCGAATTTGGGCTGGTTTTGTTAGTTATGATGAGATCTTACCACAGAACTTGGTGGAGTGACCTGAAGGCATACTTCGACATCCACTACTGGAACTCCTAGACGCGTAGAGCTAGGTAAATCGAATTTGGGCTCGTTTTGTTAGTTATGATGAGATCTTACCACAAAACTTGGTGGAGCGACCTGAAGGTATACTTCGACATTAACTACTGGAACTCCTAGACGCGTTGAGCTAGGTGTATCGAATTTGGGCTTGTTTTGTTAGTTATGATGAGATCTTACCACAAAACTTGGTGGAGTGACCTGAAGGTATACTTCGACATCCACTACTGGAACTCCTAGATGCGTAGAGCTAGGTAAATCGAATTTGGGCTCGTTTTGTTAGTTATGATGAGATCTTACCTCAAGACTTGGTGGAGTGACCTGAAGGTACACTTCGACGACCACTACTGGAACTCCTAGACCCGTAAAGCTAGGTGTTTCGAATTTGGGTTCGTTTTGTTAGTTATGATGAGATCTTACCACAGAACTTGGTGGAGTGACCTGAAGGTATACTTCGACATCTACTACTGGAACTCCTAGACGCGTAGAGCTAGGTGTATCGAATTTGAGCTCGTTTTGTTAGTTATGATGAGATCTTACCACAGAACTTGGTGGAGTGACCTGAAGGTATACTTCGACATCCACTACTGGAACTCCTAGACGCGTAGAGCTAGGTGTATCAAATTTGGGCTCGTTTTGTAAGTTATAATGAGATCTTACCACAGAACTTGGTGGAGTGACCTGAAGGTATACTTCGACATCTACTACTGGAACTCCTAGACGCGTAGAGCTAAGTGTATCGAATTTGGACTCAATTTGTTAGTTATGATGAGATCTTACCACAGAACTTGGTGAAGTGACCTGAAGGTATACTTCGACATCCACTACTGGAACTCCTAGACGCGTAGAGCTAGGTGTATCGAATTTGAGCTCGTTTTGTTAGTTATAATGAGATCTTACCACATAACTTGGTGGAGTGACCTAAAGGTATACTTCGACACCCACTACTGGAACTCCTAGACGCGTAGAGCTACGTGTATCGAATTTGGGCTCGTTTTGTTAGTTATGATGAGATCTTACCACAGAAGTTGGTGGAGTGACCTAAAGGTATACTTCGACACCCACTACTGGAACTTCTAGACGCGTGGAGCTAGGTGTATCAAATTTGGGCTCGTTTTGTTAGTTATGATGAGATCTTACCACAGAACTTGGTGGAGCGACCTGAAGGTATACTGCGACACCCACTACTGGAATTTTAGACGCGTGGAGCTCTGTCGAAGTAATGTGTAATGTGGAAGTATACCTTCAGGTCGCTCCACCAAGTTCTGTGGTAAGATCTCATCATAACTAACAAAACGAGCCCAAATTTGATACACCTAGCTCCACGCGTCTAGAAGTTCCAGTAGTGGGTGTCGAAGTATACCTTCAGGTCACTCTACCAAGTTCTGTGGTAAGATCTCATCATAACTAACAAAACGAGCCCAAATTCGATACACGTAGCTCTACGCGTCTAGGAGTTCCAGTAGTGGATGTCGAAGTAAACCTTCAGGTCACTCCACCAAGTTATGTGGTAAGATCTCATTATAACTAACAAAACGAGCTCAAATTCGATACACCTAGCTCTACGCGTCTAGGAGTTCCAGTAGTGGATGTCGAAGTATACCTTCAGGTCACTTCACCAAGTTCTGTGGTAAGATCTCATCATAACTAACAAATTGAGTCCAAATTCGATACACTTAGCTCTACGCGTCTAGGAGTTCCAGTAGTAGATGTCGAAGTATACCGTCAGGTCACTCTACCAAGTTCTGTGGTAAGATCTCATCATAACTAACAAAACGAGCCCAAATTTGATACACCTAGGTCTACGCGTCTAGGAGTTCCAGTCGTGGATGTCGAAGTATACCTTCAGGTCGCTCCACCAAGTTCTGTGGTAAGATCTCATCATAACTAACAAAACGAGCCCAAATTTGATACACCTAGCTCCACGCGTCTAGAAGTTCCAGTAGTGGGTGTCGAAGTATACCTTCAGGTCACTCTACCAAGTTCTGTGGTAAGATCTCATCATAACTAACAAAACGAGCCCAAATTCGATACACGTAGCTCTACGCGTCTAGGAGTTCCAGTAGTGGATGTCGAAGTAAACCTTCAGGTCACTCCACCAAGTTATGTGGTAAGATCTCATTATAACTAACAAAACGAGCTCAAATTCGATACACGTAGCTCTACGCGTCTAGGAGTTCCAGTAGTGGATGTCGAAGTAAACCTTCAGGTCACTCCACCAAGTTATGTGGTAAGATCTCATTATAACTAACAAAACGAGCTCAAATTCGATACACCTAGCTCTACGCGTCTAGGAGTTCCAGTAGTGGATGTCGAAGTATACCTTCAGGTCACTTCACCAAGTTCTGTGGTAAGATCTCATCATAACTAACAAATTGAGTCCAAATTCGATACACTTAGCTCTACGCGTCTAGGAGTTCCAGTAGTAGATGTCGAAGTATACCTTCAGGCCACTCCACCAAGTTCTGTGGTAAGATCTCATTATAACTTACAAAACGAGCCCAAATTGGATACACCTAGCTCTACGCGTCTAGGAGTTCCAGTAGTGGATGTCGAAGTATACCTTCAGGTCACTCCACCAAGTTCTGTGGTAAGATCTCATCATTACTAACAAAACGAGCTCAAATTCGATACACCTAGCTCTACGCGTCTAGGAGTTCCAGTAGTAGATGTCGAAGTATACCTTCAGGTCACTCCACCAAGTTCTGTGGTAAGATCTCATCAGAACTAACAAAACGAACCCAAATTCGAAACACCTAGCTTTACGCGTCTAGGAGTTCCAGTAGTGGTCGTCGAAGTGTATCTTCAGGTCACTCCACCAAGTCTTGAGGTAAGATCTCATCATAACTAACAAATTGAGTCCAAATTCGATACACCTAGCTCTACGCGTCTAGGAGTTCCAGTAGTGGTCGTCGAAGTGTACCTTCAGGTCATTTTACCAAGTCTTGCGCTAAGATCTCATTATAACTAACAAAACGAGCCTAAACTCGTCACCAATAAATAATAATATATCGAAGTTATGATATAAGTTGATTCAACGTATTGATGTAGAATTTTAGATCAATGACCTCGCAGCTTATCCGTGCATGTGTGTGCGTGGGAATTAACCATGTGTAGTAGTGCGATTTCATACCTATCCATTTCGGAAATGCGTCCTTAAGTTAAAATAAGAATAGGTACTTACTTAATTATTTTATCTACTCCAGCATCGAAAAGTTCCAATTTCGAATTTGACAACTATATCGAATTGAACCCTCTTTCGTGTTTGCTTCTCATAACGATACAGTTCGTTGTATGGGAGCTGTATCGTTATGAGTCGTAGCTGTATCGATATGGTTATCTTCATAAATAGGATACCTATAGCTTAGCGGCTCTGGGTTCTGGCACTTGATTGATTTGACTTTTTTATTAATTTATAAAGTTAAAAATTATAAAGACGTCCTTGTCGTAGATAAAATCTTGTATGCAACTGTACGTAATTAGTCATTTTAATTCTCGTACTATCCTATTTTATATCTACTCCAGCATCGAAAAGTTCCAATTTCGAATTTGACAACTATATCGAATTGAACCCTCTTTCGTGTTTGCTTCTCATAACGATACAGTTCGTTGTATGGGAGCTGTATCGTTATGAGTCGTAGCTGTATCGATATGGTTATCTTCATAAATAGGATACCTACAGCTTAGCGGCTCTGGGTTCTGGCACTTTTGGTTTTTATTAATTTATAAAGTAAAAACTTATAAAGACGTCCTTGTCGTAGATAAAATCTTGTATGCAACTGTATGTAATTAGTCATTTTAATTCTCGTACTATCCTATTTTGATACTCGCCAAGCCTCGTATCAAAAAACAGCACTCGAATTAAAATGACCCTCATTACGATACAGTTGCATAAATAGCTATTGATTGCCACCCTATAGTTATAGTATAGTAATAGTTGACTGCCTCGTTGGTCTAGTTGTTAGCATATTCGACTGCGGCCGACGAGGTCCCGGGTTCGAATCCTGGGTCGGGCCATAACAAGTATTGGATTTTTCTGGCAAGAAATTCTCAGCACTAGCCCGGAGTCAGGAAGTTGGCGGTGCTTCACCCCCGTGCCTCGGAGAGCACGTAGCCCTGCGCCTGACCTCTCACCGGTCGTGTCGGATTTTCCGTCCCATCGGGCTATGAGAGTAAAAGAACAGAGAGTTCACCTGTGTATGCGCAGACATGTACCTACCTACACTGTAATAATATCTCCCGCGCAGATGGCTTATCACTCTGGAGATAGGCCGCCGTGGCCGAATATCGGTCGGGAGGATAAATAGCACAGTCTAAGGAGAAAGATACGTTACTAATGCTGTAGCTATCAAGCACAGATTTCGAAATTCCATATTCTTCGCCGAGAATCGAACCCAGGGTCATAATGCTCACATCGCGGCATCGAACCGACTAACGCTTGGGCCAGAAGAAAAGTAGCACAAAACTCTTAATGATACCCTACTTGGTGGCGCGGGGCGTTGTCTTCTAAATTTCCTTTACAAAATCTAGACTTATCGGTTGATATAAACGTATCTTATGTGGACTGTAATTTTGTTGGTAGAATGACTCGGTTTTCCATAGGTTAATGATATAAGGTAATGGGTAAATTAGGTATACACTGACCTTTGCTTGTCGGCGAGAATGTTCTTTGGTGTTTGATGCACTCAACACTTATTGCACTTGTTTTGTGGCCACAATCACTGTTTAGCGTCATTAATAAGCGGTTATTTAAATAATAGAATTCAGGAAACTGTCCTTATGATGAATATGTATGATTCGAACGGAACGGCAGCGGAGCGGTGTTACACGTTGTACGGTTTTTCGCAAAGATATGCGTCCAGCACAGGTAGCCATTGAGGACTGTCTTCGTATTTTCTTCGTGCGTTCTCGGCGGCATACTGATTTGTGATTGGTCAGTTTGAAGGGAGATGGGGCATTCATGAAGGAAGCTAGGATTATGGTTTTACGAGTCATTCTATTTTAAATATAAAAAGAAATGCGCATATGGCGCAACCATGCTCCCGGGCTTTGAAGGAACCTTCAAAAATTATAATGAATAATATGCGAAAAGTATTTATAATGAGACCTACACGAAGATTCTAGCGGAATATTTATAAAAATGTAAATTACTCTAACTTAAATAGCGGTTTATGCGTAAACTAATTATATTAATAAGATAAGGTAAGACGCGATCTATAGAGCGCAGATGCCCTTAGCAGTTGTAACTTGTAGCGCGGATAACGCGTGTAAACTGTAAACCTAATACTATCCTAATATTATGAGTAAGTACTAAGCTATGCGTTATACTACCTATAGAACGAATAATATTAAACTAAACAAAAGTTATTGTTGCGGAAACGCGTTATAGTTATAACTTGCGCTGTATGGGCAATGCTGTTTGCTAGGCAACATCTTGGTGTGGATACCGAGTGGCCAACGTAAGAGTGGTGCGTTTTCTACAGATAAGTGAAACATAGCTCTTTCCTTGACTGGACGCGAAGCAATGTGAAACCTTTTACGAACTTGCAAAATGGGCCTCGACTTAAAGCGTATCCAGAAGGACTGAACTATAGCGTACAATAACAAAAATCTACACAATAACGGCGGATATAATAACGCATCCAGGTAGCCCTTAATTAAAACTAAAACGTATATTAAGTTTTTTCTATAGTTTAACAATGATGAAAACCTGTTACTTAAGACAAGTATCGGATTTTCTTCAAACTCCTGAGCGGTATGGGTTGAAGTTTTCCGTCTCCACAAAGCGGAGTTATCCGAGAGTAATGCTCTTTGACTAGGAGTTTCATCGTTAGGTAACGATGACCGTGATGGACTAGTAAGCCAATAGCAATGGTAAAATAGTTGCAACGGTAAAAGCACGCGAGAAAAGTAATCAGCGGGAATTTTAACGCTGGGGATGTTATTTATGCAGTCAGACGATAGGGACTGAGACGCCGAATAACTATGATTAGTGATATAGATGCCACAGCCGTATGTACCATCGCTGGCTTCAGAGGATGTGAGACAGGAAACCTTCGATCTCTCTTCTACACCGAGGTGTCGTAAAATTCGAAACTCCGATAGAAGCGGTAACTCGGAAATAAAATTCCGAGTCACAATAACGTAGGCGGGAATTATTTCATTCCATATTAATTTAATCCATAATAATTCTTTGACATAAACAACGCAAAGAATTACGGGACCTACAAGAACGAAAACATTATAAAATCGCGCAGTTGTGGGTAGAAAAAAGCGATTTGTCCAATTTAGCGGCGTTTGAGATACAAACAAGATTAACATATTATGTGCGGAAATTTTATAATGTAAAATCGTGAAGGTATTATCAAGGGATATGCCTTGAGATTGTCGGTGCGCTTGCGGTATTTTATTGCGTATCGGCCCAGGCGAGTTGCTAGTTAATTTGACCAAATTAAACTCTCTTGGCTTGAACGTTTCGACTACTGGATCTGCTGTCCCAACTGTTTCCTTACTATAGGAAGCAGAGGAAGCAAGATCGTTCATATAGATATTACTTTCGGGAACCGCGGCTATAGGAAGCCTCTCTTGCTTAACGACTTCACGCAATCTACGAAGCGCTAAGAAGAGAGAGGAGCGCGATCCGAAAGTGAAGCGATTAAACATTTCATAGGTATAAAGCGGGTTGTCGAATCTATATAAGATTATTTTGTATTTGCGGTGCGGGGAGTACAAATCAATATATAAATATATGTGCGTTACATCGGCGAGGAAAGCTATATTGAAATACCTATTTTTTAGTACGATATTATAGATCTCAGTATGCGGGTTGTAATCTAAACCAAAAGTTTTGACGATAGTGGTTGATTTGTCGTAACGTTTGACAGAATGATACGAAAGGTCAGAACCCAGTGAGGAGCATTCGTCAGCATAAACATTTGAGAGACCTTCCATACAAGGACGATCGACAGATAAGCTATCGACAGGGTTGTTACTTGTCGCGGTGTGTGTACTGTCAAACTCATGCTCAACGGGATTTAAAATTTCAATTTTGGGTATTTCTGCTAAGGCCGAAATATTTTTTAAATTATGAAGCGAACAGAACGCAGCGGTATGCGGGAGCTGAGGGACGACTGGAGCGTCACCCATAATAATATAACCAAGAGTGGTTTCTATAGCGGAAGGCGAGTTGTCACTACCTGTTAATTTATTGAAGAGTAGAATTTCACAATAAAGATTTACTCCCAATAATAAATCGATAGGTCCTGGTTCCGAGAATTCATCGTCTGCGAGGGGAATATTCCGTATCAGAGCGTTCATGGCTGTAACGTCAACACGCGCATCGGGCAGCTGTGACGTAATCCGCTCAACAACCAGCGGGTGAATGGAATATTCTTTTATCTCATCGAAGCGAGACTTAAATTTTAAATCGGTGTCACCTAAGATCTTTTGTGAAGATCCACCTATACCCTGTACTTCAGCGAAACGAGTTTGCGAGCTAATAGGTAGCGACAAGCGGTTGCAACAGGCTACACTAATGTAGTCCTGCTGGGACCCTGAGTCCACAAGACAGCGTAAAAGGTGAGGGCGGTTATACTTATCGTATATTTTAATTTTAGCGGTACCTAATAAGGTTGTAATAGCGGTGCGGTCGTGATAATCACGAGATATAGTACATATAGATGCGGGAATATTATGAGCGGGAGAATCATTGGGCGATACAGAATTATTTATTTTAGCGGGTTGATTATTGGCGGGTGAATTATCAGATAAATTAGCGGATGAATAAGCGGGTGAATTATTGGATGAATTAGCGGGTGAATAAGCGGATTGATTAGCGAGTTGAATACCTATATTATGCTCAGAATGATCGCTCGACACAGTGCAAGACATATCATTTGAGTTAGCGGGATGCGTACAAGTGTGCGGACAACTATGTGACGATGGCGCATTGACAACGACACTGCAGTTCGATTTACTAGATCTAGAAAAACACAAATTTGAATGGTGACGCAATGAGCAGTTTGAGCAGTTCCTGCTGCTGGAGCAGGCAGAATTCTTATGAGAAGTACCTAAGCAGTTCGTACAGTAGGAGTGCCTTTTAACAATTTCGAACCTCTCCTTAGGGGTCATCTTCATAAACTCAGAACACTTGTATAAGTGGTCATGCCAATCATTCTTACACACGACGCACTTATTACCTTCATTCGAGCTACTAGAGTCATCCGTACTCACAAAAGATTTAGTAGACTTCGTGGCAGATGCAGTTACATTTTTAGAGTGCGACTTATTATTAGACTGTGCACCTAGGGAACTTGTATTGCTGCCCCTAGACAACACCTTACTCTGTTCTTTTACGAAATCGATTAGACCTTTATAGGATGGAATTTGTTTTTTGCGGTTAATTAGTTCAAACATTTTAACTGTATCTGAGTCCAATTTTAGTGTAGCCAAATGAAAGAATATAAAATCAGTCAAATCTATTTTTAACTGTTTAAGCGCTTCTACCGACGAATCGAAGGTGTTTATGAAATTATCCAAAGCGTTATCATTATTATTCGTGAGCGGTTTAAATTTCAATACTTGATTTAAATAAGCGGAAGCGAGCGAGCGTTGGTCGTCATACTTCTTATCAGGGCGTCCCAAATAATTGAATAATTTTCAGCGGTTGCTGGCAACCCTGCACATACGGCGGCAGCCCTATCGGTTAATTTTCCGACAAGGTAAAATACTCTTTCACTATTATTTAAGTTCGGGTTATCATGTATCATACTCTTAAACTGCTGGTAGAACAACGGCCATTTCGTTATATCACCATCAAAAGAAATTAAATTAATTGGCGGGAGATGAGATTTTAATTTGGGGAACCTTGACAAAGAGCTCTGTTTAATAGTATCAGATTCGTTATCACTACTGTTAATGGCTAATATTTGCTTAACATAGCAGAAAAGTTCCTCAAAAGAAGTCCACGATTGATAGCTTATTGGAGTTTTAGGATTTAATCTTAACTGAGTAGCGTTATATAAATCTAATGTTTGTTCGAATTCTTTCCGCAAGGTATCTAGATTAACAGCTTGACTTAAAAGACTAGGCAATTTACTTTCATCTGTTTCTACTTGCACGGCGGTATCAAAAATTCGTTGCATTCGAGCAAACATTACATCACGTTTAGATTCCAATAATAACATTTGACATTCGTCATTAGTGCGTAATAGACTAGATTCACCTTTAGTACTCATTTTGAGAAGTTAAATATATTAATTATCTAATAAATCGAACACAACGAATATATATTAGCGTAAATATACTATATAGCCAAATGCGTTATTATAATTCGTAAAATATTAATGACTATACAATGCGTAATGATATATAAGCGAAAACACACAACTCTTAATTATTAGCGGGCGGTTAAATATACGAGCGTTATAATATAAACTATACGAGTTAAAACCATTCCGTCGAAACAACAATAATTTATACCTATTCAGATGCAACTGCAGTGAAAGGCCGACCGTGACCTTCGGATCACATTGAAACGTATTCAATTTGCTTCGAACCTACGAGTGCCTACTGCCTAATCAGTTATTACCTACCTATATAGCACTGTATTAAGCCTTTTTATACGTTAGCAGATCTACAATAAATAGGTAGTATAACGTAAATTAAGGCGCAAAATATCACTCGCGGTAATAATGATCGATCACGATTACGATTACGATTCAAAATCCGGCTCGAAGGACCAAAAATGGTGGCGCGGGGCGTTGTCTTCTAAATTTCCTTTACAAAATCTAGACTTATCGGTTGATATAAACGTATCTTATGTGGACTGTAATTTTGTTGGTAGAATGACTCGGTTTTCCATAGGTTAATGATATAAAGTAATGGGTAAATTAGGTATACACTGACCTTTGCTTGTCGGCGAGAATGTTCTTTGGTGTTTGATGCACTCAACACTTATTGCACTTGTTTTGTGGCCACAATCACTGTTTAGCGTCATTAATAAGCGGTTATTTAAATAATAGAATTCAGGAAACTGTCCTTATGATGAATATGTATGATTCGAACGGAACGGCAGCGGAGCGGTGTTACACGTTGTACGGTTTTTCGCAAAGATATGCGTCCAGCACAGGTAGCCATTGAGGACTGTCTTCGTATTTTCTTCGTGCGTTCTCGGCGGCATACTGATTTGTGATTGGTCAGTTTGAAGGGAGATGGGGCATTCATGAAGGAAGCTAGGATTATGGTTTTACGAGTCATTCTATTTTAAATATAAAAAGAAATGCGCATATGGCGCAACCACTACTTTTTCCCATAATTTCCTTTTCTTTTCTTATCTTTTTACCCTTACCAAAAATAAGCCACTTCTCTCGATGCCTATAAGGAAGGAACACACTCATGTTTGTCGAAACTCACACTCAGGATGCTGCGAAGTGGATATAAGGCTGTGAGTGCACTTCCGGAGAGGGCCGGATGTGGCAATTTGACGCCCTCTTGATCTTGAGCCGACAGAGGCGACAGACGAAAGGATTCTCGATGGGACTTGACCTATATCGATTATATTACAGGCTAAGAGATACCTACCTAATAGGTATGTTATAGCCTAGAATCAGGTAGGTAACAGGTTCCGAGATGTCAATTTGGGAATTTCCGAATTTTGTCTAGGCTGGTCTGGTTGGGAGGCTTATGCCGTGGCTAAATTCAACTACTACTAACAGTTACTACTACTAGTTCTACTTAATAGTTACACTTACTACCCTTAATTGATAATAATTTGTCCATTTCTTTTAGATTAATCTTACCTACCTACGTGTGTCTATTTTATTTATATTGTATAAGTAAATATAATAGACACACGTTATTATATTTATGTTTATATTTTATTTAGTGTATTAATATGTTATTATTTTATGATATTATCTATTAGTATTTAAGTTTATTTTTATACATCACCTGTCCACTTGTTCCTACGATCCCTACAGGCATCAGCTAGTCTTGCCATGAAGAACTAACCTTCTACAAAATGTAAGGTATTTTGAATGGAGGGAAAATAACTCAGTTTTATTTTGAATCTGTATTCAAGAGACGCTGTAGGTACAATTGATACAAGTCTAGGCGTAAATGTAGACGTCAAAGTGTATTTCGTCCCCGCGGCCGCTCTTCATCCGCAGTGTCAAGTAGTTGAAGCCGAGGCCGCCCGCTGTCACGTTGGCTGACGCTTCCGAGTTGGTCAAGTCGTACGCGAGGATACCCTGGAAATATAAAGGCTGTTAAAATATATGAAACTAGATGATTCCCCCGACTTCGTCAGCGTTGATTTGTGTTTTTTGATTCCCGCGGGAACTCTTCAATTTTCCGGGATAAAAAGTAGCATATGTCTTTCCCTGGGATACAATCTGTCCTTGTACCAAATTTCATCAAAATCGGTTGAACAGATACATTTTTTTGAATCCCGCGGGAACTCTTCAATTTTCCGGGATAAATAGTACCTAGCCTATGTCCTTCCCCGGAATGTAACCTATCTCTGTACCAAATTTCATCAAAATCGGTTGAGTAGTTGGGCCGTGAAAGCGTAGCAGACAGACAGACACACTTTCGCATTTATAATATTAAGTATGGATTTCGTTGCGTGTAGCATCTTATTTATAGATATTTCATTCAATGTGTAATCGTGGTTATCGTCGTCTCAACCTACAGACGTCCACTGCTGGATGAAGGTCTCCTGCATGGATCGCCACAGAGTACGGTCTTGTGCCGCTTGTTTCCAGCGGCTCCAAGCTGCACGCTTGGGGGTCGTCCAACGCTGCGCTTCCCGGTGCGAGACCGCCATTCAAGCACTTTGGGACCCCAACGCCTATCGGTTCTACAAACTATGTGCCCCGCCCATTGCCACTTGAGCTTGGCGACTCTTCGTGGTAGAAATGCGCAATTGGTCACGGGCCATTCGACGCAGGTATAAGGTATGGTATCTACATACAGTCAATACCTTATATTATTCAAAGAATATGTTGGAGGGAGACGCCGGATCGAAAAGGCGGAAGAACGTGGCGTTCTTGCGCCGCCTGGATCGTGGAATTCCCTACAGGAGACCAATATATTGCAGTGGAAGTTTATTTTTTGACGACGACGAGAGTTGTCATACCCAAAAAAGAGCTCTGAATCTTCAAAGACCATCCAAAGACGCAAATTTGGTTCATTGCAATCAACCGCTTGCGTCTTTGGCGTTCTGTTTTCGAAATGAAATGAAATGAAATCACCTACGTGGAGTCGTACCAGACTGCTTATTATAAAAAAAAATATTAATTGGTTATATTAACATAGATTTATTATATATTTACTACCGTTTATAGCCACGGCCAGAGATAAGGTAATTTTACATATCTCTGCCACGCCGAAGCCTCCTATCAGATCCAATTACCATAATAAATTCCAATTACTGCCGGGGATCGCACCAGGAACCTCCGACATATAATTCCACAGCGCTCATCACTGCGCCAGGGTCAGGTTGTCAAAAATAAACAAATTAAAAAGGCCCACATTTGTACCTGAATAGATCTTCCGTAGCCAATCGAAGGAGGCATGCTGTAAGTGAAGTTTTCCACCCGTTTCCTGAACATCCTGGAATTATACTGGACCTCGCGATGGTACACCTCCTGTCTCAAGACGTTGGTACCCATGAATGTGTGTTTACATTCTATCAGGACAACCGCTGCAACCAAAATAGCGAGAATCACGTAGAACCTCATTGCAAGAGCGGAGGAAAAACAATCGTAGAGGAAAATCAAACGTTCGGAAATTAGGAATCGAAAAATTATGAGACGGAAACTGGAAAGCGATTGGTTTTATACACCTACCTTTTTAAATGACATATATATAATATTATGAGTATGCGGTTAATGTAAAAAAACGGCTAAGTGCGTGTCTAGCCACGTGCAATGTAGGGTTCCGTAGGTACCCGTAACATTATGCGAACGTTTTCTATCTGCAGGTCTGCTCTGGTGAGAGGCTTCGGCCATGATTAGTTAGTTAAAGACTACCGGTAAAATATACCGGACATGCCACCAAGCGATTTACCGATTTAGGTACTTACCTTTGAATGTAATATACCTGATTGCCATATCCCTACCGGTTAAGTTAGGTAAACCGCTACCATCCATCGTTACTTATTATCATTACGGTAGGCAAAGGCTTTAACTTGTAGTGGAATAAAAATGAGATATCCTTACATGCACATGCAATGACATGTGAAACGCAGGGACGATACAAGAGACCCGTAATAGTTGCTGGACAGCAAACCAGAGGGCGGTAGAGGCCGAGGAAAACCTTGAGTCCGGTGGATTGTCGGAGTGGAAAGGACATTTGGGAGTAGTGACTAGTGATGACGGCTTCTGATCGCCTCCGATTAAGAAATTTCTTGACCAAGCTAACCCAGGGCTGTAGTGCCTTGGTGGTGATGATGTGATATCTTGATCGATATAATATAATTAAGAGTTATCATGTTGACTTTGTTAAAATATTAATGATCAGAAGGGCAGAGAACACAGCACAGCACAGTGGCATTTATGATTTTCACATTTAATAAGATTTTTCAAATGTCGCCACGGAACCCTGAATGCACTATCGAATAACGGACGAAAGTAAATTAATGGCCTCTATAGGTATTTTGGCTATTAATTAATGATTTTAACAAATTGCGGTTTTGGCCCAAGTTTTATCATAATGCTCATTTTAATTTAATTTATCTGATTAGATAAATTTATTTTAATAACAAAGATATTATTATATAAATAATAATAATTAATAGGACTTAAATGTTCGTACTTCTATTATAATTGATATGGTTAACCTTGAATTAGTAATACTTAATATTGGAATTTGGAGTGCCTTTTAGATTTTTTAATGTTTACATATGTCGCCGTAAGATTGTAATCTAACGCTTTTTTTTCGATATATTGTAAACAGTCGAAAGATTGTGAACCGTTCAATGTTTTAAGTGTCAATTTTTGAAATATTCATTGTATTTACGTTTTCTTGTCTCTTTCTTGTAGGTTAGGTTAGGGTACGACATAAATAATCAAGTAGTTCGGGTTCTATCATCTATCGGGTTAATAAACCTAACAGATTACAATCTACCGAAAAATAATCCGTTATAATATTGTAATCATTCGACAGTTAACAATTTCGCGAGTTAGATTATAATCTAACGGTTTTTACAATCTTACGTCACCGTAAAAGGTTGTAAAAACCGTTAGACATCAAATAAATATCAAATAATATCATATAATATATTATAAATGCGAAAGTTTGGATGGATGGATGGATGTATGGATGTATGGATGTTTGTTACTCAATCACGCCAGAACGGCTGAACGGATCTGGATGAAATTTGGCACAGAGATAGATTATAGTCTGGACTAACACATAGGCTACTTTTTATCCCGGAAAATTCAAGAGTTCCCGCGGGAACCAAAAAACCTCAATCCACGCGTACGAAGTCGCGGGTATCAGCTAGTACACTTATAATTTTAGTCCCTGACAAAAAATACTAGGGATCAGACAGGATATAACGTCCGTGTTTGTTTGGGAGACGTCTGTGCGAAACCGTAGATAATTATGTTTATCCTGTCGCGCCAGTGTGTGCGTCTCCATTATAAATGTACACAAGTTGACTTTTTGTCCACCAGTATTGTTTTTGTCTCTAAGTAGTCTCCTGACGAGTTAACACCCTATTTTTAATAACTTACGTACCCAATAGTAGCTCATTTTAGCTGAAAACCGTAAGGTCCTGTCCTGCTTTAGCGACAAACGCGACTCAATGCGGCGTGAAGTCACAGAATCATACAGTAACTGACCCCACGTGGCTTATGTTTTTGCGTAGATACTAGACAATTTTGTCATTTTGTCGCTTCCCTAGAATAGCGGGCAACCCGTTGTCCTAGGTGAACAACGCAACGCGATGCGACGCAATAGAAAATGAAGTTACGTTTACATTGTCGCGTAGATACGTCTGTCATTTTCTATGGCTCACCTAGTCAACGGGTTAGAGTTATAGATGGATGATGCAGGGAGCATATGACGTTGTTACCATAAACTACTGATCGGATCGCGATACGAGTGAAAATCTTTAAACCTGCCATAAGGAACGAAAGAATCCTATTAAAAAACATTGTTAAAAAAATTCAGTAACATGACATATAACATATTTTTAGGGTTTGACCGATTTGTGTCAGTACATGAAAAAAATAATTATTTTTCTAACTAAGGACTATACGGAACCATAGTCAATGTTTCCCTATCACACTTTAGTTCCAAACTATAGCACACCATTATTTTTATCTCACCCAAAAAACCCATATAAAAATAAACGATTACCCCAAAACTCTACATTCGACTCCCGGCTAAAATCAGTGATTTCGTAATTTCCTTACTTAACTACCCTCCATTTTCAAAATGAGGCTGTACCTCTTCTTGGCGGCGCTAGTAGCAGCGGTTGTGATAACCGAATGCAAGCATACGTTCCTGGGTACCAACGTCCAGAGGCAGAAGGTGTTCCATAAGAACGTCAAATACGGCTCATACCTGTTCCAGAAACGTGTTGAGAAGCTGAAATTCAGCATGCCTAACAATTTCTACGGAAAGTCTATTCAGGTAATAAACTAGTATTATAAATGCGAAAGTTGTTGTAAATAGTTTATTTGAGTGACACAAATAAGACAAGTAAAAATCATATTCAAATAAAAAAGAACATAGAGTTCCTTCATACAGCCAGCACGATTAAACCTCAACATCCTCCCCTTAATCGAGAAGGCTACAAACTAAGTTGCATGACAGTACAAACACGGACACATATCAATCGACCTGACTGTACTTTAACAGAAAATCATAACATACAAAACACACAAGAGCATATCACTAGTCTAAAAGTATTAAACAAAAGAGTATTAAAAAAAAATAAGCACAACTTATGATATCATTAAGCCTATATCAGACACGCAACGTTGATGTTTGCAACGACCCAACCCTTTGGTCAAAATATCCGCTAACATCCTATCAGTAGGCAAATACGATAATTTAATCTTGTTACTTTCGACTAGCTCTCGAATGAAATGGTACCGGACATCGATGTGTTTTGTCCGATTATGATGAACCGGGTTCTGTGCCAACTTCTGCGCACTTTGGTTATCGTTACAAAGAGTAACAACAGATGACTCACCTGTAAGCTCACCAATCAAACGCTGCAAATACACAGCTTCCTTGGAAGCACTAGTTAAAGCCATGTACTCTGCCTCTGTAGAAGACAAGGCAACTGTGGGCTGTTTTTTACATTCCCACGATACGGGTGCATTAGCTAATTTAAAAATATACCCAGTATATGACCGTCTATCATTACCATTGGCCCAGTCGGCATCGACAAAACCACATAAAGGTTCTCCAGTCTTTCTAAAAATAAGACTGTAATCTAACGTACCTTTTAGATACTGCAGGACGCGCTTAGCAGCATTCCATTGCGTCTGCATAGGGTTTTTATTAAATTGACTCAGAAAACTAACGGTAAACAAAATATCAGGCCTAGTGTTTATTGCTAAAAACATTAGACAACCGATTAAGTTTTGGTAGGGAACATTGACAACTGGTTCCGACTGAGAACGCAGGTCAATACTTACATCCATAGGAGTAGAGACAGTTTTGCACTCCGACATATTAAAACGACTCAACGTCTCCAATATGTAACGCTTTTGATCTACCTTCACATTGTTTGTCTCTTTTTCTCTAGCAACACGTAGACCAAGGCAATAATTTAGTTCACCTAGATCCTTGACACCAAAATAAATAGTCAAACCGTTCTTCAAGTAAGATAACTCAATTTCTTTGTCATAAATCAGAATTAAGTCATCAACGTAGACTGCTAAAATAGAAATATTAACAGTACTTCGTTTTAAATAAATACAAGGCTCAGACTGTAATCTTTTATAGCCTAAGTCTAGAAGTACCTGATCAAGTCGTTTATTCCAGGCTCTCGCGGCTTGCTTTAGACCGTAAAGCAACTTGTTCAACTGACACACTTTAGACTCCTCACCTACAGCTATAAAGCCTTCGGGTTGTACCATAAATACCTTCTCGTCTAATTTCCCATGCAAAAAAGCCGTGTCTATGTCTAAGTGATGCATTTTTAAATTATTCTCTACTGCTATAGCAATTAACACTCTCAGTGACGAATAACGAACAACCGGCGAAAAGGTTTCTTCGTAGTCAATACCGTAACTTTGATGAAAACCTTTTGCAACTAAGCGTGCCTTGTACCTACTAACTCTACCTTCGGCATCACGTTTCAGCTTGAAAACCCACTTACACGGTATTATTCTCTGACCTGTATTCTCTACTAAGGTCCAAGTACCGTTGGTGATCAAAGAGTTGTATTCGTCCTTCATTGCAGCTATCCACTTAGATTTATCAGGACGTGTAAGAGCATCAGAATAAGAGTAAGGTTCATCTGTTAACTCACAACTTTGCATCGTCGAACAACAGACACTACAGCGATAATTTACAGGCTTTCTCTCCCTCAAATTGTACCTTCTACCGGATTCCACATGCACCTCTTCTTCCTCTGCAGGACTTGCGGGAAGAGGATCGGCAATGGGGAGGGGTAGTGACTCGGGTATGGCGTCAGTAGCATTGCTGGTACTTGCCACAGGATCGTTACACAAGGTTGACTCCACAGCCGAACTGCCTTGCACCTGTAAATTACTGGTATCAGAAGAGAGAACAATATTTTCACGAGGTGAATCCTCAATTGTTTTAGGATTCGAAAAACAATTCTCTAAAAATACTACGTCCCGACCTTTTATAGCTTTCCTAATATTACTAGGATCTCGAAACCTATACGATTTGTTGTCATCACAATAACCAACGAATATGTACTGTTTTGCTTTCGGGTCTAGCTTTTGGCGATTGCAATCAGGTACATGTACGTATGCACGACAACCAAAAACACGTAAATGAGCAACGTCTGGTTTACTGTTGTACCATAGCTCGTAGGGGGTACGATTTTCTAGAGCTCTGTGTGGACACCTATTTTTCAAATAAGTAGCTGTACGTACCGCATCTTGCCAGAATGTTTTAGGTAGGCCACTGTCCTGCAGCATACACCTAGCCTTCTCTACCAAGGACCTATTTGTCCTTTCGGCAACACCATTCGACTCGGGACAATACGGAACAGTAGTCTGGTGCCTAATTCCTCTAGAAGCTAGATACGCTTCGAATTCGACATTGACATACTCACCGCCGTTGTCGGTACGCAAGTTTCGTATTTTAAGAGAGGTCTCTCTCTCAACAAGAGCTTCAAATTCTAAAAACTTTTTCTTAACATCCGCCTTAGAGCGTATAAAATAAGAAAAAATCATCCTTGAAAAATCGTCAACAAATATAAGTAAATATCTACTTGATTCTAAAGACATAACATCAAAAGGACCGCAAACATCAGAATGTATAAGTTCCAACATTTTGGTGCCTTTCTTATACTCAATAGTTTTGAAGGTTTTTCTACTCTGCTTGCCTTCAATGCAAGGTACACAAGGGTTTTTATCTAAAGAAGAATATTCAATACCTTTAGCTTGACCACGACGCAGATGTTCCAGACCAGCGCGGCACAGATGACCTAGTCTGCGATGCCACAGGTTCGAAGTGACACTAACTTCAGTAACCATCGCGCTTTCAGGATAAATAGGTATATGGTCTAGCCTGTACAAACCACCAACGTTGCATGTAGCGTGACCTACTGTTTTTCCAACTACCTTTACATCATCGTGTCTGTACATTGAACAACCATTCTTAGCAAAAATAAAAGTAATACCCTTATCAACAGCCTTATTTACAGAAATTAAATTAGTGGACAACTCGGGAACATAAAGAACGTCCTTTATACCATTCAATTTCAACTTATCGTCCTTGACAAGTAAAACTTCTCCAATACCAGCCGAATTTACCGTTTTGTTGTTGGCTAAAGCTATATCCTTGCTCGTAGACGTAGGGTTAAAATTGGTAAGCCATTCTCTAGAACAGGTCATATGGGTGGATGCACCCGAATCCACGTACCACTCCGTAGGACTTAAGTTACCTCCAACACCAAGAGCTGAAATAAGCGTAGATTCCTTAGCGTCATCTTGACTTTTACTCTGCGACTCTTTATCTTTAACCTGATCTTTACTCTTTCTTCCCTGTTTTCCTTTCTTTCTATGTGGACAATTAGGTCTCTTGTGTCCAGGCTCCTTGCATGTAAAACAAATAATATTCTTAATGGTTTTCAAATTATTCGTAGCAAGAACTGACTCTTTCGACTCACGTTTGGCGCTTTCATTCAGCAACTTCCGCTTAACTAGCTCAGATGTTACTTCGATATTTGAGTTCTCTAGGGCCATCACTAGGGGATCAAACTCTGTTGGTAAACCTCCTAGTAAAATTGCACCTATAGACAAATCATCAATTTTCCGACCTATATCTGCTAAATCTTGAGCAGTGCCAGTCACGGCATTAATATAGTCTTCAATAGAAGTAAAATTCTGCAACTCATATCGATATAACTTTCGCTCTAACGCCAATTGTCTACCCATACCTTTGTCCTCGTACGCATTAGCTAAGGTGCTCCATACCTCCTTAGCAGTCTTACAAGCACGTACTTGAGTGATAGCTCCGCCTTCTAGTGTAAGACACATTTTAGTTAACGCCTTCGTATCTCTAAGATTCCTCATAACCGATTTGTTGTAAAATAGTTTATTTGAGTGACACAAATAAGACAAGTAAAAATCATATTCAAATAAAAAAGAACATAGAGTTCCTTCATACAGCCAGCACGATTAAACCTCAACAAAAGTTTGGATGGATGTATGGACGGATGGATGAACGGATGGCTGAACGGATCTGGATGAAATTTGGCACAGAGATAGATTATAGTCTGTAATTTATTTTAATTTTATTTTTATGTAATAACACATAAGCTACTTTTTATTCCGGGAAATTTAAAGGTTCCGGCTAGAACCAAAAAACTTCAATCCACGCGAACGAGGTCGCGCGCACCAGCTAGTACTTCTATTTGACGACCTTCCTGGCATACTTAATGTGCGGAGATCGTGGGTTCGATTCCCGGTAGGGTCAATTTGGGAATTTATTATTTCTGAATTTTCCCTGGTCTGATGGCGTTCGTTAAAGATTTTTTACACTCCACTATAACATCTACAGGTCTAGCCCCACTTGAGATGCATGGAGCAAATATTATTTGTATGAATTGAATTTGCACGGGGCCGCGTCGCGCCACTGCGCGATAAACTTATCTCAGTGCATTGTTCCTATAGTATTTCAAAAACTTATCTTTTCAGGGTATCCTTGCCTACGACAAAACCAAGTCTGGAGCTTCAGCCAACGTGACAGATGGAGGTCTAGGCTTCAACTACGTCACTCTGCGTATGAAGAGCGAGCGCGGCCGTGAAATCAACTACGATGTATACATCTACGCCTAAACCTAAGTGGTTTGCACACCAAAGCTGCCGGTCCTCCTTGTCGTTTATTTGGGTATTTGACAACTAATTAAATCAATAACTTTTTTCCACTGTCAAAACGCACGCTTTATATCG
Source organism: Erebia epiphron (assembly GCA_963932025.1). NCBI lineage: Eukaryota > Metazoa > Arthropoda > Insecta > Lepidoptera > Nymphalidae > Erebia > Erebia epiphron. Next base: position 3,901,334 of record OZ009947.1, on the reverse strand, counting down.
GATTTTGTATAAAATACTGCCCGATTGTGTAAGGAAATCGTAATCGTAATGAATAAAATAAATAATTAATAAATTACCAGACACAGTGAAGATACAAACAAAATCTTAAGTACTAGTAGAAAAGAAAAATAAAATAACTTATGAACTAGACTGTGACAAGATAACTCCATTAAGGGCATCGGCTCAGCGTAATGGTTTGTCAAACGTGTAATTCGACCAGTTTATGGAGTTCATAGATGCCTGCGCATCATAAAGCACGTTTGAACTCCTAAACAGTTCAAGTAATACGTTTTACTTTTAAGCTGTCAAATGATTACGATTTGCTTACACAATTGGTCCTCTGAATTGTAACGCCATCAAAGCTCTACGCACTATTTTCATTTAATCGATAGTTTAAAATGGTTATTCAACATAAAACTAACAGGGGACTTGGATATTACGCGTCTTTTCATATTACCTCTATGCAATAATCACTAAAAAATAATTTATTTGAATAGCTGTCAATTACCAAATTTAGTTCTTTGCATTTAACTAACACGGGGTTGACTCGTGCCGTTTTCGACCCACGATTGGTGTGCTCTTTGAATGTTTCATTGAATAAATATAGCTACAAAAATTGTTTTTTTATTTGCTGACTAAATTATGCCCGCCACTTCGTCCTCGTGGATTAAGGCTTTTTAATCCCCGCGGGAACTCTTTGATTTTCCATGATGAAAAGTAGCCTATGTCCTTTCCTGCGATGTAACCTGTCTCCTAGCCCCACTACAGAGGCGTGGCACGGCGCGTCACGTAGCGGCAAGTATTCTACGTGCCGCGCCGCTCCGTGCATCTCAAGTGGGGCTAGACCTTTGCAGATGGACCGTGAGAACATAGCAGACAGACAGGTAGTTTTTTTTAGATTGACATAGACATTGACATTTTTTTGATCAAACTAAAGCGTTTGAAATATAATTTATACTCGTATATGTATTGAATTGTGAAAGTCGTTAGAAAATAAGATATAGGGCTTAATTGAAAATTCGCACGCGTAAAATCGTCGCGTCATATCGAGTCGCGGTCGCGTTTGTTGCTCACGTTCCTATGTGAGCAACAAACGCGACCGCGACTACTAAGAATATTGGCGTCTACCCACTGTATGATAAAAATATTGCAATTATTATACAATAATTGTTACGATTTGGTGTGACAGGCAGTCTTTGATACGCAAACGAATGCTACGGTATTTAGCCGCAGGTGCTTCCAAATTAGAATTTAGGAACAACGGCGTTTCCAATATTCCTCTATTTTGGAAACTCGACCGCGAACCCATTGTTCTATTAAATAATCTCGACATGGCGAATTATTGGGTACCTTCTTACTACTAGGCAAAATGGAATGAATGTAAGGGAATTTTTATTTGAAATACATATTATGTAAATGTAATTATAATTGGAGAAGGTATATTCTTTCTGTACTCAAAGAAATAGGTTTAATTTTTTTTAAAATAATTATAGAGGTTGCCTCCTACGTCCACTTACGTCCGCATTCCTACCGGAGTTTTTAGCCCCCGACGCAAAAAGAGAGGGGTGTTATAAGTTTAACGTGTCTGTCTGTGTATCTGTGTATCTGTGTATCTGTGTATCTGTGTATCTGTGTATCTGTGTATCTGTGTATCTGTGTATCTGTGTATCTGTCTGTGGTATCGTAGCTCCCAAACGGATGAACCGATTTTCGTTTAGTATTTTTTGTGTCATAGATAATTTTATCCCGAGTGTTCTTAGCCATGTTTCATGAAAATCTGTTCATCCGTCTGAAGGTCATCAGCTTTTTTCTAGTCGGGGGTTTTTTTAAATTTGTAATTTATACTTGTTCGTTGGTGTGGGCACATAAAATGACTGCAGTGACGTACGTACCATCATCATTTCAACCTATCGTCGGCCCGCCACTGGGCTTACTACTAGACTTAAGTCTCCTCTAAGAACGAGATGGCCAAAACCTTCTCATTTCACTTTCTCATTCTCTGGTCATGGACTATGTTCCACCACGCTGACCAAGCTAACACATAAAATATACAAATATTTGAAAATTAAAAAATCTCGAACATGCACGTTTCGACGACGTTTGTGACGTGTAATATAAATGTGGAAAAATGAAATAGTGAGACCTTTGTCTCTGTCTTCGATGGCAAAAAAATAATTAAGTACACATTTTGTCTAACAACTTGTCTTGGACAACTTGGTGGGGTAAGTGTGACTACTTTAATAATATGGATATTTTTTCGTGAATTCTTTCTGCGAATTTATTTTAATTTTGGGCAGTTGTCTCGTAAGTGGTTTTCTATTGCAGCGCGTTGCATATCCCGCTTATTAATGCAGAATTTTAGCTGAGTACCGGCCGGATTATATCACCGTGAAATTTAATTTATGGCGGTGCGTCAGGCATGCAGGATGCTGGGGTAATTGTGTGAAACTGCTAACCTATATTTGACGATTATGTATCATATGCAGGGGACCATTGTTAGCGGGACTATTTATGTTCATGATTAAGTATATAATTATAGTAGAAACAAGTGAGTTAAAGCCCGTACCTTGTTTTAAAAAGCTTTGGTACTGCACACCTTTTAATAAAAAAATGAGCCTTTATTGCAGTGCTAGTACAGTTTTTTAACTTAAAATATAACACTTAAATCAATCTCTATAGATTTGCTATGCGTGTCTTTCGACATAGGCCTCCTCTAAATTTTTCCAAACGTTTCTATTTTTGGCTAACCTTCTCCACATACCTACTACCAATCAAGTTCCTTATATCGTCCTTCAATATCATAAAATAGTGCATCTTGCCAGAGAAAACAATATTAATATTATTATTTGTGGATCTGAGACACGGTCGCTTACTATAAACACAGCGTAGGTAAACTAAAATAATGAAAGTTGGAAAACTTGAGAGAGGGTGTCTCTCTATCTATACTAGAGGGAGAGAGAGAGTTTAATGTTTTATTGTCAGGTACGATTTTTCAGGCTATTTCCCCGCGTTTTATCGTACCAAAAAGAACCATGTTTTCAAAAGTTAACAAACTTAATAAATATATGCGTATTGCGTATTTAAGTAAAACGGTTTGCCCTGAAGTTTTTCATGATAAATGTCTTCCATCACGGGACCATGGGGTCCCGGACCTTTTGAAGGCGTACGAGGGGCCGAAACCAACTTGCAGAGGCCCGTAAGACAATTTTACACTAAAGGAAATGTGACACCAACCGGCGAATATCCCTATACGCACTATGCGAGTGCACCCAAGGACAATCCCTGGTTAGTGCAGGACTATTGCAAACATGGAAACAAATGATATGGAATATGGAATATGGATATGGAATAATAGAATATGGGTCTACGGGTTTGGATTGCTATAATGGACTGGTGAACTGGGTCTATGGAAGTACTATAAATAAATAATAATAATCATGATAAATTATTATTAGTTACTAGCTAATGCCCGCGTCTTCGTCCGCTTGGTTTTTTGATTCCCTCGGGAACTCTTTAATTTTCCGGGATAAAACTAGAAGACTATATCATTCTCCAGGTCCTCAACTATACCCATGCCAAAAATCACATCGATACGTTGCGGCGTGATTGAAGGACAAACCAACAAACACACTTACGCATTTATAATATTAGTAAGTATGATATAATTGCTAAACAATACGAACATCTAGTATTGTATAGTAGATTGAATAAGTAAACACTCATAACAAAGGCATTTGGGCATGTTTGTTCACCGTACAATGTTTAAGCTAGGCTTCGACAGGTATTGGCCAACTTAAACAAATTAGGTTGCCAACTTAAATTGTCTCTACTCCTCTCCGGACTGTAAGGGCACGGTAATATTATGTAAGGGTGCCTACACACTGAATACATTCCAGTTGATAGAGCTTTGAGCTGATAGAGAGCTCTTCTCAGTAGAATCAGCTCTCCGAACAACTTGCACGTTATAAAATTGCATGCAAAAATACAAGCATGTAAACTGCTGTAATTTAAAAGTATAATTTACAAATTTAAAACAACCCCCGACATAATATGGAAGTAACAGATTAAGAAAAACCGGCCAAGTGCGAGTCGGACTCGCGCACCGAGGGTTCCGTACAAACCTGTAGTAAGTTTTAAATTATTAATAATATTTTTATTATATGATGTAACTAAAAATTCATGCTTTTCGCAATTTTTCCTTTAATTGTGCTATAAGACGTTGCTTCGTACCAAATTTATCTCATTTGTCAATATTTGAGTTGAATATTGAAATTGAATGAAAGGTAAATTGCGGTTTACGATTTATGACGTATTAAAAAAAAAACTACTTACTAGATCTCGTTCAAACCAATTTTCGGTGGAAGTTTGCATAAAACTAAAAAAATATATGTACATCATATATTTTTTTTAGTTTTATCATTCTCTTATTTTAGAAGTTAAATTTTACCACTTTGGAAGTGTCTCTCGCGCAAACTATTCAGTTTAGAAAAAAATGATATAACAAACCTCAATATGATTTTTGAAGACCTATCCTTAAATACCCCACACGTATGGGTTAGATGAAAACAATTTTTTTGAGTTTCAGTTCTAAGTATTGGGAACCCCCAAAATTTATTGTTTTTTTTTCTATTTTTATAAGAAAATCTTAATGCGGTTCACAGAATACATCTACTTACCAAGTTTCAACAGTATAATGTTATAGTTTCGGAAAAAAGTGGCTGTGACATACCGACGGACAGACAGACAGACAGACAAACATGAAGAATCTATAAGGGTTCCGTTTTTGCCAAATTTGGCTACGGAACCCTAAAAAAGCTGATGACCTTCAGATGGATGAACAGATTTTCATGAACCATGGCTAAGAACACTCGGGATAAAATAAAAATATTTGAACTTACATAATATATGTGACGATAATAATTATAATAGGTTTAAAATATTATTTTCATCCCATCATCTCGGAAAAAGTATTTTTACGCTTCGATATCTGAATGCAAAATCCGTTATTAATTATTATCCTCTTGAGGATAAAATAAATTGAATTCACAACATCGTGTGCAGGTTAGTAAATATCCCTCGTCTATGAAGTTTGTGAATTCAAAACATCATTATAACCTATTTACCTACTTCTACCTCTATGGTGCCGAATTTCCATACAACCGTTTTTAATTTGTTAAAAACTCACACTCGTAACCTTCTTGGTGTACTTTTTTTAATTTGTTTTGCGCGCACCATTTTCTTTCACGTCATATTGTTTAAAATTAAAACCTTCGAATAAAAACAAGAAAATTGAAAATAAGTGAAAAACTTAAAATGAGTGATTCTAGTGACGAAGAAGTTAATTTGACGCCAACAGAATTGACTGAAACTGTTAAAAATGCGGAAATGAGTTTTCTCCCTCAACAATCACGCGAGAAGTATTTCATTTCCTCGCTGAGGTGGGATGAAAAGTTACGTGTTGCACTCGAGTGAAAAGATTTTTCACCTCGTGCTCTTTTGATTCCCTCGCTAACGCTCAGGATTCTAATTTTTGATTCCTTCGCTTGCTCGGTCATAAAAATTGAGCACGCGGTTAAAAAACAACTTTTCACTCTTGTATAACAAATAACTATTGTTAGTTTTTAGAATTTATTTGTTTTGGCCCAAGTTTTATCATAATGCTCATTTTAATTTAATTTATCTAATTAGATAAATTTGTTTTAATAACGGTAATAAACAAAGGTATTATTAAATAATAATTAATAGGACATAAATAAATCAATGTTCGTACTTCTATTATAATTGATATGGTTAACCTTGAATTTCTAATACTTAACTATTATTGGACTTTGGAGTGCCTTTTAGATTTTTTAAAGTTTACATTCACTAATTTTAGTCCCTGACAAAAATGCACTAGGGATCAGACAGGATATAACGTCCGTGTTTGTTTGCGAGGCATCTGTGCGAAACCGTAGATAATGATCTTTGTCCTGTCGCGCTAGTGTGTGCGTCTCCATTATAAATGTACACAAGTTGACTTTTTGTCCACCATTATTGTTTTTGTCTCTAGTCTCCTGGCGAGTTATCACCCTATTTTTAATAACTTACGTACCCAATAGTAGCTCATTTTTGCTGAAAACCGAAGGTCCTGTCCTGCTTTAGCGACAAACGCAACTCGATGCGACGTGAAGTCACAGAATCATACAGTAACTGACCCCACGTGGCTTATGTTTTCGCGTAGATACTAGACAATTTTGTCATTTTGTCGCTTCCCTAGAATAGCGGGCAACCCGTTGTCCTAGGTGAACAACGCAACGCGATGCGACGCAATAGAAAATGAAGTTACGTTTACATTGTCGCGTAGATACGTCTGTCATTTTCTATGGCTCACTTAGGACAACGGGTTAGAGTTATAGATGGATGGTGCAGGGAGCATATGACGTTGTTACCACAAACTACTGATCGAATCGCGATACGAGTGAAAAACTTTAAACCTGCCATGAGGAACAAAAGAATCCTATTAAAAAATATTGTTAAAAAAATTCAGTAACATGACATAATAATATAACATATTTTTAGGTTTTGACCGATTTGTGTCAGTACAAGAAAATAATAATTATTTTTCTAACTAAGGATTACACGGAACCATAGTCAATGTTTCCCTATCACACTTTAGTTCCAAATATTGGCACTCCATTATTTTTATCTCGCCCAAAAAAACTATATAAAAATAAACGATTACCCCAAAACTCTACATTCGACTCCCGGCTAAAATCGGTGATTTCGTAATTTCCTTACTTACCTACCCTCCATCTTCAAAATGAGGCTTTACTTTTTCCTGGCGGCGCTAGTAGCAGGGGTTGTGATAACCGAATGCAAGCATACGTTCTTGGGTACCAACGTTCAGAGGCAGAGGGTATTCCATAAGAACGTCAAATACAGCTCATACCTGTTCCAGAAACGTGTTGAGAAGCTGAAATTCACCATGCCTAACAAATTCTACGGAAAGTCTATTCAGGTAATAAACTTTACAATTTAAACTAATATTATAAATGTGAAAGTTTGGATTGATGGATGTATGTCTGTTACTCAATCACGCCAGAACAGCTGAACGTATCTGCATGAAATTTGGTACAGAGATAGGTATTATATCATAGTCTGCAATAACACTATGCTTCTTTTTATCTCGGAAAATTAAAATGCTCCCACGGGAACCAAAAATTCACGCGGGTGAAGTTGCGGTAATCAGCTAGGTATTATTATTTTATTCGCAACTCTGTCTGCCTGATTTCAAAAAAAAATTACAGAGATTTCTTGCATCTCGGGGAAGGATATAAATAAGGTGACGTCTCGGCCCCCCCTGAAAATCTGCGTTGCGGCATGGTAGGCTAATGCCTATCATGCCGCGGCACTGGCTGAGCAGGTGGGCAAATTGATCACACAGTTTTAAATTAAGAAGAATACGTATTAAGTACCACCACTCAGCCTATTTAACGTCCCACTGCTGGGCACAGGCCTCCACTCTCATAGGAGAGAGGTAATTAGAGCTTAGACCCACCACGCTGCTCAAATGCGGGTTGGCGGGCTTATTAAGAACCATTTAAGTTAATTTGTTAACATTTAGTCAGGTATTGTGTGGGTCAATACATTTATTTATTTATTTATATTATGGATTTTTTGTTCCGAAAAATCAAATAGCCCCTTGGTATTTTCCAAATCATCGCGACTTTGTCATTGTAGTACCGTAAACCTCAACGTGGATGAAATCGCGCGATTTCCGTATCATTATATCAAATAACTAGCGGATGCTCGCGACTTTGTTCGCGTGGTATAAGGTTGTTTTCCCACAAAAAAAAATACTAGTAGGCTACTCTTTATCCTGGAAAATTAAGGAGGCACTCCATATTCTATACCACTCTCCAGGTCCTCAACTAACTGTGGAAAATACCCGTTGCTCTGTTGCGGCGTGATTGAAGGACCAACTCTCTATTTCACCCCTTTGGGGGTAGAATTTTCAAAAACTACTACTAGGAAGACCTGCTATTGTTATGAATTTGATAAGTGTAAAAATAAACTAAAAAAGATGTGGGACCTCATCAACACCTTAGCTATTAATAAAATAAAGAATAATTATAGTGCTTTGCCAAAACTCACCACCAAGTTCAGTTCATTCCCTCATGTTTATGGATACCTACCAACATAACATAATTTTGAGCGAACTAAAGCCGTGTGATGAAAGGGAAGTGATTAATTTAGACAGTAATACAAGCACCGGTGTTGATGGAATTAGCCCTAAAGCCCTTAAATGTATTAAAAATGTAATTGTCTCAGATCTGACAAGTTGTATTAACAAATGTCTATCACAAGGTGTGTTTCCTGATAGCTTAAAAGTTGCAAAAGTCAGTCCGATTCATAAGGCGGGATCCAAATCTGACCCTACTAATTATAGACCCATATCAGTGCTCCCTGTCATTTCTAAATTTTTTGAAAAGATAATATATAACAGATTAAATGAGTACCTAAATGCTAAAAACTTTTTGATTGATCAACAATACGGTTTTAGATCGAAATCAAACACTCTATCTGCGGCAATAGACGTTGTTACTAAAATTAAGACTAACATAGATCAAAAACATATCTGTCTGGGTATATTCATAGACTTAAAAAAAGCTTTTGATACTGTTAGTCACTCAAAGTTGCTACAAAAGCTGAGTAACATAGGAATTGCAGGGACAGCACTAGATATGCTTACCTCTTACCTCGCTAACCGTAAACAGATTGTGCAAAATTCCAATTATAAAAGCAACTCCCCGCCAGTGACTTGTGGCATTCCACAGGGCTCAATCTTAGGACCGTTACTTTTTCTAATATACGTGAACAACATAGTAAACTTAAATTTATCGGGTCATTCATCTTTATATGCAGATGACACGTCTTGTCTTTTTCTATTTCGCTCACTCCATTCGCGAAGTTATTGCTCAAGCTCAAAAGGATCTAGATATATTAAATGAATGGTTCCTGCATAATCTTCTCACAATCAATACAGCCAAAACATCATATATATAATATATATCATCATATAATAAAAAAGTACCTAATTATCCACCGCTTAAGATAAATGACAATATTTTAAAAAGGTCTAAATGAGAGAAATATTAAGGCCTAACATTAGACGACAAACTTATATGGGACTCAAATACTAACCACATTACCTCAAAATTAGCATCACTCACAGGCGCACTGCGAAAAGTCTCAAATTTCATACCGCTCAAAATCCGAAAAACTATTTACAACGTCCTAGCAAAGCCAAATTAAGAATATCTATTAGAAATATGGGGATCAGCTGCACAAACTCACCTCAACAAACTAAAAGAGCACAAAATAAACTAATAAAGGCTTTATTTCGTTATAATTAACTAACTCCAACTAAAGAACTATACAAAAAAACTAAGCTTATGAACATTAAAAAATTATATACATACAATACATATCATCTTATTAGGAAAATTACAACAAAAACTATACACTCTAATTTAACTTTCATACCCAGGACTATCAAATATAACCTTAGAAACAAAAACAAATTTCACATTTGGCAACCACGGACAAAAACATATGGAAATAAAAACATATTGTGCGAGGGTGGAGTCCTATATAATAGCCTACCTGATACTATTAAAGAATGTTATAATACTTCGCAATTTAAGAAAAAGCTGAAGCTATATGTAGCGGATAATATTGTATAAATATTCATAACTAACCTGCTCCACTAGATATTATTATTTACCAAGATATTTACCATAGCTTATTAAAATAAGAAAATTAAGGCAATAATGTAAATAGACTAAGATAAAATAAGACAGTTAAATAATCTATATATATAAAATTCAAAGTCCTGACTGACTGACTGACTGACTGACTTATATATCAACGCACAGCCTAAACCGCGTCCTAGAGACATGAAATTTGGAGAGTGTGTTCTTTGTGAAGAGTAGGTATTCACTAAGAAAGGATTTTCCGAAATTCCACCCCCAAAGGGGTAAATTAGGGGTTGAAAGTTTGTATGAAAATCCGTCATTTTTCAAGTTATATCCATGAAATTTGGTATTTGAGCTACCGGTTCAAAATGAAGAAATACGTGTTTCGCCATTTTTGAAAATTCTACCCCCAAAGGGCTGAAATAGGGGGTGAAAGTTTGTATGAAAGTCTTTTATTTACAAGTTATTTTTCAAGTTATATCTACGAAACTTGGTATTTTGGTTTTCGGTAAAAAAATAAGAAGGATATGTGTAACAATTTTTAAAAATTCCACCACAAAGGGATTAAATAGGGGTTGAAAGTTTTATGAAATTCCGTCGTTTTTCAAGCTATAGCCATGAAACTTTGTATTTGGCCTTCCGGTTAAAAAGGATGAAATACGGATTTCACAATTTATAAAATTTCTATCCCCAACAAAGTCAAATAGGGAGTTTGTCCTTCAATCACACCGCAACAGAGCAACGGATCGGCGTGATTTTTTGCATGGGTTTTGGGTATAGTTGAATACCTGGAGAGTGACATAGGCTTCTTTTTATACCGGAAAAGTAAGTAGTGCCTGTGGGAATTAAAAAACTTATGTCACGCGGACGAAGTCGCGGGCGTCCGCTAGTAATATTATATAATGCATGCTTCTGTGTAACTACTAAGCTTATGTTTCAATCTCTTGTTAGGTGAACAGTTGTTCTTTTAAGAGAAATAAAATATCTTTAAACCGAAAACTGTGAAACACATATTTCTTTGTTTTCACCCGGTAGCTCATATACCAAGTTTTATTGCTATAACTTGAGAAATGAAGAACTTTTATACAAAATTTCAACCCCTATTTTACTCATTTGAGGGTGGAATTTTGAAAAACTGTGAAAGTCGTATTTCTTTATTTATAACCGGTAGCTCACATACCAAGTTTCTTGGCTAAGACGTGAGAAATGAAGGACTTTCATACACACTTCCAAACCCTATTTTACCCCTTTAGGGGTGGAGTTTTGAAAAACTGTTTTTTTTAATATATTTTTTTATCCACTACAAGTTAGCCCTTGACTGCGATCTCACCTGATGGTAAGTGATGATGCAGTCTAAGATGGTAGCGGGCTAACCTATTAGGGTAATGGCAGTTATATTAAACCCATACCCCTATTCGGTTTCTACACCGCATCGTACCGGAACGCTAAATCGTTTGGCGGCACGTCTTTGCCGGTAGGGTGGTAATTAACCACGGCCGAAGCCTCCCACCAGGCCAGACCAGGGAAAATTCAGAAATTATAAATTCCCAAATTGACCCTGCCGGGGATCGAACCCGGGACCTCCGCACGTTAAGACAACAGCGTACACACTGCGCCACGGAGGTCGTCAAAACAAACGTACTTCTTAATTTTTTAACGAAAGCCATAATACCAAGTTTCGTTTATATAACTTGAGAATATCTTGAGAAATGAAGGACTTTCATGCAAACTCTCATCCCCTATTTCACCCCTTCGGGGGTAGAATTTTTAAAAACTTTGAAACACTTATTTCTTCATTTCTAACCAGTAGCTCGTATATCAAGTTTCATGGAGATAACTTGAGAAATGACGGACTTTCATACAAACTTTCACCCTTCCTAAGTGAGCGCCTACGTCACAAAAGGAACCTACTGTCAAAAATCCCTTAACGATTTTATATATATATATATTCTTGAATTCTTTCTTTATTTATATATTAGATAGATTAGATTAAATAGATTACCTGATCATTAAAAATTGACTTGCGTAATCTATGGCGTTCATCAAGAATGTTTTATCCCTTCTTTACATCTAGGTCTCGCCCCACCTGAGATGCACGGAGCGGCGCAGCACGTAGCGACAAATAATATTATTGAAGTGAAAAGTTCTTTAAGCGTGTTGAGCACTTTTTGGTAGGGCTTAAAATGTAATGTTACGCGTGATCGACACCGTTCTTCTAAAGACAAAAGGTCTTATATATAATAATATAGTACATTCGTAATTAAACTTTAATGCCTTAGTTTTAAGGTTTATAATTGAAATATTTATTATTATTATTATTATTTTTTTTTAATAATTTAATTAAAAAACTTTATTAGTAACCGACACCGTTCCACATTTTTACCCCCTACCAAAAAGTGCTCAACGCACCTAAAAGAAGTTTTCACTTCAAAAAAACTTATCTTTTCAGGGTATCCTCGCCTATGACAAAACCAAGTCTGGAGCTTCAGCCAACGTGACACACGGTGGTCTAGGCTTCAACTACGTCACTCTACGTATGAAGAGCGAGCGCGGCCGTGAAATCAACTACGATGTATACATCTACGCCTAAACCTAAGAGGTTTGCACACCAAAGATGCCGGTCCTCCTTGTAGTTTATTTAAGTATTTGACAACTAATTAAATCAATAACTTTTTTCCAATGTCAAAACGCGCGCTCTAGATCGGGTTTTGTATAAAATACTGCCCGATTGTGTAAGGAAATCGTAATAGTAATGGTTTGTGAAACGTGTAATTCGATCTGTTTATGGAGTTCATAGATGTTTAAACTCCTAAAACAGTTCTAATAATACTTTTTAAGCTGCCAAATGATTACGATTTGCTTAGACAATTATTGGGCCTCTGAATTGTGACGCCATCAAAGCTCTACGCACTTTTTTCATTTAATCGATAGTTTAAAATGGTTATTCAACATAAAACTAACAGGGGATGTGGATATAACGTCTTTTGGGAGAACGTCGATTTAATAATCACTAAAAAATAATTTATTTGAATAGTTGTCAATAACCCAATTTAGTACTTTGCATTTAACTAACACGGGATTGACTCGTGCCGTTTTCGACCCACGATTGGTGTGCTTTTGAATGTTTCATTGAATAAATATAGCTACAAAAATTGTTTTTTTTATTTGCTGACTAAATTCACCCGCCATTTAAGTGTTATTAAAATTTAAGAAGATAAAAAAGGCAATAAAATAACTTGAGTTTTTTACAAACTATTGACTATTAAGTAGGTACTTATGTACGTATTTATTAATGACTAGCTGATGCCCGCTACTACATCCGCGTGAATTAAGGCTTTTTAATTCCCGCGGGAACTCTTTGATTTTCCAAGATCAAAAGTAGCCTATGTCCTTCCCTGCGATGTAACCTGTCTCCTAGCCCCACTACAGAGGCGTGTCACGGCGCGTCACGTAGCGGCAAGTATTATTTGTATGAGTTTGTATGGAGCTGGGCCAACCGGCACGGTGATGCACTGCGCCACGCGGCCCCGTACAAACTCATGCAAATAATATTTGCCGCTACGTACCACGCCGCTCCGTGCATCTTGTGGGACTAGACCTTTACAGATGGACCGTGAGAACATAGCAGACAGGCAGGTAGTTTTTTTGAGATTGACATAGACATTGTCATTTTTTTGACCAAACTAAAGCGTTTGAAAAAGAATTTATATATGTATTGAATCAAGGTATTTGTGAAAGTCGTTACAAAATCCATACTAATATACTAATAATATTATAAATGTGAAAGTGTGTCTGTCTGTCTGTCTGTCTGCTACGCTTTCACGGCCCAACTACTCAACCGATTTTGATGAAATTTGGTACAGAGATAGTTTATATCCCGGGGAAGGTCATAGGCTACTTTTTATCCCGGAAAATTGAAGAGTTCCCGCGGGAATAAAAAAAGAATGTATCTGTTCAACCGATTTTGATGAAATTTGGTATAGGGATAGGCGAAGAGTTCCCGCGGGATACTAAAAACACCAATCCACGCGGACGAAGTCGCGGGAATCATCTAGTAAGATATACCTATAGGCCCAAATCGAAAATATATGCACTCGTAAAATCGTAACAATATATGGAAAATATTATAAAGGTAAATCTGCCACAGAATGCTAATGGATTAGAAAGCCGCGTTCGTTGCACAAAATCACAATAAAAATGGATCGAATATCGCGTAGCAGTTCGAAATTTGAATGTCTCTCGTATTGTGGATGTGATATCGGCAAAAATGCCATGGGTTAGTTGAAATCTCTATACGAACGGCCAATAAACAAAGAGATCGAAAAAACTGACTTACCCCGATATAGTTAGGAGATTTGCACCGAAGTGCAACTTACCACGTCATCGTAATTTTACTGATATAGGTACATTGGGTATTTCTCAGCAGAATATTCACAATGTAACGTATTTAAACAATTTTAACACTGCGTAGTTTATTTGTATACAAGCTAACCCGTTGTCCGTAATAATTGCAATATTTTTATCATACAGTGGGTCAACGCCAATATTCTAAGTTGTCCTACGTGAGCGACGCGACGCGATACGAGTACGACGCCATAGAAAATATCAAACTTGTCTACGCGTCAACGTTGCGTGAAAGGTCAGCTACTGTTTGATACTGTCGCTTCGCGGTGTATCTCGTATCGTCGTCGTAGGATAACTTAGAATATTGGCGTTAACCCATTGTATGATAAAATATTGCAATTATTTATTATACAGTAAATTGTTACGAGTTGGTGTGACAGGCAGTCTTTGATACGCAAACGAATGCTACGGCATTTAGCCGCAGGTGCTTCCAAATTAGAATTTAGGAACACCGGTGTTTCCAATATTCCTCGGTTTTGGAAATTCGACCGCAAATCCATTGTTCTATTAATAATAATCTCGACACAGCAATCTATTGCCTATTACTAGGAAAAAATGAATGTACTAGGAAAAATTTTTCTATTTGGGGTACCTATACCCCCCTATTACCTATTATGTAATTCTTATTATAATTGGAGTAGGTAGGTAGGTACTTATATTCTTTGTGTAGCAACGATGGTTATTTTGACACTGAATGCATATGCATTCCTACCGGTGATTTCCTGTGGTTTGGGCTCACACAAAATGACTGCAGTAATATAGGTAGGTGCTCGTCATCTTCATATTTTCAACCTATCGTCGCGTCGGCCCACTAATACTACTACTGAGCACAAGTCTCCCCTCTGAATGAGAAGAGTTAGGCCATAGTCCATGACGCTGGCCACGCTACACACATTTGCTAATTAAGAAATTTCGTGCATGCAAGTTTTGACGATGTTTTACTCAGTAGGAAAAACGTATCTCCTTAAACTGTAATCTTGTATATAAAATTCTCGTGTCACAATTTTCGTTCCCATACTTCTCCGAAACGGCTTGACCGATTCTCATGAAATTTTGTGAGCATATTCAGTAGGTCTGAGAATCGGCTACTATCTATTTTTCATACCTCCACGTGGACGGAGTCGCGGGCATCAGCTAGTATTAGTATGGAAAAATGAAATAGCGAGACAAAGTTGATGGCAATAAAATAATTACACATTTTGTCCAACCTTGGACAACTTAATGGGGTAATTGTGACTTTACTAATATGGATTATGGATATATTTATTCGTAAACTCTTTCTGCGAATTAATTTATTTAAATTTTGGGCAGTCGTCTCGTAACGTTGTTTTTCTATTGCATCGCGTTGCATATCCCGCATAATAATGCAGAATTTTAGCTGAGCACCCGCTCGCAATATATCACCGTGAAACAGGCATGCAGGACACCGGGGTAATTGTGTGAAACTGCTAACCTATATTTGACGATGTATCTTCTGCATGGGACCATTGTCTGCAGGACTATTTATCGTTCGTGATTACATAATTATAAAAACAAGTGAGTTGACGGTCCTTACCATGTTTTATTCTTGCTAAAATATAGCGTGGGGACCGCATCTACACATTTTAAGATCATGATAAAAAAGTGCATCTTGCCAGTGAAAACATACATAATACTAGATTATGGATCCCAAGATTATAGCATAAAACAGTTCATCTGATTTTAATATTAATATTATTATTGATCCAAGGCACGGTCGATTACTATAAACGCAAAACTAAACTAATGAAAGTGGAAAACTTGAGAGAGACTGTCTCTTTCTATCAATACTAGAGGGAGAGAGATAGAGTTTAATGTTTTATTGTCAGGTACGATTTTCCAGGCTATTTCCCCGCGTTTTATCGTACCAAGAAGAACCATGATTTCAAAGGTTAACTTACCAAACTTAATCAATTAACTTTTTCATGATAACCCCATGGTTACGGACCATGGGGTCCCGACTCCCGTACCTTTGGAAGGCGTACGAGAGACCGAAACCAACTCACAGAGGCCCGTTAGACAATTTTAATCTTAAGGAAATGTGACACCAACCGGCGAACATCCCTATAATATGTACTATGCGAGTACACCCAAGGATAATCCCCAGTAAGTGCAGGACTATTGCAAACATAGAAACAAATGATATGGAATATGGATATGGAATAATGGAATATGGGTCTACGAGTTTGAGTTGCTATAATGGACAGGTGAACTGGGTCTACGGAATAATGTACTATAAATAAATAATAATAATCATGATAAGTAAATTATTATTAGTTACTAGCTAATGCCCGCGACTTCGTCCGCTTGGTTTAAGTTTTTTTTTTGATTCCCTCGGGAACTCTTTAATTTTCCAGGATATAACTAGTGGACTATATCACTGTCCAGGTCCTCAACTATACCCATGCCAAAAATCACGTCGATACATTGCGGCGTGATTGAACGACAAACCAACAAACAAACACACTTTCGAATTTAGGTATAATATTAGTAGTAAGTATGATGTAATTGCTAAACAATACCAACATCTAGTATTGGAGTTTGAATAATTAAACAGTGATAACAAAGCCATTTGGGCATGTTTGTTCACCATACAATGTTTAAGCCAGGCTTCGACAGGTATTGGCCAACTTAAACAAATTAAGTTGCCAACTTAAATTGACTCTACTCCTTTCCGGACTGTAAGGGTGCCTACACACTGAATAAATTCCAGCTGATAGAGCTCTGAGCTAATAGAGAGCTCTTCTCAGTAGAATCAGCTCCCGAGGGCAGAGTCGTAACGTAAGTATCATAAGTGACACAAGTTGTTAAATAATCATTTATCATTTAACTTTATAGAATTTAATTTTATAGGAAATTCTCCATAATGTTCTTTAAAAGGTGCGTGAAGTCAGACAATCCACATTTGGCCAGCGTGGTGGACTATGACCCGTGCTCAGTAGTGGGCCAGGGAAAGGTTGAGATGATCATGATCAAGTCACCTTTCACACAAAAACACTAAATACAAGTAATAAAATTAAAAAAATTTAAAAAACCCACGACGAACTGCAGAGCTCCATTATACCTTTGACCTTTATAACTTTGAAACAACAATTAGAACTTAGCAAACCTATATATTACTTAATATCTAAAACACAAAACTGCATCTTTGACAGGTCAGTAATTTTTTTGACCAGTGTGGTGGACTATGGCCAAACCCTTTTCTTTCCGAGGCGCGCTTGTCACGACAAATCAAAAGAGTCCAAACGCGACGGGTATACGATGAGAATTTAAGGAGTTCCCATGATCGCCTCCTGACTCCATCATGATACCTTGGGCAGCATCTAGGTACAAGCTAAATATATCTAAAACAAAAAGCCCGCATCTAAATCAGCACAGTAGTTTTTGAGAAAAATGGTAACATATTGAAAAAATAAAATCATAGACTACAGCTCAGATTTGTTGTCTATGGTCCTAAAATATATCTAAGAACCTTCTCACAAGCTATACACATCTAATGAAAAAAACCGCATTTCAATCGGCCCAGTACTTTTAGTAAAAAATGGTAACATATCGAAATATTAAAATCATAGACTACAGCTCAGCTTGGTTGTCTATGGTCCTAAAATATATCTAAGAACCTTCTCTCAAGCTATATATATCTAACTAGTATTTCGCCCTGTGCGCGAGCTGCTAAAGCAGCTCACGGGTTGTGGTTAGACTTACAAGTAGTACAGATTTTACTGTACTAAACTGAATTCATTTATTATGGTGATAACAAAATAAATAAAAATGGCGCTGATTTTTTAAAACTTTGGTGACAGTTTCCTGTTTCGTAACCCCAGGGAGTCCTAAATATCGATTTTGAACGAAATTGGTCAATTAACAAAGAATTTTAAAATGGCGCTGATTTTCTAAAATTTTGATAACAGTTTCCTGTTTTGTGACCCCAGGGAGCCCTAAATATCGATTTTTAACGAAATCGGTCAATTAACACAGAATTTCAAAATGGCGCTGATTTTTAAAATTTTGGTACCAATTTCCTGTTTTGTGACCCCAGGGAGCCCTAAATATCGATTTTGAACGAAATCGGTCAATTAACAAAGAATTTCAAAATGGTGCTGATTTTTTTAAAATTTTGGTACCAGTTTCCTGTTTTGTAATCCCACGAAGTCCTAAATATCGATTTTGAACGAAATCGGTCAATTAACAAAGAATTTCAAAATGGCGCTGTTTTTTTAAAGTTTGGTAACAGTTTCCTGTTTTGTAACCCCAGGGAGTCCTAAATATCGATTTTGAACGAAATCGATCAATTAACAAAGAATTTCAAAATGGCGCTGATTTTCTTAAATTTTGGTACCAGTTTCCTGTTTTGTGACCCCAGGGAGCCCTAAATATAGATTTTGAACGAAATCGGTCAATTAACAAAGAATTTCAAAATGGCGCTGATTTTTTAAAATTTTGGTACCAGTTTCCTGTTTTGTAATCGCATGAAGTCCTAAATGCAATAAACCGCATCTCAATCGGCCCAGTACTTTTTGTGAAAAATGGTAACAGTGGTTGAAAAATTAAGATCATAGACTACAGCTCAGCTTTGTTGTTTATGGTCCTAAAATATGTTTAGGAACCTTCTCACAAGCTATAAACATCTAATGCAAAAAACCGCATCTCAATCGGCCCAGTACTTTTTGTGAAAAATGGTAACATATTGAAAAAATAAAATCATAGACTACAGCTCAGCTTTGTTGTCTATGGTATTAAAATATATCTAAGAACCTTTTCACAAGCAAAACATATCTAATGCAAAAAACCGCATCTCAATCGGCTTAGTACTTTTTGTGAAAATTTTTAACACATAGAAAAATTAAAATCATAGACTACGGCTCAGCTTAGTTGTCTATGGTCCTAAAATATGTCTAAGAACCTTCTCTCAAGCTATATATATCTAATGCTATAAACCGCATCTCAATCGGCCCAGTACTTTTGGTGAAAAATGGTAACACTGGTTGAAAAATTAGGATCATAGACTACAGCTCAGCTTTGTTGTCTATGGTCCTAAAATATATCTAAGAACCTTCTCACAAGCTATACACGTCTAATGCAAAAAACCGCATCTCAATCGGCCCAGTAGTTTTTGTGAAAAATGGTAACATGTTGAAATATTAAAATCGTAGACTACAGCTCACCTTGGTTGTCTATGGTCCTAAAATATATCTAAAAACCTTCTTACAAGCTATACCTATCTAATGCAAAAAACCGCATCTCAATCGGCCCAGTACTTTTTGAGAAAAATGGTAACAAAAAAGTGCACAAACAAACAAACAAACAAACAAACAAACAAACAAACAAACAAACAAACAAACAAACAAACACACAACCTCTTAGGGCAAACACATATACCGTCTCCGCTTCGTCGAGGGTAAAAATAATTTCATCCGTTTGGGAGCTACGATGCCACAGACAGATACACAGAAACATACGTTAAACTAATAACACCCTTTTACGTCAGGGAATAAAAATATAAGAAATAAAGAATAATTCACTGAATGTACAGGCAGCCTTATAATTTACGGGAACAGGGAAGGTGCCTTAGTTTAAACTTCGATATTGTATGGAGTAAACATTGTTCGGATGTTTGTCACATAGTTTGTATAATTAAGTTTACGTTGTATACTTATAATAGTTTGAAAACTTAGTATATAACTACGATTGTACCAAACTGAACTGAACAAGTGCAATGTCGAACAGAAATTTTCGATATTACCTAATATCTTAACAAAAAGAGAAACTGAATGAATAGGTACCTTAATCTTCGTCATAATCTCATAATTAGTTTAGTGTCTGGAATATCTTAATTTCTTGTATGGGTTGGGAGTTGGGACCGATCGGGCTGCCGGGACGATCTTATTTTATGTTATCTTAACATACTATAATATTATAAATGCGAAATTGTGGTTGTTTGTTGGTTTGTACTTCAATCACGCCGCAACGAAGCAACAGATCGACGTGATTTTTGGCATGGGTATAGTTAAGGACCTGGAGAGTGACATAGGCTTTTTATCCCGGAAAATTAAGGAGTACCCGGGGGAATTTAAAAGACTTAAATCACGAGTGCTCACCACACCACTGAGCCTGAGGTAGTCAACTCAATCCATCGCAGGCCTAGTAGTGGGCCTGCGATGGATTGAGTTGACGAGCCTCTACTACTTCTCTTCTTCTTTGTATCCTGGGATTATTTTCCGCACTTGAACGCAGACTTCCGCTGTGCGTGGACCCGCTGGTACGATGCGATTCCACGCACTTTCATTGAACCATTCCACCCATATCCCCGTGTTAGGACACAGGTTACTGGTGTCCCAGCAGGCCCCCCCCCCCCCCCCTACCTGTAGCTACCTGTAGCTTTAGTGCATCTTACGATATCCACTATGGAGAGATGTCTTAGGTCTTCTTCACTGATCCTGTCCTTGCCTATAAATTCCCACCTTACTAATGAGTACATGGGGCACTCAGCTATGAAGTGAAAGCTGGTCTCTTCTTCGCCGCACTCTGGACATGATGGGTCATCTTCGATTGTCATTATTGTGAGATGTCTATCCATGCAGGCTCTGCATAGAGGGCTGTCGGTGATACTTAGAATAGATAGGTGTTTGTTTAGAGCCTCTACTACCATGAGTCACCACTCAAAACGAGGGTTTCATCCATGGCTATGTTTGGATTGGCAGACTTCAACAACCTTTGAAAACATTATGAAGAACTCTCCGTTTGTATATTGGATAGAATCAGGCGTTACTTTGCGGAAGTTCATGATTTAGCAAGAAAAGAATACAATTATTTTGCTATAATCCGCCAACAGAAAAAAATTCTGTATGGTCAAGCATGCAGTTACAAGCGAAGCACCGTTTACCTTCCCAACCAAGCAAGAAAGCTAAGTTCCCAAGCAAGAAATGCCACCACCACTCACATGCACCACAACAAAAGACTTTTAGTAGTTGACCCTAATACAACCAATGCCTTTAGTGAACTTCGATATTGTGTGTGGCAAACAATGGTACTTACTTAGAATGTTGCCCGAATTAGGTACTTGTTGAATTATGCGACAGCTATAACGAGGTCTTATTAAGTTGCCATTACGTGTTTAGAAGTTCTTCTTGTTGATGTTAATGGTTGCTTGAAGTATTTTAAGGACTTTTTAAATTGAATTTAGTTTTCAAAGTAGTGTATCTCGTCGTCTGTTCAAACTCAAATGTTTTTATTGAAATAAACTTTTACTTGAAGTGCTTTTGAATCGTCGAGTGAATCTACCTACCACTGGTTTGATGTCGTCCGTCCAGTTAGTTGGGGGTCTGCCAACGCTGCGCTTTTTTAATTTGGTGTCGCTTTTCCAACACCTTTAGACCCCAACATCTCTCGGTTCTTCGAAATATGTACAACGCCCATTGCGAGATCGAATGTGAAAATAAAGTATGTTTCCAGCAGCTCCTTGCGAGTCGCTTGTTGTGCTCTGTCCATACATAGTACATACCTAGTATTAAATGGAAACTCGGCTATCCACGGATAAATAAACTTTAATTTAGCAATTCACACCAACACGGCAGTCAGCGCCATTTTTCACAGCAATATATCCTAGACTAGTATTGCCAGCGTAGCGTCTACAACCACAGATGCAAAAATACCCTGAACATATTCTAACTTTCAGTCTAACACTAGGTTTTTTCTATCTATTCATCACACGCGATACACGTAAGTTACAAATCACTGTTATCAACATTGTTATCAAAAGAAGATGCTCTGCGTCCTGCAAACACATTGAAATAAAATGAGCAGGGAATTTCCAAGAACGTAAGATTTCATGCAGCGACCCCATCGTTGCCAAGACAATTTGATTGCGGGAGAGGAAATTAAGTTAAAAACTCGCAAGAAATTTGGCACGTGTTTAAGAGATAGTGATCAAGTCTGGTTCCTTAATGGCCTTTTTGTGGTGTTTCGAATCGCGAACATTACTCCTCTAAGATGCGTTCAAAGTTCAAACGTTTGCCAAGTGCCGTTTAAGGAACTGTAATAAATTAGATAAGTAAGTGACTTTTTTCACTTTTCCGTGTTCTAAGTTGTAGTTGTTAGCCAAAATTGTTGTCACGATTTTGGCACAAGACTTTGACTGTATACAAGTAGGTACGGTCGTGGTCTGAAAATGTTTACCAGTTTTAAAATTAGATTCTTTAAAACGCTGCGTGCATTAAGGTCTGAAACGTTTTGAAAGTTTTCAAACATCGAATTCAACAAAAAGAGTAATTAATGACTTTTTCATATAACCTGCAATGAAAATGCGAGTTTCAATGCCTGTTGAGCAACCTGAAACTAGTCAATTTCAGACGAATACGTCATGCGGCGGGTAGAAAACCATCACCATAGTAGCCCTCCTTTCAATCCTGTCAGAGTGTGTTTACATACGAGTACTATAAAAACCGGCCAAGTGCGAGTCGGACTCGCGCACCGAGGGTTCCGTACTCAAGAAGTAGGTATAATTACCTTTGTTAATGAACCGCAAAACTAACTTTGTTTGTAGAGGTTTACTGTTAATATCAAAAAATTACGTTTGTTGTATGGGAGCCCCCCTTTAATATTTACTTTATTGATATTTAATTATTTATTTTGAAAGGTAATATACAAGGTTATATTCTGTGAAAATTTGAACCGTCTACCTGTTACCGTTTTTAATATTGAGCAAAAAAATACGAAAAAAACACGTTTATTGTATGGGGACCCCCCTTAATATATATTTTTTTTTAATTTTTAGTATTTGTTGTTATAGCGGCAACGGAAATACATCATTTGTGAAAATTTCAGCTTTCTAGCTATCACGGTCTATGAGATACAGCCTGGAGACAGACAGACAGACAGACAGACAGACAGCGGAGTCTTAGTAATAGGGTCCCGTTTTTACCCTTTGGGTACGGAACCCTAAAAACGAAGGAACACGCATATACGAGTACCTCAAGAAACTTGTTAGCTTAAATTATAACTTTATCAAGTCAGTAAATATAAAACGCTTAAAATCTATCTAACCCTAAAACAACTTTAATATTACTATGTAACAGTATGATAATAATAAATGCTATAAATTGAAGTAATTCTTATAATGGTTACGTAAAACAACCCCAAAAAACCGGCCAAGTGCGAGTCGGACTCGCGCACCGAGGGTTCCGTACAAACCTGTAGTAAGTTTTAAATTATTAAAAATATTTTTATTTTAAATATTTGAGTTGATTGAATGAAAGGTAAATTGCGGTTTACGATTTATGACGTATTAAAAAAAAACTACTTACTAGACCTCGTTCAAACCAATTTTCGGTGGAAGTTTGCATGGTAATGTAAATCATATATTTTTTTTAGTTTTATCATTCTCTTATTTTAGAAGTTACAGGGGGGGACACACATTTTACCACTTTGGAAGTGTCTCTCGCGCAAACTATTCAGTTTAGAAAAAAATGATATTACAAACCTCAATGTCATTTTTGAAGACCTATCTATAGATACCCCACACGTATGGGTTCGATTAAAAAAAAAATTTTGAGTTTCAGTTCTAAGTATGGGGAACCCCCAAAATTAATTGTTTTTTTTTCTATTTTTGTAAGAATATCTTAATGCGGTTCACAGAATACATCTACTTACCAAGTTTCAACAGCATAGTTTTAATAGTTTCGGAAAAAAGTGGCTGTGACATACGGACGGACAGACAGACAGACAGACAGACAGACAGACAGACAGACAGACATGACGAATCTATAAGGGTTCCGTTTTTGCCAAATTTGGCTACGGAACCCTAAAAAGCTACTTGCAGCTAGCTTAAGCAATTTTCATTTAGTTCTAAGAGAACGGCTCGAAACGGGCGAAAACACGGCTAAGAAATACTGAATTTAGTCAATAATATAAAATGTACAAGACAAACTTAAGTGATACAAGTGTAGCAATCAAATTAATTATAAATAATTAGCTTTTGTTGCCCGCGACGTTCGCGTGGACTATCCAAATTTCATACAGATCATATACCTACTCCTATTTTACGCACTTAGGGGTTGAATATTCAAAAATACTTTCTTAGCGGATGTCTACGTGATAATAGCTATATCTACAGCCCGACTCGTCCAGTGGTTTGAGCTGTACTTTGATAGATCAGTCAGTCAGTCATTCAGTCAGTCACCTTTTCCTTGTATTTAGATTTATCCCTGCCTTAGCTGAAGAAAGTAAGCTCATGAACCAATGAATACCAACCAACAAGTTCCTGTAGAGCTTCAAATAATTATTTTCTTTTTCGTTTCAAGTTGATCGTGGATTTGGATTAAGATCGTTACGCGTTCGAACGTCTGCTAATTCCAGATAGCAGGAACTTTCTCGCGTTGATTGTTTCTTGATGTACACTCCGCCGTATTTATTGCAGTTGGAAACGTTTATAAAGACGATCCGTGGATGTTTATTGCTTTTACGTCTTTGATACTGCTAATTGGATTTTAACTCGACTTTAAATGGCGCTGGTTTTATATGAAGTCGAGAAAGCGTTTTGTTTTTTATACGACTGCCTGTATGTATGTATGTGAGTTTGTATATTCCACCATAACTTCTATACGCCTGAACCGATTTCGATAAATGAGGTATAGTTAGAATTCCGGGTGACATATATAGGCTAGTCAAATTAAAAAAAAATGATGGGGTGACCATGGTCCCGCATTAAAGACTAAAGATGGTTTTTTTTTCGAAAATAATATTAACTATATAATCATCATCTAGAAAATGATGAGTAGATTCCAAAAATATATAACACTATACTTCAATCTCCAGTGATTCCCAAAAAAATATCATTTAATAAAAATGTGAATAAGATCGTTAAGTAGTAGATAAGTAGTTACGGGCTACGGCAGAGCAGTCGTATTTTTTAATAATTTTAATTATATTCACTTGTTTATCGCAATTTAGACTTCATTAGAAGGAAGCAGAATTTTAAGTTTTCATTAATAAGCCTGCTAGTTTTATGTCAGCAACAAACGCGATTGTACCTAACAAACACGACTTCATGCGTCATAACGTGATTGTATCAAACAGTATATGTAGATGACCCTTCACGTGGCCAACGTTGTCGCGTAGATAAATATACTAAGTAGGTATATTATTTTCTGTGGAGTCATATCGCGTCGTGTTGCGCTGCATCGCTTTCGTAGCTCCAATGGGTAATGCCATGTTAATCCTTGACGGCGACCTTACTTTTTTATAAGTGATGACGCAGTATTAGATGAATGGGGACTAACTTGGACGCCTATATAATTAAAGCCTTACCCTAATAGGGTTTCGCGCGGCATCATGCTAGAACGTGTTGGAACGCTGAATCGCATGGCAGCACGTTTCCGTCCTACAAAGATACAATAAGAGAAACAAAGAATGTCACTATTCTAAAAAGTAGGGGTTTCAATCCAAGTTGCCGGATTGTATTCAATTTAACGCGTTGGAATTTCCGTTAATTTCAGAAAGCACAACTTTTAAGGCGGGTTCTCACAATCGAGCTGTTATCTTGACTAAAAACTTGACTAAAAATAATAATTTCTAA
The DNA here is from genome assembly GCA_963932025.1 of Erebia epiphron. NCBI lineage: Eukaryota > Metazoa > Arthropoda > Insecta > Lepidoptera > Nymphalidae > Erebia > Erebia epiphron. The sequence continues at coordinate 3,875,603 of OZ009947.1, read as the reverse complement.
GCTCCCCTGTCACTCAAACTGCATATGCCCTAACATGCCAATTATTGTATTGTTCATGTTAAATGCAAATAAATGAATCTGAATCTGAATCTAAACAGTAACGAGGTTCTATCTAGATCGTGAGAAAAATCGATAATAATCAACACATCCACATCTCATTTTGTAGGGTTAGTTTTTTAACGTATCCCCAACGTTGATAGAAATCCAGCATTGAAATTCTTTACGCTTAATTAAGAGACATTAACGGCCTTGCTTTAAAGCTTAATTTCAACCATCTACAAACAGTACTCATAGCGGATTCCTTGCGAGATTAAAATAGGTAGTAGTTCAAATCAATCGTGATTTACGTTCATTTTAAGACTGTCGCCCACTCACCGAGCTGAGTCGAATCGAATCGCAATAATTAGCCACCTAAATATTTTCGATTCGATTCGACGCGATTCAGCTGTAGTGGACTTCGGGCTTTACTCTCCCGATTGTGTTTAAACGTGTGGTGCGTTTAAGTACAAACTTTGATTTTTATTTTAGTAACAGGAACATGCAACGGTTACGGCCTACGAGCTTCAGCTCGTTAGTGAGTACCCAGCTTTAGCGTTGATTATTCCTTGATGTACATAAATTCCGTCGGGAATTTATTGTAGTTACGAAGGTGTAAGTGGATTTTCGCTCGTCTCTGCTGGTAATATATTTAAATAGGTACTTACTTTATAGTCAGAGGTTTTTTTGGGGCAGGACCAGCCTTGCTTTATTGTTTTTTTCTTTCGTATTTTTGTTCATCATCAACGTGGTAATAGCGCCAGTGTTTTAGGCACCATGCCCATTAACGATCACTTTCACGGCGTGTATTTTTTGTAAGCATCAGTACCTATCTAGTTTTTTTTTAATCTTTCTGTAATTTTTTGTATAGGTGATGTAAATTAAGTTTGAATCCATTATTATATGAATCTACTTACCCCACATCAGATTTTTTTTCACTAATTCCACCGAGTAATGGCGGATGGGTCTATCAACGCACAGATAAAATCACTGGAAGGATAAGGCTGAGATTTGGCATACAGATAGCTATTATGAAAATTAAGCTTGTAAGGGAAATGAAATAGGATTTTGTAATGTACCAATAAAATCTAATTTAACGTGCAGAGCGAACCCGCGCATAAAAGCTAATATTATAGTCCTCTTTAGCAATAGCAGTAGTTACCGGTACAGGCTAAACAATTAGTTAAACAAAATTTTAACCCTCATTTAAAATTCGATAGCAATTATAAGTTTGGAACGTAATAGTTTTAATTATTATTCCTCTATTCGACTCTTATAGCACTAACTGTATAATTATAATGGAATACCGTAGATGAACATAACCGTTAAAGCGTAATGGACGATACGGGGGAGTTTTGTAATTTTTAACCTAATTAAAACTGTTATGGCTCTGGGACTCTCGCTTGCTCGTGCTTGTTCCGGTGCAGCTCGTTTACACTAATTATTTACGATATTATTTCAGTTTATTATATCGACGTTTCCTGGGTACTTTTTTTTAATTTGTTTTTAGTGTGCTAGTTTTTACTAACTAAGGTTTTTGTAAAGCCTGTATAACCTCTTTGAATGCTAAACGGATGGGCCATGTAAAATACTACGTCAGGCCGTCATACTTTAGCATTTGTAGCAATGTATTTTTCACAAAATTATCAATGTTTTATTTACACATGCTATTGAAAATTGTCTTGCAAAGTTTAAAAAAAAAACTTTTACTTTTGTCGGAAAGTTGCCAAGTAAAGTTGATATTAGTTCTTAGCCAGATTCAAATCCTATAGTTACATAATATGTATGTGTAGGTACTTAAGAGATGAGTCACTTATGATTTTTGGATTTAAAAAGATAATTATTTTATTATAATAGAGTGTTTAAAAAAAACTATGTTACAATAATATCTTCTCTAATTATTTACTGCCGTTAACTTTCAAATAAATACTAGTTTAATAATAGGTATTTTTCTGAATATTATGTACGCTGAAATATGAGAAAGTCACATTTAATTTTTTACATTGAAAACGCAGCGTCGAATAAAAGTTACTTCTCAATTTATTGATATCATGCGATTAAGTGTAAACGAGTCATTGGATGAAAAGGAATGAGTGGTTATAAACCTAATGGTTGACGAGTTTTTAAAGGATTAACGTTCCGCGGTGCACTTTGCGTAAGAGCCATGGCGATTTACTCGGATTATGTTGATAAGGGAAACGACTTCATAAAAACCCGGCTAATGATAAGTAACGTTTACATTTATGGTGGCTGAGGTTTTATTTGCCTAGTTTTTAAGTTATGATTAAACATAAAATGAAATTGTGAAATATGGCAAGTTTATAGGGAACTAGCGAATTTAACAGTTAACACAATTTTTAGTTTTAGACAGATTTTAGAATTCACTGACACATATAGTGAGATGTGGTCGGATCTAGTCAGATCGAGTTGATCACAGTACAGAAATAACTTTCTTGTTACTTGTCAGTTTTTCTTTATGTTTTTTTTTTCTACCTGTTAAATTTTTCTTTAGCTTTTAGTTTCTTCTCCGGAACGTAATCTACTTCTGTGCTTCTGTGTTAAAGGAATTGAAACGAAAGGACGGGAAATTGAAAGGACAGCGGTTACTTATGTACACATTGATATAATAATTATTGTAAATGAATTATTTAAAAAGAGCAACCACCGAGTTTCTTGCTGGTTCATCTCGGTAGGAATGGCATTCCGAACCAGTGGTAGATTCACTTGACGATTCAAAAGTACTTGTAAAAGTTTATTTGAATAAAAAAAAACATTTGATTTGATTTGATTTGAAACGTTATCGATACAAAAAAAACTGTGAGCCGATAGATTCCTATTATACTTCTATTATATCTCTATTATATCCTATTATATTTCTATTATATTTTCCTAGTTAGGTTGCCTGGAAGAGATCGATTCTTAGCAATAAGGCCGCCTATTGTACAGCTTCTTCCCTTTATGTATGTATGTGTTGTTCTGTTTTGTATTTGGTTTGGTGTACAATAAAGAGTATTTTCATTTCATTTAATTTTCATTCCTTAGAAGTTAGAATGAACCAAACCTAAGTTGCAACCCTAAAATCATGTTCATCAGGATGTTTAATAAGTAACTTTTACGAGCCCCGACTACCCTACGAGGCCGAAAATTTAAACCACTAAGCTTATTAACATTCTCTCACTAACCAGCACAAAGCACACGAATAATAGGAAAATAAATATCCAAAATTACAAATGATAAATCCACTAGAATCAAATAATAGCCGGCAATAACATCTGAACAATAAATAAAAATATGTGCGTAATTTTTTCGGCCAAATAAACCGATATTGGTCCGATAAACAATTTTTATTGCGACATCAGCTATAACTCGGCCATAATGAAAGCTGTTACGGAATCGAACAACTCTATATATGCTATAAATCGGGGGTTCACTTCGTTTTGGTCTCATTTAGATGGTTTGCTATTATTTTCAACCGACTTAAAAAAAGGAGGAGGTTCTCAATTCGACTGTTTTTCAACCGACTTCAAAAAAGGAGGAGGTTCTCAATTCGACTGTATTTTTTTTTTTTTTAATGTTTGTTACCTCAGAACTTTTGACTGGGTGGACCGATTTGGATGATTCTTTTTTTATTTGAAAGGGCATACTTTCCAAATGGTCCCATATAAATTTTATCGAAATCGGTCGAGCAGTTTTTAAAATATCAACAATAAAATAAGTACTTTGTATAGCGTGTGCTTGTTGTTGTAAAGTTGGCGCGGGAGTTTGAAGTCGGTTGTTTAAAAATAATTTTTTACTAAAACGAAGGCTCATAAAGGTAGAGTTTAGGTAACTTACAGACAGAACTGCCTAGATAACGATTTTCATATATATTTTCACGGAAGACAGGACCTATATAATATCACTGTGTAGTCCCTAGGGTTTCAGTCCCGAAGCTGCATTAATTGCACAAAGTTCTCGGGCCATATCATTAAAACTATTCAAGTTCGGCGAGACGCAGTGTCAGGCCTTTTCGTGAATAGATTTGGGTTCATATTAATTCGTCTTCCTGGAACACGATTGCTTGAATTGAAATTGATATTCGACTAATTGATTTATGGTAAAAATTTTAATGAATACATTGATTTGATTTTTTTGATGCTTTGTTTGTTTATATAAACTGTTCTGCATAATACAAGCTTGGTTTACACTAAAATATATATCAAAACATAAGTAAATGCTACAGAATCTGCATCTGAATTTATTTTGATAAAATTTCGCGAAAAAAAACTTTGCTTTTGGGAATACGTTAGTTTAATTTGTGTTTTATCGAAAACTGAAAAGTATCGTTGCTACCACGAGAAGCTATTAAATTCCACTTCGAAAAAGTGAGAGAAGAAACTCAAAGAGTGCAAAATCATGTCAGTTTTTATGTGACGTACCTACAGGTACTTCCTTGACGTCTCCAAAAATAGAGCGCAAAGAAAAACCATTTCTCAAAGCAGTAACATTTTAAAATGTTAAATTTATATGACGCACCTTATCGTACCTACTTACCTGAAATAAAGATCCATACTAGTATCCATACTAATATTATAAATGCGAAAGTGTGTCTGTCTGTCTGTCTGTCAGCTACGCTTTCACGGCCCAACTACTTAACCGATTTTGATGAAATTTGGTACAGAGATAGGTTACAACCCGAGGAAGGACATAGGCTACTTTTTGTCCCGAAAAGTTGAAGAGTTCCCGCGGGAATTAAAAAAATGTATCTGTTCAACCGATTTTGATGAAATTTGGTACAGGGATAGGTTGTATCCCGGGGAAGGACATCTAGGCTACTTTTTATCCCGGAAAATTGAAGTTCCCGCGGGAATCAAAAATCATCAATCCACGCGGACGAAGTCGCGGGCATCATCTAGTAGTATTATAAATGCGAAAGTGTGTCTGTCTGTCTGTCTGCTACGCTTTCACGGCCCATCTGTTCAATCGATTTTGATGAAATTTGGTACAGGGATAGGTTGTATCCCGGGGAAGGACATAGGCTACTTTTTATCCCGAAAAATTCAAAGGTTTCCGTGGGAATCAAAAAAATTATCTGTTCAACCGATTTTAATGAAATTTGGTACAGGGGTAGGTTGTATCCCGGGGAAGGATACATATACAGTACCACTAATATTGAGTCGCTGGTTCGATCCCCGGGCAGAGACCTTCCGGAGTTATGAGCGTTTTAAAAATTAAATATAATTTGCTTCAAACGGTGAAGGAAAATATAATAATATCATGAGTACCCAGTACTAATACTTACGTCGAAATGTTCTTCACACACGTATATTTAGTGCTTTTAAGGACATAGGCTACTTTTTATCCCGGAAAATTTAAGAGTTCCCGCGGGAATCGAAAAAATTTGGTCCACGCGGACGAAGTCGCGGGAATCATCTAGTACCTAATAAATGTTAAAATAATAGGTACTGTTTTAAGCTATGGCAGTATGCCCCCAGACCTTAGAAATTAAAACGTCATTAATATAACACATTCCTTCGGAATTCCGCTCGGCACTAATTGTACAAAGTTCTATGGCCATCTCATTCAAACTATTGAAATTCACTTCGTAAGGTCTTTCGTGAATGGATTTTGCTTTACATTAATTGAGCTGGTTGGAACACGGTCACTTGTTGTTGTGATTTAGTTTGTGGTAAGTTTGTTTGTGGTGTCTTTTGTATGTTCCACTGTAGCGCCTAATGTACTGAGCCTGTTTTGATGAATGAGGTTTCCATCAATCAAAACTATCGAACAAAATCGATATGACAGATTATAAATCCAAAAAAAGTGAGTGTCATTGTTCCGTATTCGGGTTACAGCTTTTCAATACCGAGTCACTTGTGCCACTACAAGTTAGCCCTTGACTGCAATCTCACCTGATGGTAAGTGATGATGCCGTCTAAGATGGTAGCGGGCTAACCTGTAAGGGGCATGGCACTTATTAAACCCATACCCCTAGTCGGTTTCTACACGGCACGAACGATGAATCGCTTGGCGGTACGTCTTTGCCAGTAGATTGGTAACTAGCCATGGCCGAAGCCTACCACCAGACTAGACCAGACAAAATTCTGAAATTATAAATTCCCAAATGGACACTGCCGGGAATTGAACCCGGGGCCTTCCACGTTAAGACAACAGCGTGCAACACTGCGCCAGGGAGGTCGTCAATGATTTACAAATAGTGGACTTATTATTTTATTTTCTTTGTAAAAGGTATTTATAGATTGGCCTTTGCCTCCAAGTAAGTTTTTACTCCACTCTGCGAGTTTCCGGGTGTCAGCAATAGGCATGATGACAGAAAACAAGAATCAATGAAATTATGAATTTATCTAATGAATTAGGATTCATTCATTGGTTATAAAAAACCTATTTATTTTTCTTTTTCGAGTGAGATTGCTATTTATTTTGATAAAATAAAACTATAAAATACAGCAATCCGCCATATTTGATGAAACACCAAGAAGCGAATGACGTCACAATTGTTTGTTTTCGAGCTTTGACAATCACACTATTGTTTACTGCACACTGCACAGAGTACATTGGTAAAAACAATAGTGACGTCACAAACGACGCCATGACACCGCCGTGCGTTTTGGCGTGAATTTTAAAATTTTAATTTCAAATGCCAATTTTATCTACCAAACCTTATTTTTCTGCTGAAATAAGATATTATTTTTTCGAAATAGTAGATAGTTCCGAACATAATCTGACCATTTTTCAAAATCAGTCATCATGCCAATTAAAACGATGTTATAACACATTCTCTCGGATTCCATTCCGCACTTATTGTACAAAGTTTTCTGGCCATCTCATTAAAACTATTCAAATTCGCTTCATCAGATCTTTTCGTGAATAGATTTTGCTTTACATTTTAACTGAGCTGGCTGAAACGTGGTCACTCAAGAAAGAATACATGAACAAAGTACCTATCTATTCTAACAAGAAAGACTAGAATATACGTCATTGGACAATAAGATAATTTATAAGCTTAGGTTAAAGTAAAATCTTCTAGGCAAGCGCGTCTCATTTTAGGCCACATCATCACTTCCCATCAGGTGTGATTGTGGTCAAGCGTAAGCCTATAATGTATAAAAAAAAACTAAGTAGCCAAAAAGTCTGATTGTAATTATATTATTGAGCACCTTTCATTCGTACTCAATAATAGGAAAAAGCTCAAGATCTAATTTACGGTAAAACTATGCGTTTGATGCATTAACTAAATTTAACTAAATTGGGTTTATTAATTAATTTAAGAGAGATGTTAAAGGGATCTCTAACTCGTCTAGTGTGATATAATTTAGGATTTGGATAAGTTACATTACCTAGTTCAGTTGTTTGCCATTACCCAAAAATATGCCCCTTTGTATGCCCACGTGTAGATATGATAGCCAATCGGTCATAGATTGTATTTGTTCAGCTGGTGGTAAGTGATGATGCAGTCTAAGATGGTAGCGGGCTAACCTGTTAGGGGCATGGCAGTTAAATTAAACCCATACCCTAAACCTATTCGGTTTTTACACGGCATCGTACCGGAACGCTAAACTGCGGTGGCACATCTTTGTCGGTAAGGTGGTAACTAGCCACGACTGAAGCCTCCCACCAGATTATCTTTTCACCAGGTTACCAGGTCACCAGCTTATCTTTGACCTTCTTTGACCTTATAAGAATTCGTGACATAATTTTATTTCATTTTCAGGACCTCACGATACAGGTCTCCTGTGAGGTCCACAGTTAAGCATAATATAAGGGATACTTGAGTCAAATCGCTAAATCAATAATGTAAACAGTTTTACGATTCTACTTTGATAATGTTTGTTAATGTGTACCTTACTTTCACTATTTTATAAATGTTAAGATTCTTCATTGTAAATTTTTGTTAACGTGTACTTACCTTTTTTTCTCTATTACTATTGTTACCTATAATAACATCTTTGGAAAATAAAGTATTTGTATTTGTATTTCCTCTTGTAGCTAGGACTAAAAAATTTGTTAGAACTTGGCCTTTGCCTTGATAAGTGAGTTTTGACTCTAGTCGAACGAGTTCCGGGTTCAACAATTAAAACATTATTATTACTCGGATTTCATTCCGCACTAATTAGGTAAACAAAGTTTTCTGGCCATCTCATTAAAACTATTCAAATTTAACTGCTTCAACAAGTCTACTTGTGAATTTGCTTTGAATAAAAACAGCACGTGGAAAGTCATTCACTCACTCTTTTTTGCGATAAAGTTAAACATTGAGGCCCACTTGCACGAGGACTCTAAAATTTATTTAGTTTAATACTAGAATCTATAATATAATCTAGTATTATTTATTTATGCTGTAAAAGCACGGGCCGCATAGCCAGGCACGCCTCTATCAATGACATCATCCGCCATGCTCTTTCCACCGCCGGCGTACCAGCCGTATTGGAACCCAATGGTTTGGTGCGTGACGATGGGAAGAGACCCGACGGTATGTCTTTGCTGCCCTGGAAGTTGGGTAGGCCTTTGGTGTGGGACGCAACCTGCGTCGATACCCTTGCGCCATCCCACCTTCCAGCCACGGCAGGTTGTGCCGGCGCAGCCGCTGCAGCAGCGGAGGCCCTCAAGCGGCGCAAATATACCAACCTCATAGGTAACTATGAGTTTGCGCCGTTTGGGGTCGAAACGTTGGGGCCATGGGGTCCGAATGCACATTTCCTTTTCAGAGAAATTTCCCGAAAACTAGTCGACGCTACACGTGACCAGAGGGCTGGCCTATTCCTTGGCCAGAGGCAGCAGCATTGCCATCCAGCGTGGCAATGCTGCCAGTACTGGGCACGTTGCCCGATGACGGCGATGCGGAGGAATTTTTTGATGCATTTTAGCAAAATGTTCTTATTATATAGATAAAAAATGTATTGTATCGATTTGTACTTATTTATATAAAACTAAATTAAACAACGTATTATTTATGAGGAAACAATGATGAGGACAGTGGTCGTGCCTATTATCAAAAATAGGATGGGAGATGCGGCGGACAGAACAAATTACAGGCCGATATCCCTGGCGACGATCACAGCTAAGGTTCTGGATAGCCTGCTTGATACACAATTAAGTACGTCAGTAAAAATACGTGACGCTCAGTTCGGTTTCAGACCAGAACTATCAACTGAGAGCGCAATATTGTGTCTCAAGCAGACTGTTCGGTACTACACGGATAGAAAAACCCAGGTATATGCGTGTTTTTTGGATTTGTCCAAAGCTTTTGATCTCGTATCATACAAAATTTTATGGCAGAAGCTTAAAAAGGAAAGTAGCCTAAGACCAGAACTAATTTCATTATTCAAGTACTGGTATGGTAACCAGGCTAATTTGGTTAGATGGGGTAACGCGCTCAGTGACCCATACAAACTGGAGTGTGGAGTGAGGCAGGGGGGGCTGACATCACCCAGGCTGTTCAACCTCTTTGTAAACCAGCTGATAGAGAGGCTCAGCAGAGCAGGTGTCGGTTGCTCAATAGATGGCGTAGCTATGAACAATTTTAGCTACGCGGACGATATGGTTCTGTTGAGCCCCTCGGTCGGTGGTCTTAGAAGGCTGTTAAAAATCTGTGAGGACTATGCGGCGGAGAATGGACTCAGCTACAACTCCAAAAAAAGTGAAGTTTTGATTTTCAGGGGAAAGAACAAACCACTAAATTTTAAACCATGTATTCTGCTATGTGGGACTCCTCTGAAACACGTGGCTGAGTTCAAGTACCTCGGTCACATTGTAACCGAGCGCCTGGATGATGACAGTGACATAGAACGAGAGCGCAGGGCCCTGTCGGTTAGAGGCAATATGTTGGCCCGTAGATTTGCACGTTGCTCGACACAAGTCAAGTTAACTTTGTTTAAAGCTTATTGCCAATCATTTTACACGTGCAGTCTATGGGCAGACTACACGCAGCGGACCTACGGTGCCCTGCGTGTACAGTACAACAATGTGCTGAGGGCGGTGCTTAGGAAGCCTCGACACTGCAGCGCGTCGGCAATGTTTGCGGGGGCTCGGGTGGATGACTTCTACGCGATCATACGCAAGCGTGCCGCGTCCATAATGAGCAGGCTATTGAGTAGCTCCAACACCCCCCTTGGCACATTGGCGGGCAAGCTGGACAGCCCTCTCTGGAGGTGCTGGAACGGTGCACACAGTCGCGCTAGGAGGCCCCAAAGGGCCTTGTAGTTATGTTAGGTATAGGTATAGTGTAGGTTAAGTATTTTTGTATTTACTAACATAGGATAAGGGATTGTAACTAACAAAATATGGGACAGTTTTCTGCATTAAAGTTATATTATTATTATTATTATTATTATGAAATAAAATACCTACAGGGCATAGTTTTAGGTACAATAGTACAATAATGGACTGTTTATTTATGACACCAACGATGAATAAATATATTTTCTTTCTTTCTTTCTTTATTTAATTTATTTGTACAAGAGCTAGTTTATATGGATTTTCTTGCAAGTTTTCCTTGTTGAAATTAATTTAAAGATGTGTTTTGATTTCTTGTTTTCTATTTTAGGAGTCGATTCCGGTTCTGTAAACAAAATAAATCGGGCTTCATAAAAACATTGTGAGGCAGCCCTAGCAAAAATAACAAGATTTTTTAACGCAAATGATGGGTGTGTAGGAAGCACGGTTTTCGTTTACTCCCACTTTGAGTTTAGGCAAACAAACGTTGGTATACTATTTCTAAGATATTGAGTAATGGATGATGCCAGCGACTTCAGCGCGGTTCTTCTAATCTTTGTTTTTCCGGGATAAAACAGCTTTATCCCGGATAATAAAAGGGAATAAGAAGAGGTACCTATAATGTCCTCCCAACCGAATTTCGGCCACGGCGGCCTCCAGAGTGAAGAGTGATTGAGAGAGTGATCTCCAGAGTGATTAGCCATCTGCGCGGGAGTTCAAAGGTGTGAGCGCATTCACAGGTGCACTCTTTGTCCCTTTACTCTCAGCCCGATGGGACGGAAAATCCGACACGACCGGGAGTAAAAAATGCACCACCGCTTTAATGGAAACTTGTACGTGTCACCGTAAGTTTGTAAAAACCGTTAGATTATAATCTAACTCGTGATATTGTAAACGGTCAAAAGATTGTGAACCGTTCAATGTTTTGAGCGTCAATTAAAAAAAATATTCATTGTATTTACGTGTTCTTGTCTCTTTCTTGTAGGTTAGGGGTGGGTTCGACATAAATAACTTAGGTTTTATTGGGTTAATATACCTAACAGTTTACAATCTACCGAAAAATAATGCGTTATATTGTAATCTTTCGACAGTTTACATTATCGCGAGTTAGATTATAATCTAACGGTTTTTACGATCTTACGGTGACATATGCAAAATTTCAGCTTTCCACAGGTCCAAAGGTCCAAAGGCTGGGCGTTAAGAGGATATGGCATGAACGGGATACTTTGAGAATAGGTATTGAACAATTGTATTGCCGTCGCGCTGCTCCTCGAATAGAATTCCATATCACCCGATCGGGACAACTGCAGCTTGGGCCGATAACTAATACTTAAGAAAAACAGTCGAATTCTTACCCTTGTATTTTTCTGTTTCCTCCTCCAAAACAGAATAGATTTTTAAATTTTTTTCAAGAATAATTTTAGAAGGACTCAGGCTATCTTGGTATGATTTTCTTTTTTTGATTATATTTGCGAGATATCTGATGATGACGTGAAACTGGGATATTTTTTGCAATTTTTGAAGGTTTCATACATAGGGACATGGCAGGGACACGTATAGATTCTATGGTGCAAAAATATTTTCTCTATTGTAATTATGCACGCAGAAAACAGACTAATTTTCTCTTACGATTGTATGGGGAAATCGCCCTCCCGTATCGTCTTAATTTATTCCTGTTATTAGACGCAACACCGCCAACTTCCAACTCCGGGCTGGCACTGAGAATTTCTTAATTGAAAAACCCAATACCTAACCTTTTATGCCCGACCGGGAATCGAACCCAGGACCTCTTGATCCGCAGTCGACTATGCTAACCACTAGACCAACCGTGCCTCGGAGAGCACGTTAAGCCGTCGGTCCCGGTTATTATCACTAACATGATAATAATCGTTAAAGCCCGCCAACCCGCATTGGAGCAGCGTGGTGGGTCTAAGCTCTAATTCCCGCTCTCCTATGAGAGTGGAGGCCTGTGCCCAGCAGTGGGACGTTAATAGGCTGTAGTGATGATGATGATGATGATGATGATTAGACGCAATGTTATTGTCAAAATAAGAAAGCGGAAGCATAATGATCATAATATTTAAGACTTTAGTTTTGAAAGGATCTTTCTTTGACTTTTTATATCGCTGTACACAAATAAAAGCTGAACGGGGAGCCTCCTTCGCTACGCAAATTTCCATGTATTAAAATTCGATGCCGCCGCGAATTGTTATGGTTGAAAACCTAATGAGATATTTGCATCGAAAAAGAATTTTGGATTGAAGTCGAGAGTCGAGAATCGAGAATCGAAATACAAACACAATATTCCAGTTGAAAATAGTAAGTGTTTTTAAAGGAAGACAATTTATTTTGAAATGTAAAGTGTGTTTTAATAAACACTGGTGCAAGATTGATCTCGATTTATTTTATGTTTCGCTTTTCATTTCCTTTTTCGTCGGTTTTATATGTTGATTTGAACAGGGGAGCGTGTCTCCAAGCTAGTGCAATTTTCAATACGAATTTCAGCCATTCTAGCACAAAGTGTACAGTCAACACGAAAGTGTAGGTAGATGTGGTGAGCATGTGGTCTCCAATGTGTATGGACTGCGATCGCCTAGTAATAAAATTGTTTGTTTGCTAGTTTGTCCTTAATTGGTGCCGCAACAGAGCATCGAATTGACGTGATTTTCTGCGTGGTTATAGTTGAGAACCTGGACAGTGACTTATGCTACTTTTTATCCCGGAAAATTAAAGAGTTCCCGCGGGAATCGAAAAAACTTGGTCCACGCGGACGAAGTAGCGGGAATCATCTAGTTATTTATATTGGAGAGATAAGCTTTACCTTTGTCCCCTTATTTTCTGTAAGGCCTACCTACCTAGAAGGTCCATCAGTTGTTGCACTATCCCGATGGATGGGTTGTCTGGAGGAGATCACTCTTTTAATGACCTCCCTTGCGCACTTTGTTTTCTCTACTTGTTTACTTTATATGTTTGTGTGGTAATAAATAATTTATCTATCTATCTCTATATATCTATCTATCTATGTAAACTCCTAGAGTCTACGAATTGTAAGTAATTTAATATTTTATTCTATTAACTCTCTCAAGACTTGACGTAACGTTTTGCATGTTGTTATTGCATTACGGAAATGTTATTGTTCCTGTTGCACTTATGTGTAGCAGGGACTTTAGACACTTACGTATGATGCTAAAAGTAAAACTTAACCAACTTACTCTATTATGATCTCAGTGTCATTGTAATAGACTTCAATATCGTAAAACAGTGTGTCGAGATAGGACGTTTTCGTTTAAAGAATGCATACATTTTTATATCAGGAATTCTAGAAACATTCCGAAAAGCATAATTTTCAGGATCCGAAGGCTTGCAGTGTTATTAGTAGTGAGAGGTTACGATTTATAGAAAGCTAATTTCCTTTTTGTCTTCACTTTAATTCGTGCTCTTTTCGCATTGCATCCGATCGAAATCCGAATAGAGAAGTTACTCATGTCATCCATTTGCGGAGATAACTGGCTTTTTTCGGACATCTACAAAGAGGAGCCCAATTCTCACTTCCAAGACTAGTTTTGGAAGCAAGGATTGCAGGCAAGAGAGCTCCAGGTCGCCAAAGGCGCAAGTGGTTGGACGATATAAGGGGGTGGACAGGGCTAAACTATCCAAGGCTTAAAGATGCCGCTCAAAATAGAGAAGATTTTCTCATGATGACCGCCAAACTTCGTTTTGAAGAAAGCACACGGTGATGAGGTTCTTCCTTGCACGTTCCACATCAGAATAAGTATACAAAGAGAGAAAAATAACAAAGCCCACATAAAGCTAGGCGGTGAATAAATCAACGTTAATATTATGGCACTGGCGGTTCTGTGGACAATGGTTCGAGTTTGACGGAATAATATAATAATCGAATCACAAATTCTGTATTATATCCGGAAAGGGCAATGTCGATTTTCCTTCTGATAGTATAATATTAATATTACTAGTAAAGTATAGGTGAGGCTTGCTACTCTGTCCGCGTGGGTTTAGATTTTTTTGAAAATCGATTGATTTTCCGGGATAAAAAGCATGCCTATGTCCTTGCCCCGGATGCAACTTCTATACAAAAATTTCTTTCTATAATTACTTTCTCTACAGCATATCATTAATGTAGACATAAGTACCTACCTAAAGCGATTTAAGAAACCTCATATCTATCCACCACCGCTACAGCCCAATATCGTCCCACTGCTGGGCACAGAGCTTAGACCCACCATGCTGCTCCAATGCGGGTTGGCGGGCATTAACGACTATTATCATGCTATAGTGATAATAACTGGGACCGACGGGCTCTCTGTGACACGGGCGTGAAACACCGCCAACTTCCTAACTCCGGGCTAGTACTGAGAATTTCTAATCAGAAAAACCCAATACTACATAATGGCCCGACCCGGAATTCGAACCCGGGACCTCGTCGGCCGCAGTCGAACATGCCAACCACTAGACCAACGAGGACATCTATATTAAGTATGAACTCAAGATGTTAAAGCGGTCTACCAAAACTGAAAAAGCAACACCAGCGCTAGAATTCTTGTAGGTGGTCGTAAATGTCGTAATTTACGTCCAGCGCTAAAGTGTGATGCCACTTTGCGCGAAATTTCAAAACATTTTTGCAAATGCATGCTGCTTGAGGTTTGCTACGTTCGTTCTTCTATACTAATATTTTAAAGATGTAAAGTTTGTGACTTTGTGACGTTGTAGGGGGTAATCTCTGGATCTAGTGAACCGATTTTGAAAATTCTGGTACCAATAGAAAGCCACATTAATTGTGAGTGTCGTGGGCTATATATTAACCCGAAAAATAAGGGAGTTCCCGAGGGGATTTAAAAAACTTAATTCACGCGGACGAAGTCGCGGGCATCTGCTAGTTTATCATATACATACTAGCTGACTAGCTGATGCCCACCACTTCGTCCGCGTGGAATAAGTTTTTCATTCCCGCGGGAACTCCTTATCCGTAGCCTATCTGTTATTCCAATCTGTATTCTTACTCTGTGCCAAATTTCACCTATCCGTTAAGTCGTTCTGGTGTGATTGAGTAACAAACATTCATCCAAAGTATCAGGTTCTCAAAGAGTTTCTAGATTTACCATTATTTATGTTATGGTAAATCTAGAACGTGATACTTTGGATGATTGTTTGTTACTCAATCATAATATCAAAATAGGATAGTACGAGAATTAAAATGACTAATTACGTACAGTTGCATACACGATTTTATCTACGACAAGGACGTCTTTATAATTTTTTACTTTAAATATTAATAAAAACCAAAAGTGCCAGAACCCAGAGCCGCTAAGCTATAGGTATCCTATTTATGAAGATAACCATATCGATACAGCTACGACTCATAACGATACAGCTCCCATACAACGAACTGTATCGTTATGAGAAGCAAACACGAAAGAGGGTTCAATTCGATATAGTTGTCAAATTCGAAATTGGAACTTTTCGATGCTGGAGTAGATAAACAGCTTTTGTTAAGTCGAGGTTATTACACTATCGATGATTTTCTGAATGACAAAGTTGCATGGAAGCAACCGGCCTCGCATCGAGTGACCCACACGTCAGTGTAATACTTTTAACGTAGGTAATGTATGTGTTGTATTGTTTGCATAATGTAACCATTTTCTTTTTTAAGAAAAGAACAACTGCTAAGTTTCTTGCCGGCTCTTCTTAGTAGAATCATTTTTCCGAATCGGTGGTAGAGTCTAAGTGACACAAGTTGTCCTACATGAAATAAATAAATCAAGTATCATTTAAGTATCTATCTATCCATCCATAAATCCATCCATCCAAAGTTTTGCATTTAAAATATTATAGTATAGATACTTTATACTATGGCTCCTCTTCTTATTCTGAGGATTGAGACGACAAAGAATATTACTTGATGTAATATTAAAGGCACATATGTATTGCGAGAAAGAGAAAGGAAGAGGGACGCAGGCATAAATAAATATAGTTCATTACTGTGCGAGACTGAGAGCTAGTATAATTTAATTAGCCGTTTATTGCTCCCGGCCAGCGTCCAGCCCGGGATAGCTTCCTGGGTATTTTTACACGTCTCGTTGGATTATTTTTGTTCCCCATTTCATATACCTCTATGGTTTCGACACACTTGCGATTTAGGCGCATATTATTATTACGATCAGTTACATAACTGACAATTATTATTATAATTGACTAGCTGTTGCCCGCGACTTCGTCCGCGTCAATTTCTGCTATTATGATATTATGAGGAATAATTCTTTCATACATATTTTTTCGGTAACTTGAACCGTTTACGCAGCGCACGCAACGGAAGCCCTCAAATATGGATAATTTTCCCCGTTGTTGCAACATTTTTCACTGATGCTTCGCTCCTATTGGTCGCAGCGTGATGTTGTATAGCCTAAAGCCTTCCTCGATAAATGGACTATCCAACACAAAAAGAATTTTTCAATTCGAACCAGTAGTTCCTGAGATTAGCGCGTTCAAACAAACAAACTCTTCCGCTTTATAATATCAGTATAGATTTATTTGGACAGCCAACAGTTGATACATTGTTATTATCATTTATTTACGTTAATCCAAGTCAACAGTAACTAGATGGGTGACCAAATTTGGACCTCGCCGTGCCTCGGAGAGCACCCTGTTGTTATCGCTAACATCTGATGATATTCGTTACAAAAACCTAAGAGTTTAAATACTCTTAGTCGAGTCGTATGTTGAAAAACGTGGTATTTTATGCATTATTATCCCAAGAAAACTCTTACCATTATATGATTAATGGAAAGGGGTCACGGCCCACAGCAATGAGGAATACTACGCAGAGGGATTTGCGTTTTAGTTGAGTCGATGAATGTATTTGTTGCTGGCTCTTTTTACATCTAGACGAAATACTGTCGTCTGTTTATGAATGTTCTATGTGTAACTTTGCACTTTATAAATTATTCGTGAGTGCTTGTGTCATTTATGTTTTCGCAAGGCCGATGTACTAATTTAATCAGTAACATCCGGACAGTTAAAATATAAGCTTTCAAGCACATACTCGTATTAATACCAACAATATAAATCCATTGTGAAGTAATAATTTATTTTACAGTGCAGGTAGGTACTGAAAATATTCATCTAAACTTAAAATGAACGCACCTCTAATTTATGTTCCTTCATTATTTAGCAATATATCATTGGTCGTTCAGTCACCGGCTATAGGTCTAGCCCCACTAAACAGGCGCAGCGCGGCGCGGCAAGTAGCGGCGAGTATTCTTTGTATGAGGTTGCACGGAGCTGGCCCCATTTAAGCGACGCGGCACGGAGATGCACTGCGCGTCGCGGCCCCGTGCAAACTCATACAAATAATATTTTCCGCTACGTGCCGCGCCGCTCCATGCATCTCAAATGGGGCTAGACCTTATAACATGCTAATCGAACGTGAACGTCCGGATCAGCCTCTAACTCAGTGGCTATCAAAAATGAAAGACACTGACATACCTATTATATTTTTCTGAAGTGAAACTTCTTTAGAAACGTTGTGATTTAATAATTCGATGAAACGAAAAAGCAATACTTACAAGATTCAAACATATTCATAATAGGATTTAGGAGATAGAAGAATATAATACTTGAAGTTATAGGTATCACATTCTCTCGTAGGCTATGTTTCTGAAGTTTCACTTCTGCCGTGTGTGAATTGCACACACACACTTTTTATCCTCTGCTGTGAAAAGTTATTTCTACTTATTTACATTGCTTTTAAATGTACTTGCCGGCAGTGGTAATTTGGAAATTTATAATTTCTCAATTGTCTCTGTCTGATCTATGAATATAGAAAACTACAACAGCTGTTCAGTTGTACTTACTGTTATTACGACGCAATGAAGGCGTCTTCGCTGTAAGCACAAAATTTCTCCTTTATTTGGTTTTAATACCGGCACGCTCGCGTGTAGGTACTTTCTCGTAGCAAAAGTAGAGTGCACAATGGCATTGCAGTAGTCCATATTAAAATCATAAAGGCGAAAGTGTCTCTGTCTGCCTGCTACGCTTTTAACAGTGAGCCCTAAGGCTCAACTGTTCAACCGATTTGACGAAATTTGGTACAGAGATAGTTAAACTACTATTTATCCCTAAAAACAAAGGGTTCCCACGCGATATCTCAAAACCTGCATTCCCGGAGGCATCATCTTTTCCTTTAGGTCTATTTTGTTGTGTCCATTTGTCATCACATTTATTCCTTTTCATGGATTAAGATTTTTTGGTTCCCGTGGGAACTCTTTGACTTTTGAGGATAAATAGTTACCGATGTAATATTCCAGACTATAATCCATGTCGGTGCCAAATTTCATCCAGATCCATTCAGCCGTTCTGGCGTGATTGACTAACAAACATCCATGCATCCATACAAACTTTCGCATTTATAATATTAGGTATAAAGTATATACATACATACATACATATAAGTATAGATTCCCAAGTTGATTCCCTGCCGGGAATCGCACCCGGGACCTCCCGCTATAAGACCACAGCGCCTCGCCACTGCAATCGCTTTAGTACAAAATGTCTCCTTTATATCGCTTTAATACCGGCACGCTCGTCTGTACACTTTCGCAGCACAAGTGGATTGCACTGCAGCATGACATTGCGAGTACTTACTAGCTACTTGCATGTGATGTGCATAATGCTATTTAGTGCATTCTAAGTGAAAACAATTTAATTTAGCTACTTTCATGTGATGTGTATAATGCTATTTAGTGCATTCTAAGTGAAAATCAATTTAATTTAGCTACTTGCATGTGATGTGTATAATGCTATTTAGTGCATTCTAAGTGAAAATCAATTTAATTTAGCTACTTGCATGTGATGTGTATAATGCTATTTAGTGCATTCTAAGTGAAAATCAATTTAATTTGTTGAACGAAACGTCCTCGTTTCGTTCAACAAATTAAATTAAATTAGAGTCTAAAATCGTTCAACAATTTAAATTAAATTAGAGTCTATAAGTTAGGATCGCATCGCATCCATGGCAATTATTATTACAATCGACTGTTATATATGTTGAACCAAAATGGCGGTCGTTTGCGCAGGTACATTGTACTGCAGAGCCGAGCGGAGCATGCGCGGGGAGCGAGGGGTATGGGCTCGCGGCGCACCTCCTCATACCGCACTTCGTTTGACACCCGAAATGTGTTTCTGCGCAGAGTTCAACTTACGCGGCGCTATTATACTGTCTTTCCAGGTCTATATCACTATCCAGGTCTTCAAAGATTTCATGTATTTCCATGCAAAAGATTACTTCAACCCGTTGCTTCGTTGCGGCGTGAGGGACAAACATAAACAAATCCTTTTTTTTTCAAACACCTTTTTTGACAACCTCCCTGGTATATTCAGTCTTTTAGGAGCATTTAAGTTCGGTGGGAGGCCTCGGCTGTGGCCATTTACCACCCTATTGGCAACGGTGCAGGGACACTGATTACAGGGTGTAATAAAACTGCCATACCCCTAACAGGTAGGCCGTATTTTAGACTGCATTATCAATTACCACCAGGACAACACTAGCAACGGCTAACTTGTAGTGGAATAAAAATTAAATAAACACTCGCATTTAAGATCTAGTCCCACTATAGAGGTGCGGCGCGGCACGTAGCGGTAAGTATTCTTTGACTCTTTGTATCAGGTTCTATGGAGCTGGGCCCACTTAAGCGACGCCGCACTGAGATGCACTACGCGGCGCCGCGCCGTTCCGTACCAACCCATACAAATAATATTTGCTGCTACGTGCCGCGCCGCTCCGTTTATCTCAAATGGGGCTATACCTTTATAATAACATGCCTAGTGATTTGACAGTCTTGTGAAACTCCTGGCAAATATCATTAAAATAAAATAAATACTTTCTGACTACACGAAATAAGGTAAACTACCATGTTGTAAAATATTCATTTGACCAGAGTGGTTAATTAAATTAAGCCATCGGAAATCATTGGTAATCACTTACACCAACTCAGGTCCCAGCAGTTATTTGCTTTAAACCGGAATGGCTGCACACCCATCATCGGAATTTAATGTCCACTGGTAATTTCCCTGGAGGTAAAATACAGTCAACCTGAGACTGCAAATATTTCACACGAGTTTAAACCCTATATGAACTACATAGAGTCTGTTATTACAATGAATATAAATGAAATTTAAATGTTGCCCGCTATACGTTTACGTAAAATATTAAATTTCGTGTCGCACAACTCACACCTACTCTAAGCTTGACATATTAGGTACATTATTTGGTTATTATATAAGACACTGTGACTTACACCTCGGATCGAAGGATTTGGAAACAGCCAAAATAAGCCTCATGATAGATTGGCGTAGAGTCGAAATGTGGTGATTTGTTTTTCTTAAAATATTTTCAACAGTTTCAACCTAAAGTGAACTTTATGCCTACACTGCTATGAAATGTCTGTCCGTTGAGTTTGAAACATTTAAGGAATTCCTTGCGATTTGCTTCTACTCTGCTCAAATGTGCTTCAAACCTAAGAAAAAACAAAAAATGTGAAGTACCTAAGCCATATTTATTTTCTTAAAAACGCACATAACTCCGAAAATAGGTAAAGTTAAGTAAAGACCCGGTAAAGGAGGTCTGTAGGTACCCTTAGTCTAAGTTTTTCCACTGCAAATCAATTGATCGTATTGACCGTTCGATCACATTAGCGTCAAAGTAAAACGCTCCTTATCTGCATTGACTTAGAGCACGATTTCGTGCTGGCTGTGAATATATACATACACTAGCTATTATCCGCGGCTTCGCCACACGAGTATATATCCGACCAGAGGGGAAGCTTCCTAACAAAGTCGAAAATATATACCTATTCTGCTAGGGTTGTCACCTGATGCATGTCAACAATTTAAGGAAAAAATAAAAATATTATATTATAGTTATATAATGTATAATTACAGTTATATCCTGAAATTGAACAATAAATACTTAAATTAGACAAATATTATAAAGAAACGAAATTATTTCTTTTTTAATGAACATCAGTATTTTTAACATAACTTCACAATAATGTTAATAGATGGCACCGTCATTTACCTACTATCGCAAAAACAGTTTTGCGTCGACTATTATTACAACATTTTATTTAACTTGCAATGTATTTATGGATGTATAAATGTAAGTATGTATGGAGGGAGTCCTAAATATTGATTTTGAACGAAATCGGTTAATTAACAAAGAATTTCATATTGGCACTGATTTTTTAAAACTTTGGTACCAGTTTCCTGTTTTATAATACCAGGGATTCTCAGATATCGATTTTGAACGATATCGGTTAATTAACAAAGAATTTCAAAATGGCGCTGATTTTTTTAAACTTTGGTACCAGTTTCCTGTTTTGTAACCCCAGGGAGTCCTAAATATCGATTTTGAACGAATTCGGTTAATTAACAAAGAATTTCAAAATGGCGCTGATTTTTTTAAAACTGTGGTACCAGTTTCCTGTTTTATAATACCAGGGATTCTCAGATATCGATTTTGAACGAAATCGGTCAAATAACAAAGAATTTCAAAATGGCGCTGATTTTTTTAAAACTGTGGTACCAGTTTCCTGTTTTATAATACTAGGGATTCTCAGATATCGATTTTGAACGAAATCGGTTAATTAACAAAGAATTTCAAAATGGCGCTGATTTTTTTAAACTTTTGTACCAGTTTCCTGTTTTGTAACCACAAGGAGTTTTAAATATCGATTTTGAACGAAATCGGTTAATTAGGAAAGAATTTCAAAATGGCGCTGATTTTTTTAAACTTTGGTACCAGTTTCCTGTTTTGTAACCCCAGACAGTCCTAAATATCGATTTTAATCGAAAAATCATAAAAATAGGTTCATTGGTTTCCGAGAAAATCGTTAACAAGGTTAGAAAGGTACTTACTTCTCTTTATCTGTCGGGTATGAAAAATAGGAAACATACTTAATGTCTTTGGAACTTTTCAAGCAAACTGTGCAAATATTCGGCATTTTTGTTGAAACAATACTATTTATATAAATAAATCTAATATATAGTTTTATTTTTAATTCAAAATTAGATTATACGCTCGATTCGTCAGCCCTTACGTTCGTACCCGGACTGAGGCGTCGCGTACCCAGACGGCGTGTCGGTGAATGTGTCGGTGAGAGCTCACGCACACATCGTTGCGCTATGTATGGGTGAAGTCGCCGCGAGCCGTTTGTATGAAGCTTCCCCTCTGTACGTACTCTGTGGCTTCGCTCGCGTGGTTTAGGTTTTTTTGATTCCCGCGGTCACTCTCCAGATCCTCAACTATACCCATGCCAAAAATCACTTCGATCCGTTGCTCCGTTGCGGCGTGATTGAAGGACAAACCAACAAACAAACACACTTCCGCATTCATAATATTAAGTATGATATTATGATTCACAGCCATCGCTAAAAGCAGTACTACTTCAAAATTACGATTTTATGTCACCTACCTTGACGTCCATGAAATAAGGATAATAATTCAAAAACACGAACGTCAACAATATTAAAACAATACCAATTTAATCGATGGTAGTATGCCCCGTGTAAAGACATTTCATAACCTTTAATTAGAATTAAATATTCTGTATGAAAATATATTCATGAGGTCTTTGCGCACTAATGGAAGCTAACTGTCTCCCCCGCTCTTTAATAGCGCAGTTGGGGAACCTTAGATTGCCGCCATTAACGGCTCCGTTACCGCAATCCTTTGGGAATTATTTCTAACATATTATTTTCAATGCTGCTAAACAGTACTCTTAAGGTCCTACTGGTGAAGTAAAAATAATTTAATAAAAAAAATTCTTTTCAACCGACTTCAAAAAAAAGGAGGAGGTTCTCAATTCGACTGTATTTTTGTTTTAATGATTGTTACCTCAGAACTTTTGACTGGGTGGACCCGATTTGGATGATTCTTTTTTTATTTGAAAGGGCATAGGTACTTACTTCTCAAGTGGTCCCATATAAATTTTATCGAAATCGGTCGAGCGGTTTTTAAAATATCAACAATAAAATAAGTACTTTGTATAGCAGTTGTTATAAAGTTGGCGCGGGAGTTAGAAGTCGGTTGTTTAAAAAGATTTTTTTAATAAACCTTATTAAACAACCGACTTCAAACTCCCGCGCCAACTTTACAACAACAAGCACACGCTATACAAAGTACTTATTTTATTGTTGATATTTTAAAAACCGCTCGACCGATTTCGATAAAATTTATATGGGACAACATGGGAAGTATGCCCTTTCAAATAAAAAAAGAATCATCCAAATCGGTTTACCCAGTCATAAGTTCGGAGGAACCAACATAAAAAAAAAAAAACAGTCGAATTGAGTACCTCCTCCTTTTTTTGAAGTCGGTTGATTAAATGAAAAAAAATCCTTTTCAAATAAACTTTTTTTAAAGTCTTTGTAATCTGTAAATAAACTTTATCATGTGATAACGTTTGTGCAGATGCGAGACTACCTTTTTTATGCAATCAAACTTTGTTGACGTATTTATAAACATACTAGATGATTCCCGCGACTTCGTCCGCGTGGACCAAGATTTTTCGATTCCCTCGGGAACTCTTGAATTTTCCGGGATAAAAAGTAGCCTATGTCCTTCCCCGGGATATAGCCTACCCCTGTACCAAATTTCATCTAAATCGGTTGAACAGATGGGCCGTGAAAGCGTAGCAGACAGACAGACAAACACACTCTCGCATTTATAATATTAGTATGGATTGTAGTCTACATTAATCTTACATCAGTACCTATAAACCTTACAAACGCTTACGTTCGCGGTCAAGGGCAAATTGTAGTGGATAAAAAAATTCACTTATTATACCTATTCCTTTATAAGCCTATGATCAAGACGAATTCTAAGGGTGCGTACACATCTGACGAACGAGCCGCAAATGCTCTGCATGGGCACCACACGCGCGCTGTCACAAAAAATAGACCTGGGGCCACATTGCCAACGCTTAAAGTAATACTTAAGTAATCTCTATATATATAAAACTGGATGATGCCCGCGACTTCGTCCGCGTGGATTAAGGTTTTTTGATTCCCGCGGGAATTCTTTAATTTTACGGGATAAAAAGTAGCCTATGTCCTTCCCGGGGATACAAACTATCCCTATACCAAATTTCATCAAAATCGGTTGAACAGATGGGCCTTGAAAGCGTAGCAGACAGACAGACAGACACACTTTCGCATTTATAATATTAGTATGGACTCTCGTGTCACAATGTTAGTTACCATACTCCTTCGAAACGGCTTGACCGATTTTTTTTTAATGTATATTCAGTAGGTCTGAGAATCGGCTACTATTTTTCATACCTCCACACGGACGGAGTCGCGGGCATCAGCTAGTATTATTTTAAATGATAGTTTGATGTCACCTACCTTGCCGTTCCTAAAATAAGGATTATAGTTCTAAAACACGATAATCAACAATAATATGGCATTAATCGTTGGCAGTAGGTATGGCCCCTGACCTTTTGCTAGTAGTATGAATGTGAGTCACGCGGACTGTTCATTAGACAATTTTTTTGCGTGTTTTTGCCCTTAGTTTGACAATAACCGAGAATCTTAGGCCACAATTACACTTGCAGATTTTACACACATAAGTCGCATGCAAAAGTAATTTTTGAAATGTAAGCAGTCTTGTAGGTAAAATAAAAAAGTTGAATTGTCATTCGATGTATTTTTTTTTTTTTAATATTCTAGTAAGAACTGCCGCTTTTGATGTGGCGGCAACCATTTTACTGGTTGAAATAATATTGAATTTTGTATATTTTTTTCTTTTCGTGCAGTTCCGTGCCTTACAAACTACCTTATTACCATAAATAATACCTTACATAATAACAAAACTACCTTCTATAATAACTAAATAACTAAACATTGCTAAATAATGTTAAACTAAATAATGATGAATTAAACTAAAGGGCGATAGCCCCGTTTGCCTTAGCTGCTATTTTTAGTGCTTTTTCAGCAAACCCAAATAAGTGAAGTCGGCAGGTTTCGTCCTCGATCGATTGTAATATTCAGGCGGCTTAGGATTTTGTAAGCAATTCATTCAGTCATTCGATCTATTACTATCGCAATAATATTTAAAGCTGCTTAGATAGATAGATATTCTTTCTTACTAATAAATGCGAAAGAATGGATGGATGTATGGATGTTTGTTACTCAATCACGCCCCAACGGTTGAACGGATCTGCCTGAAATTTGGCACAGAGATAGATTATAGTCTGGAATAGCACATAGGCTACTTTTTATCCCAGAAAATTAAGGAGTTCCCGCGGGAACCAAAAATCCTCAATCCACGCGAACGAAGTCGCGGGCATCAGCTAGTAGATAGATAAATGCTTTATTGCTGCGTAGTTGTTCATTCGATGTAGCGCATTGAATTTTAGCTGCGTAGCATTTGACGTAGCGCCCACCTCCCCCCATGTTATAGAAATGCTACATTCAATTCCATTTAAAATACTTTCCCACGTTTATATACCTACGTTCGGAACGGAAAGAACAGGCTACTATTATCCCAGAACAGGTAATAGTACGCTATTATCCCAGAAAATCAGAGTTCCCCTGGGATTTTAAAACACGCGGGCATCATCTAGTAGTCAATGTTTAGTAACTAAATATTATTTATTTACTCATATTTCTGGTTATTCCACCACTGATATAATTAATGATTAAACGAACTTACCTGTAAGTGAAGTTCTATCATAATTATATGAGTCGCTTCATTCGAAGATATAATCATAGACAACGTAGTTTCCTTTACTTAATAGCAACCGATCGCACAGACTTCAGAGGAGTTATAAAAAAGAACCCCCACTACCCGCCTCTGTGTCGCACGACAGAGGAGCGGTTTCGTTCGTCATTTAGTTTAGAGATATACTTATACTTAAAGCTCTTGCGAAAATATGTTTCGGGATGGGTGGGTTGGGAGCTTAATATTATATCTTCGAATGAAGCGACTCATATAATTATGATAGAACTTCACTTACAGGTAAGTTCGTTTAATCATTAATTATACTTCGTCGCTTCATTCTTCAGATATAATCATAGACAACGTAGATGTTAAGAGATAGGTATATATTTTTGCAAGAACTATATCTAGGTACGCTGAATAGATACTAATTATTGTTATCAATAATTTTATTTATTCTTCTTATCTCTTATTTGAGCTGTAATGTTTTAAACAGTTTATGTTTAAGGTTGGAATCATGTACCGATTTCCCGAGATGTTTATCTACGTACATTTAATATGACTTTAAAATTTCTCTTAAGTATTTATTGTACTTAAGTTTCAATTTAAATAACTTTCAATTTACCAATAATACAATCTTGCGCTTTTTTGCTTTAGTTGCTAGTAACAAGCATAAACGTATTATAGTTTCGATGCAAGCGAATGGAACTAGTTATTGATGTCAATACTGCAAGATTTATAATCTACTACAAAGTAAATTAGCAGGGACAATACTTTATTTTATTTGCACAATTAGCCCAACAGACGTCCAATGGGACGCTTAAGTGCGAAATCCTGCCCAGTAGCAGAAGAAGGCATATTTTGTTTTTTGGAAGTGCGGCGGGAAAAGAACAGGTATATTCTGGTCCTGTTGTGAAGGTATTTCGGGTATTGCTTTAGCTATATGTTTAAGTAAAATTTTATATTAAAATACCGTTTTAAGTTTTTTGTCGAACAATTATATCGTCATTAAGGTTATGGAATTTAATAAATTCCTATCCGCGTAAAAGTTAGCCCTAAATTATAGGTGAAGAATGAATATTCGGTCGATATTGTGACAAACTACTAATATCGACTTTGAAGGGTTAATCAATTGGTTTGAACTTTTTAGCCCCACTGACGTTAGGTGCTTTGAAGTAAGTTATTTAAGGAGTCTTTCTATACTTTTCAACGATGGATAACCTAGCTGTGCAGGTCATTGAATGTAGAATGTGTGTGAAAAAAATTTTTTTTTTTTTTTTTTTTTTCTTTAAAAACATCATTATAAGCTATTCAATTCATAATAATTTTTGAATGGATGCAATAATTCCCTGATATTTTATGACACGGCTGATCTATGTGAGGTAAGCGTGATCCAAATGTTACATTTGCGGCCGCTGCTCCATGCCGAATGTCTTAATTGGTTACTCTCATTCAGGGTCTGAATCGACTAAACAAGAATTTTAATTTTGCTCTAGGCAAGTGTTGCGGGAGCGTATTATTGCTTACGCGAGTAAATTGTACTACCTACCATGTTTGCCACGAGTGATTACGATGCCTACATCGTACGTATTATTATAACGAAAGTTTTATAACAATTTTTCGAAGATTGTTTCTAATATGTGGATAATGAATATAATTATATAAATGGATCTTAAACTTAAACTTCTTTTTATTTTATTTTGTACCAAAAACTTATAAAATACTTAGAAAAACAGAAACATAGTGGACAAGGAAGCACTAATCTCTATACGAGATCGCTACCAGTGACCCTTGGCACCCTGCTTGGATTCCCGTTTCGGGTAAGACAACCTGCGCGTTTTACTGTGTTTGCAGAAACAAATGCCCACGAAATATCTTTAAAGAAGAAAACAATAATTACGATGGAGATTTTACACTATTACTTTATGTTATATTATAATCTACATCCGGTCATCAAAATACTCGCCGTTAGATTCTCTTTATTTAAAAACCAACTTCCAAAAAGCAGAAGGTTCTTTGTTAGTTTAAGGTTTTTCGAACTGTTTTAAGCATAATCAACCGTATTACACGTCAGCGGGTGTATGATATATGCTTCCCGGGCACTATTAAGTTGTAAAACTCGAGAGTACCTACGTTGTTAGGGACAAAACACAAAATTTTGTGGGTAATTTTTGCAATTTACCACACATTTCCTTCGTAAATGTTCTTTGCATACCCCTGCCACGCTGAGGGTAGAATACTAGCAGGTATTTTATTTCAGATTTGACGTATCTGTATGTACAGTATTTGCAAACAAATTGATTTATTGCTGAAGTAGCTGCTAAAAAAAAATTAAGATATTTATTACCTCAGAATTCTCTGAACTTTCGTTACCACTCCGCAGGTGTATGTAAGTTTGATACCGAGAGGCCTTGCAAACAATTACATATTCTGAACATTTTGAACCCCAGATCTTGAGTCTGCATACACTGAATGAAACATTTATGTTTCTTTTAGGTACCTATATAGTGCAGTCACTATAGACTGAAAGGCGCTGAAATCTGTAAAAGCTGAAAACTTAAGAAGCGGTGTTACGCTTTATATATATATATATATATTATATGTATATTTTTTACCAAGTAGGTAATAGTGCTTCAATATTACTATATTGCAGTCTCAAAAATAAAAATCTGAAATGCTAGATCTTTTCATGTTATATCCGGGCAGATATGTAAGTTACGTTTGCAGAAATGACTAGAACCACCACAAGTGTTTCATTGAAAGTAAAAACACTGGTATAGAATTTTATTAGTCTTCTTTATAGTCGATTAGACATACCTTTTTTATAAGACGGTACTCCAGAGATTATATCATGGAATCTGTTCCATAGGTTTACATTTTAAAATAAGGCTTTGTGGTAACGGTATTAGATTAATAATTGCATTTACTTGCTAAAAGAAATTAAATACATACATATTTCTAAGTATTCTGTTAATCTGTCACCGTAAATAATAAACACTTTTATTGTGCCCCCATGCTAATAGATTTATTCTTGAAAACAGAACCTCATTAGTATAAGGTTTCTTGGCCTTATCGGTGATAGTGTATGAACTATGAAGACAAAGCAAAAAGGGTAGGCGATGCAAACACTAATAATATAATATATTATATTACATGATAGGTACTTGTGATTGAATAAATCATGTCCACTATTTTGATATAACTAGCGGTAACACCTAGGTACGAAAGATCTTTTAAAGCTTTAGCTTTGATTTCGAATTAAGTAAGTATCCATACCATCTTTGATCCAGTAAATACTGAAGATTGTTAATAATTTACAGCAGAGGATAAATAAAGTAGAAGGTAACCTTCTTTATGGTAAGTACATAGTATTTACCTGAGTCCCGGTTACTTCTCAAGTATTGGTCGAAATCAATTTGTGTTAGGCTTACTAAGCTGGGCCTTGGCGACGTATCCGATCGTTGGTCCACTTTGACCCTCAACGCCTTCCCCCTTGTTCAGAGAACGGTGAACAGCTTGCTAAATGCCAGCTATCTTGATTTGGTGGACAAATAATTCTCATCGCCGGACTGCTAATAGAGCAGATGCCATCGCCAGGCGCGTCTAGCTGAAAGGTTTGATTTCCGTCGTGCTACTTCGCGGGTGACCTCGCAGTGTACCATTGTCGTACCTATTAGCACTTCTTTGTCTAAGTACCTATTTTACTCAAGTGAATCATGCTGAAACGCTTAACCTTCGTGTTACCTTTTAGGAAACCCGCCGGAAAGACCTTTAGTGCAATTAAACACTACATGGACGAGTAATTTCTTAAGTGCGTTCCATGCTGAAAAACGTTTATATTCTTTCGTGTTACCTCTCGGGTAACCTCCCAGAAATCCTTTAGTGCAATTTAACATTGCATGAAAGTATAATTCCTGTAGGTAATGAGCGCGTATAGATGATTCAATACTAACTTTTATTTTAAGTACCCTCTTTAGGAAACCATACATTTTACATAGTAATAGTATTGTACCACAATTCCTCAGGCACGTCGTACAATGGTTTATTCTCTATCGCAGTGACTCTCGGGCAACCTCCAGGAAAAAACTTTAGTGTAAATAAACACTGTATGAAAATATAATTGATTAGGCGCGCCATGCTAAAAAGTTTATTCTCCTTCATGTTGACTCTCCGGCAACTATAATTGATTAAGCGCATCATGCTGGAAGGTTTATTCTCCTTCGTGTTGACCCTCGGACAACCGCCAGGAAAACCTTTAGTGTAAACAAACACTGCATGAAAGTAAGGCGCGTCATGCTGAAAGGTTTATTCTCCTTCGTGTTGACCCTCGGACAACCGCCAGGAAAACCTTTAGTGTAAAATATAAACACTGCATGAAATAATGATGACTCAAACACGTGGTACTGAAATAAATTGCTGAAAATGAAAGATTAAAGAGTCACCTGCAAAAGCACTTTTTTTTTTATAAATATTATTAAATATGTAAGTATTTAAAGAGAAAATTATCTTTAATCTATAAGTGTGTAGAAAGTAGGAACGTGAGATCGTTGCTACGCACGAAAAAGGAATGACGAACGAAACCGCTCCTCTGTCGTGCGACACAGAGGCGGGTAGTGGGGGTTCTTTTTTATAACTCCTCTGAAGTCTGTGCGATCGGTTGCTATTAAGTAAAGGAAACTACGTTGTCTATGATTATATCTTCGAATGAAGCGACGAAGTATAATAAATGCGAAAGCGTGTCTGTCTGTCTATCTGCTACGCTTTCACGGCTCACCTGTTCATCCGATTTTGTTGAATTCGGTATAGAGGTAGGTTACATCCCGGGGATGGACAGGTTTCTATCTCAGAAAGCCAAGGACTTCCCCCGGGAATTAAAAGAAAACTTAATACATGCGGACGAGGTCTCTGACATCCTCTAGTATTCAATCTATACTAATATTATAAAGAGGAAAGATTTGTTTGTTTGTTTGTTTGTACTGGATAAACTCAAAAACTACTCAACCGATTTTAAAAATTCTTTCACCTATAGAAAGCTACATCAGCGAGTAACTTATGCTATATTTTATTTTGAAAAAAATTAGAGATCCTTACGAAAATTACAATAATGTCAACGTAGTCGGAAAAAATCGTCTCTTCTGAGAGCTTACGAGGCGTGCGCTGACTAAATAGGTAAAGTTACACAAAAACAATGTGTCAGGTGTGTTGAGGACGGGGACGGACGTACTCTTACTATGTAATATTAAAATTTAAAACCTACCCACTGCCCACTGGCTACATTGGCTAAGTATAGACTATAAGGATTATTAGTGCTACCCGTGCGAAGCCGGGGCGGATCGCTAGTATTTAATATTGTGATACGTGATCGTGAGTAACTCAATATTATTTATTTACTCATATCCCCGGTTACGTGCTAGGCGCGGACGTGTGGGGTTTACAAACGGTGGGATTGGCAACCTTTTTATATCCGCCTCTGATACAACCGGGCGGTAAATGTTGATGACCGAGTTTAGTGGTAATGAACTAGTGTATTAGGGTTAAATGTAATGTTCCTTTTTTTATTCCACTACAAGTTCGCGGACTGCTTGGTAAATGATGATGCAGTCTAAGATATTATGGTAACGGGATAAACTACACTTCATATATCTTTTTAATTTGTACCTTTTCAAACAAATTAGAAAATAATATAATAAGAATAATATGTGGTAATTACTAATAAATACGACCCAGAATATATTATTACTTACAGCCATTTCCAGCTAGACCCGAGAAACGCAATAATAACGCCTCATAATGGGACCATTTGATTTACTATTAAGACCCCAAAATATTGTATACAGTTGATATTTGTTTTGGTTAGATACAATATATATAAAACTCAATAACTTCTCAGTATTATAATATAACATAGTGGTAAAAACACCCGACCTCCTGTACTGGGTCGCGGGCACCATCCCCGGGCACGCACCTCCAATTTTCGAAGTTTAAAGGACCCGCGTTCAGTTGTGGGCCGGCGATGGATTGATTTGGTGATGATCATGAAAGTAAAATATAGAACATAATTTATGTTAAGTATATGTATCTATCTAGATACCAATTAATTACTTTACAAATCATACTTCTCATATGAGAGTTGAACGGTTCAAGTCATCTACATTTCTATTCTTATCTTATTTTTTAAAATAATTAATATAATTTTAAAAACGTAGTAAGTAAATCTATCCATGGGGATCAAAACATTGCGGGTAGATTTATAAATAAAATTCTAAACCTGTCCCTTTTAAAAATTTGAAAAGGGAACGCTTCTAATAGTTTCGAATAGAAACAGTACATGCCGCGAGAGAGTGACGAACGAATGAGTGATTGGTTTGTGGATTAGAATAATTAATATAATTACTCAAAACATTTAAAACGTAGTATCTAAATCAGTAGCTTGAGGATAGATATAAAAAGCTTCCAAACCTGTCAGAACAAAATAGAATGCCGAATTTGTCCCTTTTAACAATTTGAAAAAGGAACGTTTCTATTCCAATTCGTTCGGCTGTCTATTTGTCCCACAGTTTATAAATCATTCACATCACTGAAACAGCACACGCCGCGAGGGAGTGACGAACGAGTGAGTGATTGGTTTGTGGATTAGTTAGAACTACACTGAGGTTGAATTAGAGTATGTATTTTAAAATGGTTGTTACGTGCTTTGAATAATATAGTAGGTACGCCTCTTAATGCCCGCGACTTCGTCCGCGTGGATTAAGGTTTTTGATTCCCGCGAGACCTCTTTATTTTGCAGGATGTAGCCTTTCTGCGAATTCAGGGTACATAGTCATCTCCATTCATTTAAAAATTTCAGGTATATAGCATAGTATTTATTGACATATGCAACTGCCAAGCCATAAGAATGTAATTACGTACTTTACCTTTAGATAAAAGGTCTTGTAATAAGGCATTGTCAAGCGAGTATGGTGAAAACAACTTTTACTCTACATCTCTTCAAAAAATTGCTTTTGAAACGTTTTTCCGTTCTAAAAAAAGCAACTCTTAACAAAGGTGCTATCACATTTGTATTAATAAATTAATAGAGTAAGTATTTTATAATCCCTTCATTACGGTCAAATTAGTTTTGCTATTCAAATTTATGCAGCATGGCGTTGCTACAGGCGAATAATGAAATCATTTTGCTAAAATAATAATCGGAATCAATTAAACCGATGCAAAATCCCCTGTTATTTTATATTGAATCAAATACCATATCCATCATTCATACCGACATTAACTGAAATTATTGACCACAATAATATCCCTGAAGGCCGAAATGTAATGACTTTACGCAGTTATTTTCGGTTCTCATTACAAATGAATTTGTTAACATAATAATGTCCTCCCAACCGAATTTTGGCCAAGGCGCGGCCAATCTCTATAGAAATTAGCCACCTGCGTGGGAGATATTATAGGCACAAGTAATTATGTGCGCAAACACATGTGCACTTCTCTGTTCCT
Source organism: Erebia epiphron (assembly GCA_963932025.1). Taxonomy (NCBI): domain Eukaryota; kingdom Metazoa; phylum Arthropoda; class Insecta; order Lepidoptera; family Nymphalidae; genus Erebia; species Erebia epiphron. The sequence goes on along the minus strand of OZ009947.1, from coordinate 3,842,128 downwards.
TTACTCTCATGGCCCGATTGGACGGAAAATCTGTTCGTCCAAGAAAATCTGACACGACCGGAGAGAGATCAGGAGCAGGACTAACAGCTTCTAGTGCTCTCCGAGACACGGGGTTGAAACACCACCAACTTCTTAACTCCGGGCTAGTACGAGAATTTTTTGTCAGAAAACCCCAATAAATAATTAATTAAGTATGGCCCGATCCGGCACTCAAACCCGGGACCTTGTCGGCCGTAGACGAACATGCTAACCACTGGAACAATGAGGCAGTTTACTTCTTGCTGATTCAACATATACGTAATTACGTAATTCTGTCACAGTAAATTATGTTCATACAAAAATCTCATAAAAAGGGCTTTTCCAGAAAGTTAACAATTTCTAAGAAAATTGCAAAAAATCACGTCAATCCGTTGCTTTGTTGCGGCGTGATTGAAGAACAAACCGACAAACACACAAATTAACACACATAAATATGGAGAAACAGGAATGAGTCCTTTGTAGAAATAGCCCGTATGAAAACGTAGGGCATAAATAATTTTATTTGTTGTGTTTGCGAAGCTAAATAGTAAATCAAAGGGTCCGGTTATTGGACATTATTATCGCCCTGCCCAGGGCTTTATTAGCAGGAGCCGTACATTGTGTTACTGTGTTTAGGAGTTACGAGGATATAAACAAATATACACGAACCCTTATTGTTTTTCCTCTTCGATATATTATCATGCCTTATGTTTTTATTGCTAAAATTGATAATATTTATCCATACTTCCATACTATATACTATACTATCAATCATCAAATAATCAAATCAAATAAATATTATAAATGCGAAAGTTTGGATTAATGTATGGATGGATGGATGTTTGTTACTCCAATCACGCTAGAACGGCTGAAAGGATCTTGATAAAATTTGGCACAGAGATAGATTATAGTCTGGAATAACACATAGGCTACTTTTTATCCCGTAAAACTAAGGAGTTCCCGCGGGATCCAAAAAACCTCAATCCACGCGGACGTAGTCGCGGGCATCAGCTAGTAATATTATAAATGCGAAAGTTTGGATGGATGTTTGTTACTCAATCACGCCAGGATGGCTGAACGGATTTGGATGTGAATTTGGCACAGAGATAGATCTATCTGTGATGTCTGGAATAACACATAGGCATAATAAAAAAACTCAATCTACGCGGACAGTCGCTGGCATCAGCTAGTTTATCATCTTGATGGTCCACAGTATTTACCGAACGTGTAGGATTCGAGATACAATGCATTCGGTTCCAGTGCCGCCATTGTTAATTCAAGCTGCATCCGTTGCGGTCCCGTATTGAGCAGATTCCACAGTTTTAAACTTTCAACGGGATTCGTTTAGATTTTTTTTAAAACGCAAACGCTGAACTCGTCTGGACTCGCCGCAAAATAAAAATGAAATGTCCAATAAAAAACATTTGAAAAAGCATCGGTGGCGTTTGGAATTTTGGAAAAGCCAAATTTCGGCCGGCCGACAATTTGTTCGGCAGTTTATAAATCATTCACGGACTATACGTGACTGGGTAGCAGAGAACTATTCAGAATTAGTTCTAAATCTAGTAATTTGGCCCCTCCTGAAATTCAGCGATGCGGTAAGTACGTTAGGTATTTTTCACACCACTCGCTCAACAACGCCTTATTACATGGCCTGTTATCTAAGGTTAAAGTAAGACATTAAATCCCTAGGGTTTAATGTTGTACTGAAATCCATTATTCCCTAGGGTTATAATGTGATTTGAATTTAGAATCATCGCGCATCTGAAGCAAGATCTGAAGGAAATTCTATTCATTCCAAAGAGGTTTTATTCATAATTCTTATTACTATATCCATAAAGTCTAATTTCGGTAAACATAATGTGTTCTCAGCAGGCGCGGCCAACTCGATTTTCGAAAACCAAAGCCGTGGCCCACTAGATTCGCACTGACGAAATTTGTTTGTCGAATCGAGTAGGCCACGCTAGCTGAAAGAAGTGGTTGTATCGCGAGGTGTGAAAAGTAGAGTATTCACCGTAGGGGTAATGCTGTATTAATCTTGGGCGCCCCTAATTCCCGCGCTACTCTCAGGATTCTAGATGCAACACCCTCGCTACGCTCGGGAGTTACTCTAAAATCCCTCGTTTCGCTTGGGATTTATCCCGGCGCCCGTGACATAATACATCGCATTACCCCCGTGGTGAATAATCTACTATTTCATGCTGTGGCACAGGCTAAAGAAGTGGCCAATTGACCACACTTAAGTATGTACACAGTAGGTACTTTAAGTAAGTTATGTAATTAATTTGTTTTAGTTTAAGTTCGTGTGTTGGTCATTAGGCATCTAATAATTTATTTATTTTATTTTAATTCTGCGGCATTATAAATTATTATTGCACTAGCTGAGGTCCATGATGTCGCGTCGTCCGTGTTGTTAAGTTTGTTCAATTCCTCCTTAATTTTCTAGTACATATGTATTATGTCCTTCCCCGGAACGCAACCTTTGTTTGCACCAAATTGCATCCAAATGGGTTGAAAAGGTGGGTCGTGAAAGCGTAACAAACAAACTCATATTCGCATTGATAATGTAAATATGCATTCATGAGGCGGAGTTACTCTATAATTATTTTCGTCCAGAAAAATCAAAGATTTTTTCCATTTGGATGAACGAAGTCGTATAATGTAATTTTTTAAAGCTAAAATAGTTGAAAACAATTTAGTGTGAAGTCGCAATTTTGCTTAGAACTAAATTTTAATTAGCCTCTGAGAAAATCTTCCAAGTTTCAATATAATTTTAATAGTTAATTTCAGCTTTATTTTGATTTTCATCGAAGCGTTCGGTCTAATTAATAAGGTAATTAATGAGAAAATACAGCAGAAGTCCGACAATGTCAGGTATTCGCAATTAATTTGCCAAGGTTATTAAGAGAGTAATGTTGTAACTAAAACTGTATACTGCGAAAAATATTTAGTCTTATACAAAATTTTTAGTCTATATATTGTGCAAAAAGCATGAGATTTTTAAGATAATTAGAACTAATGTTGCCAAAATATTATGCAAAAGAAAAAAAAATGAATTCTAAAATGCCTAATAAAAGTACTGGTTCTGTTATTGCAACAAATTATAATATTATTATGTTGACTTTTTTATTCTAACGCAGAATTACCATAAACAAAAAACTATTTAAGAGTTTGTTCAAGTTGAATCAAAAAAATACAATCTAACCTAATTAATTTGAGCAATGACTAATCTAATTTTAACCTAAACACAGTGACTTAAACTAAGAAGCAGTACACTGAATCTTTCTTATTCTACTTACTGCGTAACGTTGAAACAAAATAGTAACATACGAATCTCTAAATTTTTCAACTGTATAAAAACCCCGATGAAAAATCGAGTTTAAAAAAATTCAATTCCCGTCTGCGTAAACACATTCGAACCGCGTTCAAAAAACCAATATTTGGGAGTTACACAACTTAAAACTTGAACTCCTAAAGGTCGATCCACACCATGACTTACAAATACTTTTTGTTAGCTATAATTGTAATTTTAAAGTTACTTAAAAAAATCCAATGACTTTTCAGGAGTATTTTACTTTTGAGTAAAGCTGCTGCAAAAAAATTAGCTGCTGAGTTTTTTGCCGAATCTTGTTGGCAGAAGCCAGAATAGCTTTTCAAACCGGTGGTGGTAGAATCTTGAGCTACCATAAGTGACACAAGTTGTCCTAGGTGAAATAAATAAATCATTTCATTTATTTCATATACCTGAGTAGTTTTAGTCCAATAGCTGTTAAAATAACTATTTCAAATTTTTTAACACGCGGATGTACCTATTTGTGGAAGAAAATTTTATAGTTTGATCTATAATTAATATAAAATTCAAAGTCCTGACTGACTGAGTGACTGACTGGCTTATATATCAACGCACAGCCTAAGCCGCTGTGGTTAAAAACTTGAAATTTTTACAGTAGGTTCCTTTTATGACGTAGGCGCTCACTAAGGAAGTATTTTTCAAAATTCCACCCCGAAGGGGGTGAAATAGGGGTTGAAATTTTGTATTAAAGTCCGTCGTTTTTCAAGCTGCTATAGCCATGAAACTTGGTATTTGGGCTTCCGCTGATGAAGTACGGATTTTACAGTTTTTGAAATTTCTATCCCCAAGGACGTCAAATAGAGAGTTTGTCCTTCAATCACGCCGCAACAGAGCAACGGATCGACATGATATTTTGTTGGTAGTTGGGTACTTGGAGAGTGACACAGGCTTCTTTTTAGCCCGGAAAATTAAGGCGTGCCTGTGGGGATTAAAAAACTTAAGCCACGCGAACGAAGTCGCGGGCGTCCTCTAGTATCATAATATTACAATAGAATTTTTGTCACAAATTCTGAAAATATTTCTTCAAATTAACGATAAAACTTAGCTTTCAGATATTTGTTTTTATCTGCATTTAAATTTGAATTAATGAATTTTTAGATATTAATAAATTATTGTACTATGAATAAACTGCCATGTTACTTGTACTGAAAGGCTTACATTTATTGTTATAACGATAATAATATTATTACAAATCCTCAAAGTTCTTTTAATAATTCATGTCCTGTGTACGTAGCAAGACCTTTACGAAAACACAGACTCGTACTAGTTGTAGAAAAAAGTTGTAATGGCCAAAAAACAGCCGGGGCACAAAAACGGGTCGGCAATTATTTAAACCGATCCATCATGTGCCCCCACCATTTTGGAAAAGTTTTATTTTTATTTGCCAAGCGCTGCTGCGCTGATTTACTTAATTTCGTTTTTAAAACTTTCTTAGCATTTAGTTTTTTTTATAACAGTACTAAATACTGCTGACTTGCCACAGGTTAAATATTGGAGAGAGGATAAAATTCATAGAAGTCAGTGGAAGCCAACCTCTCCTTAAATAGACGGGCCCTGTCAAAAAAGAATGTGAACTTATTACCCGACTGCGGAACGCACAGGGTTATGTGTTCATCGTGGAATCGTTCAGTGGAAACGTTCCCCACAAAAAGTTCTAAAAAAAGTCCGCAATAGCATATAGCTATCTTATAAGGTTGACTCACAATAACCATTTTTATGATTTTCAAATTTGGTCTAAACAGTGCTTTACTTGCGAAGGTGTTCTTACCAACATAATATATGTTGGTAAGAACACCTTCGCAAGTAAAGTATTAATCGATAATTTCTTATCAAAATAAATATGTTACTCATTTCAAGTATTTAATTTAGACAAAAATTGTCTTTGAAACCATTCAATTTAGATGAATATCTTATGAGATATCGTAGAAATACACTAACCTTCAACAGAAAATGACGCGGCCGGCAGCGGATAGGTAAGGGTGGAGGTGGAGCGTACTCTCACATGTTACGGTACTAACATATTATTGTAATACCTTAGCTTAATGTGACGACATAACAAGTCTCAAAAAACTTGATGATTTGTACTCCTTCAATCGATCAATCAAATAAATTAATCAATGCCACATGCAGCGCATATTCCACTAACATAACTTCCGACTAACATTTTTAATGTCTATTAAAATATTGGTTCCGAGTCCACTTAGCTATAAACTAAATACTAAATAAATAAATACGCCCACTACGTACTAAATACGTACAAATTGTGTTTTTGAAAATACTTAAAAATACTGTTTTGCATTGCCTACGGGCATTTTCGTAAGTGGCCGACATTCATTGCCGAGGTCTCATGACGTCGATGCGATAGGACTCTCGAAAATTACCTCCGTGGCGCAGAGCGTAGCGCTGTTGCCTTAACGTGCGGAGGTTCCGGGTTCGATCCCCGGCAGGGTCAATTTGGGAATTTATAATTTCTGAATTTTCCCTGGTCTGGCCTGGTGGGAGGCTTCGGCCGTGGCTAGTTACCACCCTACCGGCAAAGACGTGCCGCCAAGCGATTTAGCGTTCCGGTACGATGCCGTGTAAGAAACCGAATAGGGGATGGGTTTAATATAACTGCCATGCCCCTAACAGGTTAGCCCGCTACCATCTTAGACTGCATCATCACTTACCATCAGGTGAGATCGCAGTCAAGGGCTAACTTGTAGTGGATAAAAAAAACACAAGATTAGAGCTTACACTGAAACAAAACTTTTGAAAGTTATATCCGAGTCAGCTACGGAAAATTAAGTGTCTGATGCGGGAAAGAAGAATTTGCCAAACCGCGAACAAAACAACGCAATACTATCTCAAGTATCTAGTTTATCTAATATCCTAGACATTTTATTAATGCGTCTAGACATGAAGATGGAAATACAAACTATTTGGATGATTATAACAATACTGTTCTGGTTCAATCCGTTTATAACTTAAATCTTTTAATAGAGCAATGGCTATATTAAAATAATTAAATTTTTCTTATGATTCGTAAGTAACTGTAACCAAAGATCTCAAATTACATAGACGGGCCCTGTCAAACAAAGAATGTCGACCTATTTTACTAACACCATCTAGCCTGAAAAGCGGGACAGCGCTATGGCGGGGACAAGGACAGGGCTATACAGGTTAGGAGCGTGCTCTAAAGGTAGGACGCGCAATTTTTTTCCATGAAAGGGCTACATTATCGAAGACTGTAACCTTGTTTGTAAGAATCTTTTGTGCCTTTAATTTTCAATTTTTTTATTTTTCATTCGCAGACTTATTGTCATACTTGCTGATGCCCGTGACTTCGTGCGCATGGATTAAGCTTTTTATATTCCCGCGAGAACTCCTTTTTCGGGATAAAAAATGTCCTTCCCCGGCATACAATTTAGCACTATGAATGTCATCTAAATCGATTGAAAAGATAGCAAACAGACCCACTTTCGCATCTTAATATTCTAGTAGGCAAGTATGGATGGAAATGGGAAAAAAGTGCATGCATAGTGTTATTTCTAAAACCTTTTAGATTTTGTACTGCCGCAGTCCCTTGCCTCTCCGCTTTTAAATTGCAGCAGGTTTCACTTGGGTGAAACTTGAAGTGTTGCTTTTACTAGGTTTATAAATCAAAAGCGTGAGAAATGTTCTCAAGTATCTCGGACAACAAATGTCACTAGTTTTGACGGTCGCCTTGTGGAATTTTTAACGATTTAGGAACAATATTCCGTGAGAAGTTCTAAAAAGTTTTAGAAAATAGTGCAATAAATCAAGAGTGAATAGGCATCTTCTAGGCAAGCGCGCTCCATCTGGGGCTGCATCACTACTTGCCAGCAAGTCTGATTACAGCCAAGGGCTTAATCTATCATACTATAATATTATAAATGCGAAAGTGTGTTTGTTTGTTGGTTTGTTGGTTTGTCCTTCAATCACGTCGCAACAGAGCAACGGATCAACGTGATTTTTGGCATGGGTATAGTTGAGGACCTGGAGAGTGACATAGACTATATCCCGGAAAATTAAGGAGTTCCCGCGGGAATCAAAAAAACTTAAACCACGCGGACGAAGTCGCGGGCATCAGCTAGTAGTCTATAAATAAAAGTGAAAACGATTTTTTTTTAAATTAAAAGTATTAAAATATAAACCTTAACAATAAGGCATTAAAGTTTAATTTCGAATGTAGTATATTTATATGTTCGCGAGCATGTCGGTCACGCGAGCATGTCGGTCACGGTCACGCGAATCTAAACTTTACCCCCTACCAAAAAGTGCTCAACGCGCCTAAAGAAGTTTTACACTTCAATATAAAAAAAGTAAATACCAAAAAGTGCTCAACGCGGTTAAAGAAGTTTTCACTTCAAAAAAACTGAATCAACGCGGATGAACTCACAGAAAAAAGCTAGTTTGACGAACAAAGGAACAAAGAGTATAAAATGTAGGAAAATACGACGTGAAAATCTGTAATCCGCCACAAAAACAGCGATGACAACTAGAAAATGGGACAAAAAGTGTTTCGCCGCTCAAAACGTCTAGCTGGCAACTGCAGATGGATACATGACACGCCACAGTCCTCCTTTGAAAACAGTCCCCGTATTTTATGTCCCCGGGCGAGACATGTGTAAAGTGTCCATTTTATGACGACCCCTTGGAATGTACGTCTTTCTGTCTGCGTCTCTGCTGGTGTGAAATAAAGGTGTCTCCACATTTAATCCCTCTAAACTGCCTCGTCTGTTCTTATGGTTAGCATGTTCGACTGCGGCCGACGAGGTCCCGGGTCGGGCCATATCAAGTATTGGGTTTTTTCTGACAAGAAATTTCCAACACTAGTGGCTATTATTTAAACAGTCACGTGAGGGCCCGATTGGCAGGTCCTCGAATTTAAACAGGTAAGTGGAGAAGGTCGAATCAAAGTCAAAGCTTGCAGCGGAGTAACAGTCTTTTTATTTTAAATTAGTTTTTATATACAAGGGATGAGCCATAGACAACACAGATTATGTTCCTTTTAAGCACGGTACACATTATTTGTTCCCGAATAGTCTACTTTTATTATATCACCAACTTGGCTGAATTGTTGGCGTAGCATAACGCAAATATTGGTGTTAACATAATTCCCCCCTCTGAAACGCCTTGCGTTTAAGAATAGCAGAAACAAGGGGTCGATAAGAGTGAATCCTCTTTGCACCACTGCTGGTCTCGCGGTCCCGATGAACATGACTCGGAGATTTTCAGTGGGCCCGGGGAACTATTGAAGCTGCCCAAGCACGTAGCTCATTTTCGATGTCTTCCTGCTGCGATGTGATCTTCCACGCGTAGCTTCTTCGACGAAGATGCAGTCAGAGGCCGTCCGTTCAGGAAGTGTCCTGGGGAAAAGACGAAACAATTCGTCAGGAGAGGAAGACAGGAAATTGTACAAGGGAAGACTATTCAGTATAGCCTCCACTTGCGAAAAGTCTAATAATTATTCTTCTAATTTTTTCTAAATATATCGGTAGATTATTTTTCTAAATAATTCTGTGGAAATAGAATCTAAATATAGATCTGAAATTTTGATAAGCGGAATTGATTCTCGCTTTCAATAATTAATTCAATGTAATTTACTGCTACATAAGTAAAAGGGCATAAAGAAAATATTATTAATTACTAACGAAATTATGAACTAAGTCTTAGAATTATTTTGTGCTCGTATGAAAGCCATATTGATCTGATTGATTCTATACTTGAATTGATCGTCTACTAACTACTTACTAAGTCTTACGATATGAAATGAACGACTAATGATTTTTATAATGATGATAAAATGAAATGAACGACTAAGAATATTCTTAGCCCTAAAATATTTTGTAATAGGTATCCTAAGAGGCCATGACTAAAAGTACTATAGGTTACGGCAGTTGTCTGTTTGCCTGCGCTTCAAAAGTAAAGATAATCATAACGACTTAAAAATTTCATTGTCTTGTTGTAAAAATTTAAGTTTAATAAATAAACATTACAAGGATAAAGATTTCCATGTTATCGATTCCATGATATCGAAAGGCGAAATTCAGCCGCTGTGCAGGTAAATTGTCTTAAGTAGTTTCAATGGTCATAGCTTGACCTTGATCTTGTCTAAAGGCTGCATAATTATTCGATTTTGATGAATGAATGATGATGATGTTATATAATATGATTGCATTTCTGGCTAATGAAATAAGGTATAAGATATTGTAAATGAAATTTAATGTGATATAGTAAATTGCACGGATATTATAAAGTAAACTCTTTAAAGAACGATAAAAATATTGCATTAATGAACCTCGTTGTCTTAAATAAGATTTATAAATATAAATAGACAATATTTTATTATGTTTAGTTATTTTTAGATTAATTAATTGATTTAGATCTGAGTTCCTAAAATTGTTTAGGACCCATTCTATATAATCTAAGGCAGCTTAGTAGTAGTTGAGGTCTGTTTGATTTCTTGTATTTTATCTATAGTTTTAGAATTAAAATTGGCTAATGTTAATGACGCCTTTATGGTCGCGGGTGAAACCCTAACAGTTAGCTTAAAATATTTAAATTTTATGAGAGTAATGCGAGTCTTAGATTGCTGCTCACATGTTATCTCATTGTCACTAATTGGTAGTGAAGTCTGGGGTAAATTTTTAAGCTCCCTGATATAATTCAATGAATTAAAGTTAAGTTGATTATTGGAATCGCTTAAGAGATAGTCGTAATGGATTTTGTTTGGCTCACAATGTAATGATTGATAGGTACTGTACACGATTGGCGCGACAGCGAATGAAATTCGTATGTTTTTGTTGTTATTAATGTAACAAGAATTCGAAAAGTCGATATCCTGATTAGTGTTTATTATTTCCGATCTCTTATTATCGTAACGCGCACTTAATAGATTCCCAGTCTTGTTGTAGTTTGATGCACAAACTTCGAGATTACCGATAACACAAGCGGCATCCCCTTCTAAATGTGATTTTAAATATTGAAATTTGTAAATTGGCTGTATGTGGTCGTTATTGATAACAAAAGATTGGAAAGACTCGCGAAATTCGAGCCAACGGACAACTGTTCCGTCAAATTTTGACATTTTAACTGCCGGTAATTTCAATTCGAAGTCCTGCGATACGTCCTGCCCTTGACCGCTAGTCTTCTGCAGGTCCTCGAATTTAAGCAGGTAAGTGGAGAAGGTCGAATCAAAGTCAAAGCTTGCAGCGGAGTAACAGTCTTTTTATTTTAAATTAGTTTTTATATACAAGGGATGAGCCATAGACAACACAGATTATGTTCCTTTTAAGCACGGTACACATTATTTGTTCCCGAATAGTCTACTTTTATTATATCACCAACTTGGCTGAATTGTTGGCGTACATAACGCAAATATTGGCGTTAACATAGCCCGGAGTTAGGAAGTTGGCGATGCGAAGTTGGTTTGTCGGGTGATGGGCAACATAAAGTGGGCGATCATTTCGTAAATTCTTATGCTCCGTTCCGTATTCAAAAAATCGAATGTCAGCCAAAATGCTAAGTTTTATCAAAGACGTAGTATGACAAATCTTTTACCCGGGTTAGTGGAGGATCAAGTTATGTTGGCGGGACTATGAAGCGTGTTACTCAAGACACTCCCGCCCGCAGCGAGCGAACCTCCTTTGTCTGGTGAAGGGAAGGAAAAAGTGAGCGATTGTTTCGTGAATTCTGATGCTCCGTTTTCAAGTGGAGTTTTCTTTTCTTTTATCTGCCCAGTGCCATGTCAAAGTTGCGAGCACATTCATACATTATGTAAAAAAGCTCTAACAGTGGTTGCTGTTTGGATTCTGTTCAGGCATATTTTGTTTAAGTACCTATTACCACACACTTATAACATAATACCAAGGCTTAGCCATCATTATCATCCATCCAATCCAGAAAATAAATTTTCCATAGATATACTTAAAATTCCAGCACATTGGGACCTTAACAGTTCCCAAAGTGCTGTTTCTGGTGACCTACTTATACTGGTTATCGCAGCGTTAGCATACTCGGTGGACGGACGACGTCTAGTGAGTCGTAGGAAGGCGCTTAGGTGAGCGACTTATGCCACACGACACGACACGATGCTACAGAAAAGAAAAAAACCGGCCAAGTGCGAGTCGGACTCGCGCACCGAGGGTTCCGTACTCAAGAAGTAGGTATAATTACCTTTGTTAATGAACCGCAAAACTAACTTTGTTTGTAGAGGTTTACTTTTAATATCAAAAAATTACGTTTGTTGTATGGGAGCCCCCCTTTAATATTTACTTTATTGATATTTAATTATTTATTTTGAAAGGTAATATACAAGTTAATATTCTGTGAAAATTTGAACCGTCTACCTGTTACCGTTTTTAATATTGAGCAAAAAAATACGAAAAAAACACGTTTATTGTATGGGAACCCCCGTTAATATATATATTTTTTTAATTTTTAGTATTTGTTGTTATAGCGGCAACGGAAATACATCATTTGTGAAAATTTCAGCTTTCTAGCTATCACGGTCTATGAGATACAGCCTGGAGACAGACAGACAGCGGAGTCTTAGTAATAGGGTCCCGTTTTTACCCTTTGGGTACGGAACCCTAAAAAGACGTGTGGCACTCGGAGACTGCCGCGTTAAAGCTATTGCATAGCATTTTTTATCAACTTGCTATGACTACTTGTGCTGTTGACTTCAAGTTGTCATAGTGAAAATATAAAGGCGAAATATTTTTTATCAAAAGATGAATTTGGTTGCTATGACTACTTGTGTTGTTGACTTCAAGTTGTTGAAAATATAAAGGTGAAATAATTTTAAAGAATTATGTTTTCAATAGTCCGGGTGTCCAAGGGGAATCAAAAAACCTCAACAATGAGGTTTTTTGATGAGTCTTTTTATTTTCAACAACTTGAAGTCAACAACACAAGTAGTCATAGCAACCAAAGTGTTAGGGTTTTTTTCGTTACGGAATTTCTGGATTCGGTCTCCACGCTCAAGGCCCGCGATAGAAGCTATGCAATAACTTAAAAACTTGTCTACACGACAACTTAGGCCTCGCGAAAAGTCAGCTACTGTTTGATACTGTTGCCTCGTATCGTATAGATTAGCGGTGTTGCGTTTGGCCACGTTTGGTTTTGGGCCACGTAAGACCGCGGCATGTGGAAATCCTCGAAAGAGACCTATGTCCTGTAGATTATATAGCAGTGGAAGGCTATCGGTTGATGACCATTTGACCTAAGGTACCCAAAGGAAAACTAGAGATTCTGGAATTTATTGAGCTAAACTATAAATGCATATAAAAACAACTGCTACAATCATATTTTTTTTTAATTTTAATTTATGGTTAGTATTTCCGAAATTCATTCACACAGGCTGTTTGTCAGTAAGTACAATAATAAACTTTATGTGTACGCGTAAAAGCTCAATTTTATTGCAGTCAGCACAGGTTTCCATCAGACACAAAGATATAAATACAGCCATAAATGCTACTAAAGGATACCGAAAAATGTACAGTCTTTACAGACGAAATCAGCGGTTATCTATAGTTGCCTACAGAGTGAATGCAGTCGTGACTCGTCGTACAATTAAAACGTAGGAAAATAACGATCTCCTTTACTTCCAATTATCTTTCCCCCCCAGCCTTTTCTACCACTTAATTCCCCTTATAGAGGGGTAAATATGCAAATTTCTCTCAACAAACCTAGATTACGGACTGTATTATTTTTATTTACCTACCTGGGAAATGAAACGTTGTTTTTTTGTGTGATTATAAAAGTAGGTAAGGACACGAGCATTGTGGTGAAAGTAAGATTATCTTTTCACACCTTTAAAATATTTATTTCTTCCTACAATTACAATTAAATAATTAGTCTCATCCATGCACATTATAATAACATTAAAATCCATATTATATCTAAATTAAAAACTAAAAACTAAAAATTAAAAATATCATCTGTGCCGCTGCAATGAGGTAGTGTGCCCAGAACGCTGGCTGCGTTACCTCGCTGAATAGCCAAACTTATATGGCTGAGGTTGTAGAGTAACAATTGAAATAGCTGATTAAGGTATAACAGTAATCAACAAGTGACCAGAGTAAAGTAAGTATGTATATTAATTACTGACCTCAAATAAAATAACACCATAGAGAGGGTTATTACCAGAAAGGAGCAACAATAATCTAATCTCTCAAAATCTAATAAAGAGATTTTAGTCTATACTTTAAAGCGGAACTGGGTTCAGAGTTGAACGTTAGGTACAAAAACTGGCGCTAATGTAAAGGGTTCTTAATGTAATGAACGTTAGAAAGTTTTAATATACGGCACACTAGTAGAACGGGGTAAACTTCTGCATAGAGCAAACGTATGTGAGAACACGGCTTTATAGAACGGCCAGCAACACACAGGCTGGCTTTTTTAAGAGACGTAATATATCCATACTAAGATTATAAATGCGAAAGTGTGTCTGTCGGTCTGCTACTGATTTTGATGAAATTTGGTACAGAGATAGGATAGGCTACTTTTTATCCCGGAAAATTGAAGAGTTCCCGCGGGAATCAAAAAACATAAATCCACGCGGACGAAGTCGCGGGAATCATCTAGTTATTACTAAATGATGCCCGCGACTTCATCCGCGTGGATTAAGTTTTTTCAATTCCTGCGGGAACTCCTCAATTTTCTGGGATAAAAGTAGCCTATGTCCTTCTCCGGGATACAACATATCCTGGTACCAAACAAAATCGGTTGAACAGGTGGACCGTGAAAGCGTAGCAGACAGACAGACAGAAACATATTCAAAAATCAAGGGGGAACTCCTTAATTTTTCGGGAATCAAAAAAAAACCACGCGGACGAAGTCGCAGGCATCATCTACTTTTGAAATATTTTCGCTATCGGAAGTGTGTAACAGTGTGTAACATTAGTTACAAAAGTACCGCCACGTGTTCAGTCGTTCGGAAATTAAAAACATGGCTTCTGGAGTTTAAAAGGGAAAAGTTTCCCGCTCAAGTCAATGTCTTCTCATAAAACTTCTTTATTGCTCCGAAGTTGGTCAATTGTTGAAAGCCTATTAATACCGGCTGTTCCGTGATTAGAGACAGTACATTTTCGTGTTCTTTGTACGTTAAATTGAAAACTCGGGAAGTTCTCCCGATTAATATTTGCGATGGGAGAGTGAAGTTTGTTTATAACGTTCGTTTAAGTATGTAATGGTGTTTGAAAATTGTGTAGGAGCTTCGGGATGCCGTTTGTAGTGTGTTTAATTTCCGTTGTAGGGTAAAAACACACTACGGTTTAAAAAATATGGCAGACAAAAAGTCCACGCGTGCATTTTTCTATGGAACAGATTACGTCTGCTTAAGGACAAAAAGTGTTCGGACGTTTTGTCCTGTCTTATTCGCAGTGTGCTTTAGTCCTTATACTAACAGTTAAGGCAGCCTGGACACTGCAAACTAACATTCCAATCAAATTAAAAATTGATAGATGTGTTAAATTTTATTTTCTTAACAAATTTGCGCTACTCTTCTCTTTAGTCGGCAGATACTTACCGTCTACTTAATTATAATATAAAATTTTGGTTCGTTTTCTGTCTGTTCGTTATATTTCTTATACTGCACTACTTTTTGCCCGCGGGTTCGCTCACGACAGATTCGATTTTTATACAAATTTCAAATAATAATTGAAGTAAAATTTTGATCAGGCAAATTAGTGTGAAAATCGATTTGGCTGTAACTGATAAGAACTTATCAAAATTGCATGGTCACTTAACACGAAAATAAATGACAATAAGAAAGCTTAAGGCTAATCCTGGAACGTTCCAACCCTTAAATAGTGTTGAGGTCACATTTCAACGCGGATTTGAGTTGGCAGTAATTTGTGGAAAAACTCCTTCCCGCGGACGGACGGTCAACCGTGAGGGGTCATTTTTATGCCATTATGACCTTTACGGTGTACGTGATAAGAGGTGTAGTTGTATGAAGTGTCCGTTACATATCAAGTTCCGAGGGATCAGGTGGGACGGGATTTGTGGGTACCTTGATGGATGACGATGAAAGAATTGGGTCATTTCCATTTCCTACTTTTGATTTGGAAGCTAAAAGACGAGACAAAAGTGAATAGGCATCAGTTTAGGCAAATGCACTCAAATCTCACCACTTAGTGATGTTTTTACTACATTCATACTCACTGCTTTCGATTGAGCAAGAATGTAGAAAAAAATACGGTTTATCTATAAATTTTCGCCCCGATGTATGTGAAAAGTGATTATAATTATTATGTCGTCGTAATAATTATAATCACTTTTCTACACAGAATGTGAGTTTTGTACCAGTCGTAAATTCGGAAGACCTACCTTCCTACCTACTTGACGTTTCAAAGGAAAACGTTGAAATTAGACAAGATTTTCATATTTATTTAAATGTAATCTCTACATGTAACGTCCTTCTAGTCCTCTTGCTGACTGGAGTGATCAAGAAGGAAGCTGTACCAGTGGTCTCAGAAGAATGGACGGAGAACTTCTTAAAATAGGTTCCTTAGTAAGTAAAACGTACCTACGTATGTTTAATGTACTTAGACAAAGTATGATGTTGGGTACGCCGCGCATTTGCGCACCTACCTGGCACATAAAAATTCTATATAAATCGACTTCTGAGTTTCTATAGTTCGCATAATATGCGCTTCGATCATACACACCAATACACCTAGGAGAAGAAAAAAAGAAGAAGCTATGACAAGTATAAATTCTCTCTCTCTCTCTCTCTCCGCGTCGTATTCCTCATTGCTGAATGTCGTTACTCCTTCCTTCCTTCCATTGACCACATAATGGCAGGGGTTTTCTTGGGATAATAATGTGGTGGGTTCCCACGTCCTTCCACATACGACTCAACTAAAAGTACTAAGTATTTCAACTATTAGGTTTCTTACGATTATTATCAGATGTTAGTGATAATAGCCGGGACCGACAGCTTAACGTACTTTCCGAGACACGGAGAAAACTAAAAGGTCAAATTCGGACTACCAAATTAGGTCAGCCATCCAGTTACCGACTTGGGTTAACGCTTAACTATCGCAATCAACTGACGCGTTGTCGCAACTAGGCCTCCCGTCCCTCAAATTAAGATAGGACGAAACAGAAGCAGTCCTTAGATACAATTCGAGGGTTTTATTAGACGCGTGTCGAATAAGTATGAGTGGGTATAAATAAAAAGTGTCTATGTGGCTACCTGGGCCGTAATCTGCGTTTATTGTGGACGTAATTTATATACCGATGTACAGGTCGTAAAGTTATGTCGCTCTGTACCTACGCAATACATGCAATTATGTTACACCTACGTAGGTAAGCATGTCTTTGTTTTTTAAATTTGATATTACTTAATAACATTTTTTTTTATTCAACTATACAAGTTAGCCCTCGACTGCGATCTCGCGATCTCACCACATAGTAAGTGATATAGAAGTCTAAGATGGTAGCAGGCTAACCTGTTAGGGGTAAGTATGGAAGTTATATTAGAAGTTATATTATTAAACCAATAACCCTTGTGGGTTTCTACACGGCATCGTACCGGAACGCTAAATCGTTTTTCGGTACTTCTTTGCCGGTAGGGTGTTAACTAGCCACGGCCAAAGCCTCCCACCAGACCAGACTAAACAAAATTCGGATAAGTAGGTTTTACAAATTCACAAATTGACCCTGCCAGGAATCGAACCGCGGGATCTCCCACGTTAAGAATATAGCGTTCTACACTGCGTCAGGGAGGTCGTAGGTATTAATATCAAATTCGAGTCCCGGGTCGGGTCATAAATAAGCATGGGGCTTTTCTGATATTAGGTAGGTATATATATATAATAGGGAATAGGTAATAGGTACTAACCCGGAGTTAGGAAGTTGGTGGATGGTTGGTGGTGTTTCACCCCCGTGCCTCGGAGAGCACATTAAGCCTTCGGTCTCCGTTATGATCAATATCATGATAACCCGCCCGCCAACCCGCATTGGAGCAGCGTGGTAGGTTTAATCTCTAATTCCCTCTCTCTTATGAGAGTGGAGGCCAGTGCCCAGCCGCGGGACAGGACATTAATGGGCTGTAGTGGACGCATGTATATATATATATATATTATATATATTTTTAGATACTCACAGGTTAGCCGTTATTAGATATTATGTAAGTACATAAATTCTTCAATTCTTAAATAAGAATATTATATTAATTCAATATTTGGGCGTCCGCGTCGGTAACGATAAAATATGCTTGTACTTATTAACCTAATAACATCTTGGTAGGAACATAGGGCCATATTCCGTCTTAGGATAATTTAGATTCAGAATTTGAGAAACCTGTGTTCACACTAAAGGGAAAAATGTTATTATTCGTCCACGTAACAAATTACAAATTAAAAAAAACTACTCCTAAGAAAATAGTGAAACTATGCAGCGAGCCGGAAGTAATAAAATACACGGTCGACTACGGGATTTGTTTCAACAAATTGCTGCTAAGGAATTTAATATAAATCCGGACTGAAAAGGGGTTGGCCCTTTTCCATGATTATTTGACCCGGGCCCCTAAAACTACTCCCATCTTGGTTTGAATTACCTACTATTATCTGGTTTTAATGAATCCACGTTTAACTTGATAAAATCTTTCCAATATTATAAATGCGAAAGTTTGGATGGATGTATGGATGTTTGTTACTCAATCACTCCCCAACGGCTGAATGGATCTGGCTGAAAGGCACAGAGATAGATAATAGTCTGGAATAGCACGTAGGCTACTTTTTATCCCGGAACAATTAAAAAGTTCCCGCGGGAACCAAGAAACCTCAAACCACGCAAACGAAGTCGCGGGCATCCACTAGTGAACATTTGAATGAAAGAAGACAGAAAGTGTGAGTTTCTGGCGGGCTTGTCTCCACTGAAATTTTTTTATTTTAACAAAGGACCTTTTTGACTCGGTTTAAATCAAATCGGCATATTTTAACTATGACTTATTTCTACTGATCAGTAGAATTTACTTTTAGAACCGGCGGTAGAGTCAAAACGAGACGTATAATAATGAAAGACACGGGTATGTCTGTCCTATAGGAAATAACCAAGTTAGAGTTGGAACTAGGAATGATTATTTCTTTACTAGATGTTGTCGCCTAAGTTGTTGCTGCTCGCCCGCATGGTATAGGTAAGTTTATTTATTTATTAATTTTTGAATGCAATTTTGAAAAAAATTGAAAATATGTGCATTGATTAACATGTATAGCCTTTGACCCTACCAGAGAATGAGGGAATGCACTGATATTTATTTCCTACTTTTCTGGTTTGTCGTCACAGAAATTGGGCACTTTGGAAGATTCGGAGGACAATAATTAAAATATGTGCATTGATTAACATGTATAGCCTTTGACCCTACCAGAGAATGAGGGAATAGAGAGTGCACTTATGTTTATTTCCTACTTTTATGGTTTCTCGTCACAGAAATTGGGCACTTTGGAAGATTTGGAGGACAATAAAGAGGATATAGACTTTAGTATGAATAAGCTATTAACAAGTAATGAATATTTTAATTTGCTCTGTACCCCTTGCACGTTTTTCACATTCAGGACTGAATAATCATTAATTTTATAGCTGCTACTAAAAACACAATTCTTAATCAGTACTAAATTTTACAAGGAATTTAAAAGTTACGTTTTAGCGGCACTCAAATTACACTAAACGCAGGTTACACCGTTTCTTTTGGGGAAGGAAATTTAGTGGCAATACGATTTTATTCCGCGTTTTATTTCATTTCAAGTCGGTTATAAAACAACCCTCTTGATAGATAAGAGCCGAACACAAGTTAAACAGGGAACCGACGTTTATGTTGTCGCGCTAGTGTGTTCAGCCGCCCTATTCACTAATTCAGAGGCTATCAAAAATTAAAGCAACTGACATATATTTTTTACTAGCTGATGCCCGTGTCTACGTTTCTTAAATTTTAAATCTTAAATTTTCCGGGATAAAAGTAGACTTTGTGTTATTCCAGACTATAATCTATCTCTGTGTGAAATTTCATCCGTCATCATACCTATCCGTTCAGCCGTTCTGGCGTGATTGAGTAACAAACATCCATTCATACATCCATCCATCCAAATTTTAGCATTTATAATATTGATAGGTATAGATCTATTGAAGGTTCTATCCATTGAAGGTTTTTAGGTAGATAATTATTTGGAAATTGTTATTAGATATTTTGTTATTAGATACTATTATCACTTTCCACCTGGTGAAATCGAAGTGAAGGGCTAACATGAAATGGAATAAAAAATACCAGGGCTATTATACGTAAGAACAATAATTTAATATAAAAAATTATTTTTAAACAACCGACTTCAAACTCCCGCGCCAACTTTACAACAACAAGCACACGCTATACAAAGTACTTATTTTATTGTTGATATTTTAAAAACCGCTCGACCGATTTCGATAAAATTTATATGGGACCATTTGGAAAGTATGCCCTTTCAAATAAAAAAAGAATCATCCAAATCGGTCCACCCAGTCAAAAGTTCTGAGGTAACAAACATAAAAAAAAAACATAAAGTCGAATTGAGAACCTCCTCCTTTTTTTGAAGTCGGTTGAAAAGAAAGAGATAAAAATTTTGTATAAGTGTAGAAAATATGACGACGATTTAAGTGTAGGTAAGTACCTACTTATTCTTGAAACTTTTCTTAACCTATCTTAACTGAAAAGATTTCCCCCGAGGACTTTACATTTTATCCTTGGACCTTGAAAATCATATTATTAGCATAAAAATGTATTCAAGACCCAAGTCCTTGGGAGCCATTGAGATACTTTTATGAAGGAACAAAAGTTGTTTGTATTACTAAGCGGGAATTTTCGTGTAGGTCCCCCACAAATAGGATAATGTGCAAAATTATTTACGAGAGGTTCGACATTCTAATTATTGTTATAATAGAAACACATATCAGATAGTCTAGATAAGTACAGCTTTTTTTATTCCACTACTATTTAGCTCTTGACTGCGATCTCACCTGATGGTAAGTGATGATGCAGTCTAAGATGGTAGCGGGCTAATCTGGTAGGGGTATTGCAGTTATATTAAACCCATACCCCTAGCTGGTTTCTACACGGCGTCGTACCGCTAAATGGCTAGGCGGTACATCTTTACCAGTAGAGTGGTAACAAGCCATGGCGGAAGCCTCCCACCAGACAAATCTTTATTCAATCGAAGAAGTCTAGACTGAGCAAAAACTGATTGACTATCAGATACTATGACTATTTAAAAACAGACAGAAAATTAAAATGAAGTTATTTATTTCATTTAGGACTTACGTTAGTGTCACATATGATATTTGAAGACTCTACCAAGAATCTACAGTACTTACAAAAATTAAATCATTCAAGCACGAAATTGTATGCAACTTGTACAGGTATGAGGTGTAGGTAATACGAAGGTGTTTATAGGTAAACTGAGGTCTACTCGTACAACTTGTCGATCGTTTGCGATGGGCATCGATCCACTGGAAAGAAAATATACCTACTCAGAGACATAGGCATAGCAGGTCCCCCTGCACCCCAATCAATATGAAAATCTACCTCTAGGAATAAATAAACTCTCTGCTAGTGACATAGTAAACTAGATTATGGGAATGCTCGAGCAACCTCGTTGCCCGGTCCGATATACGCCAGTGACTTAATAAATTTTAATCAAAACCTTGCGGTTATATATATTTACATAGCCTTCTAAACACCGCAAAACCCTCAAATTTGCATCGAAATGAGCGCGAAATGACCGGGTCCCCCATTACGGAGGAAATCCTTTATACTTTTGTCTAAGCTTATGCCCGCCATTTTGTCGCGTCCGCCATCTTGTGTTGCTGAGATTCCTTTATGAAAAACGTGTATTGTGCCTTTTTATTATTATGAAGCAAAACGAAATGAATTATATGTGTTTGCGGTTGACTTTTGTGGAATATTTTTGGAACACATTGTTCTCTTTTCATAGTAATCACAAGGATATAGGTATATCACTAGATTATGTATATCTATTTCGTAAAAAAAGTACAATTAACTGTAATTAAGTACCTGCTTTTACTCTGTATATTACTATTTTTATGGTATTGCGTAACAAGAGATGATATATGATACTATTTCCCGGACATAAACTATCTCTAGACTGTATCAAATTTCGTCAAATTAGTTGAACAGATGGACAGTGAAAAGGCAATAGACAGAAAGACATCCTTTATCATTTATTATACCTATTTTATTCTATTCATATTATGAATATTTTTTGTATCTATGCTTACTGTCAATTTTGCACGCTTACTATTTGGCAGATTGTGATATAACATTTTTACGTAACATCTTAATAATGATTATAATCATGCAATAAATTCAATAAGTCACGAACATGGACACACTTCCGCTTAAGTTCACATAGTATAAATATAAATATACGCTAGCTAGTATATATGTGTATTCATCTGATATTCCAGGCGCGCATTTTTCCCACTGCTCACGGCCGCAAAGCAAACTCGACGGGGACAGCGGAATGCGGAGCGGTGTCCTGCTTTATTACATTACGGGACAAGTTACAGATGGAACGCAATTAGATCGCGCTGGACATTTGTACCGGCTAAATAGTTTATCTACTGTTTTGTTTTTATATTCTGGCTGATTATTTTTTTATTATTTTTGCACAACAAATCGTCTTAAACGAATAGAAAGAAGTGGACAAAGGTAAAACTTATCTCCAAAAAGAAATCTTCCAGCTTTCCTTGAAAGTGAGTAAGGTGAAATTGTGAAGTGGTATACAGGTATACAAAAGTACAAAAATAATATATATCATAAAATTCTACAATATACTATAATAAATAAAGAAATTGGTATACTTAATTATTTACTTAAATAAAAACGACATAGTTACTACACACACAAACTAAATAAGTACATAATCTAGGTACAATACATAAAAATACCATGCCCATTTCAAAAAGCTTGTTACTACTTAAGTACTTACCTACTTTTAATAATAACGTGTAAACCATACTACCTACCCTACAAACCTTGTTCAATCCTTTCACCAAAGGTTGCCTGGTGGAGATTGCTCTGTAAGAAATAAGACCACCTAGATATCTGTACTCTTTGTATTTCATATTGTGTAGAAATTCTTAGTACTAGCCCGGAGTTAGGAAGTTGGCGGTGTTACACCCCCGTGCCTCGGAGAGCACGTTAAGCTATTGGTCCTGCGCCTGATCTCTCTCCGGTCGTGTCGGATTTTCCGTCCCATCGGGCTATGAGAGTAAGGGAACAGAGAGTGCAGCTGTGTTTGCGCACACACTTGTGCACTAGGTAGAACATCTCCCGCGCAGATGGCAAACCTCTCTGGAGATTGGCGGCCGTGGCCGGAATTCGGTCGGGAGGACATTATTATTATTTCATGTGTAGAATAATGTATTCATCTATTTATTTATTATTTTTTACACGAGATAACTATACCGTTTCCCGTTATGAATATGAATTAACCCCGTTTGAGAAAGAGAGCATTTGATTGGTTGAATCTACTATGTGCGTTATTATTTCCGCAAGGGGGGCGGGGGTGGTCCATCATCTCTTTAGGGCTTCTGCTGTCACCGACCAAACACCAAACAAACGACAACTTTTAAAAAAAATATTATATATAGGCTAGCGCTTAGCTGCAATCAGACTTGCTTGCAAGTGGTGATGCAGCCTAAGGTGGAGCGCGCTTGCCTAGAAGATGCCTATTCACTCTTGATTTGAAGGTACCTATTAAAAGCGGAGCGGTTCGAATTAAAAACGAGGAAGCAAATCGCTTCGTATGAGCTCGATGAATTTCGACTGCGTAAGGGTATATTGGAATGAAGAAATAATGAAAGTTTATAACTTAAGGCATCCACCAGCTCGTATGAGCTACAAACTGGAAAGAATTTGAAACTATTTCCCTTTGTTTATAAACGGTTTATTTTAAGTATTGGAAAATTTTCTTATACGAAGGATGCAACCGCTTCCATTCCATCTGAAAACAAAATGAAGCTAGCAAACTTTTCAATATGGATGTGTTTTTTTGTCGTTTTGTGAAATGAAACTTTGTTATTGGAAATTGTAATTTATACCGTGCTAAATGCGGATTATAATATAAATAGAGACAAGAACAAAATAAATAACCCGTGCTTTATTTTTAATAGTCCGCGTGGTTTAAGGGTTATGAAATCCCACAGGCACTCCTAAATTTTCCGAAAACAAGATGAAAAGATGCCTGAGTCATTCTCCAAGTTCTAAACTTAACCTATACTAACTAAAAGATCACCTCGATACGTAGCTCTGTTGCGGCGTGATTGAAGGGCAACCCATCAAATAAACACACTTTCGCATTTATAATATCTAGTAGAACGTAGCAATTTGTTATTAGCTAAGTTTACTGTTGTAGGCATAATTTCCTTTGTGGTGTACTGTAAAAGTATATTCATTGATTCATTCGTTCATTCATATACGGACTTACCGAATCAATTAAAAATCTTATTATGAACATGATTCCATATTTTTTTAAATTTGAATAAGAATATTCTATTCAGCGAAGAAGATATAAAATGATCGTGTTTTCATCCAAGCATCGCATAAGAGCATTAGCGTCTTTCGATTCCAATTCACGTTGCGATAAAGTCGAGATCAGAGAAGCAGGGGAGGTCAAACGCATAATCGATATTTTATGCTTGACTCGGTAGTCGGTTCACTCTAACACTCTTCTTATTATGCCAGTAAGCTACTGGGGCCTTACTGCCAACGCTTGATACTTAAGCAATATTACTCAAAATGGCAGTTTGATGTCACGTGCCTTGATGTTCCTGAAATAAGGATTATAATTCTACAACACGATATTCAACAATAATGAAACAACATGGCTTTAAGCGTTGGCAGTATGGCTGGGATTAGTGTTGTGAATTAGTAATCGATTTTATTGAACGTTTTCTTTTTGAGGTGCGTTAAAAGGTACTCGCACTCAAACACTACGGAGAGGACGGAGTGCCTAGTGGGAGATTTTCTTCCCATTCGTTCGCGACTATGTTATCTATACAATTTGTATGGAATGTTTGTCGATCACTTGACAGCTGGTGCTCGATGAATCCATAGGTAGGGCTCATACCTGTTCCAGAAACGTGTTGAGAAGCTGAAATACAGCATGCTTAACAATTTCTACGGAAGGACTATTCAGGTAATAAACTTCATCATTAAAACTAATATTTTAAATGCGAGAGTTTGGATGGATGTTTGTTACTCAATCACGTCAGAACGGCTGAGCGGTTCTGCACAGAGATAGATAATAGTCTGGAACACATAGGCTTTTTTTTATCCCGGAAAATTAAAGAGTTCTCGCGGGAACCAAAAAACCTCAATCCACTCGGAAGAGTCACGGGCTAGTGTATCATAATTTCAGTAATCGGAAATTCCCATAGAAATCAACGACCTCAATTTACATAGACGGGCCCTGTCAAACAAAGATTGTCCATGTCCATGTCCATATTTTACTAACGCCATCTAGTCTGAAAAGCGGAACAGCGCTATGGCGGGGACAAGGACGGGTTTATGCAGGTGTGGAGCGCGCTCTACAAGTCAGACGCCTATTTTTTTTTAATGAAAGGGCCCATCTAGGACATCATACATGCATATGTCACCGTAAGATTGTAATCTAACGCTTTTTTTCGATAGATTGTAAACAGTCGAAAGATTGTGAACTGTTCAATGTTTTAAGTGTCAATTTTAGAAATATTCATTGTATTTATGTTTTCTTGTCTCTTTCTTGTAGGTTAGGTTAGGGTTCGACATAAATAATCAAGTAGTGGTTCTATCGGGTTAATAAACCTAACAGATTACAATCTACCGAAAAATAATCCGTTATATTGTAATCATTCGACAGTTTACAATTTCGCAAGTTAGATTATAATCTAACGGTTTTTACAATCTTACGGTGACACATAATATATCAATGATAGAAATAGAAAACATATTAAAAGTTTCTCACATCGTCAACAATTCCTCAGTCGCACGGCGAGAGTGTGCAGAAATAACTAATTAAGCACTCGTAAGCGAGGATGTATGGTCTCATTAGAACTCGCGGCTCTCGTTACAAAAACAAGTAAGTGTGCGTTATGGCTTCATCAAAATTCCGCGCGTTTGTTAACTTCGCGCGGCGGGACAATTTTGCTTGTAGCGACTCTGCTTAAAGGGTTTACTCTCAATGTGGCATTTGTATTCGATGCTGATTGCTGACGTTTACGAAGCTCTGAAATATATTTTCGTGGAACTGACAATGGGTATGGATTTAAAACAATCGCCATACCCCTAATCGAATCGATTGAAGCCTCGTTCATCAAAATCGGCTCTGTATTTTATGCGCTACGGTATTTTATTTATAACTAGAGGACGCCCGCGACTTCGTTCGCGAGGCTTAAATTTTTTAATTCCTACAGGCACTCCTCATTTTTCCGGGATATAATAAATATATCACTCTCCAGGTCCTCATCTATACCCATGCAAAAAATCACGTCGAACTGTTGCTTTGTTGCGGCATTGAAGGACAAAATCTCCATTTAACGTCCTTGGAGATAAAATTTTCAAAAACTGTGAAACACGTATTTATTTTATTTTAAAACGGAAGCCCAAATACCAACTTTCATGGCTATAACTTGAAAAAGAAGGACTTTCATACAAATTTTCAACCCCTATTTTACCACTTCAGGGGTAAAATTTTGAAAAACTGTGATACACATATTTTTTATTTTTTACCGAAAGCCAGAATACTAAGTTTCGTTGATATAACTTGAAAAATTTCTTGAGAAATGAAGGCCTTTCATACCAACTTTCATCCCCTATTTCACCCCTTTGGGGGTCGAATTTTCAAAAACTGTGATACACGTATTTCTTCATTTTCAATACACACCTCTTCAAGTTTCATGGCTACAACTTGAAAAACGACGGACTTTCATACAAACTTTCCACCCCTATTTTACCCCTTTGGGGGTGGAATTTCGAAAAACCCTTTCTTAGTGGGTACTTAGTCTTCACAAAGAATACACTCTCCAAATTTCATGTTTCTAGGACCAGCGGTTTAGGCTGTGCGTTGATATATAAGTCAGTCAGTCAGTCAGTCAGTCAGTCAGGACTTTGAATTTTATATGTATAGATATACGGCCCAGTATTTTAGAACATAAATCCATATTAATATAGATGCGAAAGTGTCTGTCTGTCTTTTTGTCTGTATGACTGTCTGCTACGCTTTTACGGCTCATCTGTTCAACCGATTTTGATGAAAATTGGTATGGGGATAGTTTGTATCCCAGGGAAGGACATACTTTTTATCCCGGAAAATAAAGAGTTCCCGCGGGAATAAGAAAATAATAATCCACGCGGACAAATTCGCGGGCATCATCTAGAATTCTAGACATACCTACATACATAAACTGCCAAAATAATAACCCTTCCTTATGGCTTTGACATAGTCGGGTAAAAAAGATTACTTCGAAAGAGGCCGTCAGTACCGAGAACACGTATAAAGAAACAATTGTGAACTCCTCCTTTCTGAATGTTAACAAAGGAAGCGGGGAGGCGACAAACGGCAGATTTCCTCAACTCCGCCAGTCTCAGTGTTCGCAACAAATCATAATCACGGTCTGTCGTGCAACACGTCATTTCTGTCTTCCATTAATGTTGAGGCGCGGTGCGGAAAATGAAATTGTGCTACTTGGGTCTAACTTTGCATTTAACTTGGTACGTTTCGTCTCGTGGGAGGTTTCGGCCTTGGCAAAGACGTACCGAAAAGCAATTTAAACGTTTCGGTACGATGCCGTGTAGAAACCGACTAGGGGTATGAGTTTAATATAACTGCCATACCCCTAACAGGCTAACCCACTACCATCTTGGACTGCATCATCACTTACCATCTGGTAAGATCGCAGTCAGGGGCTGACTTGTAGTGGAATAAAAAAAAGGTAAGTAGGTACAAGGCGTTTCGAGATTTTTTTTGGCTAGCTGATTCACCCCAGCTTCGCACGCGTGGACTTACCTAAAGGCTAGTACATATTAATGTAGCACAGCCTTTACTGATACTTTCACAAATTATAATTGCGGTCTGTCGTGCAACCGTAATTTCTGTCTTCCAATTATGTTGAGGCACCGTGCGGAAATTGAAATTGTGTGACTTGGGTTTAATTTCACATTAAACTAGGTGTTTCAAGAATTTATTATAGGCTAACTTATAAGCCCCGGCTTCGCATGGATGAAAGTACTTTATATACTACAGCCTATAACAAAATACAATCGCGGTCTGTCGTGCAACACGTAATTTCTGTCTTCCATTAATGTTAAGGCGCGGTGCGGAAATTGAAATTGTGTGACTTGGGTTTAAATTCGCATTTAACTATAGGTACAAGGCGTTTCATGAATTTGTTTAGGCTTGCTGATCCGCCCCGGCTTCGTACGCGTGGAGTTACCTAAAGGCTAGCACATATTAATATTCTAGAGCCTTTATTGATACTTCAACAAACTATAATCGCGGTCTGTCGTGCAACTCAATTACTGTCTTCCATTAATGTTGAGGCACTGTGCGGAATTTCAAATTGTTTGACTTGGGTTTTTTTTAATTTACTCTAATAACTATAAATACCCTTTTTAGGGTTCCGTACCAAAATGGTAAAATGGAACCCTTATGGTGCGACTTTCTCCGTCTGTCTGTCCGTCTGTCCGTCTGTCCGTCTGTCCGTCTGTCCGTCCGTCACACTCGATTATTTCAGTAACTACCGAAGCTATTGACATGAAATTTGGAATAGTTGTGTATATTAGTGGCCCAAAGACACTGAAATTAAAAAAAACTGGAAATTATTTTTGTTCTTATTTAAAAAGGGGGGAAAATCTGAGGGTTGAAATTTAAAAGTGAGATAACTGTACTGTGTGGGGTATCATATGAAAGGGTTTACTTTGTACATTCTAAAACAGATTTTTAATTATTTTTAGTTATGATAGTTTTTGATTTATCGGGGAAAATGTCTAAAAAAATACCGTTCCCCCCCCCTTATCTCCGGAGTTTACCAATCGAAAAATTTGAAATAATTATGGTCAATAGGAATTTACGTATATTTTACAGGAAAACTATAGCCAATGCTCTAACTAGCATAGAGTTTTTGAAATTAACAATAAACCTCTACAAACAAAGTTAGTCTTGCGGTTCATTAACAAAGGTAATTATTTATTAATAATGGTACGGAACCCTTCGTGCGCGAGTCCGACTCGCACTTGCCCGGTTTTTTATACATTGAATAGGCTTGCGCTTCACGACAATCATGCTTATTACAAAGCAATGATGAGGTCTAGGTTGGAGCGCGCTTGCCTAGAAGATGCCTATTCACTCTTGCCTTGAAGGTACTTAATTACAAAACGTGGCAGCGCTACATGCGCTGGAAGGGCATTCCGCATCCTGGTATTTAAAATCAGAAGCGTAGAGCAGAACCGTTTCGTTCGAGCAGACTGGACGTCAACCACAATAAGGATGTCAAAACTGATGGTTTCTTGCTTTTCTTGATTTTTTCTGCGTTTTTACTATAAAATAAATTAAAAAATACCGCTACTTGGCTTTAAATAGTAATAGATATTAACTTAATAAAGGCGTAGAGTCCAAGCATTTTTCGAAGGATTAAAAGCGAACTGCCACAGTAAATTTATTAAGCATTTCTGTAAAATCGAGATAAAGCGTAGCGAAATTAAGGACTAGCACATTTTTGCTGTAATTCTCGTAATCAACGGAGCAAATATAAATTCTCTGAAGTTCAACTGAAATTTCGAAGGTCCGTTGTTAATTTAACATTGAAAACGCTGCTTAATGTTTATTCTGTATTTACTGATATTAAATTTTAACAATGTTTAGAATAAAGGATATTTCAGGCTGAAACTTATATAAAAACGCTGCTCTTAAAAGTTGTAATGTATAACAACTTTTAAGAGCAGCGTTTTTATTGCGCAATTGCGCAGTATAGTTTATTGTATACAATAAACTATACTGCGCAATTCTCAACGGCAGAATCGCGGGGATTTTCTTGTTAATAACTGAAAATAAGTGATAGATTTTAGTTATTTGTTATTTTTATTATTATTTGTTAAAATAAAATTAACAACTTGGAACCCAGGTCGTGGTTTATTTAAAAAAAAGAAGGTAGGTTGGGCTCTATGGTCAGCGCACAGAAAAAGTGTTCTGTGGGGACTTTGATTAGGTATATAGAGTGTGGGGACAGGTCTGGAATCATAGATTAAAACAAATACGACAGTATAGGCTGTATGGTCTTAGATCTTTGCCTGTCCCGAAAGAAGACAAAATGAAAAAAAAAACATAGATTAATATGTCGGGTATCGAAAAATAGGATTTTGGGGAGACAAGAGTACATACGAGTAGTTTTGTATGTTTGATTGATGAAGAAAGTAATCATAATATCTTTTAGTCGTTTTAAGTATTATAGACTAGAGGTAGTCTGAAACACGCATCATGGACAAACGTTTCCATATTATATAAAAGTGATGAATCATACTTAATATTATAAATGCGAAAGTGTGTTTGTTTGTTGGTTTGTTGGTTTATTGGTTTGTTGGTTTGTTGGTTTATTGGTTTGTTGGTTTGTCCTTCAATCACGCCGCAACGGAGCTCCGGATCGACGTGATTTTTGGCATGGGTATCGTTGAGGACCTGGAGAGTGACATAGGCTATTTTTTATCCCGGAAAATTAAGGAGTGCCCGCGGAGAACCAAAAACCCTCGATCCACGCAGACGAAGACGCGGGCATTAGCTAGTAATGTATAATCAAAACAATTAATAAAATCGAAGAGTACCTACAGCATCGGTGTTCATTATGGAGCCATGTTATGGACGGATTTCCCTACATAAACTGTATTAGGTAATTTTGGTCCACACGAAGTGGGCTTCTTTCTCGTCTGACGTACACGGTCACAAATGGTTTCATCCAAGACGTAACATTACCGTAGAATAACAACGTGAAGGATTGAAACATCTAACTTCGAGTTCGTCTGCTTATATCACTTTGTCTTTGTAGTATAATACCACCACTACCACTACAGCCCATTAACGTAACGTCTGCTGGGCACAGGCCTACGCTCTCATAGGAGAGAGGGAATTAGAGCTTAGACCCACCACGCTGCTCCAATGCGGGTTGGCGGGCTTTAACGACTGTCATCATGTTACTGATAATAACAGGGACCGACGGCTTAACGTGCTCTCCGAGGCACGAGAGTGACTCACCGCCATCTTCCTAACTCCAGGCTAGTACTGAGAATTTCTAGTTAGAAAAACCCAATACTTACTTAATTTTGGCCCGATCCGGGACTAAAACCCGGGGCCTCGTCGGCCGCAGTCGAACATCCTAACCACTAGACCAACGAGGCAGAGGGGTGTTTATAATATTATAGCTAGTGAAAAGAAAAATAATAGAGGGATAAATTTACGCTGGTATTTTGACTCGAAGACGTGTACAACATCTCCTTTCCCCTGCAATTGCAATTTATAAGGTGAATAGGTATTTTGCATATTTTATAAGACATGAATGAGCTTCCTCGCTGACACTGCTGATCTCCCGGCAGTAATGAAATAACGGTTAAGTGAGATGCTCGGTATAATACTTATTAGAGCGTTAGCCAAGTGAAACTGTTCGAGAAAGGACTAGGTCAAATCGAAAGTTCGTGTTTAGGCCAATTTAACAAAAAGTTAATTTATTCAAACACCAACGAAACACGGATAAGACACAAACTACAAAAGTGAGACACTGTCGAAACACAATTAATGAGACACAGTTATGATATTTTGTGTCGGTATTTTGATGCTAAAGTATGTACCTATATTATGTCACCGTAAAATTGTAAAAACCGTTAGATTATAATCTAACGGTTTTTATCTCACGCGATTGTAAATGTAAACTGTCTAAAGACTGTGAACCAATGAACATGTTCAATGTTCTGAGTGACAATTTTTGGAATATTTATTGTGTTTACGTTTTCTTGTCTCTTTTTTGTGGGTTAGTTTAGGGTTAGACATAAATATTCAGGAACTCAGGTTCTATCGGTTTAATATCTAATAGATTACAATCTACCGAAAAATAATGCATTAAATTGTAAGCAGTTGTTACGGTTCACAATCTTTCGACAGTTTACAATCTCGCGAGATAAAAACCGTTAGATTATAATCTAACGGTATTTACAATTTTACGCTGACATAATTATGCATCTCTATAATATATAGATGTTCTGTGTAATACTTGTGAAAATAAAGTGGAAATGTTGATAAGTTTTTAGGCCAGTTTAACAGATAGCAAAGACAATATATAAACCAGTTTAAGACTGTTCACTTCATACATTCAATCAAAGCTCGCTAAATGCGCATTAAAGTCGCCGGTACCTTGTAGTTCTTCGCACAATCTGAGATGGCGTAACTGTGCAAGCTGTTTGTTAAAATTAGTTGAATGTAAATTTGCTATTTGCTCAAGTGATTTTATCAAATTTTTGTATTTTGATAATTTTATATAAGTAAATAATTAATACAAATTGAACCAAGAAAATACGATATTTCACCGATTTTACTATAATCATATAAAGAGCGAGCCTGGTAGCGCCATCTAACGATAGTATTAACCTAGAAAAAATTTATAAGAGAGTTAGCAATCTATACTTGGTATTATAATTAATCTATGCAGATAGTGAAGTGTCAATAGAGTAGATGAGGCGTAGTTGGGAATACAGCGAGGAACAGGCGAACAGCGAGGCACAGATAATACATAGGTGACTTAGCTTTGTGTCAAAAAATAGAAAAATGATGTGTTTCATCATCAATAGCCTGTGGACGTCAATAATAATAATTACTGTTGGATATAAGTCTCGTGATAGTGAGCTCCTGCAGGGCGACCGCGTATCTTTTGCATCAATCATTGATACATCGCAATCACCTCTGATTCCCTGACGCCCTGCCGGGTCGTCGAACTTCCATATCACTTCTTGATATACCCTCATTACAATGATAAGTGATAAGACCTCCCTTGCACACTTTGTTTTCTGTACTTTATAGGTGTTTACTTTATATCTAACAATTTAATACAACAAATTAAAGTCTGTGTTAAACAGCATTTGTTATGTCGAGGTTATTACACTATCGATGATTTTCTTAATGACAAAGTTACATGGAAGCAACCGGCCTCGCATCCAGTGACCCACAAGTCGGTGTAATACTTGTAACGTAACGTATGTGTTGTGTTGTTTACTTATTATAACCTTTTTTTATTTTAAGAAAAGAGCAACTGCTGAGTTTCTTGCCGGGTCTTCTGAGTAGAATCTCCAAACCGATAGTAGAGTCTTATCGTACTACGTGAAATATATAAATAATTTATCATTTATATTTATGTATGTTTGGCAATAAAGAATTTATCTATCTATTTACAACGTCAGTCCATCAGTCTTCACTTAATTAGCGAATCCGGTGCTACAACGACGATTCCACGACGTGGGTAGCTACAAGGATTTACACGGAAACCTGAAACTAAATTAACTTCACGGCACTTAAATTCATCACGGAAACCTGAAACTGGAGATGCGCGCTCTTGAGGCTTAATTAAGTAGCGTAATAACATTACAAGATACTTGTTATCCATACTAATATTATAAATGCGAAAGTGTGACGTCTGTCTGTCTGCTACGCTTTCACGGCCCATCTGTTCAACCGATTTTGATGAAATTTGATACAGGCATAGGTTATATCCCGGGGAAGGACATAGGCTACTGTTTATCCCGGAAAATTCGAAGGTTCCCGCAAGAATCAAAAACCTTAATCCACGCGGACGAAGTCGCGGGCATCATCAAGTTATTT
This sequence comes from Erebia epiphron, assembly GCA_963932025.1. Lineage (NCBI taxonomy): Eukaryota > Metazoa > Arthropoda > Insecta > Lepidoptera > Nymphalidae > Erebia > Erebia epiphron. The sequence continues at coordinate 3,808,864 of OZ009947.1, read as the reverse complement.
TAATAAATCATTGAAATCTATGCACGGCATCCGCTCTAGATCTTTTAGATCTAGAGCGGATGCCGTGCATATTAGATAGAAGGCTTGACTTTCCAGTGCGGTGACACTATTGCAGCACCTTAGGATCCCGACATCTATGGGATTCTTCAAACTAGTGCTGTCCTTTTCACAAAATAACGGTAAGGGATAGCATGTTTTATTTATGTCATTTCTGTTTACCTTATTGCACGATCTACTTATATTGTAACGAGTAAAAAAGTAAGTTCTCGAAACAAAAACAGTACACAACATAATTCCTTGATGCCCAGTTTTTCTTGTCACGTTTACGCAGGATCGCTACTAATCTAATAATGGCCGCTTATTTTGGCGGGAAAGTTGACAGTTCGTTAGCCGTACTGTATCCTTGAATTGGAATTAGGGGTAGAGTTTTTGGGATATTAATAAGAGGTATGATAAAACAATCTTGAGATAAGTACCTATTTTTTATTCACTCCTGGCATTCCTTAATTATCTGGGATAAAAAGTAGCCGACTACGACTCTCCAGGTCCGAAACTTTAGAAAATATAGAGTAGGAGTAATTAATTTATTTTCGGTAAAAAGTTAGATATCAACTACTACTTTTATATCATATCAATGGAATCACGACGTCTCTGGACGTCGTTACTAGACGTCACTGGACGTTCTCGAATCTTTGCATTTTGAAAAAAATAGAACCCTATTCAAACCAATCCAAATGTACACAAAATCTGTTCTAAGTTACGAGTACATACTTCACGTCCTTACAATTCATTCTCTGTACCTATAGTATAGGTGTATCCACATGTTCATTTTCTCTCGTATTCGAAAGAATGCCCTTCATATTTCCCAAATGACACAAAGATACACTTTGTTACATTCAAATTTTAACTCTAGTGTTTCGCCAGTATGGTAGATTATTGCGTGGGAGAAAATAATGCTTGATAGCTTAAATCTAAAGCTTTTGGTACATTTTATTCGTAACACTGTCACATTAGTTTCAGGCTCCCACCTGAGGTCTTAATGGTTTGTGTGTGCGTTTAACCTGATTTAAAAAAAATCTCATCATAGGGAACTAGGAAATGCTCGCGATTCCAACAGCGTGGGTTTAGTGTTCCCATAGGAGCTCTTTGATTTTCTGGCATAAAAACTGTTGGCTATGTCACTCTTCAGGAAATTTTTAACTTAGTTTAACGACCTCCCTGAAGCAGTGGTCTTAACAGTGGGAGGTCCGGGGATCGAACCCGAATTTTCTCTGGTCTGGCCTGGTGGAAAGTTTCGGTCGTGGCTAGTTACCACCCTACCGGCAAAGACGTACTCGGTAGTTTTACCAGAGCATTGGTGCAAGTCAAAACAATGCCAAACGTAGCTCGTTTTAAATGTTCTTAAAAGGTTCGAAGAAAGTTGCTTGAAATAATAAAGCTAGGAAAGTTACGATGCGACGGCCACAATGTATGAGCGGCGAGAGTTACAAGGTCATAAAATACTTCACGCTCCCCGCATTAAATTACAGGAACGAGAACTTAGAAGACTCCCGTGTTGGTACTACCCATGTCTTTGTACGACTCACTCGTCAGACATACATAAGTCAAGTGTAAAAAATCTTTATTCTTTGGTGCACTGTACACTTTTTGAATGTCAATATATTTTATTATTTGTTGATAAAACGGCAATAGAAAATATACACATTCTCTGAAAATGTCTAGCAATTACCAGTATACTCTGTGCTATTACGGTTCATGATATTATACAGCCTGCTGACAGACGGACGGACGAATCTTCTCAGACCAGGGCACGTGTGGAATAGTCGAAGAAGTCGCGGGTATCAACTAGTAATTAATATTAGCAAAATGAATTAAATATTATCAATATTTTTTTGAATAAAGCAACGCACCCGTCGCCGGCAAGGAGCTGACCGCAGCACTAATTAAACCGCACCCCAACAGAGTGGGGACTGTATAATTTTAAACAAAAAGCAAAAATACGAGCATTAGCAAAATGAATTAAATATTATCAATTAATATAAATATTTTTTGAATAAAGCAACGCACTCGCCGCCGGCAAGGACCCGACCGCAGCAGTAATTATACCGCACCCCAAACGAGTGGGAACTGTAGTATTTAAACAAAAAGTAAAAATAAAATTAGCAAAATGAATTAAATATCATCAATTAATATCAATATTTTTTGTAATAAAGCAACGCACCCGCCGCCGGCAAGGAGCCGACCGCATCAGTAATTAAACCGCACCCCAACAGAGTGGAAACTGTATAATTTTAAACAAAAAGCAAAAACAAGATAAATTCCGCGCACATAATTTATAATTGTGGTATTGCAGTGTTCGGTAGTAAATCATTAAATCCGGATGTTTTATTGTGCTGTACGTTTCATAAACTTTTACGAATTGCTATAAAGTACCTACATGCTGAAAATTGAAAATACGAAAATAAATTATAATAGTAGTCCCAATAAGTCGGCTTGAATGCATTTCGATGGTGTGATGTTTATAATGCCTAGGTACTAAAATTCTACATCAATGTGCCTAAAGTTAGGTTCAACGCGTAACCGTCGAATAGTGCGAGGCGCAGTTTTTAAGGTTTCGCAGTATTAAACATCTGTAGGCTTCTTTTCCACCTGAGATGTGCTATGCAGCTATGCTGTGAGGAGGTCAAAGATAAGCTACGAAACTATGTCATGGTCTCCACTAATGCTAAGCGGTGCAGCGGAGCGGGTAAGATGTGCTTTGAAGATGCGCCGCTGCAAGGTACTTAGCTAAGTGATGCATCAGCTGTAGGAAGCTGGAAGAGTGTCCTGTATTTGTGTCCACTCGCGCGTCCGTAGCTTTTATCCATAGCATGCACCCCTCCATAAAATAATTTAATATAAAAAAATATTTTTAAACAACCGACTTCAAACTCCCGCGCCAACTTTACAACAACAAGCACTCGCTATACAAAGTACTTATTTTATTGTTGATATTTTAAAAACCGCTCGACCGATTTCGATAAAATTTATATGGGACCACATGGAAAGTATGCCCTTTCAAATAAAAAAAGAATCATCCCAATCGGTCTACCCAGTAAAAAGTTCTGAGGTAACAAACATAAAAAAAATAATAAAAAATACAGTCGAATTGAGAACCTCCTCCTTTTTTTGAAGTCGGTTGAAAAAACATAGCTTCATTGTACCTAATATTATGAGTGCGAAAATGCGTCTGTCTGTATCTGTATGCTACGCTTTGACGGACCATCTTTACAACCGGTGAAATTTGGTATAACGGTAGGTTATATTCCGGGAAATGACATATGCTACTTTTTATCCCAGAAAATTAAGGAGCTCCTCCGGGAATAAAAAGAAACTTAATACAAATTTAAGGCTGTACATGTATCTACATTTTTGCACACTGCCACTAGCAGTAAATTGTGAACGGGACTTATAATTATAAGATACCAACTGTTGTTACCCACAATTTGGCAAAATAAAAATTATGAATTATGAATTAATTACACACGTACGAAGTCGCGGTTATCATCTAGTTTTTTTTATAAGTATACCAAAATACTTCAACTGAAATGAGGACAGCGGCAGTTGTCCTGATCCGCAAATTCAAAGGCAAAGAAGGGGACCACAGACCGAAAAAAATATGAAAACCGCCAGTTTCATTTGTGTTTCGGCTTCCATACTAATAAATTCCAAGTGAAAAAGTACGAAGCGGTTTACTCACGGTCTGTTTAACAAAGATATTTCGACGCTGTCGGTAAAATGATAAAATTTAATATCACGGCTGAGGAGTGAGCTTCGCCACGGAATTCTTTGGACGGCTTATTTTTACCGGTTCCACAATACCTATGGTGAAATTTGGAACGCATTTATTTTGTTTGTGACTTTGAGGTCATTATTTTTGGTACTTCAATCGACAAACAGTCCAAAAAGTACTTTAAAAAAACCTCAAGTTTTTTTTTACAAGTTAGCTCTTGGTGATGATGCAGTCTAAAATGGTAGCAGGCTTACCTGTTGGGGGTATGACACTTTATATTAACCCCATACCCCTAATCCGTTTCTACACGGCATCGTACCGGAACACTAAATCGCTTGGCGGTACCTTTTTGCCGGCATGGTGTTAACTAGTCACGGTCGAAGTCTCTCATAAGATGAAACCAGGGAAAATTCAGTAAACATGTCCTTATCGGTAGAAAAAAAGGGCGTTGGAATGTAAGGGATCTTGTGCACTAGTAGCCCAAGTCCAATTTCGTTGGAACTTTGGTGATTGGACGCAAGCTAGACGTCAGCGCAATTAGGCCATTTGGATATTGGAAAAATAGTCAAATCAACAACTTTTTTCCATACGTCAAAACTATGAGATAGATTTATAAATTAAAATTTAATAAACCTAAAAATAGTTGAAGTGTTTATCTATTGAATTCAATTTCGAATCTTGTTTCATTTATATGATCTTTCAAGTTAAATTATAGTCAGAAACAAGATAGAGGAGATAATTTTCTTAGCAAAATTTATCTTTTATTCAATTTCCAAAGAATTTTGTTAGTAATTTAATGAATGTTTGAATTAAATGAATATTTTAATGTAATTTATGAATTCATCGCGACATCGCGATGATGGTAGGTATTTCCACAGTTTTTATCCAATGGATTTAATTCAGTTTTCTCAGTGTCCTTCCCAACGACGTTCCGAGGAGAAAAAGTCGAGCTGAAAAATTGTGCAGGAGCAGGGATGTAGTCAGGGCAGGACCTGAATATTTCTCTCTTTATGGGATATGGTTAGCCATGGCTAATAACCTGGCGGGGGGTGGGGGAGGTTCTCCGCGTGTCCCTCTGATTAGCTGAGGGCACAGTGGAGGAACCCAGGGGGGCGGGGGGCGGTAACGCCCGGTAGTTGCCGGAAGCGGCACCGCGAGGAAGAAAACCTCGTTAAAAAATAACCGAAGGGGGCGGGAACGCCCAGGCGGAGCCAGGTGTGGCACAAGGAGGAAGAAAACCTCGTTAAAAAAATAACCGAAGGGGGCGGGAACGCCCAGCGTCCCTCTGTTTTCAGAGGGCACGCGGAGGGAGGAGGATCCTCTGGAGGGGAGGAGTCCTGAGGCGAGCTCGGTGCGCACTCACCCTGCCTCCGAGCGGACTGCGTGGGAATTAGTCCTACGCAGTCCTCGCCACCAAATCGGAAACCCTTAGGAGTGTCGGGCGTTGGTCATGTCTCAAGACCGACACTGGGACCGAGGGTCCTGGCTTAACCGCCCGGACCGCGAGAAAGAAAACCTCTATAAAAAATCACCCCAAATCCCAAGCGGCGGCGCACCGCGAGGGGATGCATGGCTGGTGGGTTGTCCAGTCTTTAGTGCGAACCACGTCAGGGGACAGGCCGACCCTCGTGACGTAGTAGGCTTATCCGGGTACAGGGGGCACTGCTCGGATGGACCGTTTTTCCCCCATACTCGTGGGACCAAAAATGGAAAACTCTAAAAACACAAAAACGGTGGAGGAGACAAGGAGTGAGGAGGGGAAGGAAACCTCAGGGAGGTTCTGGAAGGAGAAGGGAGGGGATATGGAGGTAGCGGCGGAGTCCGATTGCAGCCTCATATCGGTGGACAGCAGGTCCAGGTCGGGGTCTGCGTCCTCAGCGGTGCTGCAAAGATTGCCGGGGGTGAAACGGCCTCGCCTCAGCGGGGGAGATGACGTTTCCTCCGATGAGGAGAGGCCGGGGACGCCAGCCGTCAGAGGACGAGGGCGTCCGCCCACTCATGGGCGTTACGTTGGCCTGGGCAAAGCTCGGGAGACTCTTGCCCTGGAGAAGAGGGCTGAGGCGAGAGCCCAGGCCAAAGAGAAGGCGGAGATGGATCTCCTGAAGGAGGCCGCCGTGGCGCGCTTCAAGCGCGAAACGCGCGTGCCGGTGACGCGGGTGGACGAACAGACCGCCGCCCGACTTCAGGAGAACGTTCTGGAGGACTTGGACCTCATTGCGAAGGTAGCCACCAAGTCCTCCAATTTAAAGGGAACATTTGTGCGCGACCTCAAGGACGCAGCGGCCTCTATTAAAGAGGCCGTTACTGTTCTGGCGTCGCGCACAATCTCGGATGAGACCCGGCAGCTGCAGGCGGACAATGCCCGCCTACAGGCCGAAATGGCCAGCCTCCGAAGGGAGATGGCCCTAATGAAGGACGAAATGGAGAGGGCGCGGAGGCAGGCTACCGCCCCTACTCCCCCGGGTAGGACCGAGGAGGCGCCCTCTGGGTCGCGGCCTCCTCCCCGCAAGGACGGGGACAGGGGTGGACGTCCAGGGGCCACCCCTGCTGCTGCCGCTATGACCTCCGTGGAGGAGATCTGTCGGGCGGTGATGTTGCAGGTCGGCGGGATGCTGAATGCCCGCCTGGCCTCCATCGAGGACAGACTCCTCCCGGAGCGGTCCGTGAGGCCACCTCTGGCCTCCGACAGAAAGAGAGGTGGACCCACGTACGCGGATGCGGCGTCGAGGCCTGCTCCGGGACCCTCCGGAGTGACGGGAGCGAGGGCACCCCCGCCGAGAGCGGCGCCGGCCCATAGCCCGCCTAGCGGGCCCGCAGGACGTGTCCCGGCTCAGGGCCCAGCGGGGCCAGCGCCGAAACCGCCCGAGACACGGACGGAGAAGGAGGTCCCGCTTCCTTCCTCTTCTTCCCCACCTTCCGAAATAAGGGAGCCGAGGAAGACGAAGAAGAAAAGGAAGAAGAAGAAAAAGAAGGGAGGGAAGGGTGGCCAGGAGCCTGGCCCGCAAGAACGGCGGCAATAGCAGTCGCAGCCGTCGTCGGAGTGGACGAGGGTCGGTCCTGGGGGGCGTCCAGAGGCGAAGGGTCGCACCCGCAAGCCCCGTAGGCTCCGCACTCCTCAGTCGTCGGCGGTGGTATTGACGCTGCTGCCGGCGGCAGAGGAAAGGGGCGCCACCTACGAAAAGGTGATCGCCGCCGCGAAGGCGAAGATCGACGCGGCAGACCTCGGTACACAGGGGGTCCGATTCCGAAGAGCGGCAACGGGGGGCCGTATATTCGAGTTCCCCGGTGCCGAAGCCTCCAGCGCGGAGAAGGCGGACTCCCTGGCCACTAGGCTCCGGGAGGTCCTGGGCGACGAGGTCGTCCGAGTCACCCGACCTGTAAAGTCGGTCGACTTGCGGGTGTCGGGTTTGGACGACTCCGTCACCAGTGCGGAGGTGGCGGCGGCGATCGTCAGGGCCGGAGAATGCCCCGCGGAGCAGGTGCGAGCCGGTGAGGTGGGGGCTAGGCGCGACGGGCTGGGCGCAGTGCTGGTGCGCTGCCCCGTCGCAGCCGCCAAGAAGATCGCGTCAGGAGGGCGCCTGACGGTGGGGTGGGTGTCCGCCCGGGTAGAGCTGCTGGACGAACGCCCCCTGATGTGCTACAGGTGCCTAGCACCCGGGCACATGGGCGCCCAATGTGCGGAGGGGGTCGACCGCAGCGGATTGTGTTACCGCTGCGGCCAACCAGGCCACAAGGCCCGCGGTTGCGCTGCGGCGCTGCGCTGCGTCGTCTGTGCGACGGCCGGGCGGCCGTCAGAACACCGGGCGGGTGGCAGGGCCTGCGTGCCCCCGCCTAAAGGGAAGAAGGGAGGAGGGAGCGGCGACACGCCTTCTCCCCCACCCCAGCAAGCGGAGGCGCCGCGAGGGGCAGAGGAGGTTCCGATGGCCACTGAATAGTAATGGACCTGAACCTCCTCCAGGCGAACATCAACCACTGCGCCAGGGCTCAGGACCTTTTGTTCCAGAGCATGGCGGAGTGGTCGATTCACGTGGCCGTGGTCGCCGAGCCCTACCGCGTCCCATCCGGGGACGATTGGGTGGGAGACAGAGACGGAGTCGTGGCGTTGACGTCCCGTCCCGTGGTGGGTTCCCCGGCCTTCGCCGACGTAGTCCGAGGTCGGGGATATGTCTCTGCCGTGGTGGGCGACATCCTGATCGTCGGGGTTTACTTCTCGCCGAATCGGAGTCTCGCCGATTTCGAACAGTTCCTGGACGAAGTCGGCGTTCTGATCGGCAGGAGTCGCTCCGGCCGCGTGCTCGTCGCTGGGGACCTCAACGCCAAATCTGTGGCGTGGGGGTGTCCAGCGACGGACGCGCGGGGGCAGGAGCTCGCGGAGTGGGTGACGGCGACCGGCCTCGCGGTCCTCAACCGAGGGTCGGTCCACACCTGCGTACGGCGGCAGGGCGGCTCCGTCGTGGATGTCACCTTCGCCGATGCCACTCTGGCGCGCCGCGTCCGGGGCTGGAGGGTGATGGAGGACGTAGAGACGCTGGCGGACCACCGCTACATCAGGTTCGCCGTCTCTGCGAGCGCGGCTACCGCGAGCGATGCGACTCGGCCCTCGCCTCCCGGTCCCCGTTGGTCTCTGAAACGCATGGACCGGGACTTCCTGGTCGAGGCTGCCCTCGTCGAGGCCTGGTTCTCTGCGCCCCGAGAGGGCGGCCTGGGCGGTGTGGAAGCGGAAGCGGCACGTCTCGGCGAGGCGATGACGAGCGTCTGCGACGGGGCGATGCCGAGGGTGCACTCCATCCCCTCGAGGAGAGCGGTGTATTGGTGGTCCGAAGAGCTCACGCTGCTGCGCAGATCCTGCGTGGCGGCGAGACGCCAATACACCCGCTGCCGCCGGCGGAGGAGACGGGACCCGACGGAGGAGGAGCGGCTCTACTCCCTCTACAGGGACGCTGTGAGAGCGCTGCGCGAGGCCATCGGTGCGGCCATGGACCTGGCGCACGAGGAGATGCTCGAGACTCTGGATGGGGACCCGTTTGGAAGGCCTTACAAGGCGGTCCGGAAGAAGCTCCGACCCTCGGCCCCTCCAATAACAACGAGTCTCGAGCCCCTCGTTGTAGAGTCGGTGGTTGCAACCCTGTTCCCCGAAAGGGCCGACCACGGAGCGCCTCGCATGGCGCCTCCTCCCGAGGAGGGAGTCCGGAGCCCGGCTGCGCCCCCGGTATCGGAGGGAGAGTTGGCGGCGGCGGTGTTGCGCATGCGCGCAAAAAACACCGCCCCGGGTCCCGACGGCATCCCTGGCCGCGCCTGGGCTCTTGCCCTAGGGCCGCTCGAGCCGTGGGTCCGAGCCTTGTTCGAGGCTTGCCTCGAGAGGGGCCAGTTTCCCGGGGCGTGGAAGAAGGGGAGACTGGTCCTGATCGGGAAGCCCGGCCGCCCGGCCCTTGAGCCGTCGTCGTACCGACCGATCGTGCTGCTGAACGAGGTGAGCAAGCTCTTTGAGCGTGTTGTCGCCGCTCGCCTCGTTCACCACCTGGAGAGTGTGGGGCCGGACCTCAGCGACAACCAGTACGGTTTCCGCAGGGGCAGGTCCACCGTCGACGCAATACTGCGCGTGAGGGCCCTTGCGGAGAGTGCGGTGTCTCGGGGCGAAGTGTTGGTGGCGGTGTCTCTCGACATCGCGAACGCCTTCAACACTTTGCCCTGGAGCTGCATTCGGGAAGCGCTGAGGTACCACGAGGTTCCGCTGTACCTCGAGAGGATCGTGGACGCCTACCTCTCCGGGCGATCGGTCGGGTATCCGACCAGTGCGGACTGGTCGGAGAGGACGATGTCGTGCGGTGTTCCACAGGGCTCGGTTCTCGGGCCCCTCCTGTGGAACATCGGGTACGACTGGGTGCTGCGCGGAGCCTTGATGACGGGCGTCGACGTGATATGTTACGCCGACGATACCCTCGTCACGGCTCGCGGCAGCACCTTTCGGGAGGCTAGATGTAGGGCCACGGCTGGCGTGGCCCACGTCGTAGCGAGGATTCGGGCCTTGGGCCTGGAGGTGGCCTTGCACAAATCCGAGGCCCTGTGCTTTCATGGGCCTCGGAGGGCGCCTCCCGCCCGGTCCGAGTTGGTGGTGGGCGGAGTGTCCATCGGTGTCGAGCGTACGATGAAGTACCTAGGACTCGTCCTCGACAGCCGGTGGAGATTTGAGGAGCACTTTCGGCGTCTCGTCCCGAAGCTCGTGGGAGCCGCTGGAGCCCTTAGTCGGCTCCTGCCAAATCTGGGCGGGCCGGGCTCGCGGTGTCGCCGCCTGTACGCGGGCGTCGTGCGGTCCATGGCGTTCTACGGAGCGCCCGTCTGGTCGGACACTCTGACCGCCCAAACCCGGGCCCTGCTGCGGAGACCGCAGAGGGTCATGGCGGTCAGAGTGATACGGGGTTATCGGACCGTATCGTGCGAGGCGGCCTGTGTATTGGCGGGGACGCCGCCCTGGGATTTAGACGCCGAAGTGCTCTCGGCGGCGTATTGGCGTAGGGTGGATGCCCGCACACGGGGGGAACACCCTACGCCGGCGCAGGATCGCGCCTGGCGGCGGCTGGCGGAGGCCGATCTCGCCGCTCATTGGCGGGACCGACTTCTGGCGCCGACTGCCGGCAGGCGGACGATCGAGGCGATCCGGCCCGTCCTGGAGCTCTGGACCGGCCGGACGCACGGGGTCCTCTCCTTCCACCTCGTGCAGGTTCTCTCGGGGCACGGCTGCTTCGGGAGATACTTGTGCAAGGTGGCGAGACGGGAGCCCACCGAGGTGTGCCACGAGTGCGGCCACGCGGAGGACACGGCGCAGCACACGCTGGAGTCGTGCGCCGAGTGGGCGCCCCAGCGCGCCGCACTCGCGGCAGTGGTGGGGCCGGACCTCTCGCTGCCCACCGTCGTCCGAGCCATGGTGGGTAGCGAAGAGTCCTGGGACGCCGTCGCCTCCTTCTGCGAGGAGGTGATGACCCGGAAGGAGGCAGCGGAACGGCTGCGTGAGGCAGACGCCAACGCGGACCCTCTCCGTCGCCGAAGGGCAGGGCGCAGGAGGCGTGCGCAAGACCGGCGACTTCCTCCCTGACGAGGGCTCCGGGCGGCAGACCCGCCGTCGTCGTCGTCGTCGTCGTCGTTGTCGCCCGTCGAGCCTCAGTCGCGGAGGAACGCAAGGGGGAGTCGGGGCTGCATGCCCCCCTGGGGGAGGATCCGCCTGGGCGGATATCGCTGGCTGGGTCGCGGATGATTGCGCAAGTGTTCCCGTAACCCAGCCATAAGGCGATGCGCAGGAGCGCCGCTGGGTTTTAGTGGGTATTCCGGAGTCCCGGTGAGTCCCACATACCCTCTCGGAAGCATCGTGGTTTCATACTGCCTGCGTCCGAGAGGGATGCCTAAATGCATTTCCCAGCGTTAAAAAAAAAAAAAAAAAAAAAAAAAGGACCTGAATATTTCTAATGGTGGGTTTAGGATACGGTAGGTTTCTTGCTTTGCTGCAGATCTTGCAGTAACTTGACAAGGTTTTTGTGAAAAATACATCCTGTTAATCATCATACTCACATCCTTTTACTCAAAATGAGGGTTGGTTGCAGTCACCACACAATTTTTCACCACACAATAATTAATATATAATATTGGATTATGATTAAAAATATTTTTTAACTAAAGATTAGGCAGAGGATTAGGCTAATGATTTTCAAAAATATCTGATTTTGATGGGATAAAGTAGGTACAATTGTCTATGAATCAGGTAACACTATAACTCACGATGCCTGCGTCTTGCTTCTTAAACTATAAATATTAAATACGACACTTTGAATACTGAAGTTAGTAAAGCATTTAGGTTTTAACACGAGAAAAGCATACAATTCTAAACAATAGTGTGACTATTTTTGTTACCTACATTAAGTTCCTAAATTCCTTAACAGCTACCTACCCCCGACGGCCAGTCTCTAGCTACGGCCCTGTGCAGAAGCTTTACCAAGCAGAAAGTAGCGGCTAAATTAGATTATAGTGAAATAAAATGAACTCGAAGAAAATATTTACGTCCTCTTCTCGTTATAATTTTGTTTTAAAACTCGGTTAAAGACTAAATGAAGACGTTGGTGTTTTTTCTACCTACTTTTTTACATATTTTTATGACAGATTTTAGCTATTATGGTAATTATAGCCATAGCCTGAGAAGGTAAAGATATAAAGTTGGTCGCCGATCTATACTCAAAACTCAATTTTTTTATTACACTAGTTGATGCCCGCGACTTCGCCCGCGTGGATAAGTTTTATTTTAATTCCCAAGGGAACTACTTATGTTTCCGGGATAAAAAATATAGCATATGTCACTCTCCAAGTCCTCAACTATACCTATGCAAAATATCATGTCGTTCCGCTGCTCTTTTGTGGCATGATTGAAGGACAAACCAACAAACCAACAACAAACACAATTTCGCATTTATAATATTAGTCTGGATTTAGGACATTTATTATGTTATGTTACGTCATGCTTTGATTCTATCACCGGTTCGGAAAGAAAATCTACTGAGAAGAGCCGGCAAGAAACTCACCGAGGTCAACTAATTGTATTAAAACAGTAGCAAGGTATGAAGCTGTACTATGGCCTATTTTATGTGTGGCAAGTAGTAGGAATAGCAGTCTGTATCCGTGTCTAGGTACTATAGGTACGTCAAAAGACTCTCTAGTTAAAAACATTACAGGAGGAAAATTTTATTGAAGAGTATTCGTGCATAGGAACAGTGGTCGCAATAAATACAATTTATTAGGGGACGGTATTTTTAAGCGATTCTCTTCACATAATAGCCAGAAAATAGATAGAATAATTTCAACCTTGGCTCATTCAAATAGAGTTTAGAATGCTATGGTAATATAATACAGGAGGAGACATCAGTATGACGTCTATTCTTTTTGTGTGTAAAAGGAGAACCTTCTACTGAGGTTCTACTGAGGTTTATTGTTTTACGGTTTTTTTTTAATTCATTATAGGCTTACGCTTGACAAAAATCACACCTGATGGGAAGTTATGATGCGGCTTAAGATGGGACGCGCTTACCTAGAAGATGCCGATCTCTTGATTTAAAGATACCCGGATTGTAATTGGTGGGAAACACAGTTTTGGTAGAGTGTTCTAGACCCTAGCCATGCGAAGTTGGTCATGACTTTTTTTTAATTCTAGGCTAGCGCTTGGCTGCTATGCCTTCTGCTAAGACTTGATGATGCAGCTTGTGGTGGAGCACGTTTACCTAGAAGTTGCTTATTCACTGAAAAATTGTAGGAGGAAGGGCTTTTAACATCCTAACGGTTTGAATGAATGTGCTGTGTAAACATAGATTATGTATGTAGTCTATGTCGCCACCAAGGGGATGAAAGTTTGTACAAAACTCCGTTTTTTTTTAAAGTGATATATTGTTTGAATTTTTGTATTCAGGTTTGAAATATCGAATTTGATTCTATTCATTCACTCTAAGGGGAAATTCCCTCATAAACAGGTTTATAAGGCACTATCAGTTCAATAGGCTTCAATTTCCCCTCCAAGTCTGTTTTGCAATGACGATTAAAACTCAGGGGCAAAATCAAAATCAAATATTTTTATTCAAGTAGACTTTTTACAAGTGCTTATGAATAGTCGATTGAATCTACCACTGGTTCGGAATGTCATTCCTACCGCGAAGAACCAGCAAGAAACTCGGTGGTTACTCTTTCGAAAAAAAATATGTAAATATATAATATATTTTTTTTATAAATTATTATTATTATTTTACTATAAATATATGTAATATATTACATTAATGTGAAGATACATACGAGTAAGTAACCGCAGTCCTAAGCATTGCTAAAGCGAGTGAAATCTGTTTAAATCTCTTTTTACCCTCGACGAAGCGGAGACGGTATATGTGTTTGCCCTAAGAGGTTGTGTGTTTGTTTGTTTGTTTGTTTGTTTGTTTGTTTGTGCACTTTTTTTATCATTTATATACTCTTTAAAATGTAAACTTTGAAATTCTATGGACTTGACGGAATACTGTTTTTCACAGAGTTAGTTACACGTGAGTCCACGAGTAAGTTCTCCGAAAAATGTAGTAGGTAATATTGGCGCCTCTCAGCAAAAGTTAAAAAAACCTAGCTAACAAAGAAATGCCGTACCTACATGTTCTCGGTAGATAGGTAGTTATCCAAGCCATTACTAGGAACAGTCTACTTTTGGAAACGAATATATGTAAATTTTATTCCGGAGATAAACATAAATCCACACGGATTAAGTCGCGTGCAAAAGTTATTATAGACTAGTTAATATCTGAACTAAAAAGTTATTCAATTCAAACCGTAATCATATTTTGACAGCTTGAAACGTTATTACTCGAACTGTTTAAGGAGTTCATACATGTTTTCTGGCGTGCAGGCATCTTTGAACTCCTTAAACAGGTCGAAATATTATCTGTTTGACAAAACGATTACGATGACCATTTCCTTACACAATCGGGGAGCTTATAATAAAGTACTTAGATGAAATTGTTTAGTTTGGTGCCTATACCTACGCGCTAAAATTAGGACTTAGTTAATTTCCCTCCGGCGGAGTTGTTTAATGAGGGTTCCTCATTAAGGATTGAAACTCAAACGATTCGGATGGAACTCAATTTGAACTCCGGAAATTGTTAGGCTTGAAGTTTGCTCAACTCTGTAGACAACAGACTGTACAATTGATATTATATACGATTTAGGGTATCTAGGTAGGTAGGTACAACAAGAATCCTTGTGGCGCGACTATGCAGTATGCACGTCTGTCTGTCTTTTCGTCTGCCACCCTTACCTACATATTTTATTTACCACTAGATAATGGCCGCGACTTCAGCCGCGTGGATTAAGGTTTTTTGATTCCCGCGGTATTTCTTGAATTTTCCGGGATAAAAAGTAGCCTAAGTCCTTCCCCGGGATACTCTATCCCTATACAAAATTTCATCATTCAGAGTAGCAGACAGACACACTTTCACATTTATAATATTAAGTATGGAAGTAGGGACAAAAGTTAGTGACTTTGCCCCCCCCCCCCCCCCCCCCCCTCCCCTATTTTACGCTCTTAGAAGTAGAATTTTAAATAATCCTTCTAGGATGTTTTCATAATATTTAGATGTGTGTGCCAAACAGCCCGATCCGTCTAGTGGTTTGAGCTGTGCGTTGATAGATCAGTCAGTCAGTTAACTTTTATTTTTATATAATGAGAAGATATTCTAGCTTATTCGGTTGAGATGACGTCCCGATTCAGAGCCGCCAATTACGGAACCCCAAAACAAAAGTACAAAGCCGATTATAAAGAGCTGGTGGAACTTCGTAATTCGGCGCAGGTGGTCATTTAATGCATTTTCTTGGCTTTCCCAACATGGCCAGTCCATTTACAAATCTCTGAAGCCTGAAACAAACGGATCGCGCGGCGACAACGTGGCCGACGATGCCGATCCGAGAAGTATTTACAATAGTACCGTGACAGAAAATTCATAGCCTAACCGAGTGTACCCAGATACCTATTTGATATCCATATTATGTAGAATACTAATGTTATAAAAATGGGAAAGTGTTTCTTTTTGTCTGACCGCTACGCTTTCAAGCCCCATCGGTTGAACTGATTTTGACGGAATTAAGTACAGCGATATATTGCATCCCGACAAACTTCTACTCTTATCCTGGAATCTACTTTGTTCCCTGGAAATATTCCAAAAGTTTTAGTTGACTGGCTTAGAATTTTTTTTTTATATTCCTCGTTAAGATCTTAGTTAGGAGTTCATGACCTAGTTTTTCTGACACCAGATGAGGCAAATAACTCTCTCGTCTCGTAAGATTGTTTCCCGCAGTTTCCCAGGGTCCAACGGCTTTAACAAACGGTTGTACTTTTAGGTATTATGATAGAGTGAGAAAACACTTAGCTTTTAAAACATGTTGCATGTTCTGTCTAAAATTCAGCTAACTTCCGCCGCATGTTCTGTTTGTTCCAGCCTTAACACCGACTAATTGCTTTCGAAGGTTGGATTAAGGCCGCCTTAAGAAGACTTAAGACTTGCCTAAACCAGGTTAAGACAGTTTGCTTTGACCCCAGTATTGATCCTTTCTGGACTTCGCGTAATTAACACTAGCTTTTGATGGTAGTTTCGCCCGTCGTATTCCGGATATTCATGTGTTTAAAATAAGATCACCTCAAGCAGTATTATTTTAATATTGTTGACGCTCGTGTTTTAGATATATACTTCTTATTTTAGGGACGCCTGGTGCCTTAGTCGTAAATTTTGGCGTTGGATATAGTATCAACGAATACCTATCACAGTTTATATTTCATCGGTGAAATCAATCACAAAAAAAATCTAATTCTAACGCACACGTCTCAAAAGAACCGGAGAAAGTTTTATAAACTGTCCCAAATGATAAAGAAGCCAGCTGACCGACAGCGGGAACATTTTTATATGGAGCTGCACAGTCTAGTGCGACAAGACGATGTGTGTTCCTACACGATACCAATCAATCAAATCAAATAAATATTATAAATGCGAAAGTTTGGATGGATGGATGGATGTATGGATGGATGTTTGTTACTCAATCACGCCCCAACGGCTAAACGGATCTGGCTGAAATTTGGCACAGAGATAGATTATAGTCTGGAATAGCACATGGGCTATGGCTAGGCTTTTTATCCCGGAAAATGAAGGAGTTCCCGCGGGAACCAAAAAACCTCAAACCACGCCGACGAAGTCGCGGGCATTCGCAAGTTAAAGAATAAAAATGTAACTGTGTGAGGAAAAAATATAAATGCTATTTTTATTTTATTTAGTTAATAATACCATATTTCTGCCTATAATTGGTTCGTTGTCGAATAAAATCGGTTAAAGACAAAAAACGGTCGTCTGATTCACGGGACCGTTTAATAGCAAAACTTTTTAACACTGGTTAAAAAAGCACCGCCATTAAATTCAAAGCGAGCACTTTATGGAGTCGTTAATATTGGAAAATCTAGGTTTCCCAGGGAAAGGGGGGGGGGGGGGGGGCAATGAGGAGGGCAATTAGCATCCATTAGGCTGAAAAAACTTTGCGAGTAAAGTGTCTATCTAAATATTAAATTGCTGGGTTTTTTATTCACCTCTAAAGATATTCTGAATGTTACTCCCGACCATAGATTAATTATTATAATACCAATATAATATTGTCTTTGCTCCCGACCGAAGCTCAAACACGGCATTGAATCTCAACAGCGTCTAGCTAACTAGTAACTACTACAGGAGTTAAAATCATACTAATATCATAAATACGAAAGTTTGTTTTATGGTTTGTCCCTCAATTAGTTACGCTGCAACACAGCAACGGATCGACGTGATTTTTGGCATGGGTATTGTTGAGGACCTGGAGCGTAACAGAGGCTACTTTTTATCCTGGAAAATCAAGGAGTTCCCGCGGGAACTAAAATAAACTTAAACCACGCGGACAAAGTTGCGGGCATTAGCTAGTAGTACACAAAAAAATGCAGTGCAAATACAGGCATTAATTCTCTATTCCCTCACTTTCGTAGTCTGGTGGTCGGACGGACGGGCATGGGCGCTTCATGCAAACTATAGTAGGTACGGCCGGTGCAAATAGACGGAGTATATTCGAAAAGACTTTAATAATAACTTAAACTCATCTTTATGAATGCCTTTATGAAGTTATTATCATAATTTAATGTGTTTGATTCATAGGTTTGATTAGGACAAAAGTGAATGATTGCATGCCATTTCATGGCTGATTGTGGCTCAGTTTCCATTTTACCTGTAACACCTCTTTTGTATAATTACAATCTAGCAAATAAAGCATTTATTTAATAAGCTATTGGATAGCTTTTATCGCGGGCCTTGAGCGTGGAGACCGAATCCAGAAATTCCGTAACGAAAAAAAAAACCTAACACTTTGGTTACTATGACTACTTGTGTTGTTGACTTCAAGTTGTTGAAAATATAAAATATAAAAAATTGTTTAAAAATTTTAAAGAATTATGTTTTCAATAGTCCGGTTGTCCAAGGGGAATCAAAAAACCTCTTTTGCATTGAGGTTTTTTGATTCCCCTTGGACATCCGGACTATTGAAAACATAATTCTTTAAAATTATTTCGCTTTATATTTTCAACAACTTGAAGTCAACAACACAAGTAGTCATAGCAAGTTGATAAAAAATGCTATGCAATAGCTTTACCGCGGCAGTCTCCGAGTGCCACACGTCTTTTTAGGGTTCCGTACCAAAATGGTAAAATGGAACCCTTATGGTGCGACTTTCTCCGTCTGTCTGTCCGTCTGTCCGTCTGTCCGTCTGTCCGTCTGTCCGTCTGTCTGTCCGTCACACTCGATTATTTCAGTAACTACCGAAGCTATCGACATGAAATTTGGAATAGTTGTGTATATTAGTGGCCCAAAGACACTGGAATTAAAAAAAATTGGAAATTATTTTTTTTCTTATTTAAAAAGGGGGGAAAATCTGAGGGTTGAAATTTAAAAGTGAGATAACTGTACTGTGTGGGGTATCATATGAAAGGGTTTACTTTGTTCATTCTAAAACAGATTTTTAATTATTTTTAGTTATGATAGTTTTTGATTTATCGGGGAAAATGTCTAAAAAAATACCGTTCCCCCCCCCCTTATCTCCGGAGTTTACCAATCGAAAAATTTGAAATAATTATGGTCAATAGGAATTTACGTATACTTTACAGGAAAGCTATAGCCAATGCTCTAACTAGCATAGTTTTTTTGATATTAACAATAAACCTCTACAAACAAAGTTAGTCTTGCGGTTCATTATCAAAGGTAATTATTTATTAATAATGGTACGGAACCCTTCGTGCGCGAGTCCGACTCGCACTTGCCCGGTTTTTTTTATTTAAGTTTTGATCACAACTCAAACTAAGCTTGCGCAAAAATACACTGCGGCTGGGTTCGGCTCTCTCCGCCTGTGTGTGTTGCTCTTTAGTTGTGTGTGTTGCGTTAAAATTATAATTTTTTACATCGGTATTAAATATTTAGCATAGAGATAGAGTTAAAGCAATTCAACTCCTATTAGTAAATTGAACAAGACCTAAAATTCTGTGTATATTTAGAGGTACATTTTATTTTAAGCTCTGGGGAAATCACTGGTGGGCATAAAATTTGGATGATGGGTGTGAAGCGTGTAAATTCGGCTTTAATGCAAATTACTGCTGGGACTTGATGTCGGTTTAAGTGATTACCAATGATTTTGACGCTGATTTGATTCGCCGAAATACTTCTGTGGTAATAAACGGTAATATTTGTTTGGCTGTGGCTAGTTACCACCCTACTGGCAAAGATGTACCGCCAAGCGATTTAGCGTTCCGGTATGATGCCGTGTAGAAACCGACTAGGGGTATAACTGCCATACTAACATAAGTCCTAACAGGTTAGCCCGTTACCATCTTAAACTGCATCATTACTTATCATCAGGTGAGATCGCAGTCAATTTGTAGTGGAATATATTGTTTAAAAATTATAATTGGAATGGGACTAATAAAAAAAAGTCAAAAAAAAAACCAAAAAAACTATTTTTGTTTTTATTTAGTTGTATTTAGGATTTAAGTATTTTTATTGTTTACATTATTTTTGTACTTTGCATTTTTTATTTTTGTATTTACGATATGGGTACTTGGCCTAAAATAAAACATTAATTATTATTATTAAAAGAAAAAGAACGAGACCAAACCAGAGGCGTTTACAATAAGTTTTTGAAGAAATCCACTAAGCTTAACTTGTAGTAGAATCATACTTACTATAATAATTCTATACTAATACTAGCGGATGCCCGCGACTTTGTTCGCGTGGCATAAGTTTTTTAATTCCCATAGGCATTCCTTAATTTTCCGGGATAATAAGAACTCATGAAAAAAAACCCGTCGATCCGTTGCTCTGTTGCGGGGTGATTGAAGGACTATTTAAAGGACGGATAGAATTTATAAAAAATGTGAATTATGTATTTCATAATTCAAACCGGTAGCCCAAAGTCAAAGATCAAGTTTCACATCTATTTAACTTGAAAAACGCCGGCCTTTTACACCAACTTACAACCCCCATTTTACCCGTTTGAGGGTGGAATTTTGAAAAACTCTTACACACGTACTTCTTTATATTATACCGAAAGTCAAAATACCAAGTTTCGTTGTTATAACTTGAAAAATATCTTGATAAATGAAGGACATTCATCCCCTATTTCACCCCTTTGGGGGTCGAATTTTCAGAAATGGTGAAACACTTACTTCTGCATATCTAACTGAAAGCCCAAATGCTAAGTTTCATGGCTATAACTTGAGAAATGAAGGACTTTCATACAAAATTTCAACCCCTATTTTACCCTTTTAGGGATGTTATTTTGAAAAACTGTGTCATACCTACTTCTTTATTTATTACGTAAAGCCAAAATACCAAGTTTCATTGATACAACTTGAGAAATATCTTGAGAAATGAAGGACTTTCATATAAACTTTCATCCCCTATTTCACCCTTTCGGGGGTTGAATTTTCAAAAACTGTGAAATACGTATTTCTTTATTTTTTACCGATAACTCTTAAACTAAATTTCATGGATATAACTTGCTAAATTACGGACTTTCATACAAACTTTCAACCCCTATTTCACCCCCTGAGGGGTGGAATTTTGAAAAATCCTTCCTTAGTGAGCGCCTACGTCACAAAAGGAAGCTACTGTCAAAATTTCAAGTCTCTAACCCAAGCGGCTTAGACTGTGCGTTGATATATAAGTCAGTCAGTCAGTCAGTCAGTCAGGACTTTGAATTTTATATATAGATTATACCTAAATGCGAAAGTTTTGATTGATGGATGGATTAATTATATATGTAGACGGCTACTAATTTTAAAAAAATAAAATAAAAACAAACCAAAATCTAAAGCACGTCGCAATTTAATTCAAAGCAACTTAAAACATTTTAATTATCAAAGGCGAAGGCATTTTTTTGTAGTAACTTCAAAGAACATAAATTTTGGGACGCTCCCTTTCTTTCGTTATTTATACCAGTATCCCCGTTAAGGGGGTGTTAGTTTTAAATTAACAACGACTTGTGAAAAAGAGAATGGATACCACTTAGACCCTTCATTATACAATTCCCTTGTAATCGATAGTAATCCGATAAAAGCTTTTTCTAATTACTAAATGTTTTACTGTGCAGATCACTTTTTAATCTGTAATGAAATGATTTATTTAAGTGGAAACTTCTTTAGCCGCGTTGAGCAATTTTTGCTAGGGGGTAAACTTGTGGATTCGCGTCACCGACACCGACACCGTCACCACGTTTTGACGAAGACAAAAAGGTCTTAAATATAAATATACTCGTACCTACTACATTCGTAATTAAACTTTGATGCCTTAGTTTTAAGGTTTATATTATAATTTTTTTTTTTAGAAAGCTGATTCATCTGAGATGAGCCGGCAAGAAACTTAGCAGTTGCTCTTTTCATATAAATAAAAATGTTTCACTTTGTAAATAAATAACTATACAATGCATACGTCGCTTAACAAGAATTACACCTACTTGTGGGTTGCTGGATGCGAAGCCCGTTGCATCCCGGCAACTTTGTCATTAAAAAAATCATCAATAGTATAATAACGTCTACTTAACAGATACTGTTCAACACAGCCTTTAAATTCATGAAATAGCAAATCCAGAAACTCTTTTGGAACCATGTTATAAAAGCGTACACTCGACCCCACCAAGGATTTCTGCACCTTGTGCACACGATATGAAGCTATTGGTATGTAGTTGTAAAACGGGTAAGTACCACGATAAATAAGACGATTATTAAGTTGTAGATATCGGTGATAGTCTAGCGGTAGACGCCCCACTTCGAGTGATCGCGGATTATCCCCGGGTTATCACCTCTAGTTATTTGGAGTTACGAGAAATGCATTTTATGAAATTTAATATTTCGTTCATCAATGGTGAAGGAGAACAACGTGAGAAAATTTGCATGCCCGAGTGTACTTCATAATGTTCTCAAAGATATGTGAAGTCTGATAATCTTAAGAAGGAACTGGAGGTATCTTAGGTAACTGAGAGACATCTGGGGTACCTAGCTAGATATAGAAATATAAATCCTGAGGAGTCTGCGATCGCGGTGCATATTTTACATATTTTACACCCAGAAACAAACCAAGGGATCTGACTAATGTTTGCCTAAAAAAAAACACAAGTAGGTAAGTTCTACCCTGATAAGTACCTTGTTTAGTTTTTCTTTCTCTCTTAAGGTTTTCATTATTGATGGTCGGTACTTGATTCCATAATGTTGCGGTTCTGTAGGAATAAGAATGGAAACGATCCGCAGATTTTCTGGCAGAGCCAAATGCAAAATAATGGACCTAAAGTGTGCGTGTGAAATAAATCTCGCATTATGAAACACCCGCATCCATGGAAAACTGACCATCTCTCGGCTTGGATCGAATTCAACTTGACTCAGCCACTTCAATACGTCGAACGTCAGAGTCATCTAAATTGGTATGAGGAGCAAGGAGTGTGCGGAAATGACGTTTTCCATTCCGACATTGCTCGAGTGTAAACGATGTGCCGGACACCGGACAAACGTCATTCATCCGTAATCTGGAGGTCTAATATGTGGAATATCCATGGGTTTTGGATTTTATAGGACAAATTCCATGAAATCCGGAATTTTATCTAACACGTGAGTTCCGTGAAAAATTAAAAGTTTGCCCTTAATGCAATCCCATCTTTTGTAAGTAAGTTATGATGCACCTAGTCTGACCTTTTGTCCTAGATGAGCGACAAACCCGGCAACGCGACGCGACAGTATCAAATAGTTCATGGCGTTTTCTATGGCGTCTGAATTCAACAATTAAATAGTAGAGACGCAATGGTAACAAGTATAATTTACAAATTTAAAACAACCCCCGACATAATATGGAAGTAACAGATTAAGAAAAAGGCTGATGACCTTCAGACGGATGAACAGATTTTCATGAAACATGGCTAAGAACACTCGTCTAGTCTTTTTTAAAGAAGGTATAATAATTGAAGTAATACGGTATCAAATTTCGAATCGATAGGACGATTCCGGACGATATGGAAGGTAGTCAGATCCCCTCATCAACTATTAAAGAGCTGATGATCTTCAAACGGCTGAACAGATTTTCATGAAACATGGCAAAGAACACTCGGGATAAAATTATCTATGACAAAAAAAAAAACTAAACGAAAATCGGTCCATCCGTTTCGGCTCTACGATACCACTGACAGATACACAAACAGACTCGTTAAACTTATAACACCCCTCTCTTTTTGCGTCTGGGGTTAAAAATTGATAACAGTATCATAAATTTCAAATGTACGTCATCCGAGAGACCCACAACAAACTCAGCCATCTCAAAAACTAAATAGCTAAAGTTACACAATGTTGCGCATTAATATGTATCAAATATATGTCAGAACATCTATAAGATTTTATTGAGAGTGGTATTTGATACTTTCCAAAAATCCTATCAGAACTCCTTAAAATTACCACGATACTTATGGAAAACCTAGTAATATGGTCCGAGCCGAATTCAACGTAAAGAGACACTTGAAATATGCCGCCGCAGACGTCCGCAGAAACGACGTTCCCAGTTTAGACGATGACTTCAATCGTGTGAAAATTATGTAGGTGCTCTAGTCTAAGTCGTTGGTTTTGATAGGTTTTAGGATTTTGGATATTCAAGTTAATATGGCTAACATGACATGAGATTAAAAACGAGTGAAAAAAATACAGAAATAAAGAATCTAGCGTCTATACGAGTATATTAGTAAAACGGTAATTGTACCTAGTACCTACGCTTGTAAAAAAAGACTTAACGCTTAAGATCTTTTTATTCTGTTGATAACACAGGTCGATAACCATAATTACTTATCTAACTTGTTGTTTTATCAAAAAAGATAATGCAAATCTTGACAAAATAACAACGTAAGTATCTAAGTAACATTTGCATACCTTACGGTCTTTGTCCATAACAAATTATTATTACACACAGAAAAAAATATAGCAGGAGCATACAAATGGGAAGATATCGTTGCATACTCTGACTTTTTAAATATGCAACACATACCATTACTGTGAAAGGGATAGAGGATAGTTCTAAAGCAAAATAGAAAAGCACAAAATAATTACAAAGTTTGAAACTGCAACTTCGTTTTATACAGTTAACCCGAATGCATATTTAAACAACCCTTTGGCGATTAAAATTTCGAGCGAAGTTAGAGGACAGATCTTCTTTTCGAACTTAGTATTTCAAGTAATATTTTCCGAGTTTCTTTTTTTTAATTACCTGGTAGTTTTTCTTTATTAGACGTTTGTTAGTGATGTTCATTTTTGATATCCATGTATTTGATGTATTGTTTTTTCCTGAGGCTTCTTCGCTGGTGTGTGTTTTGTGTGCTATTTTAATTTTAAGTATTTTGTAAACTGTTTGGGCCTCAATAAATAATATAAAATAAAATAATTTATTCTGAAAAAATCATTATTACGTTGTTGCATGAGCATATTTATAGCTACCGGCAAACCGCGGCGTTACTCGTCCTTAAACAGTAGTACCTATTACATTTTGAATAAACGAAGTTTGATTTTGACTTTACCTTTGAATAGTTGAAACCACGACTTTACTTAAATTTGTAAAAACTTTGCAAAAGAGAAAGAGTTTAACACTTGTTCGACAAACGCGGCCACGCGACACGATGCGACGCGACGCGACGCGATGCGACAGTATCAAACTGTAGCTGAGCCTCCTCGTGGCCTACGTTGTCGCGCAGATATTTACATCTGTCATTTTCTATGGCGTCGTATCGCGTGTTGTCGCTTCTGTCGCTCACCTAGCACATTGGGTCGCGTATGATAACGGCGGGCTGATTACGTATCATGCAAACGATTCTCGATAACAAAAATTGTGCAATATTTGCGGTCTAATCGCAAATTCGAATTATGTATCGTCGATACCTATTACGAATTTGCGATTAGACAGCAAATATTGTACAATTTTTGCTATTTTTGTTATCGCGAATCGTTTGCTGATACGTAATCAGCCCGCGGGTCAGATAATACTTATAGAAGTTTTTCAAAAAGACATACCTACTTATAGCTAATGACAAATATTATTGTAAAGATTAACACAGAGCTTCTTAAATCTTCATCGATATTACTTAATTAATCTATGTTGCCTTACTTTTAATTATTGTAAAACTAGCTGATGCCCGCGACTTCGTCCGCGTGGTTTAAGTTTTTTGTTATACCCGCGGGAACTCCTTAATTTTCCGGGATAAAAAGTAGCCTATGTCACTCTCTAGGTCCTCAACTATACCCATCCCAAAAATCACGTCAATCCGTTGCTCAGTTGCGGCGTGATTGAAGGACAAACCAACAAACCAACACACAAAGTGACTTTCGCATTTATAATATTAAGTATGATATGTTGCCCGTAAAAAAATGAACCTAGATGAAGTCACTCCTCTTGCTTAATTTGACCCGTAAGTATGGGTTAAAAAGTATAATATGTCCATCCTCGGGATGCTACCTATCTATCCAAATTCCTTCAAAATAGGTTGATTTACTACATCCCATTAACGTCCCACAGCTGGATTCAGACCTCCCACTCTCATAGGAGAGAGAAAATTAGAGCTTTGACCCACCACGCTGCTCCAATGCAGGTTGGCGGACTTTAACGACCAATATGTTAATTACAATAACCGGGACCGACGGCTTGTAGTGCTCTCCGAGGCATGGGGGTGAAACACCGCCAACTTTTTAATTTCAGGCTAGTGCTGAGAATTTCTAGTCAGAAATACAGGGCCGTGCAAACGTAGCAAAAAATACAGACGGACAGACAGACAGACAGCACAATTTCGCTTTTATAATACTAGTAAAGAATAAGCAGCATTCCATTAAGATTGAAATCTGCTAAGTAACAAGTCCCTACTTATGCCTAAGTTATTGGATTTACAAGATAATCAGCGTTTCAATATTACCAAATACTCCAAAGTTTTAATCTTGATAATTTTGGTGTAATCGAAGTTTTAATCTTGATTATTCTAAAAACCAAATCGAAATAATCAAGATGAAACTTTTATTAAAGTAGAAAGTGGAAAACTGTTGGACCGAGGTGGTTACAGAATCATTATTAAGGACTATTTACACTTATTCGATTCATTTTTAGGGTTCCGTAGCCAAATTTGGCAAAAACGGAACCCTTATAGATTCGTCATGTCTGTCTGTCTGTCTGTCTGTCTGTCTGTCTGTCTGTCCGTCCGTATGTCACAGCCACTTTTTTCCGAAACTATAAGAGCTATACTGTTGAAACTTGGTAAGTAGATGTATTCTGTAAACCGCATCTCATCATACCCATATTTTCATCTAACCCATAGGTGTGGTCTTCAAAAATGATATTGAGGTTTGTAATATCATTTCTTTCTAAACTGAATAGCCCCCCCCCCCCCCCCCCCCCGCCCCCCCCCGTAACTTCTAAAATAAGAGAATGATAAAACTAAAAAAATATATGTTGTACATTACCATGCAAACTTCCACCGAAAATTGGTTTGAACGAGATCTAGTAAGTAGTTTTTTTTTAATACGTCATAAATCGTAAACCGCAATTTACCTTTCATTCAATCAACTCAAATATTTAAAAAAAACATTTAATTTAAAACTTACTACAGGTTTGTACGGAACCCTCGGTGCGCGAGTCCGACTCGCACTTGGCCGGTTTTTCAAAACTGACGGAGTTAGCTTATCCTGACTGAACGGACGCGAATACAACTATACCTCTATTGGTAATCGTACAAATCGTTTGGCATCACTCATCATTTTGACGACCTCCGTGGCGCAGTGTCGAGCGCTGTTTCCATAACGTGTGGAGGTCCCGGGTTCGATCCCCGGCAGGGTTTGGCAATTTATAATTTCTGATTTTTCCTGGTCTGGCCTGGTGGGAGGCTTCGGCCGTGGCTAGTTACCACCCTACCGGCAAAAGCGTGCCGCCAAGCGATTAAAAAAAATCACGCCTTTGTTGGTAGGATGCACCGAGTAGTAAACCTAGGATGGTAACGAGCCACGGCCGTAGCCTCTCACCAGACGAGACCGGACAAAATTCAGAAATTATAAATTCCCTTTACCACAATGATTGAACCTAGGACCTCTTACTTATAAGGCAACAGTACTCACCACTCCACTAGAAAGGTCTTCAAAATCGGCCCAGTAGTTAAGACGCTACGGAGGAACATACATAAATACAAACTTACATACTTAAACGCAATATATTTATAATTTAGAATAAGATCCCTCTGAACCCAAAATTTTTAAAAAAATTGGTTGATTGATACATACACAGACTGCTAAAATCATAACCTTTATTTTAGGCTTTGCCGTAGTCGGATAAAAACACCAGTTCTGTGTGAACAAAAGCGGAATCGAGCAAAATAAGTGTAATTAGTCTCTTATCTAGAGCGTATAGTAGTAATGGATCGCTCGGTACTATAATTACCGCTTCAGCGTTCACCGCAATGCGGGCTGCTTACAGAACGCAATCTCGGGGACACACTGGATTCAATCCTGGGGACAAACGGGACTTAATCGTGGGGACACACAGGACTTAATCGAGGGCTCACACGGGATTTTCCATACAAAAAGGGTATTGATTGATTCTTGATTTATTTTAGTCCCAACAAAACACAGGCTGACTGGAAAGGAGCGCTATTTAAAGATAAGACTCTCTTCATTGTACTCATCTTTTGAGTTTTATATATTGTAACCTTTCCTTTCCTGTTTTGTGGTATACAATAACGTGTGTGATCGTATATAACGACGTTGGAACAAACATCCCCTCCACATGGATGCTTGGTTTTGTTCCACCTTTTTACTCCAGGTATTTTCTGTCAAGTACCTGACTAATTCTGTCGCTAGGTACATTATGTCTAGCAATGATTATTATTAAGTAAAAAAACCTCTATAAAAATTCTTTCCAAAAAACCGACTTCCAACGCCACTGTAAAGTACAAAATAATTTCATTTCTACCCACTATGTTGAAGTCGGGCGGGTATAACAAGGTTAACCAAAGTTGACGCATCAGACTCGCCCGATTTCAACATAGTGGGTAGGAATCAAAATTATTTTGTACTTATCAGTGGCGTTGGAAGACGGTTTTTGGAACGAATTTTTATTTTTAACTTTTTAGTGTCAGGGTTGAGGATTTGGAGTCAGAATTTTTTATGGGACCACCTCGAGAGCTTCCTCTAACAACTGATAGAAAAAAAATTGAAATCGGTTCAGAAACCACGGAGATAATATGCACCGGCATACATTTAAAAAAAAAAACACGCCGAATGGAGAACCTCCTCCTTTTTTGGGAGTCGGTTAAAAATTCAAGCCAAACATTTTGGACGGTATGTTACGTAAGCGTAAATAATGTTACAATCTGCTATAGTATAATGCATTGTATTAGTTAGTTTTCCTTAATTGGCTACTTGACAGCTGTAACTATAAAATATGAAATAATATGTTAGATTTGGTAGCTTGTAGATTAACAATAAGTATACAATATGTGTTTTGCATTAAAATAAATTGTAAATATTTTATTTTTGCAAAACAATTTTGAGATTTTTTATCTGTGGATTACAAGAAGCGAAACGCGGGCGGTCACGATAGAGCGCTGTGTGACGTCACATTTAAAAAAAAAACGTCGTTTGTACTAATGTTTGCGTATTGTTGAGAAAATTAACACTAATATATTTCGATTTGTGATTGTGAGAGGAATTGAATGCTATACAGCTGATAGTGAAAATCTGCCTAAAGTCGATTCATTTGTGGTTGCAAATTTATTTGCGTGTAAACTTTTGCTCTGCCGAGTTTCGAGTTTTTTATGTTATGTTTTATGAAGAAAATGTTAGGTTAGGTTTAATTCATTTTTGCTAGATCAGAGTTTTTAGTTGATTTCTTTATAACACTAACATCAAAGTGGTCTTCACAAAGTAATATGGCAGATTTATCTGATTTAAATTCCAGGTTTCGGCAGATTAACTGTAACCACTGCTTTCGACGCTTATGACATAGGTAATAGTTATTGTATAAAGGAATGTGTTTATACAATTTGACAGGATACGAATTAATTATTATTTATAGTATTTCTACACACGTCTTGTAGCTTGTAATTTTCACAATTGCATCAAAAAAGCTGTAAACTTTCCACTCAAACTCACTTTTAACTCGGTGCGTCGTAGTTAGATTTATTTTATTTTGAGCTATGACGTCACAGCTAGCAAATGTCACGTGACCGGCTGTTTTCGCGCGAATTTAAAACTTATGTTTTAAAAATGTATTTTTTTTCTAATAAATAACGCTTTTTTGAGAAAAAGATAATTGTAAGAGGTATAAAATGAACCCACGAACATTTTTAAGTAATTTCCCGAAAACAGTCAAATAGCCAATTGTCAGGTTCGGTTAAAGATCATTACCTAATAACGACATTTTTATTACAAAATCACAATTTTTCCAACTACATGCTATTTTATGACCTGTTTACAACTCTGCGTTTATACATTGTTAATGTCGTAACTTTCGTAGAATTGAATTATTGGTTGTTGCCTGTTTTATTTTAGATGCTAGATAACGTCCGTGACTTCATCCGTGTGGACTTATATTGTTAAAAATTAGTCTATATCCACCACCATCACTACAGTCCATTAACGTCCCACTGCTGGGCACAGGCCTCCACTCTCGTAGGAGAGCGGGAATTAGAGCTTAGACCCACCACGCTGCATGCGGGTTGGCGGGCTTTAACGACTATTATCATGTTAGTGATAATAACCGGGACCGACGGCTTAACGTGCTCTCCGAGGCACGGGGGTGAAACACCTCCAACTTCCTAACTCCGGGCTAGTACTGAGAATTTCTAGTCAGAAAAACTCAATACTTAAGTATGGGTTATACTAAAAATTAGTCTATATAATACTCTACAAATTTTGCTACATCCAATAACGATATTCTATACTAAAAAAGACACCTAAAATCAATGCAAAAATCATGTCTATCGTGCCGTTGCGCGATTGTAGCACATACCACCAAAGTGGGGATTTAACTTATTCGTGCCACCTATAAAGTAAATTTTCAATTTTTATTGTCGCCACACATTCTAAGACTTTAATTAATATTGGAAAACCACACGTAAGCTAGCGTGACGTATTTTACGACATTGTAACTCCGATAATCCGATCCGATATCTTAGGATGTGGGTACCTTTGGTAACTTTTCTTCCTTTGAACTATAAGACCTTGTAATTTTGTACTCTTTTTTTTTTTATCTACTACAAGTTAGCCCTTGACTGCGACCTCACCTGATGGTAAGTGATGATGCAGTCTAAGATGGTAGCGGGCTAACCTGTTAGGGGCATGGCAGTTATATTAAACCCATACCCCTATTCGGTTTCTACACGGCATCGTACCGAAACGCTAAATCGCTTGGCGGCACGTATGCCGGTATGCCGGTAGGGTGGTAACTAGCCACGGCCGAAGCCTCCCACTAGGCCAGACCAGGGAAAATTCAGAGATTATAAATTCCCAAATTGCCCCTACCGGGGATCGAACCCGGAACCTCCGCACGTTAAGACAACAGCGCTACACACTGCGCCACGGAAGTCGTCAAGGAAGTTAGGAATAGCCTATATTAGCCTATAATATACTCGTTAGGAACGCTTAAATAAGCTTCATTTGTTACAGTAGAATTAGATAATCATAAGTTATTAACAACTGGGAAACTGCACATGAAAGCGTGAAGTATTTTACGACATTGTAACTCAGGATCGTCATCATTTAATACAATATAATATTAATTTTTTACGTATATTTGCCGCTACGTGTCGCGCCGCTCCGTGCATCTCAAGTGGGGCTAGAACCTAACTCTACACAGGCAACGTTTGAATTTAAGATGAGTAAGACGTTTCAGATTCAGAGACACAAACTTAAAATTAAAGTTAGAGAAATTTTAATTTTATCTAAGTATTCCTATTGAACCTCGTCTAAAAGTGTGAACTGTTTTACGATATTGTAACTTCCCATCTTATATTGAAAACGCTATAACTTTCCAAGCATCGAATCTTTACCTGTTAATTTCTGAGTAACACGAATTCTCCAACTTTTGTTATAACAAAGTACTTTGGAAAACCTCAATTACAAGTGTGAAGTATTTTACGATATTGTAACTCTACATTGTGGTAACCTCTTCTTTGTAGAACCGAGGGTGCCGTAAGTTTAGCGGCGTCGAATTATTGGGTTCCTTATTTGGTGTAACTTTAGAGTTTACAGAACTCCTAACGAAAGATATCTTTATTCCATCCTTACAATGCAATTTAAATTAAGTTAATTTATAAACCACACCAGCCCCCCTCGCCAAGTTACATACGTTTTGGGTCTAATTGAATAGTCTAACTCTACAGTTAGCATTTTTATTCGCTTTCGCTAAAGCATTAACGATTATAGAAAGATAATAGGCATAACTTGGCTAGGTTATCACGCATTAATGTCACATAATATGATGTCTTGATAAAATGTACCGATACCAAGCGAACGAAGTCGCGGGCATCAGCTAGTTTAGCTGTATAAGTATTGCCATTGATGCTACTATACAGTACAACGCGGCGTTGAAGGAAGCAACCGCAGCTATAATTAAACCGCGAGCTTCAAAGAGAAAACTGAATAATTTAAAATTTTAAGGGGGCAAGCTTTCAAAAAATATATAGGCTAGGAGATAGCTGCTGATGTGATTTTCATATAATATTGTTATGTTGGTATTTCAGTAAAAATAGATTAGGATTAGATACGTAGGTATTGTTTAAATATAATTACATATCTAAGCCAATTATAAAATTATAATAAAACTAGATGTACTTATAATCTACATTAAAAAATAAAAGGGAAAGATGATGTGAATTTTATATAATATTGTTATATATTTCAGTAATAATAAATGTCAGTTCTCATCAAGTGCTCGTATCATTCACAACAGTAACTATCGTCTGGTGGAATTTGTGATGGTCTGCCTGCAAGCGGCTAGGGACCTGACTTATCGCCGCTCAAAGACGAGTTATTGTTACCAGAAATGACCAATAACTAGGAAGGCTTATTCTAGTATAGTATTAAAGTATGCGCTGTACCTAAGTAACCAGTATAAAAACTGACTCTATTCATCGGGGTGTTTACTAGATATTGCCTCTCAAAGACGTAATACGTCGTAAGTACGTCAAGTAATAAAATTAAAATTTAAAAAAAACCCACGACGAACTGCAGCGCTCCATTATAATTTGTGACCTTATAACTTTGTAACAACAATTAGATCTTCGCAGAAGTAGTTTTATCAACACAAAACTGCATCTTTGTCGGTTCAGTAGTTTTTTTGACCAGCGTGTTGGACTATGGCCAAATGGCAATGAGTAGAGGTGTCAAATTGTGTTAAACTTTAATATTCTGATAAATAAATGTTAAAATATATCAGTTCAAAAAATACGTTATAAAATATAATAGATAAAAAACTGGAGTTCCTGTGACCACAGCATCTAGGTTAGCGCTTGTCAAGACAAATCAAAAGAGTCCAAACACGACGGGTTTACGATGAGAAAGAGTTCCTATGACCACCTACCAAATCACGATTGCAGCACAGCTTGGTGGACTATGGCCCTAAAACATATCTAAGAACCTTCTCAGAAGCTAAACATTTTTTTTTAAACCGCATCTAAATCAGCAAAGTAGTTTTCCAGAAAAAAGGTAACATAATAAAAAAAACACGATAGCAGCGCGCACGATAGCACGATAACTTAAAATATATCTAAGAACTTTTTCACAAGCTAAACGTATCTAATGCAAAACACCGCATCTCAATCAGCCCAGTACTTTTCTAGAAAAATGGAAACATATTGAAAAATAAAAATCAAGATTGCAGCTCAGCTTAGTGGACTATAACATATTCAAGAACCTTGACAGAAGTTATGCATATCTATTGCAAAAAACTGCATACTAATCGATCCAGTAGTTTTCCAGGAAAATGGTAACTAAAAAGTGCACAAACAAACAAACAATCGCACAACCTCTTAGGGCAAACAAATAATAATATATACCGTCGTTCCGTCATGGGTAAAAAATAGCTCAAGTGTCGCCGCTTTGATGTAATAATGTGTAGTATTTAAATATCTCCCATTTAAGTTATTTTACGATTAAAGTATTCAAAATAACTCGTATATCACCTCTTAGACCACCTGTGATAATACTAACATAAATCTGAAACATGGAAATTAATAGTAAGGAGATATAATTATAGTTACCAAAAGATAGTTACTACAAATACAGTTATCTCTTAGTCTATAAGTTTTGACATTTGGGTTGGACGAGCCAGTGTAAATTTGTATGAAAAATTCGTATGAGGGATCTTTGGAACCAGATTGTACAAAAACTTTAAGTTGTATTGAAATTAATTAAAGTGTTCCTTGATCTTTAATGATTAATTTGAAATAACTTTTGTTTAAATAAGGTCTCAGATTAAATCACAATAGTCGGAACGCGATAACGCCTTTTTTGAGTTTTCCATGAATTTCTCGATAATTTTCTGCAGTTACTATACGATTTTATAACCACTTTTTTTAATTACGTCATACTTCATTTAGCTGAGTAGCGAATGGTATTAATTTAGTAATGAAATTTTAATTTTTCCTATCCTAAAACGTCGGAACAGAAAACAATGTTTCAGTACTTGGGCCCTTAACAATAAGAATATCAAGATAAAAAGCGCATGATTTATAATTGCGATTTTTAAATAAAAACAGCCTATTTATGCCCCACTACTATTCTCTGACAATTTCTATTATAATTCATGATACAATTTTTTCATTTTTATCAGGGGGGATGGTATCCCGGGGAAGAACATAGGCTACTTTTATTACGGAAAATTAAGGAGTTCCCGCGGAAATTGAAAAAACTTAGTCCACACCGACGAAGTTACGGGTATCATCTAGTAATTTTCTAGTAATATACACCTAATTTACTAGCTGATGCCCGCGACTTCGTACGCGTGGATTGAGGTTTTTTGGTTCCCGCGGGAACTCTTTCATTTTCCGGGTTTCAAAGTAGCCTATGTGCTATTACAGACTATAATCTATCTCTGTGCCAAATTTCAGCCAGATCCTTTAAGCTGTTGGGGCGTGATTGAGTAACAAACATCCATAACTACATCCATCCAGCCATCCATACATCCATCCAAACATTCGCATTTATAATATTAGTAAGATAAGATTTGATTGATAAACAGACTTAGGTTTAGTATTGTCAGGTGGTATGGTTGCAGTCTTCTAAAAGTCTTTTGTTTTTTACCTTGTTCCATGTAATATAATAGAATACTTTAGCATCACTACAAAAACCTTCAACATACCTAAGTAATATTATGTTTAATACCCTCACAAAGTTTGTACACAGTATATTTATACAGTAAGCCTACAAATTCCATGTGATTTAAGTCGTGGTATCTCACCCTAGCGCTCTGCGGTGCACCAAGCCTTGAGTTTGGTGATGGTAAAGGCTTGCGCAGATAAGCCGCGTGACAGCTGCGGTCCGCGACGGCGTATCTGATTTGTAGCTATTTTAAACTATGCAGTGCAAAGGTGCGACGGTCTGTGAGTATTTGAGTATTTTGATTAAGTTTCTTTATTACAAAACTTTAACAGCCTGTGATGCCCTGCCGAGTAGTTGGTGATAAGCGCATCCGCAGCTGGGAGCCGCTGGAAACAAGCGGCACAAGACCGTGCTCTGTGGCGATCCATGCAGGAGACCTTCGTCCAGCAGTGGACATCTATATGTTAAGACGACGACGACGTATCTGCAGTCCTGCTATTTTTATTGTTTACTAGCTGATGCCAGCGACTTCAGCTGCGTGGATTGAGTTTTTTTTGTTTCCACGCGAACTCTTTAATTTTCCGGGATAAAAGCAGCCTATATGCTATTCCAGACTATAATCTATATCTGTGCCTTTCAACCAGCTCCGTTTAGCATGGGGTAGAGGAATTGCAACGATTGTGAACTTGTGAATGAACTAGGAGCGTTAGAGACGTTACCGTCACGCACAGCTGCCGACGCGCGATTTGTCTGTCCAGATCTTTACCTCGGTGGAGTTA
The DNA here is from genome assembly GCA_963932025.1 of Erebia epiphron. NCBI lineage: Eukaryota > Metazoa > Arthropoda > Insecta > Lepidoptera > Nymphalidae > Erebia > Erebia epiphron. The sequence goes on along the minus strand of OZ009947.1, from coordinate 3,773,898 downwards.
CGCTGTGGTGGATGGGATGTCTTGTATGCCTCAGAGGGTTTTTGTTTAAATAAATGACGAAACTATGTGTCTTTGAAATTACCGCTGTGTTTTATTCAAGGAATTACTTAAAGTTGTAATAATTGTAAACGTACGTATAAAAATACTAGCTGATGCCCGCGACTTTGTCCCCGTGGATTGAAGTTTTTTGATTTTCCGTTATAAAAAGTAGCATATGTGTTATTCCAGACTATAATCACACTATAATCCATCTCTGTGCCAAATTTCATCCAGATTCGGTTAGCCGTTCTGGCGTGATTTAGTAACAAACATAGGTACATCCATCTATCCAAACTTACATTTTAAATAATATTTGTATAGATTATTTTCACTATTACATATTAGCATTACTATTTTGAATTAGAAGCGACAGACACTACAGTAATACATAATTAGATACATGTTGTATAAACAACGAAACCAAATTCACACGTTCGTGTTACGATTCCGCAAATTCAAATTGTAGTGGGAAGCTTTCCATATAAATCAACTCTGTGAATTGACGGTTCAGTGAAACGTACATCTGGTACCATGAGGTTTTATTGCGGAACGCATCGCATTTACAATCGCAATTTTTTTTAGATTTTAGTTTGGGTTAAATATTATTATAGTACTATAAGTAAGAATATAGGTATATAATACTACATGATGCCCTCGACTTTGTCTGCGTAGATTGAAGTTTTTTGTTTTTTTTTTAATTTTCCGGGATAAAATGTAGCTATCTGCTTTCCAAATTTCAGCCAGATCGGTTTAATTGTTACGGCGTGAAGAAGTAAAAAAAATCCCAACTTGCACAATAGTAATAAGTACTATCCTATTGTGTTGTATATCCTATAGGAAAGTAGAAGAAAATAGGTAGTAAGATAAACAATATAAAACTGTTTAAAAACTGGGTTGCGCAATAGCCCCTCTGTGGCATTAATAATGAAAACTTAAAACCTGCTACTAAAAATGCAACATCACAAATACCTGCTACATGGAATTAAATTATAGTGCAGTAAGCACACAATCCTTAGCCACTGTTCCGTTTACTCAGGCGGTGTACAAACACCCTTATTTGTTCAAAGCTCAGCGACGTTTCGTGCAAATTAGCCTGAGCACACTTGGCTATAGGCGTCTTTTCCATCGAGTTAAAGGTCATAGAGAAACAGGTACAAATATTCTTAACAATATAATCCGCCCTATCAAAAAAATAATGAGTTGAACTAAGTGGCGTTTGATCAGTTTTTGTATGAGAAATGTATTTAGTTTTTTTTTTATCCACTACAAGTTAGCCCTTGACTGCGATCTCGCCTGATGGTCAGTGATGACGCGGTCTAAGATGGTAGCGGGCTAACCTGTTAGGGGCATGGCCAGTTATACTAAACGCATACCCCTATTCGGTTTTTACACGGCATCGAACCGAAACGCTCAATCGCCAATCGCTTAGCGCCACGTCTTTGCCGGTAGGGTGGTAACTAGCCACGGCCGAAACCTCCCACCAGGCCAGACCAGGGAAAATTCAGAAATTATAAATTCCCAAATTGAACCTGTCGGGGATCGAACCCGGGACCTCCGTACGTTAAGACAACAGCGCTACACACTGCGCCACGGAGGTCATCAAAGTATCATTGTATTTTAGTTTAAAAATAAACACGCTTCCAACGCTTAAGTTTTTTTTTGCGGTGAGCATAATCTTTATCTCAAATCAGTTGTTTGTTATATTTTGTTTTACTTGAAAAAAAATTATTTTGTAAGTAAATTATATTTTGATATCTCTCAAATAAGTTTACATTACGTATAAGTAACGTTTATTTAGGTAATTAAATACAAACATTTCACCTTATTCATTACCTTCAGATATGTGTAGTATGATATCATATCATCATCATATACCAGACCTTCTTATTTACCTGAAAACAGGGTCTTCTTAGTCATTGTGTCCGCGCCTTTTTTCCCAACAGTTTTTAGGAATATTGCTAACTCTAGGAAATAGTAACTCTTTGGTCATTACGTCTATCCATCAGGGCTTGCTTAGGTCTAACCACCCCTTTACTAGGTACCTAAGTTTGTTGTTTTATATATTCTCGATTACACGAAAGATACGAATACGATACAGCACGGGTAGGTCGTATAGCAGCCATTGGTATAGTTTTTTATCAATATGCAGTGGAACAGTCCTTATTTTCTTTGAGTTTGAACTGAAAATACATTTTCAGTAAGTAACCATGCAAGGTCTTAGACCTTTGAAGCTAATAAATTTATTCATTTGGTAGTTTCTCAGGACAATCATCTATTCAATAAGGTTGACTTATTTGTCTTAAGACTGCAGAGTGAGGTTGAAAATACCTAAATGTACTTAATAAAGTTAAATGAAGTGAATAGGATCTTTTAGACGTTTGTTTGTTTAATTTAATGAAATTCAAGCTTGAAAACTAAGTTTTTCAATGTCAAACGAAAACTCTCAATCTCTGGTTTAAGGTTCGAACACATTTGAGCTGCGCTCCGCAATGCATGCAAGTGTGCGCGTAGTAATGTTAAGTGCTGCGGTGGCGTTTTGTGTCCCAGCGTAGCGTAAGTTCGTTTGGACTTTAACACTGCCTAATTTGGATAAATAATATTATAGTCAATCACGTCATATATTGTCAGGTCAGCCTCTTTTAAAACCCAAATTCGCTACCAAGTCCCACGCTACGAAATTTTTAGCAAAACGTAATAATTTTTCAGTTGTATATCCTCAAAATGTTTGCAAATTCACATCGCAGTTTCAAACAGGTTACAAGCCTAAATACTCTGGTTCTTTATTAATTGATTTTAATATGTAAGTTAATAAATTACACATCAATGCGGTAGTTACAGTTGAACGCTTCGTCAAACAAACACTGAAGAGCTTTAGTACCGCTATTAACTCGTTCAATGTGCAAACGCCTTTATTTGTTCAGCGTTCGACGACGTTTGGTACCAATTAGCTTGAAAACATATTAGTCACACTGGGCGTCTTTTGGTTAGAACTAAGCATACCATGTATTGGTTAACTTTAACCGCTTTAGGGTTACACTTTATGGATGACTCGCCATGGCTTGGCACGGGTGGGCTTACCTTATTTACTACCGCCTTAATTATGTGTTACTAGCTGATGCCCGCGACTTTGTCCGCGTGGAATAAGTTTTGTGTAATTCCCACGGGAACTGGTTAATTTGCCGGGCTAAAAAGTAGCCTTTGTCACTCTCTGGACTTCAACTATACCCATGCAACAATCTCGTCGATTTTTTGCTCTGTTGCGGCGTGGTTGAAGGACAAAGCAACAAAAAACACACTTTCGCATTTATTATATTAAGTACTAGCTGATGCCCGCGACTTCGTCCACGTGATTTTAGTTTTTTTGATTCCCGCTGGAACTCCTTAATTTTCCGGGATAAAAAGTAGCCTATGTCACTCTTCAAGTCCTCAACCCAACCTCAAACAAGGTTATCCATGCCAAAAATCACGTCGATCCGCCTGTCGATAGCCTATGTCCTTTCTCGTGATACAACCTATCTCTCTACCAAACATCAAAACTACTACCACACAGACAGAGAGACAGACAGAATTTCGCATTTATTAATATTAGTGAAATTATCTGTCTCTTGGTGACTCCTGTCACTCTTTTTTTCGCAAAGAATCAGCCTAGCTGTACAGCTCGGAGAAGCAGCCAGCATGCTTATCACCATTCCACGCGGTCTAGATATACCGAAAAGTAATTCTATAAAAAAAAAAAAAATATGTTAAGGTCACGCGATACTCTATTGTTGCGTTTCGCAGAGCCGCGTTGCGTTCATGTTCTTCAACACGCGATGCAAACCACTTTTCTTCTCACTTGATCGGAAAAGCTGTTTTAGGGTTCCGTAGCCAAATTTGGCAAAAACGGAACCCTTATAGATTCGTCATGTCTGTCTGTCTGTCTGTCTGTCTGTCTGTCTGTCTGTCTGTCTGTCTGTCCGTCCGTATGTCACAGCCACTTTTTTCCGAAACTATAAGAGCTATACTGTTGAAACTTGGTAAGTAGATGTATTCTGTAAACCGCATTAAGATTTTCTTACAAAAATAGAAAAAAAACAATATATTTTGGGGGTCCCCATACTTAGAACTGAAACTCAAAATTTTTTTTTTCATCTAACCCATAGGTGTGGGATATCTATGGATAGGTCTTCAAAAATGATATTGAGGTTTGTAATATCATTTCTTTCTAAACTGAATAGTTTGCGCGAGAGACACTTCCAAAGTGGTAAAATGTGTGTCCCCCCCCCCGTAACTTCTAAAATAAGAGAATGATAAAACTAAAAAAAATATATGTTGTACATTACCATGCAAACTTCCACCGAAAATTGGTTTGAACGAGATCTAGTAAGTAGTTTTTTTTAATACGTCATAAATCGTAAACCGCAATTTACCTTTCATTCAATCAACTCAAATATTTAAAAAAAACATTTAATTTAAAACTTACTACAGGTTTGTACGGAACCCTCGGTGCGCGAGTCCGACTCGCACTTGGCCGGTTTTTTAATGTACCAACAAAAATGTCCATTTTATGCGCTAGTGTGAATTTTTTTGAAATTCGAACGTTACTAAGTCGATAGCACAAGTAGGTAAACGCCTCGTTGGTCTAGTGGTTAGCATGTTCAACTGTGGCCGACGAGGTCCCGGGTTCGACTCCCGGGTCGCGCCATAACAATGAATGCCCTGCACTAGAACTCGATTGCAGCGTCACCTACCGGGTCCAATTTTGAATATAAAGCATCCCAAGACCCACTCAGACACACACACAAAAAAATTCCTCAGAATTGGTCCAGCAGTTTTGAAGTGATGCACTGAAATACATTCGGCAATTGATTTTTATGTATATAGATTGAGTGAACGCTTAAAAAACTCAAAGTATATCTGCCTACATCTAGTGTATCTTTATGTGCACAGACCATACAATACTCGGTGTGTAGGTATGTGTATCTACAGCTGTTATGATAAATCAAGTCTGTCAATCGATGATCCAGTAGAACGCACTGGCACATCTGCCGCCGGTTCACATATAACATTCCCCTCCACTATTCGTGCGATAAATTTTACTGTCCCTAACTCTATGTAGCAATTCCAATAATTTAATACCCTTGTCTCTCTGTAAAGGAATTGTATGGATGTAAACTGCGGTGCGAGCGTGCCTCTACGAGTCGACATACGCAAAAATACACCATTTTCTATCTGTATTGTGGTTTCATGTGGTTAAAAAGTATAAACGATTTTATAAACTGATACCATACTTCCGTACTAATATTATACATAAGAAAGTGTGTCTGTCTGTCTGCTACGCTTTAACGGCCTATGTTTTCAACCTTAATGTTTCAAAATTTGGATAAGTGGTATAGGTATAAGTGGTATCGCGGTGAAGGACATAGGCTACAGTATCAAGTATTTTTGGAAATCTTTAATTACAGACTATAATCTCTGTGCCAAATTTCATCCAGATCCGTTCTGCCGTGATTGAGCAACAAACATCCGTCCACATATCCAAACTTTCGTATTTATAATAGGTATTATAGTATAAATTAAAACTAGAGCAGCTAGAACAGGAGTGTTGCCAGTTAAAACCAGGTAAATTGGGCAAAGTTATAATTATTTAAACAATGCACCTGAATTCGACGAATTAGGTCATGCGCGTCTATTCGATATCTATGTTTCTGTACCGATATCGACATTTGGGTTCGGGATTTGTCGTGTCTATTTAACATATTTAGATTTGATTCTACTTATGTGATTGTTGGTATATTCCACTTTGGTCTATATTTGCTTAATTAGGCAACTAGATGATCGACTTCATCCGCATGGATGATCCACATTTTTGATTCCCGCGGGAACTCTTTGTTTTCTGATATAAAAAGTGGCCTATATCCTTCCCCTGGATGTAACCTACATCAAAATCGGTGGAACAGATGGGTCGAGAAAAGGCAATAGTGACCCAGGAATGGGTTGAAAAGAAAATTAAACAGCGTAAGTAGGTATATATATTATCCTTGCAGCGGATTGATGCACACCCATTCGAATTGCAGACCACATGCTCACCTACTTGACCTCATACACCTTCGTAAGCATTATACATCACCAAGCTGCATACCAGTTCTGTGATAGAATAATTATAATATTGTACTCAAAAGTCTGTCACCCTGCAGCCCGTTACCCTGTCTAGTTATCTGTTGGTAAGAGACTGTGTGAATAGTATGTCGAATATGATGCTCAACTTTATCACATCAAAATCCTAAGCATTTGAAGACAAAGGGCAAAAAAGGGCTGATTGATAGCAGATATCTGTCCGCGACGCGCGATAACAATCTATCATGTCATCGCTGCTTCTGGCCAAGCACAACCAGTGCGTTAACGCTTTCTCGCGGGGTATCTTTGATAAAATGTAGCAACTGCTACCCCGTTTCTGATACGAACCGCTAAGGTGCGGAATTCTCTTCTAGCGCATGTACAAGTATTTCCTGCCACGTATAACTTAAGTGCCTTCTTAATCTTCCTCATCATTTATATTAACACAGGTATTAAGCATGTTTGTCGTCAAGCGCAACCCTATTTTGAAAAAAAAAACTCCTATAAAGATTGGAAAACTAGCTTTTTTAGCGACTAGCGTCGATGTCATGCATCAGTTCGAATCCTTACCCTGGTAATGGAAAGCAATGGTAAGTTCTACGTTGGATCACAATTTTCCAATATAATCCACAGATCACAATCGTGCTCGGTGTTCTGTAAATTTGTCACGGAAACACGGAAGCTGGATGGGTGTTTCACCTAACTGGTTCTCATATCGTAACAGAAGTGTTGAGCAAATCTTTGCTTATCGAGTGCGAGTAAATTGACTGTTTTTGTCCAATACAGTTGTGCTTGGGCTCTTGTCTGTACATAAATCCATGTCGAGGCTTGCATGATCAAAACAATTGTCATTCCCTAACACAATATTGATAGAAAACAATAGGCGGATGTCGCTATTGTATGGAATAGTTGCATAATACATAGCTTAGTCGATTACTCAAAAAAAAAACATAAAGTACCAAAAACGGTTAATTAGTACCCTACTAAGGTTACGATCTAGCATATGAGTAAGTAAAGCTAATGAGTAACTTTATTTTAATCTAAAAAAGTTATACTATAAAATTATATCTAATAAATTATAATAATAATGTCCTCCAGACTGAATTTCGGCCACGGCGGCCAATCCCCAGAGAGATTAGCCATCTGCGCGGGAGATATTATAGTGCACAAGTGTGTGCGCGTACACAGGTGCACTCTCTGTTCCTTTACTCTCATAGCCCGATGGGACGGAAAATCCGACACAACCGGAGAGAGATCAGGCGCAGGACCGACAGCTTAACGTGCTCTCCGAGGCACGGGGGTGAATCACCGCCAACTTCCCAACTCCGGGCTAGTATACTGAGAATTTCTTGTCAGAAAAACCCAATACTTGTTAAGGCCCGACCCGGGACTCGAACCCGGGAACTCGTCAACCGCAGTCGAATATGCTAACCACTAGACCGAGGCAGTCTATAAAATTATATCTAAGAATTGGTCCATTCAGGGGTAACAAAACTCATCAAAATCGGTTGAACGGATGGGGTGTGAAGCGTAGCAGACAGACTGACAGACAAACACACTTTCGCATTTATAATATTAGTATGGATTATAACTGCCTCGTTGGTCTAGTAACTGCCTCGTTGGTCTAGTGGTTAGAGTAGTCGACTGCGGATCACGAGGTCCTGGGTTCGATTCCCGGTCGGGCATTGGGTTTTTCAATTAAGAAATTCTCAGTGCCAGCCCGGAGTTGGAAGTTGGCGGTGTTTCACCCCCGTGCCTCGGAGAGCACGTTAAGCCGTCGGTCCCGGCTATTATCACTAACATGATAGTAGTCGATAAAGCCCGCCAACCCGCATTGGAGCAGCGTGGTGGGTCTAAGCTCTAATTTCCGCTCTCCTATGAGAGTGGAGGCCTGTGCCCAGCAGTGGGACTTTAATAGGCTGTAGTGATGATGATGATGATGGATTATAAAAATCACAACGGCTAATAGCTATGCGATTTATCTCAATAAACTATTTATCATTGCTTATAATTATTGCATTATTGTCTTTTGTCCAACTGACTCTCAGCCACTCTATCACAGAACGTTTTAATTATTTTTGCTCATTTAATTGGTTTGATGACTGCCGGACTGTTAATAATTTACGGTTGTATATTGTTAATAAAGCAAATAATATAATTATAATAAGACTTGCTTTTGCTCGCGAGTTCAACCGCGTGAACTACACAAATCAACCACTATTTTACACCCTTATAGGGTTACATTTTCAAAAATCTATAATAATACCTGCTTGCTTGTTGGCTTGCCGCAACGATGCGCTAGATGATTTAGCGTTCCACTACCCCGTTAGGGGTTGAAACCGGTGAGGGGTAGGGTTTTAATATAATTCCCCATAACCATCATAGATTGCACAGTCAAGGGCTAAATTGTACTGGAAATAAAAAATGCTGTATATTTTTTGTGACATTATGTTATTAGTTCGCAGAATTACCATTAATCTACTAGTGTGCAATATTAATCTGTGGGTAAATTAAAAACAAAGGCCGATGAATTAAGCAGATGTGTAATAGAAATAGAACTGTGGTGGTAGAACTAACACTGTATTTAGGCAAACGAGGGCAGGCGTGTTTATCCGATAACGAGGCAGTTAGGCCGACAGCCGGATTGGGGGACCGTCGCGCGCATTAACCAGCCTTCGATTTGATCCAGCTTATTGCATGCTATTCTAACAATATACTTGTACCTACCTATAGAATGAAACAAATAACACTCAAAAGCAGTTTTTCAAGACAAAAACAGTGAAATCTAGTACGAAAAATTTATTCATGTGTCGTTGCAAATACTAGGGCCTCAGAACTAAGCCGAAGTGTTATACAACTAGCACTGTTTTTAGGCAAAGGAGGGCAAGTGTGTTTATCCGATAACGAGGCAGTTAGGCCGACAGCCGGATTGGGAGACCGTCGCCTAGCTTTCGATCTGATCTGTGATCCAGCTTATTGCATGCTATTTTCCTGAGTTGGATGATTTAGATGAAAATCATTAAAAAGCGCTGAGTGATAGCGGAATCTCGATTTTTTTATAAGATGACCTCTATCCCACCTGGCAGGCTAAGATAGATACGGGCTAAAAATGGAAAAAATGTGTGGCAGTTTATTGGCATGCTAGAACTAGATGATGCTCGCGACTTCCTCCGCGTGAAATAAGTTTTTCAATTTCCGCGGTTACTCCTTAATTTTCCGGTATACAAAGTAGTAGCACAGTTTAACGAAATACTACGTGTTACATAGTAAATAATGTGTCTTTAGCTTTATCGCTCATAAACCTTGGCCTATGATTTGTATAGTCTATGACTTTAAAAAGAATAAATAAATATGTCTTGTCTATGGACACTACAGCCGCCGGACGTGTTTCATTATTTTATATATCCCAATATGGAAACCACATTATGGTGTCAGAAGTTAGTAAAAACTCAACAATAACAAATTACAAAAGTGTAAAACCAAGAAAAACAAAGTCGTGAAAAGGGAAATGTCCAAATCCAATCCTACCTCGAAATTGAAAACCACATCGTCATCCGACAACATGGCGGACGCCCAAGCTCAAGCATCGTCTCTCATTAACAATGTCGAAAAGCTAAACATCAACTGTTTGAATATGCAAATCGAGTGGAAAAAGTTTGCAACAAATTTGAAGATTTTCATGCGAGCCAATAATTTCGAAAATGAGTCAGAGGCACGTAAGGTCGCCATCTTGCTAGCGTGCATTGGAAGCGACGCATTGGAAATATTTTATTCATTCAACGTGGATATTGACGAAATAAAGTTCGAAGATTTACTTAAAAAATTTGAAGAACATTTTCTACCTAAAGTAAACGTCACAATGGAACGGCATAAACTCTTCAACCGAAAACAAGCACAAGATGAGGACATAGCATCTTACGCCACGGATATAAAGAATATAAGTCTCCAGTGTGGATTTGAGGAACTTCGCGACAATATTCTTAAAGATGTATTCTCGTGGAATTTGAACAACAACTATAATTACATTAGAGAGAAACTTCTAACAAATGACCCAAAAACATTTCAAGATTCATTAGATCTAGCTAAAAAGCTAGAAATGTCAAAGAAGCAAGCCAAAGTTCTCCAAGGGGAACAGTCAACGTCGTCACAGTCAACCTCATTTGTAGGAAAAGTCAACAGTCACAAACAGTCTAACAATAATTTTAATAATTTTAGAAGGAGTTCTCGTCAAGTCAGTCCGGCAAGGTCAAGAAGCAGTCCAGTCAAACAACGTCACGTCAGTCCATCTGTCAGTCCCAAAAACTGTCATCGATGTGGGCAGGTACATCGATACCGCTGTCCAGCCATTGGAGTCATCTGCAAGCTCTGCAAGAAGCCAAACCATTTCGCTAAGGTATGCCATAATAAGAAACAGTTAAACACAGTCTCTCAGTGTGAAGAAGACAAGCCTTTATTAATTTTGTCATGTGATGCCATTTCAAGTGAAAAAAGTGCATTCCAAATAGATTTATTGGTCAATAAAGTCCCTATTACCTTTACTTTAGACACGGGCGCTGAAACGAACATATTGTCACTAAATGATTTTAGTAAATTAAATATATCATCAAACATTCTACAAAAAAGCAACTATAAGTTAAGTACATTCAGTGGTGAAATCATACCAACCGTAGGTCTGTGTAATTTGCCTATTATTTGTAATAATCAGTCTTATAATGTATCCTTTCATATTGTCGACTTGTTATGTAAAAATATTATTGGTCATGAGACATGTCAAAAGTTAAAATTAATTAAAAGAATCCATAATGTTAAATTTCAGTCAAATCTAGAGCAAACAGATATTTTTTCAAAATATGCTGACTTATTTGAAGGTATAGGTTGCTTAAAAGATTTTGAAGCTCATTTAGTCCTAAAACCTGATGCTATCCCGTCAATTGATCCTTGTAGAAAAGTTCCATTCCGTCTCGTAGAAAACCTAAAAAAGGAATTAGAAATATTAGAAAAAAATAATATCATAAAAAAGGTAGAAGAACCTACCGAATGGGTTAACTCATTAGTACTTACCACAAATAAAAATGGAAGATTTAGATTATGTATAGATCCTAGAAAACTAAATAAGGCTCTTATGAGACCTCACTACCCTTTGCCTACCATAGATGAAATTAGATCTACATTGTCAGGTGCCAAGTATTTCAGTACACTAGATGCGAACAAAGGTTTTTGGATGATTCGTTTAGATGAAGCATCCTCAAAGCTCTGTACATTCAATACTCCTCAAGGAAGATACCGCTATCTTAGATTACCATTTGGAATCAATGCTGCTAGTGAAATATTTCATAGTGAGATGATCAAAAGATTTAAAGACTTAGACGGAGTCAAAATAATGATAGATGATATTTTAATTTATGCCCCCGACAAAGAAACACATGACAGACGTCTAGAAAATGTTTTAAAAAGAGCTAGGGAGTTAAACATAAAATTTAATAAAGAAAAGTCAGTAATTTGTAAACAAGAAGTTCGTTACTTAGGTCATATTTTCAATAAAGATGGTGTTAAAGTCGATGAAAGTAAAGTCAAGGCAATATGTGATATGCAGATACCTAAAAATGTCAATGATCTACAAAGATTTTTAGGAATGATCAATTATTTAGGTCCGTTCATTCAAAACTTGTCCCAAAAAACGTCATACCTTAGGTCATTATTGTCAAAAAATACTACATGGTCGTGGTCACATGAACACAACACAGAATTCAATAATCTAAAAGATATTATAACAAAAACTCCTGTCTTAACTTATTATGACCCAAATAAAGACATAACCCTGTCAGTTGACTCGTCAAAAGATGCCATGGGTGCAGTCATTTCTCATAATAGTCAACCTATTGCTTATGCAAGTGCATCATTAACAGCTTGTCAAAAATCATATTCTCAGATCGAAAAGGAGCTGTTGTCCTTATTGTTTGGTTGTACTAAGTTTCACCAATACATATATGGACGTCGAACACTTGTTGAAACAGATCATAAGCCAATTGTCTCATTAATGAACAAACCTCTTCATGATATACCACCTAGGTTACAAAGAATCATGTTACGACTTCAACCTTATGATCTTAAAGTCACATACAAACCAGGTAAATACCTGTACATAGCAGACACTTTGTCAAGAGCTGCGTTGTCCGAACAAACTTTAAATGAAGTAGATCAAGAGTTAGACTTACACATAAACTCAGTATCTAGTACATTGTCAGTCAGTCAAGAAAAACTTAAAGAAATTAAAGAAAATTCAGTCAAAGATGAAGTCCTATCTCAAATAATAAAATACTGTCAGGAAGGTTGGCCTGAGCACAAAAGATGTGTTCCATTCCTAGTCAAACCATACTTTGATTTAAGATATCAAATATACGTTATAGACAACATAGTATTTAAAGATTCAAGTATAATATTGCCAAGTAATATGCGTAACTATGTACTTACCTTATTACATGAAGGTCACCAAGGTATAAACAGTTGTATTAGGTCTGCCAAAGGTATTGTCTATTGGCATAATATTAATAAAGATATTGAAAAGTATGTTAGTCAGTGTCACACTTGTCTCACATTTCGCAGAAATAACAGTAAGGAGCCATTAATTCCACATGATTACAAACTCCTGGCATGGAATAAAGTAGGAATAGATTTATTTGAAATAAATAATAAAAAATATTTAATAGTTGTCGATTACTTTTCAAAGTATCCTGAAATAGCATTGTTGAACTCAACAACAGCTAGTCAAGTCATTATGCATTTAAAATCTATATGGGCCAGGCATGGTATCCCTTGTTTTGCCATTTCAGATAATGGTCCTCCGTATAGTTCAAAAGAATTCAAAGATTTTTTAAAAGATTGGCACGTTGAACACATAACATCAAGTCCCTATCTTAGTCGTTCAAATGGAATGGTAGAAAGGTCAATTGGTACAATAAAAAATATCCTTAAGAAATGCTTTTCTGATAATAAAGATCCTTTTCTGGCTTTACTACAATATAGGAATACTCCTAAAGATTGTCAGTACTCACCGGCTCAATTATGTATGTCACGAAGACTTAGAACTAAAATGCCTATCTCAGATGTTAACTTAAAACCTAAAAATATTGATTATAGGAAAATAAAACAACACATAGACACACAAAAACATAAATCTTCAATTTATTACAATAAACATACAAAGTCACTTCCATCATTAAAACAGGGTGATAAAGTTTACTTTAAAAAACAGCCACATAATGTTTGGACACCCGGCATTATAACTAAAAGTTGTCATGAGCCACGTTCTTACATTGTATCAAGTCCAGAAGGTCAATTTCGTAGAAATAGAGAACACATTCTTTCACCAAAATATCAACAAATTGAACAAAGTCCACCAAAGTTATCCGAGTCTGCACTTAATTCTGATATTCCTTGTCCTGATGAACCAAGTCCCAGCATTCCCAGTCCTATTAAACCAGCTTTGTCTTCCAAAATTTCAACTCCAGTAAAATACTCCAGATCCGGTCGAATAGTACGTCAACCGGATAGATATAATATGTAATAATGTTTTTTAGTGTATAAAATAGATATAATATGTAATAATGTTTTTTAGTGTATAAAATTTAGTTATTTACTTCTTTTACTGGCGTATAAATTTATAAAATGTATATTTAGGCTAAACGTTTTTATTTTAGTTTTTGAATTGTAAAACAATATTTCAGAGTTGTCAAAGTCAAATATGAATAATGTCATTGTAAATGTCAGTGTCAGAGTGATAAACAAAGATTTAGTGTTGTATAAGTTTAGTAACGACTTGATTATCGATTCTGTTCAGAGGGAAAATAAAGTAATGTAATAATGTAATAATTTTGAAATAATTTATGTACCATAGAAATAAAATTTTCTTTTGTAAGGGAGATGTTACATAGTAAATAATGTGTCTTTAGCTTTATCGCTCATAAACCTTGGCCTATGATTTGTATAGTCTATGACTTTAAAAAGAATAAATAAATATGTCTTGTCTATGGACACTACAGCCGCCGGACGTGTTTCATTATTTTATATATCCCAATATGGAAACCACATTACTACGAAATATATTTCAAGGCTGTGGTAGTAGTATGCCCTAACCCGGAATGAAATCCATCCCTGTACAATAAAATCGGTTGGACAGGTGGGCCGTGAAGGCGTAGCAGACAGACAGACAGACGGACGGACAGACAGAAACACTTTTGTATTTATAATATTGGTATGGAATATGAATCTATACTAACAATATACCTACTTGTATAGTCCTACAAACTTATATAACCATCATAGTGCCATTTCTTTTGTCTTCCGACATGGCGTACGAAGACTTTTCTAGGTGGCAAATCTTTTATACGGCATTTTGGCAGCATGCAGAAGTGTCGTGTTAGAACTGGTGACACACAAAGTCCTTATTTATTTAGAGTCAGACGTCCTGAGCTCGCTCCAACTCACTTGGCAGCGGCTGTGCCCAGTGCATCGGGGCTTGTATAACTTAGTTCCGCTTTTGAGGAGACTAGCTGGTCTTAAGTTTGGTTGTAATGTTCTAAATTTAAAAAATTGTTTAATTTTTCATATTATTGAAGTCATCATCGTCAATCAATAGGCGCCACTTCTGACGATCAGCGGCTATGTCTACTCAAAATACAGCGCTGAAGAGTGTCTAGAGTGTACAACGAAAAATTAAAATCGGTCTTTCCTCCTTTTTCTTACTCCTTTTACGCATAAAGCTTATGTTATTGTTTTTAAAGGAGTAAACATAATTGTTGCGGCGCGTCGGTTGCGTAGACCCTTGACGACGCCAGGGAACTTGTACCACAAAAAAGGTGACGGAAACGCTCGGGCCACGGAGTGAGCAGGCGGGCAAAAATCGGGACCCGTCCGTCGGTACTCGTCGATGTTGCGCTGGTAGGCGTCCCGTCCTGTGCACCCCGGTCGTGCACCTCTACTGTGACAGTAGAGTAGATAGTAGTGTGAAGACTTGAGGTACTAGACTAGGTACTGAGAAATAAAAGAGTTATTTTCCGTACTAGTGCTGAGGGTTGACTGACTGGCGTTCGGTCTATCGGGAATATTTATACCAAATCATTACGTCAACGGAATATTCCCGAACGCTAATGAGTGCAACCACTTCGAGACCCTTTATTTCGTAAATTTCTAGTAACTCATTAATCTTAAAAACAAAGTTGACAAAAAAACCAATAAATTTTACCTATTTCTAAAGTCAACACATAAAAACATATTTCTAGTAAGATCTTAACTCTCGAAAGCTGTTGAACAAAGACCATATCCCTTTTGTAATTGTTTTTTGCCGCCGGGCGCCTATGGCCACTTGTAAAAAATCCAACCCGGTGCGACGTCCGCCACTTGAAATTCCCTGAATGAATTCTTTTGATTGCACATTTGGTCTTCATCTAGAACGTTCAACGCATTCGAGAAATAATTTTAATCTAGTCGCCAACATTCTCCCCCTTGTGCGCAGCACCAATCTTCTGACATGGCGATGCTATCAGCACGACTGAAAAGGGGTCGTCTCAGCACTCCTCCTCCTTCATCTTCCTGATATTTTGCTGTGTGAGTTGATTTACGTCCACACGACCATTCCTGCTTGTCTGTCAGTGCGTAAGCTCCACTCTTGTCTAGTTGCTTGTTGAGGAATGGCGTCATCAAGATAAGATCAGCTGATTCTTCATTTTCCCTTGCATCAGCGTAGTCATGCCAACGGAACATCAGGTACGCTGGTAACATCTCAAAAAATTCTCTCATTGTTACTGTATAGCACAAGTACTGAGATTTCAGAAGATCTTGTCTGGTTGAGATCCAGTTGCATATCCCACTCGCAAAGGTACAATGTCTTGAGCCGTTGCTGCAATCTGAAGGAGTGCCTTATTTCTGACTTGTTCTTTTATCAAAAGTAAATCTGGCCTTTCATAGAGACGCTGAAAAGCTTTCCTTACTTGGACTGGAGTGGCGTCTGAATATAAAAAGTTCTTGACAACTTTTCCCGCTGCTCTTTTTATAGCTCTTCGAAATCTTGTCGTACTCTGCGTCTCTTCTAATGGACGCGTCTTGATACAATTCTGAACTTGCGATTTTCTGTCTGCAAATTCTTTTTCCAAATTGTACTCCGAAACTGAATCTTCAGTTCTTTGTTCTTCAAGTACAGCACCTTCAAGCTTCTGGACCTGGATCGTATTCTTCAGGGACTGTTCGGCCTTCACGATCCTTTCCTTTTCTTTCTTTCCGTCCTTTCCTTGAAGGTCTAATTCTGGAAGGATGTTATGTTTCATATCTTCCATGGGTGACGTCTGGATGCAGTTCTGAACATATGATGTTCTATCTTCTTGTTCGTTTTTCAGATCGTCTTCTGAAGCTAAAGCTTCCATTTTCCGTTTCTCGAGTCTGATTCGTACCAAATTAGCTTCTGCTTCGATGCGCTGCAGCTCCAATCGAACCAGCTTTTCCTTTATTTCTAACTCGCGCAGTCTGGCAGATCTCGAGGTTCGAACTGAATTGACTGTCGTATGGGTAGAACCTCCTGGTATTTGAGTCGCCAGGGAGCTGATCTGGTTCTTCCGCTCAGTCATTTTCAGTTGTTTGAGTCGATCACCCGTTTCTATCGACCTCGTCTTCGTCTTGGTGGTTCCTGGAGAATCTGTTATTGAAGTATTCGGAGAAATATTCAGTGCTGTAGCTTCCAAATTCATCTCTGAGGCGGACCCCTGTGATCTGGTTCGCTCGCTCAACTGTTCCGTGTGCTGCGATGCACTTGAGCTTGCGCCTAAGGGCACACCTTTTTCCTTCTGGGACCTGGTGAGAGGCATGTCCCTTGATCCCCGTTCGTAGATACAGCTTTCAGAATTCTTCAATAGTTCCAGAAATCCGTGTCCGGGATCCGGCTCGAAGGACCATCTGTTGAGGCGCGTCGGTCGCGTAGACCCTCGACGACGCCAGGGAACTTGTACCACAAAAAAGGTGACGGAAACGCTCGGGCCACGGAGTGAGCGGGCGGGCAAAAATCGGGACCCGTCCGCCGGTACTCATCGATGTTGCGCTGGTAGGCGTCCCGTCCTGTGCACCCCGGTCGTGCACCTCTACCGTGACAGTAGAGTAGATAGTAGTGTGAAGACTTGAGGTACTAGACTAGGTACTGAGAAATAAAAGAGTTATTTTCCGTACTAGTGCTGAGGGTTGACTGACTGGCGTTCGGTCTATCGGGAATATTTATACCAAATCATTACGTCAACGGAATATTCCCGAACGCTAATGAGTGCAACCACTTCGAGACCCTTTATTTCGTAAATTCCTAGTAACTCATTAATCTTAAAAACAAAGTTGACAAAAAAACCAATAAATTTTACCTATTTCTAAAGTCAACACATAAAAACATATTTCTAGTAAGATCTTAACTCTCGAAAGCTGTTGAACAAAGACCATATCCCTTTTGTAATTGTTTTTTGCCGCCGGGCGCCTATGGCTACTTGTAAAAAATCCAACCCGGTGCGACGTCCGCCACTTGAAATTCCCTGAATGAATTCTTTTGATTGCACATTTGGTCTTCATCTAGAACGTTCATCGCATTCGAGAAATAATTTTAATCTAGTCGCCAACAATAATTAAGGATATGAACTGTGGTCCAAGAAAGGTGCGATGAGGTGACAGTTTTACAGCTAAAAACTTTGGATTTTTGGGCTTGAAAAAGTTCCAGCCTTTAATTATATTACAAGGGACGCTGTAGCAAAGCTCTGGGATAATTTTCGTTCCGGCTCAAACACAAATAAATTACCTACGGCTGAAAAAATACGCGGAGCGGTTCGCTCCGTTTTACTCACGGTCCGCTATGTACGGACAGACTGACTTGGCCGGTTAAATAATTGAAATTTATGTAGCTTCCAGGATGCTAGCTTTGCTTCGTGTGCTTTCAACCCGTGATTGCGGAAGTGGTCTTACGGAAAAGTTGTACCAAAGAAGGCGACTGGGTCATTTTAAATCGTTGGTAACAAGGTCGATAAAATTAAAGTCAAAGTATATATTTTATCCAATTTAAGTAGACTGTACACTTATTGACATCCAATCTATATATATAAAATTCAAAGTGCTGACTGACTTACTGACTGACTGACTGACTGACTTATATATCAACGCACAGCCTAAACCGCTGGTCCTAGAGACACGAAATTTGGAGAGTGTGTTCTTTGTGATGACTAGGTATCCACTGAGAAAGGGTTTTTCGAAATTCCACCCCCAAAGGGGTAAAATAGGGGTTGAAAGTTCGTATGAAAGTCCGTCGTTTTTCAAGTTATAGCCATAAAACTTGGTATATGAGCTACGGGTTGAAAATAAAGAAATACGTGTTTCATAGTTTTTGAAAATTAGACCCCCAAAGAGGTGAAATAGGGGATGAAAGTAGTTATAAAAGACCTTCTTTTCTCAAGATAAAAATTAAGGAGTGCCTGTGGGAATTAAAAAACTTAAGCAACGCGAACGAAGTCGCGGGCGTCCGCTAGTTACTTATAAAATATGATGGTGATAATTAATCAGTTACGCTATCTTAAAACTAAAGCTACGAGCTATTATTTTATCTAGGATTTGGACGAGGCTAGTTACCAACCTAACGATTTAGCGTTCCGGTACGATGTCGTGTGGAAGCTAACTGAGGGTATAGATTTATATTATACTAGCGGATACTCGCGACTTCGTTCGCGTGGTATAAGTATTTTTTCCCACAGGCACTCCTTAATATTCCGGGATAAAAAGTAGCTTATACCACTCTCTAGGTCTTCAACTACCCGTGCAAAATACCCGTTGCTCTGTTGCGGCTTGATTGAAGGACCAACTCTCTATTTTCACCGTTTTGGGGGTAGCATTTTCAAAAATTGTGAAACGCATATTTCTTTGTTTACATACCTACTTTCATAGCTATAACTTGAGGAATGAAGGACTTTCATACAAACTTACAACCCCTATTTTAGCCCCTTAGGGGTGGAATTTTGAAAATTTCTTCCTTATTGAGCGTCTACGTCACAAAAAGAACCTACTGTCAAAATTTCAAGTTTCTAACCCCAGCGGTTTAGCCTGTGCGTTGATTAGATAACGATTTTATATATATATGAGAATGAGAATGAGATAACTGTCATACCACCAACAGGTTTGCCCGTTACCATCTTAGACTGCATCATCACTTACCATCAGGTGAAGTTGTAGTAAAGGGCTAACTTGTAGTGGCGTAAAAAGTTCAACGTTTTCAACCGACTTCAAAAAAAGGAGGAGGTTCTCAATTCGACTGTATTTTTTTTTTTTTGTGTTTGTTACCTCAGAACTTTTGACTGGGTGGACCGATTCTTCTTTTATTTAAAAGAGCATACTTTCCATGTGGTCCCATATAAATTTTATCAAAATCGGTCGAGCGGTTTTTAAAATATCAACAATAAAATAAGTACTTTGTATAGCGTGTGCTTGTTGTTGTAAAGTTGGCGCGGGAGTTTGAAGTCGGTTGTTTAAAAAGTATTTTTTATATTATTCATACAACAGAAGATTGAAGTGTCTCTCAAATCCAAACTTGCATGTATACACGAATTCTGCTTACGTAGTTTCCAGAAGGTATTTTATTCAAGAAATCAGCCAAGAAACCAAACTCATGTAAATTTTAACAAGATTTGTCTTAAATCGATACGTGTTCGGGTAAAGTACTGAGACTTTGAACTTTATTGAAAGTACAATCGTGAATTAAAATTTAATTCTATAAACAACGATTTCACTTGTAAGTTTTACTCACGTAAGTCAGGTCATGAGTAAGTCAGGCGAAATGTAGACGGACTTATAAGTCACGTATCGTATGCAAATATTAGCTACTAGCTATTGCCCGCGACTTTGTCCGCGTGGTTTAAGTTTTTTTTATTCATGCGGCAACTCTATAATTTCCCGGGATAGCCTATGTCACTTTCCAGGTCCTAAACTATACCCATTCTTAAAATCACGTCGATCCGTAGCTCCGTTGCGGCGTGATTGAACTACAAACCAATAAGCAAACACACATTCGCATTTATAATATTAGTATGATGTAAGTTACTTGCGCTATTTACGTAAAAACTTTCTAGTGTACCTATTCATGGCATAACGATAACTCATTATTAGCAACTTGGTTTGCACTAGTGGTTCGCCCCGAACTGAGACCTCGCGGCGCCATCTATTGACATCATTGTGAAGTTCTGTTGTAAATACTAGGCTCATTAAAAATAAATTATTTCCTTTCCATATAATATTTATCTAATTTTAGTATTTGTTGTTCAAGAACAGGATATAAGTCAAATAATTGAACAAGTTTCAGGCTCAGCATTTCAGTAAATTTAGAGTTCTGAGGTCAAATTTGGACGTTAGAAAATCTCCACTTTGAGAACCCCCCATTTCGTCAATTTTAAGAGAAAAATTAAAAAAAAATATTTTTGGACTCTATTCCTAATTATCTTTAAAATGATATACCGCAACCCTATGTAACGCTATAAAAATATTTTTTCTTCATATTCGCTTCTATGAGAGCCCCCCTGAAATAAAGATTTTTATTACTTTTTAAGCCATATTCGGTGGGAGGCCATCGGTTTATGTATATAATTTTTCAATTTGAAGTAATTAGGTTCAGTAATTCAGAAGTTATAAGGCTCTGACAGACGGGCGGACGGACGGACAAGTGCAAATTTACTCAAGTAGACTCAGAGACCTTCGCTTCGCTCGGTCAAAAATAGGATTTATATTATTTTTGCAGATTACCACAGAGGGGGAGAAAAAAAACCCAAGTCGAATATTTTCACAGTCGCACGTAAATTCGCATAGTCCCTCAATCACACGTGTATGGCCAAATCTTTAGGCCCCTAAATCCTTCTGAAGCCGTATCAGAATAACCCTTGATCAGCACTCGACTGACCCAAATTCGTCCTTTATATTGTACCCTCGTTTTTGCCTATTTACAAAATACCGGTACTAGATAATATACGCTCCGATCACTTTGAAACTTATTTGTCCTGATGATATTTAAACTTTATATTGGCTATAGATAGGACAAACTTGAAAAACTCTTGTTTGACTTAATAAAGGGTTAAAACTTATGAAACTCTTCTTCCTTTATAAAAGTTAAGTTTAACGGTTTTTTTTTTATAAAAAATATAGGTACGGAACGTGTTTTTTATAAAAAGACGTTCGTCTGCGGCTGACGAGGTCCTTGGTTTGATTCCCGGGTAAGGCCATATTATTAAGTATTGTGTTTTTCTTACAATTAGTTTTAAGTACTAGCTCAAAGTTGGCAGTGTTCCAGTGTTGGCATTCCCGTGCCTGCGAGAACACGTAAGGTCGTCTGTCTCATCGGGCTATGAGAGTAAGGGAACAGAGAGTGCACATGTGTTTGCGCACACACTTGTGCACTATATATCTTCCGCGCGGATGGCTAAGCTCTATGGAGATTGACCGTCGTGGCCGAAATTCGGTCGGATATTAAATGCGTACGATTTTCTACTACGAGGCGTACGCATGAGTATGATTTTCAATGCAAGAAACACGAAACATAATTCCGTTGCGGTTTCTGCGTCTACAGCTAGCTGCAAATAATAGATAATATATATGTATCTTCCAAGTCAGTGCTAGCTTGCTAGCTTCGTCCATGCTTCGTCAATTTCCATGCGAAACATGGAGGAGTTGCTGCCACTCTGCCTAGGTAATTAAACTTTGATTTGTTACAAAGAAAATCACTGTGACTTAGCGCCTTTTGCCATTTCACTCGATGTTTGAAGTATCGGCTCTAACTTTGCAATATCTTTGGTTAAAAGCTTAGTTATATATGTTTGATTTCCTCGAGTCCCGAGTATATTATTACGTGGAGTAGAAGATCGTCTGAATGACTGAAGTGGGTAGTATCGTTTATTTGGGTCGTTATATATAACCCACATCCGATCTTCTTATGTCACTAATATAATATTAGATGATACCCATGACTTCGTCCGTTTGGATTAAGGTTATTTGATTACCACGGAAAATCATTATTGTTTCGGGATAAAAAGTAGCACCAAGATACAACAACCCTCTGTACCCGTCATATTCGGTTGGAAAGAAAAAGCCGGAAAAGCGTATAGCAGACAGAAAGACAAACACACTTTCACATTTATAATATACTAATAGCTATCCATATACTTCTTTACTATAATATTATAAATGCGAAAGATTGGATTGATGGATGGATGGATGGATGAACGGATGTTTGTTACTCAATCACGCCAGAACGGTTGAACGGAACTGGATGAAATTGGGCACAGATAAAAATTTAATCTGGAAAATCGAAGAGTTCCCGCGGGAACCAAAAAATCTCAATTCACGCGGACGAAGTCGCGGCTATCAGCTAGTGCTTTTGTAATATGTATAACAGTGTTACACCAGATTAAATCGCAAACACTTTGAAATTCAACCCGCCTTTGTGTCACTAATTGATTCCAATACATTAACGTGGGATTTGAGCATTAGGCCTGACGTGGGTGAAACTTAGCCGCGTCTATTTAACCGACTTCCAAAAAAGGAGGAGGTTCTCAATTCGGCGCGTATGTTTTTTTTTTTAATAATGAGATTGAAACATCAGATACTAATTACCAATGCGAAAATAATGTTCGCGCGCGAGTTGAATGCAGAGTAAATGTATGGTAACACATACATTTATTCTGCATTCAACTTGCGCGCGTACTATACGTTTGATTGTCGGTTTGTCCGTCAATCACGCTGCAACAGAGAAACCGATCGACATGATTTTGGCATGGATATACTCGAGGGCCGGTTGAGTGTTGTAGGCTACTTTTTATCCCGGAAAATTAAAGAGTTTCCGTGGGAATTGAAGAAACTTATTCCATGCGGACGTAGTTGTTGGCATCAGCTAGTTGTTAATAAGATATTGGGAATGCATAGATAATGTTAGGTAGAGAAACTGAGGGAGTGACCTAGTTGTGACAATGCTTTGACGACCTCCTTGGTGAAGTGATGAGGCGCTGTTGTCTTATTAGTGGAAGGTTCCGGGTTCGATTCCGGATCAATTAGGGAATTTATTATTTCTGTTCTTTTTGTTCTGTTGTAGTGGGAGGCTTTAGGGCGTCGCTAGTGACCATCTTAAAGTAAAGGTAAAGGCATGCCGGCAAGCTGTTTAAGAGTTCCGGTACGATGCGGCAAAGTCATGCCGCCCAGCGTTCTGGTACGATGTCATGTAGAAACCATCCATCATCCATCCATCAGCCTGTATGCATCCACTGCAGCTGGACATAGGCCTTTTCGAGAGCGCGCCACCAAACACGATCCTCCGCCTTCCCATGTAGAAACCGATTAAGGATAAATAGGGTAGGTGGAACATATGTGTAACTGCCATACCCCTAACAGGTTAGATCACTACCAGGTCAAATGGCAGTCAAGGGCTAACGTAAAAAAAATGCCACGACTAAAGTAGGTAAAAAGTGTTTTAATTTCCACATAAGAAGAATATGATGATAATAAATTAATGGTACCAAATCCTGTGGTCTAAAGGTACTATTTTTCAATATACAACTTTTATAAATACGTACCTAGGTTTACTGAGATAAATGCGAATACATAGCTTCAAATGGAACACCTAAAGAAGTCCCCCGAAAGCTTAAGATTTCTTATTTAAACTAATTAATGCGGAAAGCATTTTGTTATGAACTACGAAATAGAAAAACATCCCTAAACTTTGAGAGCAAACGGCGAAACGGAAGTAGGATTGTGTTCCACTTATTAAGCGAAGCGAATGCTTTTTACTTCCTAATGGCCTTTCTAGCCTGTGGTAGGATATTTACTCAGTGGAAAGTCTTGGGTTTGATACCCTGCAAGTGAAGATAGCACTTCGTTTGTAGCTAGTTAACATCTTAATTACTAAATTTAGTATTCCGGTATGATAGTCTAGGAATTGATTTTTTTTTATCCACTACAAGTTAGCCCTTGACTGCGATCTCACCTGATGGTAAGTGATGATGCAGTCTAAGATGGTGGCGGGCTAACCTGTCAAGGCCATGGCAGTTATATTAAACCCATACCCCTATTAGGTTTCTACACGGCATCGTACCGGAACGCTAAATCGCTTGGCGTCTTTGCCGGTAGGGTGGTAACTAGCCACGGCCGAAGCTTCCCACCAGGCCAGACCAGGGAAAATTCAGAAATTACAAATTTCCAAATTGGCCCCGCCGGGGATCGAACTCGGGACCTCTGCACGTTAAGGCAACAGCGCTACACACTGCGCCACGGAGATCGTGATTAGGGATATAGATGTAATCTGTCATACGCTACCATCTTTAGACTTTATCATGACTTGCCATCCAGGCGAGATATTTTGTAGGTAGTTAAAATTAACATGTAGTACAATAGAAGTTGTAGGATTTTTCGGCACGCACGTGGTTTTTGTCCGCCAGTATTTTTATTTGCCTACTGTGTTTTCTTTGCCATCCTGTGTTTTTGCTCATTATTTTCCAGAGATTTAAGTTACAACAGACATACTTAACTTAAAACGTGACAGGTGCATACCCAGGATTTGAACCCGAGTAGAAGGCCAAAATCTTAACCACGGGGTCATCATGGTACTTATACTATTTCATATTAATATAGCTACAGCATCGCTTATTCAGTGAACAACCATGACCGTGACAGTTTTTTGGAATTAAACTTAGTAATTTATCTTGGTTGTTTAAGCTCGTTGGACTTTTTTGGGCGTACGTTTTTAATTAGCTCAGTCGCTATCCATCCCCAGAGTCCGTGAGATTTGGAGCAAATGTAATAATTATTGTAGCTTTTTCTATTTCTCTACGTCGCGTGGGATTTGTATTTGATTTACCTCTAGATTATTCATTTTTATAAACGTAATAATTATTTATTATTATGCACTGGATGATGCCTGCGATATATCTGAACTAGATGATGACCGCGACTTCGTCGGCGTGGATTAAGTTTTTTTATTCCCGCAGGAACTCCTTAATTTTCCGGGCCTCCTTGACCTTTGTCCTTCCCCGGGATACAACCTATTCCTGTACCAAGTTTCATCGAAATCGGTTGAATAGATGGGCCGTGAAAGCGTAGCAGACCGACAGACGGACAGACAGACAGACCGATGGACAGACAGACAGACAGACCCACTTTCGCATTTAATATTACATGGTGGAAGTATGGATTGTACACTATATGCACACATTTGTATAGGGCATACAGGTGTCTCTTATGTTACGTCATGTTTTTACTACCACTCTCTATCTGTCTCTCTCTGTCTCTCTGTGTGTGTGTCTGTCTCTCTCTCTCTCTCTCTCTCTCTCTCTCTCGGTCTCTAATGCATTGCGGTACACAAGCTTATGTTATTGTATAACAGCATGGACGTATCAAAAACTCCGTCCATGTATAACAGTGGCCATACTGCCAGCGCTTAAAGTCATTTTGAGTAATATTACTTAAGTATTGCTAAAAGCGTTGGCAGTATGGCCCCTGCTCATTTGTCGAGGACAGACGTGTGCCATTTTTAATCCCGAAATATCAACCAATACATCTAATACCTTTAAACGGTCCCGAAACCACAAGACCCCGGTTCGAGTCCAGACGTCCTCCAGTCCGATTATTATTTAATCCTTTTTGTAAATATAATATAATATTTCATTAAAAAAAATATTATTTAAATATAATTTCCAAAAACACGATTTACCAATAAAATACACCGAGCAAAGTTCAGTCACCCAGATATTGATAATTATAATGTTTAAAAAAGCCACAACAATACAATTAAATGAACTGCTGAGTCACGTCCTGTAAACGACGACGCATGAAATTGATAAATTTTAATATTTTTGTGCAGTTGGATTAAAATAAAACATGATAAGCCGCGATAACTGATTACCAAAAGATTCAAACACGTGTGAAATGATAATACCGAATTACTTTAATTTAAGTAGTTGACACACGTCTGCTTCGCTCCACTACTACAGCCCATTAACGCCCCACACGCTGGGCACAGGCCTCCACTCTCATAGAAAAGAGGGAATTAGAGCTTAGACCCACCACGCTGGTCCAATGTGGGTTGGCGGGCTTTGACGACTAATATGTTAATTACAATAACCGGGACCGACGGCTTGTAGTGCTCTCCGAGGCATGGGGGTGAAACACCGCCAACTTTCTAATTTCAGGCTAGTGCTGAGAATTTCTAGTCAGAAATACAGGGCCGTGCAAACGTAGCAAAAAATACAGACGGACAGACAGACAGACAGCACAATTTCGCTTTTATAATACTAGTACAGATTAAGATATCATGTTAGTGATAATCACCGGGACCGACGGCTTAACGTGCTCTCCGAGGCACGGGGGTGAAACACCGACAATTTCCTAACTCCGGGCTAATACTGAGAATTTCTAGTCAGAAAAACCCAATACTCAATTACGGCCCGACCCGGGACTCGAACCCGGGACCTCGTCGGCCGCAGTCGAACATGCCAACCACTAGACCAAAGGAGCAGTTCTTCTGCTTTGCTCAGCTGTTGTTACGATTATTATAAGATATTAATGATAATAAAACGTGACTGACGGCTTAACGTGCTCTCCGAGGCATGGAGGAAATGAAAAGGCCAAATTTGAACCTCCAAATGCGGTCACCCATCCAGTTACCGACTTGGGTCAACGTTGCTTAGCAATCGACTGATATGCGTTGTCACAACAAGTCCACTCGTCCCTCCATTACGTTTCAGCTTACAACAAAATAATAAATTACTATACGTCTCTACATTGGCGTGCGTTTGATTTCGTTGCTCGACGACACAACTAGACGAGTCGCGCAACTCCCCGCGTCTCCCTGAATGAACCCCTAGGAAAAGGATTCTTACCTAGCGGCCGGGATGTTCCCGTTATATTTTACTCAGTAACTAATTATTCAGTGGTCGTAAATCTAGATAATGAATCTGTCGGATTCTTGGTAGCCCCCATTTTTTACCCTTCCTAATTAAATTTAATTAAGACGATAAATATTTTGTCAGACGCTCACGGAATAAAATTCCCATCCTAAATGATACAATACTAAAAAAAACGCAAGTTGAATTAGGAAAAAAACACACTATGGACCGGACAAGGCAAAACATGCGCGTGAAACTTCCACGTCGGAGGACACATTTTGTCCTGTCGCGCTAGTCTATACAACTCCATAATATAACTCACTTCAAGCGGATGTTTTGTCCTGTTCGGTCGGCAGTGTGTTTTTGGCCTTATGACTTTATTTCGGGGAAAATAAACAACTTCCTATCGGAATCCGCTTGCTGCGTCGCTTAGTGGGCCAAGCCCCCTACAAACTCATACAAAGAATATTTACCGCTACGTGCCACGCCACGTCGTGCATCTGTAGTGGGACTAGAGCTTTACGGCTCCGAAACATCTTACTATGTACCTTATAAGAAGGCTCAAGGTCTGCTACAAGAGACTAATCATCAACACTGGATGCCCGAATAGGGATGTGTGTGTGTTGTCAAAAACAAATTATTTCTTACATATTATTCAAATCCAAATGACCTAAAATTCACATCCTCGGTTTGTTTGATAATCATTTTACTTTGGATTAAAGAAACAAAGGGCGTTGATGACGTCACAACCATGCATTTCATACACACTTCCATTACTAGACGCGTGTTAGTAAAAGGTATCATAGAAGGGGTTAATTAATAAATATTATAGTCAAGATTTAAATAAAACTCTACGTCTTTGCTCACAAGCTCTTAAACTAGGGGCACATACTATGGGCCACATTATATCAATTGGTCGACCAACAAAGGACTTAAGTCTAGCTTACACATTTACTTAGCTTAATTACGTCCTTATTACTATGGTTTTATGGTTAACTATGTCTAATCGAGCGTCGTAGGTACGCAGCTGTCACGCGCGTTTTGCGTTTTTAGGGTTCCGTACCCAAAGGGTAAAAACGGGACCCTATTACTAAGACTCCGCTGTCTGTCTGTCTGTCTGTCTGTCTGTCTGTCTGTCTGTCTGTCTGTCTCCAGGCTGTATCTCATAGACCGTGATAGCTAGAAAGCTGAAATTTTCACAAATGATGTATTTCCGTTGCCGCTATAACAACAAATACTAAAAATTAAAAAAATATATATATTAAGGGGGGTCCCCATACAATAAACGTGTTTTTTTCGTATTTTTTTGCTCAATATTAAAAACGGTAACAGGTAGACGGTTCAAATTTTCACAGAATATTAACTTGTATATTACCTTTCAAAATAAATAATAAAATATCAATAAAGTAAATATTAAAGGGGGGCTCCCATACAACAAACGTAATTTTTTGATATTAACAGTAAACCTCTACAAACAAAGTTAGTTTTGCGGTTCATTAACAAAGGTAATTATACCTACTTCTTGAGTACGGAACCCTCGGTGCGCGAGTCCGACTCGCACTTGGCCGGTTTTTTAAGTTTGATAAAGAGTTGCTGATTTGATTGAGTTTGTCATCATCCCTATTGCTTCAGGTGATGATAACGAGTGACGAATTTATGTATATAGGCCCTATCTCTCTCTGCGTCGTATTCCCCATTATTTATTTACTAGCGGCCCGTCCCGGCTTCGTACGGGTAGACATAAATAGGTACAGATATTTTTCATAATGGTGCACCCCCTTCTCCCGCACTGCCCCTCTTACGAAGAGTTAGTTACTCGATGCGCTGCGTGGCGGCCGCCGCCGGCATGTATTTTTATTTTAATTTCATGATATCTTTTGAATGGAATGTCCGATTTCAATTATTCAAAAAGTAATCATCAGGTATTGAGACAGTCTTGAATATTAAATTATTTATTTGGATAAAAATTTATAAATGGTATGGATAACACGGTCTGATTTTGATCGGCATTTCTATCAATTTGTTAAATGTAAAAAAGTAGTTATAGTGACGTAACTACAATAGTTGACACATGGTCTCGCGAAGTTTTTTGTAGATATTGATATATTCTATAATATTGTCGATCATTTTTTTGTCCTATCATTAATACTCTTCGCAGCGTATGCGATGAAAGACATTTTATTGCAAATTTTTTTACACCTTCGGTTGGTTTTAATAGAAATTTCTAAAGATTTCTATAGTAATCTAGTACTAAATATAGCCTATGTTACTCAGTGATAATGTAGCTTTCTAATGAAAAAATAATTATTGAAATCGGTCCAGTACTTTTTGAGTTTATTCGTTACATATAAAAATACAAAAATACAAATCTTTCCTCTTTATAATATTAGTGTAGATAGTGTAGATGTAGATTTAAATCATTATTGCACACAAGTACACGGTCATAAAAACGACAATAAAACTACATCTAGGACAACACAGTATGCAAAGTCGGTCTTTATCGCCTAAGGGGATCTCTTCCAGACAACCTTTGCAGACAGGAGATGAGAATACAAACGGGATGGATCATCCCGTTTGTATTCTTGTTTGTATTCTTTGTTGTTTGTGTATTTGTTTGTTGTGATGGTGGACCATTACTGAGGGTCATGATCCCTTCCACCAATAACCTTTTTAAGGACGATGTGGCGTCACGTGGTTCTGTTTTTTTGCGACATGCAGGGCTTCTTGGACCTTGCTGTCGAGAGCGGTGCGGAGATCTGTAGTGTAAGATCTGTAGTGTATTTAAGTAAAATAAATATTAAAAGCATTAAATTGGAGCTCAATTTCGTGTATCCATTCTCATACGTTTAGGTATTACGATACCATAAAGTATGAGAATGGATACACGAAATTGAGCTCTAAGTCAATACTGTTATGGTTTATTTTACTTTGAAGCCGAACTTTAACGATTAGATCGACAATCCTTACATAATTCCACCTCTGACCAACGTGTCACGCTTCCTCTATAGTAGTGGGATGTCCTGTGAGGATGTCCCTGCGAAGGTATGAGCCCCTTCGCAGACACATAGCACAGGGGTGCGTTGAGTAGAGAAAGCGTTAACCGACTATGCTGGTCATCTCGGTTAGAGGGGAATTCTTGTGGGTGGTAAATGAAAGGTTAAATAACAGCGTTTACTAACTATAACAAGTAATAAAATTAAAAATTTAAAAAAAACCCACGACGACCTGCAGAGCTCCATTATACCCTTGACCTTTATAACTTTGAAACAACAATTAGAACGTAGCAAACGTATATATTGCATAATATCTAAGACACAAAACTGCATCTTTGACAGTTCAGTAGTTTTTTTGACCAGTGTGGTGGACTATGGCCAAACCCTTTTCAAATGGACAAATCAAAAGAGTCCAAACGCGACGGGTATACGATGAGAATTTAAGGAGTTCCCATGATCGCCTCCTGACTCCATCATGATACCCTGGGCAGCATCTAGGTACAAGCTAAATATATCTAAAACAAAAAGCCCGCATCTAAATCAGCAAAGTAGTTTTTGAGAAAAATGGTAACACATTGAAAAAATAAAATCATAGACTACAGCTCAGCTTTGTTGTCTATGGTCCTAAAATATATCTAAGAACCTTCTCACAAGCTATACACATCTAATGAAAAAAACGCATTTCAATCGGCCCAGTACTTTTTGTAAAAAATGGTAACATATCGAAATATTAAAATCATAGAGACAGCTCAGCTTGGTTGTCTATGGTCCTAAAATATATCTAGGAACCTTCTCTCAAGCTATATATATCTAACTAGTATTTCGCCCTGTGCGCGAGCTGCTAAAGCAGCTCACGGGTTGTGGTTAGACTTACAAGTAGTACAGATTTTACTGTACTAAACTGAAATCATTTATTATGGTGATAACAAAATAAACAAAAATGGCGCTGATTTTTTAAAACTTTGGTAACAGTTTCCTGTTTCGTAACCCCAGGGAGTCCTAAATATCGATTTTGAACGAAATTGGTCAATTAACAAAGAATTTCAAAATGGCGCTGATTTTCTAAAATTTTGGTAACAGTTTCCTGTTTTGTGACCCCAGGGAGCCCTAAATATCGATTTTGAACGAAATCGGTCAATTAACACAGAATTTCAAAATGGCGCTGATTTTTTTAAATTTTGGTACCAGTTTCCTGTTTTGTGACCCCAGGGAGCCCTAAATATCGATTTTGAACGAAATCGGTCAATTAACAAAGAATTTCAAAATGGCGCAGATTTTTTTAAAATTTTGGTACCAGTTTCCTGTTTTATAATCCCACGAAGCCCTAAATATCGATTTTGAACAAAATCGGTTTATTAACAAAGAATTTCAAAATGGCGCTGATTTTCTAAAATTTTGGTAACAGTTTCCTGTTTTGTGACCCCAGGGAGTACTAAATATCGATTTTGAACGAAATCGATCAATTAACAAAGAATTTCAGAATGGCGCTGATTTTCTAAAATTTTGGTAACAGTTTCCTGTTTTGTGACCCCAGGGAGTCCTAAATATCGATTTTGAACGAAATCGATCAATTAACAAAGAATTTCAAAATGGCGCTGATTTTTTTAAATTTTGGTATCAGTTTCCTGTTTTGTGACCCCAGGGAGCCATAAATATAGATTTTGAACGAAATCGGTCAATTAACAAAGAATTTCAAAATGGCGCTGATTTTCTAAAATTTTGGTAACAGTTTCCTGTTTTGTGACCCCAGGGAGCCCTAAATATCGATTTTGAACGAAATCGGTCAATTAACACAGAATTTC
Organism: Erebia epiphron; assembly: GCA_963932025.1. Classification (NCBI taxonomy): domain Eukaryota; kingdom Metazoa; phylum Arthropoda; class Insecta; order Lepidoptera; family Nymphalidae; genus Erebia; species Erebia epiphron. The sequence continues at coordinate 3,742,056 of OZ009947.1, read as the reverse complement.
AAAATGGCGCTGATTTTTTAAAACTTTGGTACCAGTTTCCTGTTTTGTGACCCCAGGGAGCCCTAAATATCGATTTTGAACGAAATCGGTCAATTAACAAAGAATTTCAAAATGGCGCAGATTTTTTTAAAATTTTGGTACCAGTTTCCTGTTTTGTAATCCCACGAAGCCCTAAATATCGATTTTGAACAAAATCGGTTAATTAACAAAGAATTTCAAAATGGCGCTGTTTTTTTAAAGTTTGGTAACAGTTTCCTGTTTTGTAACCCCAGGGAGTCCTAAATATCGATTTTGAACGAAATCGATCACTTAACAAAGAATTTCAAAATGGCGCTGATTTTTTAAAATTTTGGTACCAGTTTCCTGTTTTGTGATCCCAGGGAGCCCTAAATATAGATTTTGAACGAAATCGGTCAATTAACAAAGAATTTCAAAATGGCGCTGATTTTTTAAAATTTTGGTACCAGTTTCCTATTTTGTAATCGCACGAAGTCCTAAATGCAATAAACCGCATCTCAATCAGCCCAGTACTTTTTGTGAAAAATGGTAACAGTGGTTGAAAAATTAAGATCATAGACTACAGCTCAGCTTTGTTGTCTATGGTCCTAAAATATATTTAAGAACCTTCTCACAAGCTATACACATCTAATGCAAAAAACCGCATCTCAATCGGCCCAGTACTTTTTGTGAAAAATGGTAACATATTGAAAAAGAAAATCATAGACTACAGCTCAGCTTTGTTGTCTATGGTCCTAAAATATATCTAAGAACCTTCTCACAAGCTATACACATCTAATGCAAAAAACCGCATCTCAATCGGCCCAGTAGTTTTTGTGAAAAATGGTAACATGTTGAAATATTAAATTCATAGACTACAGCTCAGCTTGGTTGTCTATGGTCCTAAAATATATCTAAAAACCTTCTCACAAGCTATACGTATCTAATGCAAAAAACCGCATCTCAATCGGCCCAGTACTTTTTGAGAAAAATGGTGACAAAAAAGTGCACAAACAAACAAACACACAACCTCTTAGGGCAAACACATATACCGTCTCCGCTTCGTCGAGGGTAAAAAGAACCTTATTATCTATACATGAAACTAGGTATATCCTAAAATTAGGTATATTAATAATGGTAACCCTACCTTTGAGAAAAGAAAAAAATCAAGTTTTTAATTAACATAAGATTCCTGAACGCGGGCTTGTCCGGCTAGCTGTTGTTGTGAGAATAACTCAAGGGCCTAAGTCCGCCTCAAACAAACCACGAAACTAGAAATTTTATTGCTGTAAACGCAACCGTTACAATCGCATCGGGCTTCGTCCCCGAGGTCCCTATATATGCCTTATAATTCAAAGACTAGATATTTCTAACGTCCTTTAAGCACTCATAAATAATCAAAAGGCATTGCTTAAAATATTTAATTTATCTGTAAAAGCTTATAAAGGTTCAACCTCTGGTGAATATGTAATCACTTTACCTTTTACGCTCACGTGTTTGAGATAAAAGGAAAAAGTCCATTAATACAAATTAAATTCGGATGCGAGGATATATTATCTAATAAAACTCCTTATTTTTAAGCGGAAACCATTAATATTCTGAAACTTGAATCGTATCTTTTATTATTATGAAGGCGAATGTGAATTCGTTTATTTGTTACGCTTTCACGGCCCAACTTTTCAACCGATTTTGATGAAGTTTGGTACAGACATAGGAAGAACAATGGTGTGGGGAACAAAGGACACCAATAGGCAATAGTGTGGGGAACATCCTGAGAAAACCTACATTATGTTCTCAAAGGTGTGTGAAATGATAAATCATTTAATGATAAAATTGCCAATCCTATTATTTGGCCAGTGTGGTGGACTATGGCCAAAATGCCTATATCACTTTGAGAGGAGATTCGTGTTCAGCAGTGGGCCGTCAATGGGTTGATGATAACTGACACTAACTAACACTGTAGATGACAGCTCAGCTGTTTTTCTTGACTGATTTTCGACCCATTCAGAGCATAATAAATTATTATTATTATCATATCAGTCCCCCTAAATGATGAATTATAAATCCATACTTACTTTATTATATCCATCCATACTAATATTAGCCCGCCAACCCGCATTGGAGCAGCGTGGTGGGTCTAAGCTCTAATTCCCGCTCTCCTATGAGAGTGGAGGCCTGTGCCCAGCAGTGGGACGTTAATAGGCTGTAGTGATGATGAGTGATGATGATAATAATATTATAAATGCGAAAGTGTGTCTGTCTGTCTGTCTGCTACGCTTTCACGGCCCTTCTGTTCAACCGATTTTGATGAAATTTGGTACAGGGATAGTTTTTATCCCGGGGAAGGACATAGGCTACTTTTAATCCCGGAAAATTCAAAGGTTCCCCCGGGAATCAAAAATTTATCTGTTCAACCGATTTTAATGAAATTTGGTACAGGGGTAGGTTGTGTCCCGGGGAAGGATATAGGCTACTTTTTATCCTGGAAATTTCAGGAGTTCCCGCGCGAATCGAAAAAAACTTGATCCACGCGGACGAAGTCGCGGGAATCATCTAGTTATTATATTATATAATATTATAAATGCGAAAGTATGTCTGTCTGTCTGTCTGTCTGCTACGCTTTCACGGCCCAACTACTCAACCGATTGATGAAATTTGGTACATCCCGGGGAAGGACATTGGCTACTTTTTATCCTGGAAAATTGAAGAGTTCCCGCGGGAATCAAAATATGTATCTTTTCAACCGATTTTGATAAAATTTGGTACAGGGATAGCTTATATCCCGGGGAAGGACATAGGCTACTTTTTATCCCGGAAAATTGAAGAGTTCCCACGGGAACCAAAAAAACGCGGACGAAGTCGCGGGCATCATCTAGTAAATAATAAATAAAACTTTATTTCGAGCGACAATGACTCTTATTTTATTATTTATACAAACTTATTTCCTATGTTAGTACTTAACCTAAAAAAAACTAAACCTAAATACGAGTTATCGCTGTGCCATTCCATTGGAAAGAGCACAGCAATGAATATATGAATTAAAAGTGTGTTTTCAGCATTACAGTTTGTCTACTTAACTACATAATGTAGACGGTTTATTATGAACTGATACTATTTGCGGCTTATTTCAAGTACCGATTTGCTATTGAATTGCTCTAATACCTCTGAAATTCAGACCACTACTAAGAATAAAGTTCATTTGAAACTCGACTCGTACCTCGAAAATAATTTACCAGAAAAATCAAAGGAACATCAGATACTCTTATTTAATTTTGACAAGTATTATACTTCTAATGCCGGCACCTTTTGAACTATTTGTGAAGGTGTTTAACGCTTATTTTTCAAATTACCCTTCATTTGTATGGCACCAGGTACACAGTCAATCCAGATTGTTCGCGTTCAGATTGGACTGACGTAGGATCGACCGTCAATCTGCTCTGTATACGATCAATTTGGATCATTGATGCCTAAGCATATTGTCTTTGCAAGGGGTATTCTACCTATTCGTGCACTTTAGGCTCCTTCGTAGTATCGTGTGTGCTGTGAAGTGATCAAATACTAAAGCAAAGTTATTGCGCAACTCTAAATTTAGGTAATGATACCTATTGTAATCTCTGGATCTACTGAAACGATTTTGAAAATTCTAGTACCAATAGAAAGCCACATTATTTGTGAGTTTCATAGTTTCATATAGGTGAGTTTAACCCGAAAAATAAGGAAGTTCCAGTGGGAATTCAAAAAAACTTATTTCACGCGGACAAAGTCGCGGGCATCTGCTAGTCTTCTATATATATGTCACCGTAAGATTGTAAAAACCGTAAGATTGTAATCTAACGCTTTTTTTTAATTATTTAAATGTCAATTTTTGAAATATTCATTGTATTTACGTTTTCTTGTCTCTTTCTTGTAGGTTAGGTTAGGGTTCGACATAAATAGCCAAGTGTAGGTTCTATCGGGTTAATAAACCTAACAGATTACAATCTACCGAAAAATAATCCGTTATATTGTAATCATTCGACAGTTTACAATTTCGCGATTTAGATTATAATCTAACGGTTGTTACAATCTTACGGTGACAAACCTTTATATAAAGTCCTGATCGTCGATATACGGCGAAACTTGATATCTTGGCTTTCGGTGAAAAATAAAGAAACACAATTTTTAAAATTCCACCCCCCAAAGGGTCGTGTAAAAATGAAATTTCGTCGTTTTTTAAGTTATAGCCATGAAATTTGGTATTTGGGCTTCCGTTTTAAAATTACATAAAAAAAATACATATTTCACAGTTTTTCAAATTTCTATCCCCAAGGACGATAAAAAAAGTGTTTGTTTTTCAATCACGCCGCAACAAAGCAACCTGATTTTTTTCATGGGTAATGGGTATAGATGAGGATCTGGAGAGTGACATAGGCTTCTTTTTATCCCGGAACATTAAGGAGTGCCTGTGGGAATTAAAAAACTCAGGTGCCACGTGGACGAAGTCGTGGGCGTCCGCTAGTAATTCATATATTATCTTATTATCTGTATATTAGTCAAACCGTAGACTTAAAATTTTTAATTAACCTATTTATTACGAAAAAAATATTTTTTTGTATGAGTCAAACGTACAAACCAAAATGTCTGCTATCACAGCTGGGTCCTTTCAGACGTGCTTCAATTACAGATACACCTTGCTACGAAAGTGTCGCATGGACCTCTATCGGTTGATGACGACAACAGATATTTTCTAAATCTGAACAGCAGAATACAAGCTTAATTATTATGCCCAGATGGTGAGAACTTTCAAAACTTCCGTAAATGAACTCACAAAATTATTAATAATCACTAATTGGAAAATCTATTACTTTCTCAAAATACAACTAAATACTAACTAAGGTCAGCCTCTAGGAGCTTACTGTTCTGAACAAAGTGGTCGGGATATTCAGTGTCTTCAACCGAAATAGGATTCATAATCTTTTCACTCGTTTTAGCGTCTGATGCATGTATAACAGTGCTTTATGTTTGAAGGTTTTGAACAGAGTTTGTGGTATTTTAAGGTTCCGTTGTAGTAGTTGCTTCAGTTGTAGTAGTTGCTTCAGTTGTAGTAGTTGCTTCAGTTGTAGTAGTTGCTTCAGTTGTAGTAGTTGCTTCAGTTGTAGTAGTTGCTTCAGTTTTAGGAGTTGCTTCAGTTGTAGTAGTTGCTTCAGTTGTAGTAGTTGCTTCAGTTGTAGTAGTTGCTTCAGTTGTAGTAGTTGCTTCAGTTGTAGTAGTTGCTCCAGTTGTAGTAGTTGCTTCAGTTGTAGGAGTTGTTTCAGTTTTAGGAGTTGCTTCAGTTGAAGTAGTTGCTTCAGTCGTTGTAGGCGTCTCAGTGGTTGAAGTGAAGTTTTTTAATTGCTCTTCAAGATGATTCACTTCATTTCTCAATGAATTCTTTTGGCTTGATAACACTAAGGTAGATACGAATAAACAGAAGCACAGTAAACTAAGAAACACTAATATTTTATTATTCATCATCCAAGCCAGAGTCCTGTCACAATAGTATTTGCAATTCATTTTTTATTTATTTATTTTACTTTTTTTCAAAACACGACACTTTATTGTGAATGTTGAGCAATTATGTTTATGTTTCACGTTTAGAACTAGCTAGCCATATTTTCGTCATCGAATTTTATCAATGTGATAATCAAACATTTTTAACACTGTTAAACGAATATGTATTGTAAATACTATGAATCAGAGTTTGATTTATCTTTTGTTGTGTATTTAGATTGGTATTGACTTATTGAAATAAAGTTAATGATTATTTTTAAAGATAGATATCGTAAATCAGCGTTTCAGTGACAGATAGTAGGTACCCAATTTTGTCCACAATCTGCATAATATTTCTTGTAATCTTATAAAGAGTTACAAATTTGTTCCGTTTTCCATGGATACCCTGGGGCCGTGGAGTCTTAGTGGCATTTTTTTTTTGCGAGTTATTTCACCGCGGTTAATTGCCTCATCTGGTGACAGAAGGGCTGGCTCATTTTATGCGCAAAGGATCAGCCTGGCTGTCCAGCGCGGAAATGCAGCCAGTATTCTTGCCACCATTCCACGCGGGCATGATTTATATAGTAATTAGGTTAGGCACACCACAACGGCAAAACAGATCTGGACGAAATTTGGCATAGAGATAGATTATAGTCTGGATTAACACTTGAATACTTTTAGTTCGGGAAAATTAAATAGTTCCCGCGGGAACCATAAGACCTCAATCCACGTGGACGAAGTCGTAGTATGAAATCTATACTAATATTATAAGGCGAAAGTGTGCTTTCTGTCTGTCTGTCCGTCTGTCCGTCTGTCCGTCTGTCCGTCTGTCCGTCTGTCTGTCTGTCACCTACGCTTTCACTGCCGAACTACTGATAGGTTACATCTCGGGGAAGGCTACATTTTATCCCGGAAAATTATAGAGTTCCCGCGGGAATCAAAAAACATCAATTCACGCGGACAAAGTCGCGGGCATCATCTACTCGTAGTCCATACTAATATTATAAATGCGAAAGTGTGTCTGTCTGTCTGCCTGTCTGTCTGTCTGTCTGTCTGTCTGTCTGTCTGTCTGTCTGTCTGTCTGTCTGTCTGTCTGTCTGCTACGCTTTCACGGCCCATCTGTTCAACCGATTTTAATGAAATTTGGTACAGGGGTAGGTTGTATCCCGGGGAAGGACATAGGCTACTTTTTATCCCGGAAAATTCAAGAGTTCCCGCGGGAATCGAAAAAACTTGGTCCACGCGGACGAAGTCGCGGGAATCATCTAGTATAAAATAAAAACTAAAACTAAATAGGCAAATAAATTAGTTACAATTTTGGCCAGATGAGTTGGTGGGACTATACCGAGTTTCTTGCTGGTTCTTCTCGGTAGGAACGGCATTCCGAACCAGTGGTAAATTCATTTGACTATTCATAAGCACTTGTATTCGAATAAAAAACATTTGAATTTTGAATTTTATAGCATTGGCATTATCTATGGTAGGGGCTTAACAAAACCCGGCGGCCATGTTATTTAGGCTTTGGTAACTATGACAGCATGATAGCAAAGGAATACATCGGATTTGTGCTGTAAAATATCAAAGCTTGTTGTTGGAATTATTTTAACGTTTATTCTGGAGTTTTATTTATGAAGATGGTCTTTTATCTGACTAGGATGGATTTAGTCAAATCTCGACGTTAAATTAGTTGAAAATTCTGTCAAATAGTGTTTATAGTTCGCGCTCGAGTTGAATGTAAAGTAAATGTATGGTGACACCATTGATGTAGAATTTTAGTACCTGGTGACACATACATCTACTCTGCATTCAACTCGCGCGCGAACTGTATGTATTCTGTAGTATAGCTTTATTATGATTAAAGCTCCGATGGTAGATGGAGCAAACTAATCAAATCAGCAACTTGCTTTTAGCACATATTTTGACGTACTTTTTTACTTCAATCGATAATTTAAAATGGACAAATGTAACGTTTTCGTACTTAAGTATCAGTAAGTACAGTTTTCGTAATAGAGAGTTTGTCCTTCAAACAGACACTTTAGTCTTTATTACTATTTAATTAAGTATATTATTTTATTTTTATTTGTTTTTATATATTTTTTAACATTATGTCGTCAAACAGTTTGGATGATATGGATAGCGAACTTTTTCTATCTGCGTCTAGTGGTGAATTGTCCAGTGATGTTAGTTTTCACAGTACATCTATAATTCCGCTCGACATCTCCCTTGATTCATGCTTCTCAGACTGTGTGAAAAACTTTAATGTCGTTCATATGAATGCACAAAGTATCCCGGCTCATTATCCCGATATGCTTGCGTCTTTTGAATCACGTAATTAACATGCCATTCTGGTCTCGGAGTCCTGGCTTAAAACCTGCTTACCATCAACTTCTTATTCGCTGCCAGGATTTCGACTTATCCGCAATGACCGTACTGGTAAGGGAGGTGGTGGAGTAGCGATCTACTTACGATCACATATTCCGTTTACTATTGTTAGCTCGTCTTCACAGCCACCCGCGGGAATAACAAAAAACTTAAACCACGCGGACGAAGTCGCGGGCATCAGCTAGTCATAATATATATTTCGGAACATTTCTCAAACATAAATATTTTCAATTTCAATGTTACAATATATCACATGTTAACGTCATAGGAATTCGATTTTCTTCGGTAATAGTTTGTGATTTATAAAAATGTTCACAATGTTTAGGAATATTCTTGTCATGCTCAATGCAAAGTCTAGATATTTTTAAGATTTCTAGATGATCGGGGACATTGTCTCCGTAGATTTAAATTTTTTAAATTCCTTTAGTTTTTTTTGTTTTTGCGGGGTAAAAAATAGCCTATTACCGTCTACGAGATGAAGTGTATGGAAAGGAAACACACTGACAGACACACTTTCACGTTTTTAAACGTATGTGTTATATTATGAAAAAAAATGATGAAATTGAGATTTAGATTTAATAAGTAATGATACACTATAATCTTATCATGTTGAGGAATGTAAGTTGATACCTTATCTAACATGTACCTATCTAAATTGCATTTTTTCAAAGAAATACTTAGAAGTGAAATGCGAACTTCTATTATCAACTTTTTTAAATTTATCGAAAACTTTAAAATAAAACCCTAGCTAAGGTCTAGTCTAGCTACCAGCCTAATCTTTAGTCTATACTTATATTATAAATGCGAACGTTTGGAAAGATGGATTGATGGATAGATGTTAATCAATTGTTACTCACTTTTTATCCCGGGAAATGAAAGGGTTCCCGCGGGAATCAAAAAACCTTAATCCTTGCGACGAATTCGCGGGCATCAGTTATATATGTTACCGTAAGATTGTAAAAACCGTTAGCTTATAATCTAACTCGCGAAATTGTAAACTGTCGAATGATTACAATATAACGGATTGTTTTTCGGTAGATTGTAATCTGTTAGGTTTATTAACCCGATAAAACCTGAGTTCTTGTTTATTTATGTCGAACCCTAACCTAACCTACAAGAAAGAGACAAGAAAACGTAAATACAATGAATATTTCAAAAATTGACACTTAGAACATTGAACGGTTCACAATCTTTCGACTGTTTACAATCTATCGAAAAAAAGCGTTAGATTATAATCTTACGGTTTTTACATTCTTACGGTGACATATATCTATATATATAAAATTCAAAGTCCTGACTGACTGACTGACTGACTGACTTATATATCAACGCACAGCCTAAACCGCTGGGCTTAGAGACTTGAAATTTTGACTGTAGCTTCCTTTTGTGACGTAGGCGCTCATTAAGGAAGGATTAATCAAAATACCACCCCTAAGTGGGTGAAACAGGGCTTGAAAGTTTGTATGAAAGTCCGTCATTTCTCAAGTTATATACATGAAACTTGGTGTATGAGCTACCGGTAAAAAATTAAGAAATACGTGTTTTACAGTTTTTCAAAATTCTACCCCCAAAGGGGTGAAATAGGGGATGAAACTTGGTATGAAAGGCCTTCATTTAAAAGAGATATTTTTCAAGTTATAGCCATGAGATTTGGTATTTGGCCTTCCGGTTTAAAATAAAGGAGTACCTGTTTCGCCATTTTTGAAAATTCTACCCCCAAAGGGTTGAAATAGGGTAGCCTTTATTTAACAAGATATTTTTCAAGTGTTACGAAAAATTTATTTCTATTTATTTATTTTTTATTTTATAGTTAGATTAATATTGTAGGCCAGCCAAGGCCTTTTCCAGCTTATTAAATAGAAATAAATTTTTCAAGGTAAATCTACGAAACTTGGCATTTTGGCTTTTGGTAAAAATACAGAAGGATGTGTGTCACATTTTTAAATAATCTACCCTCAATGGGGTTAAATAGGGGTTGAAAGTTTGTATTAAAGTCCGTCGTTTTTCAAGCTGCTATAGCCATGAAACTTGGTATTTGGGCTTCCGCTAATGATAAAATACGGATATTACAGTTTTTGAAATTTCTATCCGCAAGGACGTTAAATTGAGAGTTTGTCCTTCAATCACGCCGCAACAGATATTTACGAACTAACCCAAGTGGTAGCATCCTCCTTTTATAACCTTTTATAAAGAAAAGGAAGATGCTTTGTATGGCATCATTTATATTTCTAAAAAATAAATGATGGCTGGCTGGCTCCTCCCCGCCACCAACGGTAGGCTTCTTCCCTCTCTTGGTACCCCTAGAGGCACATCAATACATGGACTAATACATCTCTAAGAATACCAAAAGTCAACAGCCCCCCCCCCCCCCCCCCTTTAACCACTTGGTCATCAATCGCGAAGGCCAGCGCAACGTATGTACGAGCATACTTTAGAGTGGTGCGTTCCACTTATGTCAGCGTATAGCTGGATAATTGCATTTTTAGAGTGGTGCACTCCCACATATACCTGTAATAGGTTTCAAGGATACACCGGACGCACTGCAGGGTCGTTCGTCGCAACGCAACAAAGCCACAGGCGTGATGCACCCTTCAGTAATAGTATGTTATACCAAATACAGCGCGGAACCACCATGGGTGATAGGATGTCGTTTGTGCGTAACATGGTTTTTAGCCAATGTGCCGCAGCATAGGTCGTGAAGCTATGCTTTTACAAGTAACATGGGTTGTGAATCCATGAAACTCTGAAGTGTCGAGGCTGAACAAGCGTAGTGCAAAACGTAGTAAGATATCAGGCGCAACGTACGCATAATCCAACCTTCGGCAATAATAAACAGCGTCCTTCCAACCATGGTCAGTTATCGTTCGAGTATTGCGAACGACGTACGTAATTTAGATAAGTAGATCGCAAGGTAAAGTCAGACGTTTTGCGGCACGTAGAAGTATACTCGAACTGCACTGCGCTCAGAAAGCAAGCTCTCTGATTCAACAACAAACCAATCCCATCTGAACGTCCAACTAGGTAGACATCCAGACAGAACCAGCCGTGCTGAGGCATCGCTGAAGCGAGACACCGTTACGCTCCACAGCCCGACTCGACCTGCGATAATAATTTGTTTAGTAATATACATGTAAATATGTTGTAGTTATGATATGTATATAAATCCACCAGAGGCAGATAAGATTTCGTCGGATAGGTCAAAGGCCTCTCAAGCTAGGTCCGCTAAGGGTCCTCACATTAGACAGCATCCAACAACACAGTGCGTTCAAACAATCTATTGCAAATATACCTGCTCAATATATTAATTGTATGTATCGCCCCACACGCACACACAACAAGATGTTGACAGTGATAGCGCTCAATCCCTCCTACACCACCGCCATACCCACCCTTGGCGAGTGGTCGTAACGACGGGAAACTTCTCCGTAAGCTTGTAGTTGCGTGATCATATACACCCCATACTATACTACCATTCTATTATCGTTTTAATATTACTTTACTATTATTTTATTATTATAATATATATATATATTTTTTTTTTTTTTTTTTAATAATTACCTATTTTCCACTGAATAGTAAGATACGTATAGTTACAAGAGCAACGGATCGACGTGATTTTTTGCATGGGTACGAGTGTAGTTGGGTACTTGGAGAGTGACACAGACTTTTTAGCCCGGAAAATTAAGGCGTGCCTGTGGGAATTAAAAAACTTAAGCCACGCGAACGAAGTCGCGGGCGTCCTCTAGTTTAGTTTACAATATTAGTGTGGATGCGAAAGAGTCTGTCTGTCTGCTACGCTTCCACGGCCCACCTGTTAAACTGATTTTGAAGAAATTTGGTACAGGGATAGGTTGTATCCCGGACAAGGACATAGGCTGCTTTTTATCCCGGAAAATAAAGTAGTTCCCGCGGGAATCGAAAAATTCATTCCATGCGGACGAAGTCGCGGGAATCATCTAGTTATAATATAAAATAATATGATTTAATATAAAAAATTCTTTTTAAACAACCGACTTCAAACTCCCGCGCCAACTTTACAACAACAAGCACACGCTATACAACGTACTTATTTTATTGTTGATATTTTAAAAACCGCTAGACCGATTTCGATAAAATTTATATGGGACCACTTGGGAAGTATGCCCTTTTAAATAAAAGAAGAATCATCCAAATCGGTCCACCCAGTCAAAAGTTCTGAGGTACCAACCATAAAAAAAAATACAGTCGAATTGAGAACCTCCTCCTTTTTTGAAGTCGGTTGAAAAGGTGACTTTACTGACTGATCAATCAAGCATATAATTTAAACTACTGGATGGATTAGGCTAAAATCGTACAGATAGCTATTTATGACGAAGGCCTCCTCTGAGAAAGGTTTTTTTGAAATTTTGACCCATAAGGGGGTAAAATCGGGGTTTCATATTATTTTAAAATCAAACTTAACATGAGGGAACCCTCGGGCTACATGTTTTAAATAAATTGAATTGAATTGAATTGAAAAGCCAGTAGGTATTTTATAAAATGCGAGTGAAATATACGCTATAAAGGGTAAATCGCTGCGTGGCGGTACGGGTAGACCTTATAATATAACAATTGGCCCCTTATCTAAGAAGTCAATTTTTCACGTCATGGTAACGGCGACGTAGCATTTGTCACTCTAGAGCTACGCTAGACCGCCATGGAATCGAAAACACAGGCTTTAAATCTAAAGGGAATGGCTAAAATTCACTAGCTGATGCCCGCGACTTCGTACGCGTGGTTTAGGTTTCTTTTATTCCCGCGGAACTCTTTAATTTTCCGGGATAAAAAGTAGCCTGTGTCACTCTCCTGGCCCTCAACTATCCCCATGCCAAAAATCACATTGATACGCTGCTGCGTTGCGGCGTGGTTGAAGGACAAATTAACAAACAAACACACTTTCGCATTTATAATATTAGTAGGTATGAAGTATGATTACACTTGCTCGAAAAATGCACTTACAGAGGCAATAAACAGAGCTTGTATGACTGTCCTCGTGCAATTTTTTTATAGCAGTTATTTTTGAATTTTTTGTAAGTGAACATTTTGGTAGATGTGTATTGATGAAATCAATTCATGATATTAAAAATAGTATTTAATGTAGATCATTTAAATTGTTACAAGTTTTATTAATCAAAGTTAAGGGCTAGAATCTACAGCCATAATACCAATGAAAAAAAAAACGCAATTACAAAAGCGCGCATTTTTTAAAAGTTTCATTGGGTTTGCTTTTCTTAAAAATAATTAAACGGTTCCAACATTTTCATATTCCATACGAATCTCATGTTTATTCCGGTTGGAACTAATTTAATAAATGAGATTAATATTCAAACGCCGCCTCGCTAGATACAATCGTATCGCGAAATGTAACGCGACGCAATTTTGAGGTTTTATTAAAATTTACGACCAGTAGCCTTAGTTCCAGGTATATCATTGCAATTTTGAGAGTTCGTACATTAGCGTTAAACTAAAATGTATTCAAACACCTTTGATTAGTGTCACAAATTCAATACAACTGATTTAAATTTCGAAACGTTTCCGTTTGGAGTGCTCGCCGTGGATGCTTTACGAAATAGAGCTCTGAAGTAATGTGTTTAAGGTTTATTTTACAATGCCACTAATGTGTTCGAATGCTCCAATACGATAAATCGAAATAGCAGTGTTAAAACTGGGACTAATGGTACCCTCAAGAGCGACGGGACTTTTTATGATTATGGTAATTCATTAAAAGGCTTCCCGCGTAGAAGTTTCTGTAATGTGCCATTTCCGGTCCGATAATTCGGAACACTCGTATCAGAAATCCCTGCCTCTTGTACCTGAAAAATAACTGCCTCGTTGGTCTAGTGGTTAGCATAGTCGACTGCGGATCACGAGGTCCTGGGTTCGATTCCCGGTCGTTCATAAAAGTTAGGTATTGGGTTTTTCAATTAAGAAATTCTCAGTGCCAGCCCGGAGTTGGAAGTTGGCGGTGTTTCACCCCCGTGCCTCGGAGAGCACGTTAAGCCGTCGGTCCCAGTTATTATCACTAACATGATAATAGTCGTTAAAGCCCGCCAACCCGCATTGGAGCAGCGTGGTGGGTCTAAGCTCTAATTCCCGCTCTCCTATGAGAGTGGAGGCCTGTGCCCAGCAGTGGGACGTTAATAGGCTGTAGTGGTGGTGGTGGTGGTATCAGAAATGAAATATTGCTGTAGAATCGTTATCAGAAATGATAAACATTTTACAGCAACATTTTCATAATACCTTTTTCTGTAAGATTAGGTGCATTACTTGTCTTCTTACTAGATAATAATATTAATTTCAACTTTTTTTTCTTTTGTTCTGCAATCTTACCTGATGCCAAACCAGACGTACCGCCAAACGATCATCATCATGATGATCGTTTGGCGGTACGTCTTTGCCGATATCAAACCAGAGAAAATACAGAAATTATAAATTCCTTAATTGACCCTGCCGGGAATCGAACTTGGGACCTCCCAATGTAAGACAGCGCTCACCATTGCGCCAGGGTATATATATTTCACGACTACGAGGTGGTTACTTACAGAATCCATATTCATACTATTATAAATTATTATAAATGCGAGAGTGTGTCTGTCTGCTACGCTTTCATGGCCTATCTGTTCAACCGATTTCTCTGTAATTTGGTACAGGGATATTTTTTATCCCGGGGAAGGACATATATGCTACTTTTTATCCCGGAAAATTAAAGCGTTATTGGTAACCAAAAGTGTGTGTGTGTGTGTGTGTGTGCCCATTCACACACGGCAGAATTGAAACTTCAGTGGGCTTACTCTGAGTTTTTACATTGCAAATTCGATAGATCGTATTGAACGTTCGATCACATTGGCGTCAAAGTAAAATGAACCTTAACGGCATTGAATTGAAGTCATAAATTCAGTACAACTGATTTTAATTTGGAATCTTATCGTATTCATAGACATATATGAAAGCATAAACGAAATTGAGCTCTATCTCCATCTTTCTAAGGTTTATATTACTTTGACGCTTATGTCATCGAATTCTTATACGATCAATCGAACAAAAACTCAGAGTAAGCACACAGTAAAGCAGCCTATGCCTATAAATATAACTTGTATTCTACCTCATTCTCTCGCAGGCTAAATCATATTAATTATAATGATTGTCTATGTTAGTCTATTTTTGGTGCCGCTTTTTCGATTCGTTTCATTGAATTTTCAATTCACAACGATTCTAAGGATGTTTCACTTAAATACCTAAATGCACGCGAACGAAGTCGCGGGTAACAGCTAGTGGGTTGATAAGGGAAAGGAAGGTGTCGAAGAATAAATAGATATTCTACCCGAATATAACAAAGATATACCATCCATACAGCTGTCAAGGATGTTGATCCAGCCGCGATTAACGGAGCTGGCATTCATTCAACAGATTAAACTGGTGACAATACTATCTTCACTCTGCAGGCGGAACTCTGTCCCTATACGTTAAACATTTGTTTTGTTGTTTTGCGAGTATGTACTTTTTTAAGGTGTTATGGCTTTATGTGCCCCACTGAATGATGGGGTATTGATATTACAAGTTTTCATTTTCCAAAAAAGGAGGAGGTTCTCAATTCGGCGCGTATTTTTTTTAATGTATGTTACTGCATATCTCTGTGGTTTCTAAACCGATTTGTTTCTTTTTTTTTCAGTGGTTAGAGGAAGCTTCCGAGGTGGTCCCATATTCAGACTTCAAATCCTCAATCTTGATACTGTAGGTATACTTACTACACGAAATCCTGAAAACTAGGAAGTTAGGAAATTTTGATGGTGAATTCATATTTTTTTTCTTTTTTAATTGTATAGCGATCAAATGAGCAGGCGGGTCACCTGATGGTAAGTGATTACCGCCGCCCATGAACATTTGCAGCACCAGAAGAACTGCCAATGCGTTGCTGGCTTTTGAGACATTTGTTTATCTGCCCTTTGAAGAGCCCCATATTATAATCATGAGGGAACACAGAAGATGGAAGCTGGTTCCACAATTTGCAGGTACGGGGCATAAATGACCTGGAATAACGGGTGGTGGAAGAGGACCAGGCATCCAGGTGGTGAGGATGAAATTTGTTTCTGCGACGTAGGGTGCGACTGGAGAACACGGAAGGTGGTATTAGATTGAATAACTCCTCAGAGCACGCCCCATTGTATTGTAGGTGTCAAGCAACGACTTCATACATAAACCCAAGTCCCAACTCCTCAACTCTGATACAATATAGGTATCTTTGAAAAAATGGAGCTTCAATTATTTTCCACATATTGACCTGCCTGACTCCACTTATATAGATAAATAGAAATCTATGTTCGAACCGAAACCTTGGTACGAAGGGCTAATAAATAAAACCCATTTTGAAATGACACTTGGAATCATTTGCGACGCGCGGCCGATGTGATTTCCCCGGAGATATCCGACACGCTAGGAAATTTGATTTCATTTTTACTCTTTGTTTCCCTGATATTTTAAACGGAACAGATAGCTTATTAAATCTTGTTTGTAACATTATTTTGATGTTATGCGATCTACGTGATTTGCAGCTATGAGTTTTTTTGAAGTAAAACTTCTTTAGAATCGTTGTGATTTGAATATTCGATGAAACGAGAAAGCAACCCAAAAGCAGGCTAAATCCTATTAGGAATATGAACTTGCTACTTCATATTCCTGATAGGATTTAACCTGCGAGAGCATGAATTAGAATACAAGTTATATTTATCTCATTCTCTCGTAGGCTACTTTTCTGAAGTTTCACTTCTACCGTGTGTGAAAATTGCACACACAATTTTTGTAAAAATGTGGAATAGGCGAGACCGACACCGTTCTTCTTAAGGCAAAAGGTCTTAAGTATAATAATATAGTACCTACATTCGAAATTAAACTGTAATGAATTAGTTTTAAGGTTTGTATAAATAAGTGCTGTGTAACCGTGGCCGACACCTCGCGTTGTTGAAAAACACAAAAGGTCTTTGTCTTCGTAACAACGCGTAATGCCTTAAATTTTAAGGTTTAGGTATATTTGAAATTATTATTATGACTACCAATTTTTTTTTTCTACGAGCGTTTTCCTATATCTGGGTCCATATATTGTCGTCAGCTGATAGCTATGTCTGGAACTGCTGGACATGGGCCTCTTGCAAGGATATCCACGCGCTGCTTGAATCCAGCTGCTCCCTGCAACGCGCTTGATGATGGCCTTCTGCCAAGAGGGGTCTGGTCTTGCAGTGCCTGAATCCAGTGGCTCCCTGCGACTCGCTTAAAGACTTGGTAAGGGTCTGCCAAAGCTGCGCTCTCTGGTTAGGGGTCGCCATTCCAGCACTTTAGAACCCCAACGTCTATTAGTGTAGTCGTTACTTTAGCTTCGCAACACGTCAAGCTTTGTCGGTTACTTTAGTTCTTGTCAATGACGACCTCCTTGGCACAGTGGTGAGCGCTGTCTTATATTTGAATAGGAGGTCCTGGGTTAGATCAGGGTAAATTCGGGAATTTCTGAATTTTCTCTACTGTCCTACCGGCAGAGACGTACCGCCAAGCGATTTAGCGTTCGATGCCATGTATATCTGCCGTACCCCTAACAGGTTAGCCGGCTACCATCTTAGACTGCATCTTTACTTAGCATCAGATGAGATCACAGTCAAGGGCTAACTTTGTAACATTTTGGCGAGCATTGCAATCTTCTTCGTTAATTAAGACTCAATATTGTAGGTCACTAGCTGATGCCCGCGACTTCGTCCGCGTAGATAAGGTTTTTTTTTGTTTTTAACTCTTTAATTTTCCGGAATAAAAAGTAGCTTATGTGCTATTTCAGATTATAATCTATCTTTATGCCAAATTTCACCCAGATCCGTTCAGCCGTTCTGGTGTTATTGATCTAAATCCACGTGGACAGTCTCGGGCGTCGTCTTGTTGTAAAAAAATAAAAGAAATATTATGCACATTGTGGACAAAATTGCCTCGCTGGTCTAGTGACTGCCTCGTTGGTCTAGTGGTTAGCATGTTTGACTGCGGCTGACGAGGTCCCGGGTTCGAGTCTCGGGTCGGGCCATAATAAGTGTTGGGTTTTTCTAACTAGAAATTCTCAACACTAGCCCGGAGATAGGAAGTTGGCTGTGTTTCACCCCCGTGCCTCGGAGAGCACGTTAAGCCGTCGGTCCCGGTTATTATCACTAACGTGATAATAGTCGTTAAAGCCCTCCAACCCGCATTGGAGCAGCGTGGTGGGTCTAAGCTCTTATTCCCTCTCTCCTATGAAAATGGAGGCCTGTGCCCAGCAGTGGGACGTTAATAGGCTGTAGTGGTGGTGGTGGGCAAAATTAGGTACCTACCTATTATCTGTCACTGAAACGCTGATTAACGATATTGACAGTATATACACAACAAGACATAAATCAAACTCTGATGCATAAGTTTTAAAATGCATATTCGCTTGACAGAGATAGAAATGTTTGATATCATATTGATAAAATTTGATGACGAAAAGATGGCTAGCTAGTGGAACGTGAAACAAAAACATAATTGCTCAACGTCCACGTTGAAGTGTCGTGTTTTGATAAAGTAATAAAAAGAAAAAAGAAAAATGAATTGCAAATACTACTGTGACAGAACTCTGGGTTGGATGATGAATAATAAAATAATAGTGTTTCTAAGTTTACTGTGCTTCTGTTTATTCGTATCAACCTTAGCGTTATCAAGCCAAAGGAATTCGTTGAGAAATGAAGTGAGTCATCTTGAAGAGCAAATAAGAAACTTAACAGTAACCACTGAAGCACCTACCACAACAACTACAGAAAAAACAGCAGATACAACTACCACAAGCTCTACAGAAATACCAAGTACTACTAGCTCTACAGAAAAACCTGCAGACGGTAAAAAGAGTGAAAAGTCTATGAATCCCACTTCGGTTCAAGACCCCGAACATCCCGAATATCCCGACCAATTTGTTGAGAACAGTAAGCTCCTAGAGGCTATTAGACCTTAGTTAGTATTTAGTTGAGAAAGTAATAGATTTTATAATCAGTGATTAAATAATTTTTTGAGTTAATTTACGGAACTTTGGAACGTTCCCACATTCTGGGCATGTAAGTTTGTATTCTGCTGTTCAAGTTTTGAGAATATCTGTCGTCGTCATCAGCCGATGGACGTCCACTGCTGGACATAGGTTTTTACTGTGACTTCCGTGCGTCTTGCGCCGCCTACATCCAGCAGCTTCCTGCGATTTTATCTGTGTATCATCAATCAACCTACTGGTGGATTTGCCAACGCTACACTTTCAGTGCGAGGTTACCACTTCAGCATCTTGGGACTTCAACGTCCATTGGTTTTTTAACTACGGGCCTCGCCGATTATCACTTAAGCTTCGGAGCTCGACGAGCTATGGGCGATGACTCTGGTTTTGAAAGTGTAGCGTACGTACATCTGATATCTAGCGTAGGTATTCGATGATCATTGTTTTAATCTGAACTCTAGTTCTAGCATGCACTGCTCGGCATAGTGGGATCTCCTAATAACCGTAATTACTGTTGCTTATCTATTTAGGCCATTGATCGTGTATAATAATGGATAATGGCACGGGATAATGGAGACTAACGGCCGGTTTCTGAATTGAGAATTTCATGTTGAGTCTGTCTCAAAGACTACTCAAGGACTAATTAAGCAAATTTTTGTTTCTGAATTAATCGAATTAATAAATATCGAGCAAATTTTGTATAGAGTTCGGACATGATTAGTCCGATTCCAAGGAAATATTGTTATTTTAGCTCTTGCCATACAATTGAGAGACTATTTAGACAGGCTACATACAACTGCTATATCAAAACTGTTTCCATGTTGTGCCCAGCAGGCGACATTTTCGCAGCAAGGTGTATCTGTAATTGTAGCACGTCTGAAGGGATCCAGCTGTGAGAGCAGCCATTTTGGTTTGTAAGTTTGACTCATACAGAAGATAATAAGTAGGTACCTTAGTACCTATTTTTTAATTTTTCAAGTCTTGACTAATATATATAGATAAGATAATACATGTATTATTTTCGAATTCTTTAGGTATTTTTACGAAATTACTTCACAAATAACAAATGTACAAGAAAAATCATTAAACTCTTCGTTTATAGGTAGGTATTTCTGCAAAAATGAATGTAAGATACTGACTGACTGTAGTTTATATTCTTATTTAGTTCTTCATAGTTTGTTATTACCGAATTATTAGTTTCTGATTATATATTATGATATAAAATAAAAAAATACTTTTACTCTACTAGTAATACGTTAGTAATAACATAATCTTCTTCTTTATATAAATACAATTTTCGTGTCACATTGTTAGTTACCATACTCCTCCGTTTCGGCCGTTTCGGCTTGACCGATTTTTATGAAATTTAATATGCATATTCACTACTATCTATTTTTCATATCTCCACGCGGACGCAGTCGCGGGCATCAGCTAGTTGTTACATAAAAAATACCTAAAACAAAAACAATATATTATTTTAACTTACAAGCTATCAACATCGCTTTATCAATAAAGTGATAACAGCAGCGGTTTATCTGTTAAAATATTTCGCCGATACTATCTATACTTAATATATTTTGTGCTAAATAAATAAATGTTAAAATCTGTCGGTCTGTCTTTTACGCTTCTACGACCTATTTGCTCAACTGATTTTGACAAAATCGCAATCACCTCTGATTGATGAATGCCACAACTTCAATCAATCACAAAAATTAAGATTGTATGTAATCATTGGATTGATGCAGGTGTGGCGTATAGTCCGTCAAACTTATCTGACCTGCAGGGCGACCGCGTATATTTTGCATCAATCATTGATGCATCGCAATCAACTCCGATTGACTGAATTTATGGTATTCTTGCTGCGTCAATGGATTTCGTCCAATAGTGGAAGAGTGTTAACCAATCAGAGGTGATTGTGATGTATCAATGATTGATGCAAAAGATACGCGGTCGCCCTGCAGGTCAGATAAGTTTGACGGACTATACGCCACAACTGCATCAATCCAATGATTACATACAATCTTAATTTTTGTGATTGGTTGAAGTTGTGGCATTCATCAATCAGAGGTGATTGCGATGTATCAATGATTGATGCAAAAGATACGCGGTCGCCCTGCACAATATGTCAGTGTCGCTAGTATCTACCCATACCTACTTCAATAAATCCATACTAATATTATAAATGCGAAAGTGTATTTGTCGTAGCGGACTCTTTCGCGGTCCAACTACTCAACCGATTTTGATAAAATTCGGTACAGTGATACAAGGACACAGGCTTTTTATCCCGTAAAATTAAGGATTTCCCGTGGGAATGAAAAAACTTAATTTACGCGTACGAAGTCGCGGGCATCATCTAGTTATCTATCAAATATATGTATAATTAATTAATTAATAAATATTATAAATGTGAAAGTTTGGATGGATGGATGTTTGTTACTCAATCACGTCCGAACGGCTGAACGGATGTGGATGAAATTTGGCACAGAGATAGATTATAGTCTGGAATAACACTTAAGCTACTTTTTATCCCGGAAAATTAAAGAGTTCCTGCGGGAACCAAAAATCCTCAAACCACGCAGACGAATTCCCGTACATTCGCTAGTAATAAATAAATTGGATTCTTTATCTGATAATTTGCACGCACGTAGCACGTTTAGGGTGGCACGATGCTCTATGTACTGATTCCACTTCTCTACGTTCTAGTGTGACGAAATATATTTTTTAATCTGTTAAAAACAGGGAAAGAAAATTGTACTGAATTTCATTCATCCTCTAGGGGGAGAATGTGATTTTTTGGAATACTTACCGTTTATACTGAACTACATCTGTGTTTACACCATTGAGTTTGTTTAAAAAGCACTAAACATCTTTTTGAAAAAGGAATACGCATTTATTATGCAGTTATGATTATTAAATAAAATTACGAAAACCGACGAGCCCGTATAAGCTTGATGCCTTTGCTTTTCCGACAAAAAAATATTAGTCTAGGAATTTGCCGCGTTTTTGTTTTCTTCAAATACATAAACGTTAAGTTTATTTTAATTTATTTTTATAAATAAGTTAATGTTCTAAACAGTTCCTCAGACGCAAGAACAGAGAAATACTCAAATCAACTCATCAACAATAAATGTACCAAACAAAAATGTAACTCTCTCTATCAATAATTGGACCAATGTTTCGAATGTTAACTTTTACTTTTAACTGTCATAATAATAAATGCTTATCTCATATTATTATTGTGTTAATTTTTTCGCAAATGGTACGAAAAGTAGAGTATTTTCCTCGGTGATAAAGCTGTCTTAGTCTTGGGTGAACTTAAATCCCTCGCTACACTCAAGACTCGTCTTAAATCCCTCGCTTCGCTCGTGATTTAAGTTTTTAACACCCTCGCTACGCTCGGGAGTAAACCTCGAGTCCTTCGTTACGCTCACGATTTAAATCGTCACCCGCGACAGAAGACACTGCTTTATCCCCTTGGTTAATAATCTACTAATCTGACTTTTTATTTAATCCACTGCAACATTAGCCCTTGACTGCGATCTCATCTGGTGGTAAGTAATGAATGAAAAAAAACTTTCCAAGTGCGAGTCGGACTCGCGCACCGAGGGTTCCGTACAAACTGTGACGTGGTAGGCCGTCTACGATGTGGTAGCCGGCCCTTGGAGCTGTGAAAAAATTAAACTTCTGACCCAACGCAATCAAAAGATATACTTAGACGTTTATGCTGCAAATTTTCAACACTCACAAGGGGCGCAAGGGAATCAAAACCTACAGGGTACTTCCCGTGAACTCAGAATCTTGAAATTTGGTACTAAGCAAATATTTTTAATAATTTTAAACGGCGTTTAAATTTATTAAAAATATTTTTATTATATTATGATTGATGTAACTAAAAATTTATGCTTTTCGCAATTACTCCTTTATCTGTGCTATAATACGTTGCTTCGTACCAAATTTCAAAATGGGCGTCCAACCTTTAGAGCACGCTCCTAACCTGTATAGCCCTGTCCTTGTCCCCGCCATTGCGCTTTCCAACTTTTCAGACTAGATGGCGTAAGTAAAATAGGTCCACATTATTTGATTGACTGGGTCCGTCTATGTAAATTGACGCTGACGCCGCTGGCGGTAATGCGACGCGATGCTACAGGACTAAACGATAGCTGGCCACGTGGCTTAGATAAATTTGTCCTTTTCTATGGAGCCGTATCACGTCGCGTCGTTTTCTTCGCTTAAGTAAAAAGAACTCTGTGTGGACTAAGTAGGTTCACAGTTCCACTAACTTCAATTTCATCCCTCCTTGGCCTGTGCCCAAGGCCTGTGCCCAGCAGTAATGGGCGTTAATGAGCTTTAGTGGTGGTGGTGGTTTAGTCGGAGGCTTCGGCCGTGACTTCGGTCGGCCGGTAATGACGTGCAATTAAGCATTCCGAAACTATCAGTGGTGTGGGTTTAACTTCTCCCATGCCATAACAAGTAAAATCGCTAAAGAGTGTCAGTAATACTTTTTATCTCGGAAAATCATTCCCCCACGATTTTTATGAATTAAATCCAGGACGAAGTCGAGGGCATCATTTAATTTAAAAATAGGTTTCATTATATTATAATCACAATCTAATCATAATAATATTATTGAAGCAATTTCTAAACAAGCTAATAAGATATTTTTCTTATAAACAAACTGCACCGGTAGCGACGACGTTAAGCTAATAAGTTATAAATATTCATAGTCATAAGTAGCTATCCAGCCATCGGGCGTTTAACTTAACCATTATTGATAGACCCTTCAGTTTGTATCTAACCACTCTTATTGTGTCAACAAGTACTTGGTAAAGTGGAGCGAGAGGTGTCAAGTTACAGTGGTCCGTTTACGATACTCCGATTCCGATACACATTATGGGTACAGTGAACAACAGAATTATCTGACTTATATAAAGCTATTTTTATCTATATTATAATATAATATCATAGAAAGTATTAAATAAATAATGATTTCTTCATTAGAATGCAGGAAACAAATATTTTATTGTTTAGGACCTGTTTATGGTTAGGATACAGCGCCACATTAATATAACTTCCTTGTAATCCAAACAGGATAGCCCGATACAGACTTTTACAGATATGTAAAAGTCTGGTCTCACTATAGAGGTGCAGCGCGGCGCGGCACGTAGGTACCTAACCTACTCTTAGTACAATTATGTAGCAGTGCATCTCCGTGCCACGTTGCTTAAGTGGGCCCAGCTCCATAGTAAACTCTTACAAATAATATTTGCTGCTACGTGCTGCGCCGCGCCGCGCCTCTGTAGTGGGGCCAGACCTTAAAATCACAGTCAAGGGCTAATCAGTAATATAACAAAAAAAACGTCGGAAGTATCCTACTTGTCTTTTCACCCTCATCTTAAGGCATGAAAGATTAAATATACCAATAATTCCCCTCCTTTTGAGGGGTACAAATGAGATCAAATCCCTCTCGAAGACCTCTTATTTTTCCCCTCACATCAAAGGGATGACAGAAAATTGATGAAATCAAAATTGGCGTAATATTATTTTTCGCGCATTTTTCTTAGGATTACCTACCTTTATAGAATTAAATATTATTTAAAGAATTATTTTGTTACTAGGCGGAGCTTGCAACCTCGTCCGCGTGGATTAAGGTATCTACTTTAATTAAAAATTTTCATGGGAACTCTTGATACTATAGAAATTTCGGGAGAAAAATCATCCTATAATATCCGTCATGCATTCAACTTTTCTGTGTGTCAAATTTCGTTGAAATTGGTTTGCCAGATTAGCCGTGAAAGGGTGAAAACCTAAATTTCTAAAGACCTAAATCCACGTTGATAAAGTCACGGGCATCATTTGATAAATTGTAAAGGATGGTATCATCGACAAATCCAATTGGCATTAGAAATAAACTCTCGGGTATGCAGGTTTCTTCTCGATTTTTCCTTCGTTATAGACAACTGTGATATTTGTTTAAAATGAACAATAAAATCCACGTTGATAAAGTCACGGGCATCATTTGATAAATTGTAAAGGATGGTATCATCGACAAATCCAATTGGCATTAGAAATAAACTCTCGGGTATGCAGGTTTCTTCTCGATTTTTCCTTCGTTATAGACAACTGTGATATTTGTTTAAAATGAACAATAAAATCCACGTTGATAAAGTCACGGGCATCATTTGATAAATTGTAAAGGATGGTATCATCGACAAATCCAATTGGCATTAAAAATAAACTCTCGGGTATGCAGGTTTCTTCTCGATTTTTCCTTCGTCATAGACAACTGTGATATTTGTTTAAAATGCACAATAAGTTCCTATGGACTCAAGTTAGAAGTGCGTGCGAACCATCTCATCAGCCTCTCGATTGTGTGAGGAAATTGTAATAGTGATCGTGTGTCAAACGGATAATTCGACCTGTTTAAGGAGTTCATAGATGTCTGCACGTCAAAAAAGTGTATGAACTCTTTAAACAGTTCGAGTAAGGTTAAACTGTCAAATGATTACGATTTGCTTAGACAATTGGGCCCCAGGCGGAACGTCCAAACCCATGGATGCTTCCGTATCTTGACTAGGTACTAAGCAGTGCCAGGTTACTATAACTTCAAACACCTACATAGTTTGAACAAACTCATATAAATCGATAGGACCTAATAAGAAGCTTACACAGCATAAAGTCTTACGTACACGTATCCAACGTGTAACGAAAATCTCCAATGAGACTTGTTTTGACATAATAGGTAGAACTTCGGCAGTTTGGGCACCTATACGTTTGGGTGTGTGGTGTAATGTACAAACTACAGCGAGAAACCTCCCAGCGATGTGTTTACTGCTATTAATAACTTAAAGTTCCTTCAAGGCAAGAGTGAATAGGCATCTTCTAGGCAAGCGCGTTCCAACCTAGACCTCATCATTGCTTTGCACTAAGTATGATTGTCGTCAAGCGCAAACCTATCACGCAATAAAAAAAAAACGTTAGCATACAAATGTGGTTGACTTTTAATCATTTTGCACGACATAATTTGGCTATATGTTTCTGATACGAACTGCGAATATTGTCATGTATCACGTACGCACAAATGTTGGATAGAATCAAGCGTTACTTTGCGGAAGTTCATGATTTAGCAAGAAAAGAATACAATTATTTTGCTATAATCCGCCAACAGAAAAAATTCTGTATGGTCAAGCATGCAGTTACAAGCGAAGCACCGTTTACCTTCTCAACCAAGCAAGAAAGCTAAGTTCCCAAGCAAGCAATGCCACCACCACTCACATGCACCACCACACAAGACTTTTATACTATTCTCGACGCACGTTTCGCCCCGACACCGGAGCATCTTCAGGAGATGTCGACCTTACAATGCAAGATTGTCTAGTGACGTTCGTGTCAAATGCGCGGTGTTATATACCGTGTTTTAAACCCCCACCACTATTGCCCCGCCCATTACCCCCGGAAAACCTACCCCCTCCAAAAAATCGAAGCAGTGGTGAATTTGAAACATTAACTTGTTCATTAAGTAATTTAAATTGATTATTATTATTATGTTTTATTATTTCTAATTGTTCCAACATGCTCAGTCGAATACCTTTATCGCAAGTGTGTAAGATTTCATATGAATGGTTGGAAGATAATTTGTGTCCACTATCTAGAAGATGTTTAGCAAAATGTGACTTTTGGGGTTGGTTGTTCCTAGCCGCGGCTATATGTTCTTTGTAGCGTGTATCAAATTTTCGACCTGTTTGACCAATATATGTGGCATTGCATTCTGAACATTCGAGTTTATAAGTGCCCGATTTTTGTTTGTTGTTTAATTTAGCTTTACCGTTACAAATATTTTTAAGTGTATTATTGGTCCTAAATGCAACATGTATATCATGTGCTTTAAGTGTCTTAGCAATACGCTCCGACGCTGGTCCGAAATAAGTTAGACTGGATTTGTATTTATTTATTTTATCAGGTGATGATGAATATAGGTCCTTTTTGATCCGCATCAAATTTTGTTTTTTTATTATATTATCAACAATATTAGTGTTGTACCCATTTGCCTGTGCCATATGGTAAATAACTTTTAATTCTTTTGAATAGTTTTCTTTCGTGAGTGGAATAGACAGCAACCTATGCACATAGCTGTGGAACGCTGCGAGTTTATGCTGCCAAGGATGGCAGGATGAAGCGGGTATGGTTGTGTCTGTATATGTGGGTTTTCGGAAAATTCCAAACTGATGTTTAGCATTAGCACGAGTTATAGTTAGATCAAGGAAGTTTATAGAGTTATCTTATTCTAATTCTGATTTGAATTGAATTTTTGGGTGTATTTTGTTTAGATTTTTGATAAATACGTCTAGTTGTCTGTCTGTCCCAGTCTGTCTGTCTGGATACAAACATCCATACATCCATACATCCATCCAAACTTTCGCATTTATAATATTAGTAAGATAAGATATAGATTTAGAATACATTTCACTCTGAATGAAATGTAAGTTATTAAACTCTCCTATGGGGCTTTGGACGCAAAGTAGTTTGAATAAAATCGAATCGAATAAAACCAAATCGCTTGAAGTCTATAACTTAGTGCAGTGTTGTATTCCACCTGCTTGCCTGGTACAGGCTCTGCACACTTACCGGGCCGGCCCTAATGACCGAAGTTCGACAACTTTATACATGCGTAATTACCTTAACATTCATGATACAATATTGTCGTTCGATGTACGTGATTTTATCATGAGTGCTCCATTACTTTAGTTAATTGAAAATTATAAATTAGGTACTTGAAAACATATAAACACTGAATAATTATTAACTTTAATTAGTACAGACAGCTTTGCAATGAGATCTTAAAAATAATAATGAAATAATGTCAATGATTTCGTATAGTAAGGAAGTTTACGTGTTTTTTAATCCCGCTGTTCCGTCCCGTGTTTATGAACCCTTTGATTTTCCGAGAAGGAAGCACGTTCGTAAAAAGTATCTTCGTAACAAGTGAATATAATTAAAATTATCAAAAAATACAACTGCTCTGCCGTAGACACACATACATACACGAACCCTGAAAACATAACACTCCTTTTTGGGCAGTCGTGTAATAAAAAATCCCCCTCGAATGGAAGTACGGCTACCACTGCTACTACGATACCACAGTCATTAATTACCTTTGGAATCTTATTCACATTTTTATTGGATGATATTTTTGTGAATCACTGCATATTGAACTATAGTGTTATATATTTTCGGAATCTACTCATTATTTTCTAGATGATGATTATATAGTTAATCTTATTTTCGAATAACTTTTTTCAACTTTAGTCTTTAATGCGATACCATGGTCACCCCAAATTTTTTTTTTAAATTTTATGCCTATGTCACCCGGAATAAGCTAGGGATTCTAACGATACCTCATTTATCAAAATCGGTTCAGGCGCAAAGAAGTTATGTTGGAATATACAAACTCACATACATACATACAAATACTTACATGAACCCTGAAAACAATATACTTACTCCTTTTTTCAGGCAGTCGTATAAAAATAAATTAAGTTAGCTACTACGCCCAACCAAACAACCGATTTTGAAGAAGTTTGACAGGCAGATAGCCGAACAGACTGACAGACATTTTATAACTCATATATAATCCCTAATACAAAGTTCCATGGTTATTACCTGAAAAATTACGGACTTTCATACAAACTTTCATCCCCTATTTAATCCCCTTGGGGGTGGAATTTCGACACGTCATTTCTTATTACACCTCTAGGGTGCTCTAAGAATATTCACTTAGAAGTTTATATTTTCTGTAGGTTGTCTGTCAGTCACTCTGTCAGGAAAAAGCCTTTTTAACCAACTTCCAAAAAAGGAGGAGGTTCTCAATTCAGCGCGTATCTTTTTTTTAAGGCACTTATTGGTGGATTGATATAGCAAAAATTGCAATATTAGTATACCTAGATTGATGATTGATATAGCAAGGATTCCAATAATAACTTCGTATTTTAAGCTACGTACCACTCATAAATAGGATCGTCAAAAATACACAAAGCACTTTACCGCTTATGAGAAGATTAATGCCAAAGAAGCCCTCAAGGGTCTTCAGTACTGTCTACTTAATACACCGCGTTTTGTACCGTGAAAGGTTTCTTTAAGGAAATTAATCCATACAAATAGGACTGCTAGTAGGTATATTATGAGTGTAAACCTCTAAGGGTCAATTCGCATTGACAGCGAATATTCTTTAGTTTTCTTCGCAGAAGTTTTTACATTGTTGAACTTTCTGGTAGATTTTTGGCCGAAGCCGAAACCGAGTGAATAAAAAGTGGTCTATAATGGTTTATGATGACTGTTGACTGATTTATCTACTATTGGCACCTGCTGGCGATGGCGGCCAGCAAGGACAACGCAGTGTAACCCCCGCCTCCCATCTTCCATGATTGTGCTCTTGTACATTCGTAACAGTTCGTTCAATTTCGGCGCTAGAAACCTAAAACCTTGGTTCAATTTGGCCGAAGCCGAAGCTTCAGTCGGACACTGCTTCTAATAGATAAAAGTGGTAAAAATTCATGATCAGAGAACTCTTTGCACGCAGTAAGTGTTATGATAAATGATAAAAGGAATATTCAAAACGCGTACTATCTTATCAGACTTACATGTTACTACATGATACCTACGACTTCGTTCACGAGGATGTAAAACATAGGAACTAATAATAATTGTTTAATTTCAGGTTGAAAAGATGTTAATTTGTTGGTTTGGGATGATGATATTATGTTAATGCACACCTCCTTTTTTTGCACTACAAGTTAGCCCTTGACTGCGATCTCCGTTTACAAAATCTTGTAAAATTCACACAATATTCGCACCATAGAGGTAATACATTCTTACTCAATGATTCGCACAGTAAAAACTATTCAAAAGTCCAAACAAATATTTGAATAGCATATTAACGTTTCGCAAATACTGATAAATGGACGTAAATGCGTTTTACAGTTGTCAATTAGTTGCGTAAACAGCTATGCGAGGCTGCCATTTTTGACACGGCGATAAAATTATAAACTCAAAATATTATATTCTGAAACTTAAGTTCGTAACAGTAGAGTTGGTTTTGGAACAGCTCGCGATGAATAAGTAATAACATCCCGCTGAAATGTAAGTTTTATTGTCTTCAATAAAAACTCGGGACTAAGAGGTCGTGAATTTTTGATTTGTCGCCCCTCATAGAAATTTTTCGTCATAATTAATTATTTTATAACGTCGCTTCATCACTTTTGTTTTTCCACTCTCAAATGCCGGGGAAAACTTCCGCGATGGTTTCAACGTTTAAAATTGCAGAAGACCAAGTAGAATTAAGTATAATTAAAATATTACGGGTCTAGTTTTCTTTAGCGGTTTTTTATCTTTGGCTTTCCTTATTTCTTAGTACTTATTCTTATCTTGTGTATGGCTTGGAGCGAATGCAATTTTTCTTACTTTTTGTTTGAAGTTCGCTTGAGAAAGTAATTGTGATTTCAGTTTAATAGACTAAATAGGTATCCTAGATTGTACTTAGTACCTATAAATAAATAAGCC
This sequence comes from Erebia epiphron, assembly GCA_963932025.1. Taxonomy (NCBI): domain Eukaryota; kingdom Metazoa; phylum Arthropoda; class Insecta; order Lepidoptera; family Nymphalidae; genus Erebia; species Erebia epiphron. The sequence continues at coordinate 3,711,587 of OZ009947.1, read as the reverse complement.
ATGTGGTGTAGTTGGGCACCCCGTACAAACATAGTTACTTTCACTGTTCTATATTTAAAAACCTGCGACATGATCTATTGAGAGCTACTTACAAATATGTATTCAAAACTAGATTATGCCCGCGACTTCGTACGCGTGGATAAAGATTTTTTATTCCTGCGGAAACTCCTTAATAAAGTAAACTCATTAGTCGTAACGTTACATTTTTCGAATTATTCAAATTAAATTTATAGTTTTAAAATAAGAACGCTTATTCAAAAAGTAGGGCATCTATCAAGACTTTACGCTAGTATAAGATGAATTCATAGTAATATTATAAATGCTAAAGTGTGTTTGTGTGCCTGCAACGCTTTCACAGCTCATTTTTTTACAAATTATGATGAAATTTGGTACTGGGAACAAGATACAGTGAAGATGTCATCGTAAGATTGCGAAGGCCGTTGGATTGTAATCTAACTAGCGATATTGTAAACTGTCGACAGATTACAACTTAACGCATTATTTTTCGATAGATTGTAATCTGTGTATATTAACCCGATAAAACCTAATAAGGAGGATACCGATAAGGAGGTCCCGCGGGAATAAAAGTAACGTACCTTAATCAACGCAGACGAAGTCATGGGCAACATCTACTATTTTATAATACAGTATAATACGATAGAATTTTATGGGATACTGAGTATGAATAGTTTTTAGCTTTTATTGACTCCTAGCAATATTTTATGTTTTCTAGAAACATTCTTCAGTATATGCTTATCTTTCGTTGTCGTGATAATGTTTTTCTAGGTAAGAGTTTTCGCGAAACCAATCACACTTGACCGATATTCGATATCTTATATTATTATCTCAAAATATACTGACGATAAATATATTGGTACAGATAGACAAGACAAACATCTTTACTAATGTACCTACATCTGAAATACTTCTACATTAGTACAAAAAGGATTAATGGGTTGCACTCAAAAGTGAAAAATTGGCATACCTTGTTTTGCCTAGTCAATCCAAATTGACAAGATCTGAAGTTCTGCATTGTTGTGCCTATTGTTATCTAGGTTAAAATTAAGTAAAGGTTGAAGTGGTTAATAATTTTTATAACCACCCGGAAACTTTATAATTTAAGTCATAAACAACTATACTAATGTTATAAAACCCGACACATTTATATAACATGATACAAAATTTCAAGTCTATCAGACCTGCCTACTGATCACATCCCTTCATCAACTATAGAAAAGAGATAATTATCTTCAAACGGCTGAACAGATTGACAGATAACAGACAAATCGATCGACACTCGATCGAGATAAGAACAACTTCATAAAATTCGGTTCATTTTGGTCCCAGCTACATTTCAATTTCCACGTTTTTTCTACATTGACGTGAGGGTTTCAACCATAGATGTAATAAGTAGGTTTAATGTGTATGTATGCATGTATGTATGTATGTATGTATGTATGTATGTATGTATGTATGTATATTCTTTATTGTACACCACAAAAACAAAAATAAACTATATAGGTGTAAACTATGTACTAATTAGTTCCAAGACAGTTCGTAGATACTCTAAAACTGAAAAGAAAAGTATTTCAGCATATTTAACAACTAGTTAAACAATACATTTTTATAGACCTAGACGAACGTATTTTCGCAGGTTTTTCGACTTTTGCCTGTAACATAGGCATTTTGCAGTAATAGATACGACCTTTTATCGATAGCAAATATTTAATGTTTCCCGTCGATAAAAACACTATCCATCACAATAACTCGTTGACCTGAAAAGTAGGCTGTTTCCAATATGTTCATATAAATAGTTTTTTTTTCATAATTCTTCCATTATGATATATATATTTTTAACCCCGGACCCAAAAAGAGAGGGGTGTTATAAGTTTAACGTGTCTGTTTGTGTATCTGTCTGTGGTATCGTAGCTCACAAATGGATGAACCGATTTTCGTTTAGTTTTTTTTTGTGTCATAGATAATTTTATCCCGAGTGTTCTTAGCCATGTTTCATGAAAATCTGTTCATCCGTCTGAAGGTCATCAGCTTTTTTCCAGTCGGGGGTTTTTTTTTTAAATTTGTAATTTATACTTGTTAGTATCAACTAGGGTTGTAGTGTGGATTTAAGGTAATATTCTCGGGGGAGCTCCTTGATTTTCAGGGATAAAAAGACACAAAAAGGATATTATGGAAGCATGGACAGGCTAATGTTTAATATTATGCGTTGCAATGCACCTCGCATGCCACCTATAATGTACGTTAAATGTTTTATTTCAGCCTTCACGCTAGATAGCGTAGTAATAGTTGTATAGTTATATTTTAATATGAACTAAATGCAACTAAACTCCTTTTTAAACGTCCAAATCGACTCTACAACGGGAAGTATTCTGAAGGGTTATTCCGTCTAATACCATCTTCCGTGTTATCTAGTCGCACCCTTCTTCAACTAGCCTTCTTCCACCTCCCTTCCAGGCCTTTTCTGCCACGTACTAGCAACCAGCAACGCCTTATGGAATCAGCTTCCACCTTTTGTGTTCTCTTTATGAACATGGGACATAATCATGTTCATAATCATATGAACATGATTACAATATGGGGCTCTACAAACGATGTAAACTTACACAAATTTCCAAAAGCCGGTGTAGAAAGAAGAAGAAGAAGGATCGAGAAATACAATTTTGTAGAGAGGTAGGTTGATGAGATTTGATAGAGGTAGGTCCCGGGGAAGGACATAGGCTACTTTTTACCCTGGAAAATTAAAGAGTTCCCGCGGGAATAAAAAAAACATCAATCCACGCGGACGAAGTCGCGGGCATCCTCTAGTACCTAAATAAATTAAAGAAAGATGTCTTACTAAGATTTTCGTAAAAGGAATAGCTGAATCCATTTCCTGTATCAATAAGTCAAGACCAAGTATCTATTAATCATTTTCACAATATTTCTAAACACAGATGAAATATGTTCGTCAGACAGTCTCGTCTTAATCGTAAATGTGTTTCGACAACAAACGACGTGTCCCCTTAAGTGGATCCACGGGGTTCTGAGACCGGTCATTAATCACACCACAAGAGAGCGCAAATCTTGCCCATTCATCCACGACCCTGGTGTGTGCTTAGCTTAATGTATAAACGTTTTTCTTGCGTGAAAAAAAACCGTTTCCGGAATAGGTATCATAAGTAGGTAACTGACTAGTTTAAAGAACTGCCCCAATCCACATATTTTCTAAAGGTATATATCTCTCAATCTTTAAAATAATATAAAAGGATTTGACTTATTATTAAGAACTTAACTAATACTATGGGAAAATGTGTATTTTTGTTTGTTGGTTTGTTCTTCAATCACGCCGCAACATAGCGATGGATTGACGGGTGTAGGTATAGTTGAAAACCTGGAGAGTGGCATAGAGAACACTTTCATTTTCCGGGATAAAAAGTATCCTATGTGTCATTTTATCTCTGTGCTAAATTTCATCCAGATCCTTTCAGCCGTCCTGGCGTGATTGAGTAACAAATATCCATCCATCCATCCAAACTTTCACATTAATTATAATACTAAAGAAAGAAAGAAATGATTTATTTGTATGATTAATATGAGATGTTTGTTGATTCATTATTAGAGAGCCGCAACATATCCAGTTAGGTAATCCTGACGTACAAATATTTTTCTTACATTACATTTTACAATTATTTAAAAAATTACATAAAACCATTTTAAATAACGAAGGAAGAATGCTTGATACACATTGCAAAGTACCCGCTTCATTACATATTTTTTTTATATTAGTATAGAAACAGTATGGTAAAAATTTACCTTTCAAGAAGCTAAAAAACCGATTTGTTGTTACGTTCATGGACTATGTTGTCATCCCATTGAAGAGTTCCGTCCGCCGTCTTCGAAATATTCATCAGATCTTCATGAAATCAGCATGAGATCTACTTGATAGTAACTACTTGTTCCATTATAAACTAGATCTACTTGCCTTGACCTTTACAAAGGAACAAGCGTTTCCAACCGCGACTGTACACAATATTATTATAGTACCATATAAGTTTTATTTCCGAATAAATGGTATTTCCAGTTACCCAAGAGGGATCCACACAGGCTTCTCGAATCCGATTATTAATCAAACAAACCACGGAATGCGCAAATCTGGTACATTTGTCTGCCGCCTTAGTGTGTACTTAGCTTAATGTACAAATTTTGGTGCAGACTTCTGGAATACTGTGAAATGTCTGCTGTATTTAATTGCATTATTAATAATATTGTTTCCTATATCGTGTAATACTTTAAAAAAAGTTTTTCGTCGTTTTTAACCGACTTCCAAAAAAGGAGGAGGTTCTCAAGTCGGCGCGTATATATATATATATTTTAAATGTATGTCGGTGCATATCTCCGTGGTTTCTGAACCGATTTGACCGCTTCCTATATCAGTCGAAGCTCTCGAGGTGGTCACATAAAAAAATCTGACTCCAAATCCTCAACCCTGACATTAAAAAGTTAAAAATAAAAATTCTTTCCAAAAAACCGACTTCCAACGCCACTGTAAAGTACAAAATAATTTTGGTTTCTGCCCACTATGTTGAAGTCGGGCGAGTCTGATGCGTCAACTTTGCTATACCCGCCCGTGCAAAGCCTGGCCGGGTCACCTAGTTATAAATAAATCACAGAAAATATATATCGAGGATTGTGATTTCCTTTGTAGCATTTATAATATACTAGCTGACACCCACGACTTCGTCCGCGTGGATTGAGGTTTTTAGATTGTCCTGTAGATTGTGTGTAGATGTCGTTCCCCGGGATACAACCTACCAAATTTCAACTAAATCGGTTGAACAGATGAGCCATAAAAGCGTAGCAGACAGGCAGACACACTTTCCCATTTATAATAATAGTATGGATAGAAATATCATTGTAGTAGTATTAAAATTCTACATCAATGTTGCAGTACTGAGAAAGGAGAAGATAAGTAGGAATATCAAAGGTAAGGTATTTCAAAATGAAAAAAGCGGCGTAAAATTTAAAAAACTGCCTTAAATTATTCAAGTGTCGACAAAGCGGATGGAAGCCCGAGCCGTCTTATAACTCGTCTCCCCTGCGGCATATTAAAAAAAATACAAATAGCCTTTACGTAAGGGAATCCAAACACTCTTTGTTTTCAAAAATAGAACACCGGGGAAAGGAAACAAAACACATTCGTACTCCCTATTCATGCAAAAGGCGCAAGGTTTAAACGTTTGAGCGTAACCTTTTCATGCGACGTTACGTAGCCGCGGTGTAGCTGCTACGTACGTAGCAGTGTGCTACGGCGAGACCAGTGTGCTACGGGGCCTGGAGCGGTTCAGACGTGCTTGAACCCGCCAGTGGCTACGATCGCGTATGAACCAAAGCGTGACTTGTTGCGATGTTTAGTGAATAAAGGAAATTATTATGAGTGGTTTATTTTCGTGCTGAATGACATGGTTGATTTAACGGTTGATATCCTTTGGTAAAGTGAAACGAAATACACTAAAATTTAGCTTGAAACAACGTAGATTTTAGGGAATAATTTATAGCGTTGTGCTCTATTGTTCCTCTCTTGTGTATGACTGCCTCGTTGGTCTAGTGGTTAGCATAGTCGACTGCGGATCACGAGGTCCTGGGTTCGATTCCCGGTCGGGCATAAAAAGTTAGGTATTGGGTTTTTCAATTAAGAAATTCTCAGTGCCAGCTCGGAGTTGGAAGTTGGCGGTGTTTCACCCCCGTGCCTCGGAGAGCACGTTAAGCCGTCGGTCCCGGTTATTATCACTAACATGATAATAGTCGTTAAAGCCCGCCAACCCGCATTGGAGCAGCGTGGTGGGTCTAAGCTCTAATTCCCGCTCTCCTGTGAGAGCGTAGGCCTGTGCCCAGCAGTGGGGCGTTAATAGGCTGTAGTGGTGGTGGTGGTAGTGGCTCTATTGTTTGAGAGCTTTTCTTTTTGTAATTTATTATTCAAAATGAAGAAAGATAGATTAGAGTATTCATTTACATTTTAAACCTGACAAAGAGGTGATATTTTAAAAGTTAATATTATATTATGACGTGGGAATGATAATCTTAATGATAAAGCATTATTGATTGATACAATAAGCACTACGTGACTAAAGCACAATATAATTTTTGGATTTAATTTGTCACATATCCTACGTATGTAATCGTACAATGATTATGTTATTTTTTTTAATTGTATGAGTAAAGTAATAAAAATAATTAAATACTTACACGTAAAAGACAACAACACTGAAAAAGTTGAGGATTTTTAACCGACCTCCAAAAAAGGAGGAGGTTCTCAATTCCGCGCGTATTTTTTTTTAAGTCATTTAATTAAGTAGACTAACGGCATCTTACCGGAACGAACATTAAAATTGAACTTATTATAGAGCCTTCTATAGGATATACTTACTGGCTCTTCCCAGTATAATATGTTTTCCAGAATGGCATTTGAGTTACAAAAGCAACGAAATATCTATCACTGTATGACGTCCAGAAAAAGTTAGGCTTTTTGCACAATTATTTGCATCCATACTGGAGAGATGATAAATATTGGTAGCGTTTTGCATCGGAACAATGGATTGGTTATTAAAAAAGGGAACGGAAACAAACTAATTGGCTACAATCAATCCAATCGTACTGAAACAATGATTGGAATCGCTGCAATATTATTCGTTTCATTTTATTTTCGGCTTATATTCCAGTGTATTGTTTGCTTTATTGTTCTTTTGTACTCTAAAATGTGTACACATTTAATTTTATCTTGAAATTAACGATAAATCCCTCGGGCTGATAAAATTCATAAGGCGGTCTATTTATTTTGTTGGATAATTATTGAGAGGCTTTTTCGGAATTTCTCAGTAATAATTATATCTCACATTATACCTATGAAATAGGTATTACATCATACCTATTACAAAAATTTGTCTTATGATGTAGTAATATCTATCATCCATACCAATATTTTAATGCGAAAGTGTGTCTGTCTGTCTGCTATGCTTTAACGGCCCATCTTTTCAACCGATTTGAATAAAATTTGGTAAAAATGTAAGTTAGGTAAGATGACATCTCGGGGAAGGACAAACCCTAGTTTTTATCCCGGAAAATTAAGGAGTTCCCGCGGGAATCAAAAAACTTAATCCACGCGGACGAAGTCGCGAGCATCATTTAGTATATTATAAATTCTATATTAAAAATCACAAATAATTAATATGTAGTATTTATTTTTAAAACAGTTACAAATACCATAAAAGGACTTAATAGGTTAAAAATCATCCTGAGTATTAAAATAAATGAACTCAGAACAAAAATAAATGAACCATCAAGTGATATTTATGTATGCACGAGTGCGCGCGAACACAAAATGTACTGTTTGGGATGATGCCGTGTGAATAGTTAATGTGAGCGGAATGAGGAGCGAGCGATCTTGTTTTTGGTCCATGCTGCAGGCTCTGGCTTTGCTGCCTACTATGGCGTTAAAAGGTATGTATATTAATATTTACTTATCGTATCATCGTACTTCATTTTTATCATTATCCATACTTCCATCTTACTTCTTACTAATATTATAAATGCCAAAGTTTGGATGGATGTATGGATGTATGGATGTTTGTTACTCAATCACGCCCCAACAGCTTAACGGATCTGGCTGAAAATTGGCACAGAGATAGCTAATAGTCTGGAATAGCACATAGGCCGCTTTTAATCCCGGAAAATTAAAGAGTTCCCGCGGGAACCACAAAACCTCGATCCACGCGTACGAAGTCGCGGGCATCAGCTAGTACTTAATATTATTAATGCGAAAGTGTGTCTGTCTGGCAGCTTCGCTTTCACGGCCCAGCTGTTCAACTGATTTTGATGAAATTTGGTACAGGGATAGTTTGTAAAAATTAAGGAGTTTCCGCGGGAATTGAAAAAAAATCCACGCGGACGAACTCGTGGGCATCATCTAGTAATATTATGAATGCGAAACTGTATTTGTTTGTTGGTTATCCTTCAATCACGCCGCAACAGAGAAACAGATCGACTTGATTTCTTATGTGTCTATAGCTGTAGACCTGGAGAGTGACATAAGATACTTTTTAGTCCCGAAAATTTAGGAGTTTCCGTAGAAATTTAAATAAAATACATATTTCACGCCGACGAATTCGCAGGCAGCAGCTAGACTACAAGTTAGCCATACACTGCAATCTCATATTGTGGTAAGTGAAGATACAGACTAGGATGGTAGCAGGCTAACTTGTTAGGCCGTTATTTAAAACCCATAACCCCTAATCGGTTTCTACATGTCACCCTACATGTAGTATACTTGAGAACGTGTTCTTAGTTTATTAAATTAAACCTACGTGGTTTTGCGCAGTGTACCCACCAAAACTGTAACAATTTTTCTTTTAATAAAAAAAAATAGGCCCTAGTTGAGATAAGTTGAGGTAATTGAAACATGACACAGTTATTGAAGTACATGACATAGTATATAACAACGTCTTATCATAATTGTTCTAAGTAAATGTAAACCAGGGCACTAAGAAGACTTACAATAGAAATACTGCCCTAAATACATAATAATACTTATGTTTTATCATATTTTAAAGACTTTGTCTTCCCACCACTATTAACGCCCACTGCTAGGCACAGGCCTTCGCTGTCATAGGAGCAGGGACTGAAAAACAGATTCATAAAGGTTACAGAATTATAAGTGTTACAGGTTGAATTGATAACAAAATCAATTCTGTAACCGTTTTCAATGTGTTTATATAACTTCGTTCCAATAAATAAAATAAATAACTACGAGTAAGCTTTCGAAGAAGGTATAAAGTCTGTCAAAGTGCGGGACATTTTTAGACCGCAGGAGCAGTTTTGCTGGCAAAAGTTGAGTCCCCTTAAGTTAAATCATCACGACGACGTCATCAACCGTTCTTATTATGTTAAGCGTCCTAAGCAAATAGTACGGGGATATTAATATTTTATAGCGTATTTGACGTATGGACTTTGCAGTATTATTTTTCTACACATTTCATACCCATTCATACAAGCGGTGACGTGGTATCGTGTTATTACAATAATATGAAAATATCAGTATGTTTTTTAACCAAATTTTATAAAAAGCTTCCACAAATCCAAAAAAAATATCCCGTCGCCGTATAAGATATATTATTACTAGCTGATGCCCGCGACTTCGTCCGCGTGGATGGAGGTTTTTTGGTTCCCGTGGGTACTCTTTAATTTTCCGGGATAAAAAGTAGCCTATGTGTTATTCCAGAATATAATCTATCCCTGTGCTATATTTCATCCAGATCCGTTCAGCCATTCTGGCGTGAATGAGTTACAAACATCCATACATCCATACTCACAAACTTTCGCGTTTATAATAATACTCGTATAGTAGGAAGTATAATAAAATAAATAAAAATTATTTATATTTTATAAGTTGTCATTTTGTCATTTCATCTGTCATTTTTATTTAATAATAATAAATAAATAAATTTCTTTATTGGGCCCTTGACTGCGATCTCACCTGATGGTAAGTGATGATGCAGTGAAGGATGGTAGCGGGCTAACCTATTACGGGTACGGCAATTATATTATTAAACCCATACCCCTAATCGGTATATACGCCGGAACGCTAAATCGCTTGGCGTTACCTCTTTGTCGGTAGGGTGGTAACCTGTCAGACAAAATTCTGAAATTAAATATATGTCACCGTAAGATTGCAAAAACCGTTAGATTATAATCCAACTAGCGATATTGTAAATTGTCGACGGATTGTGAACCGTTCAATGTTCCGAGTGTCAATTTTTGAAATATTCATTGTATTTACGTTTTCTTGTCTCTTTCTTGTAGGTTAGATTAGACACACCTACTTGACATAAATGATCAGTTTGGTTTTGTCGGGTTAATATACCTAACAGATTACAATCTACCGAAAAATAATGCGTTATATTGTAATCTTTCGACAGTTTACAATATCGCTAGTAAGATTACAATCCAACGGCCTTTGCAATCTTACGGTGACATATACCCGAATTGACCCTGCGGGGAATCGAACCCGCTCCCACGATTAGACCTCAATTTTAAAGTTGTCAAAATTTAGTAAAACACCGTATCTTTTCCATATAACATTTTCAGTTCTGAAACCGGTGACCTAGATCAAATTGCATACTTACGGCACCAGATGTTCGATGCTATAGTCATTTTAGAGCTGAAGCTAAGGATTTGCCGTTACTTTAAATTATGACTAAATTTATGAAAGTGTGTCTGCGTAGATTCTGGATTTAAGGCTCAATTCACATTGCAAGAGAGTTTTGCATATCGTCTAGCAACACAAAATAGGTATTGTAAGTACACGTTACATTCCTGTATATTATCTTCATACCCCAACATTTTAGTTACTGAAAAGAGCAACTTCAAGAGTATCTAGCCAGTTCTACGTTCTAAACTATTAATTAGTCAAAGTCCAAGTTCCAAACTAGAGTCAAAACAATACGTATCATAAGAGACACATAAATATGTCCTTCATAAAATAAACGAATTTGAGTTTGATTTTAAGTAATGGAAATCATTTTCACTTTTTATGATTTAAGTGGTGATTAAGACACCCAGCCATCCTGTAAGGGGTCGCGGGTTCGCACCTTCAACGTATCGAAGTTATGTGCGTTTTAAGAAATTTTATAGGTATCACTTGCTTCAAACGGTGAAGGAAAACATCGTCAGGAAACATGCATGCCCGAGAGATCTTCGACATCTTCTCGAAGGTGTGTGAAGTCTGCCAATCCGCAATTGGCTAGCGTGGTGGACTATGGCCAAATTCTTCTGATTCCGAGAGGAGACTTGAGCTCAGTAGTGAGCCGGCAATGGGTTGCTAAGAGAGAAAGAGATATATAACCATCTGTAGTGCCATTGACCCTAGAATGTCAAATACAGCATAATGAAAGAAGTAGATCTTTAATACGCTATAATCCGCCACAGTAAGTAAACGTCTACGTGGCACAGTATGCATCTTGCGATATATTCACCACACCACACTTCCAAGTTATTCTCAACGTACGTTTTAGTCTGACACCGGAGCATATCTTCAGGAGATGTTGACTCGATAATGCTCGCTTGTAAAGACTTTTGTGTGGTATGGTGAATATCGCAAGATACTAGATAGATTATTTATTTCAGCTTATTTTTATTCATTTTTTTTTCTTTTTTTTTTCAATTTAAATATATTATAAGTAGATAAAATTAAAATCTAAATTAAATCTAAATTAAAAACTAAAAACTAAACATTAAAAATATCATCTGACCCGCTGCAATGAGGCAGTGTGCCCAGAACGCTGGCTGCGTTACCCCGCTGAATAGCCAAACTTATATGTTGGCCGAGGTAACTGCCAGCCCTCCGGTCACCTGTGGACTCTGTGAGACGAGAAGATAGATCCTTAAAAAAGGATCTGGCATCTTCGCCCCACGACCCCAGGGTTTCAACACCTAAAGGCACAAAAATGAAATTATTTTCAGTAATTTCATACTTGCGCCTCTTGGCTATTTCTGCATTAGTGGCCGCCGCCCCCGCTGACATGGAGGACGCCAGCAAGTGGGATAACGCTAGCGTATCCACGCATGTGGCATCCAAACAAGCGACCTTCCTTGCTTCCACGGAACAAGAGCCATCACTGCGCGCCAAGCCATTTAGGCTCTAACACTGCAGGCACTTTAGCGGTGGCAAGAGACCTACGAATGATGTCGTTCAGGGAAGCATGTCGCGAAAGACGACCGGCACTTTTAATACAAGAAAGCCCGTGATGGCCATACGCGTCCACTGCCCCACCACAGTGGCAAAGATGTGGCTGTTGTAACTTGGCGCCAAGTCGAAGACCAACCGCAATCGTCAGAGTGAGGTGGTCCAACAGAGTGCCTAAATGCTTAGACGGGAGAGCATGAAGCCAGTAACGTGATTCATTTTAATTAAATTTAATTTTCTATGCTCAATACTAATAATAATATGACTTCAAAAATATTATAGTTAAAGATGTTGTTGAACCCTAAACCTTCGAGGTAAACCAGTTTAATATCTCAACCGTTCTCACGGTCCTGAGGGCCTACTACCAGCGCTTAAAGCCGTATACATTTTAATATTGCTAACGTTCGTGTTTTAGAACTATAATCTTTATTTTAGGGATGTCAAGGCACGTGACATAAAACTGTCATTTTTGGAATAATACTGCTCTATGCGATGGCAGTAACCCCTCCTGAACCTAGTGACCTGTAGCAAATTGCACACTTATAGCGCCAGATGGTTGATATAATAACCACTTCGGCGTGAATATTGCCGGAACAGGGTGTCCCCGTTTCTTTAAGTGTTCGGAAAATCAATGACATCATTTGCCTAATTGCTTAACTGAGATGGTACGGCTTATTGGAAAGAAAAATATGGTTTGGAAGTGTTGAAATATTAATGCATATTTCAATATTCATATAATTTCATCGATTTAGACTTCTAAAAGTACTTTCGAACGGTAGTACAATACAATTAAATCCATACTAAGCATACTAATATTATAAACTTGAAAAGTCATTCAGTCAGTCTGTCTATTTTTGGATTTAAATGGATTTTGATGAAATTTGGTCGGAAATAGGCTATTTTTATCCTGGAGATCCTATAGAGCTCCTGTGGAATTATTAAAAACCTAAATTTACCAAGTTCCGGGTATTGATATTATAAAAGAGATAATCTGGCTGACTTTAAGATTGTACATAGTTACTTGTACTATTACACAATACTTGTACTTGTACTATTACTTGTACAATACATAGCTCTACCGCTGTGTCTGCAATAGAATATTACTGCCCAGGCCGGAAATAAAGCAATTCACGTCTCGTCCTTCCAATATTACTCAGCCAAGAATTGCTTTATTTCCAGCCTGGCCAGTACTGTACTATTTTATGTACTCGAGATCTAAGACAAGAGATAAAACAGGGTGGTTACTACAATCGTTAAAAGCAGTATTATTTGAAACTAACAGTTTTATGACACGTCCCTAAAATATGGATTATTCTAAAACACGAACAACAACAATATTAAAACTATACGGAGTATTCCCCCACCGTGACCCGCAGATAGAAGTCAACCAAAGGACTTGACTTGCCCACCGATAAAATAAATAGGAGTCAAGCAAAGAGTAATGGGTTCGATGTACTTTTGCAAAGGCGGTTAAAACGTAAATACAGCGGCTTAAGATAGTTATTTAATTAAGTCGATACGAAATCACTCATTTAAAATTTGAAGAGCTTAATTATAAACTTAATAGAAAATAATTTCATGGGACCGTAAAATATTATACACAGTCTTAAGCTTTCAACGATCTATTGTATACTTTAAAAATAATAAAATCTATTTAATATAACTCATAACGACTATAATATGTTGACTAGTCTTATCAAAAATCCCGTAAGGATTCTTTGATTCTGGTATGAAAAGATGCAAAAAACATATCTTTTTGAATGCAGTTCTTAGTTATATTTATAAAGTTATATTTAATTAGGTATCTTTTATCAAGGTAAAGAGAATGTTAGAAAAGTCGCCATTGTTCTTTTAACCAAATGGGTTCATTCATTGTGGCACGAAGGAGTAAAAAACATCTAAACTTTCTCATTTAAGTATACTATTATTACAATAAAAAATATTACCTGTTATTACTAAAGCAAACCATTAGTCCATAATTAGAAGTTAATTGGTAATAATCTCCCCTTTTTTCCTTATTAACAAAGCCAATAGGTATTTTCCTGCCAGATGTTCCCGGTTCATTCACTCCTGGGAATAATCTACGTAATAAGTAGCTGGGTGGAAGGACCGACAGCGTGGTATCCTCATTTCATTGAAAGCTGAGAAAATCAATGTAACGAAGGTTACTGTAATTTTCTCGTCTTTCCTAAGGCCTTAGTTTGATTTTCGACGTTGGATAAATATTAACAATATAAATGTTATTTCAAGTAAGTACTTACTTTGAACATGGTGATTGATTAGTTCGTTTGTTTTACTTTTTGTCATTAGGTACCCATTATAAACATACGATAAAAGCTTTTTTTTAAAAAAAAAAAATTTCAATGTACTTACCTTTTGAAAATAAGGAGAGATAGACTATTCAATAAATTCTTACTCCTTTCGAACAGGACCTCTTGGTGGTTTTTTTTTCTGAACAGAATCCATATTCATGCGAAATTATATCTGTCTGTCTGTTTGCTAAGCTTTACCGACACATCTGTTTAACCGATTTTAATGCATTTAGGGATCGGCTACTTTTAATTCCGGAAAATAAGAGTTGCCACAACGATTTTCGAAAAACTTAAATCAAAGCGAAGTCTTTTTTTCCTCTACAAGGTCAACCTTGACTGCGGTCTCACCTGATGATAGGTAATGATGAGTAGGTATAAGTAGTAGTAGTGAGTCTAACATGGTAATCTGTTAGGGTACATTAAAACCCATATCCCATTCGCATGAAAATCGAACTTAACGTGAGCGAATCTGCGGGTAAAAGCTAGTTATTATGATAAATTTAAGTTTAAACGAATATGCATAACGTTAAAAACTTGGCACCTGCACCTGACAGTGTCTTCTAATGGGAGTTTCGAACGTGTTTGGGGACACTTTACAGTTTGGACTCTAGGATCAATAGTTTTCAAACAAGCGATAAATCTATTTCAACTTGGTTTAACTACTTTGGAATTTTAAACTAATTTTCAGTTTGGTTCACACTATCACACTACAGCCTATTAACGTCCCACTGCTGGGCACAGGCCTCCACTCTCATAGGAGAGCGGGAATTAGAGCTTAGACCCACCACGCTGCTCCAATGCGGGTTGGCGGGCTCAGTTTGGTTGTATTCATACTAATATTATAAATGTGAAAGTGTGTCTGTCTGTCTGTCTGTCTGTCTGCTACGCTTTCACGGTCCACCTGTTCAACCGATTTTGATGAAATTTGGTACAGGGATAGGTTGTAGCCCGGGGAAGGACATAGGCTACTTTTTATCCCGGAAAATTAAAGAGTTCCCGCGGGAATAAAATAAACTCAATCCACGCGGACGAAGTCTCGGGCATCATCTAGTCATTTGATATTTTAGTTCGATAAATTTGTTTTATTAGGTATATTCTTCGTAAAATTGTTTTAAACCTGTTTAGATTGATGGGTCGTGAAAAGTTGACGAATAGTATCACATAGTTTGATATAGGTACAGATGGATAGACAAACACTTTGGCATCTATAATATTAAAACAAATAAAAATTAGTCTGTCTGTCTACTACTCTTTAACAGCCTATCTCTTCAACATTTCAATGAAATTTGGACGGTACAGAGATAGGTTGATCCCCGGGGAAGGACATAGGACATTTTTCCCGGAATATGAAGGAGTTTTCGTGGAAATTAAAATACTTAGGTAATTCACGCGGACGAAGTCGCGGGCATCGTATTGTAATTATTTAAATTGTAAGTGCAAAAATCGAACGCCGCACTGGTGAGCTAAAAAAATTAACGATTTATAAAGCAAGGAAAAACAAAGAACACAGCGACACGTGGGAGTGATTTGCACCTGACAGCGATCGCTTGAGTCTCACGCTCGAATGCGGATCCATTCATTTTGATGAATGGACACTTTCAAAATGAACACTGGCAAGTGCACCCTCTTTTTTTTTCTTGACTAAGCATTTCAAAAATAAGCCTCTTGTACCGGTAACTGGTTACCATAACTACAGCAGATTTTAACTATTCTGTGTCAAGGAATAACTATTTATCTATATAAATATAAATAAAAATGAATGTTGCTAAGCGCATAACTCGAGAACGGCTCGACCAATTCGGCAATATTTTTTTTGGATGTTCCCTAGCTTGCACGGAATGTTTTTATTTAAAAAAAAATTAAAGTTCCCGCCGGAATTAAAAAACCTCAAATGGATGTATGGTACTCAATCACGCCAGAACGGCTGAACGGATCTGAATGAAATTTGGCACAGAGATAGATTACAGTCTGGAAAAACATACATACCTATTGTTAGCATTATTACTGTTTGTCATTATATTATCTCATGAAACAGGAAGTAATCTGTCAATTTGACTCCTTTGTGTCCTCCTCTCTCACTCCTCATGTCATTCGGTTTAATTTGCAGATACGGACGCGCCATATCGCACCCTTAGTAATATAAAGCCTTAAAACAAAAAAGTAGCTTTTTGGGAATACGTGTTTAAAGATTCTGAATAGTTTACATTGCAACTTATTTTTCTAATAAAATGCTTAGTCTTTTAGTTATAAATGAGATTTTCTTCAGATTTATTCTTCGATACCAAGACTATAAGTAGCCATCAATAAAAATAAATAATAATATGAAATTCCATAAATTATAAGTATTTGAAAACACACTTTTAAGTTAGGCCCATATAGTACAAAAATATGCCATCGCACATATAACAATTTACGTACCATAATGAACCAATAAGATATAATACCCTTCAATATCTTAAGATTTTGACAAAATAGCGACCTATTATGAATCAAACCCAAAAATAATAGCATATTTTTGTAATTTGTGTATTAGCACAACTACAAATGGTTCTTTAAAATACAAAATGTTTAGAACAAAACTCCCCTGTTTGATTGTCATAGAAGAGCACAAACACGAATTGCACAACGTTTGAACGGTCTGCCTTCGACAAGAATGGTCACGTTACTGGTTTCGACCTTATAGCAGTAAAAACGGGAGACGAGCGGGGGGGAGTGTGAGAGAGACACAAATATATTTACCGAGCCGTTAATGTTCTTTTTCTCTCTCTGTCAGCGGTAACCGGTAGATAATTTCGTTTTGTGCCCTTAGCATTCAAAATCAAACTTTTCAAAAATGTTGACTTGACCCCTTATATTATTAAGGGTGCGATATTGAAAATAGTCAGTATACAGTACTTTTCCTTTTCTTTGTAACCCTTTTATCGTAAGCGCCGGGGGTTAGGAAAGGCGACGAGAATCTGACGTGGGGCCGATTTGCGACTGTCACCGTATGCTAATACTCCACTTATCGTGATCTATGGTGCTATAAACATAATAAGCAAATACCTAATTTTAATACTTAATAACATTTATTAACTTTAACTTTAACTTAACGTTTTTCTACGAAATCCTTAATAATGGACACCGAACCATTAAAAAAATTGATTCTTTTTGTTTTTTTTAAAACGATAAAAATTTTGTGTAGTGTAGGGGGTTAGGCGGGCTCACGAAATTGAGACTTAGCCGGTTTGCACCTGTCATCGAATGCTAACGTCCTGCACGCTGTGGACTCTAATATTTGGTACCCATTTCATCAGCTTTTAACAATTTACTCTTTCAAAAGATTATTTTCTATAATTTTATTGGAAATTTTGTTTCTTTCCCTATTCTATAAAACCCTTATATCGTGGAGCGCCGCGAGTTAGGCGAGGAGACGAAAATTTGACGCGGGGCCGTTTGCACCTGTCACGGTATGCTAATACGGACTACGTGGACGACGGAATATGGATCAATAAATAATCTAAATAGAACTCCATCCGAAAATGCATTCTGGATACATATTCGCGAATTTAACACAATTTACATTTTCAGATGTTTGCATTTTAATAACACTATGAGGATTTTTTAAATTTTCATTCGTATTTGAGTCTGATTTATTTTTAAAACAGATGGAACTGAATTGTCTGTGTTTTTCCAACTTTTAAGATTTTTTTTTGTTATGTATTTTTTAATAAGCATGTTACTTCTTACAAACTTTTATTTAAATAATATGACGTCACTCTTATATCAATATGGCGGACGATATAGGCTCTAATCATTTTAATGATTTAAGACGAAGTCTACTTCGTTTTATTAAGTTAAAGCAAAAACATGAAATTCATACAGAAATTAGAAATTCTTGACGTGAGTATCGATTTGAAAAAAAAAGGAGCCTTGTCACATAGACAAAAAAGAAATCCCATAGAGTGCCGTTTTTTCACTCTATTTAAAATAATATCATACTTAAAATCTTTAAAAACAATAAAAACATCATATGCGCCAGCACCTACTTAGAAAAAGTAAAATAAATAAATGATGTTCTTTGTTTAGTATCGTTGTCGAATAACAATGCATCGAGACGTGGTTACCTTGTTTCGATCATGAATATCCGCAACATGTGAACTGATATACCAACAACCTTTTGACTAAATACAGTTACTAGTTTCTACACCAATCGATAACTAACTTTAAGCACACAGAGCCAAGGTTTAATATCGAAAACTCAAACTACTAATGCCCGTATAACTTTGTACCATCCGCCTTTGTTATTACAGGCACTAAGTTTTAAAGTCGAAGTTCTGTTACTTGTCGGCTATTTATATAACTTGTGCTGAAATGTCTTCATTATTATCTTAAGATTCATTATTATAGAAATTTTAAGAAGCTCTGATTAATTGTTCGGACATGGTGATCGGATTTCTAAATTCAACATTTTTTTTTGCGATCAGTAATGAAATGTAGATTTTCAACCATCATACTAATATTATAAATGCGAATGTGTGTTTGTTTGTTGGTTTGTCCTTCAATCACACCGCAACGGAGCAATGGATCGACGTGATTTTTGACATGGGTATAGTTGAGGACCTGGAGAGTTACATAGGCTACGTTTTATCCCGGAAAATTAAAGAGTTTCCGTGGGAATCAAAAAAACTTTTACCACGTGGATGAAGTTGCCGGCATCAGCTAGATTGTATAAAACAAAGGTAAATGATAGTATTTATGGTAATCCAATTCATGCGAAACCGAAGCAGGTCATGTAGCCTACCTAGCAGCCCACTCCTTAGATATCCAGAAAAAATACTATAATAAGTATATCATTAGAAAAAGGTGTCGAGGCGTGCAATTTCAATGTAACATCTCTCCCCATTACTGAAAGTAATTCGCAAAAAGAGAAAAATAAGCAAGATCGTAAAAATATAATATTCTCGGAATTAAAACATAGAAAAAATATTCCCAATGACGCAAAATTATTCGTCCATACATTTCCCTCGAGAGAGCGCGCGCGAGGCCAATATTTGTGTAGCGAACTAGCTAACGCCGGTGCCGTTGCCTGCTTAATAGATGTATGTGAAATATTTGACTTATCTTATAATGTTGTCGGTCTGTTTGTCTTTCTGCTTGCTGCCATTTCTCGCTTCATACATTTTACTCATTTTGGTACATATAAGCTAAGCTCTAATTCTCTCTCTCCTATGAGAGTGGAGGCTTGTGCCCAGCAGTGGGACGTTAATGGGCTGTAGTGGTGGTACAGGTAATGCCCAAATGAGTGACTAAAAATATTAATTTTTCAGTTTAAAATGTTACATTTCATCCATAGAGGTTGTATAGTACCTATAATATCTCTATGATTTCATCGCTTAATTTATTACTGTGCAAATAATGCCAACGTTACATTTCCGTGCCGAACAGCCAGGCTGATACTGTGCACAAAGAAAGAGCCATTCTCTTTGTGTCACCAGATGAGGTAATCGCGTTGAAATGCCACTATTTTTATTTAGCTGCAGGCGACCGGCTAAAAATGACAGCTGCAGTGTAGCAAACGCAATCACCTCTGATTGGTGAATACTCTTCCACTATTGGACAAAATCTATTGACGCAGCAAGAATACCATTAATTGAACCAATCACAACAATTGAAGCTGTAACAATGATTGATCCAGGTTTTACACAATCGCCCTACAGTTTTTAGCAACAAAGTTTGTTGACCCTCCCTGACGTGTCAACAAACTTTACGTCCATCGTAGAATTATTCTATGACCTCCATCGTAGGCGTCCATGGACCCAGTCTCTGATTCCAGAGATAGCAAAGGTCACGTTCATATTCAATGTTCTAATGGCGCTTGATATTGACGCTCTACGAGTGTTGGCCAATGAACTTGTGAATTAATTATTGCTGCCAGAGAGTTGTGAAATTTTTCGAAGTTCGTATGAACACTCACAGTAGTGTCAAGTGGTCTTGAACAGTGAACACGTTTGCCAAGTGCACTCACTTCACGATTCAAAAGCACTTTGTACCTAAAAGCTTATTTGAATAATATAATATAAAGCTTTTCTATTTAGTTCTTCTCTATTGGCCGATTGCATTGGGCCAATCCAGAATAATATTATAAATGCGTATGTATGTCTGTCAGTCTGCTACGCTTTAACGGCCCATCTTTTCAACCGATTTCATTGTTTGGTATAAGATAAGATAAGATATTTATTTATTGCAAAAATACACGTGAAAAGTTCTTACAATATTTTTGGAAACAGTGTACTACCAAATAAGGCGTGCAATTATTAGCAGCTTACATCATAATATCTAAGTTATTGTTACGTGATGCAATTTAACAATTACATAAACACATCAGTACCACACATGATTATCAATTACAGGTTACAATATAACAAATCATATAGTTATCCTTGAAATATAAATAAAAGCTGAATATTATTAAATAGTTACAAAAGTCATTAAATCTAATATTGTTAATAAAATTTCAATATGAAATTATAAAGATACATTTTATGAATACCTGGGATTTATTATTATTTTACACCTAGTTATTAATGTCAAACTATATCTAAATGTAAACATGATATGTCAATAATAATCATTATACCTACAGAGAGAATCATTGATCGTTAAACACGTAAAATCATAGTTTATGATACATTTTTAAGATGTTCTTATGTACCTATTTAGTTTTACTCATACATATTCTAATTAATATTATCCTGCAAGAACTCATGAACAGTGTAATAACATTTATTTAATGTTCGTTTGTCCAACAAAAGTTGTCCAAATAATATGTCCTAAAAAGGACATACCTATTCAGTTCTAACTATGCTTAGCTTTGCGACTCCCTAAAATTAAATTAATAATTTAATTAAAGTGAAATAATAATATTATGTTGATTTCTACACCAACGATAATAATCTCATTTTACTTGTTAATAAGTTGAGGTTTCTCGCTAAATTAAATGTTAAATATTAATTTCCAAGGAAGGCCTTTACGGCGAGGCTACATCATCTATGCAAATTAGACTGCTTTCAAACGGAAACTCAAGCTCTGTGGTCGGTTTTGACGACCTCCCTAGCGCAGTGTTGAGCGCTGTTGTCTTAACGTGCGGTGGACCCGGGTTCGATTCCTGGCAGGGTCAATTTGGGAATTTATAATTTCGAAGTTTTCTCAGGTCTGGCCTGGCTGGAGGCATCGGCCGTGACTAGTTAGCGCCCTACCGGCAAAGACGTGTCGCCAAGCGATTGAGCGTTCCGGTACGATACCGTGTAGAAACCAACTAGGGTTTAATATAACTGCCATGCCCCTAACAGGGTAGCCCGCTACCATCTAAGACTTCACCATCATCACTTATCATTAGGGCTAACTTGTAGTGGATTAAAAATGTAGTCTATTTCACCCGACTGTGCAGCGCAAAAGAGTAGTTACATACATGTTCATCAGAGTATAATAATCCATACTAATATTATAAATGCGAAAGTGTGTCTGTCTGTCTGTCTATCTGCTACGCTTTCAAGGCCCAACCTTTCAACCGATTTTGATGAAATTTGTTACAGGGATACGTTGTATCCCGGAAAAGACATAGGCAACTTTTTATCCCAGAAAATCAAGGAGTTCCCGCGCGGGAATCAAAAAACTTAATCCACGCGGACGAAGTCGCGGGCATCATCTAGTAATTGATATGTTTGTTTGTGCGCATTGAATTCGCTGACTGATTTTGATTATTCTTGTCTAAAAAGCTTTTAATCTTGTTGCAGATGCTCAACCGACGACAAAGAAATTCTCCCCAGAAGAACCAGCCTTCGAAAGGCCGATCGGTAACCATACGTTCTTCTTGGGCAGAGAAGCGGTGCTTGGTTGTGCTGTCACTAATCTCGGAAAGCATAAAGTAAGTAGCTGTTTTTTTTTTAATTTTACTACTATGTTAGCCCTTGAATGCGATCTCTACTGCTGGTAAGTGATGCGGGCTAAGATGGTAGTGGGTTAACCTGTTAAGGGTACGGCGGTTATATTAAACCCATACCTCTAATCGATTTGTGCATTTCATTGTACCGGAATGCTTCATTGCTCGTTGCCTAGTCCTCGCCGGTAGGGTAGTTACTATAGCTACTGCCGAAGCTTTCAATCAGACAAAAAAAAGTAGATTTTACCACAAAACTGTGAGAAACAAAAAAAGGGCGGATAAACAAATATCTCAAAAGCCAGCAACACATTGGTGGTTCCTCTGGTGATGCAAATGTTCATGGGCGGCGGTAATCACTTAACATCAGGTGACCTGCCTGCTCGTTTGCTCGCTATCTATATATTTAAAAAAAAAACCGTGAGCGTTGGCATCCTTACGTGGTCGCGATGTTCAATCAAGTTGTGCCTACAAGGCAAAAGTGAATAGACATTTTCTAGGTAAGCGTGCTCCAACATAGACCGCATCATTGCTTTTCTAAACATGATGTCGTCAAGCGCAAGCCTGTCTTCCAAAATTATCTAATACTTGCCTAGACTGATTTTCTTAAAATGAATTACCTTTTGTAGTTATTACGAAGTAATTCATACAAGACGCCATCCACGCCCATGACGTATCTCTATCTATTGAAAACTACCCGACCGCGATAAGGTACAGCGTAGAGTAATTACGTGTACAATGTATATATTATACCATAATACTCCTCAGAGACTCTAGTAGAGTAGGTATAAATAGACGGTATTGGTATTTCTACCAGTACTAGATAAGTCCCTTTGCAATGCAGATATATGCGAGACGTCAATTGTGGTGTCCACTCGGGCATTTGAACGGGAATTTCCTGTGTACATTGTACAGTGTACACACTAAGGTACACATAGTAATTTGGTCGAGTATCAATGAATACGACCTCCCTGACTATGAATTTGATGACCTCCCTGGCGCAGTGGTGAGCTCTGTATTATTTTAGTGGAAGATCCCGGGTTGTCTTCTCGGCAGGGTTAATTTGGGATTTTATAATTTCTGAATTTATTCTGCCCCCTGATTGTGTAAGAAAATCGTAATTGTTTGTCAAACGTATAATCCGACCTGTGTAAGGAGTTCATAGATGTCTACTCGTCAAAAAGCATGAATGAACTTCTTGAACAGTTCGAATCAGATAAACGTTCTTGAAATATAATAAAAACAATAATTAATTAAATATAAATAGAAAAGGTCTCCGATCCAGTCGGAGGATTGCAGCAGACTCCAGAAAACCTGGAGTTATATATTAAAAAAAAACAGTCAAATGATTACGATTTCCTTAGAGTTTAGACAATTGGGCCTTTGGTCTGGTCTGTGGGAGGCGGCGGACTGGGTGGGCGGGGTTTCAACCTTCCTACGCTAAATAAAATTAGAATAATATTTTCCTAGAAATAATAATTTATATATATAATTTGGAGTACTGAGACGTTAACAGTTTAATGGAAATAAGGGTTCCTAAAACTACTTTATACATTGAAACAATTCAGATCAAAAATTAAAACCTGTCTTAACTTTCGCTGTCAAACCCTTTATCTGTCTTAACTTCGCTTTAATACATTATTTATCATATTTTCTTTTCTAGCTAGACATAATTGGATGGTTATAGCTGAACAGTTAAGACTTCGGCCTACAATTTGGGGTGTCTAGGGTTTCAATCCCGAATCACTAAATTTGTTTTCGCTTTAAGAAATTAAATATTGCCTTCCTTTAATGGTGAAGGAAAACATCTTCGTTTTGTTTCGTTTCCTTAGGTTTCGTTTGCCATAATGACCTCAAAGGTGTGAGATGTCCGCCAATCTGCATTTAACAGCATGGTGGAGTATGGCCGAGAGAGTTTGCCATAATGGTCTCAGCATGGTATGGTATGGCCTCAACTCTTCTCTATTTGTCTGCCTGTCTATTTGTTACCTTTAAACGGTCAATTTGTCAACGTGCCCCAACCTTTTGCCCGGAAAATCAAAAATTAAAAAAAAAACAAGCGGATGAAATTGACGACCTCCGTGGCGCAGTCTGTAGCGCTGTTGCCTTAACGTGCGGGTTCGATCCCCGGCAGGGTCAGTTTGGGAATTTATAATTACTGAATTTTCCCTGGTCTGGCCTGGTGGGAGGCTTCGGCCGTGGCTAGTTACCACCCTACCGGCAAAGACGTGCCGCCAAGCGATTGAGCGTTCCCGTACGATGCCGTGTAGAAACCGAATAGGGGTATGGGTTTAATGTAACTGCCATGCCCTTAACAGGTTAGCCTGCTACCATCTTAGATTGCATCATCACTTACCATCAGATGAGATCGCAGTCAAGGGCTAACTTGTAGTGGATAAAATAAAAATAAATAAAAAATAAATTGCATCATCTAGTTGGTTATACATAATTAAACACTGATACAAGTTTGTTCAAACCATGTCCAAACTCAAATCAAACTATTGATTGTTTTGCCCGAAAACAGTAGTTTCTGTGCTTAGTTTGACCATTACGGTAAACAGTACTGAACCCTCGGTCCGTCCTAGTGTGGGAACAAACATTTGCGCCCCACTTAGGCCCCGTGTTCTTGTTTATTTTCGTGTTGCGTGGCTTGTTTTTGGATATAACAATAATATTCTGAAATAGGACTCTGCTTGGGTTTCCACGTAGATCTCCTTGGATCCATACTAATCTATACTACTATTATAAATGCGAAAGTTTGGATGGATGGGTGGAAGGATGTATGGATTGATGGATGTTTGTAACTGAACTATGCCAGAACGGCTGAACGGTTCTGGGTGAAATTTGGCACAGATTTGGATTATAGCCCGGAATAACACTTATGGTACTTTTTATCTCGAAAAATTTAGAGTTCCCGCTGGAACCAAAAACCCTCAATCCACGCGAACGAATTCGCGGGCATCAGCTAGTATAATAGACAGACACACTTTCACATTTGAAAGTGCGCCTGTCTACCTGTCTTTCTGTCTGCTGTGTTTTCAGTCAAAAATTGTATTGACCTACTAAGGTTGCTAACAATACTAAATGAATAAATAAATAAATGCTTTATTCCTTTATATTGTTGCATTTTAAATTAGTCTTAAAAAGAAAATAAATAAATAAACTGCGAAAAGGACTAGCAACAGTACAATAGGTAGTAAACTCAGCCTAGTGCTGGCTAAATAATTATGACAATCCTACGACACTCTGAACATATATAAAACGTGTGTGCCTGTTCAAAAATAAATCATCATTCAGATCTGATGAACAATTTGGAGATGGAAGGCGGAACTCCTCAACGGATTACAGAAAATTAATCCATTACAGCCCATTACAGTCCCACTGCTGAGCACAGGCCTCCACTCTCATAGGAGAGAGGGAATTAGAGCTTAGCCCCACCACACTGCTCCAATGCGGGTTGGCGTGCTTTAACGACTATTATCATGTTAGTGATAATAACTGGGACCGACGGCTTAACGTGCTCTCCGGGCTAGTACTGGGAATTTCTAATCAGAAAAAACCAACACTTAATTATGGCCTGACCCGGGACTCGAACCCGGGACCTCGTCAGCCGCAGTCGAACATGATAACCACTAGACCAACGAGGCAGTTAAATTAATCACTAGAATGTATTTGCTACCAGTGGTAGATTCACTCGATGATTCAAAATCACTTTGAAAGTTTATTAGAAAAAAAGTACTTATTTATTTAATAGCTTATTAAAAAGTAGATTTTTAACGTTTTGGTAATACAGGTAAAGTCACAAGTGCAAAGCCGGGTCGGGTCATAAATAATAATAAGTGTAGGTACGTCTGCCTGTTTTTTCTATTCATTGTCATGTTAATCAGAATGACGTCAGACTTCATACAGTTGTTGTTGACACTTTCGTAAAGTTTTCTGACACTTTCCCATAAACGAACATTGCGCGAGACGCATTGCAACCAATGCTGGACTTTAGCTTGTTTATAATAGTCAATAGGTACTCAATTTACTGATTCCATGCAGGCATACAATGTGTCTCTTATGTTACGTCATGTTTTGACTCTACCACAATAAATACAAATTTTCTTAAGAAATACAAACATAAGGAAGATTTGACTTAAATAAATCCAAGTGAGAAAAGCAACTTTATTTCTAAGAAAAACCTTTGTCTAATTTACCGTAAAAATAAACCCCACGCAACGAACACAGTCCACTGGTTCCTTCCACCCTTGAAGCAATCACAAAATTAATTACACGAAAACAATAAGCGGAACTCGTCACCCGTCTTGGCCTAAAATACTATTCTCGGAGTCTGTTTACACAGCTTCGCTGTTGACGGTGCCGGAACTAGAAAATCTGTTGGCTTTGAAGTTCGCTACAATTTGAAGTCAAAGTCAATGTATATTTATTCAAAACTAGATGATTCCCGCTACTTCGTCTGCGTGGACCAAGTTTTTTCGATTCCCGCGGGAACTCTTTAATTTTCCGGGATAAAAAGTAGCCTATGTCCTTCCCCGGGATACAACCTATCCCTGTACCAAATTTCATCAAAATCGGTTGAGTAGTTTGGCCGCGAAAGCGTAGCAGACAGGCAGACAGACACACTTTCGCATTTATAATATTAGTATGATATATAAAAATATAACTTTATAAAATATATAAATATAAATATAAGTATGGATTAGTATGGATAGTGGATACGATATTTCTATAAATCGTAGTATGTAATTTACCTTGACGTTTTCAACGACGATATCACGGTTAAAAGGCGACATCTATTAGAGAATAGCACCACTGCACAACCGGGCCGCAATCTGTGACTTAGAATTAGATTTCACAATAAACAATAAGATGCCGGGGACAAAAGCGACTAATCGTAGAAAAAAAAAAGAAATCAGCGAGCGAAAGCGAAACAAAAGACCGTCTCACAACAGGGTAATACACTGGTTTACCTTACGCCACAGAGCAGTGATAACGGTAGGTCAATAGGTCAGTTCTGTGATTACTGATTTCTAAGAAATAAATGAAAAGAATGTCCGCAACAGACTTTGCAACGTATATATATTTAGTGTAAGAAAAGATCGTTTGTTTTGTGGGAACGAGTAAAGAAAGCATTGGTTTATTATAATTTAAACAATAAGTTACCTTACTGTCAGAGAAAGATGACCTCTAACGAATTAAAAATAAACCGTGTGTAGAAATCAAAATTATTTTTTACTTTACAGTGGCTTTGGAAGTCGGTGTTTCGGAAAGAATTTTTATTTTTAACTTTTTAGTGTAGTCCTAATCCCTTAGGCTTAGGAGTGCAGTACCCTGCAGCATCAGAGTTGAGGAGTTGGGACTTGGGTTTAAGTGTGAAGTCGTTGCTTGACACCTACAATATAAATACACCATTAAAAAAATCCTTAACCGCTATTTTTAAGGACTTCTGTACCCTGCAGCATCAGGGTTGAGGAGTTGGGACTCAGAGTTGAATCGTATACACGTGACTTGATACCTACTATATGAATTCACCATCATTTATGGGACCACCTCGCGAGCTTCCTCTAACCACTGAAAAAAATATTTTTCAAATCGGATTGGAAACCACGGATATAATATGCGGTAACATACAGTAAAAAAAGACGTGTGGCTCTCGGAGACTGCCGCGGTAAAGCTATTGCATAGCATTTTTATCAACTTACCTAACACTTTGGTTGCTATGACTACTTGTGTTGTTGACTTCAAGTTGTTGAAAATAAACCATATAAATTGTCATAGCAACCAAAGTGTTAGGTTTTTTGTCGTTACGGAATTTCTGGATCCGGTCTCCACGCTCAAGGCCCGCGATAGAAGCTATGCAATAGCTAATGCTAAGCTTAAAAAATAAAAAAAAATACGCGCCGAATTGAGAACCTCCTCTTTTTTTGGGAGTCGGTAAAAAAATGATTTGCTACTAAAATTTTCTTATTCAACTAATTGTATCATTCAATTCTTTTACGATCGATTGCAGCACAGAGGGTTTGGGTAACGTTAAATTTGACGACGTAAAAAAAGCCATTTTGTTTCTTCTACTTGTTATCGAAGTTTGATTTACAATCCTAATAATACATCTATGTTATGTACTGACTGGGTACCACTCACTTTGATAGTTTTTCTGTGGGCAACTTTAACGATTACAATACCTTTCTGTGGTGCCACCCGTTCTTGGTAATTTAAACTGACTTACAAAAAATTAATAATGTAAAACTTTCCAAAGCCGACCAATAAATCTGTCTAAATCCAGTAAAGCTGGTAATCAACGCTAAATTAGATTATTTGTGCTTTAGTAAGTAATTCTTAATACCAATTATAATTAATCCCTTCAAAGGTTAACGGGATTCTCATTATTTAGTATTATATCCAATAATACGCCTACAATCTTTGGTCCATTTGCTAATGGAATAACATTAAGTTTTAATTATAATAAGGTAAACGCGATCTGCTTTTAGTAACATTAATAATTGTAATGGAAGTCAGCAATATTTTTGTAACGCAATTTTCTTAAGAATTGTTTGATTAGTGTAAACATTTTAATTAAATCTTATTTTCTTTATAATTTTTGGCTGTATTTTCTGTGTATACTTTGCTTTTATCTCCTTCTCGTTATGAAGTTTACAATATTATGCTGATATGTTTATTTGGTCTGCCTCGTTGGTCTAGTGGTTAGCATAGTCGACTGCGGATCGCGAGGTCCTGGGTTCGATTCCCGGTCGGGCATAAAAAAGTTAGGTATTGGGTTTTTCAATTAAGAAATTCTCAGTGCCAGCCCGGAGTTGGAAGTTGGCGGTGTTTCACCCCCGTGCCTCGGAGAGCACGTTAAGCCGTCGGTCCCGGTTATTATCACTAACATGATAATAGTCGTTAAAGCCCGCCAACCCGCATTGGAGCAGCGTGGTGGGTCTAAGCTCTAATTCCCGCTCTCCTATGAGAGTGGAGGCCTGTGCCCAGCAGTGGGACGTTAATGGGCTGTAGTGGAGGTGGTGGATGTTTATTTAGTGAGAATAATTAGATTTAATATAATAAAAGAATAGAAATATTTTATTAAAATAAACATTGTTTTCGAACTGCCAAGTGATTAATACCACTGGTTTACAACGCCCTTCCTGTCAAAGGCCAAAACGAACTTAGCTGATACAATATCTCTTAAATTTTTAAGTTAGTGCTAGCTACGTAACGCTGAGCTGTACACCCTTTCAGGGTGGTGTCACAGACGAAAGTGTTACATTTGTATCCAGTTTAGTCTGTGAGACCACTGGTGAATAAACTATTTTTCTTTCTTTCTTTCTTTTTAAACGAGGCCTAATGTTAACATTACAATGCATACTGGACGTAGATGATTACTTAGGAAAAAGGACACAATTAAATTGTTCTCGCAATAGGTATCAGAATTTTTAAAACCTAAACCAACGAGGACGAAGCCGCGTGCATTTAATAATAGTATTTTGATTAAACTAGCACTATGTAGCGTATTAAAAATATAAAATAATACAATATATTATTTCCTTATCAAACACTACAAAATCTTGTGAAATTATTTAGTAAAATACTACTACACGTTAATATTCTTCACTGCGCAGCATTTCCATTAAGATTCAAAGTCTTTTCGTACGCTGTGGTCTAAAAGGTACACGTGTCTATTGATGTACTAAATTCAAGATATACATTCTCAGAATTTCACTATACAAGTGAATATAGCTGGATACAAGTGACTAACAGCATATATTTACCCGACTGCGAAACGCACAGGGTTATGTTTTTTAAATTTGTATTGTTTCCACCTTTGACGCGCTTCTACGAACACTTAAATTTAGTACGATAAAAAAAGTAAAACATGAAGTAAGTAGGTACTATAAGAATTGAGGATTTGATTGGATATTAATGATTGAAAACTAGATGATTCCCGCGACTTCGCGTATTATTTTATAGTAGGTAGTGTAAGCATAATTCCAGAAGTGGGCAAATAATTAAAATTACTTTTAAAATATGTTTGTACTCTCTTTAAAACGTGCACGAGCGAATGGTCACAACATGTAGCGGTTTCACGAGAGATTTAATGTAAACAGTTAATTATAAAAACTTGGCCAAAGCATCACAACGACAATAAATTAATCAATTGATCAGGCTGCAGTTGCTACTGCTAAGCTCTAAATCAAATTGCGATCTTAACACAAAAATATTCAATAATCGCTGAGTCTGCCGGTTGGAGACTAACCTTCAATCGTCAAAATGCTCGCATTTATGTGAATAATTCCAATATGGCGTATACCCGCCAAAGAACGAACCGAGTGAAATACATCGAATGAGTCAAATATCCGTCTAATTAAACCTTCGTCAATAAATAAATTAACAATCTTTTATCTTTTCTAAAAATTCAAATCAAATTTAAACACAAAGCTGACAGTAGTTATTTGGCACCATAACTGTCACATCGTCTTGGCGCCTACTCGCGCATTTCGCAGTAACAATTCGTCGTATTGTATTCGGATTAGCAGTTGTGCAATCGTTTTTGATAATTAAAAAATTAACTTCCATTTTTCAAAAATTGAAAAGTGTGCTTATCTTGGTTATTTTTATATCAATGCCGTGTTGTATTAAAATTCACGACGCGTCTCGTAAACCGAGGGAGGTGCATTTTGATTTTTGTGCATTGTTATGCGGCAGGCATGCCGCCAACCCGCTGTTTTGAGAACGTAGTAATTGATGTTAATCACCATAGTTCCTATAAGACTTTAATTACTACGTTGTTCTAGACCGGCAATGTTGAACTTGCATTCTGTTTTCTCTCTATATCTCTGTAAAATCTTGCTCCTTTACCCGCATTTTCTCATTTTCCGAAAATTGTAACAATAATTTAATGTAAAAAATTCTTTTTAAACAACCGACTTCAAACTCCCGCGCCAACTTTACAACAACAAGCACACGCTATACAAAGTACTTATTTTATTGTTGATATTTTAAAAACCGCTTGACCGATTTCGATAAAATTATAGGGGACCACTTATGAAAGTATACCCTTTCAAATAAAAAAGGAATCATCCAAATCGGTCCACCCAGTCAAATGTTCTGAGGTAACAAACAAAACAAAAAAAACAGTCGAATTGAGAACCTTCTCCTTTTTTTGAAGTCGGTTGAAAATAGACAAATGCATTTTCTTTCATAGCTTTAGTTTTCCTAGTAGTACCTAACTGTTAGTTTAAAGTAGTAAGAGTTAGTAGTACCTAAGTCAGTATTAATAATAATGAATTCATTTATTTGCTTGAAACATGGGTTACATTACAGATACAATTATACTTAAGGGTACTAAACATGTTTTACCATAATATTATAGGCAAGAAATATATTAAAAAAAAAGGAGGAGTTTCTCAATCTGGTCCTGTTTGTATCTTAAGTTAACACTTGAAGTCTACCAATCCGCACTTGGCCAGCGTAGAGGACGATGACCAACCCTTATAATTCCCAAATAAGAATCGTGCTCAGTAGTGAGCAGGCAATGGGTGAAAATATCATGAATAAGCAAGTAGGTAAATTAAGAAAGTAAACCTATGTGAACAACAGGGTCAGTTAGAAATGATGGATGATGCAAGTACGTGCAGTCGGCACGGTGCTGTAGTGTCTACGGTAGGTTTCTCCGAAAAAATCAACGGTGTAGTATGACTGTATAATTTTCTTAGACTGTTACCATGTATTAATTTTTAATAATGTTTTAGACGCAGACACTTTTAGTTCCAATTACACCCTACATTCAAAATTGGATATAAAATTAATCTTTGTACCTATATTATACTTATTGTATGAGAAATGTTACACATGCTACCATTTAAAATTATTACCTATCTAATAGGTATCGAAAATTATTAACTGAATATTTACTTCATTGAATACAGTTGTAAGTGCTTATTAGTTATTCGTAGAACTTTCTTAACCATGATAAGATTGAGTTTTCTATACAAATAAATATAATTATATATTACGTAATTTTGTCGTTGTATCTGAAGTATCCAATTATTATTAATAATTATTCATCGTAACATATTTTCATGACAACGTAAGCAATAATTTAATAGATTGTAAACTATACTATATCCTATCACAAGGTCTGATGAGCTAGATGAGCGTTTTGGTTTTATAATTGGGAGGTCCCGGATTCCATCCCCATCAGGATCAATATGGGAATTTATAAATTCTGAATTTTCTCTGGTAAGACCTGGTGGAAGACTTTGGCCGTGACTATAGATTAGAGACGTGCAGCCAAGCAATATAGCGTTACGGTACGATGCCGTGTAGAATCCAAATGCCTGACTGACCCTTAACAGGTTAGCCCGCTACTCATATTCTTAGACTGTATTATCCCTAGTAGGTGAGATCGCAGTCAAGGTCTACTAATAAAAAGCTTGTAATAATATAAAAATTCTTTCCAAAAAACCGACTTCCAACGCCACTGTAAAGTACAAAATAATTTTGATTTCTACACACTATGTTGAAGTCGGGCGCGTCTGATGCGTCAACTTTGCTTATCCTTGTTATACCCGCCCGACTTCAACATAGTGGGTAGAAATCAAAATTATTTTGTACTTTACAGTGGCGTTGGAAGTCGGTTTTTTGGAAAGAATTTTTATTTTTAACTTTTTAGTGTCAGGGTTGAGGATTTGGAGTCAGATTTTTTTATGGGACTCGAGAGCTGCCTCTAGACGACTAACGAAAAAAATTTCAAATCGGTTCAGAAACCACGGAGATATGCACAGACATACATAAAAAAAAAAAAATATATACGCGCCGAATTGAGAGCCTCCTCATTTTTTGGAAGTCGGTTAAAAAGGAATAATTATCGCCGAATTCCACGCAAACGAAGTCAGGATCATCGTCAGATTTTCATAGCACTATAACTAACTTGTAGTTTTTTCTTTTTAATTATTTATTCTCTTAAACCTCCCCGAGATAACTTGTAGTGAATTAAAAAAAATCTTTCCCAGGTGGGATGGCTCCGAGCAGAAGACCAGACAGTTCTCACAATGCACGAGCGAGCAGTCCTCGGCTCCAGATACGCAGTCAGCCTTGACGCTCCAATGACCTGGCAACTGCGCATCAGACCACTGCGGGCTGAGGACCGAGGGTGCTACATGTGCCAGATCAACACACAGCCGACCATGACGTGGCAGATTGGCTGCATTGATGTATTCGGTAAGCATTGTGTTGGACCTTTCTAGAATTACATCCACGGCGGTCGATCATGACGGAGACGCTACTTCTTTCCGAATTTGAGCAAATCTCATTAGAGACTAGGTAATTACGCAGGAGATATTAGGTACCTACATATTATTACAGTGTAGGTATGCGGAATACTTATAGGTGCACTATCTATTCTTTTTCTTTCACTTTGAGGTAATCATGATGTTTCATTGTTCAAAAATAAGTACCTAAATTATTTTTCAGTGTAAAATTCATCAATATTTTTTTCATAAAAAGAAATCATCTGTTAGTTTTAAGTTGATGCGAAAAGTGCGTCAAATTCTGATGAGTATTTCAAGCGGGTTCTCATTCTAAGCGCGCGTTTTGACATTTGATAAGGAGTTACAGATTTGACTATAGATATCAACACAATCAAATACCTAATTTGACACGAAATAACTATCACGCGCAACGACATTAGTCTTGACATAATCTCCAAAACATAAATATAATAATATAAACATAAATAAAATATAAACAAAATCTGCTGTGAGGGTCTTCTCCGTTTGGCCCGTGAGGGCCAAGCGGGGGGTACAGGCCTCGACTCCTCGAGGCTGAGCCTCCTTACTCGGGCGGGGCGCGAGGCAACTCTGTGCCCCGGTGGGTGTCTTTAAGCCGGGTAAAAACCGGCTAGGGCCTGCCTTGTAGGCTACGGACCCCTAGGTCGGGTGTCGTATCCGCACTGCGGGTGACGTCGTCACCTCCGCGTGCTGGACCCTCGTCTCGTCCAGTAGTCTCGGCGCTGCGGGCAATGGGGTCGCTCTCGTGCCGCGTGCGCCGAGGTGGTGTCGAGGCCGGTGGACTCCGCGTCGCGGGCGATAAGGTCGCCGCTGCGCGCGGATTCGGTGTCATATCCGGTGTCAAAATCTAAATATTCATAAAAAAATATATAAAATAGTTCTGAATTTGGCCACCGGACCAGATAAGTTTGCGGGACTGTAAGCCTATTTGTGGATTTTCCCTTTCACACCGCTACTTCGCACAGTCTGGTGGTTCCACGCGTCTCAAATAGCGGCACGCCTTGAGAATATGTAACTTAGGAATTTTGATCCTAGCCTAACACAGATGAAAGTAGCAACCTATTTCAGCCGTTAATATCTGATGAAGGCAACCTAAATTCGGCCGTTAATATCTATTTGCTTTCCGAATGCATAATTCGAAATAGTTAACTACGAAATATTCGAACGAGCATTTCACTTTGGTTAGTAATAACTAATAACGCATTCGAGTCTGCCATGTATTCAAATATTTATGGGCAATAATAGCAAATACGTATTATTTACTTGAAATATTGATAGTTCTAAACCGAGCTGATTTATGGAAGACAGGTCTGAAATATTATTTCGGTATATTGAATTTATTTATTTGTAGACACATATATTTTTTGTGGGTGACAGGATTTTGGTTGTTCTATGATAGATGTATATTTTTTATTCCACTACACGTTAGCTTTTGACTGCAAACTCACCATGTGGTAAGTAATGATGCAGTCTAAGGTGGTAGCGGGCTAACCTGTTCGGCAGTTATATTAAATCAATACTCCTAATCAGTTTAGGTGCTAATCAGGTGGTAACTAGCCATGGTCGAAACCTCCAACCAGACCAGACCAGAGAAAATTCTGCATCCCGTTAACGTCCCACTGCTGGGCACAGGCCTACACTCTCATAGGAGAGTGGGAATTAGAGCTTAGACCCACCACACTGCTCCAATGCGGGTTGGCGGGCATTAACGACTATTATCGTGTTAGTGATAATAACCGGGACCGACAGTTTAACGTGCTCTCCGAGGCACGGGGGTGAAACACCGCCCATTTCCTAACTCCGGGCTAGTACTGAGAATTTCTAGCCAGAAAAACCCAATAGGTACTCAATTATGGCCCGACCCGGGACTCGAACCCGGGACCTTGTCGGCCGCAATCGAACATGCCAACCACTAGACCAACGAGGCAGTACCACAGCGTTGACAATAGCGCTAGGGAGGTCGTCAGACCTTGGGATAGGTAATTACCTATCCCTAGGTCTGACGACCTCCCTAGGACCTACATAATTAGGTATGAGGATATAATATTAATTTTGTTTACAGTAACAGTGTTAGTATATTGGGACATAATGGCGTCCTTTTCCGTAATTACAGCGTTGCCATCGCATAGGACTTGATTGCTACTACAGACTACTGCATAATAAATAAACAACGGCAGCTGTTTACAATCTCAGCTTTTATGAAAACAAATCTAGGTTCAAACTGGTCGAGTTAAACCGCGCAGTTCGTTGTAACATCAATTTATATCAATATGGTAGGGATAGATGTGACACCTGACAAAGCTTGTTGAACATTGTTGTAGAATTTTAGTGTACTCATTTTATTTCGATGTTGTTGAAGGTTATTTTAACAATATTAAGCTCGATAGGTCACACAAGGCAGCTTTTTTCGTGCTCGATGTTTACTTCTCGATCCCGATTTAAAAAAACGTTTTTGAATCCAATAATTATCTTAAAAAATATTTCTTTGTGGGGGTTGAATCTACGATTTCTTGGATCCATCGATTTTAACATTGAGCTGTACGTCAGTCAGTTTCACTATGTACACCTGCTTATAGTTTTCTTATAGTCTGAGTTTCTTGCCGGCTCTTTTCAGTAGACTCAGCTTTCCGAACAGGTGGTAGAATCTTGACATCATTTAAGTTGTCCTACGTGAAATAATAATATCAGTCGTGGTTGTTTATTTATCTTTCGACAAAGCTGTTGATTGATGTAACGTCCCCCACGATGTTTTTTATCTTATAAGTTGTTTCATTAAAAAACCAACATATACCTTCTAACTACCTACTAACTTGTCATTGCATTTTACAGTACCGAAAAGCTAGTGCTTTTTTGTGTTGTTCTACCTACTTCACGCAGTAATAGAGCTTCGGATCGACGTATATTTTTGCAAGAATATAGTTAAAATCTGGAGAATGACATAAATACCACTTTTTGTCCCATAAAATCAAGAACCACAATCCACGCGGATGACGTCACGGGCATAATCTACTTAGTAAAAATAAAACAACGATGTACCGAATTTAAAATTTACACTAGTAGGTTCTGACTGCAGCACTCTGCCGCGGAAATCGATTCGTGTGAACCCCGCATTAGTGCTAAGTGCTGGCCTGATGAAAACGAAGGCCCGTAGCAATTGATTAAAACGTCGGTAACAGGAAAATGGAAACTGAACACTGTGGAGACGGTGAAATGGTGAAAAATAAAATATTATTTGGCGTCGTGATTGCTTGTAAACGTAAATTACTTAAATGTTTGTGATGGTTAAGCTAGGTTGAACCTCCGTGTTGCAGTGTTGAGGTGCGGAGGTTGCTGTTGTCTTAAGGTGCGGAGGTTCCGGGTTCAATCTCTGGCAGGGTCAATTTGGAAATTTATAATTTCTGAATTTTCCCTGGTCTGGCCTGGTGGGAGGCTCCGGCCGTTGCTGGTTACCACCCTACTAGCAAAGTCGTACCGCCAAGCGATTTAGCGTTCCGGTACAATGGCGTGTAAACCCGACTAGGGGTATGGGTTTAATTTATCTGGCATGCCCCTACCATCTTAGACTGCATCTTCACTTATACCATCAGGTGAGATCGCAGTCAAGGACTAACTTGTAGTGGATAAAAAGTGGGTGAATGGGTGGGTTGATGAACATTGATTGTGAATTAGGAATAATGGTAATAGTTAATTAGTATAACGTTTAGTTTTTCTATAAGGGTGAGGACTCACAACGGACAGGACAGGATAAGGAAAAGGTACGCGTGAAATCCTGCATCGTAATGGGAAATACGTTTAATCCTTTCGCGGTTGTCTGTCATTCTGAAGTGATTGCAATGTTGAAATGTTAAACTGTAACAATTATTTTTAACTAAAAGGTCTCTGGCAATACGAGAGAATTTTCCAATTCATGTAATACGAGTACGCTAGAAAAGTTCACCGTGAAAGAAAAGTACCACAAATAATACTTTAGTCCTCAAACTGGTTCAAACAAGTCACAAAGTACAGTAAAAACCGCTGTCCGTACTCACGTGAGTTATGGTACCATTAGGGCGCGGTAGATTGAAGGTATCTTTGAGCCGTCATAAATTGCGCCCTACCCCCTCTAACATTACAGGGTAAATACTGGAACACAGATAAATTGCAATGTTTTAGTAGATTAGTTTGATGTTAGAAGTTTTTGTACTCCTTTTCTCGTCTTTTGCAGAAAACTCGCCTATGATTTTCTCGACATTTAAAAAAAAACCGGCCAAGTGCGAGTCGGACTCGCGCACCGAGGGTTCCGTACTCAAGAAGTAGGTATAATTACTTTTGTTAATGAACCGCAAAACTAACTTTGTTTGTAGAGGTTTACTGTTAATATCAAAAAATTACGTTTGTTGTATGGGAGCCCCCCTTTAATATTTACTTTATTGATATTTAATTATTTATTTTTAATAAATACTAAGTTAATATTCTGTGAAAATTTGAACCGTCTACCTGTTACCGTTTTTAATATTGAGCAAAAAAATACAAAAAAAACACGTTTATTGTATGGGGACCCCCCTTATTATATATATTTTTTTAATTTTTAGTATTTGTTGTTATAGCGGCAACGGAAATACATCATTTGTGAAAATTTCAGCTTTCTAGCTATAACGGTCTATGAGATACAGCCTGGAGACAGACAGACAGACAGACAGACAGACAGACCGACAGACAGACAGACAGACAGCGGAGTCTTAGTAATAGGGTCCCGTTTTTACCCTTTGGGTACGGAACCCTAAAAAGGCCTCGTCTGAATTTTGGCGACGTTGAGCTAATGCGAGCGATTAAAGTGCACGAACACAGGTGAACTCTCTATTCCCTTACTCTCACAATCCAGTGGGGTGGTGCAATACAACCGTAGAGAGTTCAGCTGTAGGACCAACGCGGTCTTCAAGGTACGGGAAAAGAGAGAGAAGTAGAACCACCAACTTTTTTTTTAATCCTCTACAAATTAGCCCATGACTGCAAGCTCATCTGGTGGTGCAGCCTAAGATGGTAGCGGGCTAACCTGTTAGGAGCATGGCAGTTACATTAAACCCATATCCCTATTCGGGTTCTACAAGGCATCATAGCGGAACGCTAAATCACTTATCGTCTGTGCTGGTAATAAATCGCCGTAATGTGCCGTCGTGGTAATTAGCCACGACCGAAGCCTCCCACCAGGCCAGACCAGGAAAATTCAGAAATAATAAATTCCCAAATTGAACCCGCCGGGGATCGAACTTGACACGTTTAAACAACAGCGCTCAACACTGCGCCACGGAGGTAGTCAACTTTTCGACTCCCGGTTATTATTGAAGATATTATATGGACACAAAAATGCCTACCTAATGACTTTAATAAAAGCTGCCCTACCCCCTTTCGTGTTAGTCATCGAAATAACAAAGAGAAAATTTCAATTTATTTTTAAAATCTGGACAATTCAACGTAACAGCATACTTACCTTGTTTTAACAAAAACCTATGCAATTAATAAAAATTAAATTTGCCTTAAGTCTGGAAGCAAAGACTTTAAAAAATGTGTCTAATTATAAAATTTCCTTTTCATTTATTCACTTACTTTCGCCTTAGCTTAAGGCGCCAACCTTCAAGATTTTCCAGGAAAGGTCCAGAATTTCAATATATTATTATTATATTAATAATATATTATTATTCTCACTATCAAAAACATTTTAACAAACAACTTAAGTTTTACACACAAACAGACACACTTTCGCATTTATAATATTAGAATCGGTATGAATAAATGCGAAACTGTGTCTGTCTGTCTGCTACGCTTGCCCGGTCGATCTTTTCAACCGAGGTACTGAGATTTTGTATCCAGTTGAAGGACGTAGACTACATTATCCCGGTAAATTAAGGAGTTTCCGCAGTAACCAAAAAATTATCCTACCCGGTCGACGTCGCAGACATCATATCAACGAAACTTGGTATTTTGGCTTTCATTAAAAAATAAAGAAGTATACCTATGTGTCACAGTTTTTCAAAATTTTACCCCCATAGGGTAAAAATGCGGGTTGAAACTTTGTATGAAAATCTGTCATTTTTCAAGTTAAAATTTGGTATTTGGAATTTCGGTTTGAAATGAAGAATTGCGTGATTCACTGTTTTTGAATATTTTATCCCCAAGCATGGTAAATAGAGAGTTTGTCCTTCAATCACGCCGCAACAGAGCAACGGATCAACTTGATTTTCTGCATCACATGATGTATACAGTTGAGGATCTGGAGAGTGACATAGGCTACTTTTTATTCCGGAAAATTACGCCATGCGAACGAAGTCGCGGGCATCCGCTAGTTTACAATATAAGTAACTAAGTTTTAAACCGTACCTCTCCGTTCTCATCCCCCTTTCCGAAATTCGGAGCTGGCGACCCTAGCCAGGAGCAATGGCGTTAATATTTCACGGCGATATTTCAACCTTTAACGAGGACGATTTTTAATTCTTTAGACACGGTTTTAATTTAGAAACGTCGCGTTTCACATTAATGAGTCTGTTTCATCATTCAGAGAGACCAATTAGTGTACGGACGTATTAATTGCACAGGAAAATTAATTTGTAGATATATTTATCTATATACTTACCTTCTTAGGTGTATTTTTGTAACGTATTAGAAATAAAGGCTATTTTATTATTTATTTATTATTATATTTATAACTGCGTCGTTGGTCTCATGCCTAGAATATTTTGGCTGCGAATGATTAGATCCAAGATTTGTGTCCCGGGTGTAGCCTAAAACGTTCTACGTGGTAGACTTGGGTTGTCTGGGAGGTATCGGCCATGGCTAGTTACCACCCTACCGGCAGAGACGTACCGCCAGGGCGCCAAGCGATTAACCGTTCTGGTACGATGCCGTTAAAAATCTGATTAGGAGTATGGGTTTAATAGAAGAAAAAAAAAAGTGTGTGTGTACAATTCACACACGGCAGAAGTGAAACTTCAGAAAAGTAGCCTGCGAGAGAATGAGATAAAGATAACTTATATTCTATCTCATTCTCTCGCAGGCTAAATCCTATTTATAAATATGTTCGTCTCTTTTTGGTGTCGCTTTTTCGTTTCTAATTTTCAAATAATCACAACAATTCTAAAGAAGTTTCACTTCAATAAGGTTTAATATGACTGCCTTACCCCGAACAGGTTTACCCGCTACCATCTTAAACTGCATTATCACTTACCAATTACCATCTTGTAGTGGATAAAAAAATGTAGACCTACTGGAGGATCGGATAAAAAGGTTTCCCAAAGCTCTGAAAACAATTCCGAGTTATGGATTAGCTTGGATTATTTGAAAGTTTATTTGAATTCAGAGGGTGAAATTCTTTTGTAACATCAGGTGACCCAATAGTTTTTTTTTCAATAAAATAAATAATGCAAGTATTTCCTTTTTATTAAAATTGTATTTTTCATATTCCACCTAGAAAAGCACTTATGACGTAGACCACCCACTTACAGATATGTACACCCACCCACTTACAGTTATGTTCAGAGAGGAAAATCTTCCCCCGAGTGGGTGTCGAAATAATTTAGCAATATTGTACAGTATTTGCATACGCCCCGGGATTTCTTTTTCAATTCCAACTTGTTCAGTTTATTGGGACCGATATTATAGCAAGTGAGATGATAAAAGGTGTAATAGAAAAATTTATTGAAATCTTTGAAAGGGTTCCCTCATTGTATGATTTAATGCCACTGAGGTTGAACGTTTGGCCTTATGAAGTGCTTTTGTTTGTTTTTAGAGCAAGTGAAAATCGGTCAATGACACAATTTTGCTCTAACACAGAACGAGGAAAAATATACTAGGAACCCTAATATGGATCAATATATCTGTAATGAACAAGTTATTTTTACCTGTCGCGCTTCTGTGTACAAATGGTGGTGTGAAAATGGTTGGCGACAGGCCACGACCGAAGCTACAAACTAGACCAGTCCCAAGATAGTGTAGAAATGTAATAATTTATCTCTGTACCTACGTACCTCTGTACCTACGGTATAATACAGATATCAAGGAAAGACTGAAGACACCGTTTCACTCCAAAGTTAACGAATAAAACGGTATAAAATAAATTTTTAAGAAAAAAAACGCTGTCGCTCCCATTGCGAAAATAAAACTCCGACATTAAACATTTCTTGTGAAACTTTGGGCTAAAAGCTTGGATAGAGGGAAAGCACGATAGCAAAGACGTCACACTGACCCTGCGTGTAATCGTGGACAACTAATAATATTATAATTGGTCACAGATATCTGAGCTGATCTGAAGCAATGTGTAATTTTTCGATCGTGTGAAGTAATACACGATGGTACAGATGCCTTTGCAGTCGGTCAAAGTTTTATCCGTGGCTTAAAACCCGTGTCATTTTACGATTGTAGTCTGTTATCTCTCCGGTCGTGTCGAATTTGCATCCCATCGGATTCTGAGAGTAATAAACTAGCCGCCATGACAAAAAATTGGTCAGTAGGACATTATTTTTATACTTCAACACAAATAGTGTATATATTTATCTATTTAGGTATAATGTAAGGAGCTGCGTTGTACACAGCTCCTTACCGCGTTGAGTGTGCATTGGCTCTAAATCTTTTTAAGAAAGTTGTGAATAAGATAAAGTTGCGATTCAGCATCGCGGGCGGACACGTTTGTACACTTCTGCTATTCGTTTCGTTTTCAAAATTAGTTTATAGTGTACACACTATACATTGAAGGACATTGAGAAAGTAAAATAGTCTATTTATTCACCGCACAATTGCAAAACTTATATCGACCACAATGTACCAGCTTCGCCTGGGTGGAAAATTATTTCTTAGTTTTGGCTTAGTTTACCGTAAAACCCTACATGCAAAATCTGCTGCAATGCAATCCAAGCTGTTCGATTATTTATTTTTTTTACAAAAAAATTATGCTACGTCCTCCAACATGATCGGAGCCTATGCTAGATGCTGTCCTTTAATTCCAGTTCTCGCATTTATGCCTCTCGTATCTTTATTCATCATACTATTCTTTCTATCTTTCGTCATCTTTCATATCACTGTGGGTCAAGATGGGAAACCCACCCACAGTGATATGAAAGGTGTTGGATATTTTAATAATTTCTTTTTATAGAATACTAGCTGTTGCCCGCGACTTCGTCCGCGTGGATTGAGGCTTTTTAGTTACCGCGGGGACTCTTTAATTTTCCGGGAGAAAACGCCTATGTGCTATTCCAGACTATAATCTGTCTCTGTGCTGAATTTCATCCAGATCCGTCTACTCTAGCCGTTCTAGAGTTATTATACCTAAGTGTTCGAGCAAACCCGACTTTGATTCATATTATAGAAATATTTTCTTACTCAGAAATTTTAAAATCTAAAAAGCCACTGTAAAGTTTATTAGTAATTTTGAATTAAGTTACCTTAAAGGTATAAATATAATACTGCAACAATTTTAAGATTTAGCAATGGCCATATTAATCTTAAAGTCATAATTGATTTTTTCAAACTGGGTAATATTGACGTTCAAGAGTTATGTACAGTTTCGAACGTCATTATTACTTACTAGCTGATGCCCGCGACTTCGTCAGCGTCAAATAAGTTTTTTTCAATTCCCACGGGAACTCCTTA
This sequence comes from Erebia epiphron, assembly GCA_963932025.1. Taxonomy (NCBI): domain Eukaryota; kingdom Metazoa; phylum Arthropoda; class Insecta; order Lepidoptera; family Nymphalidae; genus Erebia; species Erebia epiphron. The sequence continues at coordinate 3,668,723 of OZ009947.1, read as the reverse complement.
ATTTTCCGGGATAGAAAGTAGCCTATGTCACTCTCCAGGTCCTCGACTATACCCATGCCAAAACTCACGTCGATCCGTTGCTCCGTTGCGGCGTGATTGAAGGACAAACCAACAAACAAACTGACTTTCGCATTTATAATATTAGTATGATGTAATTCAGCAGTAGGAAGTGGTAGTGATCGTTATACTTCTACCGCAGTTAAGCAAAAAACTATTCGTGGATAGAATAAAATAGAACTTCGGGACGCGGGCGGAAAGAGAAACGGTGTAACGAATTAACATTTCTCGCCAATCCCGCAGCTTGGGCAGTTCGGAAACGAATGTATTTCACTAGCCTCAAAATACTGAAAGTTTGCCAATTTACTTTTATTTGCACCCACCATTTGCATGGCGGCTGTCGCGATTCCTTTTCCAATTTCGAACTTGTTCCATATTCGAACGCGACCCGACTTCGCGACTCGATTAGTTTTTTACAGCCATTTCTTCCTGGCCAGTTGGTGGAGAATGGAAATTTCTTTCAAATCGCTGCGAAGTTTGACGTTTCTTTTCCCCGTAGTTCCGAGTTTATTAGTTTTGTAGGAATTCATATTGTATGAATGAACACCTGTGAACCTTTTGACAATGTTATTGCTTCTTTGATAAAATATTTTTCGAGAGTATTTTTTTTGCACTCCCATGGAAGACGTTATATTAATTGGTAGGTTAACTGAGTATGACGAAACCAAATGTGTTAACGTTTTATCTCATAAATATGATAAATGTGAAAGATTGGATGTTTGTTATTTCTTCACTGTATATATTATACCAGATGATGTCCGCGGCTTTGTCTCCGTGGATGTTTTTTTTTTATTCCCCGTGGGAACTCCTCAATTTTCCGGGATAAAGTTCTGGGATGCAACCAACCTCTGTAACAAATTTCGCAAAATCGGTTGAACAGATGGGCTGTGAAAGCATAGCAGACAGACAGACAGACTCACTTTTAGTTAATGCGGGAATCAAAAAACCGTGGACGATATAGCGGGCATCATCTCGTATAACAAAAAACCCAAATGTGATAAATAGTACTTCAGTCGAAAAAATGCCGCTAACGAAAAATAAATCCACCATAACCCCTTAAGAATATCTAACCTTTATATCGACACATTCCAATAAAGAGAGGAATATTCAAATATTCAAATTGGATAGAAGGGCTCAAAATAAACCCGTTCGATATATCCTAAATATCCAATTCCAAAACAAATTATGTCAGTAAACTGTCAGCCCCCAATATTCTGTCAATAGGGGCATAATTTCTTCCCCTGTGTGGTGCAATCCGTCATGATTGATGTGTTCGTCGGTGCCTCGTATAAATAACCACCACGTCGGATCATTGGTCATGGGGTTTAAGCCTGTTTGATTGACGTTGCTAAGAGGTGTGCGTATTGCAGCGTATGGTAATTTTGCGGAAGGATCTGAGGACCCACCGCATTATAATCTCAAGAAAACCCCTGCCTATGATTAATGAAAAGGAGTCACAACCCTCAGCAATGAGGAATACGACGCAGAGAGAGGGAGAAAGAGAGAGAGAGAAAGAGATAGGCAACTAGGTGATGCCTGTGGATCATCTGCGTGGATTTAGGTTATATTTTTAATCCCGCGGTAATTCTTAAGTTTTAACCATAATATCCATGTGACTACAAAAATACGTCGATCGGTTGCATTTCTGTGGTATGATTGAAGTACAAACCAACGATTATATTATACACACTTTCGAATTTATAATATTAAAAAAACTGTATTACTAATATTAAAAGTACTGTATGTACACAATCTCGAAACTAAACTAACCTAATTATTTTAGGTCTAGTTTTACACAGATGTAGGCTTTGCCTCGAAATCAGCAGAAGTCACCATATTGAAATATTCTGCGACGATGTTTGGCCCGTTATCTGACAATATTCTTGGAAACATAGCTGGTGCTATACCTACCTAATATAGACGTGTAATATTTCGTAGCAAAAATCTTGCTCATATCATCGTCGGACGTGTTGGTCCCGCGGTTGCTTCGTGCCGAAAATATCAAAAAATATCGTTATCTTTCTTGTTTCGCACAAGATTTATTGATGTGGCGAAAGCTATAGAAAGTTGAGTTATTGAACTGCGAGAGATTATGGAGCTGTTTACACAGTGTTATATTAAAACTTTCGGCACCCGTATTATGTTGATAGAGACTTGATAGTTTGTGAAGCGGATTTATGAAAAGGAAAGGCCTTTGCACTTTTATACATTCGCCATCCATCCATTGGGTAAACTGGCAAAGGTGACCGATCATTTTATAAAAAACAAATGACAAATTTTAATTTCACAACCAACATTTGGCAAAATTAAGAATCAAAAATTCATCTTTATACAAACAACTAACTGGTTCTATAAATGAATTTTTTGATAAATTTTTTGGCAGACAAATTTTAATTTGACAAAACATTGTTTGTCAATCAAATCATTTATTATTCACATTAAGTAATTATTAAAAAAAACGCATATCATAAAATCGTTGCACTATATCTGTCAAAATGTTAGGTTGGTTAGGGTTAGACATAAATAATCAGGTAATGTCTCCTTCTATGATAATCCTTTGGTCTCAATAAGACACGCGCCAAGTATCAAAAAATACCACACTTGAAGTTGTTCTACGGAAATATAAAAACGAGGAAAAAACCGGAGTAAGCTTCAGGGCGCGCAAAAACGGCTGCCAGGTTTTTTAACACGAAACTTTCTGCGGAACATGATATGCGTTGAGGAGATGGCGAGCTTTGGGGATCGTATACAATCGTATAATGTAATGTTTTTATACAAGTATTATCGAATTGAGAACACGGAACTTCGAGTTGGTCCCACTGGACTGAAGCGTGAAATGAATAAGAGAATGAATGAAATACTAGCTGATACCCGCGACTTCGTCCGCGTGCATGAACTGAAACGGCTGATCAAATCTGTATGAAATTTGGCACAGAAATATATTATAGTCTGAAATATCGCACAGGCTACTTTATGTCCCGGATAATCAAAGAGTTCCCACGGGAACCAAAACACCTCAATCCTACTACCTAATCAAATTGGTTAGCTAGTAGCTATAAAATCCAGATTAAAAACCCGCTAAAAAGTCATAATTTTCATTCAAACATGGATTCAAAAATAAATACGTATAATTTCCATTCAAACTAAAAACTCCGAAGTGTAAGTACGGATAAGTAATCCCCATTATTGCAGAATGACTGGAAAAAGAATATTATTAAATATACCGTATTTTTCATCATTACACAGAAACACAGTGGGGAATCGCGAGTTCAAAGGGGAACTATTATAAATAACGACCGACTTAGTTCGCGCCGGCCGAGCGTTGCGAGCGCTTTGTGATGAAAAACCCTCCACTTAAGAGAACACAAGAGTTCTACAACTTGTAATCGCGCGCTGTTTTTTTTTACAACAACAATTAGTACCGTTGTTTTTTCTGGGAAAAGAAAGAAAATACTTATTGTTCACTAGATGATGCCTGCAACTTCGTCCGTGTAAGTTAAGTTTTTCAATATCCGCGGGAACTCCTTTTATTTTTTTGGGAATTTTACGGGACACAAATCGTGTTTTTTAACGTTTAAAAATAAACGTTCAATCGTGTTTTTTTGCTATGATTGAACTAGCCGAACTGGAGACAGACTAGTTTTTATCTCGAAACATTCACCCGGAAGAAGTCGCGGATATCATCCAGTTTTCAATAAACAACAACAGATCGACAAACAAATATTTATTGAAAAGAAAAGTTTCATTTATAAGATAAGTAATACTTACAAAAAAAAATATTTATATAGCGAGCAAACGAGCCGGCGGGTCACCTGCTGGTAAGTGATTACCGCCGCCCATGAACATTTGCAGCACCAGAGGAACCGTCAATGCGTTGCTGGCTTTTGAGATATTTGTTTATCCGCCCTTTGACGAGTTATTTTGTCATGACGCTCCGTTTGGAATGGGCATCAAAATCTTCAAGCGTCACGAACACTTATTACTGCCTTTATTCCTTCAAGGTCGTGTCTAATAATCGTGGTAGGTAGTCGTGCCAATACACCTCCGGTTTCCGACTTACAAGCATTTTCTGATACAGGTTCTAAAAACCTGCCTGCTACACGCAAAAGTCTCTCTTACGAGTACGTACACACACCATAAAGTAGAGGGTTTTTAAGTCCGCTTGGGTCATCTGGTCATCTGACTGCCTCGTTGGTCTAGCGGTTAGCGTAGTCGACTGCGGATCACGAGGTCCTGGGTTCGATTCCCGGTCGGGCATAAAAATAGTTACGTATTGGGTTTTTCAATTAAGAAATTCTCAGTGTCAGCCCGGAGTTGGAAGTTGGCGGTGTCTCACCCCCGTGCCTCGGAGAGCACGTTAAGCCGTCGGTCCCGGCAGCGTGGTGGGTCTAAGCTCTAATTCCCTCTCTCCTATGAGAGTGGAGGCCTACCCAGCAGTGGGACGTTAATAGGCTGTAGTGGTGGTGGGTCATCTGGTAATTGGTAATATCTCTGCGTCGTATTCCTCGTTACTGAGGGTCGTGACCCCTTTCCATTAATCAAATAATGGTAGGAGTTTTCTTGGGATAATAATGCGCCCACGCCCTTCCGCATACGACTCGACTAAGAGCATTTAAACTCTTAGGTTTTTGTAACGATTATTATCAGATGTAAGTGTTAATAACCGGGACCGACGGCTTATCGTGCTCGTTTGGCCTGTTCGTTTCCTCCGTGCCTCGGAGGAAACGAACAGGCCAAACTTGGACCTCCAAATTCGGTCACCCATCCAGTTACCGACTTGGGTCAACGTTGCTTAACAATCGCATTCGACTGATGTGCGTTAACACAACTAGGCCACTCGTTCCTCATTGAAGTATTTTTTATAGATAAAATAGCTGATGCCCGCGACTACGTTCACGTGGATTGAGATTTTTTGGTTCCCGCAGGAACTCCTTAGATTTCCGGAATAAAAAGTAGCCTATGTTCCAGACTATTATCTATCTCTGTGCCAAATTTCAGCCAGATCCGTTCAGCCGTTCCAGCGTGATTGAGTAACAAACATCCATCCATACATCCATCCATACATCCATCCAGACATCCATCCAAACTTTCGCATTTATAATATTTATTTGATTGAAGCTAAATGAACTCACTATTTTTCATCAATAACTTTTTTTACTTTCCTTGTCAACAGTACCGCCAGACATCGTCAGTGATGATACGTCGAGTGACGTCTCAGTCCAAGAGTTGGAGAATGCCACCCTGACGTGTAAGGCCACCGGTCATCCACCTCCCAAGATCACCTGGAGGAGAGAAGACCACGAGCCTATATTACTGAAGAAGCCTTCTTCAAGGGATTTTGATAAAGGTACTTTATGACTTTTGTAACATTTATTTTGATTTCTTACTTTTTACTCAACTGTTAGAGTGAACCCAAACTAGGGATTTGATAGGGCAAAAAGTCCACGTGAAACGTTTGTGTCTTATCCAGCTGCCTTGTGCGCGCGCTCCATATTATAAATTGAATGAGACGTAATTCCCGCCAAATTTTTGTCCGTTGTTTGTTTTCATTCTTACTAAGATTAGTGGAATAAATACCATTCTCATCAATACCTATTCAAAGAAGTACCCAAGAAGTTTACTCAGGCGTGCGTGTGTGTTTGAGTGTGTGTGTGTATGTGTGTGTGTGTGTGTGTGTGTGTGTGTGTGTGTGTTTGCGTGCGTGTGTGTGCGCGCGTCTATAACGCATATTATTACCTTGGTGCTTTATCTTGAGGTATTTTAAAAGATCCAGCGGTGGAGGCGTTAAAGTGATGGGTTTTCAATAAATGTTCTGGAATTCTTGTTTAAAGCAGATTTTCATGAATAAGTAGAAAAATGAAGTGTCCAAAGGCAGCAAGGATATTATTATTGCTAGAAATAACTTGAAATTGAGCTATAAACCTGGCTGCTGTTAAAAGTAAGTGGGTTTCGCAGCATTGCGTTCTAACAATCCACTATAAAATAAAAGCGTCGTAAGGAAAAATGCTTAAGTACATCACGAAAGGAAACTTTATAAAGTAATCGGGCCCGTCACGCCTTTCCGCTCTGATGTAAGAACTTCCTGGGGCAGGTCTTTAAAGTGCTTAATTAGTGGTTATTTCGTTGCTTTACACGTGATTACGTTTAGCTTTGATGGTATATCAAAGGCAAGCCATAAGTTTACCAGGCATAACTATAAAACATTATTCCAATGTTAATTAATTTTCAATTACAACCCATCTCCATTTCAAAATTCAGCCAAACCGGTTCTGTAATTAGTAAATAAAGAGTAACAAACATTCAAACTTTCACATTTATAATATTAGTGAGTTGCTTCAAAATTAATAAATGACTAACTAATTTAGCGCTCTTATACAACAATATTAAAATTCACCGGCACGGGCCTAGTCTGTTATTCGATTGAATTGAACACTGACTATGTACAATCGAATTTTCTAGTTTCAGCCCTTCCCCGAAATAAATGACTTTCATTGATAAGTCACTAAAAATACAAAAAAATGTTAAACTGTCTATTTATTTAAAAAACGCTTATTATTATCAATCAATAAATTACTTATTGTCATCATCACATAGTCATAGTCATATAAAAAATCTAGTCATTGTGCACTTTTCAATTGTTGACTAAACAATAATCGAGAAATATTTCGATTGTTTCGACTCGCCTGAATGTATCCGAAACGTATTGTATACAGATTCTCCATACACTTACATTCATGATAAATTGAAACGCACGAATTGAATAAAGGCAATCCATCGGGTGAATTATTTATTGAGAGTCCTATCCATGCGATAGGAATGAATTCTTAAAGTATGGATGTGAGCAGACCTACTTGCGTTTGGTGATGGATAGGGTTTTAAGATGCAAACTCATAACATGTAATGCAAATACTATTCCATATTATATTCAAGAAGTAAACATAAGTACATTATTATTATTAAGCTATTGCATACCTTCTATCGCGGGCCTTGAGCGTGGAGACCGAATCCAGAAATTCCGTAACGAAAATAACCTAACACCCCCTACTCCGACCGGCACAGCGGTGATATTTTTTAGTTTTGCCATGTATTTTCCAGATATTTAGAAGATATCAAGTCTCAAACTTATGTATCTTATTTCAGTTACCATAAACCTATAGTTTCAATGATAATTATTCCTGAATAACCTACATGTATTGTAAGATAATAAAAATATTTTGAACAATATTAACTTCTCATTTATTTAATAAAAGAAAAAAAATTGTTTTCTTATCGGTCACCACGCTCAAAAAGTGTAACTTGAATTAATATCAAAGAAAAACAAAGGAAAAAAAATACTGCATAAATAAAATAAATAAATAATTATAATTACATAAGTTGATAAAAAATGCTATGCAATAGCTTAACCGCGGCAGTCTCCGAGTGCCACACGTCTTTTTTTATATTATTATGTAACAATATAACAACAGCTAAATCCATAACCACTCGCAAACCAAGATATAGATAGGTCTACTTTCTAAAACACTTGCTACTCGAGGCAAATCTGAGTATCGAATGGTTTATGGTTAAAGACTCTGAAGTTGCTTTAATGTAATATTTTAAAGCAGTATTGTGAAGTCACGTTGCCACATGAGCGGAAACTTTCTGATTGGCGGAAACCTCGCATAACGACTGCTTTGCCGCCTCACAGGTACAGCGCCATCTGTAGTCATCGAGCGGCGCTAACATGGAAAAATATCAAGAATCCATACAACTGGATAAAATATAATAGTTTTGTTTTTACTCCACTATACAATATCACCACCCTTGACTGCGATCTCACCCGGTGGTAAATGAGGATGCTGTTTAAAATGGTAGCGGGCTAACATCAAAGGGTATGGCGGTTATATTAAAACCATACCACTAATATTTATTTTCTGTTCAGATTTCCACCGTTTTTCCATGAAAATAATGTGTATTTATAATTTCAAACTTATTTTACATCATTTGATTAAAAAATTAAAGAAAGATAAATTTATAATTACCTACTTTAATATTTTGTAAAATTAGAAATTTGAAGAATGAATTATTTTATGAAATAATAAATTAGAAAATTTAATTTAATTCTGCGTCACAATATTTGATATAATTATAAACAAACTTAAACTAATAAAAGAAACAATATTAAAATACTTTAATTAGTTTAGTTTAATTTTTACCCGTAATAAGTTTCTATACCTACATCATCGTATCAGAACGCTAAGGCCCTTGTTAGCATGTCTTTGCCGATAGTATATATCTATGTATATTTTTAAACTGCATTGCAAAAAAATGCGTATAAAAAGAAATTTTATTAGTGTACGAAACAAATAAAGAAAATTCTGCGAAAGACGTTAGGGGAACATATTAACAGTGGGTATACTACCATAGCTTAATGCAGTATTATTTTCAACCGCCTTCAAAAAAAGGAGGAGGTTCTCAATTCGACTGTATTTTTATTTTTATTTTTTTTATGTTTGTTACCTCAGAACTTTTGACTGGGTGGACCGATTTGGATGATTTTTTTTTATTTGAAAGGGCATACTTCCCATGTGGTCCCATATAAATTTTATCGAAATCGGTAGAGCGGTTTTTAAAATATCAACAATAAAATAAGTACTTTGTATAGCGTGTGCTTGTTGTTGTAAAGTTGGCGCGTGAGTTTGAAGTCGGTTGTTTAAAAATATTTTTTTATATTAAATTATAGAATGACAGCTTTATGGTCACGTACCTTGAAGTCCAAAAAAAAGGTTTTTTTGACTGACGACGGAATGACACGTTCCTACCGAGAAGAACCAGCAAAAAACTCGGAGATTGCTCTTTTGAAAAAATCATTTAGAATTTCATTAATTCGTAGACACATAAGTAACCGCTGTCCTTAGCATTGCTGGAGCGAGTCAAATAAGGTCCCTAAAGTAAGGATTATAATTTTAAGATACGAACGTGAACAACATTAAAATAATGCGGCTGTATAGTATATAGTAAACATAACTAATGTCATAGATGCTCTAAGCCACTGCAAAAGACAAAAATGGAAGTGGGCAGGTCATGTCGCACGAACTTGCAATAAAAAAATGGACGAAACGCACTACAATGTGGATTGGTCCAAAAGGCATTAGAAAGCGCGGGCGGCCAAAAGAACGGTGGGCAGATGAAATTGTGGGCATTGCCGGAAAAGATTTGGTTAACAGCGCTCAAAACAGAAAACTTTGGCATAATATGGAGGAGGCCTTTACCCGCAAGGGGTCCATAATTAAGTAATATAATATTATAGCATGTATTATAATAGGCATGATGACTGATTTTGAAAAATGGTCAGATTATGTTCGGAAGTATCTACTATTTCGAAAAAATATCTTATTTCAGCAGAAAAATAAGGTTTGGTAGATAAAATTCGCATTTGAAATTTAAATTTTAAAATTCACGCCAAAACGTTCGGCGGTGTCATGGCGTCGTTTATGACGTCACTATTGTTTTTACCAATGTACTCTGTGCAGTGTGAAGTAAACATAGTGTGATTGTCAAAGCTCGAAAACAAACAATTGTGACGTCATTCGTTTCTTGGTGTTTTATCCAATATGGCGGATTGCTGTATTTTATAGTTTTATATTATCAAAATAAATAGCAATCTCACTCGAAATAGAAAAATAAATACTTTTTTTATAATCCATGAATCCTATTTCGTTAGATAAATTCACAATTTCATTGATTCTTGGTTACTGTCATCATGCCTGTAACCGCTGTCCTTAGCATTGCTGGAGCGAGTCAAATAAGGTCCCAAAAGTAAGGATTATAATTTTAAGATACGAACGTGAACAACATTAAAATAATGCTGCTGTATAGTATATAGTATGTTAATCTGTTCCCATAAAACCTAGGACACACAGGCGTGTCATGTAATATTGTTATTCGCACGAAAACGCCATTATTTTCTTACCGTGAGGCCATTTTATTCATTAGTTGTAAAAACTGACCTGAACACTAATTGACTAATAGAATAATGGGTACGTACTACATAATTATAATTTTTATTTAACCCAGTTTTCTGGATCAAAGAGCCCCAAGGAAAAGGAAACTTTAGCGTATTTAATTCAAATTAATTTTCTTTTATACGCTTTCGTAATTAAAGCTGAAATAACTTCGACATTTCTGGCGTTGCGGTTGAGCGCTGCGTTCATTTTAAAGGTGGGAAAAAACTTTAAATCCATACTTCCATACTTAATATTATAAATGCGAAAGTGTGTCTGTCCGTCTGTCTGTCTGCCTGCTATGCTTTCACAGTCCATCTGCTCAACAAATTTTGATGAAATTTGGTACAGGGGTGGAGACAAGGACATAGGCTTCTTTTTATCCCGGAAAAGTAAAGGGTTCCCGCGGGAATCAAAAAGTCTTAATCCAAGCTGACGTAGTCGCGGGAATCATCTAGTATTGAATGAAAGGAAACATTCCTTTATTTTTAAAAATAATAATAGGTAGGTATCTGCAATCAGATTCTTTTTTAAAAGCTTGCCTGAGCCGGGATCAACTAAAAATGCAAAAAAAAACAAGTTAATATTTTATTTAACCTGTTTCATTCTAAGATAGTTGGGGAATGGTAGTCAAGGGCTAACATATCGTCAAGTAAAACAATTACTTTAATATTTTGACAATAGGTACATGCGTGGATTGATATGCGTATTCTTAAAAAAAAACAAATATTTTTGACAATCATTTGACGTTTGAGTACGCAGTATTAAATTTTTAATTACAAGGTTAATATTTTGTGTGTTTAGTATTACTACATTGTCCTATTACCAATTCTGTGGTATTACTTCAGTATGTTTATTCTGTAAACGAGTAAACATTTAACGTACGTTCACTCGTCACACTCGTGAAAATTTATGTTTACACTAGCGTAAAAGCTGTAAACAACATTTATTTTATCGCGTCAATATGTCGATAGTGCGTCAGATTAATTTACAATCTGTAAAGACTAGAATTATTGACATGCTAGCAGTCGTGTTGTATATTTATCTACTCCAGCATCGAAAAGTTCCAATTTCGAATTTGACAACTATATCGAATTGAACCCTCTTTCGTGTTTGCTTCTCTTAACGATACAGTTCGTTGTATGGGAGCTGTATCGTTATGAGTCGTAGCTGTATCGATATGGTTATCTTCTTATATAGGATACCTATAGCTTAGCGGCTCTGGGTTCTGGCACTTTTGGTTTTTATTAATTTATAAAGTAAAAAATTATAAAGACGTCCTTGTCGTAGATAAAATCTTGTATGCAACTGTACGTAATTAGTCATTTTAATTCTCGTACTATCCTATTTTGATACTCGGCAAGCCTCGTATCAAAAAACAGCACTCGAATTAAAATGACCCTCATTACGATACAGTTGCATAAATAGCTATTATGTCCAACTGCTCGTGTATATTTAGCTCGTTATTTATTTCTTGTCGTGGTTAAAGGATAACTTCTGCAATGGTAACAAACAAAAAGGAATATAATATTATTTACTTGCAAAGCAGTTTAATATATACAAGGGATGTTAAAGAGCTCCATAACCGTTACTGAAACTATCGGATATCCGAAATAAATATCTCCGATCCAATAAAAAAGTTTACAATAATATCGGATAGAGACGGAGTCTAATGAGATTATGTTATAAAAGGTTTTTGGAGTTTACTCCTTAAGAATCGATTTTCATATATAAGGCGCCCGGTATGAGAAAAATATGAGAGGTAAAATCTACTGATGAATGACCTCGTTACTTTTTTGGTGCGCACCATTGTGACGTAAGAGTGAGACGTACATAGTGTATGCTGCAAGGCGACTATACCTATATGTTATTGGGCTTGTTTGTTTCTATCAGTGTCAATGTACTTATATTGCTGTTTTTGTTATACATATCAATATAGCTATTTATGCAACTGTATCGTAATGAGGGTCATTTTAATTCGAGTGCTGTTTTTTGATACGAGGCTTGCCGAGTATCAAAATAGGATAGTACGAGTTAACTCCAGTCGTGCGTCGGAGCTGACACACACAATTTTTTTGTTTTTGCCTGGCCGAGCCGACACACTAGCCGACACACCAAATTAAAAAAATCTACTTTCCGTAATCTAAAATATCCGAAACTGACGGATGATCCGAAATAATTGCATATCCGTAACCGTATCTGAAACAGGTATAATACTATTCCTATATCCGTATCCGTATCCAGATCCGAAATTTGACAAATTTAGCCAAATTCACAGTCATAGTAAGTCTCACTTAATAGTTTCAAAGTCCCTTGGGAATTCCACTGTGATTTTGCGGGATGAAAAGTAGCCTATGCCCGTATTCGAGTTGATGCTATCTATGATCTAAATTTCATAAAAATAGGTTAAACGGGTATGCATTGGAAAGATAAAATATATACTTTCGCATTTATATTATTAAAAACTAGATGATGCCCGCGACTTCGTCCGCGTGGATTAAGGTTTTTTGATTCCCGCGGGAACTCTTTAATTTTCCGGGATAAAAAGTAACCTATGTCCTTTCCCTGGATACAAACTATCCCTATACCAAATTTCATCCAAATCGGTTGAACAGATGGGCCGTGAAAGCGTAGCAGACAGACAGACAGACACACTTTCGCATTTATAATATTAGTATGGATGAATATGAATTCTTATAAAAAAGGTCAAGCTGATCACACACCAAGTTCTCACCGTCCACAGTATTTACAAAAGTCTCGAGTATGTTCTAAGCCTTAGAAGCGAGGAAGTCGCAGGTGCCTTCACAAATTGCCGCTAAGATTGGTGACGTGGTATTTGCCCATATTTCTATTTTCCGCCTCAGCAGAGACGGCGCTGGCGTTGCATTTGTAAAGTCAGTTTACTTAGGTATTTAGACCGAGCACCTATTTTTAACACTACAAGCCACGAGCTTAAAATAACCCAACACTTCTGTATCTAAGAACTTTTTTCAATACGTATAATTTAATATAAAAAATACTTTTTCAATACAGTTGTCAAACATGGCGCACTTTCAGAGGCTGTAGTTATGATTCGAAAATTGAATCTTTCGCATAGGCATCTTACTTTTACACGGTCGTGACTTACTTTTACAAGCTCGACACTTACTTTTGCAGTTTAGTTTTAAATTTTCCAAGTCAATTAAAAAAGTTTAGTACCAAGGAGTTTTCATACATAGAATATAATCGGATAGGCTTTTTACGAGGAAAAATGAATGAATCCGTACGTTTTAACATTGAATTTCCAAAATTATTTTAAATGGTTGTTGATTATATTTAATTACCAGTTTTAATTAAATTATTTTCAACATTTGACAAAAATCGAATAAGCTGTATACGCGTAGGTACGAACCCGTAGCCTAGTTTCGTTGAAAAAAAAAATATGTCCAGGTGTAAATACGCGCCATTTGCTGAAATTTTTTATTTTTTATGTGATAAATTGATTATATTTTTGTTAATATGAGTTCTAGTACTAATGATGAAATGGAATTAACTTCACCAGATATTTTATCTGAGGCGAAAACTGCGCAAGATGGAATTTTGCCCCCAAAATCTCGAGAAAGATATATGACGGCTTACAATAATTTTATTTCATGGAGAAAACATAAAAAAACTAAGTCATTCTCAGAAAATGTTTTGTTAGATTATTTTCATGAATTGAGTGGAAAATATAAACCATCTACATTGTGGTCATGTTATTCCATGTTAAAAACTACTCTCAAAACAAATAATGACATAGATCTCCAAAGTTACCTAAAATTATCAGTTTTCATGAAACGGCAGTCACAGCAACTAAAATTCAGTGAAACTACATGTTTCGAGAAAAATACCACTGTAAAAACTACTGAGTCTATATGATTTGAGCTATCTTCAACCCGTGCACAGCAGCAAATTTCACTGAATTTTAGTAATTGCTCAAGCTTTACTCTCAATTTTCAGAATTAATTACTATGTACGTATGTATGTTGAAATAAACTTGTAATTCTTTGATTTGTTTATTACTATTTCCCACAACTGTATTGAAAAACGTCGTGTGATACACGGGTGTGAAGGTTATTGCAAACTCGTAACATTAAAAACCCTCACCTTCGGCTCGGGCTTATTAATGATAGCTCGTTTGCAATAACCTACTTTCCACCCTTGTATCACAATATACTATTTAAACAACCGACTTCAAACTCCCGCGCCAACTTTACAACAACAAGCACACGCTATACAAAGTTTTTATTTTATCCATCCATCCATACTAATATTATAAATGCGAAAGTGTGTCTGTCTGTCTGTCTGTCTGTCTGTCTGTCTGCTACGCTTTCACGGCCCAACTACTCAACCGATTTTAATGAAATTTGGTACAGAGGTAGGTTACATCCCGGGGAAGGACATAGGGTACTTTTTATCCCGGAAAATTCAAGAGTTCCCGCGGGAATCGAAACAACTTGGTCCACGCGGACGAAGTCGCGGGAATCATCTAGTTGTTGATATTTTAAAAACCGCTCGACCGATTTCGATAAAATTTCTATGGGACCACATGGGAAGTATGCTCTTTCAAATAAAAAAAGAATCATCCAAATCGGTCCACCCAGTCAAAAGTTCTGAGGTAACAAACATAAAAAAAAACAGTCGAATTGAGAACCTCCTCCTTTTTTTGAAGTCGGTTGAAAACATATAACTAAAGCATGTACTCGTAAGTATACTAGAGTATCTAGTACTTACCTACTAAATCTAGTTGTCTATTGATATTGCGACAAAAGACATAGGAAATTGCATTATTTTGTTGTCATTTGAAAAACTTAGCTGAAACAAGTAATAAAATTAAAAATTTAAAAAAGACCCACGACGAACTGCAGAGCTCCATTATACCTTTGACCTTTATAACTTTGAAACAACAATTAGAATTTAGCAAACGTATATATTACATAATATCTAAAACACAAA
Source organism: Erebia epiphron (assembly GCA_963932025.1). Taxonomy (NCBI): domain Eukaryota; kingdom Metazoa; phylum Arthropoda; class Insecta; order Lepidoptera; family Nymphalidae; genus Erebia; species Erebia epiphron. The sequence goes on along the minus strand of OZ009947.1, from coordinate 3,653,709 downwards.
ACAGCATCTTTGACAGCTCAGTAGTTTTTTTGACCAGTGTGGTGGACTATGGCCAAACCCTTTTCTTTCCGAGGCGCGCTTGTCACGACAAATCAAAAGAGTCCAAACGCGACAGGTATACGATGAGAATTTAAAGAGTTCCCACGATCGCCTCCTGACTCCATCATGATACCCTGGGCACCATCTAGGTACAAGCTAAATATATCTAAAACAAAAAGCCCGCATCTAAATCAGCACAGTCGCACAGTTTGAGAAGAATGGTAACATATTGAAAAAATAAAATCATAGACTACAGCTCAGCTTTGTTGTCTATGGTCCTAAAATATATCTAAGAACCTTCTCACAAGCTATACACATCTAATGAAAAAAACCGCATTTCAATCGGCCCAGTACTTTTTGTAAAAAATGGTAACATATCGAAATATTAAAATCATAGACTACAGCTCAGCTTGGTTGTCTATGGTCCTAAAATATATCTAAGAACCTTCTCTCAAGCTATATATATCTAACTAGTATCTCGCCCTGTGCGCGAGCTGCTAAAGCAGCTCACGGGTTGTGGTTAGACTTACAAGTAGTACAGATTTTACTGTACTAAACTGAATTCATTTATTATGGTGATAACAAAATAAATAAAAATGGCGCTGATTTTCTAAAATTTTGGTAACAGTTTCCTGTTTTGTGACCCCAAGGAGCCCTTAATATCGATTTTGAACGAAATCGGTCAATTAACACAGAATTTCAAAATGGCGCTGATTTTTTTTAATTTTGGTACCAGTTTCCTGTTTTGTGACCCCAGGGAGCCCTAAATATAGATTTTGAACGAAATCGGTCAATTAACAAAGAATTTCAAAATGGCGCTGATTTTTTAAAGTTTGGTAACAGTTTCCTGTTTTATAACCCCAGGGAGTCCTAAATATCGATTTTGAACGAAATCGATCAATTAACAAAGAATTTCAAAATGGCGTTGATTTTTTTAAATTTTGGTACCAGTTTCCTGTATTGTGACCCCAGGGAGCCCTAAATATAGATTTTGAACGAAATCGGTCAATTAACAAAGAATTTCAAAATGGCGCTGATTTTATAAAGTTTGGTAACAGTTTCCTGTTTTGTGACCCCAGGGAGCCCTAAATATAGATTTTAAACGAAATCGGTCAATTAACAAAGAATTTCAAAATGGCGCTGATTTTTTAAAATTTTGGTACCAGTTTCCTGTTTTGTAATCGCACGAAGTCCTAAATGCAATAAACCGCATCTCAATCGGCCCAGTACTTTTTGTGAAAAATGGTAACAGTGGTTGAAAAATTAAGATCATAGACTACAGCTCAGCTTTGTTGTCTATGGTCCTAAAATATATTTAAGAACCTTCTCACAAGCTATACACATCTAATGCAAAAAACCGCATCTCAATCGGCTCAGTAGTTTATGTGAAAAATGGTAACATGTTGAAATATTAAAATCATAGACTACAGCTCAGCTTGGTTGTATAAAAGGTCCTAAAATATATCTAAAAACCTTCTCACAAGCTATACGTATCTAATGCAAAAAACCGCATCTCAATCGGCCCAGTACTTTTTGTGAAAAATTTTAACACATAGAAAAATTAAAATCATAGACTACAGCTCAGCTTAGTTGTCTATGGTCCTAAAATATGTCTAAGAACCTTCTCTCAAGCTATATATATCTAATGCTATAAACCGCATCTCAATCGGCCCAGTACTTTTTGTGAAAAATGGTAACAGTGGTTGAAAAATTAAGATCACAGACTACAGCTCAGCTTTGTTGTCTATGGTGCTAAAATATATCTAAGAACCTTCTCACAAGCTATACACATCTAATGCAAAAAACCGCATCTCAATCGGCTCAGTAGTTTATGTGAAAAATGGTAACATGTTGAAATATTAAAATCATAGACTACAGCTCAGCTTGGTTGTATAAAAGGTCCTAAAATATATCTAAAAACCTTCTCACAAGCTATACGTATCTAATGCAAAAAACCGCATCTCAATCGGCCCAGTACTTTTTGAGAAAAATGGTAACAAAAAAGTGCACAAACAAACAAACAAACATACAAACAAACAAACAAACAAACAAACAAACACACAACCTCTTAGGGCAAACACATATACCGTCTCCGCTTCGTCGAGGGTAATAATTTCATTTTAAACTTCATCACTATAAACTGAAAAATTATAAACATAACTCTATGGCAGTCGTAAGCTTAGGAGAATAGAGGTTAGTACCAGAAAACTACTTAATATGAATGTGCTAGTAGGTTAAGCAATAAAGTAGCATCAAACCAGATAACTAGGTCCTACAACTAAGCGCTAAGCTTATTTAACACATAAAAAACTAAAATTTTGATGTAGAAATCTATCTGTCTCTCTGTTCGCTACTTTCTCCGATTCTACAGATGAACAAATGTTGACGAAAGGCATAGTTTTCGCAAGATCCCAGTGGAATTAATAGAACTGATTAAATCCACGCAAACGAAATCGCGGGATCATCTAGCATAGAAATATAATATTATACAAAATTGTTCTTGAAAGATTTTCAAAGTTAAGTTAAGTTAAAATGTTTAAAGTATAATATTGCAAATGGTAAGTTTAACTTTAAAAATCCGAACGCTATATCCAAACATCATAGCTGCTATACAAGAAATAGAAAACCGAGCATTATTGTAGCGCTTTCAGAATAACCTGGATCTAGGAAAATAAAGAAAAATCCGCGACTTAATCATCCGCTCCGTCTGCCACTGAAATTGAACTTTCATGAGGAAATTGATGAGTTTCGATGTAAAAACGTAGTTAGATCCGTTCGTTCTGCTCGTAAATGCAATCAGTTGACTTGAAATTTTATTGAGAGCTCATTCTTTTAATAATAGGTTTGTCCTTTAAATAGCCAGCTCTTTTAAAAGAAGTTGATCTTATTTTGACTTGTTGCGAGTCTATTTTATTTTCTCGTTTCATAATTTATTTCATGATTGATGTGATCGATGTAAAAAAGTAGAAAGATCCGTTCAACTCGTAGATGCAATCAGTTGAGTTGAAATTTTATTGGGAGTTGACTCTTTTAAAATAGGTTTGATTTTTAAATAGCCAGCTCTTTTGAAAGAAGTTGATCTTATTTTAACTTGTTTCGAGTCGATTTTATTTTCTCTTTCATATTATCTTTAATGAATAATTATGTTTCGATTTAAATGCGAGTACGTTCATTCAGCTAAATCTAATCAGTTGAGTTAAAATTTTCTTGAAAGCTTTTAATAATAGGTTTTTCTTTTCAACCGACTTCAAAAAAAGGAGGAGGTTCTCAATTCGACTGTTTTTTTTTTTTTTTTTATGTTTGTTACCTCAGAACTTTTGACTGGATGGACCGATTTGGATGATTTTATTTGAAAGAGCATACTTTCCATGTGGTCCCATATAAATTTTATCGAAATCGGTCGAGTGGTTTTTAAAATATCAACAATAAAATAAAAACTTTGTATAGCGTGTGCTTGTTGTTGTAAAGTTGGCGCGGGAGTTTGAAGTCGGTTGTTTAAAAAGTATTTTTTATATTAAATTATAAAAAGCGAACTCTATCGAAAGAAGTTTTATAACATTTTTCATGTGTAAATCAAAGTATGAAATCATTGGAAGGAGTCGCCAACAGAAATATTACTCGTATATGGTTATAGGAGTATCCCCTAAGTTATTCGCAACCTACTTACCTCGCAACTTGGTCGTTTTATCCAGCTGAAATCGTTTTTTTTCTGTTTAGTGGAAAGCTACGTGGGCAGCTCAATGCCGCTATGGCGGGTGGACAGACGGCAGATGGGCGCGTTCCTCTGTATAGCATCAAACGACGTTCCGCCCGCCGTCAGCAAGAGGATCACGTTGAATGTTAACTGTAAGTAATCTATAGTGCCCTGGTACTGAGATTTCTCAAACCACTGCAAAACGCATTGAATGACGCGCTACGTGGGCACTAACCGCTATGGCAGGTGGACAGACGGTAGATGTGCGTAGCATCAAACGACGCCGACGCCCGCCGATGTTAGTAAGAGGATCAAGTTGAATGATAACTGTAAGTAATTTATGATTCCCTGGTAACTGGGTCTTCTCACGCAATGGCAAGAATAGGCATGATGACAGTAACCAAGAATCAATGAAATTATGAATTTATCTAATGAAATAGGATTCATCAATTATAAAAAACGTATTTATTTTCCTATTTCGAGTGAGATTGCTATTTATTTTGATAAAATAAAACTATAAAATACAGCAATCCGCCATATTGCATAAAACACAAAGAAGCGAATGACATCACAATTGTTTATTTTTGAGCTTTGACAATCACACTATTTCTTACTGCACACTGCACAGAGTACATTGGTAAAAACAATAGTGACGTCACAAACGACGCCATGACACCGCCGAACGTTTTGGCGTGAATTTTAAAATTTAAATTTCAAATGCCAATTTTATCTACCAAACTTTATTTTCCTGCTGAAATAAGATATTTTTTCGCAATAGTAGATACTTCCGAACATAATCTGACCATTTTTCAAAATCAGTCATCATGCCTATTGAATAACGTCCAATCTCTGTAAGGGTGGTATTCCACCCTTACAGAATACTGAAACAACATGACAAAACGACAGTGCGTCGTATTCGAAACATAATATCGGACACACGTACCGTCGTGTCGCGCAAGTCTGTGCACCTCCATATTATATGCGTTATTACATTAAATTATTATTAAGTAGACTTTTGACTCAGAAAAGTCAAAAATCTTAAAAAAATCGAAAATATAAAACTGATATTATTACATTCCGGGTATTCAGTGAGTTACGTACATTTCATAAAATTAACCATAGGTTTTCTATTATCCTCTGATTCATATTTGAATAAAAATAACACAATCCTTTTCTACCTATTATTTAGGTATTCGTTTTTCTCGTTAGTAACTTCTGTTGGAAAAACAAGTTTCAAATTATGTCTGTTTACGAAAAGCACAAATAATATGGGTTTATACGGAATTTCGCCGGAGTGACTCGTGTTATTCCATCCATACACGATGAATTGTTTTGCCCTGGGCCGCTTCCAGGAGGGATTATACCGGATTCAGAATAATGGGCGCTCCGATCGGTATAAATCACAGTTCATATTACCGACAGAATGTACCTACCCGTATAAAACTCAGATGGAATTATGCTTGTTGAGCGTGCTTGGATCATTTTGACAGTTCTGTGGCTGTTTTTTTATCCACTATTACTAGAAATATAGGTTTTCTCAAGTTAGGAAGTAGGTGGAGAGAACGTAATTCGGTCCTGCGCCTGATCTCCCACCGGTCGTGTCAAATTTTCCGTCCCATCGGGCTATGAGAGTAAAGGAACAGAGAGAGCACCTGTGTATACAGACACACGTCTTGTACACTACAATATCTCTCGCGCAGATAGCTAACCTTTCCGGAGATAGGCCGCCGATTCGGTCGGGAGGACATTTTTTAAATCCATTATTAGAATAAAAAATTTAAAGGTCCACCTGCTTTGGGGGATTGTTTCCTACCTCGGTGCTTTTCAGTGCAAGTTTACAATATATACGGCTCTTACCTAAAAATATACGATTTGATACAAATACTGGTAAACACGCGTCTCATACAATAAGTAGGTGTATCACTAAACCTTAAATAGTTCTAGTTGAGCCAAAATATTGAATTAATATTGTGAAGCCTAAAGAAGTAAATAAGGTTATGTTGGCTTCTCTCCTGTGTACCTTGGGGTAGGAATCTAGACGTAACGCATTGGCACACCGCCAGTGCTTCGCTTCATCTGTCACTGCAGAAGAGAAATCTCGGGATGTGGTAGCGAAATATACGGCTATTACGATATTAATTTAGAACCTAGATCTTATAACCATTTTGTTTACCATGATTTTATGATTAATGTGTTGACAGTGGTTAGACTAAGTAAAATTTTGTAAAAAAGATTTTTTGCTAAAGTATTTTTTTTTTGCTTAGGTTACGTTCGCACTGCGAATTACATTCGCGCGAATTTCACTCGTCGTTTATTTTTCGCGTACGGATTTCACCTACTCCACACTGCGAATCCGGTGAACTTCATACAATGATACAACACCGTATTTCAATTTTCAATTTTCACGCGAACTTCATACCGCACCGCGTGAAATTATATCGCAAGTGCGTACACCTTCATGATAATAAATGATTAGTGTTACAGAATCGCGAAAAAAATCTTATTTTGGAAATCAAAGAATTCCCATTTAAGTTGAGATGAAGTTGTCCTTCTACGGTACTTAGTTTTGTTGCTGAATGAGCATTCTATTTTATAACAAAATTCCACAACCTATCTTAAACTTGCCTTTACATAAGTTATAGAAATCTATTAGAAGTATGCTTCTGAAAAAAGCTTATTATACTGTTGAAGATTACATAAACGACAAATATTATGTACCTATGAATTAATAAAATTGTAAATTATTTTTTTTTTCAAAAGAGCAACCGCCGATTTTCTTGCTGGTTCTTCTCGGTAGGAATGACATTCCGAACCAGTGGTAGATTCACTTAACGATTCAAAAGCACTTAAAAGTTTATTTGAATAAAAAGCATTTTGATCGATTGATTGATTGGTAGTGTTAACTTTATTTTTGTCCACCAGTTGCACCAACAGTAAAAGTGCCAAACCAGCTGCTTGGAGCCCCACTCGGTACGGACGTGAAGCTCAAGTGCTACGTGGAGGCCTATCCTAACACTATTAACTACTGGATTAAGAACCGAGGAGAAATGCTGCTAGACGGGTAAGATTTTTTTTTTCTTTTCTTTAACTTGTTTTTCTGCTACTATTTATAATGTAGCACCTTTGTGACCTTATTTTCTTTCTCCTATTGATGTATAGGTACACTATAATACAATAAATATTACTAATAAATTGAACTACAACTATTTACATATTCTTAATACCTACTACTCTTAAAAATAAATCTCTTATTAAATTGTTGACCCATTTGCCCTGGCTGCAGTTTGGTTTATACGATCTTAATTACATAATCCAAGAAGGCAGCCCGACAATTTTCGGATGCACAGCTCGCAGATGCTATCCACTTCTATTTCCCTGTCCAATCTGTGTTTGCAGTCCAGTCTTTTGCCCAGAAATCTGGGGCACTCTGTCAGAATATGCTCTATGGATTCTACTGTACTGTCATCGCAAACACAGAATGGACTGGGAGCAAGTTTAAATTTAAACAGATATTTTCTAAAACCTCCGTGGCCAGTAAACAGTTGCGCCTTAGTGTTAGACGGGTAAGATTAAAAACATTGGATAGAAGCAGGTGTTACTTTGCGGAAGTCCATTGTAGATTACAATCTTGCATTGTAAAGGCAACATCTCCTGATGATGCTCCGGTATCGGAGTGAAACGTACGTTGATGGTATTTTTGAGGGTTTATGTGGTGTGGTGAATGACGTGGGCATCAGGTTCGAGATACGCACTGTACCACATATATTTGCCTTCTGTGGCGTATTATAGCGAATTTAACTTCTAGAGTTTTTCGTAGATTATGTTGAAATAATACTTTATAGAGGTGTTACTTCCAGTCTGTGCCTCGATGATCTGACTCATTGTTCCTTAATTTTTTGAGAGGCCGTAGCTATCAGCCCCACCACCAGCGTCACCTCACTTTTCGTTCGGTATTTGGTGTGACCAGCTATTTAATATTGCCACACTAATAAATACTGTGTCTTGAAATTTATCTGATCCTATACAAATTATACAACATTCTTTTTTAAAATAAAATCATGACAATCAGAATTGCCATTCTATAAATAATAAATAAATGTTGCCAATCTACACAATCACGACAATTAATTCAAAAGTCAACGTATAACAATCTCAATCGACTGATATGCGTTGTCACAACTATATTTTTGTCCAACCATTTACTTTACTTTTGACATTTATATACAACAGTAAATGTACATGAATACTCCATCGCCAATGCCAAAGATGTATGATGCTTAAAGTATTATAAAAAAAGCTAGTGTTGATGCTCCGTGACTATTTTGAGAACGGAAAGTCGCACTTGTAATTACTAGATGAGTATACGAGTTACGAAATATCGGATAAAATGGCACGTCGCCTCACTATTGCAAAAAACGATACGCCTCTATGGAGTATTGCATTTATTTGTCGATGGATGTCTGTCAATAATTATGACAACTCATATGCCTGCTGTTAAAAGTAAAATAAATGGTTGGACAACTTAAGGCTACTTCCCTCTTTGTTTTTTTTTTCAAACAAACAAACAAACAAACAAAAATTTGTTTGTTTGTTTGTTTGTTTGTTTGTTTGTTTGTAATGGATAAACTCAAAAACTACTCAACCGATTTTAAAAATTCTTTCACCTATAGAAAGCTACATTATCAGCGAGTAACATAGGCTATATTTTATTCTGAAAAAAATTAGAAATCCTTACGAAAATTGCAATAATGCGAATTAAGTCGGAAAAATTCACCTAATTTAACGTTTTACGTTAAACCTCTATTCGTCTATTAATTCAGACTGTCTTTTATGTCATATTTGTCAAGACACTTTTATGTCATATTTGTCATACTTTTATGTCATATTTGTCAAGACAAACATAAAAAATACAAGAAAACTTACCAACATTTTTTTAAACATTTTAATATAGTAACTGCTGTAGACAGACTGCGAAAAGCCTAAAAGATCAAGGTCTCAACTTCAAGAACTATTGCAGTGAAAATACGTCGTATTGGGGAAATCTTCATTTGAAAATGAAAATCGTCTTGCAAGTCAGAGAGAATACATGTCGCAATCGCGTGCCACCTGGGGATTGGGGTGCTTATAGAAATTATGTAACATTAACAATGTAAACCTCATCTGTAAATTGTTTACTTTGTTTTTCTTTTCACGATAAAATTACAAATCTGAATTGCACCCGTGCGTAGCCGGGGCGGACCGCTAGTTTATTAATAAAACAAAAATCCTAACAAAAACTGTAGCATATATCCATACTAATATTATAAATGCGAAAGTGTGTCTGTCTGTCTGTCTGACTGCTACGCTTTCTCGGCCCAAATACCCAACCGATTTTGATGAAATTCGGTACAAAGATAGGTCACATCCCAGGGAAGGACATAGGCTACTTTTTATCCCGGAAAATTGAAGAGTTCCCGCGGGAATCAAATAACATAAATCCACGCAGACGAAGTCGCGGGAATTATCTAGTAGCAAATAAATAAAAAAGCATTAAATGAAACTGAATTATCTGGAAGGTTGAACAGAGCTGTGCGGAGTTAAGTGCGGTTAGCAGTTGAATTGTGCAGGATAATACTCGTATGAGAGAAATCTTCGCTAAGTTTTCTAGTTGAATGGACGGGACAAATTGCTTGCGGGACTTGAAATACAATGAAATTAAACTGGGTAGCTTTATTTTGTACTAAATGATGCACGTGACTTCGTTCTTATGGATTTAGGTTCCATTAAATCCCGTGGGAACTCTTTGATATTCCGGAATAGAATGTTGCCTACTTCACTCTCCAACTTTAACTTGCTTGTAGGGCTTGAGGAGGTTACTATCAAACGGTGTCATTTACACCTTTCCTTTTTTTAGGAAACCGAGAAAAATTTTTTTACGTGTATCACCTTTTGAATGAGATGCGACTTTTGAAGACTTTTGAGGTATTTTATCGAGGAAAATGGCACTTTTCGAACCAAATCTATTCAGAAATCACTAAAATCCAACATTTTGAGGCTATTGAAACTGTTGAGAAAGAAAACGAAATATGCCAGCATTGCAAATGTCACCTTTTAATTCTGACCTCCTCAGTTGAAATTGATAATACTAGGCGAGATAGTAGTCAAGCGCTACTTGTAGCAGAATAAAAATAAAATAAAAGAGGACCTGATTTTGGTGATAAAGATAAACCTTACTATAAAAGCTTTTTATAACCTCCAAACAATTTAGGACTACGACATCAAAAAAATAATCATTTGAAACATTTCTATTTAACCGGAAAAAAAAACAATTGCGAAAAAGCAAATGAAGTAAAAACGCTGAAATAAAAGAGAGACTTAAAGTCTCAATTAGGCCGTAAAGCTCCTCTTTTCAACTTATCCAATACAAAGTACAAATTGCTTTCTCTGTCGAATTATGAAGCGTCGATTTGCTTTGTTTGCGAACAAACTTGAGGAAGTTTTCGTGACTGGCACCTCCTTGCGACTTGGCTCACGTAAATACACGGATTTTCTCAATTTATTTATGAAATGTGACATTAATTTATTTCATGTAGGACAACTTGAATCACTTATTAGTTTTAAGATACCGTTACTTATTATCACCATTATCAATCAAATAAATATTATAAATGCGAAAGTTTGGATGGATGGATGGATGGATGTATGGATGTATGGATGTATGTATGTATGGATTTATGGATGTATGGATGTTTGTTACTCAATCACGCGCCAACGGCTGCACGGATCTGGCTAAAATTTGGCACAGAGATAGAATATAGTCTGGAATAGCACATAGGCTACTTTTTATCCCGGAAAATTAAGGAGTTCCCGCGGGAACCAAAAAACCTCAATCCACGCGGACGTAGTCGCGGGCATAAGCTAGTATTTTATAAATAACTGGACGTCAATAAGTGTAGTATACCTACCTAAATTGTATAAACGTTATTTGACTTTGACTTTGACTTTACTACCGATTCGGAAAGCAGCCCCCGATTGTGTAAGGAAATCGTAATCATAATCGTTTGTCAAAAAGATAATTCGACCAGTTCAAGGAGTACATAGATGCCTGCACGTCAAAAAGCATGTACGAACTCCTTAAACAGTTCGAGTAATACTTTTTAAGCAGTCAAATTATTACAATTGGCTTATACAAGAATTGTGCCTCAGATTCTACATAAAAGTGCCGCTTTTTTTCTTTAGTGTGATCCGGGTACGGTCCCCGGGGCTATTATGTTTGTTGGCAGGCTTTAATTTCTTGTATTCATTTTGTCTCATAGGTATCCATATAACATAAAATGAATACACAAGATAAAAACTAGTAAAACTGATTAAAAAGTTAAATCAAAAAAGTAATTTTGCATTTATTTTCGCTCGAGTACAGAAATTGTGATTATACTGTTATATTCTCTTTTTCATTCATGGTTTTAATAATTATGATTGGTTTGTGCTCTTTTTATACGACTGCCAGAAAAAAGGAGTACTTATATTGTTTTCAGGGTTCATGTATGTATGTATGTGAGTTTGTATATTCCACCATAACTTCAATACGCCTGAACCGATTTTGATAAATGAGGTATCGTTAGAATCCCTAGCTTATTCCGGGTGACATAGGCAGGTAAAATTTAAAAAAAATTGATGGGGTGATCATGGTCCCGCATTAAGGACTAAAGTTGAAAAAAATATGTCGAAAATAAGATTAACTATATGATAATCATCTAGAAAATGATGAGTAGATTCCAAAAATATATAACACTATAGTTCAATATCCAGTGATTCACAAAAAATATCTTTTAATAAAAATTTGAATAAGATTCCAATGGGGAAGGGCAGGCGTATTTTTGAATTGTTGTAATTATGTTCACTTGTTTATTTATCGAAGCTCGGACTCGTTTGTATTAGTGCAGAAGATTTTTCTTTAAATCCTTTGACAACATATTTTTAAATCACACTACAAAGTTAGCCCTTGACTGCGTTCTCAACTGATGATAAGTGATGATGTAGTCTAAGATGGTAGCGGGATAACCTGTTAGGAGTATGGCAGTTATATTAAACCCATACCCCTACTCGGTTTTACACGCCATTGTACCGGAACGCTAAATCGCTTGGCGGTACGTCTTTGCCGGTAGGGTGGTAAATAGCCACGGCTGAAGCCTCCGACCAGACCAGACCAGAGAAAATTCAGAAATTATAAATTTCCAAATTGAGTTAAGAGAACAGCGCTCAACACTACGCCAGAGATGTCGTCAAAAACTTATCCCATCATGTTTGAGATCTCACGTGCGAATGACGACGTAGTATAGTCTTCAGACTATACTACGTCGTCATTAGCACGTGACAGTAAAGCTAGGAAAGGTTATGATAGTAACTCATACTCCAATTTCCACGAGGTGTCGTACTGGAACGCTTAATTCCTTGGCTTCACGTCTTTGCCTGTACCAGAGAGGTTATAATATGCACTAACATGGTTGTAATGCTTCTATTAGTGAAGTTTTAGGTCAATCACCATCCGTGCTAATGAATTATGAATGCAAAAGTGTGTCTGTCTGTCTGCTACGCTTTAACAGCGTATCTGTTCAACCAATTTAGACAAAAATTGATAAGAGGCAGGCTGCATTGGCAGGACATTGTGTATTTTTTATCCTGTGAGAGATCCATTCCATTATATTTTGTACAAATATAGTTTTCTTTCAGGCCAAAGTATACAATACGGGAGGAAAAGACATCTTACAAGGTGTCAATGTGGCTGACCATTCGACAGTTCGCCAAAAGTGACATCGGCACCTACAACTGCGTCAGTACCAACTCTTTGGGCAAGAGTGAAGGGACCTTGAGGTTGTACGGTAAGAAAAAATTATCCTTCTTTTTAATCCACTACAAGTTAGCCCTTAACTGCGGTCTCACCTGATGGTAAGTGATGGCTAAGATGGTAGTGGGCACATGTTAGGGGCATGGCAGTTATAATTAACCAATACTCCTAATCGGTTCCTACACGGCATCGTATTGGAACGCTAAATCGTTTAGCGGCACGTCTTTACAGTAGGGTGGTAACTAGCTACGGCCGAAGCCTCCCACCATACAGAATGTTGACAGAATTAATGCCCTTTCTTAATAAGGGCTAGTCGTCGTAGAATCTAACCTGTTGTCTTACGTGAGCGACAAACGCGACACTGCGACTCGATACAACGCGACGCGACAGTATCAATAAGTAGCTGAGCCTTCACGTGTTGTCGCGTAGGTAAGTTTGTAATTTTCTATGGTGTCGTATTGCGTCGCATCGGTTCTGTCTCACCTAGGACAACGGTTAGATAAATAGCACAAACTTGTGTGCGCAAATGTAGGTGCACTATCTATTTACTCTCATATTCTGATGCAAAGGAAACTCTGACACAATTGGAGAGAGATCAGGCGTAGGACGGACTGCTTTACATGCTCTCCGAGGCACGGGAGTGAAAACACCACTAACTTCCTGACTCCAGGCTGGTACTGAGAACCTCTCTTATCAAACCATTGCCTAGTCGCTGCTAAGAATGAGCCCCCTTTCCGAATAAGAAGGGTTTAGCCATAGTCCACCACGCTGGCCAAGTGCGGATTAGCAGACTTCACACACCTTCGAGAACTTGATGGAGAACTCTCGGGTGTGCAGGTTTCCTCACAATGTTTTCCTTCACCGTTTGAAGTAAGCAATATTAATTATCTCAAAAAGCAAGTAACTTCGAAAAGTTAGTGACTCGAACCGCCAAGATGTGGAATGCTCTTTCAGCGCATGTATTCCCTGCCACGTACAACTTAAGAAGATTCAAGGCAAGAGTGAATAGGCATCTTGCAGGCAAGTGCGCTCAAACCTAGACCTCATCATTGAAACATGATTGTCGTCAAGCGCAAGACTATCTCGCAATATAATAATTTAATATAAAAAATTGTTTTTAAACAACCGACTTCAAACTCCCGCGCCAACTTTACAACAACAAGCACACGCTATACAAAGTACTTATTTTATTGTTGATATTTTAAAAACCGCTCGACCGATTTCGATAAAATTTATATGGGACCACTTGGGAAGTATGCCCTTTCAAATAAAAAAAGAATCATCCAAATCGGTCTACCCAGTCAAAAGTTCTGAGGTAACAAAAAAAAAAAATACAGTCGAATTGAGAAACTCCTCCTTTTTTTGAAGTCGGTTGAAAAAAAAAAGTTGGAGGTGCTTGACCGGGGATCAAACCCCTGTCTGGTAACTTAACTTAACCCCGGGTCTGGTAACTTAACCACTAGGCTATCACAGCTTCACGAAGCACTATTTAATAAGCGCCAAAGTGTTATGAAAAGGAAAGTATGCTCACCGGGCGTCTTGCCAAGCGCTATACGATAGCGGCAAATGGAGGTGAAGTCGCGTGCCAATAGTATCCTTTTTTTGTGTATCGCACGTGTATTCAATTTCCGGCCTGTAGATTTCGATATCGCATCCAACTTCGTGTGAAAATGTTTTGAATGTGCCAAATCAAGGAACAAATTTGTATCCGGGCTTTGAGGACTTCTCGGACATTTGATGCGACGTACAGTTCTACAAACATACTCGTATCTGGCCCGGTGGCCTAAATTGGAACTAATTTTAATTAATTAATTATTTTATTTATTTATTAACTTTATTATTTTAATAAGCCTGTTTAATATTTTTGCTTTTATTTTTCACTAGATGATGCCCACGACTTCGTCTGCGTGTATTGAGTTTTTGGATTTCCTCGGGAACTCTTTGATTTTTCGGGATAATATCCCGGGGCTATGTCCTTCCCCGGGACACAACCTATCCCTGTACCAAATTTCATCAAAATCGGAGTCATCCTAGAATGCTGCCGAATTCAAAAAGCTGGTTACTAAGGTTTTAATCTTTAGTAGGTAAGTATGGGCCATGAAAGCGTAGCAGACAGACAGACAGACACACTTTCGCATTTATAATATTAGTATGGAGTATAAATATAGCAACTAGCGACGCTGTCATCGGGTCAGATTGTGGGACTTATACAAATGTAACACATTTGTCTGTGACAACAAGCTCGCGCGCAAGTTGAATGCAGAGTAAATGTATGTGCCACCATACATTAACTCTGCATTCAACTCGCACGCGAACTATAGAAAAAGTGTACAGCTCAGCATGATGCCCTGCGTCATATGTCCAAAAATGCAGACAGAAATAGGCGTTGGTTTTCAGTTCTGTGATCCGAGTGACGTCACAGTTAACATAACTGGAGTTTAATATGACATTACTTGGAGCATACGACTTCAACTATTACAAGAATTTTAACGCAGAGAATTTAATAATTAATCATTCATGCAATTGTAACCAGGGGGGTTACTACCATCGCATAAAGCAGTATTACTTCAAAATTTTATGTCACTTACCCTGGCATCCCTAAAATAAGGATTATAATTCTAAAGCACAAACGTCAACAATATTAAAACAATACGGCTCTAAGCGATGGTAGTATGCCCCAAGTCCTATAGTACCTATCTATTGCTCCGAAAAATAAACTTTGTAAGTTCCTAATATACTCTTAAGTACTTATTAACCAATTGAATTTTTTCTTTGCAGAAATCAAGCTCAATTCGTACTCGGAGGATTACAGCAATCAAATAAGTGTCGCCGGAGGTACCGAATCAAGTTTTTCACCTAACTTTATGTCTAAAATTGTATAACTCCGGAAAACTTTGAAAACAAGTGCTCATCCGCACTGTAGAAACCGTCGCGGTTTTATTCTATGTACTATGTAGGTCTAAATTAAGTTATAGTAATAAAATCTATACTTCTGAGGCCTTACGTTGGCTTGACGTAAACTTACGTTGCACTTGTATGGCATTATGTTTGCGTGGCAAAGATCAACTTTCTTTTTCTTATTTATAACTTTGTTTATATTTTTGCCTGTGTCGTGATATAAAAATGTACATTGAAAGCTCTACACTATAGACTCAAAAGTGAAATTTAATAACAATTTCATGATTGGGCTAAACATTGTAGATTGATAGACTACCTACCAGATGGCATATAAATGGATGGCATAATTCTCTAAGCAAGTGATTTCTTCTCTCCAGTGCGAATGGACCCTGAGTCTGCAAAAGTTTGCCAAGTAACTTCCATTGAATTAGGTTTGAGTAACACGGCATAACCTGCCACTCACAAGTGCTACAATTTTATTAAACATTTCCCTCCTAACTTCGTTCTGATGGAAATTGTGTTTTAATTTTTAATCCACTTGTACCTAAAACGCGGAACGACTTACTTATTTGATTCCAGAAGATTCCCGCAATTTCAATTTAGGTTTAGTAATATACTGTATTGCGCTTGAATTTTCCTAAAGAAAAGTAACCCTTCAGAAAAAGTAACTAGGTACTACCTACATACTGATACTGTATATACGAAAGTGCGTCTGTCTGCTACGCTTTTATGGCCCATCCGTTCAACAGTGATTTTGACGAAATTTTGGTATAGAAATAGGGTGTATCCTGGGAAGGGACAAAGGCTACATTTTATCCAGGAAAAGTAGAGTTCCCGCGTGAAAAAAATACCTTAATTAGCGCGGACGAAATCGTGAGCATCGTCTAGTATCTAAATATTTGTCAGAATATTGATGGTATTTCTACCCTTTTGTATTTTATCTCTGATAATAATTTATTTTTCTGTCAACAGGTCTCACGGAAGCTGCAAAAGGAAACTCGGAAAGCAAATTGAATTCCGAAAGGAAATTGATCTCAATATTGATATGTATCTATATATTCATGTTAACGTAGTCACTATGTTGTAAATAAAGCGTTGAATCATCTTTATTGCTTTAAAAGTAAATTTCATGTTTAACCTTGAACTCGCGTTCACACAACACTGTCCAAACGTCGGTCTTTGAGACCGACGTGTCGTAGTTAAACGTTTGTACCCTCTAAACGATTTCCGTTTTCAAATAAGTAAAGCGTATTCGGTATTATGTGAGCTCTCTATGTATTATTTAAATGCGTTGGCACACTCCCACAGGCTTGTTGTTAAGGTGCGCGACAAACGTGACTCCGCGACTATCATAACGCTACGCGACAATATCAAACAGTACAGACCCTTCACGTGG
Source organism: Erebia epiphron (assembly GCA_963932025.1). Classification (NCBI taxonomy): domain Eukaryota; kingdom Metazoa; phylum Arthropoda; class Insecta; order Lepidoptera; family Nymphalidae; genus Erebia; species Erebia epiphron. Next base: position 3,636,858 of record OZ009947.1, on the reverse strand, counting down.
CCAGCGTTGTCGCATTTTTTCTATGGCTTCGTATCGCGTGGCGTCGCTTCTGTCGCTCACCTAGGACAGTGTCGGATGACATTAGGCTAGTCTTAGGAAGCAGCTATACATTTCATGAAATACCGACCCAATAATTATGAAAGTGTCAAATTTTGATCCCAAATTTTCAATCTGTTTAAATTTTTCTTTCAGTCCTAAAATTAGTTCAATATTTTAAGCAATTTGTGTAAATAAAACTTGAACATTGTTTCTTTGCTTTCTTTTTAGGGTTCCGTACCCAAAGGGTAAAAACGGGACCCTATTACTAAGACTCCGCTGTCTGTCTGTCTGTCTGTCTGTCTGTCTCCAGGCTGTATCTCATAGACCGTGATAGCTAGAAAGCTGAAATTTTCACAAATGATGTATTTCCGTTGCCGCTATAACAACAAATACTAAAAATTAAAAAAATATATATATTAAGGGGGGTCCCCATACAATAAACGTGTTTTTTTCGTATTTTTTTGCTCAATATTAAAAACGGTAACAGGTAGACGGTTCAAATTTTCACAGAATATTAACTTGTATAATAACTTTCAAAATAAATAATTAAATATCAATAAAGTAAATATTAAAGGGGGGCTCCCATACAACAAACGTAATTTTTTGATATTAACAGTAAACCTCTACAAACAAAGTTAGTTTTGCGGTTCATTAACAAAGGTAATTATAGCTACTTCTTGAGTACGGAACCCTCGGTGCGCGAGTCCAAATCGCACTTGGCCAGTTTTTTAAAAAAAAAAAACACTTTATTTATTGATTATTTTGAAACAATGTGGATAGTGAAAAATATTTAATTTTCATTTCAAAGTTACTGGTCTGACGGACCGATGCATGTTTGAAATGTCTTAAAAAATAACGCGAGTTAAGGAAGGTTAATTTTTTTCTGTAAATATTAACTTGTAAGTTATAACATTTAATTGTAAAGTGACAAGACAACGATGTATCTAACAGATATTACTCTTGTAACCGACCTTTCGCTTAGATTCGCCAAATTGAAGTATTGTTTACATTCCATTGTGAACTCATCGCTCGATTATAAGACTGTTTACAACAAATAAACTGAAATGATAAATGTTTATCTTTCATTTACATATATCCCTCATCTAACATAACCAACACCTATCCTAAGATATTATAGCTGTTTTAATAATAACGACGACCTCCCTAGCGCTGTGGTCTGTTAAGAGGTCCTGGGTTCGATACTCGGCAGGGTTAATTCGGTAGTTATGTAATTTCAGAATGATCTGGCCTGGTAGGAGGCTTCGGCCTAACTACCGCCCTGCAATCAAAGTCACAGTGATTTAGCGTTCCGGTACAATGCCGTGTAGAAACCGATAATGTGGGTATTGGTGTAAGACGTAGTATATCTTAATCCACGTGGACGAAGTCGCGGGCATCATCTCGTTATCAAATAAATCACCTTTTGTCTCTTTTTATAATCAAACGTATATATATGGTATGGTAGTGTGAGCTAAAATAAAGAAAGAAAGAAAAAACATTTATTTCCAATTTTGCCACACATGCCCTTACCTTAAGGGTATGCTACCCCGGCGCTTCCATCACCACCACCAACAACAATGCACTAAACTACCTTGGTGACAAAAGCGCCGGGACAACAGGAGTCATGTGTGGCACCACCCGAAAACATTCCTTGCCCATCCCCTCGGGGTATTGAATGAAATATGGCCCCGTATTGCCGCTTCTATTGCTGTATTACTAGACAGTATGATATGTAATAATATATGTATATAGAAATCATGCTAGTATTTTAAATGCTCTGAACTCTGAACTTAAGGATGGCAAGCGAAAGCCGGGCGGCCAGTTCCTTCGTTACAAAGATGTTCAGAAAAGACACATGAAGAAATGTAACATCAAGCCTTCTACATGGGAAGACCAAGCATATAATCGCCAAGGATGGAGAAATCTGGTGCGTACAAAAACCTCAAAGTATGAGGATCGGAGAAAGTCGGAGCTTGATAAGAAGCGAGAATACCTGAAGGCCAGGCCACCTGCGGCCATACAATATAATTACGTAAACGGTGCCTTGACGTGGCCAAAAGTAGGATATGCCAGCCACATGAGGGCACATAATAGGGCAGAACATCAGATGCCCTCCAGATACTAGAAGTTCTCCCCGAGCAGTCGCCGTGGCCGAAATCATCCTGGAGGACATCATCATCATCATCATCATCATAAATGCAAAAGGGTGTTTGTTTGTTGGTTTGTCCTTCAATCACGCCGCAACAGAAACACGCCTTATATAAAGTGTTACAGCAGGTACATAGTGAATAGTTTAACACTAAGCTCACCGAGGATCAAAGACTGAAATTAATCAAACAGAACAGAACATCCATCTCCTGGAAAGATATATGAAGGCGTAGGTACATGTCCGATCACAATTAACGCCTACAATCCCACGAAATAAATGAAGTAACCAAATTGAATGATGTGGCAACATTTAATGATTTATTAATATAATTCCAGATAGGCTACCTAGAATTCAATGTAATATCCCATGCTATCCTAACAATTCAATAACCAAGTAAAGTTCTACAAAATTATCTGACCCGATGACAGCGTGTCAGAAAAGAAAAATTTTCACATCGATTTGGAAACCACGGAGATAAGCGCCATATATAAAAAAAAATACGCACCGAATTGAGAACCTCCTCCTTTTTTGGAAGTCGGTAAAAAAAAACTAAACAGGCATAAAAATTAGTTCCAATTTTGGTCACCGGGCCAGATAAGTTTGTTTGACTATACGAAGTGTATGATGGTTTGTCCTTCAATCACGCCGCGACGGAGTAACGGATTAATAAACGTGATTTTTTGTATGGATATAGAAAAAGATTTGTAAAGTAACTTGCTAGATTTAGTCCAGGAAAATTAAAGAGTTTTAATTTAAAAAATCGAAACCCATGAAGAGAAAGCATCACAACATAATGTTCTCAGAGGTCTGTGAAGACTGGCAACATGCAGTTGGCAAGTTTGGTGGACTATGGTCTTTATTAGGTAAGATAATATTATACCTACAGTAGGTACTTAGTGGCTAAGTACGAACCTATTGTCACGAATTCCCGTTAAGGTCTATATATTCCATGACTAGATACAACCTAAGACCGATTGACTAACTACGGATCTTTATTTGGAAGTTCATAAAACTACACGTGGGCATAGAACGGGCATATTTTTGGGTAGCAGCGAACAACTTCGCTACCCACAATGTACCTTATAGAAATCCTGAAATAGCACACTAACACATGTGTTAAAGATTACTCTTAAAATGCATCAGAGATTAAATAATAAATAAATAATAAATTGGAACGATACAACAAAGGACTTACTGGCATTTCAGCTATCATCTCGCACACACTTTACTTTCCAACACCACGTCTCAACTCACTCTATACACAAAAGTATAACACTGTATATATTATGATATATAAGAATGTACACAGCACAGGCGTGCACCTCTGATGGCGAGCGATACTCAACTTCCTGTTTACAGAATGACGCCCGTATTTATACACAATGTCTTTTTCGCCTACCCTCTACCAACTCTGAATTCATTAATAGTGCAATACCAACATGAAATCAGTATTGCCATTCTATAAATAATAAATAAATGTTGCCAGTCGAACACACGATCACGACATTCGGCCATCCGACATTGTGCAACCTCCCGGTGCACAACCACCAAACATTTGCTTTGCTAAGCTTAGTTCGCTTCACTCCTTGCAACAATCTGTAGTGTACAACAAAACATCTTCATCCATTCACACTTGCACGATGACATTTAGTTTTAGTAAATCACGACATTCGGGAGGATTAAAAAGGATAACAAAAAGGAAACTACATTTTTTCAATTTAGTAATATCAAACTTAAAACCTCAAACCGATCTGAAATCCAAAACTATCGAGCTTTTGATCTTGAGATTTGTGAAGTGTGTGAAGTGCAATTAAACTGATTGATATCGCTGAGTCGAAATTTCTCAACAGAAATAAAAATATCGCAATTTAAATCTAAAACTCATATAGAATAAAGTTAGGCAAATAAAGGATTAATTATCTAAAGCTGAATAAAAATCTAATCTGAAACTTAATCAAAGTCTGGAACAGTTACAGTCTAAAACATAATCTAAACAGTATGTTACATATACCGTAAGCAAAAGTCTAAAACTGAATTCAAATTTAATAAAATACCCAATATTTATTTTATTTCTTATACCGTTTCAGTTATTTATACCTTACAAGCATCTGACGCTGAATCTAAAGCTAAGTAAATATCTAAACCCTGATTACAATCTGTAACAGACCAACAGGTCCATCATCCTGAGCTCCACCTATCATGTGTCATACATGACGTGTCATGCCTGCTTTTTTTAAAAAACTTTATTGAAATCGAAAAATTTATCAGAACGTAAAGGAAAGCTGATTTTATTAAAATTTTAGGACTTGACAAGAAATAAGTATCACACACTACCCCAGAGTTCACAATAAAATCTACAACCGCATCCAATGCAAACATTAATCAGGATTACTAATCTATCAATTCTTCAATTCAGTTGGATCTGCTGTACCATTAACTAATCTTTACTAATCGTTTGAATCAAATTAAGTCTATGTTAAATTATCTGCTCTAAATTCCTGACATCGTATACCTGTTGGCGGTAGACTGTTCCCAATATGTTAAATTATTACTATTTTAAAATCTTTAACTATGTAACAGTCAACGTTTTTAATAAATGAAATGAAATTTATCGTAGCTTATTCAAAAAATTTAACAAATAGAGTTCAATTCTATTAAACACGCCTCAAAACACAAGTTGTTTTAGTTTATTCCCTTCTTTTCCTAACCTTTCCTTTCCGTGTTAATCTCTGAATAAACCCATCAAAAAGAGACAGCACCACAAAATTCAACCTAATCAGTTCAGGTTATGTTGTCCAAGACAATCTTTAACTTGTGAAATACTTAGAATCTTACCCAATGCTTTGAACTGGGTCAAATACCTGAACTTTGACTACAATCATCATTGAAAACCAAACAAAAAGTCCAAAACTAAACCTTAGTCCAAAACTAAATCTAACTCTTCATCAAAGGCTTCTTTGAAATGCAAAACTTTTGTATGAATTGAAGTAGAATCGGCTTGCAATTATTGTACAATACTAAATCGCTATCATATAATTATTTTAAATTAACTTTACTCAATAGCAATTTCAAATTAAAATACAAAATTCAAATTTTGCTGTAAATCCAAAGCTTGATACAAAACTAAATAATAAAAAAAACTAGATGAAAACCCCAAATTCAGAAATTTGAATTTAATACTCAAAACCTCTTTTGTCTTTTTTTTTCAGAATCATTACCTCAACATATGAACAAAAATCAAACCAATTATAAATAAAAACGTTACACCAAGTTATAATATATTACGTCAGTAACATAATATAGTATATATACTGAGTGTTTTATTCATTCTGCTTTTTAATACTTTTTGCTTTACTTTTCTGCGTCTTTTAATAATTAAAGTAAGTATTTACAAATTAACTGACGGTTGTAGGCCGGAGCCGCTAGGTGAGGGTATACCTTCGTCACGAGCTTGCGGATCCACAACGCCCGTGCATCACACGACATTATTCAATAAATTTGAGAAAAACAATAAATATGGAGATAAAATTAGAGTAAGCAAGCACGCACTAGTCACTCTCTAGAAAATATAATTTTTACATCATATTATACTCTCGAGATTTTGGACGGCAAAAGATAATTAATTGCGCGATTTCATTTTCAATTCAAATAATAGTCTGTTAAATTTTATCATCCAGTTCATTATTTCAAATCACTCAGATAAATATATAGAAAGAAAACCCAATGTGACTTCGAGAATGGCGCATTTTTACACTTTTATTACTTTATTGAACGGGCTTCTCGTGTCGTGACTGTAGTTTCTAGCAAGCTACTTAACTTCGAGCCTCAAATGTTCAGCCCTTATATTTATTTATTTATCTTTCTTTGTGATTAGTAAATGTTCCAAAAATTTTAATCTTTTTATTAAATTCAATTTAACATTTAATGAACTAACTTGGTCAAACTGAATCACTGGAATGCTAATTAGTATTGACGAAATACGTTTGAACTATTTTTGGAATTATTATTTTTGCGATATCTAGAATTTCAAAATTACTACAACCTTCACCGTTACAAGCTGAAGTATATATCCTTCCGTATTTAATTCTTAACGCATTCCGAACATCGGACCGCATTATGTTGAAAGCCATAAAATAGTGTAAACAAACGAGTGAAAGATCTATTAACAACAACAAACTTGGAACCTTTGTTTCAATTTACTTTATGCATTCCTTGCTTGTTAACTTTTTAAACTACTAAGCATAGTCTACAAGTGAGTCATATATTTGAGAAACACAAATCTTTCAAATATAACGAATGGGTGAGTGACCAACTGATAAGTTGAACCAATGACAATAGGGCTATTAAATGCATCATTTCCTAAACCACATCGACATCGATCTGGTACGTTATTATAAATAGTGTACATATAATAACTATGTTGTTGTATATCTTCAAATGAAGCGTACTCATATAATATCGATCTAATTTCAATTTGCAAGTTCGTTTGATCATCATAGTTTTTTTTTTGAAATAACTATAATTCATTCGTATTTCGGCGCATTCAGATTATATACATCCGAAACACGTCGAGGATCGGTCGCCTTACATCGGGATCACTAATTAATCCATTTTAAAGTCCATACAAATACAATCAATTTTTGCGGCTGTACCATTAGGTACAGTTATACTACTTGTAAAAATTGATCTTAGTCGTTTAAAATAACCAAAATCTATCTAAAATCATTCAAAATTTAAAAATGTAGAACTTCCCCTGATCAAAAACATTTAAAGGCACACAGGAACTATGAAAAATGAATAAAATGCCATGGTAGTTCTAGATAGAACGAGTTACTTGTACAGTAATCTACTAAAGCAGCTAATAATTCTGGACTAGAAAACTTGCTTTCATTATGTACATCCCTTTAGTTTGATATGTACGTAAAATTAAGTAAATAAAATACATTAGATCTTTCACGAACAGTTAGATAACATACTGTCAAAAACAGTAACACACTTGTTCACAACCTACCGGCTCATTAGGTCACAAGTTATGGAAACACTTGTTCCACTCTAGTAACGCACTTGGTTACATTCTATGGACTCACATGGCCCAAATGACACACATGGTCATTCTAAAATGGTGACTCACATGGCCACCTAGGTCACAACTTATGGAAACACTTGTTCCACTCTAGTAACACACTTGGTTACATTCTATGGACTCACATGGCCCAAATGACATACATAGTCATTCTAAAATGGTGACTCACATGGCCACCTAGGTCACAACTTATGGAAACACTTGTTCCACTCTAGTAACACACTTGGTTACATTCTATGGACTCACATGGCCCAAATGACATACATAGTCATTCTAAAATGGTGACTCACATGGCCACCTTAAAATATCGACACACTTGGCCACTCTATAATAGTGAGTAGACACACTCATGACTACTCCAAACGTATACGAGCTCTCTGACCATCATTCAATATCTTTATTCTTACTCCCACAATACCAGCTACGCAAAATCGTCAATTTCAACTTGAAATCTAAGATATTCTAACGTCTCTATCTTGTATTCTTCCAAAATCCTTCATTATTAACCTCAATCACTGATAAATCTGTCAAGAGACACTAACGTTTCCGTACATGAAAGCGGAACCCCTGATGTCAATCAACCTGTAATGCGATAGAAAGAGGTTCCCCTTTTTTTTAAACTACAAATGATAATGATATCAATAGCTGATATACAATACAGTACTAAAATACATATGCTGTGATAATAGCACATATTAAGAGTTGCAAATGGACTTGGTCAGTAAAACCACTATTATTCTTTCAGCATAGGTACAACTACCATCGAACAAATCACTAATAAAAGGGCAAATGATTTTAAGCAAGTGCTTAAATAAACTTATCATAAATTACATGTCTGGCCAATGTACTTCACTAATGTAATTTAAGTTCACTCGCGGCACTAATATAAATAGTTGCCCTGCCACTCAAAAAAATTACTTTTTAAACACTACAAATTCCTAAGACACCTGTTTTGATCGAGTCTAGTACTACCAGACTAAACTATCTAGATCACATAAAATAAGTATACCAGTAAGTATACTTTTATATCGAGAATTTAAAACTAAATCATACTTTTATCGTATTTCTTATAAATCACACATTAAACTAATCAGAGTTCGATAAATTGCTTTGCATCCTAGTATTGACATGAGGGTATCTTATTTGACATATTCACTTCTCTTTTTTTTTTTTATTACTATTATTCACTCCATGAATTCTCTTCGTGAATAACCAGTAATCTAATCTATGCCTGGTTAATAGAAATTTCAAATTAAAAACTAAATTAAAAATTAAAAACCTTGTAAAATCAAAATTCGAAACTTAAACAGTGCGTAAAAAAAAACTACAATCTCATTCAGCACACTAGTCTGAAGGCACGAGGCTGCTTTTAAATTCAATAATCATTTAACTACATTTACACTAAATAAAACTTTAGGTAACGTTCATCCAAAGTAATGGTCCAGAGAATAATTCACAAATACTTGAGTTAATTAGAACTGATAATTATTTACCTATTTCATATCTCTAGGAGTACCTCAGGTTAACCAGTAGTAATAACCAAGCTGTATGGTATCGCATTTAATCATCTAAAATGGCTGCTCAGACGGCCGGTGCTAGTGAAATTTATTCCAGTATGTCAACTCTCATACTGGCGAAATTCTCGCTTGACGCTTTATTTGTTGATTATAGCTAAATAACACAAAATTTCTTGGACTCATGTCCAGGACATGACATTTTTACATCATCTATCATAAATAAATACTATGGACACTATATTCAAAACTCAATTCACTGAAATTTCTATCGATGTGTTTTATCTAAACTAAATACCTTAGAATCAGAATTACTTCGACACTAAAGTAAACTGCTTACAAAATCGTAATTCGGGGATTATCCTCCTCGATGGAAGCCAGTCGCCAAGCTGGTTTGAGTTGGCAATTCATTCAGATGAGACTTCACAGTCTTAACGTCGTGATGACGTAATATTAAAGTTTACAGCAAACTCTTTTCCAATTTGTGGGTAACTAAATACGAAATATAAATGTAATTCAAATATTAATTGCCTTGATACAATGTCAATTATTATCGCACGAGATCATTACCAAACACTCGATTTAACCTCTACTCAAATGGAATACAACATAATATTATTATTATAGCCAAAATAGCAAATCTAAGAGTTCACCCAGAACTAATGTTATTCAATGTACCCACACAATAGGTGTCAAAACAGATTTAACAATATCCAAAAGTTCTTTGCTGCACGTTATCTTTATAGCATAGCAAGAATGGATCTCAAGTACATGCTAACTTTGATTAAAGTAGTCAATCTCTTTTGAACTTAGTAAACGGAATACTCTTTGTTTAAAAGTTTTGAAAGTACGACACAGAGAATTGTGTCACAATATAACTACTTAGTGAACAATATTTTTCTCGTGTTAAAAAAATATTGTTTTCTTGGGTTCATTTTCACTTCTGAAGTTGTCACGAATTCCCGTTAAGGTCTATATATTCCATGACTAGATACAACCTAAGACCGATTGACTAACTACGGATCTTTATTTGGAAGTTCATAAAACTACACGTGGGCATAGAACGGGCATATTTTTGGGTAGCAGCGAACAACTTCGCTACCCACAATGTACCTTATAGAAATCCTGAAATAGCACACTAACACATGTGTTAAAGATTACTCTTAAAATGCATCAGAGATTAAATAATAAATAAATAATAAATTGGAACGATACAACAAAGGACTTACTGGCATTTCAGCTATCATCTCGCACACACTTTACTTTCCAACACCACGTCTCAACTCACTCTATACACAAAAGTATAACACTGTATATATTATGATATATAAGAATGTACACAGCACAGGCGTGCACCTCTGATGGCGAGCGATACTCAACTTCCTGTTTACAGAATGACGCCCGTATTTATACACAATGTCTTTTTCGCCTACCCTCTACCAACTCTGAATTCATTAATAGTGCAATACCAACATGAAATCAGTATTGCCATTCTATAAATAATAAATAAATGTTGCCAGTCGAACACACGATCACGACACTATCTATATTTTAAAACGGCAAGTACTTCGTTCGTGTGGAAATTTTATAAGTTCCCGTGGGAGAGGAATATTTCTGCGGTAAAAGCTCTCCAGAGTAGGAACTTTATCTTTGATGAACATCCATACTAATATTATAAATGCGAAAGTGTGTCTATCTGTCTAACTGTCTGTCTGCTACGCTTTTACTGCCCATATTTTTAACCGATTTTGATAAAATTTGGTATAGAAGTAGATTACATACCGGGGAAGGACATAGGCCACTTTTTATTATTAAATTAATATGTATTAATTTTCAGATCAAAACGTAGCGTTAGTTTAAGTCCCTAGTGTGTACTCACTCAAATAAAACTTCTCTGGACGTTTTTAACATTTTCGTGTTTAAAATAAAACCGCTAATTAAGTGTCTGTTTTTTAAACAAACTTTAGAGTTAATCTGATAAAATAGAGCCTTTCAAAATAATTTACATTAGTAAGATTTACTCACTTATTTACCTAATTGAATTAATTTACCTAATTAATTTAAATTAAGAAAGAAAGTTCGTAGAATAATTTACAGTGTAAATAATCGTGGACTGAGCTGACCTTGCTTCTGGGTTTCACTTAAAAAATTACTAAGCTTTTGTTTATGTAAATTGCTTTGGTGTCAGGAGTTTTAGCTGCAGTGAAAGACGTATTTTTTATGTTTAAATAATATATTATTAAACAAGATAATGCCCAAGACTTCATCCGAGAATTTCATTAATATTTTTCCATGAAAAATCAAAGAGTTCCCACGGTAATATTTGTAAAAACCTAAATTCACGCAATAGCGGGCATCATCTATCCATCGCCACCACTACAGTCTATTAATGTCCCACTGCTGGGCACAGGCTTCCACTCTCATAGGAGAGAGGGAATCAGAGCTCAGATCCGCCACGCTGCTTCAATGCGGGTTGGCGGGCTTTAAAGACTATTATCATGTCAGTGATAATAACTGGGACCAGCGGTTTAACGTGCTCTCCGAGGCACGGGGGTAACTCACTGATTACTGTGATACTGCAGTACTGAGAATTTCTAATCAGAAAAACCCAATACTTAAGTATGGCCTGAACCGGGACTCGAACCCGGGACCTCGATGGCCGCAGTTGAACATTCCGACCACTAGACCAACGAGGCAGTAGAAATTTCAATACTCCCGAATTGATTCTGCCGGGGTTCGACCCCGGGACCACACCACAGCGAGGTCATCCTTATTATTAAAATAGCTCGACGGACGCAGTTGAAAGTGCTAACCATTAGAAAAACGAGGCAGTCATCATATACCAGGAAAGCAAGGAAGCAAGTAAGTAAAGCAAGGATTCGGACGATTCCTATAAAATCACGCGAACGAACTCGCGCGAATTGTGGAAAATAAAATGATGGAATGTACAAGCGTTGTTGAATTTAACTTAAAAAATTAATGAGCTTTCCTGGAACAAAAAAGTGTAATTTACGTGCAAGTTTTGTGTCCACATTTCTTAAAATACTCAAACAATAGCCGCGATTACCGCACGGAATGACTAATATCGTTAGAACATGAAAGTTAATTAAAATTATATTAATTAATCTGATATGACGTTAAACAATTGAATGTCGTAATAAATCAGTCTCTCTTTCGAGGGTGCATGGTTCGAATCCTTATTCGGAATTACGTGTATCAAAAATATTTTATTTATTTATTTTATTTTATTGGTAGGACATCATACTAATATTATAAATTCGAAAGTGTGTTTGTTTGTTGGCTTGTTGGTTTGTTGGTTTGTCGTTCAATCACGCTGCAACGGAGCAATGGATCGACGTGATTTTTGGCATGGGTATAGTTGAGGACCTGGAGAGTGACATAGGCTACCGTGGTAATCAAAAAAACATATTCCACGCGGACGAAGTCGCGGGCATCAACTAGTACACGATAAAACATTACAGTTTCCCAATACGTCTTATCAGGTTACAATATAACATAACATAAATTACTAAAAATACACATACTTATCAAAAAAAGGGCACTTAAAATACTAATTACTAAGACAGAAAGATATCAAAAACTGTTGACTGTCCTCAACTCGACGGCTCAACCCATAGCCAGCACAGAACTGCCATACTGCCAAACGCCTACAGCAATACTCAGGCTTTACTTTGGGGTCCCAATGTGCGTGAATGGCGGCCTCGCACCGGGAAGCGCAGCGTTGGACGACCCCCCACTAGGTGGACGGACGATCTCAAGCGTGCAGCTTGGAGCCGCTGGAAACAAGCGGCACAAGACCGTGCTCTGTGGCGATCCATGCAGGAGACCTTAGTCCAGCAGTGGACGTCTATAGGTTGAGACGACGACGATTACTTAAAATAACAGTACCTTGACGTTCCTAAAATAAGGATTATAATTCTAAAACACGAAAGCCAACAATAATAAAACAACATGGCTAATTCAAGCGTTGCAAGTATGGCCTCTGAATGCGAGTTTCTTTTCACCACCACGCTGCGCTGGCCATGTGTGAATTTGCAGGACATAAGCTACATATTAAGCAGACAAAATCGATATGACGGATGTTACATCCAAAATAGTTGGGGATCTATGAAATTCGTAGTTAGATCACTTACTGTTTTTAAATAAAATAAGTTGCCCGCATCCGCTTAGTTTAAAAAAAACTGAATGGAGATTCTGGTTTTATTTGATGAAATTATAGGCTCTTTGAGTTGATATAATATGGGTGATAATTAACCTTTTGAATTTACTTTTGGCTAAAATTCAGCTAGCATTTTAATAAAACAGTTCCATGGCATACTAAGTCAAGAGCTGATGGAAGGTCTGTACGTTATCCGCATTATGTCACTATTTCCTGCAAGTAAACTAGAAAGGAGTTATTATTTAAGTCAGCGCTTGTCTCTGACGGCTTTATATGGAGTCCAAGTTATAAACAGTGGCAGTTCGCGAGGCATAAGAAGGGCTTTGTTTTTATGTGAGTGCGCACACCGATAGAGTGATAAATAATGACATTACACACTAGCACACAATTATCTATTAGTACAATGCGCACTGAAAAGCGCAGCGCGCGTTGATAGACTCGACTCGGTGGACGGATGACAGCAAACGAGTCGCATGGGGATCCCCGGGATCCAGGGGCCATACTGCCAACGCTTACAGCGGTACTTATTCAAAATTACTCAAAATTTAAGCAAGTTTAATTTCACGTACCTTGACGTTCTTAAAATAAGGATTATAAATTCCAAAACACGAAAGTCAACAATAATAAAACTATATGGCTTTAAGCGTTGGCAGTATGGCTTCAGGCGGCGCAAGACCGCGGCTTTTGTGACCCTACAAGAGACCTCTATCCAGTCGCGGACTTTATTTTGATTGACAATAGTGATTCAGTTATTTCATATCTCAGAGATTAATAAGAAAGATTATATTTCGTTGTTGTAACTACAGGGTCTGTTATGATTTTCCTTGCGCTCATAATGATGATGAAATGAGATGTCAGTTAAGGAATGACTTGTCTGAAGGCCTGTATTAATAAACCGACATTAGCTCATCACTCATCACTACAGCCTATTAACGTCCCACTGCTGGGCACAGGCCTCCACTCTCATAAGAGAGCGGGAATTAGAGCTTAGACCCACCACGCTGCTCCAATGCGGGTTGGCGGGCTTTAACGACTACTATTACGTTAGTGATAATAACCGGGACCGACGGCTTAACGTGCTCTCCGAGGCACGGGTGTGAAACACCGCCAACTTCCAACTCCGGGCTGGCACTGAGAATTTCTTAATTATTGAAAAACCCAATACCTAACTTTTATGCCCGACCGGGAATCGAACCCAGGACCTCGTGATCCGCAGTCGACTATGCTAACCACTAGACCAGTGGTTCTTGACCGGTGGTCCGCGGACCACTGATGGTCCCTGGAAGCATCCCAAGTGGTCCGCGGAGTCATCCTAATAAATAAGATAAGTACTTTAAGTGACACCGAGTCGACACAACGCGACCCGCGCTCGTCGCTTGTCCGAACTCCGAAGCAAGGACGCTAGGCCCGAAGGCGCGAGGAGGCGAAGTTTCGAAATTGATGGCCAAATCGAAAAAAGCTTACAGAATCGGGGAATCTCTAATAAAGCCAAATGCTCAAAGTTGCAGAAGAGCTTTTAGGTATTTGACCGAGACAGTTGACATTAGCTAAGAACACGTTTTAAGTATTGGCCAATCTATACTTAAGACCATTGACACCCCACGACTCTATATTATAGTAAGGCCAATAGGTACTTACTAAAATTCACACATCAATGAGTAAGGCAGTTTTCTCGTAACTTGGAGCAACAACAATAAGGAAAGCGACAAATTCCCTCAGAGAATTTCAGTATGATAAAAATATTCTACAGCTATGTATATTGAATTACAAAATATCATATTGTTTCCTTGGGAATAATACAAAAAAAATGGTTTTATTTTTCTTTTGCGGGAGACAAAATTGTACAGTGCAGTTGGTGTAGTTTTATTTTTTACGTGATTGTATCAGTTTTATGCTTGTAGTTTAAGAAAAATCTCTGCTGCTTTAAAATATATAAGACTAGCTGATGCCCGCGACTTCGTCCGCGTGGTTTAAGTTTTTTTTAATTCCCCCGGGAACTCCTCAACTTTCCGGGATAAAATGTAGCCTATGTCACTCTCCAGGTCCTCAACTATACCCATGCCAAAAATCACGTCAATCCGTTGCTCCATTGCGGCGTGATTGATGGACAAACCAACAAACAAACTGACTTTCGCATTTATAATATTAGTATGATTTCCGGTATAAAATTTTGCCATGACGAAATGTAACTGACATACAGACAGACAGTATTTTTAAAATTAATATGGAATAGCCCAAAAATATTATAAGTTTATGGAGTTGGAAGTTGGCGGTGTTTCACCCCCGTGCCTCGGAGAGCACGTTAAGCCGTCGGTCCCGGTTATTATCACTAACGTGATAGTAGTCGTTAAAGCCCGCCAACCCGCATTGGAGCAGCGTGGTGGGTCTAAGCTCTAATTCCCGCTCTCCTATGAGAGTGGAGGCCTGTGCCCAGCAGTGGGACGTTAATAGGCTGTAGTGATGATGATGATGATGATGACTCATAGCCTTCTTAATGAATATAAGAAATTACTTTTGTTTTGTCGAAGCGCTTGATTTCTATTCATGATTAAGTTTCTTTGGGATTTTGTACCAAGGTTCACTAGGCTTTTGACATGTGACCTTCTGCGACTTAATTATTGAGCATCTTTGACATTTTATGAATTGCGCTTTCGCCCATCCGGAACATTTTGCAAATGTCACAGTTATACTTGGATTTTAGTCTATAAATATAGTAGAAAGCATAAAATCCATACTAATATTATAAATGCGAAAGTGTGTTTGTCTGTCTGCTACGCTTTCACGGCCCAACTACTCAACCGATTTTGATGAAATTTGGTGCAGGGATAGGTTGTATCCCGGGAAAGGACATAGGCTGCTTTTTATCCCGGAAAATTGAAGAGTTCCCGCGGGAATCAAAACACATCAATTCACGCGAACGAAGTCGCGGGCATCATCTAGTTAATAATAAAAAGTTAAGAACCTAAAAGTACTAAATTGATCAAATGTATGAAAACTACTTAAACTCTCAAAAATGTGAAACTGTCGCGCCATCTATTAAATAAAGTACAAACCTTTACACTAGTTATTATTCTGTGCCTTTACAAACACCATCTTGTATAATAGGCATGATGACAGTAACCAAGAATAAATGAAATTATGAATTTATGTAATGAAATAGGATTCATGAATTATAAAAAACGCATTTATTTTTCTATTTCGAGTTAGATTGCTATTTATTTTGATAAAAGAAAACTATAAAATACAGCAATCCGCCATATTGGATTAAACACCAAGAAGAGAATGACGTCACAATTGTTTGTTTTCGAGATTTGACAATACTCTATTGTTTACTGCACACTGCACAGAGTACATTGACAAAACAATAATGACGTCACAAACGACGCCATGACACCGGCAAGCGGTTAGGGGTGAATTTTAAAAATTAGATTTCAAATACCAATTTTATCTACCAAACATTATTTTTCTGCTGAAATAAGATATTTTATCGAAATAGTAGATACTTCCGAACATAATCTGACCATTTTTCAAAATCAGTCATCATGCCTATTGTTAAACGTGTAGTACAACATTACATATTCTGTGGTACAATCTTATACAAATGGAGATAGGTAAAATCAGCGCAACCCCGCTAGTTTATAATAAGCTATGATGCAGCATAAGATTATACAATTATACATGCTTGATTTGAAGGTTAACTCTTTAGAAGTGTAGGGAATAAATGGAAGCTCAAAGATCCCAGATCTTAGCAGCACAAATAAGTAGATAGAGTGGCCCATAAAATAATAACCGAAAACGTATTTTTATATTTATCAAAATAGGTACTGGCTGATGCCCGCGACTTGGTCCGCGCCGATTAAGTTATTTTTGTAAATTCCTATGTCACTCTCCAGGTTCTTAACTATATTCATGCAAAAATCAAGTCGATCCGTTGCTGTTTCGTATTTCACGTCGTGATTGAATGACCAACCAACAAACAAACGCATTGTCGCATTCATAATATAATATTATTAGTATGGTTAACGATTAATTATTTTTAATTATAATATAACTCGTTTGCTCAAGTAAACTCATATATCGTTTTTCATAACACAAAAAGGACACTGGTTGTATTCATATCCAAAAAAAATATGCGAATAAAAATAGTTTCCTGAATTTTTGCAATAACGAACTTTACAGTATTGGGTTACCCACTACATCCTATAAAGCGAGTTTGCCCCAGTTGGTTTGCCTTTTTTGTTTCAAAAACTTCATTTTCATTGTGTACCCTGCCTTTTGCTTCCGACATACTGTATTTCGGGGTCTCTATTAATTCTGCTTGCATTTTGTATACGGGACCGCAAAACGGAATACGAATTCGCCAGACAATCGTAGCTCTTATTGTTAAGAGTAGTAAATGCTATATTTATTCAATGCTTGATTTCATTCTGCACTATTTAGTGCAGGTAACAACTGAGATTAAATCTGCACATATAATAGCCATTTCATAGTGCATAGATTAGGTAGTGGGAACATTTTGGTACTAAAATAATATTAACTCTAACTTATGCAATAGTACTCTAAAATTTACCAATGACAATCCCAAGATAACTCCTACTAACTATTTGTGATAAATGGAAAGGGGAACGATTTTCAGCAATGAGAAATACCACGCTTACCAATAGGGAATATGCATGTATTTTTATTTCAATGCGAATAACCTTCAATAATCATACAAAACAAACGACCTGTCAACAGTCCACACAGACTAGAGTGGATGGTGACGTCATGTTTCGTTCCGCCAATAGCGTTGCGTTTTGGCGGAATTTGAAAAAGGCTACTTTTAATTAATTAAATTTATTAATAGAAACATGATAATTTGTAAAAATTTTCATCTGAATATATTTCTTTAGCAAGAAAGAATACACATAATTTTTTTTGTCCATTTCTAAATCACATGCATATTCCCCATTACCGGCTATGATATGCAGGAATTTTAAAGCTACAGTGATAAGTTTGTTTATTTAAAAACCCTAGGCTTTCTTTTCAGTGATGGCTTATCTAAACTTTGAAGAATAGCATGTTCGGCTGCGGATGACGTGTTCCCGAGTTCGATCCCCGGGTCAGGCTTCTTTTTCTGACATGGAAGTCTCAGTAATGGACTAGAGTTAGGAAATTGGTGGTGTTTCATCCCCGTGCCTGCTCGTGATCGCCTGATCTCTCTACCGTCGCGTCGGATTTCCCGCCCCATCGGGCTATGAGAGTAGGGGAATAAAGAGTGCACCAGTGTTTCCGCACACACTTGTGCACTATAATATCTCCGGCGCAGATGGCTAGTCCCTATGGAGATAGACCGCGGTGGCCGAAATCCGGGAGGCCAATATTTTGTATTATTAAAAAAGAGCACTGTACCATTATTAAAAAATCTTAAACTTCCTGGTCGGAGGCTTCGGCCGTGCCTAGTTACCACCCAGTTACTAGTTAGCAAAGACGTACCACCACCCGATTTAGCGTTCCGGTACAATGCCGTGTAGAAACCGACTAGGGGTATGGGTACCTATTCTGTGGTATGGGTTTAATGTAACTGCCATACCCCTAAACGGTTAGCCCACCATATTAGACTGCATCATCACTTACCATCAGGTGAGATCGCAGTCAAGGGTAACTTGTAGTGGAATTTCAAAAAAAAATACTGGTAGACTTAACTCACCATTATAGAGAACTCTAGTCATGCTCGATATTCTTCTACACCGTTATTCAAGCATTGTAATATTTAATTTAAAGGCGTGAGACGAATACAACAACTTAATATTATTCTTCGGTAAGTACCTCAATAAGTTAAGCAAAAAGTTATCTCAGAATATCTGGAGATAAAAGATCTTTGGCTGCCTTTCTTTCCGCCCCATTTCCTCATTTTTTAATAAAAGTGAATACAGAGACGCATTGTCACCCAATACGTATAATATTATAACCACAGCCTAAGGAGACACGTTCTTTCCAACCAGTCTTTCGACGGAGGTGTCTGGAAAAAGACGCAGCGGGGCAACAGGGACGTAACTAATGACTAATGTCAAATTTGTATGTAGTTTCCTACCTTTCTCAACCGTAGTAGAACCACAAAATAGTCCAGGTAAGAACTGTGAGATTAACGTACCGTAAGTACTACAACTGTCATGGTTGCCGAGTCTGTCACTTGTATGGACGTTGACCCACTGCATACAATAAATACTAACGCCGTAATAACTTAAGATGAATTTGAATTTAGAACAGTACAACAACACAAAAAATGCACGAAAAATTAACAAGAGATTCAAAGATTTAGCCAAACGAGAGCAAAAAGCACCGCATCGCACTACAATGAAAATGAAGTTTGGAAAACAAAAACAGAATTCAGGAACACGCTTCGAACTTGCCTAATGTAGTTATCTAGTGCATATTCATTTTGTGCAAAAGCTGTATGACGTAACTTACTTTACGGCGGCGGAATATGGATTGTGGTAAACGTTTTGTATGGAAAGGATCGTTTGTATGGTTTATGAAAATATTATGTTTCATATCACATATTGAATGAACATGTCTTGCGCGACTTCCTATCTACTATCTATATACCGAATTTCATCAACATTGGTTGAAAAGATAGGCCGTGAAAGCGTAGCAGACAGACCGACAGACAGAACAGACAGACCTACTTTTGCAGTTACATATTATAGTTCTAACAGAATTTTTTATGGGACCACCTCAAGAGCTTCCTCTAACGACTGATATATTTTTTTTCAAATCGACTCAGAAACCAGGGAGATATGCGCCGACATATATTAAAAAAAATACGCGCTGAATTGAGAACCTCCTCCTTTTTTGGAAGCCATTAAACCTAGTGCTGCCTACTTCCGTAAGGAGTATTATTGTGGGATAGCAGTATAAATAGACCCGTAATTTTAGTTTAAAGTAAAGATTGTGCTAAACAGAATTGGCCCCATTTTTATTCCAGAAAGTTAGAGTTCCCATTAGACTTTTAAAAACCTATTTTGCGAACTAAGTCGCAAGCACCATCTTTTCTAAGTAATTCATATTAAAGTGTCAACCGAGCAGTTAAATCAATTTTACAAAAACCAATTACCAATGAAAAATACGCACCGAATTGAGAACCTCCTCCTTTTTTGGAAGTCGGTTAAAAATTAACGAAGCCCGTTTTAGAAGCCATTAAATTATAAACTCAACGCGGCTAACGGGCGTTGTTTCAAAACGTCGGGGGCGGTGTTTGTCCAATTCACAGGTAGGCAAAGGCAATTTATATCCGGCTCACGGCTGAGTTTGTTGTGGGCTCTTCTCAGACCAGGGCGCGTTTGGAACCCTCGTAGCTTTGGTTTTAAGATACCATAGTTAATTATCACCATCAAGTCTTATTCCTAGTAAACATGACGTTCAGTAGGTGTACTTTGTAGGTACCTATTTTGAATAAAGATGTTTTGTGTTTGAGTATGGGTAAGTTGTAGTATACAAAGTGCGGTTGTGATGAACTTTCGCAGGAACTGAAATCAACTTAGTTTTTCCGTGTTCTTTAATGATGTTCCGTATGTCTACGATTTTGAAAATGGTTTTTTAATGGATTGTTTTGACCTCTCATGAGCAGCTAACTTAATAATAACATTATGCTTTAGAGAAAACCAATTTATTCGACACAATAACAATTAAACAAACCTCTGTCCAAGATTTCAGGATTCCTTGGGCTGGGATTTTATAAGTCAGTCAGTGAGTTTTATTTAATCCACTGCAAGTAATCCCTCGAATGCTATCGCACCTGATGGTAAGTGATAATGTAGTCTAACATGGTAGTGTTAATGGGTTATTTAAGCCCATAATATTATACGTCCAATCGGTTTTATACAAAGCCTCGTAACGGAACGCTAAATCGCTTGGCGCTACGTCTTTTTCGGTAGGGTAGTAAATAGCCATGGCCGAAGACTCCCATCAGTCAAAACCAGAGAAAATTCAGAAATTTTTATTCCCAAATTGACTCTGCCGGAGATCGAACCCGGGGCGTTAAGACAACAGCACTGCGCCAGGGAGGTCGTGAAAAGTCAGTCAGTCAATCAGTGAGTTAGGACTTTACTATTTATAATGTATAGAATACCATTAAAATATTAATTTAGTTCCAAAGATAAGAAGCACATCTTACTTGCGAACACAATTTTATGTACCTAGGTATATTATGTGAAGATTTTAAATTCACAGTCATAAAGATTTGTATGAGATATTCAGGGCTAACAGTGCTCTGGGGAGGTGTTAGTAGATCGTTTCTGATGAACCTTTGCATAGGAACCCTTACAGCGTCGGCGGTATAATATATGGCGCAAGTACCTAATGAATTTATTGCAGCGATTCGATGGTAGACGTTTATTTTATGAAACTCGAATAGTTATTTTAACGTTCAAACTGTCGTGAGTGATATTCATTATAACTATAAATATATCACCGGTTGTAACTCACTAGTTTTGTCGGAAAATGCCAGACTAGTTTTGAACCCGTCCGGAGCGTCACAGCAGCTGAATGATGACTCATCATCACTGCCTGACTGACTGATGACTGATGAGTCACAGTTCAGCTTGCCGTGTCGTGAGAACAGGCTCATGAATAAGAGCCCCGGACGGGTTCAAAACTACTCTGGCATTTTCCGACAAAACTAGTGAGTTACTTACAACCGGTGATATTCACCGAATTGTGAAGTTTGTGGACAGGTGGAAGATGTACAACATCTTTTGATGGAATGCAGCAGGAATAGAAGAGAACGGGAGTCACTGATGAGCCGCTACAATTTGAGTTGTAGTGATGTTGGTACTGCACAAAGTGCCATAAGCAGTCCAACATCCGAAATAGCGATTGCCTTCTATGATTTGGTTGCCGCGGCCCATCGGTGATGAACATTTGATGGAAACAGTTGGTGGGTCCGTCTTTTTCGTTGGGTTTGGGAGTTTCTTACATGATGGATAATGTCCAATTAGGTATGGAATTTATGTAATGTTTTGTTATGATTATTTGTTTATTTTGTACGATGGGGCTGACATGTCCAAAAGGACAAAAGCCTCCAAAAAATAAAAGATTAAAAAAAAAAAAATGATATTTACTCGAATAGTTCTGTATTCCTCATTGCTTCGGCCGTGATCTTTTTGTCTCATCATTGTCTCGACTGATAGACGCATCCATTACTGGAAGAAAGTCTACTGCATGGATCTCCACAGGACATGGTCTTGTGCTACTTACTTCCAATGGCTCCCAGCTACTTGCTTGTACAATGGATGGGTGTTATTTTAATTTCAAATTATAGTATTTGTAGTAAATGTCCTGGGCACAAACCTAGTGCACGTGGAATCTAAGAAATTTTTATTATCATCACCTCAAACCAGCATCGGCTTACTAGTGATACTACTCGGCTACTCTTACTTAGCCAACGTGGAAGGCTATAGCCCTTCTCGCTCTCTAAAGAGATAATATATTATGAAAGGAATGCTTAATACTGTGGCTACCTATATATCTTCACATTGATGTAATTTTAAATTTTTTTTTCAAGAGAATCCACCGAGTTTTGGCTGGTTCTTCTCGGTAGGTTTAGCAAATTCCAAACCAGTGGTAGAATCACTCGACGATTCAAATGCCTCTTGTAAAAGTTTATTTGATTAAAAATCATTTGAGTTTGAATTCAATGGTGATAATATCTAAAACTGAAGGTTATGATGTAAGAATCCTCAATGTTTTTCAGTATGACACCGCAAATCTTTTTTAGGCTCATACCCACGCCAACGACCTTGAGCATTTCCTCTCCTCACTCTTGCGAACACAGTATGTGGGTGTGACAGGGACGCATTGCACTATAATTTCACAAAAACAGCTAAATACACCATAACTTTGTTGGGATATCGAAATTAAATAAAGTGCTTCTACAGAATTGAGAACATAATATATTTTCTCATTATACTCATGTAAATTTTGTTATAATACCTGAAAGGCTATAAAAGTTATAAGGCATTATTAGTCAAAAAACGCTTTTTTGGTACGGTTTGTATTTAATTCAATAAATAATATTTTGAAAAAATAATTGTACAAAATTGAAGATGATGAACAAAGTAGCACATATATTATTTTCAGAATTTTATGAAGTCATTTGAACCAGCTGAATCAAGTTGAATTACAGATATTTTAGATCAAATTTCGAAGGGAGCCCCTTAAGAGGTTCAGTGTACAACTTCGCGCAAGAACAACACAACCGGCTTAACTGTTAAGAGCTAATAGCGCTCCGGGGGGCAGTAACAGCTGATCATTACTGATGAATCTCCGAGGATGCCTGAAAGGGGCTTGATTTATGTCTTGCGTAACGAATTTATTTGAATACGTACTTATTTCACAGTTTAAAATCCTTTAGGTCTACATAGGGAGTTTGAGCATGTGCTTAAATTGACCACCGGGTCAGATAAGTTAATTTAAATTAATTCCAATTTTGGCCCGGTGGCCAAAATTAATTTTCTTGTTTTTATGTTATCTTATCTTACTATCTTATCGTCGTATCTTATCGTCTTACTTACTAATATTATAAATGCGAAAGTTTGGATGGATGTATGGATGAATGGATGGATGTATGGATGGATGGATGGATGTATGGATGGTTGTTACTCAATCACGCCCCAACGGCTGAACGGATCTGGCTGAAATTTGGCGCAGGGATAGATTATAGTCTGGAATAGCACATAGGCTTTTTATCCCGGAAAATTAAAGAGTTGCCGCGGAAACCAAAAAACCTCAAACCACGCAGACGAAGTCGCGGGCATTCGCTAGTTTTTCATACATACTAGCAACGCTGTCACTAGCGGACTATAGTCAATGACGACGACATAAAGATGATTTTAATTTTTAATTAATGCACTATTATGTAGCCACTTAGTATAGGTAGGTTCTTGTATGTGGAATCTACTTTCAGAAACGGTTAGTCAATTTTTAAAAGTTGGTAGACCGTATAAATGCGAAAGTGTTCCCGAGATAACTCTTAAATATTTTTCCAGACTATAATCTAACTCAAATTTCACCCAGATCTGTTCAGCCGTTCTGGCGTGATTGAGTAACAAACATCCATCTATCCATCCAAGGTTTCGCATGTATAATATTAGTAAGAAGTGTAGATGTTCACGATACGTTAAAACACCTAGGGAACCCCAACGAAAATCAGGTCACTTTGAATGTACCGCAAATGAACGTAAGCAGTTCTTTGAATGTAAAAACACCAAACTAACCGTGCGCGCTGAATTGCAATGCAGATATAAAAGAGAGTTCTTTGATTCAAATTTTGGAGTAATTTTGTAACCAAAAGGAAGGGAGTTTTTCGATGCTTTTTTTTTTCTATTGAGAGCTTCGAGTATCTTTTGTATGACTTTGAAGCTTTTTTCATGTTTGATTAAAAATCGATGGATAAAACTCCCGCCAACCCGCATGTGAGCAGCGTGGTGGGTCTAAGCTCTTATTCCCTCTCTCCTAGTATGAGAGTGGAGGTCTGTGCCCAGCACTCGCTAATGGGCTGTAGTGGTGGTGGTGGTGGCTAAAAATCGTGTCTGTCTGTCTGTCTGTCTATGCTTCTGTGGCTTATCTGTTCAACCGATGTTGATGAAATTTGGTATAAGAGAGGAATTGAATACCCCAAGAAAGAAAATTGTATCTATCCCGAAAACCTGTTTACCTATCAATTTACCAGGCATTACTCCACTTTTAGACTATAAGTAAATATCAAATTCTAATTTCTGGACAACAAGGCGGAATAGGGTTATTTATGCAGAGCAATAACACGTATGGTTTCGAGCACATAAATTATTATTTGAGTCTATTAAATTACTTCTCTGTCTGAGACTCCGAATCACTGAAATAGATGTGCCGACAAAACTGCTAATGGTACTGCTAATACCGAATAATCTAAGTATATTTATTGTCCTACTAGCTGATGCCCGCGACTTCGTCCGCGTGGTTTAAGTTTTTTGATTCCCGCGGGAACTCCCTAATTTTCCGGGATAAAAAGTAGCCTATGTCACCCTCCAGGTCCTCAACTATATCCATGCCAAAAATCACGTCGATCCGTTGCTCCGTTGCGGCGTGATTGAAGGACAAACCAACAAACAAACACACTTTCGCATCTGAATAATATTATAAACTAGCTGATGCCCGCGACTCAGTCCGCGTGTTTTAAGTTTTTTTGATTCCCTCGGGAACTCCTTAATTTTCCGGGATAAAAAGTAGCCTATGCCACTCTTCATGTCCTCACGTATACCCATACCAAAAATCACGTCACATGGACAAACCAACAAACCAACAAACCAACAAACAAACACACTTTCGCATTTATAACATTACTATGATGCGAAAGTTTGGATGGATGTATGGGTGGATGGATGGATGTATGGATGTTTGTTACTCACTCACGCCCCAACGGCTTCACGGATCTGGCTGAAATTTGGCACAGAGATAGATTATAGAGTATATATTAGTGTGACTAAAAGATTTAAACCATCCCTTACTATAAAAGAGTTTTTCAGAAAGATTTTCAAAGCAAAGTATCAACAAGTTATCCCGGAATGAGGAACTCTCTATTTACTGACCGTTCTCGTACGAAACATTATTACTTTAGTATTTGTTAGACCTACGGTTATTACCGCTTTGAAGGAAAACTGAATAAATGCGATAGCGAATAAAAATAATATTATTATATTTTATTCGTCCACGCGCATTTAGTTTTATAAAATAATAATCGATAATTATAATCCTATAATATTGCAAACTATGTATATCCGCGTCATCGTTGGCATGGAAATGAGTATTTTGAAAATCTTGTGAGAATTCTTTGATTTTTCAGGATGAAATATTGTTTACCTACTGGGTATTTCCCGAGATGCAATCAATGTCTGTTACAAATTTTAGTTAAATCGGTAAAACAGATGGACCATCGAAACGTAAGTTAGTAAACCGAGAGACTTCACTTTCGTATTAATTATAAAACCTAATATTATAAGTATTAATTAAAAAAAATTAACAGCTCTTTTAGATTTTTGATGATGCATGCAAAATTAATTTACCATGGTTGAAAGACGCAGAAATGAAAGGCAACAATTATATTATGTCGTTTGCATACATTAATTAGTTCCATGTATCATCACATAAATTAAACAAGCCGCGGCAACAGACTAAGAAATTAATAATTAAACCAGTTACGAGGTTCTTGCCGTGCACGGAGCGACCATAGTCCCTCCGGATATTGCAAATGTCTCCGGTCTGTAGGTAGCGAACTCAATTTGTGTTTCTGCTACAATTTACGTTTTCATATTATTATAATACTATCTGAGTATACTACTTGACCCCGGCTTTGTTTGGATAGAATTCCTGGAAATCCTTTCTTATAAATTAATAGAAGTGTATTTCATACCCATAGATAGATGTAGAGACCCATACAAACTATGCTTGTGTAAACTTGTGGTTGCCAAAATCTCAATCTATCAGTTCAACTTACGTTAAAAAAGTAGCTTTAGTGTCGCGCTACCTGTGTACAGCACGCCGCGTGATCCGCTAGGATTCGCTCATTTTCAACCGACTTCCAAAAAAAGGAGGAGGTTCTCAATTCGACTGTATTTTTTTTTTTATGTCTGTTACCTCAGAACTTTTGACTGGGTGGACCGATTTGGATGATTCTTTTTTTATTTGAACGGGCATACTTCCCATGTGGACCACATGGGAAGTATGCCCGTTCAAATAAAAAAAGAATATAAATATATATATTTTATCATATACATATAAATTTTATCAAAATCGGTCGAGCGGTTTTTAAAATATCAACAATAAAATAAGTACTTTGTATAGCGTGTGCTTGTTGTTGTAAAGTTGGCGCGGGAGTTTGAAGTCGGTTGTTTAAAAAGAATTTTTTATATTAAATTATAATCTAAACTAATGTTATAAAGAGGAAGGTTTGTTTGTTTGATTGTCTTACTAACATTTTCCTTACCCGTTTCCTAGCCGCTATAGAAAATGGCAGACGTATCTACGCGATAGCGTAGACGTGACGTCATTTTTATAGCGTCGCTTCAGTGACTCACCTGGGACAACGGGTGAGAATTCAAACCTTAAAAACTCAAATAATTAAGTTGACATACGTCAACTAAATTAATTAGTTGTTAAAAAAATATACTAAGTAAGCACCATTTTATTTCTTCTGTCTCGCCTTTTATGGTGTAGCGTTGCGCCTGATGTTTCATTATTAACCTCGTCTTACTTCTTACTAATATTATAAATGCGAAAGTTTGGATGGATGTATGGATGGATGGATGGATGTATGTTTGTCACTCAATCACGACCCAACAGCCTAATGGATCTGGCTGAAATTTAGCACAGAGATAGATTATAGTCTGGATTAGCACATTAAAAGTAGCCTATGCTACTTTTAATCACCACAAAACCTCGATCCACGCGTACGAAGTCGCGGGCATCAGCTAGTGTGATAATATATTACCTGTAGTTTAGTGAAGTAATTATTATTTGATGTTGCTTATTTCCCTCCAGTATCACCATAATAGTAATATCGTACGATGTTCATAACATTTGAGTGCCACTACTGGCTTATACTATTTGCTTCCCGAAATATCTGTACCTACTATAATTCCAGATATTAAGAAATAACAGCTCTTCCAGATATTTAAGAAATTCTCAGTGCCAGCCCGGAGTTGGAAGTTGGCGGCGTTTCACCCCCGTGCCTCGGAGAGCACGTTAAGCCGTCGGTCCCGGTTATTATCACTAACATGATAATAGTCGTTAAAGCCCGCCAACCCGCATTGGAGCAGCGTGGTGGGTCTAAGCTCTAATTCCCGCTCTCCTATGAGAGTGGAGGCCTGTGCCCAGCAGTGGGACGTTAATAGGCTGTAGTGATGATGATGATGACTATAATTCCATACGCCTTTCGAGGAATTGTTTTGTGTAACACTGTGATGTGGCTGTGACAACGCTGCGTATATCTATAAAATCTATACTAATAATATAAATATGAAAATGTGTCTGTTTACTTATCTGTCTCTCTGTTACTTTTTGACAGGCCATCTGTTTATTCAATTTGGGCAAAAGGTACAAATGTTTCTTCTCGAAGACGGACTTAGGCAACCCCGGAAAGTAAAAAAATACTATGGAATTTTTGAATAACCTGCATCTGCGAGGATGAAAACGTGATTTTTATCAGCTATACTAAGTAGTTATAACAAAGCTACTACTACCTACTTGTACTTACTACTTATACTTTTGGCCTACCTTAACTTTAAGTATATTAGCTACTTTACTTAAGTAGCGTGTATGTTTACAAGCAGCAAAACGTTTATACGAGTCCACAATGCGATCCCGAACAGCAGAGGTTTAATCCAAAGTCCTATTAACATATATTTTTCCTCCCTACCTCCACCGAGGACTAAGTTTTCTGAACAATTCGTCACGCCACTGTAGACTTGATCTTAGACTCCAATGAAAGCGATAATATTATTTTACACATAAAATAAAGTTAAATGCTATTAAATTCTATTTTCCGCTTGACAAGGATTCCGTTTTCAAATATTATAAGATACTAGATGATGCCCGCGACTTCGTCCGCGTGGATTGATGTTTTTTGATTCCCGCGGAAACTCTTCAATTTTTCGGGATAAAAAGTAGCCTATGTCCTTCCCCGGGATACAACCTATCCCTGTACCAAATTTCATCAAAATCGGTTGAGTAGTAGGGCCGTGAAAGCGTAGCAGACAGACAGATAGACAGACAGACAGACACACTTTCACATTTATAATATTACTAGATACTAGATATACTCTACTTACGAAATCTACGTCTACTACGTTCGAAATCTATATCTACGTACGAAAAATTTAAACTCAATATGCAGTCTAAGATGTCTAAGATGCATGGCAGTAACATAGATAAAAAATTAAATTTCGGAAATTATTTTGAATAAAAACAAAAAACTCAATGTAATCTCTATTATAAGAATCTTGATCTGCGTTTGTGATCACTAATCAAAAAATTTAAGCCTATATTGTTAGCAATAACATGTAAAGATCTTGAATGAATACTATGAATTTGCTTTGACTATCTTGATAGAGCCTCCTCGTTGGTCTAGCTAGTGGTTAGCATAGTCGACTGCTGATCACGAGGTCCTGGCTTCGATCCCGGTCGGGCATAAAAGTTAGGTATTGGGTTTTTCAATTAAGAAATTCTCAGTGCCAGCCCGGAGTTGGAAGTTGGCCGTGTTTCACCCCCGTGCCTCGGAGAGCACGTTGAGCCGTCGGTCCCGGTTATTATCACTAACAATATGATAATAGTCGTTAAAGCCCGCCAACCCGCATTGGAGCAACGTGGTGGGTCTAAGCCCTAATTCCCGCTCTCCTATGAGAGTGGAGGCCTGTGCCCAGCTGTGGGACGTTAATAGGCTGTAGTGATGATGATGATGATCTTGATAGAGAATCGCTTCGCTACTGTGTGTCATCGCGAATGTGACAAAACTTTGAGCTCTTAGAAAATTTGCCGCTTAGCTTCAACACCTCATTAAGCTTAGCTTCAATGAGGTGTGCAGCAATCCTTAAGCTGGTAGCGAAGAGTGATCCCCGGCAAGTTCCCGGGTCGCCGGGTCTGAACCGGATCCGTCACGGCGGCCGGCCCCGTTTTACAGCGGCACATAAATCTACACCCCACTTGTAAGCTTTTAGAAAAGTATAAGCCGCACCGTTCTTGATAGGGTGTTTTATTGTTACTTTTAAATTTTACTCTTCAACTTCCATGCCTGTATTATTGAAAAAATAATGCACCTCTTTTTTTTTATCCACTACAAGTTAGCAATTGACTGCGATCTCACCTGATGGTAAGTGATGATGCAGTCTAACATCGTAGCGGGCGAACCTGTTAGGCATGGCAGTTATATACCCATAGGCCATACCCTAATCGGCTTCTACACGACATCGTAATGGAACGCTAAATCGCTTGGCGGCAAGTCTGTGCCGATAAGCACGGTCTCACCTCCCACCAGGCCAGACAAGGGTAAATTCAGAATTTATAAATTCCCAAATTGACCCTGCCAGTAATCGAACCCGGATCAGCGCTCAACACCGCGCCAGGGAGATCGTCAAAATTTGTTGCGCATTTATCATATTAGCATTTAGTATGATGATAATAGGTAGATACTTTGAGAATTCGTATAAAAAGAAGAACTAGAAATTTTAACGTTAAATTAAATCATGCTACATCCAAAATAAAACCACCGGCGTTAAAATCACAATCATAACTATAATTACGTTGTATTTATAATAATTATAATAATAGTTAACAATTATTGTGATATTTAATGTTACGCAAAAGCGGCACCTTTTGTTAAATTAACAGCATGTGGAGCTGAAATTCGCGCCGAATCAAATTCGACTATATTCTCATTATAATTTCCAAGCACACTGTAATACGTATCCCTGATCTGTTAAAATTCATATATTTTAATATACCATGATAGAATTTTAATTCATTTTCGAACGCGCTTATTTTTACAAACCATAACACTCTTTATCAAAATATAATATACTAGTTGATGCCCGCGACTCCGTCCGCGTGGAATAAGTTTTTTATTTTCCCACGGGCACTCCTTAATTTTCCGGGATAAAAATTAGCCTATGTCACTCTCCAGGTCCTATAATATACCCATGCAAATTACGTCGGTTCGAGGCTCCGTTTGCCACGTGATTGAAGGACAAAACAAACCAATAAACCAACAAACAAACATACTTTCGCATTTATAATATTATAATGATACCTATATGCAGCTTTTGAAGCAGACTATGTCGCTGAAAATGTATGAGGATTGGAAAACTTAGGATTTGTATGAAATTCTTGGTAAAAGTAGGAAATAGTGATTATAGTCTGGAATGACAGGGAGTTCCCGCGGGAACCAAAAATTCTTAATCCACGCGAATGAAGTCGCGGTCATCAGCTAGCCTATCATAGTCATCAACTGAACCCTATTGCCGGCTAGGTAAGGGTCTCCTTTGAGTGAGAAATGCAATAACAATTCCCACAGTACAGACTACCTCGCTTGCCAAATACGTATTTGCTGACTTCACATACCTTAGCATGCCAGAGAGTTCTTCATAATGTTGTCTACATTATAGAGTACCTACTCTCAGGCATGCAAGTTTCACGATATTTTCCTGCAACATTAAACCAAGTGATATTGAATTAAATCACTAGCTTTTGCATAGTACAAGCTTTACTAAAATGTTGCCTTTTTAAGAATAAAGATACGAGTAAGTATAGAAGTTAAGTGTTTTTAACTACTTTCAAAGTTAAATTTAAACGAAACTCGACTTGCGCAGTCTGCAAACTTTTAATTTAGCGTAATTAAAACTATTAACTAAGTTAAAATTACCTTTAAAATAAACTGCATTTTGTTGCATCTGGCCGTTTAGAGTTTCACGTCTCAAAATATAAACAGCTGAATTTTCGAGTTTAAAACTCAAACTCAAAGTATATTTATTCAAAATAGGTACTTACAAAGTACACCTTCTGAACGTCACGTTTACAAAGTATTAGATGTGATGGTGATAATTAACTACTGTATCTTAAAACTAAAGCAACGAGGGTTCCCAACGCGCCGTGGTCTTAGAAGAGCCCACAACAAACTCAGACAGTTTTTTGTAGGTATATCATCATCTCACAAATATCGCAAATTATTTAATTAGATTTATTTATTATAACAAATACATAATTTATTGAAAAATCTTCGCAAACTTCTTTATTTTTGAAATAAATTCGGAAAACGAAGCTTTTGTAATATTTTTGACTTCTTCTATCTCGCTTCGATGGTAAGTGATTTAAATCAAATCAAATCAAAGTATGTTTATTTATATCATACTTGCTCAGTAACTAGGGATTACTATGGTGGAAAGTCTCCTTGTAAGTTGGTGTTTGCAATTCAAGGCAACATTACGTCGCACTATGCTTGAATTGTAATGTTCACATTACAGTTCAAGCTATGCAAAACTCCTTGGTAAACAATCTCTTTTCTTATAAAATGGTAAGAAAACTTTTTACTGGAAAAAAAACACTGAACATGGCGGCATTTAATTTCCATACATTTCAAACTATGCAAAACTCCTTGGAACCCAGAGCCGTAAAAAAAAAATGGAAAGCTATTTACGAAAAAAAAATGGAAATGGCGGCATTTCTAATTAAAATTTCATTTTGCATTACCAATGTTTTATTTACCTCGCAAGAATGATATAAAGTAGAATGCTTACCTCGGTTGCAAGTAGCTATTATACACCCTCGAACTGTATTCACCCTCGCTCGCTGCGCTCGCTCGTGTGACTAAATATCTCGGGTGCACGCGATCCATTAGCGCCCTATGCGAGCTGCGCTCGCACTGGCGCCAAATTGGATCTTGTTCTGTAATAGCTTACTTACGTCCCTTGTGTAACAATCTACTATTATAATTGGCACCTACACCGTGCACTTTATGAACGTCGATTAGTTATACAAAGTATAAGACGTGACGGTGACGGTATCTTAAAACTAGCTTCTAGCTAGATCTTGAAGCTTCGAAAGTTGCAAACGCGCCCTAGTCTGAGAAGAGCCCACAACAAACTCAGCAGATTGTGAAGTTTGATTGGTAAGTTGGCAGCGGGTTTACAATTGTAATCAGTCAGGTGACTTAGCCACAAAAAAGATCTTCCGTGGAAAGAGTTTACTTTCTAAACAAATAAGTACTCACATCCTTTTGTCTCTCACTATTTATTAGTCTCATAAAAACCACATTTCACCATAAGAATATTTTAAAATTACTTATTTGGTAAGCTTTTTAGGGTTCCGTACCCAAAGGGTAAAAACGGGACCCTATTACTAAGACTCCGCTGTCTGTCTGTCTGTCTGTCTGTCTGTCTGTCTGTCTGTCTGTCTGTCTGTCTGTCTGTCTGTCTCCAGGCTGTATCTCATAGACCGTGATAGCTAGAAAGCTGAAATTTTCACAAATGATGTATTTCCGTTGCCGCTATAACAACAAATACTAAAAATTAAAAAAATATATATATTAAGGGGGGTCCCCATACAATAAACGTGTTTTTTTCGTATTTTTTTGCTCAATATTAAAAACGGTAACAGGTAGACGGTTCAAATTTTCACAGAATATTAACTTGTATATTACCTTTCAAAATAAATAATTAAATATCAATAAAGTAAATATTAAAGGGGGGCTCCCATACAACAAACGTAATTTTTTGATATTAACAGTAAACCTCTACAAACAAAGTTAGTTTTGCGGTTTATTAACAAAGGTAATTATACCTACTTCTTGAGTACGGAACCCTCGGTGCGCGAGTCCGACTCGCACTTGGCCGGTTTTTAAATATTTGTGTACTACTAGAAATTATTCGAGAAACGTGCTGAAATATATTGGCCACGTTGGTCCTGAGAAAATGTGTTCCTAGATAACCTAAGTATTATAATAATCCTAAGACATCTCCTACGTTTTCATTCCTCCACTCGTATCTAATAGGCCGCTATTTCTCTCCTTTATCCGCACGACACGACCTTTTTAGGGTTCCGTAGCCAAATTTGGCAAAAACGGAACCCTTATAGATTCGTCATGTCTGTCTGTCTGTCTGTCTGTCTGTCCGTCCGTATGTCACAGCCACTTTTTTCCGAAACTATAAGAGCAGCTATACTGTTGAAACTTGGTAAGTAGATGTATTCTGTAAACCGCATTAAGATTTTCTTACAAAAATAGAAAAAAAACAATAAATTTTGGGGGTTCCCCATACTTAGAACTGAAACTCAAAATTTTTTTTTTCATCTAACCCATAGGTGTGGGGTATCTATGGATAGGTTTTCAAAAATGATATTGAGGTTTGTACTATCATTTTTTTCTAAACTGAATAGTTTGCGCGAGAACCACTTCCAAAGTGGTAAAATGTGTGTCCCCCCCCCGTAACTTCTAAAATAAGAGAATGATAAAACTAAAAAAAATATATGTTGTACATTACCATGCAAACTTCCACCGAAAATTGGTTTGAACGAGATCTAGTAAGTAGTTTTTTTTTAATACGTCATAAATCGTAAACCGCAATTTACCTTTCATTCAATCAACTCAAATATTTAAAAAAAACATTTAATTTAAACCTTACTACAGGTTTGTACGGAAACCTCGGTGCGCGAGTCCGACTCGCACTTGGCCGGTTTATTTTAAATTTGATTCTCTGAAAGGCGGGGGTAACCATTACGCAGCGTTCTCATATCATACGACCCGACATCGGCACCATCGTATTTTCATATACAAAGTATACAAAAAGTAGTGATGTGATGTAAATATACTGTATATATGTCACCGTAACATTGTAAAAACCGTTAGATTGTAATCTAACTCGCGAGATTGTAAACTGTCGAAAGATTACAATATAACGCATTATTTTTCGGTAGATTGTAATCTGTTAGGTATATTAACCCGATAGAACCTAGGTGTCTGATTATTTATGTCGAACCTAACCGACAAGAAAGAGACAAGAAATTGAAAATACAATGAATATTTCAAAAATTGACACTCAGAACATTGAACGGTTCCAAATCTTTCGACAGTTTACAATATATCGAAAAAAAGCGTTAGGTTACAATCTAACGGTTTTTGCAATCTTACGGTGACACATATACTCCTAAATCTTACTCCTTCAAAATCTATTCGAAATCTTTTTACATCTCATAGTTTATAACGTCTTTACTGTGATTTTTAGGCCAGTAAGAACTATATCGGTAGTTATTTTACAGTTAAATGAATATTCATTCACGACCACTACGACACACACACGACTCACTTATTTTAACGTTTAAACTATAAACGTTAAAATAAGTAAGAACTCTTTAATTTTCCAGGACAAAATAAGCCTATGTGACGCTCTAAGTCTTTAAATACATCCATGTTAAAAAAGGTCAGAAAACTAGATATGGCAAAAGTTGAGGAATACCGAGGTACTTTATTGTACGTCACAACATATCGTATAGTGTCGCATAACGATTTTAGGTAAAATTGAGGCAGGTGGTAACACTGTGAAAGACGCTGCTAACCATTAGAGAGGGGGATAAAACGCGTCATATTTTACGGCTAGTAAATTACCACCGCGATATCACGTAAGACAGTGGCCCGTGACGTATGACGTCATATCTCACAAATATACTCAAGTTGGGGGAGGATTAAGAGACGTTCAAACGCATGATGTATGGAGCTGTGTTATCGTTGATTCATGCTCTACCGTTTGGCACGAATCTCCCTACGAATGATTCACGAATCGATTTTAACTAGAACATAACTCGATTGACTTGTTATTTTCACATTTAACAAGAAAAGAATACAATTATTTTGCTATAATCCGCCAACAGAAAAAAATTCTGTATGGTCAATGCAGTTACAAGCGAAGCACCGTTTACCTTCCCAACAAGCAATGCCACCACCACTCACATGCACCACCACACAAGACTTTTTTACTATTCTCGACGCACGTTTCGCCCCGACACCGGAGCATCTTCAGGTGATGTCGACTTTACAATGTAAGATTGTCTAGTGACGTTTGTGTCAAATGCACGGTGTTATACACTAGAATTTTTTCTGTTGGCGGATTATAGCAAAATAATTGTATTCTTTTCTTGCTAAATCATGAACTTCCGCAAAGTAACGCCTGATTCTATCCAATATTCACATTTAACTGTAAAAATTTATCATAATATTAAATTTTTATTTAAATTAGATAAAAGGTGTTTCTTTGTCTACAATATTATTGTTATTGTTTATCTCTGTATATTAAATTCTTGACTCTCATCATCATCATCGGGTGCCCTCTTCAAATTGAAGTTTGGCGGTCAGCTGGTGAAATGCCTTCCGATTTTGAGCTATCTTCTTTAAGTCCGCGTAATTATGACGGCTCCACTCCTTTACATCATCCATCCACTTCCTCCTCTGTCTTCCAGGTGCTCTTTTCCCGGGAACCTTGCCTTCCAGGATCAACCTTGAGAACGCGTACTGGGATCCTCTTTGAAGGTGCCCAAAAAATGTCACCTTTCTCTGCACAACGGTTGTCATTAGGGCTCGGTTACAATTCGCTCGTTTAAGTACCTCAGCATTTGAGACGAACTGGTTCCATGATATCTTCAGCATCCTTCTCAGTGCCCACATCTCAAATGCTTGTAACCGTCGACAGCTTTCTTCCTTTAAAACCCACGTTTCGCAGCCATACAAAAGAGTGGACCAGGCATAGCACTTGAGAACGCGTTAACTTACAGGAAAAGGGATTTTTGGGTCGCACAATACTTTCGACATTTTATAAAAAGCGGCTTTTGCTTGTCCAATTCTACACTTAATTTCTTCCATATGATCTAGTTCCGTAGTCCGTAATCCGTATCCGTAGTTCCGTAATCTTGACTCTGGTGTGCAATAAAGTTGTTTAAATAAATAAATTAATAATCAATTAAAGTTAGAATACAATGCAAATGTATTGGTATTTGTCATGGCATTTTCTTCCTTAAATGCAAACATTGCATGTTTAAGTTAGCGAACCAATTGGCAACAGAACTACTAGGAAGCAATCGTTTTGAGGAATAATTTGAAGAATAGTTTGGTATTCAAGCATCTTCAAATCCAATTGCTCGGCTTTGCTTTTATCAGCAGATATTAAAATCATTTTTTTGTTAAATATACTAGTTAAAGTGTAAAGTAAAGTATACTAAAGTTTTAACTAGCCTTTAAAAAAAATTGAGTTATTAAAATTCGTAGTAGGGGTCACCAACAGTTTTACGAGGCAACTTGTCATGTTCGAGGACGCTATTTTTCGAATGTTTCACATCGTTTAGCTGATATCTGCTCCTTTGATGGTATCCACACGAAGCAATGAATAAATATTTCGTGTTTGCGATTATTTCCTTCCCCTTGCTATAGCTTAAGTCGAGATGTCGTCGCATCGCTTCGTCGAAATATCCAAACGAATCAAACATTTTAGTTCACTTATTCTTTTTATATTTAAATATTTTTTTACTGACTACGGACTGTTATTTTATGCACTTTCTCCACAGAGTCAAAGTTCGAAACTAGTTGGGCATTTTCCGATAAAACACGTGTACGTTAAACGATACGTTATTAGGTATGTATTAATTGATATTATGTTTTAGAGAGTCAAAGGTACCTACTCTATTCTCAAAGACTTAGACTTACATCTTCTCGCGCAAAAATAAACCCAGTAGGTCTACAAAAGACATTATTAATAAAGAGACTACTTCGTTGAGTACTTTACAAGATGCATAATGTTTGTTTGCTTTTAGAAAAGTCTGTATCTGATATATAGTTTGCTACAATATTTTTATATAACATTGTCATCATAAAATATTAATATTATAGTGGCTTTGCAAAAGCAAAGTTCTGTTCGAAATCTAGTTAGTAATGCAACAATTTCCTCACGTCTAACAACCCTGCAGCGGAAAAGAGCCCACTTCATACAAGCCCTCTCTAAAGCTATCTAAAGTGTTACGTTTACGTTCCCCTACACTGTATAACTATATACAGTTGGGCAATTAAGTCTTGGCAACGTAATTCTTCGTTGAGTGAGATTTTAAAACTAAGCTTAAGACGTAGATGTTATTAAAGCAAACAAAATGCAGTCCTAAATGCATTAAGCGTCATATCAATTAATTATGTCAAAAATACAATTAGTGTGATTTTTGTGGCTCCAAACGTAATAGCATTACATACACTGCTACAATATTATGTGAAATTTATATTCTATGACAATGATTGTAATAGTCACTTACTATAAGCGTTTGCCGCCGGAACACAATCATTCGATTCCGATTTTTAGCAGTTTTTGCAGAGCATTTGTGGATACAAAAACCACGAGAAAGATCTGACAAGATCGTGTCACACACACTCATTCACTAGTCACACACATCAAACACACATTCTTTAATTTTGGGTGTTTTTTCATGACTCGAATCTCGGACTCGGACTAGTTACCGACCGCCCGACTAGGACCGAGCTAGGACTAGGGCCAAGCTTCCGACAACCAGCGTCAACTTTCGCGAAAAGGCCTCGCCAATTTGCTCAGGTAAAATCCCGACTGTATAATTTGCTAAGCTGTGAAATACCGTATCCGAAGCGCCGGGAACAATTATGACCGCAATTTCCAGTACATTAATTATATAATAACCGTGGAGACGAGTTATGACAGCTATAAAGGTCAGGGTGCGGAATAATTGCTAATGAACTAATCCTCTATGTACGAAGCGGAATAATAAGAGAACACTTGCTGATGCGCTCCGACTTCACCTGGGTGGATATCTTCTTCTATCTTCTAAATATATAAAAGCAAAAGGTGAATGACTGACTAACTGACTGACCTATCGACGCGCAGCTCAAACCACTCGGAAACTTGAATGACGTAGGCATCCACTAAGAAAAGATTTTTGAAAATTAAATCCCTACGAGGGTAAAATGGGACTTTCAAATTTGTTCTGAAATCGAATTTTACGTAAGTGACGTCGCGGGCATCAGCTAGTTATTACATACAGTTTCTCTCAATCTATGAGATGCTGAGTTTATGATTTTTCATCATGTCCGATTTTTAAGGCCAGGCCAAATTTTTCCTTGTGTTTCATCGCACCAAAAAGTACTATGTTCTGATTATATACCGACAGACGTTTTCGGCAAAGTTTAAGGCATTTTAAAAAGGAGCTTCAACTAATTAATAAGAAATCTCTCAAACCCTCATTATGTCTTGTCCGTGCGAACTTCACCAGATTTCAAGCGTAAGTGCCAGAGAGATTTTTGCTTGCGATGTAATTAAATCCGAAGTTGAACCTCGTTAAGCTCCATTAAGCTTGAACTGATGATGAAAGAGTTTGCGAAGTTCCCAACAGTTCGTTTACTGCACATTTTGCACTATTGATTTATACTAGCTATAAGCCAGGCTTCGTTCACGTGGTTACAAGTTTGTGAGCATTCTTTGGGAACTCGACGAATTCCCAATAATTGGTATCCTATCTGCCTGATGGATTCGGCCTTGTCTTGTTACCACCCTACCGGCCGCTAAGCGATTCAGCGTTCCGGTACGATACCGGGTAGAAACCGATTAGGGTTACTAGTTTAAAAGTAATATTAATCCAATACCCCCAACCCCTAACTAACTTGTTAGAGGTATGGCACTTACGCCATAACTAACAGGTAAGCCCGCTAAATTCTTAGACTGCATCATACTACTTATCTGGTGAGATCGCAGTCAAGGGCTAGTCTATAAATTTAAAAAAAAAATACTCCCCCGTAGCGCCTAAACTACTGGGCCGATTTGGATGAATGAGACGATGAAGAGACGTTAAGACAGGAACTATATGCAAGGTGACAGCGAGAAATGAAGGAGAGATTACACTGACCTGCAGAAGTCTGCAGGACACACATTAATTATTATTATCTTTTATTTGTAGTTGATAATGGGGCCAATTCTGTTTAGCACAATCTCTAAACTGAAAGCACTATTTATATCGCTATACCTTTTATAATTCTCCCCACGGAAAGGGGCAGCACCACCAGGTAATAGTAGAATGGCAGTACTAGCTGTCACCTTATACTAGTTTAGAGATTATGCTAAACAGAATTGGCTACATTATGTACCTGTTTCAGGATTAACGGTTATTTTATTTATTTATTTTTTATCCACTAGGTACAACTTATCCCTTGACTGCGATCTCACCTGATGGTAAGCGAAGATGCATTCTAAGATGGTAGCGGGCTAACCTATTATGGGCATGGCAGTTATATTTATCCCATACCCCTATTCGGTTTCTACACGGCATCGTACCGGAACTCTAAATCGCTTGGCGGCACGTCTTTGCCGGTAGGGTGGTAACTAGCCACGGTCGAAGTCTCCCACCAGGCGAATATAATATGAAACTAGATGATGCCCGCGACTTCGTCCGCGCGGATTGATGTTTTTTGATTCCCGCGGGAACTCTTCAATTTTCCGGGATAAAAATTAGCCTATGTCCTTCCCCGGGATACAACCTATCCCTGTACCAAATTTCATCAAAATCAATTTTCCGGGATAAAAAGAAGCCTATGTCCTTCCCCGGGATGTAACCTATCTCTGTACCAAATTTCATCAAAATCGGTTGATTAGTTGGGCCGTGAAAGCATAGCAGACAGACAGACAGACTGACACACTTTCGCATTTATAATATTAGTATGGATTACTTCGTTTGCTTAATGTTAAAGGAGTCGTCCGCACTGTATGTTATCACGCTGTGGCAGGGTAAAGCGTAAAATTCATTTTATAGCTGGTACTCTGTGTTATTTGTTTACTGACTTTACTGAGGTGTCCTACTCGTAGGTAGAATTATTCAATAAATAAATAATTAATTTAGCGAAGCCTGCGAAAATGTGGCGCGACCGTAAGGTCGCGCCACATTTAACCGTCTGGTAAATTTAAGATGTTGTTTGGTGAACATCTCAAAGTTATATAATACTTCGTAAATGAATTGAGATAGAAAATCTAGTAGCATAAAAAAAATAATGATGTGGATAAAAATAATTTCATAAAAGGGGATTAGCAAACAATTAACGACTACCAAAAAATACTTAAATTTAAGTATTTTTTGGTGATCGTTAAATTAGACCCAATCTAGCATTGGGTCTTGGGTAAATCTTGTTTGCCAAACTCTAAGGGTTTTCTAAGATTTTATATTCCATTTTAAATTAGAATATAAAATCTTCATTATTCAGCACTTAGGGTATTTAGTCCATTGGGTAATATACCTACCTAAAAAAAGTTAGCTAGAGAGTAGAGTGGCCTAAGCCTTCGACATAACAAGCCAAAGAAAATTTATCCCTGGCGGGAATCGCAATATTGAGGGCATTCCATATATCCATTATATTTATTTCCACAGCAGTCACGATTGCGAAAAATATTTTATCTACTCCAGCATCGAAAAGTTCCAATTTCAAATTTGACAACTATATCGAATTGAACCCTCTTTCGTGTTTGCTTCTCATAACGATACAGTTCGTTGTATGGGAGCTGTATCGTTATGAGTCGTAGCTGTATCGATATGGTTATCTTCATAAATAGGATACCTATAGCTTAGCGGCTCTGGGTTCTGGCACTTTTGGTTTTTATTAATTTATAAAGTAAAAAATTATAAAGACGTCCTTGTCGTAGATAAAATCTTGTATGCAACTGTACGTAATTAGTCATTTTAATTCTCGTACTATCCTATTTTGATACTCGGCAAGCCTCGTATCAAAAAACAGCACTCGAATTAAAATGACCCTCATTACGATACAGTTGCATAAATAGCTATTATCTTCCTGGTACACACAATAGGCATGATGACTGATTTTGAAAAATGGTCAGATTATGTTCGGAAGTATCTACTATTTCGAAAAAATATCTTATTTCAGCAGAAAAATAAAGTTTGGTAGATAAAATTAGCATTTGATATTTAAATTTTAAAATTCACGCTAAAACGTTCGGCGGTGTCATGGCGTCGTTTTGACGTCACTATTGTTATTACCAATGTACTCTGTGCAGTGTGCAACAGGCAATAGTGTGATTTTCAAAGCTCGAAAACAAACAATTGTGACGTCATTCGCTACTTTGTGTTTTATGCAATATGGCGGATTGCTGTATTTTATAGTTTTATTTTATCAAAATAACTAGCAATCTCACTCGAAATAGAAAAAAAAATTGTGTGTGTCAGCTCCGAGTTCCGACGCACGACTGGAGTTTACTCGTACTATCCTATTTTGATACTCAGCAAGCCTCGTATCAAAAAACAGCACTCGAATTAAAATGACCTTCATTACGATACAGTTGCATAAATAGCTATATTGATATGTATAACAAAAACAGCAATATAAGTACATTGACACTGATAGAAACAAACAAGTCCAATAACATATAGGTATAGTCGCCTTGCAGCATACACTATGTACGTCTCACTCTTACGTCACAACCAAATTAGAAAGGTGCGCACCATAGGTGCGCACCAACGTAACGAGGTCATTCATCAGTAGATTTTACCTCTCATATTTTTCTCATACCGGGCGCCTTATATATAAAAATCGATTCTTAAGGAGTAAACTCCAATAAATACGTCTTTTATAATCCATCAATCCTATTTCATTAGATAAATGCATAATTTTATTGATTCTTGGTTACTGTCATCATGCCTATTATAAACATCAGAAGTGGGACAATGTGGCATTACCATTACAATGTCAACGTTGTTTAATCCCTGGTAGGATTGCGCAGTCTCGACGCTCTCTCGAGAGCAGCGACGACACTTAATTACATACCTACAGCGACAAGACGTGTGGCCAAAGACCAAAGATTATCTAGGGAGCTCTAGCTAAACTTAACTTTGCCTGTACGAGACAGCGTTGTGTTTAGGGAAAATCCTAAGGAGATCTTATTCACGTGTATCTTAAATCTAAGTTAGTTAGGACAGTAATAAACTTGTGTCTTCTCACACGCATTTGCAGGCATTTAGACATGGTAGCGAAATAATGTAACTAAAGCTTTAGTTTTTTTATAATTTCTGGTTTTTCTCTGGTCTGATCTGGTGGGAGGCTTCGGCAGTGGGTAGGTAGTAATAAATGGATATTCTGAGTTTAAACACTTATCATATCATCATAATATTTTACTCTCGTGCATGCGTAATGGTGTCGATGGTGTATTGACACACACCATCGAGACCATCGACGACTGTTAACCATAGAGTCAGAATAATACCTCATCCTAGACATGAAGCGATCGATAGAACTTCCATGGATATACTTAAGTGACGACCACAATCGCTCTGACGAGAGCGATACGACAAAGAAGAAGGAACAGCGTCTAACACTAGTTACCAGTTACCACCCTGAGACCTGTTACCCCGTTCCGGTAAGATACAGTGTAGAAACCGATAAGGAGTATGGGTTTAATACAACAGTCTTATCAGGTTAGCCCGCTACCATCTTAGATTAAATCTACTTACCATCCATGTGAGATCACAGTCAAGGGTGTTTGAGTGGTGTGGAAGGGTAATTGGACCCCACGATACAGGTCAACTAGTCTCACGGTCCACAGGTAATAAAAGGGATAAATAGGCCTAAAATTATTTGTAACTAATAATTATTTTAACACAAAATTTTATCTGTACCTATCCCGTAAACATGTTAATGTAAGAACACTCAAATGTAATCCTAAAAGTTAAATAAATAATTTATATTTGTTGTTTGTATATTGTTAAAACCAACGGATTTTGAAATTTTCTAATAATCATTTACAATAATAAATACGACTCCTGTTACTCCTTGGCTTAACTAACTCGATGATATTTTCATTACAAGGCTTATAATATAAGTATAACAACATTATACGAATAATATTTGCCTTTCATGTACAAAAGATACGCGCGCTGGGAAAATATACGAGGCTTTGATGAGGCTACCCTAAAAGTTAGGTAAATTGAATTTAATGAAATAGCAAGTTGATTTTAGTTAAGAGTAACATACTAGTATTCCCTTTTGGCTAATTATAAAGGAGATTGGCATTCATAATTACCGGCCTTTGTTCAATTACCTCCGTCCCTGGGAAATTATGAGAAACTTTGGGAAAAATTAATTAATACCTATATTTTGCGAAGTGTGTCTGTCTGTCTTTTACGCTTTCACTGCCCATCTGTTGAACCGATTTCAATGAAATTTGGTACAGAGATAAGTTGTATTTAGGATTTTCTGTAAATGTGCGTTTGAAACAAATATTAAGGTCCCACTTGAGATGCACAGAGCGGCGCGGCACGTAGCGGCAAACATTATTTGTATGAGTTTGGGCCGCGTCTCCGTGCCATGGGCCCAACTCCATACAACCTCATACAAAGAATACCCCTGACGCGTCTCTGTAGTGGGGCTAGACCTTAAACTTGCAAGCCCTAGAGTTCTCTGCATAATGTTCTCGAAGGTGTGCGAGGTTAAAATGAATGAGCTGTTTCACTATCGTTTTGTAGTTTAATCTTTTATGGATGACAAAATGGATTTCATGAATTTTCATTTTGGGTAAAATTAAACTGTTTACCTTAAAACTTTTTCATGATAATCTACTTCTTTTATAATCACCGTTTTGCAATCCACTTTGAACGCTTCTCCAAGATCTGGGAAATTGAAAAATAACTGAACGTCGCCGGCGAGAGAAAATTAAGCCGAGAAAGTTCGCTCGCAAACGATTAAAATGGAATTTCGGTTATTTAAATCTCCGGTTGGCTGAAAAATGGTTCGAACGAGTCGGTGCGATGTCGTCTTGGGGTAATAAAATTGGTTTAAAAGCTGTTTTTGCAGGTAAAATTAATTAATTACAAAATTATTGGCCCGC
This sequence comes from Erebia epiphron, assembly GCA_963932025.1. Classification (NCBI taxonomy): domain Eukaryota; kingdom Metazoa; phylum Arthropoda; class Insecta; order Lepidoptera; family Nymphalidae; genus Erebia; species Erebia epiphron. Next base: position 3,592,466 of record OZ009947.1, on the reverse strand, counting down.
GAAAACCTTTTTGGGGTTCCGTACCTCAGAGAGAAGAAATGGTTCGGTCGTCGGTAAAATCGGTAGAAAATGTCTTTTTGCCGAAATCCAAAATGAAGATTTTAAAATATAAAAAGAACGTTTTAATGAGATAATCCATACTAATATTATAATTAAGGTAGTTAAATGCTTTAACGGGCCATCTTTTAAAACAATTTTGATGAAATTTGGTATATCTAGAAATATAGTGATCCCGGGGAAGGACATAGACTCTATATCCCAGAAAATTAAAGAATTCCGCGGGAATATAAAAAACCTTAATTCAAACTATGAATATTCTGCGGAATAAAATATTCCTCAGTTGCAAAACGTTCGACTTTAACAAGTCCGATTATACGGTTCATTAGATCTTTGTGATCTAGAGTCTAGACAGACAATTAGTGTAGGTTTTGGACTTATGATCTAATCTGTTAGGTAGCTAAATAGAACTTTAAAAATCTTTTTTTTATCCACTACAAGTAAGCCCTTGACTGCGATCTCACCTGATGGTAAGTGAAGATGTAGTCTAAGATGGTAGCGGGCTACCCTGTTAGGGTTATAGCAGTTATATTAAACACATACTCTTAATCGGTTTCTACACGGCATCGTGCCGGAACGCTAAATCGCTTGGCGGCACCTCTTTACCGGTAGGGTGGTAATTAGCCACGGCCGCAGCCTCTCACCAGGCCAGACCAGAAAAACTACAGATATTATAAATTCCCAAATTGACCCTACCGGGAATGGAACCCACTTTAAGACAACAGCGCTCACCACTGCACCAGGGAGGTCGTCAACTTACGTCCTCACTCACTTTAAAGCAACTATGTATAATAATAATTCTGAACTAAAGACACAATCATATCGTACATAATCTTCAACAGTATAATAACAGTCCTGCAGAAGTCTACACGTCCTGCGCCTAATCAGATCTTAGAGGATAAGAAAGGTGACGCTGATGGATTCACCTTAGTCGAGAAGAAAAAGCGTAGACCGAAGCAGAACCGAAATAAACGTGGTACAGCGAATACAGCTGATGCAACGTTGAAAGCGGCGATGCCGATCGTGAAAATTTACGTCTCGCGCGTGAACCCCAAAACATCTAAGGGAGACGTCATGCAGTATACATCGCGGATACGTATGAAGATCGCTATGGTACATCTGCAGATGGAAGACCAACTGAAGAAGTGCAGATGAAGTTGGAAGAACTGAAGTCGAGTAGGACGACCTATTTTAACTCCTATGTACTTACAGTTCCAGCTTGGTGCAAAAATATGTTCCTCAGTGCGGACTTTTGGCCTGAGGGCATAGTGTACCGTCGCTAGGAAGCGCGAGAAAAATCCCTACCGTAGTACCTATTAGTCTTTTTTATTATTGTTTTTATTTAATATTGTATTTATCTACTTATAGTATTTTAAGATTGTATTTTATTTTATTTTATACTTAATATTGTTTTCATTTTTTAAGGAATAATGTATTTTTCATCCCACCATCTCGGAAAGAGTATTTTTAATCTTCGATATCTGAATGCAAAAGCCGTTATTATCCTCTTGAGGATAAAGTTAATTGAATTTTGAACATCGTGTGCACGTTAGTAAATATCACTCGTCTATGAAGTTTGTGAATTCAAAACATCAATAAAACCTATTTACTTCTACCTCTATGGTGCCGAATTTCCATACAACCTTTTTTAATTTGTTAAAAACTCACACTCGTAACCTTCTTGGTGTACTTTTTTAATTTGCTTTGCGCGCACCATTTTTTTTTACGTCATGTCATTTCCTCGCTGAGGTGGGATGAAAAGTTACGTGTTGCACTCGAGTGAAAAGATTTTTCACCTCGTGCTCTTTTGATTCCCTCGCTGACGCTCAGGATTCCAATTTTTGAACCACTCGCTGCGCTCGTGATTCAATTTTAGAATCCTTCGCTTGCTCGGTCATCAAAATTGAGCACGCGGTTAAAAAACAACTTTTCACTCTTGTATAACAAATAACTATTATACTATATTATAATATGGGCTTCGTTGCCTGAAATGAAATGAATAATAATAATAATAATAATAATAATAATAAGCTTTGTAAGGAGCATACTTTCAATGGATTTTTTCACACACTTGCGTAACTAAATATATACAACACTATTACCTATTATGTGATACAACGCCTTTACCCTCAAACGCGGACGCTTTGGGCGGGCGTATTTTCTTATCCGTTCCGAAATGTATTTTTTGCTCTAATACTAACAAAACCTGTTAAATAAACATATTCATTATATGTACGAGTATAATAATCTTGTGTAAATTTATCTAAGACATTTCCCTCATGCATAACCTGGGATTTTTCCCGCAATAACTCAGCCCCCAGGTGCGCGGGGTCCTGAAGGATGACGGAACAATTTCGCTAACAAACACCTACGTCTCACCGACGTACTCGCTTAAAACAACTATGATAAACGCTCTGAACTAAAAGCATCTGGTAACTATAATAAGACACGTAGCATTATGTAGTAAATGCGAAACTATAGACTAAGGACATAAAAAACTGGTGATTTTTTTGCCAGATTTTTTATCGGAACTCACTTTTATGTGGGCACATACTAGCGCAGACTGGGACTACGAAGCCATTTTTTCATACAAGAGGTCGCCCGCGACTTCGTCCGCATACAATTGTTGATTTCCTATGAGATTATGAAATTTTCCCGCTGCAATCCTAATTCTGCTAATGCTATGCTAATAACCTAAATCCCGATTTTCAAGTCTCTAACTTCAGAAACAAAGGACTTTCATACAAACTTACAACCCCCGTTTTACCCTCTGTGGGGTAGATTTTCCTAAAATTGCTTATACAGTTTATTATAATTTAAAACTAATAATCTAAATCCCGATTTTCAAGTCTCTTACTTCAAAAACTTGGAACCCTTATGTAAGCTTCCAACCCACATTTCACCCCTATTGGGGTACATTTTCGTAAAATTGCTTATACAGGTTTTTATTATTTATAACTAATAACTTAATTGCCAATTTTCATGTCTCTAACTTCAAAAACAAAGGACTTTCATACAAACTTCCAACCCCTATTTTAACCCCTTAGGGGTGGATTTTCTCAAAACCCTTTCTTAGCTGGCGTCTACACCATAGAAGAAATATACTATCCAAATTTCAAGTCTGTACGCTTTAAAGTTCCTGAGATATCGTGATTAGTCAGTCAGTGAGTGAGTGAGTGAGTGAGTGAGTGAGTGGTATTTCGCTTTTATATTATATATAGATTATCCAAACTCAAACTCATATTTTTTTTATTCCAATAAACTTATTAAAAGTGCTTTTCAATCGTCGAGTGAATCTACCGTCATCCTAGTGTATTTTCGGTCTTTTCTTACTTCCTTTCGAGACTGCGAACTATCTATTCAGACCTGACCTATCTGGCATATTATATAAAACCATTTGTCCTGACTGACTGATTGATCTTCCAAGGCATAGATCGCGATCAATTATCGCGATCTTGTTTGACTGTGTACCGGCACCTTAAATCGGTGGTATACGCAAACTGAAAATTTTCAAAGGTGCCTTTATGACATACTAGCTGATGCACGCGACTTCGTCCGCGTGGTTTAAGTTTTTTTGATTCCCGCGGGAACTACATAATTTTCCGGGATAAAAAGTAGTCAATCACGCCGCAATATAGCAACAGATCAACGTGATTTTTGGCATGGGTAAGTTGAGGACCTGGAGAATGACATAGGCTACTTTATATCCCGGAAAATTAATCCCGGTCCTCCCACGGGAGTCAAAAGACTTTAACCCTCGGACGAACTCTCGGGAATCAGCTATATAAATGCACAAGTGTGTCTGTCTGTCTGTTCAACCGATTTTGATTAAAGGTACATACCGGCGAAGGATAGGATATCTTTATACCGGATACCGGATAATTAAAGAGTTCCCTCGGGAACCAGAAAACCTCAATCCATGCGGACGAAGTCGCGTGCATTTGCGACTAAGAAATAAGGCTGAGTTTGTTCTTCAATCACGCCATATTGTTGTGTTTGGTAACTCGTTCACCTTGAATGTTATTATGTTTGGTACACAGATAAATACCATCCCTTAGTAGGTACTTAAATTTTAACGTGAAAACAAAAATTAAGAGAAAATAATATAAGTATTTTGCATTGAAATATCAAAATGAAAGGTAATTGATCGGCTTACTGGTATTTTTTTCTTTGATGTTTTGTATCTTGATGAATGAATTTTACAGATATTTGTTTCGCCACGAAGATTAAATCCGTCTTTAGAATTTGGAAATTTACTAGATACTTATCATTTTGATAATTTTGATAATAATATCTATAATTCTTTTAAAGCCTTCTGTATAAAATTTGAAGTATTCGTCAGTATTAATTATTATGAAACAAATAAACAAAAAAAAACTTGTAATGCCTGCTTCTAGGGTTAGTAAAATTAGCAATTCATTTGTTGGAAACAGTGTCCGCATCTACAATAAGCTCCCAGAAGACATGATGATGATGTCTCTGAATAAGTTCAAAGTTAATGTAAAACGTAAACTCATTGAAAAATCTTATAACCATGTAAAGGACTACTTAAACGACAAGGAAGCTTGGCAATAATTTGCTCTAATGGCTCTGATAGTTCCTTATATGATTTGTGAGATGGTGGTAATAAAAAAAACCCGGCTGAGTTTGTTGTGGGCTCTTCTCAGACCCAGGGCGCGTTTGGAACCCCCGTAGCTTTAGTTTTAAAGTACCGTAACCGATTATCACCGTCATGTTTTATAAGTATTTTTTAACGTCAATAAGTGTACCTACAGTGAATGTATCATACTTAATATTATAAATGCGAAAGTGTGTTGGTTTGTTGGTTTGTCCTTCAATCACGCCGCAACGGAGCAACGGATCGAAGTGATTTTTAGGATGGGTATATTTGAGGACCTGGAGAGTGACATAGGCTACTTTTTATATATTTAAAATTAAGGAGTTCCCGGGGGAATTAAAAAACACTTAAACCACGCGGACGAAGTCGCGGGCATCAGCTAGTATTGAATAAATGATATTGAATTGAAGTTTTAGGGACGGAATATTTTAATCATTATTCAGGGTAAACTAAATATATTATTCCTTATTTTTGAAAAGATAAACAATTATTATATTAAAATCTAAGTTAATTCTAATTTAAAAACTAACCATTATAAATATCACCTATCCCGCTGCAATGAGGCAGTGTGCCCAGAACGCTGGCTGCGTCACCCCGCTGAATAGCCAAACTTATAATATGTTGGCCGAGGTAACTACCAGCCCTCCGGTCACCTGTGGACTCTGTGAAACGAGATAGTCTATCTAGTTTTTGTTTTATTTTATTTTTAGGGTTCCGTACCCAAAGGGTAAAAACGGGACCCTATTACTAAGACTCCGCTGTCTGTCTGTCTGTCTGTCTGTCTCCAGACTGTATCTCATAGACCGTGATGGCTAGAAAGCTGAAATTTTCACAAATGATGTATTTCCGTTGCCGCTATAACACCAAATACTAAAAATTAAAAAAATATATATATTAAGGGGGGTCCCCATACAATAAACGTGTTTTTTTCGTATTTTTTTGCTCAATATTAAAAACGGTAACAGGTAGACGGTTCAAATTTTCACAGAATATTAACTTGTATATTACCTTTCAAAATAAATAATTAAATATCAATAAAGTAAATATTAAAGGGGGGCTCCCATACAACAAACGTAATTTTTTGATATTAACAGTAAACCTCTACAAACAAAGTTAGTTTTGCGGTTCATTAACAAAGGTAATTATACCTAATTCTTGAGTACGGAACCCTCGGTGCGCGAGTCCGACTCGCACTTGGCCGGTTTTATTAATAGATTACAGCGACACTGTCACCGGGTCAGATAACTTTGTTGGACTAAAGCTACACTGACTTTTTGCTCGTTGTGTGATTTCGCTCTAACAAATTCGCACGGATAAAAACAATGTCATCAAAGAGAAAATTTACCCTTTCATTTAAATTACCAAGTTTTACATTTCAGCAGGTGAAACAAGGGGGAAACAAGATATTATTAAAAATTTCTTCACCGGCACAAACAGAAGCTTACGGGAAACTTATTTCATTACATGGGAAACAGATCATGAAAAAACTTACACTATGGATAGTTCTGAATATTGTTCCCAAGTGTGTGTGAAGTCCACCTTATTATTACTTGACCAGTGTGGTGAACTATTGCCTGAACGCTTATCACTGAGAGAAGTAGTGTGCCCTCAGTGGGTTTCAAAAATAATGATGATAATCAGAAACTTGTTTGCGAGATCAATGATAAAGCACGCTGGAAACTTGACAGGTCAAAAAATCTACACTAAACGACAATTTTGGAGAGGTACGACGTTTCTCCTGTCGCGCTAAGTGTGCAGTTTCATGTTAGTAAAGTGAATTTTCTCCATAGTGTTTTGGATCTAAAATCTTCGAACGGATACAAACTTTGTCATCACAGAGAAAACTTATTCTTTAATTTAAATTACCAATTAAATTTGATTACATTTCAGCGTACGATACAGCAATGTTTAAAAAGTAACAAGCAGGTACATTGGAACAAACTGGAAACAAGATAATATCAAAAATTTCTTCACCGGCACAGCAGAGGCTTACGGGAAACTTATTTCATTACGTGGGACTTTATTCAAGTTGCCAGCTTAGTGTGTGAAAACCAGTCTTGCGAACTTTCTCTATTAAGCGTCCATATAGAGTTTCTGTATGTTTTTGAGTAACATGATATTATTGTTATTTATTATGTTCCCTTTGAGAAACTTATCTACTTGTTTTTGTTTCTGGAAACAAAAATATAACCTGAGCGGTGATAGCTTTGTGGTTAAATTAAACTTCGACCTCTTGTACGGTAGGTGCGGGGTTCAAATCTATGTGGAGATGGCTAATCTCTGTGGAGTTTGGCCGCTGTGGCTAATATATTATTATAACTTCCCAACACTATTCAGTACGCTTTTTAATAAAAAGACAGTTATGAAAACAATCACAAGAATTAGTCATAGAATCATACTTAATATTATAAATGCGAAAGTGTGTTTGTTTGTTGTTTTGTTGGTTTTTCCTTCAATCACGTCGCAACAGAGCAACGGGTTGACGTGATTTTTGCATGGGTATATTCGAGGACCTGAAGATTGACATAGGACATTATTATCACAGAAATTTAAGAATTTCAGTGAGGTGACGCCAGAGGAAACAAAGAAACACGTCTTGGCCATTAAGTCAGATGCAGTGGGTTGGGACGGAATTAGTCGTAGGATGATCCTTCTAGTCCTTGATAAAATTACTCCTGTCGTGTGTCACCTGTTTAATTCTTCTTTATCCTCCTCTACTTTTCCTTCTGGGTGCGGAAAGCTTTCGTTATTCCAATTCCTAAAACTTCTAATCCTATATCTCCCGCACATTTCCGGCCTATATCTATTCTTCCTTTTCTGTCCAAGGTCTTCGAACGTATGGTCAACAAACAACTAAACCTCTTCCTTACTAAAAATAATGTTCTATCCCCGTACCAATCTGGCTACCAGGTCACAGCACAGTCACGGCGCTTATCAAAGTCTACGACGACATCCGTCAAGCCATGGATAACAAATTAGTCACTGTTCTTATACTGTTAGACTTCAGCAACGCGTTTAACAATGTTGACTTCGAATCACTCCTTGCGGTTTTAGGCTCCCTGAATGTCTCATCTGGAGCTGTTGATTGGTTCCGGTCTTATCTATGCGGTCGTCAACAATCTGTTAAAACTGATGGCAACTGTTCTTCGCCCCTCTCTCTCTCTGCAGGAGTTCCACAGGGCGGTGTCCTTTCCCCTCTCCTCTTTTCTTTTTTATTAATACTGTCACTACGGTTATTTCCTCTTCCTTTCATTTTTACGCCGATGATGTACAAATTTATACTTCCGATACTACTGACCGTATCTCTACTACCATTAGCACCCTTAATTCCGATTTGACCAAAATTTGCGAGTTGTGTAAATCCTATGGTCTTTCAGTGAACCCTAATAAATCTCAAGTTATCGTCGTTTACAATCCCAAAATACTCTCTAAACTAGATAACATACATGCTGTTTATTTTGATGGGGTAGCATTGCCATTCAGTAATAAGGTAAAAAATCTTGGTCTAATTATTGATAATTCCTTTTGCTGGGGACCACAGGTAGGAGAGGTGGGGCGAAGAATCTTCGCCACTATCGGGTACCTAAGGCGATGGAAGAATCTCTTGCCGATCAGAACCAAGATCACGTTAGCCAATACACTTTTGCTGCCATTGTTAGACTACGCTGACTTGTGTTATCCAGATCTGTCGCAAGAACTTCTCGAGAAGCTTGAGAGACTTCAAAATATGGTAATCCGCTTCATTTTTGGCTTTCGGAAATACGACCACATTTCTGAGTACCGTGCTAAGCTTAAGTGGTTGCCAATCAGAAGGTGCAGGGACATGCACTCATTGACCCTTCTATACTGTGTCCTGTTCTACCCCCAAACTCCGACTTACCTGAAAGAACGTTTTAGCTACTTTGGTATGGATAGCCAGTTCTTTCTTCGTTCCTGCACCGACAATAAGCTTAAGATGCCGTCCAGCCGTACGAAATTCTATGATGACTCTTTCACGAGGAGTTGTGTCAAGTTGTGGAATTCTCTCCCCGTTGACATACGTCAGGCAAAATCCTTTTTTAACTTCAAACGTTGTCTGAAAAGCTACTATCTATCTATGTAATGGAGTAGAGTGTAGTATATTTTATATTATGGATAAATAGTTATTTATGGTAGATATTTACATGTGTATCATTTGTATGTAGTGTTTATGTAGTTTATCTTATTGTATAAAAACTAAACTTGCCACACAACCCGTGATTTCCCCATTCCGAACACCAAAGGTTCTCTGGGAGAGATCGCTTTAGCGATAAGACCGCCTTTGCACTCTTCACTACGATTAAGCTTCTGTTTTTTGTAATTATATGTTTCTATATTTCTTGTGTGCAATAAAGAATACAATAATAATAAGTTCCTGAGGGAATTGAAGAATTTATTCCACGCAGACGAAGACGTGGGCATCAGCTATTACCTTAATAAAATGAAAATAATTTAGTTTCGATTAAATTAGTTTAAAAATAAGTCAAAAGGCAACCATCAAAGTTACTTAAAACATAATTTATTGTTATTCAAAATATTGAACTACCGTCTAATACTCTAAACATTTTACTAGAAACACCAAAAGGTTCCGTAACGTAAAGTTAATAAGTTCCCAGGGACGGAGAAAATTAAACAAAGGCCGGTAATTATGAATGCCAATCTACCTTATAATTAGGCAAAGGGGAGTGATGGCAAGGCACACTTAGCTTAAATCAACTTTCTATTTCATTAATACAATTTTCCCATCTTTTGGGGTAGTCAAATTTTGGCATTCTATCTATTTAACGTATGTTTTTGCACCAAAATTAAGTTGAAATTGAATAAAAATGTATAGTTTACAATACATACATTTACCTACTCATAATACAGCTGTATCTAAAATATTCTTCTAATTACATTAGTTATATTAATTGGAGGAAAATTTTTGTTGCCTTTCTATCTGTCTGCCTGTCTGATTGCAATTCAATCTATAAATTTTTATGCCGCAATTAAAACATTTTTTTCCTGTAACTAAATATTATAAGCTCCAATTTTTTTAATACTTTGAAAATATTAAATGCAATTTAATAGGCAACATTACCATTTAAACAGTCTTCCACTGGCATCTAAAAGCTATAACGTAACAAAACAATTTATGCCTCAAATTTTCAAATATACAGCAAAAAGGAATAATGTCCTCGTAATGGTAGTAAGTGCGGCACTGGCAATATTATAAGCCAGGAGACCATGTCTACTATTTCGGCAGCAGTCTTCTTCGACATTGCTTATTCCCTGGTAGTTATAACCAATTATTTTACGGTATGAAGACTTTCCGTTGTACGCCGTTAGCATAGCGTTCTGTAATATGCTTCAGTGCCATGTAGATACCTATTATTATTTATCTGCCCAATAATTTTGGTTACAGATAACAAAACAAGAAAAAATATCCCGGATTCTAAGACAATCGAACTCTGTCTAATAGAATAGCAAAATCATCATGCTGACGAGCTGTTAGATCAAGCAGTGACCTATAACTATTTTTCTACAAAATAGAAACGGTTTTGCTCTACGCTTCTAATACGAACCGCTAAAGTGTAGCCCTTCTGAGGCAGGTGTTTCCTACCTCGTATAACTTTTAAGTGCCTTCAAGGCAAGAGTGACCAAGCATCTTCTAGGCAAGCGCGTTCCAACCTAGACCTCATCATTTCTATGCACTAATTCGTAAAGACTTTTCCACATTTTGTCATAAGTATGAACTTAACAAACATAATAGACTTTTAGAAACATTGAACATTTTATAATGTACGAAAGAGAGGGTAAGTCTGGTAAAAACGGGCCTTTGAGCATAGATCTAGCAACCGGCTCTTGGTCTATTATAATAACACCTTTGTCCTCTACCCTCGGAGGTGTTTCCTAACCTTTTTTCAGAAACTCCAATAACGTGAAGTAATGGCGCGTAAATCATCCAAATTACCCGAATATAGCAATATTTTTACGCCTGCCGCCGGTGTATGGATTCAAATAGCTGTGTTTATAAATTATTATGTGCGTTAAGCTTAACTATTTATGTGAATTTTTTGCGAGTGAGAAATGTTCTGCAGATTCATTAGGGTTTTTACACACTCAAGCAGAGGACTTAATGTTACTTTTTTGTGATGAAATTGCTTGTTTATTTCGTACCTACTGGTGGATGTAGCTCACGATTTTGGTTAGATTTATGATAAGGCATAATCCCTGTGGACCGTGGATGTCTGATTTAAAACCGGCTTCTCCGGGATAAATATACCGAAATACCACCGGATCCAGATCCGGATCCATTAGTAGGACAGACAGACACATTTTCGCGATTTAAAATATAGGTTTGTTAGAGTATAGACTTTGAAGTGTGTCTGTATGTGTGTCTGTCTGTCTGCTACGCTTTCACGGCCCAACCGTTCAACCGATTTTGATTAAATTTGGTACATGGATAAGTTGTATCCCGGGAAAGGACAAGCTACTTTTTAACCCGGAAAATCAAGGAGTTCCCGCGGGAATCAAAAAACTTACCTAATCCATAAGTCGCGGCCATCATCTAGTAAAATAATAATTTAATAAGCATCAAACAAATAAAATAACTTGATTCACAGACTAGTGAGCAGTTTAAAGCAATTCAGATTTGAGCTATAAAATTATCCGTGAGATCCTTGAAATAGACTTTACGAAGCGCTAAAGTTTACGCGTTTTCAATACAAGAGGAACGTAAAAGGCGATGGATAATTTTAGTGGTTATAAAACTTGAAGTTATTAGCCGGGCTAGGATATATACCGCACTATTGGAGCTAGTTTTACAACCTTTTTCATTATTTTTTAATGACATTGTTAGTTGAAATCTAGAAGGAATGCTAGGCTTTTAGACATAGGACTCGACAGGACAAAACTTTTGCAAAAAACGGCTGCTTCGGAGAAGAATGATAAGTGTCCTGTTTCCTATAATAGACGTACTCTATAAAAAAAGTAAATGTACACAGTGAAGGGCTAACATGTAGTGGAAGAATAGGCATAATGACAGTAACCAAGAATCAATTAAATTTTGAATTTATCTAATGATACAAAAATACGTTTTTTATAATCATTACGATTCATGGATTAAAATAAACGTATTTATTTTTCTATTTCGAGTGAGATTGCTATTTATTTTGATAAAATAAAACTATAAAATACAGCAATCCGCCTTAATGGATTGAACACCAAGAAGCGAATGACGTCACAATTGTTTGTTTTCGAGCCTTCGCAATCACACTTTTGTTTACTGCACACTGCACAGAGCATATAAAATCAAAGGCACAGAGTACATTGGTAAAAACCACAAAACAATAGTGACGTCACAAACGACGCCATGACACCGGCGTGCGTTTTGGTGTGAATTGTAAAATTTAAATTTCAAATGCCAATTTTATCTACCAAACCTTATTTTTCTGCTGAAATAAGATATTTTTTCGAAGTAGTAGATACTTCAAACACAATCCGACCATTTTTCAAAATCAGTCATCATGCCTATTCTTAATTATCTTATTATCTTATTTATTATTATTTATCTTATCTTATAAACTGACTGACTGACAAACTTAAAAATGTAGTGTGTAGGCTACAAACATTTAATAATTTAATTTACTAATATTATAAATGTGAAAGTATGGATGTTTGTATATTTGTTAGTTTTTTACTTTCACGTCATAGTAACGTGAAACATAATCATGTCACGATTGTGTGAGTGTGAGTGAGTCATAGTCACGATTTGGCTGAAATTTGAAATGGACATAAACCGCAATTTAATTTCTATCGCGGAAAAATAAAGAGTTCCCGCGGGAATAAAATATAATATACTTATTCCTCGCGGACAAAGTTTTGTGCATCATTTAGTAAAAAATCATACTAATATTATAAATGCAAAAGTGTGTTTGATTGTTGGTTTGTCCTTCAATCACGCCGCAACGGAGTGGCTGATCGACGTGATTTTTGGTATGGGTATAGTTGAGGACCTGGAGAGTGACATCCCGGAAAATTCAGGAGTTCCTGTGGGACTAAAAAACTTAAACCACGCGGACGAATTCGCGGGCATCAGCTAGTAAAATATAATAGTTCCCAGCTCTATTACATGTCATACCATAATATCAAAAAAGTTATATTTTTACACAAAGAAAATATTACATATTATATTATATTACTTATAAGGTAACGAGCAAAGCGTAACAAGTAAGAAACATAAGCAAAACTCACTGGTAATGGGCATCGTTTCTCTCCCTCTAAGGGTTAACGCTCACCTTAAGAAATAGATACTTTTCTTTTAGGGTATAAAAGGTAATGAACCTATTTCTGTAAAGCCTGAGAAGTAGCTTGTCAGCAAAATTACATGTAAGTGATCAACAAGATAGAGAGAAAAGTTAAAGATTCAAGAATCTTACCTAATCCATACTAATATTATGAATGCGAAAGTGTCTGTCTGACTGCTCCGGTTTCGCGGTCCGTCTTTTCAACCGATTTTTATAAAGTTTGGTATTCGGTTGCATCCTACCTATACTTAGAATTAATTCCTGAATAACCTTACATAAGTCGGAACACAATACAACATTAGCGAGTTAAAATAATGGCTAATAAACCACGCTATAAAAACGGCGTGACGCTATAGCAACACGTACTTAATCAGCAGTGAAATAACGGTAGAACCTGACAAACAATTCGGTACCCCATGAGTACGGAACCCTATTTAATAGATTTAGAATGTATTCCTGTACTTGTGTTGTGTGACCCTGCTTTCTGCTAAATTACATGATTCTAGGTAAACAGGAAGTACCTTATAGGTTTTGATTTACTGGTGAACGTCAAAATATACAAAACATAAAACGTTCGTAAGTATATTATTTTCATTACGTTGACTTAGAATATTTATTTTTTATAGCCCCAAGGGATCGCAGACCTAAGTATTTGATATTGATAATTGATGTAACCTCAACTTAACTTGTTACTTCTATGCGTAAAATTCGAAAACAAGATTAACTATATAATCATCATCTAGAAAATGATGAGTAGATTCCAAAAATATATAACACTATAGTTCAATATCCCGAGTGACACGGGCTATAAATTTTTGAAAAATTCAATACGGGCTACGGAGAGCAGTCGTATTTTTTAATAATTTTAATTATATTCACTTGTTTTCCTCTTGAGGTATGGAACCCTAATAATAACAAAACAAAGCCATCAAAGATACTTGGTTATTATTACAATAGTGAGCCATCATCTGCAGTATAAAGGAAAACACAACATTATGCAGGCATTAAAGACAGTCGGTCACAGGAAACTTCCACCAGTGAGGCAATTTGTATTCGGGGGAATGGAAATAATAAGAGAATAACTATTCCGTTTGTTTAACTTCGAGGCACGTCCCTCGGAAGTTGATTTTATTATGGGGCATTTGCTTCGGGACGTCTGAAGTATCTGAGAATTGCTGTAAGTCTATGTTGTGGAATAATGGGATGTTGGGAGTCTTGCGAACTTGTCAACTATGTCATTGGTATTGCTTTTCAACCGACTTCAAAAAAAGGAGGAGGTTCTCAATTCGACTGTTTTTTTTTTTTTTAATGTTTGTTACCTCAGAACTTTTGACTGGGTGGACCGATTTGGATGATTCTTTTTTTACTTAAAGGGCATACTTCCCAATTGGTCCCATATAAATTTTATCGAAATCGGTCGAGCGATTTTTAAAATATCAACAATAAAATAAGCATAGCGTGTGCTTGTTGTTGTAAAGTTGGCGCGGGAGTTTGGAGTCGGTTGTTTAAAAATATTTTTTTATATTAACATAAATTATAGTAGGTATAGTCGCAGCGGAAAGCCTGGCATGTCACTGCAGCAGGCGCAGCCTGTACATCTAATGGCATTGAAAATGAATCTTAATTACATTGATTTAAGGTCACAAATCCAGTAGGTACAACCGATTATAATTTGGGAACGTACCGTATGTGTAAACGTATATGAACATTGATGTAGAATTTTAGTAGTACTCATTCTATTTCAACGCATATGAATAAATACACGAAACCGACCTCTAAAGCAATGCTCTAAGGTTCATTTCACTTTGACGCTAATGTCATCGAATGCTTAAATACGATCAATCGAATTAAAACTTAGAATACTCTATCAAGCAAATAGATCAATAAAAAGAAAAACAAATAAAAAAGAAAGTTAACAATAGGTTGGTATGTATTATGATTGACCTGTAATCAATTTTTGGTACGAGGACTTCAGAAAGAAGTCTTACAATCAGAAATGTTAAAAAAAGGACTGTAAAAGTCTCTTAAATCAATTCCTAAACATTAAATAAAACTAGAAAATCTCGAGTCATCTAACAATATAAAAGAGTGATTACATAAAACCTATTAAAAGTCATAAAAAAGATATTACGATAGAACTTAGAACAAAGTACTTGGACGTAATTACAGATCCTTAAAAGGCTCTCGATTCTAGAGCAGTTTGAGATCACTGGAGCACTAATGGCTATTTCCCACTTTAGTAGTTAAGTGTTACTTTATAAGTGAGTGGTTGGCTTTAAAAATGTAATAAATGGTCCGATTTCTACCCTTTTTAACCCCCGACGCAAAAAGAGAGGGGTGTTATAAGTTTAACGTGTTTGTTTGTGTATCTGTCTGTGGTATCGTAGAGCCCAAACGAATGGACTGATTTTCATTTAGTTTTTTTGTGTCATAGATAATTTTATCCCGAGTGTTCTTAGCCATGTTTCATGAAAATCTGTTCATCCGTTTAAAGGTCATCAACTTTTTTCTTAATCTGTTACTTCCATATTATGTCGGGGGTTGTTTTAAATTTGTAATTTATACTTGTGTACCTACTAACTATAAGATTATTTTGTTGTGATGTGATTTGGATCTGAAATAAACAAGCCGTGTGTAATCGTTGGACACCCCTTAACTTTTTCTATTTAAAAAACACAAATCGAAGTTCAAAATGTTCTCGAAGGTATGTGAAGTCTGACGATCAGCACTTGTCCAGCGTGGTAGGCTATTGGCCAAATCCTTCTGTCGTGGAGCCGGCAATGGGTTGTTTTGATGATGATGATGGATAATGACTCTATCTATCTGTCTATATTATAGAGAGAAACAGAGACAGAGTTCAACGCTTTTTTGTCATGTACGAGTTTTGCAGGCCAGGACCCTGCATTTCATGATTTCATCCTACCAAAAAGAACTATTTTAATATAAAACAAGTTAAAAGTTTTTGAGTATGCATACCTGCTAGAAAGAAGGTAAGAAAAATCAGATGTGTAGGCAAGTAATCCAGCAAAGCAGCCTCTATAATGGCGCCGTTTACAATCAGTGTGGAGAAAACGAGCCTTGCGTGACTTGACGATGTAAGTTCCGAGTAGGTACCTACTTGAGTGCTTTTAACAATGGCGATGAACTGTGAACTTGTTTACCCGACTCCGTCGAGGTGTTGTTTAGCAGTTATGTCTGTGTGACGGTTTAAAGACTACCTCATTGAAATTAATTTGGAATGAAAATATTAGCTTTTTCTTAGGGTTTATTTTTTAAATTGAACTCAAAAAGCTCCAAAAGATTATCTATTACTCATGTACTAATATTATAAATTTGCGAAAGTTGGGATGGATGGATGTGTGTTACTCAATCACGCCATAACGGCTGAACCGATCTGGATGACATTTGGCGCACAGATAGATTATCGTCTGAAATAACACATAGGCTTGAAAAATTATGGAGTTCCCGCGGGAACCAAAAGATCTCGATCCATGCCAATAAAGACGCGGGCATCAGTTAGTTTAATATACAAGTGAATATAATCAAAATTATTAAAAAATACGACTGCTCTGCCGTAGACACACATACATGTACACGAACCCTGAAAACATAACACTCCTTTTTTCAGTCGTACTTTGGGCAGTCGTGTAATAAAAAATCCCCCTCGAATGGAAATACGGCTACCACTGTCATTAATTACCTTTGGAATCTTATTCACATTCCTATTAAATGATATTTTTTGTGAATCACTGCATATTGAACCATAGTGTTATATATTTTTGGAATCTACTCATCATTTTCTAGATGATGATTATATAGTTAATCTTATTTTCGTTTTTTTTTTTTTACTTTAGTATTTAATGCGGAACCATGGTCACCACATCAATTTTTTTTTTAATTTTACTAGCCTATGTCACCCGGAATAAGCTAGGGATTCTAACGATACCTCATTTATCTATCAAAATTGGTTAAGGCGTATATAAGTTGGAATATACAAACTCACATACATACATACTTACATACATACATACATACATACATACATGAACCCTGAAAACAATAATATACTCCTTTTTTCAGGCAGTCGTATAAAAAGGGGATATTATGACCTTTATAAATTAAGAATACAACGCAGTAAGAGATAGTAAAATAGAATCCCAAAGGTTGAATAGCACAGTAATGGAGGAAGCGAAACCTGATTCGCTTATTCTGCTTATTAATAAGCCATTTAGGAGCGGAACTCGATGAATGAGCACAACCGCGCCTGCACCTAAGTGGCATTTCAATAATTCGCCATTTCCTTGCACGTAGCTTCAAGATTATTACTTTCTAATGGTACTGACACCGAAACATACTAAATCATACTTAATATTGCTATTTTCTATGCGTCCCATGAGTTCGGACCTACCAATGGACATACGAGTAGGTACAATATGCAAAACAATTATTGTTTTTCACATTGTAATGTAATATTTTTTCATTCAATCTTATACCACGAATTTTTTACGTAATTAATTTTATTCTACGCCAAAAAGAGCTTCTAGAATGTCGATGTTACCATTAAGGGAATGGCAGTTATATTAAACCCATACCCCTATAAGTCGGTTTCTACACCGCACCGTAACGGAACGCTAAATCGCCTGGCGGCACGTCTTTGCCTTTGGAGTGGTAACTAGCCACGGCCGAACTCCCACCAGACCGGACCAGAGAAACTTCAAAAATTATAAATTCCAAAACAACAACGTGTCGAATCCCGGCAGGGTCGTTAAGTAAGACCTCCTACGTTAAGACAACAGCGCTCAACACTGAGCCAGGGAGGTCGTCAAATCTAATAATATAAAATTCATATTATTAGGTACTTCAATCGGGATGATCAAAGGTTGTTTACATTCATAAATAAAGCAACATAATATTATTATTCAAACACCAATTTGGACACCCTAAATATATTAACTTCGACTCAGTAATGAATTTCGATTTTCCTTGTAAACGAATTAAACGCATTTTTTAATACTCCTGTCCATGTCTTTTACTTTCGGCACGCAGTGGAAAGTGAGAGGTCACGGGTTCGTATCCCGGCAGTCTAAATATGGGAATTAATAATTTCTGAATTTTCTTGGGTCTGGTCTGGTTTGGTCTAGTGTGTGGCGGTCTTCGCAGTCCGCACATAATCCAATAGATGGCATTACTAGTACACGCACGCGACCACGAAGATCCCAACTCACGCTTACGAAGTTTTCTCGGAATTACGCTATATATACGACCTCCAAAGATGAACGGTCGGACCAGTGGTCCCCGAGCACAACACCCGCTCAGAGGATGATCATCATATTGTTACGGTCGAGCCATATCACCTGCTCCCGTACATTGGTGACCCCGACGTGATCTCTAAGCCGCCGCCGACGATGACTAAAAAGCCGACGTGATCTCCAAGTCACCGCCGACAATCACAAGCCGACGTGTCGTCACAGCCGCCTCCGACGCACATCAAGCCGACGTCACGCCCTCACTCGTCAGACTTGACCAACGTCGCACATCACAATATAATCCCTGCAGACATCGCATCGAGGACAGCAATCATCAGTACGCAGAGCGGGAAACAACAGCATCACAACGCAGCACAGCAACGCAACGCAACACAGCCGATCGATGTTCCGGCACAACAGCAACATCACGCAATGCAGCAACAGCCGTTCACAGAGCCACACGCTCGGCGGCCCGCACCAGTCGATTCGCAACAGCATATCAGTACACAGCCCGTCGACGCCCCGTACCAGCTGCACAAGTGGGTCACCTCAGAGTCGTATGAGCCTACAACGCCACTACTCTGGTTGTACACGACGCCGCTTCACTGAGTACTTCCCGACGCAGCGCTTACACCTGAATGCTCATCGACGCCACTTCTCCAGATGCTTGCAACTCCGCTCAACTGAATGCTGACGACCTCCAGACTCGAAGGGGAGTGATGTAGCGGTCTTCGCAGTCCGCACATAATCCAATAGATGGCATTACTAGTACACGCACGCGACCACGAAGAGCCCAACTCACGCTTACGAAGTTTTCTCAGAATTACGCTATATATACGACCTCCAAAGATGAACGGTCGGACCAGTGGTCCCCGAGCACAACACCCGCTCGGAGGATGATCATCATATTGTTACGGTCGAGCCATATCACCTGCTCCCGTACAAGTGGTAGGGTTCAGCTGTGGCTATAGTTACCACCCTACTGGCAAAGACGTGCTCCTAGGTGGTTCAGCGTTTTGTTATGATGTTGTGTAGAAACCGATTTATATTTATACTATATATTTATATATATTACTAGATAATGCCCGCGGCTTCGTCCGCGTGGATTAAGTTTTTTCAATTCCCGCAGGAACTCCTTAATTTTCCGGGATACAAAGTAGTATATGTCCTTCCCCGGGATACAAACTATCCCTGTACCAAATTTCATCAAAATCGGTTGAACAGGTGGGCCGTGAAAGTCTATCGGACAGACCGATGGACAGACAGACAGACACACTTTCGCATTTGTAAGTATGGATATGGGTTTAATATGACTGCCAGGCTGTTAACGGGTTAAACGCTACCATCTTAGACTGCATCATCACATACCATCTGGTGAGATCGCAGCCCACGGCTAACTTGTGGTAGATTAAAAAAAGAGATTGAATGGAGCCGCATGATCTTATTTGAAAATTATTGTGCATGAATCCTGTAGAGATATTATATTTATAACAATGTAACGTAGTCATAATATTGTAATAAGCCTTGATTATAGTCGACTGCGGATCACGAGGTCCTGGGTTCGATTTCCGGTCGGGCATAAAAAGTTAGGTATTGGGTTTTTCAATTAAGAAATTCTCAGTGCCAGCCCGGAGTTGGAAGTTGGCGGTGTTTCACCCCCGTGCTGCGGAGAGCACGTTAAGCCGTCGGTCCCGGTTATTATCACTAACATGATAATAGTCGTTAAAGCCCGCCAACCCGCATTGGAGCAGCGTGGTGGGTCTAAGCTCTAATTCCCGCTCTCCTATGAGAGTGGAGGCCTGTGCCCAGCAGTGGGACGTTAATAGGCTGTAGTGATGATGATAATGATGATGATGAAGCTTTGATGGAATTGGAACGATACATAGCCCCTTCATTTGTTTTGGTACGACCATAATATTAAGTTATGACTTGCTTTGTTTTCATGTTTTGTGTATTTGATAAGATAAAGTTTTTATATTCGGATTTGGGCTATGCCTGAGAAGTAAGTACAAAAGGCACTAAGGACAAAAACATCTTTATCTCGGAAACAAAAGACAGCGCACATACTAGGAAAATATGAAAATAAGTTGAAAATTGGGCCTCCTATTTCGACGTATGAAATAACATAAAGTAAATAAGTTATTTATAACCGACTTCCAAAAAAGGAGGAGGTTCTCAATTCGGCGCGTATATTTTTTTTTTTTTTTTTATTTATACGTTGTAATGAATGCCAAATAAATAAATAAAACCGGCCAAGTGCGAGTCGGACTCGCGCACCGAGGGTTCCGTACTCAAGAAGTAGGTATAATTACCTTTGTTAATGAACCGCAAAACTAACTTTGTTTGTAGAGGTTTACTGTTAATATCAAAAAATTACGTTTGTTGTATGGGAGCCCCCCTTTAATATTTACTTTATTGATATTTAATTATTTATTTTGAAAGGTATTATACAAGTTAATATTCTGTGAAAATTTGAACCGTCTACCTGTTACCGTTTTTAATATTGAGCAAAAAAATACGAAAAAAACACGTTTATTGTATGGGGACCCCCCTTAATATATATATATTTTTTAATTTTTAGTATTTGTTGTTATAGCGGCAACGGAAATACATCATTTGTGAAAATTTCAGCTTTCTAGCTATCACGGTCTATGAGATACAGCCTGGAGACAGACAGACAGACAGACAGACAGACAGCGGAGTCTTAGTAATAGGGTCCCGTTTTTACCCTTTGGGTACGGAACCCTAAAAACTGTGTTCAACCACAGTAAACAGATACAAATAGTACTGAAACTACCTAGAAACGTTCGAAACAGCTCACTCACACAAACATGCGCATCGACGAGACCCCTTAGCACTCGTCGCAGTGTCGTCAGTAGTGAGTGCCGCGTCATGACGAGTGGTCACGTAAAAGTCTATTTCTAAAAAATGATTTGAAATGTGTACATTTCATACCCTGTAAATGAGTTCGAAAGTTAAACTTCCCGGCCTAGGCCAGTAAAGAATGTATGTATTTTCATTACGTATCATAAGTTTGAATTCGGAATCTTTCTTCCTGAATATCTTGTAACTTGTTATAATGTTCTTTGGCCTAAATAGTTTTGAAACTCTACCGTATTACGCGTTCAGCACTCACAGCGCAAAAAAAATATTAAAAGTTTAATATTTATTTTTTATCTTTATAATATTGAAAGGCGGGAATTAACTATACACCTAATCGTTATAATTTATTATTTAAAAGTGACGAAAAAATTAGTTCAAGAGAGGATATTATGGATTTAGATTGTATGCCTCCTTTGCTGAGAGGCCGACGTAGCAAAAAATAATTTGCTTCCGCCGAAATCCAAAGAAAAGTCACTTGTTTCATTTTTTAGAAAAGCACTATACACACCTCGACCGGGAGAGCAGACGAAAGTATTTTGCAGTCAATAATTTGTAATTTATCAAGAATAAAGGTATTTTTTATGTAATTGTTTTTTAATTACTAGGTATCAGACGCATTTTTGGGGTTGAAACGCGGTATTGTTCAACCCGAAAATGCGTGACAAACACCCGAAAACAGAGCTAGTGGACTGGCAGAGAGAGTGGGCCAGCCGCAGCTCACGTACGCTCCCGCCAAAACTTGTAAAAGGTTACGCCATAATGTTAAGTGACCTACAAAAAAAACAAAGATCTACAAAGTTGTGTGTCAATATTAAACTATTTTCCGTATTTTAAACTACCGAGATTAACCGACGCCATGAGATACTTATTTAAATTTATTCGTAAACTTGCTATTTCAATTCGATTAATTGATCACTACGGAACATAGAATGTTTTAATTAACAAAAACAAAATTAAACCATAAAACATTAAAAATTACGACCCTCTTGCTTCAATGGAGCGTAGGTAGGTAACTATTTTATCAACTAAGCTTAGTTTTCATACTGGTTGTATCTGTTTACTGTGGTTCAACTTTACTATTAAGTTTCCAAGAAAACTTTCGCATCAAATTATCGAAACAGAAAAAACAAATAAATGACAGAAATCAATGTACAGAAAACCAAACAACAAATCAAATTGCCTAATAAGATTTATTTGCTAAAATATCTAAATTGATATACCTATTTTAAATGCGAAGGTGTGTATGTCTCTCTGTCTATCTACTACGTTTTCAGGGCCCACCTGTTAAACGAATTGTGATGAAATTTGATACAGAGATCGGTTGCATCCCTGGGAAGGATATAGGTTACTATAAAAAGATATACTAGATTAGGCCCGCGACTTCGCTCCGAATGGATTTAGGTGTTTTCCCGCAGGAAATCTTTGATTTTCCAGAATAAAAAGGAGGCATTCCCTCGGTTGCATCATACATGATGCAACTTAAGTGTATCAGTAAAAATTGGTATACAAGCTAAGTCAAGGTAGGCAGATATACAGCCTCACTTTCGCATTTTTAACCGAACTTCCAAAAAAGGAGGAGGTTCTCAATTCGGCGTGTTTTTTTTTTAATGTATGTCTGTGCATATCTCCATGATTTCTGAACGGATTTGTTTTTTTTTTGTTTAAGTCGTTAGAGGAAGCTCTCGAGGTGGTCTTATAAAAAAATTCTGCCTCCAAATCCTCAACCCTGACACTAAAAAGTTAAAAATAAAAATTATTTCCAAAAAACCGACTTCCAACGCCACTGTAAAGTACAAAATAATATTTTGATTTCTACCCACTATGTTGAAGTCGGGCGCGTCTGATGCGTCAACTTTGCTTATTCTTGTTATACCCGCCCGACTTCAACATAGTGGGTAGAAATCAAAATTATTTTGTACTTTACAGTGGCGTTGGAAGTTGATTTTTTGGAAAGATTTTTTTTAATATTAGTATGGAATAACGAGAATGTAAAGAACTACCCCCTTACTACACACTACTATGTGGTTGACGTCCAATCCTCTCACACGAAGCGTTTTTGTTCGACGTTTCTGATACGAACCGCTAGGGTGTGGAACACCCTCCCAGCACACGTGTTTCCTGCCACATATTATAACTTAAGTACGTTCAAGGCAAGAGTAAACAGGCATCTTCTAGGCAAGCGCGTTCCATAATTGTCATCATTGCTTGTAATTATAAGCATGATTGTCGTCAAGCGCAAGCCTATCTCGTAATAAAAAAATCTGTCACTACACTCTACACATAGTATAATAATCGATCTACAAAAATTTATGTTCGTGACAATACAAGGCTGAAATATGGTGTCCCAAAAGTTACTTCTTAAAGTTCAAGCCTTAAACGTTCTATTTTCTGTACATATCGTAAAAGGTAACGAGGTATCCTTTCTTTTTACGGCGCCGTTTAGAAGAGGTTCGTGTTCGTAACTGTTCTTTTTTAGGGTTCCGTACCTCAAGAGGAAAAATAACCCTTAACGGAACGCTTCGTAGTCTGTCTGTCCGTCTGTCTGGCTGCCTGTCAAAATCCTTTTTTTTAGTAACGCGTTATCAAGTTAAAAATAATATCCAATACTGAGGTCTATGGTTCCTTGGGAGCTGTAAAAAATAGCCGCCAATATTTGAATACCTATAGGGTACTTACCGGTGACCCAGAATCATGAAATTTAGCAAAAAGCGAAGTCTCACAACACAAATATAGAAAAAAATACCGAAAATTGTTAATTAGGGTTCCGTACTTAATATAGGCTTAATATATAATTGTTTGTCATAGTACGTAAGCCAATTATTTCACAGCTGATTCCGTGTTGATATGACTTCTTTCTTGTTATTTTACTAAAATAATTTATGTTGAGTGGTGGTACGGAACCTTTTGTGCGAACCGTTCGATTCGAACTTGACCGTTTTTTTTTCTTTCATTGGGACTTGTTTTTATTGAGATTTTTGAGTCAAAGTTTTTACAACGATTGTTTTAACCTCTTTGACCTGCATTGGTTATTGTATTTTAATAATTAGCAGGTTTAGTGTTTCGTGTATGTTTATAATACTTTAAGTAGGTAGTCACTACAGCCCATTAATGTCCCACTGCTGGGCACAGGCCTCCACTCTCATAGGAGAGCGGGAATTAGAGCTTAGACCCACTACGCTGCTCCAATGCGGGTTGGCGGGCTTTAACGACTATTATCATGTTAGTGATAATAACCGGGACCGACGGCTTAACGTGCTCTCCGAGGCACGGGGGTGAAACACCGCCAACTTCCAACTCCGGGCTGGCACTGAGAATTTCTTAATTGAAAAACCCAATACCTAACTTTTATGCCCGACCGGGAATCGAACCCAGGACCTCGTGATCCGCAGTCGACTATGCTAACCACTAGACCAACGAGGCAGTCCAAGTAGGCAGAGGCAAGTAGGTAGTAATATGACTTTATGGTTTTATATTTGTCATATTTTTGAACATGACTACGAATATTTAGACATTTTTAGAATGTAGTTCTCCTCTAAAATCTAATTCACAAGATAACATATTTTAACGTAATAATAGGTGTATTTATCGGTTTATTGACATTAAAAAATAATGAATCCCGTGAACAATTGCTTGATCATTCACGTGACAAATTCACGTGAATCATCAAGCAATATTACAAATATTCGTAAAATATTATGAAAATCCAGTAAAATTGGGTAACCTCTAGTTCAATAGCAATTTTGAGGACCTCACTGGTGCAGTGTTGGGTGCCATGGGAGATCCGGGCTTAGATCCCTGGCAGGTTTAATTTGGGAATTTATAATTTCTGAATTTGCTCTGGCCTGGTTTGAAGGGAGGCTTCAAAGACTGGCAAAGACGTGCTGTCAAGCGATTTAGCGTTCCGGTACGATGCCGCATAGAAACTGATTAGTGGTATGGGATTAGCGCAACTGCCATACCCCTAACAGATTAACGCGCTACCATCTTAGACTTCATCATCACTTACCATCAGGTGAGATCGCAGTCAAGGGCTCATATTTTGTAGTACATAAAAAAAATTTGTTTATTAGTCGATGACTTTCACCTTAGGAAAATATATCTTCAGTGTAGGAAAACAAATATTCAGTCAGTCCCATACAAAGTCCCAACTTCCATACAAATTGCCAATTCGATTTCTGAGGATTCAAACATTTCAAACTTAAATTCTAGGTACCTATATAACTCGCAAATGAAAACCTTCCTTCAGCAGGCTAACGGAGCTTCAAAATTTATGCATTACTTCACAAGTGACAATGAGATATCGTAATACTGGAGAAGCTAATTCCATACATCGAGAATTTAAAAAGCGATGCTACCAAATAGGCATGATGACTGATTTTGAAAAATGGTCAGATTATGTTCGGAAGTATCTACTATTTCGAAAAAAAATCTTATTTCAGTAGAAAAATAAAGTTTGGTAGATAAAATTAGCATTTGAAATTTAAATTTTAAAATTCACGCCAAAACGTTCGGCGGTGTCATGGCGTCGTTGTGACGTCACTATTGTTTTTACCAATGTACTCTGTGCAGTGTGCAATAAGCAATAGTGTGATTTTCAAAGCTCGAAAACAAACAATTGTGACGTCATTCGCTTCTTTGTGTTTTATGCAATATGGCGGATTGCTGTATTTTATAGTTTTATTTTATTAATATAAATAGCAATCTCACTCGAAATTGAAAAATAAATACGTTTTTTATAATCCATGAATCCTATTTCATTAGATAAATTCATAATTTCATTGATTCTTGGTTACTGTCATCATGCCTATTATTACAAAGAAGTTAAAATATTTTTTTTTAATTTCAAGAATTCAAATAATTTTAAAGAAAATGCCATCTAAATGGATGCGTAAAGTTTATATCCGCGTCTGTCTGCTTGTGCAATGTTCTTCTAAATAAAATAACGGATTTTGATATATTTCATAACACTTATATAATTTCTTCTGAAAAGTTTCTATGTAAGTAATACATGCATATTATACTAAAAAAAAAATAGGGAAAAGTTTATATAATCTTAGTGGACACTTTAGCTACTTGTGTGAGTAGGTATGCAAAATTACAGGGCTGCTTGCGAGACGACTCAGTGTAAAAATAATACACGTACGTCGCGTCGTCGTGCCTCTACTCTGAGGGCATACTCTTGGCTAGTGTCAGAACTTAGAATCAGATAAAGATTATGAATAGAAAAAACGTGGTACAGCGGCATTTAATAAAATGACAAAATAATATCCTTAGAATACAATCATGGTTTTATGTAGATACTTATTTAGAACAATCAATTTAAAGACAATGTCTTGTTGCAGGATATAGCACCTTCTAAAAATATAATACCTCTCAGTCACAGGATAAGCAATATTGTATTGAAACTTACATAATAATATGAGCATCTATAAAGTGATTTCAATAGGAATAGTTAACAATACGTCAAATTGTGCACCCAATAGTGCATTCAATTCTGCGTTCAATAAGTTTCCGCTCTGTGTACTCTAGTATGAACTGTTATAGCCAGAATCACCTTGAGAGTTGAATGGGTAGGTATTGTTACCGGACAGTTACAATATTCTATCTATCTATAATCTATATCTATGCTCATATTATAAACTAGCGAATGCCCGCGACTTCGTCCGCGTGGTTTGAGGTTTTTTGGGTCCCGCGGGAACTCCTTAATTTTCCGGGATAAAAAGTAGCCTTCGTCCTTCCCCGGGATACAACCTATCCCTGTACCAAATTTTATCAAAATCAGTTGAACAGATACATTTGTTTGATTCCCGCGGGAACTCTTCAATTTTCCGGGATAAAAATGTATCTCAGAAAACTAAAGAGTTCCCGCGGCAACGAAAAAACCTCAATCCACGTGGACGTAGTCGTGGGCATCAACTAGTCTAATTATATACAAGGAAAAGGTGACTGACTGACTGATGAATCAAGGCACAGCTCAAATTACTGGATGGTTACAGGGCTGAAATTGGCATACAGATAGCATATTATGACGTAGGCATCCGATAAGAAAGGATTATGGGAAATTCGTTACTTTGTTAATATGTTGACGTTCGTGTTTTAGAATTATAATCCTTATTTTAGGGACGTCAAGGTACGTGACAAAACTATCATTTTGAAATGTTACTGCTATAAGCTTTGGTAGTAGCATCCCAAATATCGAGGCCGTGTGTTCTAAGCTAGGCGTCCTAGAAGGGCAGTGCGAGCGCAATGTAGCGTTGAGTGCATCCACTGAAACCCCTTCTACTTTACGGTGTCAAACACCGCTCTTTAAGTAACTAGGGGCCAAACTGATAATAATGCTTAAAGCCATATTATCACTATTATTGACTTCCGTGTTTTAGAATAATTATAATCCTTATTTTAAGAACGTCAAGGTACGTGACAGCAAACTGTCAGTAAGAGTAATATTGTTTAGGTATTGCTTTAACCGTTGGCAATTTTTTTTATCCACTACAAGTTAGCCCTTGACTGCGATCACACCTGATGGCAAGTGATAATGCAGTCTAAGATGGTAGCGGGTTAACCTGTTAGGGGCATGGCAGTCATATTAAACCCCTATTCGGTTTCTACACGGCATCGTACCGAAACGCTAAATCGCTTGGCGGCACGTCCTTGCTGGTAGGGTGGTAACTAGCCACGGCCGAAGCCTCCCACCAGTCAAACCCCTCCAAATGTGGCCCCAGGCTTACTAGTTCTAGGTTTCAGTGACGTAATATTGCAATGGTGGCACTACTTTCCTAGAAAACCGTAGTTTACTTCCATTTTTTAATTGACAGGACAACACATAGGAGTTTCTCTACAATTTCTAACTATAACAGATGAAGTTTCTTCGTCAGTAACAGCATCAATTCCGATAAAGTGTACCTACTTCGTTACTTCACAAAGGAAACATTCTCAAAAATTTTCGAATGTTATACGGTTTAGACTTAAATTATATTTGGATATTTTGGTAACAAGGATGTTTATATCGGTGCAACCCACAGGAGTCTATAAAAAGCTTATATAAATGGTATCTGTTGTTCTATTGTACGTCTCAGCGGGTTTTGATCTTTAGCTACTCAGACCTACAGAAAAACCATTTCGTCAACACAACATATTACCAGAATAGAATGCTATTTTTTTCTTCGTAACAAAGAAGCCATACCTACCCCGAGAGGCCCAAATATCTGCAAAATTATCCTAATTTAAAATACCGACTTCCAAAGTAATTACTGTAAACTATTAAATAAGTTTAGTTTCTGTGGCTTTGGTAGTCGTTTTTATTTTGTTATTCACTATTTTAGTGTTAGATATTAATGAAGCTATTTTTTTTGTTCAATTTTTAATAGGTGATTAAAGCAATGGGTATAATATGATTTATAGGGATGCGACGCTGCAAAAAAAGAATATCATAATATAGGGCAAAGGTGATTTATTTCAACAAGTATCTATTCTCCAATCTCCGTAAGGTGAAACATAATATATTTCTATAATATGATAGGTTCTCCGAATCAATAACAACGTCGAGTTCAATCAAAAGTGCTTCGTTATTTCGCAAAAAAAATATGCCAAAACTGAAATATAATATTATGTTTCGTTACAAAAAAATATTTGTGTTACAATACGCTAAATGAATATTGAAAATATTTGTATATCGAGTATCTTTTAAGGGCGCCTATACATTAAGCTGATAATATTTTTGATGAGGTTTGTTAAAGATTTAGCTTTTTATCCCAAAAGCCCCACAAGACGTCCAAACACCACCTAATCCATTTAGGGAATGTTAATAATCGTTATGTATCTCCATATTTTATCAATTTAATGCCAAAAATTAAATTTTTAATATTTACCACAACATTAATTTAATACCCAAAGTGCTTGAAGGGCGGCCTCGCACCGGGAAGCGCAGCGTTGGACGACCTCCCACTAGGTGGACAGATGATCTCAACCGTGCAAGCGGGGATCCCTGGAAACAAGCGGCACAAGACCGTGCTCTGTGGCGATCTATGCAGGAGACATGACATGCACAATTGCACAACCTAATGACATGCACAAAGGGGTTGTTTCATCTTGGGCCAGGTACTTGTACAGTATTCCAAAAAATAGTATAAAATCATAGAAAACAAAATAAAATATGTTTTTTTGCAGTTTTACAGTGATTAAGAGGTACAAAGATAAAATGTTTGATTGGGTACATTTGTAGAATAGCAACTCTCGCAGCGCATCCATCTTTTTTGTTGTCTATGTTTGTTATGACGTTACATGTCATTTCTATTGTCAAACGTCGAGATAACATAATCGAGAATACGTAAACCTATCTCATTATTATTTATTCCGTCAACTTATAAAATAAAATCTTTCGATTGACTCGCTGACTGCTGTTGGATATTTTAAGGTTAATTCTCATTTCTCAGGTTACTTTTATGTCAAATGTCATCATGACACGTGTATTATAAGTCAATGTCAAAATGGACACGTTGTTGCGCTTTTATTTTGCAAAATAATTTCGCATTGTACCTCGAAAATTGTTTTTTTTTTTGTAAGAAATAAAGAAAAAAATGTTACTATTTTATGACCTTGAACATTTTAAAATACCGTACAAATGCCTGGCCCAGGCTCCATATAAATTTGAAACAACCCCTTTATAAATCAATAGGATTTCATCATTCATCGGCTCCCGGTGGTCCACCTAGTGGGGACCAACGCTTAGCTCTCTCATCAAACCTTTGCCGGCTCACTACTGAGCACGAGTCTCCTCTCGGCATGAGAAGGGTTTGGCCATAGTCCACCACGCTGGCCAAGTCCGGATTGGCAGACTTCACACACCTCCGAGAACATTATGAAGAACTCGCGAGCGAGCTGGGCTGTCCTTCATTTAATTCGGCTTTAAATAGAGATAAGTTGTATAGATTTTGTAAATAGTACCAACCTACGATTCAATTTAATTTGTTCTGTTTTACTGTAAAATCTGATCTGTTAATTTGATCACGGACCACGCACGTAACCGCAGAACGCGCATCAAATATCTACCCGATTTACCGGTGGTCGACTAAATTGTCGATTACTACTAACTACGTTGTGGTTAGTTTACTATTCGAGTGACGAGAAGTACTTTGTTACCTATAGAGCTAGCATGAGTTTGAACAAAACGCCAACGTTGATCGAACGACAAAACGAGAAAAGTTATTGTCTTAAAGTAGTATTTCCAGAAATACCAATTTTCATTTTACGATGTTTCCCACTGAATAGATAAATGTTTCCGTTTGGGATACTGACGGTTAGATTTATGGACGAATTCAAACTTTAAACATTTTGACGGCTTTTGGTTCATTTTACTTAGACTTTATAATATTTCGAATTACTTAGATATCATACTGTTTCATGTCATTCGATTTAATCGGCGGGTACGGTCTTCAACCAACATTTTAAAAAAATACGGAAAAAAATTCAGTGCCCCCTACTATTTTGGATGTAAAATCCGTCATATCGATTTTGTTCCTGTGAAATGTAGCCTATGTCACCTGGACCTTAATAACGAATCGACCGAGACCATATTATTCATCGCAATCGGCTCAGTAGTTAAGGCGCTACAGTAGAACATACATAAAAACATACTTAGTTTATACAAAGACTGCTAAAACCATAACCCTTCCTGGTTTCCCGTAGTCGGGTAAAAACAACGCGGGCGAAGTCACTGGCATCACCTAGTACTTCATAATTATTGAGTTAGCAACAAAGTAACGAAGGGTGTTGACGTCATGACGAATTTAAGATTAATTGAAGTCTATATTGTGTGAAGGGAATCTTCAAAGGGTCGAGGGTAGACACTACAAGTTTGATGGATATTGTGTTGACAGATAACGTCACATTGTTCTAACTATGACTTGCTGTTTGGCCTGATACGGTGTATGATTAAGTGTATTTGTGAATTTCCTACGTTTATTGCCTTTTACAATCGATGTATCCATAGTCATAAACGAATAATGAAAGTTTGGGAGGCTGTACGTTTCTGTAATGAGCTCCATATCCGCTCTTGGCCAGCATGGTGGACTATGGCCAAGCCCTTCTCATTCACAGAAGAGACTCAGCAGAAAGCCGGCAATCTCTCTTTGCGTCATATTCCTCATTACTAAGGGACGTGACACCTTAGTTAATTATGTAATAGAAAACTCCTACCATTTATCAGATAATGGTAGGAGTTTTCTTGAGATAATAATGCGGTGGGTTCCCACGTCCTTCCACATACGACTTGTCTAAGAGTATTAAACTCTTATATTTTTGTAAAGATTATTATCAGATGTTAGTGATAATAACCGGGTCCGAATGCTCTCCGTGGCACGGAGGAAACCAAAATGCCAAATTTGAACCTACAAATTCGATCATCCATCCAGCTACCGATTTGGGAACGTTGCTTAACAATCGCTATCGACTGATATGCGTTGTCACAACTAGGCTATTCGTCCCTCATCATACTAATATTTTAAATACGAAAGTCAGTTTGTTTGTTGGTTTGTTGGTTAGTCCTTCAATCACGCCGCAACGGAGCAACGGATTGACGTGATTTTTGGCATGGGTATAGTTGAGGACCTGGAGAGTGACATAGGCTACTTTTTATTCCCGGAATATTAAGGGATTCCCGCGGGAATAATAAAAAATTTAAACCACGCGGACGAAGTCGCGGGCATCAGCTAGTACAATAATAACAGCAATCAGTTAAAAATAATGCCAAATCTGAACTGCGTCGACGTGTTATCACCTCTTGCATTAGTAATCAGAACGTAACTGGCGATTATCAGTAATCAACAATTAACGGACCGCCGATTAATTGGTTGGACATTTGATGTGGGAATTGTGGTCATGGTATTGTAATTTGTGGTTGGATTTGCAGCAGTTACTATTACAATAAACAATAGTCCAATTTCAGGATGACGTCTGCGATTATTAATCTATATTGTTCCTACCTATACTAGAACATTAGGTAGGTCTCTTTGGCACGATGAAACGCGGAGAGCAGAGGTACAATGATTTTGTTTCTTTTTGTGAGTGAGTGACTGTCCTTAGTTTTCTTCGTAAAAACTTTTTCATGCATCAGGCTATAGAGCATTAAACTATCATTATCACCTCATTGCACTCTCCTATATACATAATCAAAGATTGCACTCTTATATCCTTAGTGTGCATTAGAGCGCCACCTATGTATCTAAGGAACTTAGGCTGGAAAGTTATTATTATTATTGTATTCTTTATTGCACACAAGAAATATAGAAACATATAATTACAAAAAAAAGAAGCTTAATCGTAGTGAAGCGTGCAAAGGCGGTCTTATCGCTAAAGCGATCTCTCCCAGACAACCTTTGGTGGTTGGATTGGCGAAATCACGGGTTGTGTGGCAAGTAATTTAGTTTTATATAATGTGATAGACTACATAAACACTACATACTAATAATACACATATATACATATCTACCATAAATAACTATTTATACATAATATATAATATACTACACTCTACTCCATTACATAGATAGATAGTAGCTTTTCAGACAACGTTTGAAGATATGTAAGAATTCCACAACTTGACACAACTCCTCGTGAAAGAGTCATCATAGAATTTCGTACGGCTGGACGGCATCTTAAGCTTATTGTCGGTGCAGGAACGAAGAAAAGTTCTTCATTGTCAGGGGCCCTTAGCCTACAAGGCAGGCCCTAGCCGGTTTTTACTCGGCTTAAAGACACCCACCGGGGCACAGAGTTGCCTCGCGCCCCGCCCGGGTAAGGAGGCTCAGCCTCGAGGCCCGTACCCCCGCTTGGCACTCGCCGGCCAAACGGAGAAGACCCACACATTATCTAATCAAATTTTAATCATTAGACAGCTTAAAACTTTTTAAGTACTCGAACTCTTTTAAAAGTTCGTACATGCCTATTGACGTTTGTTTGATAAACGATCACGATTGCAATTCCCTTATACAATCGGGGAGCTGAAAAATTGTAAGTGAGAAAAAAGCGTTTAAGTCATGTTATATTATGCTAATATTATAAATGCGAAAGTGTGTTTGTTTGTTGGTTTGTCCTTCAATCACGCCGCAACAGAGCAACAGATCGACGTGATTTGCATAGGTATAGTTGAAGACCTGGAGAGTGACATAGAATACTATTAATTCTGGATAATTAAGGAATTCCCTTTGGTACACGCGGACGAATATTGTTATTGAAGTAAAACTTCTTTAGAATCGTTCTGAAAATTCAACGAAACAAAAAAAAAACCCCAAAAAGAGACAAACATTGAGAGAGAGAAACATTGAGAAAATTGTTAAAAAGATGAAAAGTAACAAAAGTTCGACAAAATTTTCTAGACAAAGTTCGTAGAATTTAAACATTTTCCACTCATGCTCGCATTTTGCTCTTGTCTCTAGAGAGACATTGTTACAAATTACTATTCTTATAAAATAGGCTCTGAAGGACAATAAATAATTCGTTAATGGACGTCGTTGTGATAAGAGAGTGGGTATTCATGCAAATCATGTTATTTTATTCACAAGTTCCTAAGTATTTAAATAATGTGCACCTAATAGAAAAAACCCGTGGGAACGTTTGAGACATTTTAACTCTTGATTAGGAAAGTAGAATAAGATTTCCGAAGCTGAAAGCGAAGCGAAAGTGACACCCTCGGCCGGTTTCTGAATTGAGAATTTCATGTTGAGTCTGTCTCAAAGACTACTTAAAGACTAATTAATCAAATTTTTGTTTCTGAATTGATATTGGGCCGGTTTCTGAATTAAGCAATCAAGAAAAACCAGCAAGTTCCAACTCTCAAACCTTACACAATATCAATTCAGAAACAAAAATTTGCTTAATTAGTCCTTAAGTAGTCTTTGAGACAGACTCAACATGAAATTCTCAATTCAGAAACCGGCTGCCTATCTCCTAAACGGGTCGCGGGTTCGATCTCGTTGTAAATATTTTTGAGTTATGTGCGTTTCAAAATATTTTTACTCTAACTATGTTACTTTCTTCAAACGGTGAACGAGAACGAGGTGAGGAAACCTGTATTCTCGAGAGTTCTTCATAATATACTCTAAAATTTACGAAATTTGCCAATCCTATTGTTCTAATACGATTCTTAGCGATCCTTCGGAGACTCATTAAGTAAGCCTAAGTACCCTCGTAGCATTCATTTTAAGATACCGTACTCGTAACTGATTATCACCATCATTAAGTTACTGGACGTCAATAAGTGTACAGTGTACTTACCTAAATTGAATAAATATACTTTTACTGACCTTGACTTTAATAATTTACTTTGTTAATAGATAAACTAACCGCATAGCCTAGTTAGTTTCCATTAATTACTAATTAATGGAAACTAACTAGGCTACAGATTAAACTAACTATTTAAAGATATTTAACGCATGCGGCTGCTAAAGCGGTCTGTGGTCGACTTAGCGCTATCTAGTCGATATACTAATTATACACTTCAATTTTCAGTTAATATACACATATTAGAGTCTGCCTTTGTGTGCCCGCGCCAACCCGCATTGGAGCAGCGTGGTGGGTCTAAGCCCTAATTCCCTCTCTTCTATGAGAGTGGAGGCCTGTGCCCAGCAGTGGGACGTTAATGGGCTGTAGTTGTGGTGGGGTGGTGGTGGTCTGTGTGGTAATCTCTGCATTATTTTTAACCACTACAAGTTATCCCTTGACTGCGATCTCAACTGAAGGTAGGGGTGACGGCCGTGGCTAGTCAAAACCTTACCGGCAAAGACGTACCGCCAAGCGATTTAACGTTCCGTTACTATGCCGCGTAAAAACCGTTTGGGTTGGTTTAATATAACTGCCATACACCCATCAAGTTAGCCCACTACCAGTTTAGACTGCATCATCACTTCAATCAGGCAAGATTGTGAGTGATGATGCAGACTAAATTTAGCATGTAGTGGATAAATTACAGGTACAAATCATACAGAGATTACCCCACAAAAGCAGATTGAGGCCGGAGAACTCCGCTCGCAACTTCTATTTGAACCGCAAATATAAATTTGCCGGTATATTGCTATCTCTATTTGGCTAATGACACATGATTGCGTGCAAGCGCGATAGCAATATGAGCGTATAGAATTTGTTATACATTTAGTCCAAGTTCCGTGAATACCAAAAATGATGAATGAAAAATTGTTGTGTTCTTAACTTCGTGTTGTTATTCTGTCGTAAAAACATGCGAAACGCAATGTGCTTACATTTAATTTTGGGAAAGTATTTTGAAAAAATAATTATCCAGGGACCTAGATAAATACAAGTTTAATCTTAATAAGCGCATAATATGGTGGAAATATTCTTGAATTACAGATTATTTTGGTATTACGTTTGTATGGGCAATTCTAACTTGTAGTGGATAAAAAAATAAAAAAATTCGCCCTCCGCCGGCCCATTGAAGTTGTTGATACAAACCCACTTGTCCCACATAATACAGATCCGCGTCTCCATTACCAATACCCGATCGATTGTTAATAAAACTCCAGCGTACAAAGTTACAAGATCCAATAATTCTAGTTACCAGTTTACCGCACAACAGAATTTCCCGGGAAAATAAACATCTCGAAAACAAAGAAACTTCAAGTTTCGAGCGCTGACGACATTAATGTTTTTCATTAAGCACGGTACTTTTTATACAAACATATTTCTTGGCCTGATTCGCTTACTATTTTCAACCGACTTCAAAAAAAGGAGGAGGTTCTCAATTCGACTGTATTTATTTTATTTTTAAACAATTGCATAGCTTCTATCGCGGGCCTTGAGCGTGGAGACCGAATCCAGAAATTCCGTAACGAAAAAAACCTGACACTTTGGTTGCTATGACTACTTGTGTTGTTGACTTCAAGTTGTTGAAAATAAAAAGACTATTTTTATGAAAAGATCAAAAAATTTTTGATTCCCCTTGGACACCCGGACTATTGAAAACATAATTCTTTAAAATTATTTCGCCTTTATATTTTCAACAATTTGAAGTCAACAGCACAAGTAGTCATAGCAAGTTGATAAAAAATGCTATGCAATAGCTTTACCGCGGCAGTCTCCGAGTGCCACACGTCTTTTTTTTAAATGTTTGTTACCTCAGAGCTTTTGACTGAGTAGACCGATTTGGATGATTCTTTTTTTATTTGAAAGGGCATACTGCCCAAGTGGTCCCATATAAATTTTATCGAGCTCGGTCGAGAGGTTTTTAAAATATCAACAATAGAATAAGTACTTTGAAGTCGGTTGTTTTAAAAGAATTTTTTATATTAAATTATTCGGGTTTCATACCATAATGTCGTATTAGTCCCGCACACCGAGGGCTCCGTAGCTAGGAAAAATATTATATTATTGCCTATATTAGATTATTGTTTCCCAAATAAGTACCTTTTTTTAAATATAGGTGGGTACTTAGGTTACAAAGGGCTGAGAACTGTTATTTTCAGTTTATCTTTCCGGGC
Source organism: Erebia epiphron (assembly GCA_963932025.1). Taxonomy (NCBI): domain Eukaryota; kingdom Metazoa; phylum Arthropoda; class Insecta; order Lepidoptera; family Nymphalidae; genus Erebia; species Erebia epiphron. The sequence goes on along the minus strand of OZ009947.1, from coordinate 3,555,871 downwards.
ACTCAATTTTACCTTAGATTGTATCATCATTTATCACCAATAAATGGATAGATAGACTTTATTGCCACACAAAACATTCAAAATAAATAATAAATTTAACAAGCAAAAAGAAATACTTAACAAGTACAAAACAACCCTTAATTACTACTGACTACTACTTAACTAAGCGAGTTAGGTAAGATAAATAAGCCGTTAAAAGCCGTAATTCCGTTCACTTATATTATTACCGTTATAAGAGGATTTATAACGTAAATAAATTAAATAACGTAAATCAGATTCTACTCAGTAAGAAACTAAAAAATTCTTTTAAAATTTTTTTTACAATAAATCAAATAAAAATGTATCAAGTAAAAATGATTGCTGAAGTTTAACAATCGCAATTGGCCAAAATCCATCATTGCACTGGTGCCACTAGCCAGCCAGCCCTGTGCATCCAATAGTCCTGAAGTAAGGGCGAGCGGCTCGAGTGGCTGAGGTGGGGGCTTCAGTCGTTCTATCTTCCATCTCATAAGTGGCCTTGGGAAAATGGCAGCGTGCTGTGGCACAAGCTGCCATAGCTCATGAGTGCAGTTTGGTGTGTGAGCACCGGGACGAGCCCAAGATGCACTGCGCTAGGGAGGCACCGATGCGTTCTTTATGAGATCTCGGAGCCTCCCTATGTATGCAGACGGTGGCCACCGAGGGGGTTTTAGTAGGTACAAATCCTCACACACACTCACACAACAACAAATCCTATATAACCCGAATCATCCTCTTCCCCCAGAGGTCGGGTATCTTAGGAAGATACCCGACTTCTGGGGGTTCCCCCTTGAAAAAAAAAGGTCGTATAATATTAAACCCAATAACAAAACCCCTGTAAGTAAATTTGTAACAGTATTAAGGGAAAATCTACCAAAATAATCAATCAAAAGCCATCGGGCTTTGGCAGTATTTTAATCTAGGATTTTTCGCAAACGGGAATTACAAATTTCGCGTGTGCTCAAAACATATTTATGTGCGGATTTGTTATACTTTCTCTTTTTCGTACAAAACTTAATTAAATTTTCCTTCGTATTTATTGTAAGCTATAAAAAAAAAGTATAAAAATGCCTAATAATATTGGGTTTTTCATTAAAATTATGTTTGCAATATTAACTAGACAAAGTTTTTCCAATGTATAGTATGTTCCAATAGGGATATTCTATTTTCGGTTCCCTTCGTACTTACAATCATGCAAATAAAAATATTCTATTCTTTTCTATTCGACCAATAATGATGGGAATATCTACAAAATTGTCGTCTTTCAATACCAAATCCCACCATTATGTGATCAGACGTCAAAAAGATTGAAAAATATACCACACCCATTAGAAGTTGGAACAGACTTTTAGTTTCTGTGAGTTACAGTTTAAGTGCTTTTCGAACTAGTGGTAGAGATAAAACAAGTCCGTTTCAGTCGGAAGTTTTGTCCTGTCCGTACGTAGTGTGTTCTCGCCCTAAAACAGCTGTCAGCGAAGTTTTCTAATTAGGCAACGAACATTAATCTTTTCGCCACGATTCAGTGTGACTGGCACAAGTTGCCGATTCATAAAAATACCTGCAAAGAATTGTTATTGATTCGCCCGTGCCCCGCCGTGACCTATTTCTGTTCGATATTTTATGGAAATCTAGCTGATTCAAATCATACTTAAATGTTGTTTCTAAACGTTTTTATGAGTTTGCCGTGTAAAACATTGAAAAAAAAAGACGTGTGGCACTCGGAGACTGCCGCGGTAAAGCTATTGCATAGCATTTTTATCAACTTGCTATGACTACTTGTGTTGTTGACTTCAAGTTGTTGAAAATATAAAGGCGAAATATTTTTATGAAAAGATGATTTTGGTTGCTATGACTAATTGTGTTGTTGGTTGGCAAAAGGTTCTTTGATTCCCCTTAGACACCCGGACTACTGAAAACATAATTCTTTAAAATTATTCCGCCTTTATATTTTCAACAACTTGAAGTCAACAACACAAGTAGTCTTAGCAACCAAAATCATCTTTTCATAAAAATAGTCTTTTTATTTTCAACAACTTGAAGTCAACAACACAAGTAGTCATAGCAGCCAAAGTGTTAGGTTTTTTTTCGTTACGGAATTTCTGGATTCGGTCTCCACGATCAAGGCCCGCGATAGAAGCTATGCAATAGCCTAAAAAGAAATAAAGAATACAAGTTTATTTGCAATTGTGCTGCTTCACCGTTCTACCACAGAACAGCAAGAAACCAATCCTTATGTGTGCAGGTTAGCCCGCTACCATCTTAGACTGCATCATCACTAACCATCAGGTGAGATCGCAGTCAAAGCCTAACTTGTAGTGGAACAAAATAAAATAAACTAATCTGGTAGCGATCGCATAAAAGCAATAAAGCCGCCAATTGTACAATAGCTTCGTTTAATTGATATCATACTAATATTAAAAATGCGAAAGTGTGCTTGTTTGTTGGTTTGTACTCCAATCACACCGCAACTGAGCAACGGATTGACGTGATTTTTGGCATGAGTATAGTTGAGGACCTGGGAAGTGACATAGGCTACTTTTTATCCCGCAAAATTAAAGCGGTCCCGCGGGAATCAATAAAACTTATGCATCAAACGTAAACTTTAAACAACTTTTCAATTTAATAAAGTTTCAGAAAAAAAATCACATTCTTGAAGACTTTTCTAAAATAAAATTTACATATAGCAAAACAGAATTGCTAGATTGTATCAGGAATAATACTCCTTAGAAAGTTAAGCACACATTATAATAAACACAATCCTAAGTTAAACACACATTGTTCCAATATTTGTCGACGCTCCACGCGCGCTCCCAAGTTACCGACAGTATCAAACAAGCTTTTCATTTCTGCCTGAAACGACGTCATGTCCGATAAAATGTGTCTTCATTACTTCACAAGGGAGCTCGAAACTCATTACCGAGTGGAGCTTTGATATACATAAACTTCAGATATACAGTTACACTGCCTGCCTCGATGACTACCCGACTGCCTCGTTGGTCCAATGGTTGGCATGTTCGACTGCGGCCGACGAGGTCCCGCGTTCGAGTCCTGGGTCGGGCCATAATTAAGTATTGGGTTTTTATGACTAGAAATTCTCAGTACTAGCCCAGAGTTAGGAAGTTGGCGGTGTTTCATCCCCTAATAGTCGTTAAAGCCCGCCAACCCGCATTGGAATAGCGTGGTGAGTCTAAGCTCTAATTCCCTCTCTCCTATGAGAGTGGAGGCCTGTGCCCAGCAGTGGGATGTTATTGGGCTGTAGTGGTGGTGGTGGTGGATGAAGTTACAGCGAAAACACAGAGACACTACGGATAAGACGGAAACACTCTATTTATGGGAAAGATCTTTCATCATCTGATTTTTTTGTCTGCCAGAGATTTTTTTTGGTCCGTAGAGTGTTTTCGGATTAATTAAGGCGTGACAAAGATAGATTTGCGATAAAACGCCTGCGTCGGTTGAGTCGAAAACACGTTAATATCTTATCGCGGTAGTCTGTACAGCTTCATATTAAAGTACGTGCGCTGTTTTTTCACCTCCGCAATTTTTTTGCCCGTAGTGTCTTTTCGACCTTCCGCGTGATAAAGACCAGGTATAATATGATTGCGAAAATATCTACTTCGATATTATGTGTTATTTTATATCCTTTAATGTAAACTTTAATATGTTCTATAAGGTATATTGATTTGTTCATTGTATCTTTGGGAAATAAGTCTTAGTAGATATACCAGAGGTTTTGACGACCCCCGTGGCGCAGTATTGAGCGCTGTTGTCAACGTACGGATGTTCCGGGTTCGATCCCCAGCATGGTCAATTTGGGAATTTTATAATTTCTGAATTTTTCCTGGTCTGGCCTGGTGGGAGGCTTTGGCCGTGGCTAGCTACCACCCTACTGGCAAAGACGTGCCGCCAAGCGATTGAGCGTTCCGGTACGATGCCGTGTAGAAACCGAATAGGGGTATGGGTTTAATATAACTGCCATGCCCCTAACAGGTTAGCCTGCTACCATCTTAGACTGCATCATTCCTTACCATCAGGTGAAACTGCAGTCAAGGGCTAGCTTGTAGTGGATAAAAAAAAACATACCTTATACCTAATAATATGTAATCTGTTCTTTTCAGTATCAATTTTGGTGATCTGTATGTTTCTACTTCCTTATTAACTTGTACGGGAGCAGGTGACTGGCAGGTGTATGGCTCGACCGTAACAATAGGATGATCATCCTCCGAGCGGGTGTTGTGCTCGGGGACCACTGGTCCGACCGTTCATCTTTGGAGGTCGTATATATAGCGTAAATCAGAGAAAACTTCGTAAGCGTGAGTTGGGCTGTTCGTGGTCGCGTGCGTGTACTAGTAATGCCATCTATTGGTTTATGTGCGGACTGCGAAGACCGCTACAAACTTATTGGCAAAAATTTCTATTGAAAATCGCTTCACCCACCACACAAAAGCAGATATCAAATAACTATGTATCTTTGACTTTTTGTATCAATGGATTAAAAATAGGTAGGTATTGTTAATACGGGAATTGAGTTTTGATATTATGTTGATGTACCGGAATGAGTTTTCTTGGACTCAATACGGCTTAAAGAACTGTTTAATGGGTTACAATATTTTGTAAGTACCTATATGCCATAATATTTCTTCGATTCCCTGAAAAAACCGATTATGAGTATGGATTTAATTTAACTGCCAATGCCATACTTCTTCTTAACTGCCTCGTTGGTCTCGTGGTTGGCATGTTCGAATGTGGCCGACGAGGTCCCGAGGTCCCGAGGTTCGAGTCCCTGGTCGGGCCATAATTGAGCATTGGGTTTTTCTGACTAGAAATTCTCAGTATTAGCCCGGAGTTAGGAAGTTGGCGGTGTTTCGCCTCCGTGCCTCGGAGAGCACGTTAAGCCGTCGGTCCCGGTTATTATCACTAACATGATGATAGTCGTTAAAGCCCGCCAACCCGCATTGAAGCAGCGTGGTGGGTCTAAGCTCTAATTTCCACTCTCCTATGAGAGTGGAGGCCTGTGCCCAGCAGTGGGACGTTAATGGGCTGTAGTGGTGGCCATACCTTCTTAGACTGCATTAGCACTTACCACCAGGTTAGATTGGAGACAAGGGCTAACTCGTAGTGGAATAAGAAAAATGAATGACCTAATGATTGTATCAGCTCCATAATAAATAAATAAAACTGAACAGTCCCAGTTTGTTCATGCTGTAATATTATGACAGTTATTATGTTAAAGTAAATTATGGATTCCATTTTAAGCCCGTGGGTTAATAATTACATTACTGCTCATATTATGGTCATGCATGATATAACGAATATATTATGAGTTTCATAACATGCTGTCTGATGCAAATTTCGTTTATAAATATGCCGTTATTTTCATAACAGATAATAAATATTTCATAACTAGCTGACGCCCGCGACTTCGTCCGCGTGGTTTAAGTTTTTTGTTATTCCCTTGGGAACTCCTTAATTTTCCGGGATAAAAAGTAGCCTATGTCACTCTCCAGGTCCTCAACTATAACAGTTGCTCGGTGTGATTGAAGGACAAACCAACAAACAAACACAATTACGCATTTATAATATTAGTATGATCGCCTTTCTGTTCAACTAACTTAATATTTCCATTAAAATTCAGAAAAACTCCTCCATTACAAGGTAGTTTTAGAATCTACACTTCTTTGAGAGTTAAAATAAAATTTAACTTACGAGAATCTCCCATTTGTATACTATACAAAGGAAGCGCCTTTTGAATTCTTCATGCATACAAAGTAGTGTTTTTTTTAAAGTTGCAAGCAAAAACCGTTTAAACTTGTTCCAGCACTAATATCGAGAAGAAACTGTTGTTGGTACTCGGAATAGACGCGCTGTGTCTGAAAAAGCAATTTAAACTGTTCCCATGATGACGTGTGGTACAATTTACAAGGAATTAGATCTTTCACTCCATCTTAACTTGACTGGAATTTTTAAAAAAGTTCCGAATTCTTAGTGAGACTTCGTAATCAAAGGTAAAGCCTCAATTACAAACAAGCGCGGTAGTAGACCTGTTAGTTCGATGTTCGGCCTCCTGTTTGGGCGGTCGGGGATCGAATCCTCGGGCACGCACTTCAATAACTTTTTTGAGTTCGTACTTTTTAAGAAATTAAATATCACTTGCTATAATATGTGTGTCAACTTGTATTATAAAAACAATATTGTGCTCTGTTTCGATAATAAAGCTTCCTGCAGTTTAAAATTTTCAAAAAAAAAAACAATGTACAAAAATCGTCCAGGTAGAGTACAGCATTCTTATGTTTAGATTAAAACATCGTGAGGAAACCTGCATGGTCGATCGTTTTTCGTAATGTTCTCAAAGCTAGAGAAGTCTTCTGTCTTTCAATCCGCACTTGGCCGTGCGGACTAAGGCCAAACCAGTAGACTAGACTGAAGCTCAGTAGTGCGTCATGGGTGGAGATATTGTTATTGCAATGATGACGCCAAAAGGCAAGTTCTAGTCTCACGTGCAAATTCTTAGAAGTTTGAACTGTAAGACCAGGCCATGAATTTGTTACGTTCATGCACTGTCGTGTCGTGCTCTCAAGAAAGCATTATATCTAGCAGTAAACAATTGCATAAAAAACCTAATATTCTGTATCCCGCTATCGCCTATGGCTTGTGCCCATCTTTTTCGGACGGGAACTACAATGTGACACAAAGGAACTCTCTTTAGAGTTTACATTATAAATCTTGTGTGTTCGCGAAGCTAAACAACTTCTTGACTTGTTTGATTTCTATCGATAACGTTTTCTGCGTTTACTATAAATGTAACTTTGTATTTTAACCGACTTCCAAAAAAATTTCTGAATTCGGCGCGTTTTTTTTTAAATGTATGTCGGTGCATATCTCCGTGGTTTCTGAACCGATTTGAGTCGGGCGGGTATAACAAGGATAAGCAAAGTTGACGCATCAGGCTCGCCCGACTTCAACATAGTGTGTAGAAATCAAAATTATTTTTACTTTACAGTGGCTTTGGAAGTCGGTTTTTTGGAAATAATTTTTATCGTATATTTTCTTTGTTTGCATTCATTTAGAAATCCGGAATCGAGCAATTCGAAACACAAATCAGCGTTCTGACACGAAATAGGTAATTGTTGGTTCCGGTCCTATTTTTTTTTAATTTAAACGCTTGGCTGCAATTAGACCTGCTTAACTGCGTAAATAGCCACGGCCGAAGCCTTCCACCAGCATCGATCAGAAAAATTCAGAAATTTCAATTCCTAAATTAACCTTATCGGGGATCGAACCCGGGACCTTCCGCTTAAGACAACTGCGCTCACTACTGCGCCAGGGAGGTCATCAAATGGGCTTTTCAATGCATTTCTAGTAGATATTTTATGGGAATTGATATTATTTCTTCATCGTCATTTCATAATCGATGACTAAATAAGAACTATGACCTATTCTGTGCTAATAAGTAATAAGCTTCGATGTTTGCGTCAGCTATTCAACCAATATGATATATCAAACTATAAACATATCAAATATCAAATCAAATAAATATTATAAATGCGTAAGTTTGGATGGATGGATGTATGGATGTATGGATGTATGGATGTATGGATGGATGTATGGATGGATGTTTGTTACTCAATCACGCTCCAACGGCTGAACGGATCTGGATGAAATTTGGCACAGAGATAGATTGTAGTCTGGAATGACACATAAGCTATTTTTTATCCCGGAAAATTGAAGAGTTCCCGGGGGAACCGAAAAACCTCAATCCACGCGGACTAAGTCGCGGGCATCAGCTAGTTAAATAATATACAGTACTTCCTGAATGTAGGCCAACCACTCCTATTGGGACGAACGTAAACTTTAATATCCTTTAACTTCAACAAAGATGGTAGATAGGACACTTTGAAACACTTTCTATGTAGGTATTTCTAAGTATTTTATGATCCGATAAGACTTCCGATAAGACTGCAACAAGTCTTGAGTTTTTAAGCAAATGTAAATCCTTCGGCATAGTTTACATTAAAGTTCAATATTTTTAGTAAATGTTTATTGACCCTTGTAATACTAAGTTAGTATTCTGTGTCTTCAAGCCGTCTTACACAACGCTAAGCTGATTTAGTTAAATTTTGTGATCCTGACACTTTTTGATAAGTTTATTCGGGGCTGGAGTAATAAAAAGGACAGGTTTAAAAAAAAACTTAAAAACGTTTAACGGCGTTGTGTGAGTGGACTTTTAGTAGTTATGGTTATTGTATACCTATTTAGTTTTTTTTTCCGTTTGAGTAAATTTAAGGATGTAACATAGACATTTTCTTTTATTTTTATTATTTTGTACTAAAATAGGTATGCCTTATAACTAACACAGAAATAAGTGGACAAAGGTAAAGTTTATCTCTCAAATATAGAATTTTCTTCCAGCTTCCCTCGAAGGTGAGTACCTACTTATCTACTGGCTGAACAAATATGAGTCTCCATGTATCGATAATGAATTTGATTTGCTCAAAAAATTCAACGGTCAAGCTGCATCAAATCATTGCGACAATCTCAATCATTATCACCCGATCACGGCAAAGCCAAAGGCCAGGTATCCACCACTACAGCCCATTAACGTCCCACTGCTGGGCACAGGCCTCCACTCTCATGAGAGAAGGAATTAGAGCTTAGACCCACCACGCTGCTCCAATGCGGGTTGGCGGGCTTTAACGACTTTTATCATGTTCGTGACATTAACCGGGACCGACGGCTTAACGTGCTCTCCGAGGCACGGGGGTGAAACACCGCCAACTTCCTAACTCCGGGCTAGTACTGAGAATTTCTAGTCAGAAAAACCCAATACTTAATTATGGTCCGACCCGGGACTCGAATCCAGGACCACGTCGGCCGCAGTCGGACATGCTAACCACTAGACCAACGAGGCAGTTAAAGCCAGGTATATCAATGTAATAAATTAAACGCTGTCTTGCAAGTAACGGAATATAAAGCCGAAATCAATAATATCCTTGACTTTAAATTGTTCCTTTTATAAATCGTAGAAAACTAGACTGCTGCCGTTCAATTTTATCTATGCCTAAGCTATACCTGTCTTAAACAAAGAAAAACGAAAATGTCCAGGATATATAAAACGACCAAATAACCACCAAAACTAGTCTAAGTAGAAATTCTGTGAAAGAGAACAAGTTTCCCTCGCCGCTTCCTTTTAAAATAAGACGGACCGCCAACACTACTTACAAGTTTCCGAGTTTCGTGCCTTAGCACAGTTTATCGTGACAAGTTACGACCGAATGGGTAGAAAGTAGAAACCAAAGTAGAATGGAAGAAACCTTTCGTCTTCTCTGATTATGTTGAATATAACAGGAATTAATTACCTTTCGCACTCATATATTATTAACAGAATATCATTTGTAATAGACCAGATGATGCCCGCGCCTTTATCGGATTAAGGTTTTTCATGAATTTTTGAATGAATGAAACGTACAACTTATATTTTGCACACTGGAGTCCCTAGAGCACCGAAGAGACCTTAGTTCTCTTTGTGTGTTATATCGTCTCTACAATGGGGAGTGCTCTGAGAAGTTATTCAATCTAATACCACCTTCCGTGTTCTCCAGTCGCACCCTACGTCGCAGAAACAAATTTCATCCTCACCACCTGGATGCCTGGTCCTCGTTCACCACCCGTTATTCCAGGTCATTTCTGCCACGAACCCGCAAATTGTGGAACCAGCTTCCATCTTCTGTGTTCCCTCATGATTATAATATGTGGCTTTTCAAAGGGCGGATAAACAAATATCTCAAAAGCCAGCAACGCATTGGCGGTTCCTCTGGTGCTGCAAATGTTCATGGGCGGCGGTAATCACTGACCCGCCTGCTCGTTTGCTCGCTATAAATATAAAAAAAATAAAAAAATATTGTACTAGAAAAAAGAATTGTTATTAAAAGAAATACATAAAATTAAAATCCATCCATAATCTCCAGTGCTGTTATTTCTGAACTGGTGGAACATTTATTACCCTTGACATTTGAAAATAAAGGTTATTGAAGTCTCTTTGAATAGAGTAATTTAAGTTATGATTTGTTGGAAAACCAAATAAATGAAAAAAAAAACAAACCAATTTTTTCACTATTCATACCTGTCAATTTGTAGTTACGAGTGAGAAGATGATTGAAAAGAAAAATATTTGTAAGGCTGCACGCATAATATGATGCCCGCCGCAAAAAGTAGCCCCGCCAAAAAAGCAAGGCACTTAGGCACGCAATTCATATTCAGTACCTACTGCATATTTATTATTTCAAACCAACCCTGCATTACTTTCACTAAAACCTCTATAGATGTTACCATGCCACACGCCACTTTCTAGGGTAACCGCCATCTTGCTTTTATTTACGGTTAGGTAGGTTTTTTTGCGGTCCGTATGTGGCGGTAGATAGAGATAGATAGAGAAATCGACTGGAGCAGGCCCGGGCCTTCAAAGGGCTTTAGCGCCGATGATGATGATTTTTATCATTGAGTATATAAAATTATTATGTAAATTTCACGTTACATAATAATTTTATATATATTCGTACATTTTACACCGCGAAAATTTAATATAGAATTGACGCAAAAGGCTAATCGCATACGATTTCTTGCCGCTCGCGTTTGAGAAACTCTTCATATGGAGCTCAACTTTAATATAAAATTAACTTGCTTAGGGGAGCAATCTACAGTTCAGTACTGTAGATTGAATCGTTGCATGCAGCATACGCTGCTTAAGCCGCAAGCCGCAGCCGCAAGCTTGTGCGCATCTTGCGGCTGTAGCGGCGCATGCAGCTGTATGCGAACAGCTTTAATTTTACGCCATTATTGTCACAAACAGCCCAACAAAGAGTGACAAAATTGAAATTTCAAAATGAACTGACAAAAGGTACCTATCTGCGATATTGGGATTTTGCATAACGCTGGAAATATACGCGATAAAATTTAACTTTCAATTTGAACGAAAATATCTTTATGGGCTTTACAAATTAAGTATTATGATTTAAAATATATTGTTGGACATTCACTTCTGTTAAATGAAAGTGTACAAAATTGAAAATGTATGTTCACTTAGGTTAATTAAATTATTAGGTACTATAGACTCAATAATATATCAGCGATATATTGAGTTCATTGTAAATGAAATAATTAAATTGACTACCTATCTGAGTGGGTTTATATACTTACTAGTTGATGCCCGCGACTTCGTCAGCGTGGTTTAAGTTTTTTTGATTTCCGCGGGATCTCCTTAATTTTCCGGGAATAAAAGTAGCCTATGTTACTCTCCAGGTCCTTAACTATACACATGCCAAAAATAACGTCGATTTGTACTAATGGAGCACCATTGCGGCGTGATTGAAGGACAACCAACAAACCAACAAACCAACAAAACAACAATTCAACAAACCAACAAACAAATACACTTTCGCATTTATAATATTAAGTATGATAGTTTGTTAGCTTTGTGAAACAAACCAGATTAGGCACCTATGTGATAGTGTAATCTAATACTGTTCGTTAGGGTCCCGCGAAGGCTACACTGAGCATTTAGACATGGCCATGAACGCCCCCGAGGTACTAAAGTTACGTAGTAATAGAACGTTACGTAGTTACGTACGTTACGTATTCTGTGCTAAAGAAGCTTATAAGACCTCAGCAGACAGGATGCGTGACAGTGGACACAAGTAAAATTTGATTAATTAAGGACAAGCCAAACACGCCGAGTGACGGCGAGTAGATTTATGGTAAATGGCGATGAGTATAGGTGCAGCGTCTTAAATGGCAGCTACCACACGGTAATATCGAAACTCTGAAGCTAGTATGGACTTCAGAGGATGAGGGGCAGTACACTATCAAGAATTAAACCTTGGACATGAAAATCACAGCGCTCACTTATACTGCATCAAGGAAGTTGTCCAGCAGCTAGGAGCCATGAACTTACCTTGCCGTTGCGCGTTATGTCTGTCCAAGCCTTTAGATAAGAGTTTAGACAGGAACCCATAACGATGGACCTGAGTCAATATTTTATTTCCATTCTACTTGTATGAAAAAGGTAGCATTAATATTTTAACAGCTTCCTTCTTATCGTATGTTCCTTTTATGGGTAGGTACATAAGACTAATTGACATTTTGAACTGTTTATTTAGGCACAACGTCGTACAATTGGTGCTTTAGTAATATTTGTAGCTAAATATTAGAGAGCATACATACCTTCTATCTTTTTAAGGTAAGTCCTATCGCACTAAAAGATAGTGATGGTGATAATAGATGGTGGCTTTAAAACAGCTGTTTTCTTAAACTTTCATTAAGTCATTTAAAGTACAGCTTATATTATATTCCGCTAGATAATGCCCACGACTTCGTCCGCGTGGATTAACTTTTTTTATTTCCCGGGATTAAATCAATTTCCGGGATTAAATCTATCCAATGTCCTTGCCCTTCCGATCTTTCTATATGCGACTGAAACATGGACCCTCAGACAAAAACACAGGTGGAAAATCGACGCTTTGGAAATATGGTGCCTGTTAAGAATAAGCTGGACAGCACATCGAACATACGTCCCCATACTCAAAGAGCTTAAAACAACTCAAAGGCTTTCGTCGCTTGTACAACTAAGTTCTTTGGGCATAATATCACTACCCGAAGACTGGTACGTTGTCTAAAACTGATATAAAACCAAAGCACGCTACAGGCTATAAACTATAAATTTTTAGCATGCTTTTAAATATGCTATGTTGTAGCACGCATGAAAGCATAATAATATGACGTACTCTCACAGCAGCGCGTTACGCGAGACTAACGGGCGGCCTCAGCCAGCGCGCTACGGCAGGCGGGCGCGCGCTGCTACGGTCGCTAGGTACTAGTGCTACGATCGTGAAACTACGAAGAACTGCGCGCGCGCGCGTCATAGCACCGTATCAACATAGAGGCTCCTCGGAAAGCATGCTGTCCGTGCTATGGAAAAAAAGCGTGCTATTTATTCTTTTGTGCTACGTGCTTTACTAACCACCTCTAGTACAAGTCGAGTTGAGGGCACTCGTCCACGTGGTCGCTCCCCTACTAGGTGGCCGGATTCAATCCGTTCAACAAAAGTCGTTGGAGGGAGATCGCAGAGCTGCTGTGAAGACCCATTCATAATCACGACCACTCTGCCAAGGGTGAACGAATGAGAAGAATGTCCTTGCCCGGGGTGTATTATGTAACTACCTGTATACGAGGTTTCGAAAATCGGGTGAAAATATGTTTTAGCGTAGCAGACAGACAGAGAGACAGACAGCACACTTTCGGATTTATAATATTAGTATGCATATAAAGTACGCGTTCATAGTTGTTGTTATCAACGGGGAGACGTCCATAGCTGGACATAGGTCTCTTGCAAGTATTTTCACACTAGATGGTGCCCGCGACTTCATCCGCGTGGTTTAAGTTTTTTGTTATTCCCGCGGGAACTCCTTAATTTTCCGGGATAAAAAGTAGCCTATGTCACTCTCCAGGTCCTCAACTATACCCATGCCAAAAATCACGTCAATCCGTTGCTCCGTTGCGGCGTGATTGAAGGACAAACCAACAAACCAACAAACAAACTACTTTTGCATTTATATAATACTAGCTTATGCCCGCGACTACGTCCGCGTGGATTGAGGTTTTTTGGTTCCCGCGGGAACTCCTTAATTTTCCGGGATAAAAAGCCTATGTGCTATTCCAGACTATATTCTATCTCTGTGCCAAATTTCAGCCAGATCCGTGCAGCCGTTGGCACGTGATTGAGTAACAAACATCCATATATCCATCCATCCATCCATCCAAACTTTCGCATTTATAATATTTATTTTATTTGATTATAGTGTATAGTATGATGCCACGGTCTTGCGCCGCAAGTAGGTACGCGTAACTTCTATCCTAACAATAGTATTTATTTACTTTTAAATTCTCACAAACACTGCCCAACGTGACCGCGTCGCCATCTTGACCATCCATCATAGAGTTAATACTATTGTGCACACCACTTTCGAAAACCATAGAAGCAGTGAGGTTTTATGCGTATGTATTTTTTTTTTTTTCAATTTTATAGGTTTATTGACAATTATAACAATCTTACAATTCTAAAAAGGTACATTATTACTATTATTATGTATTTTTTAATGTTTTAGATTAAAGTGGCCTAGTCCTTATGGAAGTTAGTTAAGTTACTTCAAAATCTAATTTTTAAGAACGAAAAATAAATGTCCTAATTACAAAGAAATCTCGCTCCATTTAATCTTCGACTGACTCTAATTCATTCAAAAATTCGGATTTCAGTCAGTAATCATTTAATGCAAAAGGCCTTACAACGCTAAAAGCGGCCAAGGAAATAAAAAACAAAGAAAAAATCCAAGTTGTTTTAATCAAATTTGCAATGCTATTTCCGCTTGGCCGCCGCTTTTCCTCTAAGAAATTAGTTTTGGCGACGACGGTTCTGTTTATATACCTATTGACTTTGTTGGAAGCTTGTTTGAATGCTTAAAAGTTGGTAGAACTGTATCTGCGAGCAAGCATAGTCAGACAGAGACCGGATAATTTAAGTTCTTTACTGATACACATATCCTCACTATCTGGTCTGGTGGCTTCGGCCATGGCTAGTTACCACTATACGGGCAAAGATGTACCGATTTAGCGTTCCAGTATACCTTACAAGCAAAGACGTACCGCCAAGTGATTTAGCGTTTAGGTACGATACCGTGTAGAAACTGATAGGAGGATGGGTTTAATATTATAATTGTCATTCCCCTAATAAGTTAGCCCGTTACCATCTTAGACTGCATCATCACTTACCATCAGGTGAGATTGCAGTCAAAGACTAATTTTAGTGGAATAAAATAAAACAAAAATAAATACTATACTTAATATCTTATACCTACTGTACTTCGAAAATAAATACTACTATACTACCTACTGCCTCGTTGGTCTAGCGGTTAGCATAGACGACTGCGGATCACGAGGTCCTGGGTTCGATTCCCGGTCGGGCATAAAAGTTAGGAATTGGGTTTTTCAATTAAGAAATTCTCAGTGCCAGCCCGGAGTTGGAAGTTGGCGGTGTTTCACCCCCGCGCCTCGGAGAGCACGTTAAGCCGTCGGTCCCGGCTATTATCACTAACATGATAATATTCGTTAAAGCCCGCCAACCCGCATTGAAGCAGCGTGGTGGGTCTAAGCTCTAATTCCCGCTCTCCTATGAGAGTGGAAGCCTGTGCCCAGCAGTGGTGCGTTAATAGGCTGAAGTGATGATGATGATGATGATGATACTTACTTATAAATGAAAAAGTTTGGATGGATGTTTGTTACTCAATCATGCCAGAACGGCTAAACGGATCTGAATGAAATTTGGCACAGAAATAGATTATATTCTGAAATAACACATAGGTTACATTAATTTCCCGGGATAAAAGTACACTATGTGCTAATCCAGACTATGAATCTCATGCAGATCGTTCAGCCGTTCTGGCGTGATTGAGTAACAAACATCCATCCATCCATCACAACTTTCGCATTTATAATATTAGTATAGAAGTATACATCATACTTAGATTTGAGTTAGTTTCTTAGATTTGAGTCGCGCATTTGATCTCGTTAATTATAATATATTATGGAGCAAAATGCGTGACTCAAACGTTCACTCCAGTATTGTAGAGCTGATGAGATACTGGTACGAGAACCAAACGAGCTCTGTGCGGTGGGGTAGCACAGCATCTAGTGAGTTTAGGCTAGAGTGTGGCGTGCGACAGGGAGGCCTTACCCCTCCGGACTTATTTAACCTGTACATTAATGACCTGATTGAGGAGTTAAGTGGCACCGGCATCGGCTGTCATATTGACGAAGTTTGTTTCAACAACTTGAGCTACGCCGATGACATGTTGCTACTTAGCCCTTCAATAAGTGGTCTTCGAAAGTTAGTAGCGACTTGCGAAAAATATGCCAAATCACATGGCTTGATGTATAATGTACGGAAGTCAGAAATGTTGATCTTTCGAGTTGGTAAGGGTCCGGAGAGGGTACCGCCAGTATTCTTAGATGGATCACCGGTTCAGGTTGTGCGGCAGTTCAAGTATCTTGGACACATGTTGTCGGAATCCCTGAGCGACGATCTAGATATAGAGCGGGAGCGAAGGTCGCTTGCAGTACGGTGCAACATGCTCGCGCGCCGTTTTGCTCGATGTTCTGAGGATGTTAAAGTGACGTTATTCAAAGCTTATTGTATGAGCTTTTATACCTCGCAGCTTTGGTTAAGCTATACCAAACGATCCTTTAACACCCTCAGAGTTCAGTACAACAATGCCCTCCGCATTTTATTAAAAATGCCGAGGTATTGCAGCGCGTCGGGTATGTTCGCCGACGCTGGGGTACCCGACTTCTATGCGATCATACGGAACAGAATTGCGGGTTTCTGGGAAACTGTCCGTAATTCTAATAATAGTATGATCAGTATCGTCGCTCAGGCATCCCCTGACAACGTGTTTTTTAAACACTGGTTAAAAGTGCACCAGACTCAGAACACTAAAGTGACATAATATACCAATGGTATTGTAATGAAGTGGTAGCTTAAGTTTTTAATTCTACATTTAATTTTTATTTTTTATTTTTATATTCTGTATTTTATTATGTATTTTGTATTATGGGTCCCTACCTGAAATAAAACAATTTTATTTTTTATTTATTTTTTATTAATACTAATATTATAAATGCGAAAGTGTGTCTGTTTGTTAGTTTGTTGGTTTGTTGGTTCGTCCTTCAATCACGCCGCAACGGAGCAACGAATCGACGTGATTTTTGGTGTGGTTATAGTTGAGGATCTGGAGAGTGACATAGGCTACTTTTTATATCGGAAAATGTAAGAGTTCCCGCACGAATCAAAAAACTTAAAACACGCGAAAGGAGTCGCGGGCATCGGCTAGAGAATAAAAGTTTACAGACAAAAGCTAAATTGTAATATTGTTGCGTGACCCACTCTCAAATCGACAAATCGAAATCCATTCCAATTTAATCCATTGAAACTTACCTACATTGATACGGAATCAGTAATTATTTGAAATGTGGTTTTAATTGTACACGGGATTTAAATTATAAATGTGCGTAGGTACATCAACCAAATCAAATCAAGTGTAAGTCAAATGTAGGTAGGTAGGTAGGTAGTTGTTACTTAAAGGTCTAGCACCATTTGAGATGCACGGAGCGGCGCGGCACGTAGCAGCAAATATGATTTGTAAGTTTGTACGGAGCCGAGTCGCGCAGTGCGGGCTAAGGGGGTAAAAAAGGGATTTACCCCCTTAAGGATGGAATTTTCAAAAACCCTTTTTTAGCGGATTTCTACGTCATAAAATGTATCTGTATGCCAAACAACCCGATCCGTTCTGTGGTTTGAGCTGAGCATTGATAGATCAGTCAGTCAGTCAAATCTTTCTTTTATTTATTTAGTAAACAGTACAAACAAGTTCCGTAATCCGTAAAAGTGAGGTGCATTTCACGCTCAATCGAGCAAATCGTATCAGGGATGTTACGGAGGTGGTTTTATCGGAATTGAAGTCAGAGTCGGAAGGTTTGTCGGAGTCAGAGTCGGAGGTATATTTGAAACGCACATAATTAATATAAAAAATTCTTTTTAAACAACCGACTTCAAACTCCCGCGCCAACTTTACAACAACAAGCACACGCTATACAAAGTACTTATTTTATTGTTGATATTTTTAAAACCGCTTGACCGATTTCGATAAAATTTATATGGGACTACATGGGAAGTATGTCCTTTCAAATAAAAAAAGAATCATCCAAATCGGTCCACCAAGTCAAAAGTTCTGAGGTAACAAACATAAAAAAAATAAAAAATACAGTCGAATTGAGAACCCTCCTCCTTTTTTTGAAGTCGGTTGAAAATAAATCAAATCATCCATTTTGCTTAACAACAAGTGGTGTAATCGACGACAGAAAGCTTGTGGGGTTCCCCGCGTGACATGCATAAACCAGCAGGGTGACCGCGTATCTTTAGCATCAATCATTGATACATCGCAATCACCTCTGATTGGTTAACACTTTTCCACTATTGGACGAAATCCATTGACGCAGCAAGAATACCATAAATTCAGCCAATCAAAAGAATTGAGACTGTAAAAATGATTGATTCAGGTTTAACATAATCGCCCTATTGGTCGCAAACGTTAATCGCGGCCGCTGCCGCTGCCGCTATCCGCTATGCTCCTACCTCCGGTTAAAACCTCCGATTTAAAAGTGTGGGCGCCGAAATCGGAACCGGAGGTTTTATATTAATCGGAAGTTCCGACTCATCGGAGTCGGAGTTGAAGCTCCGTAACATCCCTACCTCTTATCGAGTACGAGTTCGAATTGATTAATATTAATTACTCTCACTGTAGTTAGAGTAAACAGCTAAGCGAAGTTGCTAAGCAATTTTATAGTTTTAAAAACCGGCCAAGTGCGAGTCGGACTCGCGCACCGAGGGTTCCGTACAAACCTGTAGTAAGTTTTAAATTAAATGTTTTTTTTAAATATTTGAGTTGATTGAATGAAAGGTAAATTGCGATTTACGATTAACGACGTATTAAAAAAAAACTACTTACTTGATCTCGTTCAAACCAATTTTCGGTGGTAGTTTGCATGGTAATGTACAAAATATATTTTTTTTAGTTTTATCATTCTCTTATTTTAGAAGTTACGGGGACACACCTTTTACCACTTTGGAAGTGTCTCTCGCGCAAACTATTCAGTTTAGAAAAAAATGATATTACAAACCTCAATATCATTTTTAAAGACCTATCCATCCTAACCTATGGGTTAGATGAAAAAAAAATTTTTGAGTTTCAGCTCTAAGTATGGGGAACCCCAAAATTTATTGTTTTTTTTCTATTTTTGTAAGAAAATCTTAATGCGGTTTACAGAATACATCTACTTACCAAGTTTCAACAGTATAGCTCTTATAGTTTTGGAAAAAAGTGGCTGTGACATACGGACGGACAGACAGACAGACAGACAGACAGACAGACAGACAGACATACAGACGGACATGACGAATCTATAAGGGTTCCGTTTTTGCCAAATTTGGCTACGGAACCCTAAAAATCAGTAGGTAGTTAATGATGTTACGGTGATTAAGTTTGATTTGGTTAGTTGTTTAGTTACTTATAGCTTTAGTTGGTTAATTCGTAATATTTGCAAGAATCTTTTGAATTAAAGAAAGGAATTAATGATTTCTTAAAGTACTGACACAACTTAGGTTGCAGCGATACCATCCATGGTCAATCTCCTCTGGGTTTTCATTAGGTCTTAATGTAATATAGGGTTCAATTTTATACTTACATTCCTATACTGTTTTCATAGATTTAGGTTTGGGCTCGCTGTCGTAAGACCAATCCTAAATCTATGAGAGTTTTATGGTTTCAATCCGTACTTTTATACTAATATGCGAATATGTGTTTTATATTAATGCAAAAATGTGTTCTATCTATTAATCTATCTGCTACGCTTTAAAGGCCCATCTTTCCAATCGATTTTGATGCAATTTGGTATAGAGGTAGTTTAAATCCCTAGTAAAAAATAAATCTATGTTTTTCTTTTACCCATCTGTCAGCACAAAATGTCTTCCTCTTCCTCTCACTTCATTAGTGTGTAAGGAGGTGGTCAACTGTAATTAAAGAAATGTAAAAAAAATATTTGCTCGAAATCGCCAAGAAGACACTCGGCCGGTTTCTGAATTGAGAATTTCATGTTGAGTCTGTCTACTTAAGGACTAAATAAGCAAATTTTTGTTTCTGAATTGATATTAGGCCGGTTTCTGAAGTAAGCATTCAAGCAAAAACAGCAAGTTTCAACTCTCAAACCTTACACAATATCAATTCAGAAACAAAAATTTGCATAATTAGTCCTTATGTAGTCTTTGAGACAGACTCAACATGAAATATTCTCAATCCAGAAACCGGCCGAGAGAATTTCACGAAAAGTATTTTACTTCATTCCAACGTACTTCCAGCAAAAGCAAGTGGAACGAACTGAGAATTAAGTTAATTTCACAACTCATTGGATACTTAGGAGCCTGAATACCGGATCCCGTGTGCGGAATTCATCCCTTTCTATCAGTGTAATGAATTCCAGAACCGCAGTAATTAAATATATTTCGAATACTACTTAGCCGATATATTTGGGCTTTTAATAGGTATTTAAGAA
Source organism: Erebia epiphron (assembly GCA_963932025.1). Taxonomy (NCBI): domain Eukaryota; kingdom Metazoa; phylum Arthropoda; class Insecta; order Lepidoptera; family Nymphalidae; genus Erebia; species Erebia epiphron. The sequence goes on along the minus strand of OZ009947.1, from coordinate 3,535,648 downwards.
AAAACAAAACTTTGTTATAATATTTCTATTTGAATATGGATTGTAGTTGTACATTTCGTAAACTAAAAATAATGTTTTGTGTGCTTGAAAATCTTTTGAAGAAAACTTATGGCGGTAATTGGTAAAATAATATGTGCTGTCAAATTTATGTTTTAAATATAATAATTATACGTCAAAAGCCTGCAACGCATTGGCAGATCGAGGAACCGCAAAAGTTCATGGGCGGCGGTAATCACTTAACATCAGGTGACGTTTACTGCTTTACTTTACTTACAGTTCCGCCCTTTTCAAAGCGTACAAAGTCCTGGACAATAGTCTAGTACCCAAAATAATCTATGTTTAATAATAATAATATGTTTTTCTGTTTTACCTATTTTAAAGGAGTTATAAACTTTTATCTTGTGTCTCGCAAAATGCGGCAAAAGTACAGTATATAAATAATTTCACTAAGTAACTATAACGTAATGCTGCTCTTATTTAAAAAAAAAACTAAAACGTAAAAAGTCGTAAGCGTTCCGTATTTTTCAGTATTCAGTTTTTTAAGTGCTAAAATACAAATTAACATCTAGTTTCCAGGTTTTAACGGCGCCGCTTTCCGATAAGGTCTATTTAACTCTTGTAAGTGCTTAACTTGTACATTTTAATGCTTAGATAAGAAGTGACTTACATTTTAGGTAGTGTTACAGTTTGTTCGAAAATATTTTCGAGAATAGTTAAAGTTAAGACGTTTTAACCCCCGACTCAAACAAAGAGGTAGGTAATAGTTATAACGTATCTATGTCTGTGGTATCATTCCAAAAAGCTTCCAAAGGTTTCCAAAAGGTTTGTCAGCTTCCAAAAAGTTGAACCTTAATATCCTCCCGACCAAATTTCGGCCACGGCGGTCGATCTCCAGAGAGATCCGCGCGGGAGGTATTATAGTGCACAAGTGTATGCGCCAACACGTCAGGTGTACCTACTCTCTGTTCCTTTACACATAGCCCGATGGGACAGAAAATCCGACACGACCGGAGAGAGATCAGGCTCAGGACCGACGGCTTTACGTGCTCTCCGTGGCACGGGGGTGAAACACCGCCAACTTTCTAACTCCGGGCTAGTACTGAGAATTTCTAGTCAGAAAAAGCCAATACTTAATTATGGTATGATAATAGTTGTAAAAGCCCGCCAACCCGCATTGGAGCAGCGTGGTGGGTCTAAGCTCTAATTCCCTCTCTCCTAGGAGAGTGGAGGCCTGTGCCCAGCAGTGGGACGTTATTGGGCTGTTGTGGTGAAACGTGTCAGGAAGGAGTTTAATTACAAAAACCCCCCAAAATAGATTTAAGTGGAAATCGATCACAAATCAGAACGTTGAATTGATGTTTTCGTCACAATAGACCATTAATCCGGATTATCCCAACAAAGGCCGTGAAAGGGACCCAATGTATTATTATTTATTATTATATTTCTGATTAGGAATGCTCTTGCTCTATTTTATAGATAGGAAAAATAACTCGAAAATATTATAGCCCTTTGTACCCGTCCCGAAAAGATCTCATTATTAAAACCCTTGTCTGTGATAGCCTAAGAGATGGTGGCCGCAAAATATACTTAATATTTATTAGGTATACTAGATGATTCCCGGATTTCCCAGATTCCCTGGATTAAGATTTTTTGATTCCCACGGGAACTCTTTAATTTTCCAAGATAAAAATTATGTCTAGCCTATGGCCTTCCCCGGGATACAATCTACCCCTGTACCAAATTACATCAAAATCGGTTGAGCAGATAGGTCATGAAAGCATAGCAGACAGACAGACAGACAGACAGACGAACAGATAGAAAGACAGACACACTTTCGCATTTATAATAATTATTATAGTGTGGACTTTATAATAACCTCGTGTCCGCGCATTTAACTTCACGGAATCATCAGGGAATTATTTAATTTTTCGGAATAAAACTTAGCCTATGGTCTTTCCTAGGACGCAACCTATCAGCTCTGTAACAAATTTAATCAAAATCGGTTGAGTGAACAGTGAAACCGTAACAGACAGGCACACTTTCGCATTTAAAATATTCGTATGGATTATACATAACAGTCCTATTAATCCCATACCTCTAATTTAAATCCTTCAAATCAACGATCCGAAATAATATTATGACAATGAATTTTTGGCGCGAATTGAGTCTGTAATATCATAAGTTCCCATCGTGCTCCAAGTATATTAGTAATCATCGTAACTTAAGTACATCGACTCTTAGACTATAATACAGGTCATGGGGGCGTATGTTTTTGCTTTATATCCATACTTTATTATTGAACGGAATAAACTTTATTGTGTTGTAGATTTACTCATATAGAATTCTTGTGTTCAGAAATATCAGCAGGTAAGTCATCTTAGATACTAATATTATAAACTACGTAGCTGATGCCCGCGACTTCGTCCGCGTGGAATAAGTTTTTTTGAATTCCCACGGGAACTCCTCAATTTTCCGGGATGAAAAGTAGCCTATGTCATTCTCCAGGTCCTCAACTATAACCATGCAAAAAATCACGTCAATCCGTTGCTCCGTTGCGGCGTGATTGACCAACCAACAACAAACACTCTTTTGCATTTATAGTATGATGCGAAAGTTTGGATGGATGGATGGATGTTTGTTACTCAATCACACCAGAACGACGGAACGGATCTCGATGAAATTTGGCACAGATATAGATCTATAGTCTGGAATAACACGTCTTAAAAAGCTAATTTTTATCCCCGAAAATTAAAGAGTTCCCGCGGGAATTAAATCATTCATTAAAAAACTAAATCACGCGGGCAAAGTCGTAGGTATATCTAAAACGTACGACAATATTCACTACTTACAGCTACTTACTTTGATTATGTTTAGTATTTGTCTCAACTTATAATATAATATTAAAAAGAGGAAAGATTTGTTTGTTTGTTTGTAATGGATAAACTAAAAAACTATTCGACCGATTTAAAAAAATCTTTCATCTATAGAAAGCTACTTTATCAACGAGTAACATAGGCTATATTTTACTTTCAATAAATTAGAGATCCCTACGAAAATTGCAATAGTAACAAATATTTTTTCAACTTCTTACGTTAAACCTCTATTCGTCTATTAATTTTTTTATTATATTCAAATTCTGACTGACTTTTCTATGTATCATATTTGTCAATTGTATGTCATAATAAAAACAAGAGAACTTACTAACATTATTTTAAATATCTAACTGTTGTAGACAGACTGCGAAATGCCTGGCCTGGTAGGAGGCTTCGGCCGTGGATAGTTACCACCCTACCGGCAAAGACGTGCCGCCAAGCGATTGAGCGTTCCGGTACGATGCCGTGTAGAAACCGAATATTGGTATGGGTTTAATATAACTGCCATGCCTCCTAACAGGTTAGCCCGCTACCATCTTAGACTGCATCATCACTTACCATCAGGTGAGATCGCAGTCAAGGGCTAACTTGTAGTGAATAAAAAAAAATGCCTAAAAGAGCCAGGTCATAACTTAGTTGTTAGTTCTAAACATAGTTCCCAGGCAAGGGCAGCGAAAATACGTCGTATTGGATACTCAAGTGCCAAGCGTTCACAGCGGTTTGCTGAACAAAATTTGAGAACGTATGGTCTTTTCAGGTCGTCTTTTCAGGTGGTCGTTTCATGGTTGTTCGTCTCAGTGCCGACTGACCATAATATTGGGTATGGACTATTTTGATCAAGTGCTACCCGTGCGAAGCCGGTGGCGGACCGCTAGTATAAGATAAAAACAAGACCTTAGCATGTTTATGCAAGAAAAAAAATAGAAGAGTTTAAGCTTATTTCGCAGTGTCGGTACCGACTCCAAAAGCTCCAACCTAATATAGACTATTCGATTTGTTTACAAAGGAAAAATTTATTCATGAAATTTGTGTTTGGGTCCGGCCACGATAAAATACAATTTTCTCGCATAAGTTACTTTCGGGCCCTTTCTTCGGGCCGACAAACATCCTTCATATTATTTTCTACGATTCTCTTTTCTATTACAAAATAATTTAGCTCTCCTGGATATATAGATGCTTTATGTAAAGCTAAGGGCGAAAGCACACTTACCATTATCATCATCACTTGAAACCAATGCCAGCTGGCTACCGAGCTCGAGTCTTTTTTTTTTCTTTTTTTAATCCACTACAAGTTAGCCCTTGACTGCGATCTCACCTGATGGTAAGTGATTATGCAGTCTAAGATGGTAGCGGGCTAACCTGTTAGGGGCATGGCAGTTATATTAAACCCACACCCCTATTCGGTTTCTACACGGCATCGTACCGGAACGCTAAATTGCTTGGCGGCACGTCTTTACCGGTAGGGTGGTAACTAGCCACGGCCGAGGCCAGGGAAAATTCAGAAATTATATTTTCAAACCCTGCCTGGGATCGAACCCGGGACCTCCGCACGTTAAGGCACAGCGCTCAACACTACGCCACGGAGGTCGTCTCTTCCTTATTAAGAGGGGTATGGCCTTAACCTATCACGCTGGCCAAGCGTGGATTGGAATACTTAACACACCTTTGAGAACAAGTTAGTAGTATTTAGTAGTAGTAGTCGTTCGTAATTCTAGGGCATGCAGGTTTCTTCACGATGTTTCCTTATACCGTTAAAGCAACTGATATAATATTTGACAGATTGAAACGCCCGAGGACCCGGAACTGAACCTCAATCCACCCGAATATGAAGCCGTATATGTAGACGGGTGCCTAAACAAAAAAAACTATCACCGTTCTAGGGACCAGCATAACTTAAATTCTATCTATCATTATACAACGAGTCACATAAATTCGCTATGTGTGTACACCCTATCGTATCCAAAACCCTAGGTAGGTACCTATCCTGAGTACAAACCTGATATTATATATACCTACATCCACCTGTAATGAGATCCATTGATAGAGTCCATAGATACAAGCTAGGGAGGCATACCCTAATATCGACAAACGTCTAACATAGAAACTAATCCGCCTGGACAGAGGTAAACTAAAGTAGGTGGTGGGACTCATAAAAGGGCACAGCCCATTAAACAAACACCTCTTCGTTATAGGTGTCACCGACAATCCTCTATGCAGGGCTTGCATGTAGACAGACGAAACGGAAACGCACATGCTGTTGGAATGCCAACTCGAATGCTACGAGATAGAGAGAAAGAATATGCGATCTACACGATAGGCCAACTAGAAACCGCCATAGGCTCGTGACTCCATCGCTCCGCCTCAAAAAAGTCCGAAGGTCGTTCGTGGGAATGAGCATTCTATTCTTTAATAAAATTCCACCACCTATTATAAACTTGCCTTTACACAAGTTTAAGAAAACCATTAAAGTATGCTCCAGAAAAAAAGCTTATTATATTGTCGAAGATTATATAAATGATAAAAGCGCATGGTTTTGACTCGCTCCAGCAATGCCCAGGATTGCTGTTACTTACTTGTTGTACCTTTAGATTAATGCAATTGTAAATTTTTTTTTTTTCAAAAGAGCAACCACCGAGTTTCTGGCTGGTTCTTCTCGGTAGGAACAACATTCCGAACCAGTGGTAGATTCATTCGACTATTCATAAGCACTTGTAAAAAGTCTATTTGAATAAAAAACATATGTATTGTATTTTATTGCTACATTAGATCCATAACTACCTGCTACGAGCAGCCCTCGAAAACTTGGGTGGTCTTGTAATCTTCTGGAGCGAGCTGGCTGGATTGAGAACTCCGGCGGGGAGGGGCAATTCACGTACAACAATAATTGGAAGTTTAAGTGCGAAAACCTGCCCAGTAGGAAATAATTTAATATAAAAAAATATTTTTAAACAACCGACTTCCAACTTTCGCTCCAACTTTACAACAACAAGCACACGCTATACAAAGTACTTATTTTATTGTTGATATTTTAAAAACCGCTGAACCAATTTCAATAAAATTTATATGGGACCACTTGGGAAGTATGCCCTTTCAAATAAAAAAAGAATCATCCAAATCGGTCCACCCAGTCAAAAGTTCGGAGGTAACAAACATTTAAAAAAATACAGTCGAATTGAGAACCTCTTCCTTTTTTTGAAGTCGGTTGAAAAGTTAGAAAAGATGAAGATGATTGCAATCGTCGTGAAAATCGCAGTTTTTGAACTCACATAAATATTAGCATTTCATCCGACGCTTTGAAGTTCAATGTACGGAAAAATATTATGTTTGCCTCTACATAGGACTCACGCGATCATATGCTAAAGCATGTAGTTTGAATAACTTTAGTACACCGGCGGGTCTTAAAAGACAGATTTTAGAGTTGCAAGCCGCCAGGGAGCGCTGCAGTCGACATTTTAATACGACAGTTGCTGCTTGAGGCTGGTTTAGAATTTGTTGCCTAAGTTTTATAGTATTTTCGTCTTCAGTCTGGATTTTGTTATAAAGAACCATCAGGCAGCCAAATACTTTAATTTTATTCGTATAAAAGAACTTTTTGGTAAATAGGTAGTAAAGGAACTTAAACCCTAAGGTGATATTTTCATCGATGTTTTAAACAGCTACGGCGAAAAAAAAGAAATGGTACATTACCAATGGTATATTTAGTAGGTAGGTGACCAAGTGTCTTTCAATACAATACCTACTCTAGAACACAGAAATGTACAGCTACGAGATCAAACACATAAGTGAGTAGTGACCAGACAAAAGTGAAAGGAGAAAACGTCTGCGTTAGATGTTTTGTCTTGTCGCGCTATTGTGTGCGGCGTCTTATGTAGGCTCGTCGTGTCACGTTTTTATGTAACGTGAACAGTACTCTTACTTACATCGCTTAAAGCAGTTTTTTTTATTTATCAACCACAAGTTAGCCCTTGACTGCTATCTCACCTGATGTTAAGTGATGATGCAGTCTAAGATGGTAGCGGGCCAACCTGTTGCGGGCCAAGGGGCTTGGCAGTTATATTAAACCCCTATTAGGTTTCTACACGGCATCGTACCGGAACTCTAAATCGCTTGACGGCACGTCTTTGCCGGTAGGGTGGTAACTAGCCACGGCCGAAGCCTCCCACCAGACCCAAACTATTATTTCAAACTGACAGTTTAATTTCACATACCTTGACGTTCCTTTAATAAGGATTATAGTTCTAAAACACGAACGTCAACAATATTAAAACAAGACGGCTTTGATCTATAGCTGTAGCATGTCCGCATTGGGCTCATTTAAAGCACACATTTTGCATTGACATTGTATTATGTTGTAGCATCACCTAAGCACGCGGTTTTATCTTATCAGGTAACCTCAATCTTGATTGATGATTGTATTCTATCCGTGAAAACTTAAGTGGCTCTGGTCTTCAACTAGGTGGAAGTTGAACTTAACAACATAATCGGTGATCGAGTCAGGTATAGTTCGCGCGCGAGTTGAATGCAGAGCTTAGGTTTTTGACGACCTCCGTGACGCAGTGTGCCTTAACGTGCGGAGGTCCCGGGTTCGATCCCCGGCAGGGTCAATTTGGGAATTTATAATTTCTGAATTTTCCCTGGTCTGGCCTGGTGGGATGCTTCGGCTGTGGCTAGTTGGCTAGTTACCACCCTACCGGCAAAGACGTGCTGCCAAGCGATTGAGCGTTCCGGTATACGATGCCGTGTAGAAACCGAATAGGGGTATGGGTTTAATATAACTGGCATGCCCCTAACAGGTTAGCCCGCTACCATCTTAGACTGCATCATCACTTACCATCAGGTGAGATCGCAGTCAAGGGCTAACTTGTAGTGGACAAAAAAAAAAGGTATGTGCCACCTCAGGCCCGACTGCATTCATCTCGCACGCGTACCTACTATACCTACTACTAACTTGAAAATATTAATAGCTTGATATAGGCTAACTGTACCGACTACATATTTGAATAAAAACTATCTCGTTGGTCTACTGGTTAGCATGTTCGACTGCGGCTGACGAGGTCCCGGGTTTGGTCGGGCCAAGTTTTAGTTTTTTCTGACAATAAATTCTCAGTACTAGCCCGGAGTTACTAAGTTCACAACAATATTAAAATAACACTGTTATTATGATGGCCTCGTTGGTCTAACTCTAGTGGTTAGCATATAGTCGACTGCGGATCACGAGGTCCTGGGTTCAATTCCCGGACGGGCATAAAAGTTAGGTATTGGGTTTTTCAATTAAGAAATTCTCAGTGCCAGCCCGGAGTTGGAAGTTGGCGGTGTTTCACCCCCGTGCCTTGGAGAGCACGTTAAGCCGTCGGTCCCGGCTATTATCACTAACATGATAATAATCGTTAAAGCCCGCCAACCCGCATTGGAGCAGCGTGGTGGGTCTAATCTCTAATTCCCGCTCTCCTATGAGAGTGGAGGCCTGTGCCCAGCAGTGGGACGTTAATAGGCTGTAGTGATTGCGATGGCAATATGCCAAAAAATATAAAAGCTTATTTCTCAACGGACGCGTTCACGAGCATCAATGAAATTAGATATTCACTCATATAATACTTTCAGTGGTTATGCAAATTGTTATCCATTTAGGATAATTCCCCGGAAGTTATCTCAGTGGAATTTGTCACGCAATGTGTTATCCCGGGATAATATTATCGTCAGGAAGTTAGACAATGGCGACCCAAGAGAGATATTGCTGTCGCTGTTATACCGTTTCGTATCGTATTAATGTCTATCTATATCATGGCTATTTGTGGATGTTTGACACGTCGTCAGCATGGAACAAAGGATTTTAGATTCGATTTATTTATTTTATTTTACAGCATAATAAATAGGTAAGTATATGGGCATTCTTATGACTAAGTATACAGTTTTTCATAAAGTCAAAATGTTTAGCAAACTAAAATTTACCTTTACAAATATTTAAAACTAGCTGATGCCCGCGGGGACTAAATTTCCCCGGGAACTCCTCAATTTTCCGTGATGAAAAAGTAGCCTATGTCACTCTCCAGGTCCTCAACTATACCCATGCCAAAAATCACGTCGATCCGTTGCTCCGTTGCGGCGTGATTGAAGGACAAACCAACAAACAAACACACTTTCGCATTTATAATATTAGCATGATTAAAAAATAAGAAATTTAGTAATAAGTATAACATTTGTAAGTGAGCTATAAAATATTAATACAGGCGAGATGTAATATTGATTACCTACATATTAAAAAGGGAACAAAGGACTGTCTCTTATAAAATGTACTATCATAACCAGTTTATACAGACCTGCATCAATCATTGTTACAGACTCAATTGTTTTGATTGGCTGAATTTATGGTATTTTTGGCATCCATTGATGCATTTTGCATCAATGGATTTCGGCCAATAGCGGAAGAATATTAACCAATTAGAGGTGATTGAGATCGTCAGGTACATTGTTAAAGCTGTTATGTTAGGCCAATAGCCCATCTGATGCTATTAGGATGACAGCTAGTATTTTATCCTTTTTTCTAGTGACTTGATCGTAAGAGGAAAAGAGATAAACCTATTTTTAGTATCCATATAGATTTCTATGCATACACAGATAATGTATACATGATTTATCTATGTTTTATCCTAAGCACAAAGCCAAGCTAGGGTATATAGGGTTTCCATTCCGAATGTGGAGCGGTTAGGCCATAGTCCACTACGCGGGAAAAAGTGTGGATTAGCAGTATTGACGCACCTTCGAGGACATTATAGAACATTATTACTATATATAATATGCAGGATGTCTAGGATATTTTCCTTCAGCAAGACGATATAATTAAGTAATTGCTCAGAATTCACACAACTCCCAAAAACCTTAAAGGTCTGGGATGCGAATCCTATTTTTTTTTTAAATCATCATCATCATCGTCATCACTACAGCGTATTAACGTCTCACTGCTGGGCACAGGCCTCCACTCTCATAGGAGAGCGGGAATTAGAGCTTAGACCCACCACGCTGCTCCAATGCGGGTTGGCGGGCTTTAACGACTACTATCATGTTAGTGATAATAACCGGACCGACGGCTTAACGTGCTCTCCGAGGCACGGGGGTGAAACACCGCCAACTTCCAACTCCGGGCTGGCACTGAGAATTTCTTAATTGAAAAACCCAATACCTAACTTTTATGCCCGACCGGGAATCAAACCCAGGACCTCGTGATCCGCAGTCGACTATGCTAACCACTAGACCAACGAGGCAGTTTTTTTTAATCATTTGGTCATAACTGCTTATATTGATTTGCTTCAATATAACAACCGCTAACCTAACTTATTTGTACGAAAAGAAATATTTTTCTAAGATACGCAAAAGAAAAACGATTGTACCAATTTATCTTGATGTCCATACAAAAAAATATTCATTCATTCCCATAAATCAATGATTTATTCATTCAAAAATTCAGTTACGTCACCGATACGTAACTGAAAACATTGTGCACGTTTTTCTACAAAACAGTTCAGTGAGCTTACTACCACCACTTAAGGGGGCAAGCTTTCAAAAAATATATAGGCTAAGAGATAGCTGCTGATGTGATTTTCATATAATATTGTTATGTTGGTATTTCAGTAAATATGATTTTTATATAATATTGTTATGTATTTCAGTAATATTACATGTCAGTTCTCATCAAGTGCTCGTATCATTCATAACAGTAACTATTGTCTGGTGGAATTTGTGATGGTCTGCCTGCAAGCGGCTGGGGACTTGACTACTTATCGCCGCTCAAAGATGAGTTATTGTTACCAGAAATGACCAATAACTAGGAAGACTTATTCTAGTATAGTATTCAAGTATGCACTGTACCTATGTAACTAGTATAAAAACTGACTCTATTCATCGGGGCGTTTACTATAATATATTGCCTCTCAAAGACGTAATACGTCGTTAAGTACCTTCGTCAAGTAGTACGTTAAGTAATAAAATTAAAAAAAAAAAAACCCCACGACGAACTGCAGCGCTCCATTAGAATTTGTGATCTTATAACCTTTTTAACAACAATTAGATCTTCGCAGAAGTAGTTTTATCAACACAAAACTGCATCTTTGTCGGCTCAGTAGTTTTTTTGACCAGCGTGTTGGACTATGGCCAAATCGTAATGAGTAGAGGTGTCAAATTGTGTTAAATTTTAATATTCTGAAAAATAAATGTTAAAAAATATCAGTTCAAAACAAGATACGTTAAAAAATATAATGGATAAAAAACTGGAGTTCCTGTGACCACCACCTGGCTCCATCACGATACCCTGGACAACATATATGTTAGCGCTTGTCAAGACAAATCAAAAGAGTCCAAACACGACGGGTTTACGATGAGAAGGAGTTCCTATGACCACCTACCAAATCACGATTGCAGCACAGCTTGGTGGACTATGGCCCTAAAAAATATCTGAGAACCTTCTCAGAAGCTAAACATATTTTTTTAAAAAACCGCATCTAAATCAGCAAAGTAGTTTTCCAGAAAAGGTAACATAATAAAAAAAACACGATAGCAGCGCGCACGATAGCACGATAACTTAAAATATATCTAAGAACTTTTTCACAAGCTATACATACTCGTATCTAATGCAAAACACCGCATCTCAATCAGCCCAGTACTTTTTCAGAAAAATGGAAACATATTGAAAAATAAAAATCAGGATTGCAGCTCAGCTTAGTGGACTATGGCCCTAAAACATATTCAAGAACCTTGACAGAAGTTATGCATATCTATTGCAAAAAACTGCATACTAATCGGTCCAGTAGTTTTCCAGGAAAATGGTAACTAAAAAGTACTCAAACAAACAAACAATCGCACAACCTCTTAGGGCAAACACATAATATATCCCGTCCGTTCCGTCGTGGGTAAAAAATAGCTCAAGTGTTGCCGCTTTGATTTGCTAATGTGTAGTATTTAAATATCTCCCATTTAAGTTATTTTACGATTTAAGTAAGTATTCAAAATAACTCGTATATCACCTCTTAGATCACCTGTGATACTAATATAAATACAATCTGAAACATGAAAATTAATAGAAAGGAGATATAATTATAGTTAGGTACCAAAAGATAGTTACCAAATACAGTTATCTCTTATGCTATAAGTTTTGACATTTGAGTTGCACGAGCCAGTGTAAATTTGTATGAAAAATTCGTATGAGGGATCTTTGGAACCAGATTGTACAAAAACTTTAAGTTGTATTGAAAATATTGTTTAATTAAAGTGTTCCTTGATCTTTAATGATTAATTTGAAATAACTTTTGTTTAAATAAGGTCTCAGATTAAATCACAATAGTCGGAACGCGATGACGCCTTTTTCGAGATTTCCATGAATTTCCCGATAATTTTCTGCAGTTACTATACGATTTTTTAACCACTTTTTTTAATTACGTCATACTTCATTTAACTGAGTAGCGAATGGTATTAATTTGGTAATGAAATTTTCATTTTTCCTATCCTAAAATGTCGGAACAGAAAACAATGTTTCAGTACTTGGACCCTTAATGCAGTACGATTTTAAAATTACAGTTTTATACTACGTACCTTGATGTCCCTAAAATACGGATTATAATTCTGAAACAAGAGCGTCAACAATATTAAAATAATACTGCTTTCAGCTGTGGTAGTAAGCCCCCAGAGCGGAAATTCCTCTTTAGAAATAAATTTATGTGGGCTTTTGTATTACTTTTTATTTCTCGAATAGAATTATTACGCGGCGAAAAAACAGCTTACGTTTGTATATCGCGTCAGTTTTGTTTTCTTTGCAAGCGTTGGCTTGGTAAATGTTGATAACACAATATTATTTTGTTACTTAAAAAGTAAGTATGTTTTTAACTAGATTTTTAACTAACAAAGCCTAACTTGGTTTTTTCATGAACTCTAATACCAAAGGCTCCACAACAGATGAAATAATAGTTACTTGCATAACTAGCACTATTATAATTTGTGTGTCACATCGATCGATGCAGTATTAATACCTATAGAGCTATGCTTTAAGATTTACTGAAAATATGACATAAGGCATAATTTCAGTAATTCCACGTGATGTCAAGAACACAGAAGGTGACCTTGCTCGTTTGCTGTTTGCTTATATATAGTTATACTAAAAAGTTATTCATAAGTAAACACACAGTTTTTCTTGTCATTTCTAATCATCACAACATCAAAATCAGCCACTATGCATCCACTGTTGGATAAAGGCCTCTACAATAGTATCTTTGGCTATTTGCATCCATTTGATGCCATGCCACTCCGGATGTCATCGCTCCGCCAAGCCGGAGGCGCCATTGTGCACATAAAAAAATAACCAACCCACATAGTCCCACATTTAAGTAAGGATCTAATACTAGGATATTAACACTACTTTGTCCTTTACATTTATAAGGCAGCAAGGAACACAGACAGGATATTGTGCTCGAGTTCAAATATTTATCACTAGCCATTCCGCTTGGCTACGCCTTTAGAACCCGTAGTCTTTTGCCAGCAAAATACGTTGGTTTTCCGAATCTCATATAGAGTCGTATAGTTAATTTCAAACCTTTAACTAGCCTCAAACAATGACTTACAAAGTTAAGTTAGAGTATAATTAAAAATAGCAGCTGCCGACTATTTGCTAGGATTGTCATTCCTAAACCAATGGTAGATTGAGTTCCGACATAAAAGCGCATGTACATACCTAAGTATGTAATTTATTTAAGAACTAGCTGATGCACGCGACTACGTCCGCGTGGATTGAGGTTTTCTGGTTCCCGCGGGAACTTCTTAATTTTCCGAGATAAAAAGTAGCCTATGTGCAATTCCAGACTATAATCTATCTCTATGCCAAATTTTATCCAGATCCGTTCAGCCGTTAAGTTTAAATCTCTGTTGCGGCGCGATTGAAGGAAAAATCAACAAACCAACAAGCAAACATACTTTCGCATTTATAATATTATATACATACATGAAGTAGGTATGATATTTCATTAATGAAAGTCTTATGAATTAAATTAAATATTCTACAATATCTACCTACCAACATTCTGAATTGTAAAGAAAATTTGGCCTACATAAAACCTGTCGATGTCCGAAATTTTCGCTCGTAATGAACCGTTAATGATTGATTGCCTAACAAGAACGATTATAAAAGTAACACGAGCAAGAAATGGTATTATACTCCTATTGTTATTTTTCATCAGTGCGTCCTATGCGTATAAAACTCTATATCCATACTAATATTATAAATGCGAAAGTGTGTTTGTCTGGCTGTCCTTCTGTCTGCCTGTCTGACTGCTACGCTTTCACGGGCCATCTGTACAACGGATTTTGATGAAATTTGGTACAGAGATAGGTTACATCCCGGGGAAGGACATAGGCTACTTTTTATCCCGGAAAATTGAGGGATTCCCCCGGGAATCAAAAAAATCTTAATCCACGCATCATCATCTAGTTTTATCAATATTCAGCCATTAAAAATACTCCATCATCTACAGTACGCTAGGTATAAATGATCTATGCGTTTTTGTGAGTGTAATTTTTTATATGGTTTTTAAAAAAAACGTACTAATACTATATATTCGAGCGAATTTTCAGGTACCTTACAGCGAATAATTACTCTATCCTTCTCCCATTTTTCCTTGAAATATAAACTGAAGGAGGTTGTATTTAAGTGATCTTCTTAAAATGGCGATAGACCTAGAACTTTATCTTTATCTCTCATTATAAATTAGAGAGAAATTAAATTAATATTTTGCACGCTCAAAATGCTAAATCTTGTTCACATTAAGTATAGTTAGTTTTAAGTGAATTGTAAAATACTTAAAAAAGAAATTTCTTAAACCAGATAATATTTCGTATTTTAATGCTTTTCAGGCAAAGCACTATAGACAACGGAAACAAAAGACCAGTTTTTCTTATAAACCTGATAATTAACACTGCTAACTGTAGCGCCACATGCAATTGTGTTTTGCTACTTCCAGGCTTAATAATCACAATAAAGACTGTCTAGACACGTAAAACGAAGACGTTTGAGAATAAAATTTCTCTAACGAATGGTGTACAAATATAAAACCTTAATACGCTTGTAAACTTACGTACGGGTCCTTTTTAGGGTTCCGTACCTCAAAAGGAAAAAACGGAACCCTTTTAGGATCACTTTGTTGTCCGTCCGTGTGTCAAGACCTTTTTCTCAAGAGCGCATTGAGGTATCAAGCTGAAATTCATATCAAATACTCAGGTCTACTGTCCCTTGGAGCTGTGAAAAATGAAACTTATATGCCAACGCAATCAAAAGATAGACACAATAAAAGCCGTTTATGCTGCAAATTTTCGACACTCGCAAGGGAATCAAAACCTACAGGGTACTTCCCGTGAACCCAGAATATTGAAATTTGGTACGAAGCAACGTCTTAAAGCAGAAAAATTGCGAAAAGCATAAATTTTTAGCTACATCATATAATAAAAATATTTGTAATAATTTAAAACTTACTACAGGTCTGTACGGAACCCTCGGTGCGCGAGTCCGACTCGCACTTGGCCGGTTTTTTTTTATCCTCTACAAGTTAGCCCTTGACTGCGATCTCACCTGGTGGTAAGTTATAATGCAGTCTAAGATGGTATCGGTCTGTTATGGGTATGGCGTTATATTAATTCCCATACCCCCAGTCGGTTTTCTACACGACATTGTACCAGAACCACCCGGAACGCTAAATCGCTTGGCGGGGTACGTCTTTGCCGGTAGGGTAGTAACTAGCCACGGCCGAGGCTTCCCACCATTAATCACTAAAGAATTATCTGTTTAACTAGTTGTCAAATATCCAATTCTTTGTTTTACCGGCATTTTAACTTATCTTCTGTCTGTCTTTTTAACCGACTTCCAAAAAAGGAGAAGGTTCTCAATTTGGCGCGTATTTTTTTTTTGTATGTCGGTGCATATCTCCGTGGTTTCTGAACCGATTTGAATTTTTTTTAGTTAGTCGTCTAGAGGAAGCTCTCGAGGTGGCCCCATAAAAAAATCTGACTCCAAATTCTCAACCCTGACACTAAAAAGTTAAAAATTAAAATTCTTTCCAAAAAACCGACATCCAACGCCACTGTAAAGTACAAAATAATTTTGATTTCTACCCACTATGTTGAAGTCGGGCGGGTATAACAAGGATAAGCAAAGTTGACGCATCAGACGCGCCCGACTTCAACATAGTGGGTAGAAATCAAAATTATTTTGTACTTTACAGTGGCGTTGGAAGTCGGTTTTTAACTTAGTCAAGATCGATCCCCTGCTACATCCTCGTACAGTTATGGAACATAGCTCGATTTTATTTTGAACTGATGTCTTGGTATACCTTTGAACTACGCTGACGCCACCACCACTCTTTAAAAAAATATCTCGCAAACAATTTGATTAGCATTTACGAGTACAAAATACATAATTTTGCGTTTACTTTAAAAGCTTTCTGCTTAACAAGCCCGCCGTATTTTGTTTTAAAGTGCTCTTAAATCCGTATTCCGAAATAGTCTGGGCCGTCTACGAAGAGGGAACGGCCCGGCGCAATATCCTGTCCGATCCGTGCTCGCTTTACCAGTACTGCGTTTCGCCTAACGCAGACAACAGATTTTTCATCATGATCATCTAAAGCCATCAATCACGCGAGAATGGCAGAACGGATCTGGATGAAATATGGCACAGAGATATATTATAGGCTGGAATAGCACATATGCTACTTTTTATGCCAGAAAATTAAGGAATTCCTGCGGGAACTACAAAACCTCAAACCACGCGGATGAAGTCGCAGGCACCAGCTAGCAAGCAATATGACAGTTTGATGTCACGAACCTTGACGTTCCTTAATTAAGGATTATAATTCTAAAACACGAAAGTCAACTATAAGTTTAAAGCGTTGACAGTATGACCCCTGTATACGGTTTCTTCTCAATCTTGAGAATCTGCTCTGAATTCTGATTCGAACCTTCCGCTTTAAAGCATGGGATACCTAATATATCATTGTTTAAAATGCACATGACTGTAAATAGTAAAGTTAGAGATGGAGTTATACTCTGAAGCACTTCACGCAAAACAGACGAAAGCGCCCGAAAAAACCTCGCAGGAAACCTTTGATTTGCTAGATTCAAATCATTTAAGTACCTATTCGTCTCTATGATGTAAGCTATTAGTGTGCCTAATTTCGTCAAATCTGGTTCAGGAGTTGAAACGAGCCTTAGCGCAGGATCACTTGCCTCGGGAGTCGCGTGCCGCACCTCATGCGAGATAGACGTGTCGCTATTATTGTGTTCTCGCCTCGGTGCGACGACCGAGCGGTCGGCGCGCGAGCGCATACCTACATCTTTAGGTATCTTGCATTCGATGCGAAGTAAGCGAGTCGGGAGTTTTAATAGTAGTGAATAATACTGTGAGTGTCTTGTTTTAAATTCGGAATTGCATCTAACGACATCAGGCAATTTATACCAAACTAGCCTGGGTTGATCTTGGGCCTGTTCCTGTATGCTGTTGTGCTGTAGTCTGACGTTTTGCTGCTTGCCGGTGACCTAGTGACACTTAAGTGACCTAGAGACATTGAAAAGATTAGATTAAGTTAGAATAGACTAGACTAGATTAGATTAAGTTAGGCTACATTAAGTTAAGCTAAGCTAGATTAGGTTAGGTCGGTTTTGTTTGTGTTTGTTTTGTTGGCCCACCTGGCTAAGCCAGGTGGGTCCATAGGGCAAGATGGACGATGATATGAGCACAGAGAAGGTAGTGGCTGCCGCACGCAAAATGCGGAGCGAAGTTATGGCAGCACCTAGGAGTCCTCTCCGATCAGGCCGGACTGATTCGGATCCCGACTCTGAGAGCTCCAGGGCCTCTTCCACAAGCCGTGGTAAAGCGAGAGGCCGAAATCGAGGAACTGGTATCGCCCGTGCTAGGGCCGATCTCAGAGGGGCGAGGGAAGAGGCAAAGGAGGAGGCCTTTAACCAAAGTTTGCGGGACAGGGTAAGTCGTAGTAAGGTGCCTGAATTTATTTTGGACCTTGAAGAGGTGACCTTAGACGTCCAAAAGGACGATCCTAAACTTCTCAGTGTTGAGGAGTTGCGAGCTGCCGCCGGGAAAAATGTGGCCACCATAGTGCAAGTTGCCACAACATCAGGGAAACTTAAAGGCACACTTACAAAGCTACTGAAGGACTCAGCAACTGCCCTCCAGGAAATGGTGGACGCTCTGGCGTCCCGAACGGAAGCAGACGAGACCCGACGGCTGAAAGCGAACAACGTCCGCCTACGCCATGAGGTGGAGAACTTAAAGGCCGATTTGAAGGCTCATCGACGGGAGTTTTCTGATATGAAAACAACAATGGCAGCGGCAAATACCGCTACTGCTTCCACCTTGAGCGGAGACAGTATCATCGAAGACCTTAAGGCCTCTATCGTCTCCTCAGTTGGAATCATGCTTGACGCCCGATTTGCAGCAATTGAGGAAAGACTTTTGCCTGAGAAGGTGCATCGCCCGCCCCTAGCAGCAGATGCAAGGAAGCAAGCGATGCCGGTAAACCAGCCGCCCACTGCTACTTCTACTGCTCGGACTGGTCCTGTAACTCGGAGTGATACAGGCACCTCGAGTTCTACCGAGACATCCGGGGCGGCTGCTGGTTCCAGCCAAACGAACATGACGGAAAATTCCGACTGGGTCACGGTCGTGAAAAGAGGCAAAAAGAAAACTCCTACACCAACGACCAATATCGCTTCGACGGCCTCTCCTCGATCACCACCACCAAATCGACCCAACCGGCTGCACCGAAACTCACATCGCCCAAAACCGCAGCGGTCGTGGTTACTTTGCAGCCGGAAGCGGCAGAGAAGGGGGTGACCTATGCTCAAATTCTCGAGCGGGCAGAGCAATGTGTCAACCTGGAAGAGCTTGGCATCAGCGGGGGAATGAAAATTCGCCGAGCGGCCACTGGAGCCAGAGTTTTAGAGTTGCCTAAGGGTCAGACCCCGGAGCAGGCCGAACTACTGGCAAATAGGCTCCGCACTGCACTGGATGGCGTGGCGAACGTGGTCCGACCGACGAAATCAGCGACTCTAAGGGTAACCGGCCTCGACGACTCCATCACAACGGAGAAAATCATCACCGCCGTCGCTCGTGCTGGGAATTGCCCGCTGCAGTCGGTGAAAGTAGGAGAGGTATTGTCAGGCTCCAGAGGTATGGGTATAGCCACCGTACACTGTCCCATTGAGGTGGCCAAAGTGCTGTCCGATGCCGGGAAACTTTTGGTCGGTTGGAGCTCTGCCAAAGTTTGGGTTCTAGAGCAGCGCCCACTGCGATGCTTCAGATGCCTTGGTATCGGGCATACAAGGCCTACTTGTTCTTCCACAGTGGATCAAGGTGACCTTTGTTTCCGGTGTAGCTGCAGCGGACACAGGTCATCGGGATGCGTGGCCCCGATGCGCTGCTCGGTGTGCGCGGATGCAGGATTGCCCTCAGAACACATGATGGGGGGCAAAAGATGTAACCCTCCTCCAACAAAAGGTAGGATGTACCCATCAGGTCAGGCTGCCACAAGCGCCGGATGTCACACCCAAGAGGAAGCTGAAATGATGTCATGAACCAGTCGCATAATTTTAAATTCCTTCAGTCGAACCTCAATCACTGTGCGGCGGCCCAGGATCTCTTGCTGCAGTCGATGGTAGAGTGGGAAATAGACCTGGCAGTAGCTTGTGAGCCCTATTTCGTTCCCCCCCAATCACACTGGGTGGGAGACTCAGATGGCTCGGTGGTAATCCTAACTAGGAGTAACACCGGCCCCTCGCTGATGGCATTAGAAAGAGGTCCGGGATATGCAGTGGCGAAATGGGGGATATACGTAGTGATCGGTTTATATTTCTCGCCCAACCGCAGCCTATCTGAATTTGAGACTTTTCTTGACTCGGTCAGAGGAGCTATCTGCAGACAGGTGGGAACACAGGTCATCGTTCTTGGCGATTTTAATGCTAAGTCTCAAGCGTGGGGAAACCCAGCCACTAACGCTAGAGGAAGAGCGGTGCAAATTTGGGCTCTTCTCTCGGGTCTAACTCTCCTCAATAGAGGAACGGCTCTTACTTGTGTGCGGCAACAGGGGGGGTCAGTGGTAGATCTTACATTTGCCACCCCCACGATTGCTAACAGAGTAATCAACTGGAGAGTGGAAGAAGGATTAGAAACTCTCTCGGATCACAACTATATCCGGTTTGAGATCTCCACGCTTCCAGGTTTGACGAATCCCTCAAGAAGCCCGAGTCAGTTCCCGCGCTGGAGTCTGAGTCTACGAGACCGTGAGTTGGCCAAAGAGGCTGCCATAGTACAGCGATGGTCCTCTTCCAGCAGCAATGGCCATGCGAGCGTGGACGAACTTGCCTGCCGGTGGAGTAATGCTCTGAAAAATTTCTGTGACGCAGCCATGCCACGGACCCGCCGTCGGCCCCCCCCGCCGTTGCGTGTATTGGTGGTCCCCTGAAATCGCGAACCTTCGGGCGATCTGTAACAGAGCTCGCAGGCTGTATGTTCGGAGCCGCAGGCGGAACGGACTTGACCCAGGTCGGGAGGAACAGTTGAGAATGGCCTATCGCCAGGCGAAGAAGCGGCTGCAGCTTGCCATAAGGGAAGCTAAGGTATCTGCCCGTAACGAGATGCTAGAGGCGCTAAACAGAGACCCTTGGGGACGGCCGTATCGTGTGGCGCGAAATAAACTCTGTACTCAGGGCGCCCCAATCACTGAAACTTTGCAGCCGGATATTCTGCTACGAGTAGTAGGGGAACTGTTTCCCGAACCCCAGACTCACGCTCCTCCAGCAATGACAGCACCTTCTGAGAGAGATGCTGCTGACGACATCCCTCTCATCACAGAACAAGAGATGGACCTTGCCCTAGGTCGTTTAAGGGCCAGGAAGACGGCACCTGGGCCCGATGGTATTCCGGGCAAAGTTGTATACATTGCTTTAAAATATCTAGGGGAGAGTTTTCGGGGTCTGTTCAACGTTTGCCTCCGCACAGGTCAGTTTCCAAAATCTTGGAAAGACGGAAAGTTATGGCTGTTAAGCAAAGAAGGTCGCCCTTTAGACTGCCCTTCAGCATACAGACCAATAGTTCTCCTTAATGAGACGGGCAAGCTCTTTGAAAAGATTCTTGTCACCCGTCTCACTGAGCATCTTGAGACGGTGGGCCCGGGTCTATCCGAAGCACAGTATGGATTCAGGGTGGGCCGATCGACCTTGGATGCCCTGGACGCCCTTAAGAGCTTGACTATGGAGGCAGTGGAAAGGGGGTACGTGGTCCTTGCCATATCGCTCGATGTTGCAAACGCCTTCAACAGTCTTCCTTTTGAGACTTTGTTGGAGGCGCTTTGCTATCATGGTGTGCCGTCCTACCTCCGTAGACTACTTGAATCCTACCTACAGAACAGGGAAGTTATGTGGGAGGGAAGCAACGGGCAAATGTTCCGACGCCGTGTCTGCTGCGGAGTCCCGCAGGGTTCAGTTCTGGGCCCTGTGCTTTGGAACATTGGATTTGACTGGCTCTTGCGGGCCCCGTTGCTTCCAGGGATGAGCATCCTTTGTTATGCGGATGACACCCTCGTCACGGCTCGTGGAAAATCCTATGAGGAGGTGGCCCACCTGGCGGAGATTGGCATATCGCTGGTGGTGGATAGGATACGGATGCTAGGCCTGAGGGTGTCCATATCAAAAACCGAGGCACTGCTTTTCCATGGCCCCCGTAGAGGCCCACCCCGGGGCGCGCACATCAATGTCGAGGGTACAAGGGTAGCGGTCAAACCCCACTTGAAATATCTAGGCCTTATCCTGGACGGGCGATGGGGATTTAAAACACATTTTGAGCAACTGGGCCCAAGGCTCGTTAATGCCGCCGCCGCTTTGGGCAGACTCCTGCCTAATATTGGAGGGCCAGAATCGACATGCAGGCGACTTTACGCAGGTATTGTACGAAGCATGGCATTATATGGGGCACCCATATGGATGGACGCAATGACTCCACACAACAAAATCCTTTTGCGGAGACCACAAAGGATCATTGCAGTGCGAACAATCCGAGGATACCGTACGGTGTCCTGGACTGCTGCAACACTCCTGGCGGGCGATCCACCTTGGGAACTCCAGGCCGAGGTACTCGCCGAAATGTACCGCTACCGAGCGGACGTAAGAGTCCAAGGAGAGCGAGTGGGAGCTGAGGAGATCGACAGAATGAGAGCTCAGGCCAACGCAGCACTAATCCATAGATGGAAGGTGGATCTGGAGTTCCCCACCGCTGGTATCTGGACGGTGGAGGCAATTCGGCCTCATCTTGAGCTGTGGCTCAAAAGGCGACATGGAGCACTTACGTACAGGCTGGTGCAGGTGCTTACAGGACATGGCTGCTTTGGCAAGTACCTGCATCAGATTGCGAGACGGGAGGAAACACCAGCCTGCCATGAGTGCGGTGCTCCTGAAGATACAGTTCATCATATCTTGATGGAGTGTGCGGCGTGGGGACCTCAACGACACGTTCTGTCGTCTGCGCTAAGTGGGAGCCTCTCGCTGTCAAGCATAATCCACGATATGATTGACAGCGAGATGTTCTGGACTTTAATGACATCTTTCTGCGAAAGCGTAATCGCACTGAAGGAGGCTGCGGAGCGGGAACGTGAGCTGGACGCTAATGCTCCACCGATCCGTAGAAGAAGACAGGGTGGAAGAAGGCGACGATATGCTCACCTTCTCCCGCCATAGTGTAGGTGTTAGGTGTCAATGACACTATGCCGGTTAACGTCGAGTCGTCTCAGTCGTATCCAAGATTTGGGACCCTGAGACGGTTCATTTTCGACGCGGACTGTGCCGCTGGTTTTTTTAGTGGGTAGGTTTTCCGGAGTGAGTATACAAAACCGCTCGTGAGTCCCACATAACCGCTTAGTGCGGTATGCGTAAAAGCATTTTTCCCAGCGATACCAAAAAAAAAAAAAAAGGATCACTTGCCTCCCTGAAAATTCAAAACAGGTTGACGAACAGTGATCATACCTTAGATTTTTAAAACCATTTTTGGGTATGTCCGTTTGCTCATAATTAATAAGTTGACTTTTCTGTTTTTACTGTCAACTTTAATGATTTATCGGACCGATTATTTTGGGTTGTCTGCGATAGTTACAAAGCGGAAGATTTAGAGAGGTAATAAAGTGTTTCATGTTAATACCTACTTGGATTTTAAACAAGACCACTCCCAGCGGCCCACCCCGTGGGCATTCTGGTGCTTTAATTAGAATTCCATTCTCCAGAACTGTGCATATCCAAGAGTAAATAATTAAGTACATACTGGACTATAATAAACACAGAAAGTCACTCTGAATACGCGGATTTGTTATTACAAATCCACCACCACTACAGCCTATTGACTTCCCACTGCTGGGTACTACACATCAGGGCTCCACTCTCATGGGAGAGAAGGTTAGAGTTTTGACCCACCACGCTGCTCTAATGCGGGTTGGCGGGCTTCAACGACTATTATCATGTTAGTGTGTAGTGCGCGGGACCGACGGCTTAACGTGCTCTCCGGGGCACGGGGGTGAAACACCGCCAACTTCCTAACTCTGGACTAGTACTGAGAATTTCTAGTCAGAAAAACCCAACGCTTAATTATGGCCCGACATGGAACTCGAACCTGGGACTTCGTCGGCCGCAGTTGAAAATGCTTTTTCAACTGCGTGTAGTGACTAGACCAACGAGGCAGAGGACTATATACACACAGTATATAACCCTAAATACTAGATAATAATTATACGTGAAGCTGAATAAAATAGTACACTCGGACAAACCACCTTAGAACACAACTTTCTAGACTCTAGAGCATTAACTGAACTATGTGCTATGTAGTTCTTTGGCACAGTTTCATGTTCTTCATCAGTTAGGCTACTTTGTACGTAAGCACCAAGCCTTTACTCTTTGGAATTAGAAATTGCTAGTTTAATTTATTACAATACTTATTAGATGACGATGAAGTTTTTTTATTCCCACAGAAACTTTAATTTTCCGGGATAAAAAGAAGCCTAAATCACTCTCTGGGTCCTCAACTATACTCGTGTTAAAAATCACGTCGATCGGTTGCTCTGTTGCGCCATGATTGAAGGACAAACCAAAAAACAAATACACTTTCGAATTTATAATATTAAGTATGATATGATGCCCACTTCTACGTCCGTGTGGATTGAGGTTTTTTAAATATTCCACCTTCTTAAAATTTCCCGGGACAAAAATTAGTCTATGTCCTTCACGGGAATGCGTCATACAACCTATCTCTGAATCAAATTTCACCAAAATCCGTTGCAGTGACGTGCCGCGACGTCCTAAATTCTCAAAGGCCATGAAAGCGTAGCAGACAGATATACTTTCGCATTTATAATATTAAAGTAAGGAAGTATAAATGTGACCTAGCTTGAAACATTTAGCCAAGCTTAAGTTCAAAGGGAAAAAGACGCTCTAGGACGCATTCCGCACAAAGGGTGGCAAAAGAAACACTTTAAATTCTCTTCCTTTGCCGTTCGTTTGACAAAAGTCGCCCCGGACCGTTATCACGCAGAACTTGCTTCTTTTACATTGATATTCATAACCCAAGATATGTTGCAAAGGCTCTCATTAAAAATTAAACCTTTATAAATTTTTAAAATAAATAAATAATGCATAATTATGTCAATATTTTGCAAAATAAATGATTTACGATGTATGATTAATTATAATAAGATCAAGGGGCATCCGCTTAAAGCCGTATTGTTTTAACATTGTTGACGTTCGTGTTTCAGAATTATAATCCTTATTTTAGGGACAAGGTACACGACATAAAACTGTCACTTTTGAAAATTTAGTACTGCTTTTGGTAGAACGCTAGCAGTTCTTTTGTTTCCGTAGTATCGTAAAACAAAATCGCAAATATAATTGCTCAGGCGTAATTTCTGAAACATCCAGATATCTTTTGAAATACACAATAATACCATTGAGACATTATAGGGACCTTTTGAATTATAGATGTCAGCACCGATTCGCATTTTGTCTGCTCAAAATTTGACTCAATGTACATATAGACAGGAATATACTGCCACCTCTCTCCAAAATTCTGGATCCTGGATTCAGGGCAATGCAACAAAAATACAAAAGGTACAACATAACACTAAATGTCTTCGTACATAAGTTCTGAATAACATAATAATATATGTCTCTTACTAGCACACATTATATAGACGCGCAATCGTGATACGAAATGATTTTAAGCAATCCCTTTTCTTCAGTTTCTTATATCAGTGTTCTCAGTAATTGTTTTCGATTCTTTTCCGTATTTTTTTCACTTTTCTACTGTTCGTTTCCTTGGGCCTTTGTTTGTGAGAAAAATCGCACAGTCATTACACGAAGCCGGGGCCGAGGTGTGAAAGCTATCGAATTTACATTAGCTACCAATTTAATGGTTAAGGGGAAAGAAAAAAACGCGCTAAAATGCCTTTTGGATTTCCATCTACACTCGGTATGGTAAAATAAACCAGGCTTTGGCATGAACCAACTTCTTATTATAAGAAAAATAGTAGATGATAAAACTATTATTATTACAATTACTGTGAACTGTCTGATATTTTTATCACATCCCATCCGATTAACCGATATAATTTCAATCCCGGGGACGAACATAGGATTATCCCGGAAAATCTAAGAATTCGCCCGGGGTTTTTAAAGCCCAAATCTAAACGGACGAAGACGCGGGCAAACAAAAAAAATCCTAATCCTAATTCTGTTGTCAAATGATGTTATTTGTTAGATTTCCAGTAGAAATGTTGGTTGGTAAATAATGCGGTTTATTTAGTTATTTTCGTTAATTTCAGAATCTGTCTTAGTTAAATCTAGTTAGTTTGCTTTATACGAGTCTTTGTTCCTTGAAAAGTAATATTTATGTATTTATTTACAATCTTTGACTGATTTTCTAAGGCCTTTACTAAAGATTTCATAAACACTCATAAAACCACACTAGAAATGAACAATCGACTTCAACAAAAAAAGCGAATACAGCATAAACAAAACAAAAGGATCATTTTTCTCATCTGCCGTTTAAGGTTTTCGGGGCGATTACGTGGCGTCATAGTATAAGCCGAGCCGACGTGCGCGAAGCCAACAAAACAAACGTGATTTACAAAAGTGAGCTCGTTTCTCACCGAAAATAGGTAAATACCTAACCAAGTGCCCGAACGTGTTAGAAAGGTGTCGGCATTTCTTGTTGAAATGGGTTGTTTTAGGGTTTTTTTTCGGTAATATTGTTACCGCTTGTACAAAGGTTTGAACAACAGTAGGTCCTCTAGTTTATATATGTCAGCGTAAAATTGTAAATACCGTTAGATCTATCTTCGCGAGATTGTAAACTGTCGAAAGATTGTAACATACTGCTTACAATGTTACGCATTAATTTTATGTAGATTATAATCTATTAGGTATATTAACCCAATAGAACCCCTTTTCCCGGCCGGGCACTACCTGAATATTTATGCCTTAAAGATGAACAGTTCACAATCAAGGTACATTATTTTACTTTTCTCCTAGCTAAAGTTAATTAATAAGCTTCCTGTTACTCCTTAACGGATGAACCAATGTTGATTTAGCTTTTTCTTCTTTGAAAGGTGACTTTATGCGGGAATATAATTCAAGAAAATCTGTTTTCTTTAAAAGCTAGCCTAACAACTGAGGCGCATATCGGCGCAGCACGCAGCGGCAAGTATTGTTTGTATGAGGTTGTATGGAGCTAGGCCCACTTATGCGACGCGGCACCACAGAATAGGTTAGTACGTTAAGCGGCACGGAAATGCACTCCTCCGCGGCCCCGTTCAAGTCTCGTCTTGTCTCGTCTCGACCTATAGACGTCCACTGCTGCACGGATCTCCTGCATGGATCGCCACAGAATACGGTTTTGTGCCGCTTGTTTTCAGCGGCTCCCAGCTGCACGCTTGAGATCGTCCGTCCACCTAGTGGTCGTCCAACGCTGCGCTTCCCGGTGCGAGGCCGCCATTTAAGCAACTTGGGACCCCAACGCCTATCGGTTCTACGGACTATGTGCCCCGCCCGTTTCCACTTGAGCTTGGCGACTCTTCGAGCTATGTCGGTTACTCTGGTTCGCCTACCGTGGATCTCTTCATTTCTTCTCTGATTTGATCACGCAGGGATACTCCCCCATACAAGATAATTTTTGCCACTTCGTGCCAAGCCGTTCCGTGCGTCTCAAGTGGGGCTAGACCTAAAATGCTTCTGAAATTTGTTTATCTTTAAGGAAACCTACATTAAATACCTCACTACTGCTTTCCATCAGCATGATTCAAGTCAAGTCCAAGCCTTCTGCATAGAAAAAGTAAAAAAATAACTCCGGTTAAAAATATCACTATAAGAACGTTGAGTTATTCGAACGTAGAGTAAATAAATAGGGGGTTGCTTCCTTCATAGAAATAAAACCATTCTGCAAATGATAGTACTCGAGGCAAATTTCTTAGCTGGGAACCGGGTCAGATAAAATGACTCCTTCGAGAGTCAGCTTAGTCGAAGAGACGGATCGTTAAATTAATATCCTAAGAAGCCTATGTTACTCTGGGCTCCAAAAATAAACCATACAATAGGGCTCATACTCATAATAATTGAAGTACTGTCATGCACAAATCATTTATTTATCATTTATTTGATTCAGTTCCTCCTATGATACGGATCATTTAGGACCCCATGATGTGATCGCATTTTTTAAAAATAATTACAGGTTTACGCTTGACCACAATCACACCTGATAGGATGAGTAATGTTGTGGTCTAAGATGGGACGCGCTTTCCTAGAAAAAAATGAATTCACGTTACGCTCTTTTACTCATTCAATATTTTTATGATGCAATGAAACGGTTAATCTGCTGCGATCTCTTGGACTATTTTTATCCGCTCGTTACCCGTAGACCTTTTAGAGAGAGCACGGGGATGTAATTCATGTGGATTTTATTTTTATGTCGGTTTTCAGAACCCTTATTAATAATGTTCATAATACATCTTCCAATGTCGCGCGATTTGTATCAGACTGAATCATGTTTTACTCATCATCATCATCATTATCGTCATTTTCATCATCATCTGTCATCATTTTATTACTTGCTCGAGCTCACTGCGAGTACTATGTAATCTTCGAATGTCTCAGTATTGCACAAAATAGGTATTACATCTGGAGGCATTATTGTTAACTCTCTTGTTTCAGAATATTGTAATGCTTATTTTAGGGACGTAAAAGTACCTACATCATAATATAAAACAGGGGCCATACTGCGAACGCTTAAAGCTATATTGTTTCATTAATTATTGTTGACTTTCGTATTTTAGAATAACCTTATTTTTGGAGCGTCAAGGTACGTGACTACAAACTGTCATTTTGAGTAATATTGCTTAGGTATTGCTTGGTGGTATGGCCCCTAACATTTTAAAATAATGCTGCTTTAATATATGCCGCTAGAAAGGTAGGTAGCTATTTTTAGAACATGATTTTCTGTCCACTTTGTTCATCTTAACTACATAATAGGTGAAATAGTTAGAACAAATTAGCAAATTAGCTATATTAACCAAACCAGGAATCGAATTTGATAATTCGACCTCTTGTTTGCTGAATAAGTATGCAGTCTAACCACTAAAAGGTCAAAGCTTTGATGTCTGCGCCAGAGCGGGCCAAAGTGACCTAACTCACGATTGGCAAATTTACTTAAATTTTCGCCAAATTAATGGAGCGGACCGAAATTTAATTTGCAAATTGGGTAAGGCGGCTTGTTTGAGCTGACACCGGAGAGGTATGATCTACTAGAGGCAGCAGTATTGTAAAACAGCTTCAACCGGATAGGTAAAAAAGCACAACTAACCATGTAAGTTGTCATTTTGTCCAGTAAATTAAGAGAGAGGATCTACAATATACACTGACAAGCAAAATTTCACTTGCTTTTAACGGTGAAGGAAAACACCGTGAGGAAACTTGCCAGAGAAGATTCTCTGATAGATATACTAATATTATAAATGCGAAAGTTTGGATAGATGTTTGTTACTCAATCACGCCAGAACCACTAAACGGATCTGAATGAAATTTAGCACAGATCAAAGTCTGGAAAAACATAATATAGGCTACTTGTTATCCCGGAAAATTAAAGAGTTCCCATGGGAACCGGAAAACCTCAATCCTCACCGACGAAGTCGCGGGTATTAGCTAGTTCTTCAAGTTGTTTCAAGTCTGCCAATCCGCACTTGGCCAGCGTGGTAGACTATGGCCAAACCATTCTGAGAAGAAACTCGAAATCAGTAGTGACTAGAGCCGGCAATGGGTTGAAAATATGATGACGGCAATGAAGTGTCCTCTTATAAAATTTCTCTATTTTCTTCAACTCAATGGTGACACACGGCGAATGCGGAGCGATTACTTAGCACTACGGTCTACGTTACGGAAATTAAAACGTGAAAGTATATTTGCAACAGGATAATATTTTAAACAAAACCTTGAAAACTAAAATCTTTCCATAAAGAAAAGCGTATCGACTGACACTGTTAGATCTAAAACAGATGTCAAATAGTTATTTGTTATACAAGAGTGAAAAGTTGTTTTTTAACAGCGTGCTCAATTTTGACGACCGAGCAAGCGAAGGATTGTAAAATTGAATCACGAGCGCACCGAGTGGTTAAAAAATTTGAATCAAAAGAGCACGAGGTGAAAAATTTTCGGTTTCACCCGAGTGCAACACGTAACTTTTCATCCCACCTCAGCGAGGAAATGACATGACGTGAAAGAAAATGGTGCGCGCAAAGAAAATTAAAAAAGTACACCAAGAAGGTTACGAGTGTGAGTTTTTAACAAATTAAAAAAGGTTGTATGGAAATTCGGCACCATAGAGGTAGAAGTAAATAGGTTTTAATGATGTTTTGAATTCACAAACTTTATAGACGAGTGATATTTACTAACGTGCACATGATGTTCTAAATTCAATTTACTTTATAACGGCTTTTGCATTCAGATATCAAAGATTAAAATACTCTTTCCGAGATGGTGGGATGAAAAATAAATTATTTCTTACTGATTATTAAATAGAGGGTCTTTCAAAAGACTTATAATTCACATTTTCGTTTAGTGTGATATTTTGGTAATTTTCAATGATGTGAATATATTAACAATAATGTTACAATAACAAATTAGTTTATGGATATAATATTATACATGATACATTAAATATCGTATGTGTTACGTATTTTAACCGACTTCCAAAAAAGAAGGAGGTTCTCAATTCGGCGCGTATGTTTTTTTTAATGTATGTTATCGTATATCTCCGTGGTTTCCAAACCGATTTGAAAAATTTTTTTTCAGTGGTTGGAGGAAGCTCGCGAGATGGTCCCATAAAAAAATCTGACTCCAAATCCTCAATCCTGATGCTGCAGGTATACCTACGACTCAAAACTAGGGAGTTAGGAAGTTTTGATGGTGAATCCATATAGAAGGTATCAAATCACATGTATACGATCCAACTCTGAGTCACAACTCCTCAACCCTAATGTTGCAGGGTACTGCACTCCTAAGCCGTGGGGATTAAGAGCAAAGGCGGCTCGCTCAAAGGAGCGCTGGTGCAGTGAACTCCCACAAAATTTCAAAAAATACATAGGTACTAGGTAGGTATAATAATCAAATAAACTTTGCTATAAACGTTATAAATATTTTTATATAAATCTATTCCCATTGTCATTTTAATCATGAATATCCATAAGTACCTACCTACCTACTTTACTACTTATTTCATCAATCAACACAAATTTAATACATGGTATTTTTGTTATGTGGAGCGCTTAGAACAACGCTCCTATAGACGAAAGTTTAGTACAACGTTCATATTGAAATGTAATGAGAGTAAAAGAGAGCATTCGATGCGAGCGGCGCGTGAGACAAAAGATTTGTATGAGAAGTTTGGTAAATATGGAGCGGCGCTCCTGAAGTCCTGACACGAAGTACGCATGCGCGATATTACCCGACTAAATGACATGGCCTGTTGTCACGAAGAAAGAGTTAAAACTCGCGAGTATTTTTTTTATTCGTATTATGCCGGTAAGATGTAAACAAAACACAAAATACGAAAGTAAATTTATTTTGATTTCTTCGCGAGTACGTCGGATCATTGTACAGTGGCTGAAAATCTGTATTGTTGTTTTAAATAATGTACATATTGTGTTGTGTATTTATGTGAAAAAGACTGTGATTTATGTAAATAGTGTAGGCGATTAAAATGGAACAATATAACGTAATGACCGCCGAATGGACTTCATTTACAAATAATTGGTAAGCATTTTCTTTTTTTTTAGTGAACTCCCAATATGATCTTTCACGAGCCGCCTCTGATTAAGAGTACACTAAAAAGTTAAAAATAAAAATGGCTTTCCAAAAAACCGACTTGCAAAGCCACTGTAAAGTAAAAAATAATTTTGATTTCTACACACTAAGTTGAAGTCGGGCGAGTATAACAAATATAGGCAAAGTTGACGCGTCAGGCTCGCCCGACTTCAACTTAGTGTGTAGAAATCAAAATTATGTTTTACTTTACAGTGGCTTTGGAAGTCGGTTTTTTGGAAAGATTTTTTGTAACCGTTAAGTGCGATAAAATTTGATGACGTTACAATTGTATTTCATACAAACTTCCATACTAGAAGCGCGTTTTTAAGTTTGATAAAGAGTTGATGATTTCATTGAGTTGTCATCATCCCTATTAATTCAATCCATGAAGTCGCCCCCCACTCTTATTAATTAATGTGATGAAGGCATCATTTATTAGGGTTCCGTACCCAAAGGGTAAAAACGGGACCCTATTACTAAGACTCCGCTGTCTGTCTGTCTGTCTGTCTGTCTGTCTCCAGGCTGTATCTCATAGACCGTGATAGCTAGAAAGCTGAAATTTTCACAAATGATGTATTTCCGTTGCCGCTATAACAACAAATACTAAAAATTAAAAAATATATATATATTAAGGGGGGTCCCCATACAATAAACGTGTTTTTTTCGTATTTTTTTGCTCAATATTAAAAACGGTAACAGGTAGACGGTTCAAATTTTCACAGAATATTAACTTGTATATTACCTTTCAAAATAAATAATTAAATATCAATAAAGTAAATATTAAAGGGGGGCTCCCATACAACAAACGTAATTTTTTGATATTAACAGTAAACCTCTACTAGTTTTGCGGTTCATTAACAAAGGTAATTATAACTACTTCTTGAGTACGGAACCCTCGGTGCGCGAGTCCGACTCGAACTTGGCCGGTTTTTTATTATCATTTATGCATTATACCTTTCAATGTAAAAATATAGTTTTTTCATAGAATAATATGTACTTACCTTAAATGATAAATGATAAATGATAAATGATAAATGATAAATGATAAATGATAAATGATAAATGATTTATTTATTTCACATAGGACAACTTGTGTCACTTATGATACGTCAAGACTCTACCACCGGTTCGGAAAGCTGGTTCTACTGAGAAGAGCCGGCAAGAAACTCAGCAGTTGCTCTTTTCTCAAAAAAAGAAAGAGGTTACAATATTTAAGCAATACAATACATACGCAACGTTACAAGTATTACACCGACTTGTGGGTCACTGGATTCGAGGCCGGTTGCTTCCATGCAACTTTGTCGTTAATAAAATCGTCGATAGTATAATAAGCTCGACTTAACAAATGCTGTTTGACACAGTCCTTAAATTTATGTAATGGCAAATCTATAAACTCTTTTGGAACCATGTTATAAAAACGTACACTCGACCCCACAAAGGATTTCTGCACCTTACGCACACGATATGACGCTGTTACTAGCTTATGGCGGTTTCTAGTACATAGATTGTGAGTATCAGATATTTGTTTATAATTATTAATGTTCTGCCTAACAAAGACTATATTATTGTATATATATTGTGAAGGCACCGTAAGAACACCAATCTCTTTAAATTTTTCACGAAGTGATTCGCGTGATCCGAGTTTATAAATAGAACGAATGGCTCTTTTCTGCAATATAAAAATTGATTGGATATCAGCGGCTCTGCCCCACAATAAAATGCCATACGACATAACACTGTGGAAATAAGAAAAGTAGACAAGCCTAGCCGTTTCAATATCGGTAAACTGTCTTATTTTCCTAACAGCAAAGGCAGCCGAGCTAAGTTTTCCCGCTAGTGTATCTATATGAGCGCCCCATTGAAGCTTGTTGTCCAAGGTCACCCCCAAAAAAACTGTGGAGTTCTCCATTTTTAGTGTTTCTCCATTTATCATTATAGTTTTGTTAATATTCTTTACATTAGGTAGAACAAACTCTAAGCACTTGGTTTTCTTAGCATTCAATAATAAATTATTGATAGTAAACCAGTGTGATACGTGTGATATTGCATTGTTTACATCGTCAAAATTGTCCTTACTTCTATCCACTTTAAAAATAAGTGATGTGTCGTCAGCAAACAATACGATGTCACAGACATTATTGACATGGTATGGTAAGTCATTTATATACACCAAAAATAGAAATGGACCTAAGATCGAGCCTTGTGGGACACCCATTAATGCAGTTGAGCCCTCTGACTTCACGTGGTTTACGCATACCCTCTGAGTTCTATCATTTAGATAGGAAGCAATGAGATCGAGTGCAACATTTCTCATGCCATAGTGGCTTAATTTCAGCAATAAAGTTTTGTGCTCAACACAATCAAATGCCTTAGACAGATCACAGAAGATACCAATAGCATTCTGTGAACGCTCCCAGGCATCGTATATATGTTTTAATAGTTTTGCACCCGCATCAGTTGTATTACGACCCTTAGTGAAGCCGTACTGCTCGGGATGCAGTAAGCTGTTTGTGTTAAAGTGATTTAATAATTGGCTCAATATAATTTTTTCAAAAACCTTACTGAGAGTTGGTAAAATTGAAATAGGTCTGTAATTATTAAGATCGTTTTTATTTCCTGACTTAAATAAAGGAATGAGTTTACCATGTTTCATTAAACTCGGGAAGGTGCCTAAATCTACACATTCGTTAAAAATTACAGCTAAGTAAGGGGCAAAGGGGCAATGGGGGCTTATTTTAAAACATACATCTTGATATAGTGGAACTTTCCCGATGAGACGAAAAATAGTGGGGTTCATTTTAGTGGATTGTCTACTATCTATCTGTAACTTGTAAATGGAGCTGCACACAAAAGAAAGAGAAGGCTCCTGCTGATAATTCGGACAACGCGCGTCGTGACCGTCATGCGTTTTTTTTTGCAGTCTAATATGGTAGCGGGCTAACCTGTTAGGGGTATGGCAGTTATATTAAATCCATACCCCTATTCGGTTACTACACGGCATCGTACCTGAACGCTAAATTGCTTGGCGGCACGTCCTTGCCGGTAGGGTGATAACTAGTCACAGCCGACGCCTCCCACCAGGCCAGACCAGGGAAAATTCTGAAATTATAAATTCCCAATTTGACCCTGCCGGAGATCGAACTCGGGACCTCCGCACGTTAAGAAAACAGCGCTCAACACTTCGCCACGGAGGTCGGTGCGTCTGGTTTTCCCAGGCCTTTATTGGAGCACAAATTTCATGAATAAATTTTTCCTTTGTAAACAAATCGAGTTGGCCATATTAGGTTAGGGGCTGGCGCAGTCGGTATGTAATAAGCCTGAACTTGTTTGTACAATGCGATTGAAACTGGCTAGATTAGGTTAACCGACGTTTTTAGTGGCGAGCCCTGCGTGGTTTTATTGCAAGAAAAAAAAAACTGTAGGACCAATAATTTATACAATTTTACACAGTAGGTAATTGGGTCCGTCCCAGTAAGTAATTAATTAATTGAAAACCTACCTTAGTACCTACTAGTATTTATGGCGGACGGCCCTGCGCTTCCTTATCAATTAATTATGATACTTATTAACAATGGGCATCAGGAACTGGAGAGTGACATGGCTACTTATTATCCCGGAAAATTAAGGAGTTCCCGCGGAAATCAAAAAAACTTAAACCACGCGGAGGAAGTCGTGGGCATCAGCTAGTTACAAAAAAACTTGAGAGGTGTCAAGGGACACCCGGTGGAACGAAGTACCAAAAGTAACGACACTTTTTGCTATAGTTGTAAGCCGTGCGGCGTGCGCGTGTTTCTTTGTGTAAATTTTATTACAATTCCTTCACTAATTAATCAATAGGAACTTCGTCCCATCCGGGTGTCCAAGGGAGACGTGGATGGAACGAATAACTAGCCTATGTAACTATTGAAAACATAATTCTTTAAAATTATTGCGCATTTTTATTTTCAACAACTTTAAGTATACAACACAAGTAGTCACAGCAACCAAAATCATCTTTTCATAAAAAGTGTCGTTACAACTTTTGGTCTTAATTTTTTTCGTCTAGCCCCCTTTTGTAACGCGGGATAAGGAACTTCGTTCCAATATAAATTAGTTACAGATAAATACAGTATTTGAATATTATGTCTATACATCCAAATTGGTAAGCAAAACAAAAGTGGTAAGCAATAAATAAATTGAAAGGAAAAAAACCGGCTAAGTGCGACTCGAACTCGCGCACCGAGGGTTCCGTACAAACCTGTAGGTATATATAAGTAAAAGTTATGGTATTTTTATTCCACTTATCTATTTTAATTTCAATTTAATACCTCCACGCGTTCATGCGGAAAGGGGTAGTAAGTTTAAAATTATTAAAAATATCTTGATTATATGATGTAACTAAAAATTTATGCCTTTCGCAATTTTTACTTTATCTGTGCTATAAGACGTTGCTTCGTACTAAATTTCGAAAACACTTGCGAGTGTCGAAAATTTGCATCATAATCGGCTGTATCTTTTGATTGCGTTGGCTTAGAAGTTTGATTTTTTCACTGATCTAAGGGACAGTAGACTTGAGTATTTGATATGAATTTCAGCTTGATACCTCCATGCGTTCCTGAGAAAAAGGGTCTTGACACACACACGAACGGACAACAAAGTGATCCTATAAGGGTTCCGTTTTTTCCTTTTGAGGTACGGAACCCTAAAAATACTTCCTACTCAAAATCATAGTTTGATGTCACGTACGTACGTTCCTAAAATAATAAGGAATATAATTCTGAAACACAAAAGGCAATTATAATGAAACAATATGGCTTTAAGCGTTGGCAGTCATAAACCGATTCGGCTGAAATTTAGAAAGGAGATATCATACACCCTGAATTAGGCATACCTAGACATTTTACCCCGGAAAATTAAACACTTCCCGCGGGAATCGCGAAAGAAGTCACGGAGTAATAATTAATATTCAGGCTTTAATGGCTGATTATTTGTATCTAGCTGATGCCTGCGACTTCGATTTTTTCCCAGGATAAATGTATATGTCACCGTAAGATTGTAATCTAATCACTATCTAAATAGAAATCTAATCACTAAGGTTATTTCGGGTTAATAAACCTAACAGATTACAATCTACCGAAAAATAATCCGTTATATTGTAATCATTCGACAGTTTACAATTTCGCGAGTTAGATTATAATCTAACGGTTTTTACAATCTTACGGTGACATATATAAAACTGAATAACTGACTGTCAATCTGTCAATATATTTGAAGACCTCCCTACTGTCTCACATATTAAGTCTCATTGACTTTTCTATATTATGGAGATTTTTTAACCCATTTTTTTTACTTTTCCGCAAAATTTTTCAAACATTTTCTTTCATACGAACCTTGTCCTGACAATTATAAACACAAAAAAAAGAATTAGCCAAATACGTGCATCCGTTGTGTAATTATGAAACCAATATGGTTATGTATGGATCGTAAATTGAAAACAAATTAGTTACAATAACCTATTGTGTCACATCACTAGTATGTACATGAAACAATTTATATTTTACAATTTACAGTTTTAAAATTAAAAATTGTAAAAGGTAGTTATAGCTAGGTACTTTTAAGATTCGTTCGTAATACTGTAGATGTAACACGACTAAAACTGTAACGACCAAAGATGTAAAACGGTAATAATTACCTTTGTTAATGAACCGCAAAACTAACTTTGTTTGTAGAGGTTTACTGTTAATATCAAAAAAACTATGCTAGTTAGAGCATTGGCTATAGTTTTCCTGTAAAATATACATAAATTCCTATTGACCCTAATTATTTCAGATTTTTCGATTGGTAAACTCCGGAGATAAGGGGGGGGGAACGGTATTTTTTTAGACTTTTTCCCCGATAAATCAAAAACTATCATGACTAAAAATAATTAAAAATCTGTTTTAGAATGTACAAAGTAAACCCTTTCATATGATACCCCACACAGTACAGTTATCTCACTTTTAAATTTCAACCCTCCTTTTTAAAATAAGAACAAAAATAATTTCCAATTTTTTTTAATTCCAGTGTCTTTGGGCTACTAATATACACAACTATTCCAAATTTCATGTCGATAGCTTCGGTAGTTACTGAAATAATCGAGTGTGACGGACGGACAGACGGACAGACGGACAGACGGACAGACGGACAGACAGACGGAGAAAGTCGCACCATAAGGGTTCCATTTTACCATTTTGGTACGGAACCCTAAAAAGCACTGCTAAAGATAACGTGGTCAATCCACATACCTAATACAGAAGCACAGATTTTGTATTTCAATTTTTTGACTAAAATCTTGGAAAGCAAACAATAAATTAATGCAGATATTTTTGGTTTATCTTTAAAATCATACTTATTCAGAAAACATGTTCCTATTTCTATACCGTAGGAATAAAGCTGGCGGACAGGGATCCTAACATGCAAAGACGTCAGCAAAAGAGAGAATAGCGCTGCAAAACAGTCAACAAATGAGGCACAAATAATGGTCAGATAGTTAATACTAGTGTGTTTTCAAATCAGCAATTCTCATAGCCCATAAGTTATTCTGTGTATTATCTCTTTCATAGTAATTCTCTTTAATTTATTCTGTAGCTTTCATAGTTCTCCATAATTATTTTTATTCTCTAGTCTTTATTAAGAAAGACGATCATACCTCCATACCGCAGAATATAATTAGGCAATACATACAAAGACTTCTAGCGCTGCAGAGCAATAAACAAACGAGGCACAAATAATGGTCAGAAAGTAAACACTACTGTGTTTTCGAATCAGCAATTCTCATTGCACCTAAGTTATTCTGTGTACATCTCTTTCATAGTTCGCTGAGCGAATTTAAATCAGTAAACGCAGTCCGTGCCCTGATTGTGTAACATAACTGCAACTGTATTTCGAGATGCAACCGTATACTCGCTTTGTGTTCTCGGACAACAAACACGTAGCTGTCTTTGGCTGTATGGAATATTAACCTATAGTAACTAATGACAGTTTATAAATCTCGTAGATTCAGTGTTACTGATAGGTATGCTGAAATGGCAATCGTGGGGCACATAGTCCGTAGGACCGATAGACGATTGGGGTACAAAAATGCTTGGATGGTGACCCTGTACTGAGGTCATGTTGGCAGACACCACTCGATGAACGTACGACATCAAACGAGTCCCAAGGCGCCGATGAATCTAGGGGACACCGTCCTTCATCCTTCTGCTTCTAATCCTTATCCTTGCACTTCTTGCAAAATCCTTGCAAGACACCTATGTCTTGCTGTGGACATCTATGACGACGACGTCGATAATATCCCTCTCTCTCTTATCAACCGAATGCCGGCTCACTACCGAGCACGATTTCTTCTCGGATTGAGAAGGCTTTGGCCATAGTCCACCACACAGGTCATGTATGGATTAGCAGACGTCACACACCTTCGAGGAAATAATGAAGAATTACTCTCGGGCTTGCAGGTTTCCTCACCATGTTTTCCTTTCCTGTTGTGATATATTTTAATTCATAAAACGCACACGTCATCGTAGCGTTACTACACCGGCGTCGCAATGAGTACCTACACCCTCGCCCGCTTCGTCTCGGGGGCTGCAGTTCATCATCAGTCGTGTGTGCGTTGCGTCGACGCAGCGCACCATGTGTAAACTATGATTATTAGTATGTAAAACGACGCAGCAACAGCGCTACGTCAACGCAACGCGCCGTGTGGACCAGCTCTTAATGCTGATAATTATTTTGTTTTAAAGAATCGAATTGAGAACCCCCTCCTTTTTTCACGTCAGTTAAAAATGTTATTATTTTATCTGTACCAGGAATCGTAGGATCAAGATCATTACAGCAAAATTACAGTGTAATCTTTAATGTCGCTGTTTAAAGTGTTAAAAGCTATTTAACGTTGTTTAAAATTCTTTTTCTCGACTCGGCATTTGCAACGAAGACGAACATTGCTCTCTTGTTGAACAAATATTAACTAACTATTGTTTCTTGATTGATTTATTTTTTATTCCTCGCCAATAAGAGAAAAGTAAATAGGTATTAAAATATTTTATCTTGGAAGTAATTTAGGACGTTAAAGAAAAACTCGCATTACACAGTAGTTAAATAACACATAATATTTACAAGCAAATAAGTACATTCAAAAACAAAATAATTCAGCTAGTATAAGAATGACAACAATTATGTGCTACCTAATTAGCACTTCAAATTATATTTACCTATAAAAATAATATTTAATGCCCATAATATTGTGATTTGTGATTACCTTTTAAAATTCACGCTACGTAATAATTATTTAAGGCCGACTGTAACACTGTCCAAATTGATTCAGTAAAAGTTTTTGATGCTGCCACTTTTTGATAAGTTTATTCCGGGGTTTATATGAAAAGGACAGGAATAAATTTTTCTAATCATAATCACTAACGCGTCATTTTACCACCTTGTGCAACTGGGGTCTGTGTCTTAGTTTCATGAACTACTTGATAGAAGAAACCTCAATTCCGAGGAAATAAACCAAAGAATTTCCCGGTTCACCGGACAGTTAGCGAGTCCAAATCCCGGATCCCGTATGCGGGATCAATCCCACTTTATCAGTACGCCCGCGATCCCGCACACAGCTTAGGAAAGCTGCTGAGAATTGGAGAGCTAATCTCGACTGAGATTCAATTCTAGAAATTGTTTTCAGTAAAACCCAGAGTTTAAATTTTCAATAGAATTTAATTGTATTTTGTCTAGTTTTGTTTTGCTTCAGTCTTAATCGCTATATCCTACGCCCGCGACTTCGTCCGCGTGGATTTTGGTCTTTGACATGGCAACTCTTTGATTTTTTTTTCGACGACC
This sequence comes from Erebia epiphron, assembly GCA_963932025.1. Taxonomy (NCBI): domain Eukaryota; kingdom Metazoa; phylum Arthropoda; class Insecta; order Lepidoptera; family Nymphalidae; genus Erebia; species Erebia epiphron. Next base: position 3,495,518 of record OZ009947.1, on the reverse strand, counting down.
TCCCTGGCGCTGTTTTGAGCGCTGTTGTCATAACGTGCGAAGGTCCTGGGTTCGATCTCCGGCAGGGTCAATTTGGGAATTTATAATTTGTGAATTTTACCTGTTCTGTCCTCGTGGGAAGGCTTCAGCCGTGGCTAGTTACCTGCAGCCAAGCGATTTAGCGTTCCGGTACATGGCCGTAAACTGACTAAGGGTATGGGTTATATATTACTGCCACATCCCTAACAGGTTAGCCCACTACTATCTTTGACTGCGTCATCACTTACCATCAGGTGAGATAGCATTCAAGGGCTAACTATGAATGTACACAACTATGTACCTATTTCATTCAGACTTCCATGCTAGAAGCGTGTTTTTAACTTTGATGAAGACTTGCTGATTTGATTGAGTTATCATCATCCCTATTTAACCATGCTTTAATGATCAGATAAAAACTTAATGAACATAACCTAGTAGGTACCTACTTAAGAAAATTATAACTACAACAATCCTTTTCACGAAACGATTGTAAATAGTAACTTTAAAGACTTGATGCACTTTATAAACCGATTTCGCGCTACGTTGGTGCGCTAAACAAAATAACCCTTTTACCTATATCACGCCACCTGCAGAGGGAAGATAATAATCGCCGCGATTTTTCATGCCGAGGCGGGCTTTCTTTGAGCCTTGAATAGTAGTTGTTATCTGCACGCCTCGTTGATACCGCGCTCCATTTAAGTTAGACTAACTGTTGCCCGCGACTTTGTCCGCGTGATAAAGAGTAACATAGTGTAAGAGACAATCCAGAAGGAGGTATTTATGAGACACTTTTAATATATTTGTACTCTCATTTGGAACTTGCACGAGTAAATTGTTAAACGTGTAAAGGTTCCACGAGAGATTTAATGTAATTAGATAAAAGTTGGCTAAACTTACAGATACTATTCATTTGATCCGGCCACGATTTCTATGTTTAAGCTCTAAATCAAAATGCGATCTAAACACAAAAGTTTTCCATAATCGCTGCGTCTGCCGGCAGGAGACTGAAATACTATCGTTAAAACACTCGTATTTATACTGACTATTTTCAATATGGCGTCCGTATCTGCAAATTAAACCGAATGACATGAGGAGCGAGAGAGGAGGACACAAAGGAGTCAAATTGACAGATTGCTTCCTGTTTCATGAGATAATATAATGACAAACAGTAAAAATGCTAACAATAGGTATATATGTTATTCCAGACTATAGTCTATCTCTGTGCCAAATTTTATCCAGATCCGTTCAGCTGTACTGGCGTTATTGAGTTACAAACATTCATCCATCCATCTAAACTTTCGATCAAGATATTCCCATCATTGGTCGACTGGCAGATGAGATTACGTGATCAGACGATAAAGAAATTGAAAAAATAGCTCATCTGTATTCAAACAGACTTTAGTAGATATTAGGCAAAATGCCATTCTTTCCTACGGAACCGCAACGTTGCGGGGTGACGGGGGCAAAATGGGCTTGCAAAACTTTCCGTACAAAATTCAGTATTTCTAGCACAAATTTAGTATGCTGCTAGCAGGTGTACACGAAGTCTTATGTGTGTATAGTAGCTCCGCAATTAATTGTAGAAATAAGTAGGCGTCGTACGGCGTAGGTACCATTGTAAGGATGTTGACGACCTCCCTGACGCAGTATTGAGCGCTGTTGTCTTAACGTGCGGAGGTCCCGAGTTCGATCCCCGGCAGGGTCAATTAGGGAATTTATAATTTCTGAATATTTCCTGGTCTGGCCTGGTTTGGCCGTGGCTAGTTACCACCGTACCGGCAAATGCCGTGCCGCCAACCGATTTAGCGTTCCGGTATGATGCGCTGTAGAAGCCGAATAGAGGTATGTATGGGTTTAATATAACAGCCATGCCTCTAACAGATTAGCCCGCTACCATCTTAGACTGCATCATTAGTTACCATCAGGTGAGATCGCAGTGCAGGGCTAACTTGTAGTGGATAAAAATGTAATAATATACGTACTAAAGCAGTGGTTAAATACGCAACAACAACACTTTATGGACTTCCTCCGTCAGTTCTATTATTATCACCGCTAAGAGGCCCTGAAATAGCCAATATTTTATTTCTTTTTACTATAATATACACAGTTATTTGTTGTGGCAGCCCTGTTTCCGTGCACAATACATTTATTGCTCCATTGTAGTACGGAGTGAATGATAGCGGCTCTTCTACCCTGTTGTGTATACAATATCTAGAGGAGTATTTAAACTAATTCTGACAGCCCTCATTAATTTGATTTTAGTGCTAGAATTATTCTTGAGGTGAGAGTTGAGTGGTGCGCAGACGTGTAATCTATTTATTTTAAGTGTTTCTAAAAGCACAAATGTTTGAATTCAATTAATCCATCATAATATCTCAGCCCTTATTTGTAGTTTAGGGAAAGTGACATACGAATTTTGCTTCGTTTTCGACTTCAATATACTTAAAGATGTTTTTTTAAAAGAGTAACTACCGAGTTTCTTGCTGATTCTTCTCGTTAGGAATTACATTCCGAACCAGTGGTAGATTCACTCGATGATTCAAAAGTAGGTACTTTAAATAAGTTTATATATGAATAAAAAAAAAACGTTTTCAAATGACTTTTTGTAGCATCATGTATCCAAACTATTAATTATAAATGCAAAAATTATAAATGTGGATACATTTACAAACTATGAATTATGCGAAAGTATGTCTGTCTATCTGTCTGTTTGTCTGCCTGTCTGCTACGCGTTTACGGCCCATCTGTTCAATCCATTTTGATGAAATTTGGTTAGGCCGTCGTGAGTTATTTTGTAACCAGCTTTATTTTTTTATAATAACAGAAATCATTCGTTTCAAAAACCTATACAGTTTATGCAAAAATTAAATGCAAAAATTATAATTTATTAAAATGCAAAAATAAGATAATATAAAAAATGGAAAGAAGTACCAAAAGTTGTAACGACACTTTTTGCTATAGTTGTAAGCCGTGCGGCTTGCGCGTGTTTCTCTGTGTAAATTTTATTACAATCCTTTCACTAATTAATCGAAAGGAACTTCGTTCCATTCGGGTGTCCAAGGGATACCCGGATTGAACGAATAACTAGCCTATGTAACTATTGAAAACATAATTCTTTAAAATTATTTCGCCTTTTTATTTTCAACAACTTGAAGTCAACAACACAAGTAGTCATAGCAACCAAAATCATCTTTTCATAAAAAGTGTCGTTACAACTTTTGGTCTTAATTTTGTTCCGTGTAAGCACCCTTTCGTAACGCGCGATAAGGAACTTCGTTCCAATAAAACACGAACCTATAGCTTAAAAAGTGGATCCTAGTGGATTGAGCGTTATACAATATACATACATATTATGTATCAATCACGTGATTTCATGTTCAATAGATCGGAATGAACATTCAGATATCAAGCCTGGAGCCGGGCTTTTGTGTTATATCCATCATTTGTATCGGCACTCTATTCAGAGTTGCAGATCAATGTGAATTTAGAATTTATTATTGAATTTATACGTGATCGGTTTGGAATAATATTATTATACTCTGAATACCTGGCTACAACGTGGACGCTATACAATATCTATGCTTTATTAGACGTATGAATATTCAACTATTGGTAGCACCTATTGAACAAGGTGTGGATTAGTTATGAATAATATATCGTATAACAAAATTAAATTATCTATAGCAAGTAGATATTGGGGATAAGGATAAGTACACTTTTTTTTTATCCACTACAAGTTAGCCCTTGACTGCGATCTCACCTGATGGTAAGTGATGATGCAGTCTAAGATGGTAGCGGGCTAACCTGTTAGGGGCATGGCAGTTATATTAAACCCATACCCCTATTCGGTTTCTACACGGCATCGTACCGGAACGCTTAAATGCTTGGCGGCACGTCTTTGCCAGTAGGGTGGTAACTAGCCAGGGAAAATTAAGAAATTATAAATTCCGAAATTGACCCTGCCGAGGATGGAACCCGGGACAATTGGGGGGTTACTGCCATCGCTTCCAGCAGTATTATTTCAAAATGTCCGTTTTATGTCACATACCTTGACGTCTTTAAAAAGTATTATTCTAAAACGTTACTTACGTCAATAATCTTAAAAGAATACGGCTTTACCTACTCAATGGTAGTACACCCCTTGTTGTGTAGTTTTCAAAATAAGTTTTTAACTAGGTTTTAACTTTAAATAATAGTTACAAAACGCCAATGACACATATAATATGGCTAATTAATTCTATGAAAAGCATTTTGAAAGTTAATAGCAATATGTTATTTAAGTCTAGTCTCATGGTAGATTTTTTACCTATTCGATCGCGCATAATAAGTACAATTTGTATAATAAGGCGCTAGACAAATTCCATTCAAATTGTAGTTAACTTAGGCGCAAGCATCATCTTCATTAAGTCCTATATCCCCCCTTCGGGGCAGAGGGCAGACACTACTCTTTTCCAAGCCGATCTGTCGGACGCCCATGTGCTTTAGCTTGCCCCACGTAAGGCCGATCTTTTTATACGACTGCCTGAAAAAAGGAGTATATTGTCTTCAGGGTTCATATATGTATGTATGTATGTATGTATGTATGTATGTATGTATGTATGTATGTATGTATGTATGTGAGTTTGTATATTCCACCATAACTTCTATACGCCTGAACCGATTTTGACAAATGAGGTGTCGTTAGAATCCTTATCTTATTCCGGGTGACATAGGCTAGTATTTTTTTTTTTAAATTGATTTGGTGACCATGGTTCCGCATTAAAGACTAAAGTTGAAAAAAATATTCGAAAATAAGATTATCTATATCATCATCTACTAAAGAATGATGAGTAGATTCCAAAAATATATAACACTATAGTTCAATATCCAGTAATTCACAACAAAAATATCATTTACTTGATAAAAATGTGAATAAGATTCCAAAGGTAATTAATGACTGTGGTATCGTTATGTAGTAGCAGTGGTAGCCGTACTTTCAATCGAGGGGGATTTTTATTACACGACTGCCCAAAAAAGGAGTGTTATGTTTTCAGGGTTCGTGTATGTATGTGTCTACGGCAGAGCAGTCGTATTTTTTAATAATTTTAATTATATTCACTTGTTCGCCTCATCAAGTATACTTAGACGCAATAGAATAAGTAAAAAATCTCCTACTAGGCATATACTTCTCCCACATAAAAGTGATAATACTAGTTTTGAGAGCTTCAAGGGCCCCTAAAATTGGTTTTCTTGTGCCTTTGTATTATCTCCACGGAACTCTTAGATTGACCCAAATATCGCACCTGTGTGTCGTTAAGCTTATTATGGAAATGGAATCAATTCCATGTAGCTCGAATACGGTCAAAGTACTTACCCGCTAAGAATAAAACTTAATAAGTAAGAAAGAGAAAGTTTTCTTCAAAGAACAAATCACCTGAAAAAACTTGACGTTTCTTTGCATCATTGGGTACTGGTGCCAAGTCGACTACTCAAACTTCAAAGTCATTTTTCTTATTGAAATAATAACTTAAGTTCGTCGGTTAATTTGCTTTGGGAGTTAGTACTTATTTCTACCTCGAACTAAAGTTTCAATATTCCTCCATCCTCACCCTCAGTCTTTGCGTAATATTCGTCATTGCTGATGGTCACTGCCTCGTTGGTCTAGTGGTTAGCAGGTTCGCCTGCGGCCGACGAGGTCCTGGGTTCGAGTCCCGAGTCGGGCCATAAGTATTGAGTTTTTCTGACTAGTAATTCTCAGTACTAGCCCGGAGTTAGGAAGTTGGAGATGTTTCACCCCCGTGCCTCGGAGAGCACGTTAAGCCGTCGGTCCCGGTTATTATCACTAACATGATAATAGTCGTTAAAGCCCGCCAACCCGCATTGGAGCAGCGTGGTGGGTCTAAGCTCTAATTCCCGCTCTCCTACGAGAGAGGAGGCCTGTTGTAACCAACCTGAACTATTTAATACTATATAATAACTATTTGAAATATTTAATACTTTCGCAAACCCCAGCGTCTACGATTTTATAACAGATGCAAACCTATCCTACCTTTGTGCCTTTTATAACCTACAATTTCCACGACTAGTTTATCTCCTGGTTTTCCTTCTACAATCGACATATATTGTGATTACCAATTAATTTCCTCTGCTTACCCATGTCATAATCACTCCAATAGCCTTCGCAGCATAGCACCTACCTACCCTATCCTTCCTTTAATTCTCGCAACTTGCTCTTTCGATTCACCTTTTACATTCACACCTAATGTAGTTCTAAATCTAAAATTGGTATTCCTTACTGTTTCCCTACTTCTTTACGTCTTAAAGTATTTAATCACGTCCCTTCATATAGACTTATCATTATACAAACATCGGCAACCCCCCGATGTTATGATTTTATGACGTAAATACAGCTTTTCGTTGTCAAATTTAACACATTCATTACACTTCCCAAACCTGCTAACCCTTTATCTCATATGTAACCATCACTTCTAATTATTCTATCCTTAGTTATGTTGCCTTTTCATTTTAATTTACGTAACAAAACATCACCACGTAGGATTCTAGCTACTAGACAATCATCGTCCACCCTCCGATGATATAATCTTATAACATAATTATATGTCTTTACCATCGAACACGCCTAATTGCTCCGCGTTCCTCTCACTAAGTCCAGAACTTGCTCCCTTTTTATGTTAAGCAGACCTGAGTATACGTGAACCCTCGCTCTTGTTCTGACGGACTGCGTATACGCGAACACCCTCGCTTTTGTACTAACATACCTGAGTATACGCGAACACCCTCGCTATTGTTCTGACAGACCTGTGTATACGCGAACACCCTCGCTTTTGTTCTGGCATACGTGAGTATACGCGAACACCCTCGTTTATGTTCTAACAGACCTGTGTATACGCGAACACCCTCGCTTTTGTTCTGGCAGACATGTGTATACGCGAACACCCTCGCTTTTGTTCTAACAAACCTGTGTATACGCGAACACCCTCGCTTTGTTCTGACAGACTTGGGTATACGCAAACACCCTAGATTTTGTTTTAGCAACAACACTCCATCTTTTTCTTCGTCTTTCTCTGTGTGTCTCCATTTATTTCCTCTTTCAACTTACAACCAACATACATACATTCACGTTGTTAGCACCATCACCTTTGCTCTTTAGATTTATTACATTTTCCTATTTCCACTAAATCTGCTATTGTACTCAATAATTTTATGATGCTTATCATATTTTACGTTTCGCAATTTACTTGCTTTACTTTTAAATTTAACCTAACTTGTCTAGGTATATTTCCTATATTCGTGTTAACTAGTGCCTGATTCAAACATCTATCAATTGTTCAAATTTGTGCTTTTCTCGTTTAGACCTTCATTCAGTGTATAACCTATACTATCAAGTTACGCATTATTATATGATTCTTCTTTCTTAGGAAAAACCTTACCCAATGTTATGATTTTTATATGGCAATAAGTTCTAAACAATCTTCCTAACTCCTTTTAACTCGTTCAGTGTATAAAGCCGTGGTTTCCACACTGTGGTGTATGTTGTCTTAATCCCAGAGCCTTATGACCTTCCTTTTATTTCCTATTAACGAATTGAGGACTAACAAGCATAATAACTTTTATTTTAATAATATAATTAAAATGTTTTAATTTTGTTAGACACTATTGGTTGTCGTTTTCCGTAATGCATATAATTTTATAAATTTACTAAAAGAGTCTTGTACTACTAGAATGTATGTAAATCCGAATGATACTGCTGGGTATGGTCCGTATAAGATAGCCATAACAATTTCACCTACGTCATCTGTTATTATATTGACAAGATCCTATATATTTTACATTGTCATTTTTAGCAAGTTGACAAATATGACTTTTCCTAAAAGCCTTCACTTTACTTGTTAAATCTCCCCGAAACATTCTGTGCTTTATATATTTAATTATTTTGTAAGCACCTGGATGACCCATTTCTATAGAACTTTGTTTAACAACCTCTTCTTGTTACCCATTTTGCAAATATACTCTATCTCCCAGGTTAGTTCTAAAATACAATATGTCATTATTTATATGAATTCTATTTTTATAACGGTTATTATGTCCACTAACAACACCTTGGCATTTCTATATCTTCCTTTTGCAATTGAGGCAAGTTCTTAAGCTTTGAATTAAGCACGTTATTTACTTTACTTAAGTAATAACTTCCTAGCAGAATAGATTTCTCTCCTTGCATTTTATCACAATTTGGCGGATATCAGGATAAGATATCAGCAACCAAATTATCCTTGCTGGATACATGTCCTATTCCAAATCAAATTGTTCTAAATATAATAGCCAACGTGTGGCTCTACTATTAACCAATTTCCATGTTTTCCCAAATAATAAAACTTTATGACCTGTCTTTATAACTACCTTTGAACCTCGCAAATACTACTAATTACTGCAAAGAATTATTGTTCTGTAGCTGTTCAGTTCAACTAAGTCCCCTTCAAAGCTTTCACTATAAAACCGCACGACTAAAACTTCCCACAGCAGTTTTTAATCCTCGCGGTAATACGTTGTATACATACGCTTTCCGTTAAAACAAAAGCTGTATACTTCCTACACTCCTCACCAATAGGTATCTGGAAGTAAGCATTCTTCAAATCTTTTGCAGTCGAACCGTTTACTCATCTTACACGTATTCCCTCTTATTATTATTCTTCGACGCTTAACAGACACACTCTCCCAATTTTTAAGTGGTACTTGTTATATCTCACATCTATATAGATACCACAACCCCCCGTCCATAAGACGTTTACACACTCTCTTCTTGTGTTGCTTAATACCACCTTCCACACATCCTCCTGTGTCGTTAGGTCTACTTGAACTCGAAAGCTTCCTCTGACTCTTTCCATTTCACGGACAACATATTGTAGGCTTTCGCCTACGTTAACCTATCTTATTTACTTTAACCGGGACCCATGAGATACTTGCTTTGAAACAAGTATCCTGGTCACGGCACCATATTGTAACCAACCTGACGGGGTCCCTAAGCATCTACACCTCTCTCTACTTATAATATTCAATATTTCTTTAAAATGGCACGTGATACATCTAGCAGTAAGACCCTCACAACATTGCTGTGTCCATAATAAACCAAGATCTTTTAGAGTTTCGGAAGCCTCGAATTCAATCAACCCAACGACTAAGGTATATACAGATTTTAGATGTAATTCAGTTAACTTAAAACAGGCATTAAGTAACGTGATCGCGAAGAGATAAATCTCTTCGGGATATTTACGAACTAACCCAAGTGGTAGCACCTTCCTTTTATAACCTTTTACAAAGAAAAGGAAGATGCTTTGTATGGCATCATTTATTTTTTAGAAATATAAATGATGCCATACTGCTAGATGTATCACGTGCCATTTTAAAGAAATATTGAATATTATAAGTAGAGAGAGGTGTAGATGCTTAGGGACTCCGTCAGGTTGGTTACACTGTGCCCAGCTGTGGGACGTTAATGGGCTGTAGTGGTGGTGGATGGTCACTATGAAGTGAAAGTTCATACAGGGCCAGGGGTCATACTGCCAACGCTACTATTATATGCTATGCTATCCAACTAACAGCTTTAGACTCAGATTTAAAGGTATTCTTATCAGAATAACCGAGCCCACCGGCCTAAGGCGCTCTCAAGACACCAAGCCTCATGCCAAACCATGATCCATCTGTCACCCAAACAAGTCTAAATATTAGGACGTTCTCAATAACCATCAAACGGCTTGGGCCAACATTTATACAGCACAATTGAACTATATCGGCAGGCGGCACAAGTCCCGTAAAATTAAGATTCTGAAAATATTTGAAATATTTTTGTACTTATTACTTTTATAATCAACAAAGATAGTAATCTTTAGTAAATTCAATAAAAATCAGGCACATATTTTATCTATCTCTAACAGACTATCCCTTATTATTACGTGGTATGAAATAATAGAATAACTTATCTCCCGCGTGCAATGAATGTTCGAGCAGATAACGGGAGATTTGTGAATCGTTCGTTATATTTTATTATGGAACTAGATCTATAATAATGGATTGTTATTCATTTCTATTCAGAATTTATGTATCTATGTCGATAATCTAAATATCGTAAGTTAAATCGATAACCTATTTTAGTCATCGTTATTATTACTAGTATTTAGGTTAGAAAAAAATTATAAGTTCGAAGTCAATATTATAGACTAGCTGGTGCCCGCGACTTTGTCGTTGGTTCCCGCGCGAATTTCTTAATATTCCGGGATAAAAAGTATTCTATGTGCTATTCCAGACTATAATCTATCTGTGTGCCTTTCATGCAGATCCGTTCAGACGTTCTGGCGTGATTGAGTAACAAACATCCAGACATACTTTCGCATTTATAATAGTAGTATAGATAATTAAGATAAATTGTTTATTTCGTTAGATGCTATTCATCTAATCCATTACCACTAGAAATAGGTTTATAATTTTTTTACCTAGTTTTAGCGACTTTTTAGACAACTGCACTAGAACGTAAAAAACTGGACGTACATTAGTATGGACATATTTTATTTTACAATAAATTCCAAAAAAAAAATGCCTAATGTGAAATCAAAACGGCACAAATTGGCTCGACAAAAACGGCCACCTTCAATACCTCAGAGAAATAACAAAAAGTTTTCTAAAGTCGTTTATTTTTATATGGAAAACACTTTTTATAAGTTTGCCAGACTTTCCTTCGATATGAAGTTTTGTTTGGAGTTTGAAGTCGATACTTTGAAAGACGTTTAAGAAGGTATTTTGTAAAAAGTTCAAGAGTTATTACTTTTCTTCGATTATTTACGCACCTAATTGCCTAAAGTCTGATAAACCATTTTTATACCAAAGATTTGACAAAATTTGGCGCATAGTTATGTAGCATCTCAGAGATAGGGCTACTTTTTTCCGGAAAATCGATAATTTAGCAAGGGATTTAAAAAATCTTAGTTCACACGAACGAAGTCACGGGCGCCATCTACTACCTGGAACGACCTCAATTTATATAGACGGGCTCTGTCAAACAAAAAATGTGGATTTATTTTACTAACGCCATCTAGTCTGAAAATTTTCAGACTAGATGGCGTTAGTAAAATAAATCCACTTAAGCGGGGACATGGACAGGCTTATGCAGGTGAGGGGCATTCCCTACAAGTCGGACGCCCAATTTTTTTCTATTAAATGGCCCATCTAGTACCTACATATCGATGCAAGAAAACGTATTTGCTGTAAGTAGCCAAAACCCAACTTTTCACCAGAGCCAAAAAACTTTAAAAAAGTTAGAAAAAAAATCATATCTTTTTATTTATCAGTGACAGAAAGATGATTTTTGGAACACGGTTTTGTCAAAATATTACTCATAAACAGCAATGAAAAAATTTTTGTTTAAGTTATTAGCAGTAGGCTTTTCATTACTTACAGCAATTTACTTTTCATTTTAAAGACCTAAAGAACGTTGTAAGTAGTTTAGTGACTTCTATGGAGATAGCTAAGTTCCGTATATTTCCAGACATTTAAAATGCTGTAATTGAAATATTTAATAAATAACGTACTATTAAAGAGATGTAAGACTAATTCTAAAAAATTACTGATACCACCTAATTGGTATAAATAAAGAATACTTTTATGTGTGGTACAAATAAAATGCTGTAAGTTTATTATTTTGTTTATTACTGTTACATAAAAATATAGCTTGCTCTCTAAGAACATACATTTTAATTTTTTCAAAGGGCATCTTGCACCAAATGCGACGGCGTAACCAATTTCGTTGTAAGTAAAATGTCAAACAATGCCTTAAATCTATCAATACATAAAATAAAACTGTAACAGGTCTGTTACACTGTATTCTGTATTCTGTACATTGAAGATATTTTGAAAATTTTTTTTGGAGGGCACTCATTATTCGATACTGTAGCCAAATCTGTAATTTTTTTCATTTTTGTCTGTCTGTCTGTCTGTCTGTATCTCGGCCGCGCATCACGGCGAAACTACTGAATGAATTCAAACGAAACTTGGCACGATTTGAGCCCATACTACGAGGTAGGACATAGGATACTTTTTATCCCGAAATTCTACCCCCTAAGGGGTGAAATAGGGGTTGAAAGTTTGTATGAAAGTCCTTAATTTCTCAAGTTATAGCCATGAAACTTGATATATGAGCTGCGGGTTGAAAATGAAAACATATGTGTTTCACAGTTTTTCAAAATTCCACCCCCGAAGGGGTGAAATAGGGGTTGAGAGTTTGTATGAAAATCCTTAATTTCTCAAGTTATAGCCATGAAACAGCATTTGGGCTTTCGTTAAAATATGAAGAAGTACGTGTTTCACCATTAAAGGGGGATTATACCGTGGGATAGTAATATAGGCTACTTTTGATCCCGGAAAATAAAGGAGTGCCTGTGGGAATTGAAAAAAACTTATGCCACGCGAATGAGTGATGCTCAATCACACCAGAACGGTTGAACGGATTTTGATTAACTTTGGAAACAAGATAGATTACAGTCTGGAATAGCACAAAGGCTACTTATTATCCCGGAAATTGGAGGTTTTATATCGAAAAAACTTAGTCCACGCGGACGAAGTCGTGGGCATCAGCTAGTACTTATAATAATACTGTAACAGTTCCAATTCTGTTCATTGAAGATATTTTGAACATTTTTTTTGGACGGCACTCATTATTCGATACGGAAGCCAAATCTGTAATTTTTTTCATTTTTGTCTGTCTGTCTGTCTGTCTGTCTGTATCTTGGCCGCGCATCACGCCGAAACTACTGAATGAATTCAAAAGAAACTTGGCACGATTTGAGCCCATACTACGAGGTAGGACATAGAATACTTTTTATCCCGAAATTCTACCCCCGAAGGGGTGACATAGGGGTTGAGAGTTTGTATGAAAATCCATAATTTCTCAAGTTATAGCCATGAGACAGCATTAGGAGCTATAAAGAATATACATACATACAAAGGCTACTTTTTATCCCGGAAAATTAATGAGTTCCCGCGGGAATCGAAAAAACTTAGTCCACGCGGGCGAAGTCGCGGGCATCAGCTAGTGTACAATAATTATATCATTCCTACCTTAAAAAATGTGTTATTTCTTATTTTCTAAGTAGGTATTTATAACTCGCTAAAATGTAGTAACAAGGAAAATATTTTTAAAAGCATCAATAGAAAAGTGCTGTAACCTTATCGCAAACTTAAATTACAGACTGAAAGAATGCTGTAAGTAATCTTTTCACATGTTACTTTCATTCCATAAGAATGCTGTAAGTTATATCAGATGATTAATAATAAACCGCACTTTTGCTGTAAGTTAAAAGAGTGTTAAAACATCGTTTTTTTAGTGACTTACAGCAAATTGAACACGTAAACTTTTCAAAATTATACCCTATTTTAAAAGTTTTTGTCGTCGTAGCGATATGAGACCCAGACCATTCGACGCAGAATATTTTTCTGAATATAGCTGTGTATTCAGTCTACTTACGCCATTCTTGCTACTTACAGCAAATACGTTTTCTTAAGTCGATATTTATCGATTCTGTCGCCACGGGTTATCAGCCCAGCATTTGAGCGTCCGGCCTGTGTGCATTGGTCGAAGTACCATCCTCTCCACCGAGTAGCGATTTTGCTCCACCTTTTGTCTGTCATACGCATACAATGACCTGCCCATCGCCATTTCATTCTTCTTACATGTTCTTTTCTGCTCCCGGAAAATCGATAAGTTCCTAAGGGATTTTAAAAAATCATAGTTCTTTGGAACGAAGTCGCGGGCGATATTTTGAATTGCTCTGATGCGATTAATAAAATATGAATTATAAAAACTTAGCAATGAATTATACACTGAGAAGTAATTAATTTACGAAGAGGAAAAGCTACCTGCGTACTTCCTTCGCGAATAAATTAATGATACTTGTAATTAATTTGTTGAGGGTCCTCGCTTACTAATAATTAATATTCCATTGTTACTGGAATATATTAATGAAATTTTTATAATAGTGAAATATAATAATAATATATTGATAGTAATGAAATGATTCATAACCTAATACTTCGGTTATTTTACGAAAAGAGTTACTTCGGCGTTCTTTGCTTTATTTTCAACCGACTTCAAAAAAAGAGGAGGTTCTCAATTCAACAGTTTTTTTTTTTTAATGTTTGTTACCTCAGAACTTTTGACTGGGTGGACCGATTTAGATGATCCTTTTTTTATTTGAAAGGGCATACTTCCCAAGTAGTCCTATATAAATTTTGTCGAAATCGGTCGAGCGGTTTTTCAAATATCAACTATAAAATAAGTACTTTGTATAGCGTGTGCTTGTTGTTGTAAAGTTGGCGCGGGAGTTTGAAGTCGGTTGTTTAAAAAGAATTTTTTATATTAAATTATCCACTAAAAAGCGTCCGATAAGTAGACATCGGATTGATGAAGCATGCGGTTTTTGGAGTTTATTGGAGTTTACTCCTTAAGAATCGATTTTCATATATAAGGCGCCCGGTATGAGAAAAATATGAGAGGTAAAATCTACTGATGAATGACCTCGTTACTTTTTTGGTTGTGACGTAAGAGTGAGACGTACATAGTGTATGCTGCAAGGCGACTATACCTATATGTTATTGGGCTTGTTTGTTTCTATCAGTGTCAATGTACTTATATTGCTGTTTTTGTTATACATATCAATATAGCTATTTATGCAACTGTATCGTAATGAAGGTCATTTTAATTCGAGTGCTGTTTTTTGATACGAGGCTTGCCGAGTATCAAAATAGGATAGTACGAGTAAACTCCAGTCGTGCGTCGGAACTCGAAGCTGACACACACAATTTTTTCTTACCATAAAGTTCCATTACAATATAATGGCAACTTTATTGTCTACTACCATCTAGCCTATTGTTAGCGTTTATGAATAATAAGAGCTCATTTGACTTTAAATTGAATCAAGAAATATAATATCATGACAAAAACGTCAATAAACTAAATGTGTCTTCTATAAATAAGATCGCTTGGCGGTACTTGAGTCATTCTTTATCTGTTAGTGAAAGTGTAATTATTATTGTCACCAGTAATTGTGATTGGTGTTTCGGGTTAACTAAATCGCATTATATGTACTTAATAACACATGAAATAACCGAACGTGGAATTATACTATACGAAGCATCATCTGTGTGTATTATTTACAAGAGTTTCCTGCCTTCGTGTAACAGCTCAGAAGTGCTAATGAACCTCGTCTTCGGCTAAAATTAAAGGTACGTGTGAATCGATTATTATTTTTATAGTAAATAGTATCTTAATTCAAATTTCGAGTGTTAACCAAGCAATGGTATATATTGAGTTTAACAAAAATGTGATAGTTGTTTTTATTACAACTTGCTCATAAAATGTTATACATTTTTGAAGAATAGAAATAGTCTTATTTTGGAAGTAGCTAAAATTGTAAAAAAAAAAAAATAGAAACTTTAAAAAAGTATCTGAGTGTAAAAAATTATATATATGTTATAAAATATATATATGATTATGTATCTAAATGTTTATACGCCTTGTAGTGGCAATTGCATAAAATAATTCTAATAAGTAGCAGCCTGCATACATTCGATTTAGTTTTTTTTTAATGGGTTCACATGATTTTCGTTTCGAATAGCTACTTCGATTTTTGATACTTATGTACCATGATGTATTCCTTTTCTGTGTTGGTTTAAGTATCAGGCAGTAGCTGTACCTTGCCATACCTAGTACTGAGTAGTGCCAACATATCAAAAGTAGTAAATTATTTTGTTTCGTGAAATTTTAAAAGAAAGCATGAACGAAAAGAATTTCAAACACAAACATTAAAAAAAAAAAATTTTTTGGAGCAACCTCTATAGTAAATAGTAATCACGCGTAAACTGCAATCTGAAACCGGTTTCGCTGGCAGCGACGCGATGTTGCTAAGCGCTAAGCTAAAATTTTTGTAGATTACCCACTTAATTTTTAAGTTAGTCGCATGTTTATTTCTTTAGTTATAATAATTATGTCTTTCCTATATATTAACACGGTGCAAAGTAAAGCTGACTGTGTCACTGTTTGTAACACAATTTCATATCAATTTATAATTTAAAAAAAAAAAAAAAAATCAAAGATAATAATATGTAGATGTCATTATTAGTAAGCTGAAAAATAATCCACACACATTTTACATTAATTTATTATTTCCCAAGTTTACTACCGATGAAATATTTTTGTGTATTTCTTCTGCACGATTCATAGTAGTGGCGAGCCGAAAATTAACGTGTTTCTGTTTTTTTTTCCATGTGGATATCAATTACTTCAATGAGTGCCTGCGGTGTGGGCAGGGTGTGATGATGGTGCTCTGACGCTGCGAACTTGATGACGTGAATGCTGTTATGGAGGCGCGTGTGTACTTGCGGTGTCGGAGGCCACATTGCTGCGATGGGCGAGTGCTGGACTGTGGATGACATGGAGGCGCGTGTATACTTGCGGTGTCGGAGGCCATATTGCTGCGATGGGCGAGTGCTGGACTGTGGATGACATGGAGGCGCGTGTATACTTGCGGATTTGGAGGCCACATTGCTGCGATGGGAAAATACTGGACTACGAATATGGTGAAATCATTCATTAATTTATCTATTAAATTATGGGTTGATATGGAATCATGTACTTATTGCTCGGTCGAATAAGAATGTTTTTAATGGAATAAGGGCCGGTTGATTCAAATCAATGGTTATCGTAGCTTACGTTGACTTTTGTTAATTTACTAGTGTTGCTTCATGGTAAAAATAATGATCGACGCCTTCTTTGACTAACGCTTGTGGGCGCCATATTGGGAGGTTACGATCCGTCAAAATGTGTTGATGCAAACCAACCTAAGCTGTAAATTTAAAAAAATCGTTAAGACTGATTTTTAACAATTTCATGATTGGTTTTGAAATAGAATTTGTTTATTGAATTGAATTAGAATTAGCCTCTGTTATTTAAAGAGAAAGAAATCAATTCCATTGAAAAAACATTTTTTTTCGTATTGTCTGAGGAATAACGTGATTTTATAACATGATTTTGTAGGTAAATTTTATGTTTGATTATATTACGAAATTGATCGATCGAATTGAATGATGATTGAATACTGATGTCAACAATGTTGTGAATATAATGGACAATATCAAGGTTGAAATGAAAAACTGGCTGTTAGTTGACAAAGTTATTTTAGTCGCCACCGAGTTTCTTACTGGTTTCTTGTCGCTAGATCGTGAACGAAGGTGGTTATGCAACTGGTATTGTGAAAGATATATATGATTTTAGTTGTTGTGAATGAAGGTGGTCACTCAATTGATAATGAGAGAGATATGTATGATATTAGTTGTGATGGACGAAGGTAGTCCACAAATGTTATTGTGAAAGTTATGTATGATTTTAGTTGTTGTGACCGACATTGTGAAAGTTAGAGTTAAGTATTAGGATTACTGATTGTAAACGTGAAGTCTTCACTTGTTTGTTGTAATCTCAGTTCAATAATGTGAAGGTTACCTGGCTGCTTCACAAATATCCGATTGCATAGTATTCCTTTTATGATCAAAACTCCCAATAAACTAGTTTATCTAAACTATTATAAAAAGGTATATTTGCTTAAAAAAAGAAAACATAATTTTTCACTGTAAAATCAATTTTATGTGGGCTATTCGTTTAACATTCTTTTAAATATATTGTAGTTACAATTTGGTATTCTGACTGACTGTTCTAACAATACACAGCTGGACGAATCGGGCTGAAATTTAAAGATTATGACGTGGACATCTGTACATAGCTAGGAAATGATTTTAGAAAGTACAAACCCTAATAGGGGATAACCGGATGCCCATAAAGATCGAAGGCAAGGTATAGAAAACGGCAGTCTGACCTGCAATGCTTGTACGGCACAGAGTGCTGGGCAACCAAAAAGACTCGCGAATAGAAATCGCGTGTTAACGAAATGAAGATGCTTAGATGGGTGCCCAATGAAACTAGACTCGATAAAGTGCGGAATGGGCAGATCAGAAGAAGTTTTAAGGTTGCCCCAATAACGGACAAAATGGTAGAGGGTCGTTTACGTTAGTACACATTATGCGGCGAGAAGAGAATCATGTTGTGTGGAGAGTATTGGCAGAACGCGAGGCGGAGAGGGTACCCTGCAGCCACGTGGCGGACAACTGTAACCTGATATGGAGCGCGAAGCAGTTTCAGCAGCAGACAACCCAAGACAGAATATATTGGCGCAAGCAAATGAGAAGAACTGACTCCAAATAATGGAATAAGTCTAGAAGAAAGAGAAAGAGAATCACTAAGTGGATAAGATAAGGGTTTGAAAAAGGAAATTTTAACTCAAGCTGCAGAATTATTACTTTTTGCTACGGAACCTAATTTCTGATGTTATTAACTAAGCAACGGGAAAATGAGATTTTTTTTGCAACAATCACTAAATATTTCAAAGAAAGCGTCAAGTAAAGAAAAACAAACTACTTCTCCTACTGATATAATATATCACCATCAAATTTACAAACTTAGCCACAGTGTTTACAACTCACCAGTATTTCACGTTTTAAAGCTTCATCATAATATAATATACCTCATTTAAAGGAAGAGCACCATTCGAATTTATGCAGTTAAATCGATTTTTTTAAAGTTCTATATGTATTAAAATCTTAGGTTAGGATTCAACATAAATATTCAAAAGTAGTTATGCTATTTTGGGCTAATATACCTTCATTCCATTTATTATTTATTATTGCTTTCATGTACAATGTTCATAATACAATCATAGAGACATGAGGCCCCATCATGGTATTGCAATATCGAATATTTTATACAATCAATTAAACTTATAATGTCAACTTAATTTATAAAAATTTCAAATCAAAAATTAATTCAATAAATTTATAGGTACATAATATTATAGACTTTCACCCTTAACATAAAACTTAATTAACATACTAAGAAACTGTAACGGTTTTGGTAAATTGAATTTAAACATGGCATGGCGGTTAGTATAATATGATATTTTTAAAAGTCATTATAATCGTATTTAAAAGTCATATTATGTCCATGGAACTAATTCTATTACGTCTATGAGTATATTCTATTACGAGTAATCGAGCAAGTAGTCAAATAACCAGTTAAATATTAAGTCAAATAATCACACAATAAAATAATAAATAATAAAAATCTAGTCATGTCTGTATTTTGTACGATTAGAATTAGTTAAATTAAAATATGGTTGAGATTTCGGTGGCCATGTACTACTTTTTACTAATTTTGGTGATCGTTTGCTATTTTTGGTGATCGGCTAAACATTTGCCCTTGGGGGTTTCTAATATTTAGGGGCCATAAATCTGATGATAATATTGGGTGAACATTATAGAACGAGTTGTAAATTATACATGTTTCGCTGTACTTTTAATACGCTGAGTTGTATTTACTTAAATAAATAAAAAAAACAATATTTATTTGCAAGATTATGGGTACAGATTAGGTCTTAAAGTGGTAATTTCACTAACATATTCTACCAAATATTCTACCAAATGGTGTGCAAATTGTTTCAAAATAAAATTTACGATTAAATTACATTACATTCGATAAAAATAGCACTAACTTACTCATTTAAAATTATTAAAAACGTTTTAAAAAAAAATGTTAAATGTCACCGAAAAAAAAATATAATTCGAAGAAATATAGCGGATACGATAGTATTTTTCAGACTTACTTTGATAGTGTCTGACTTAGTGATTTGGAGGAGTTTTTGGTGGCGAGTAGTGCTATTGAGAGTGGAGGTTTGTTTAATTAGCACCCGTTTGAAATTCGTAACAACGCGGTATCGGTGACGCGAATCCACAAGTTTACTCCCGACTAAAAAGTGCTCAACGCGGCTGAAGAAGATTTCACTTCAAAAAAATAGAACGAAGCGAAAGAGAACGTATTATGTTTATACGTAAGCCAATCGGTAGATTAGCCTTAGAGATAGCTTCTAAGTTTTGTGATGATTAGAGTTAAATACAAATAAGTTTTGTGAAAGTTAGATTTTAAGAGAAAAGCTTTATGACGATTAAGTGATTTGAGTCCTGAGATGACTCCTAAGTTTTGTGATGATTAGAGTTAAATAGAAATAAGTTTTGTGAAAGTTAGATTTAAAGAGAAAAGCTTTATGACGATTGAGTGATTTGAGTCTTGAGATGACTCCTAAGTTTTGTGATTATTAGAGTTAAATAGAAATAAGTTTTGTGAAAGTTAGATTTAAAGAGAAAAGATTTATGACGATTGCGTGATTTGAGTCCTGAGATGACTCCTAAGTATTGTGATGATTAGAGTTAAATAGAAATAAGTTTTGTGAAAGTTAGATTTTAAGAGAAAACTTTTATGACGATTGAGTGATTTGAGTCTTGAGATGACTCCTAAGTTTTGTGATGTTTAGAGTTAGATAGAAATAAGTTTTGTGATAGTTAGAGTTAAACAGTAAAGTTTTGTGACGATTGAGTGATTTGAGTCTTAAAATGACTCTTAAGTTTTGTGGTCTTTGTGATGATTGAGTGATTCGAGTCTAATAGATGACTCCTAAGTTTTATGATGGTTAGAGTTGATGAGAAAAGTTTTGTGATTTTAGTGTTTTCGTGATCTTGGAGTCCAGTCTAAGGTGTATCCTAAAGTCTTCGAGATTTTGGAGTAAAGTTTTGGAGATAAGCAGTATGTGTGATGAGCAGCCGATCTTGCGGTGTCTTGAGATTTTGGAGCTAAGTTAGGGGGATAACCAGTATGAGTGATGAGCAAATTAGCTTTAAGGTATTTCTGATTTTATTTTATGTGTTTAGAAAGCTTTGAGAAAGCTTGGAAAATAATTATGTAATTTGAGATAAATCATAATTATTGATACCATCAGTGCAAAATATCAATAGTGAAACTAAAATCATGATGACGAATTTTAATAAAAAAAATTGTTCTTAGTCACTTATTGTTGAGTGATGGAATCAAACTAAATTACAATGGATTTTTGGATCGAAATTATGCATACTATAATTAATAAAAAACACTTGGATTTCCAAAAAAATAAATAAAGATATCATGTCAATAGCAATTGGAGGACCAATTAAATGATCAGATGGCCGGAACAATTACCATTTACCGATAAAATTACTAATTTTTTTTTCCATTCTGCAGTTTCTTGCCGGTTCTTCTCTGTAGAGTATAGGTTCCGAACCGTTGGTAGATTCACGCGAGGACTCGTCTAAACAGGACGGCCGAGCTGTTAGCGTTTATGAATAATAAGAGCTCATTTGACTTTAAATTGAATCAAGAAATATAATATCATGACAAAAACGTCAATAAACTAAATGTGTCTTCTATAAATAAGATCGCTTGGCGGTACTTGAGTCATTCTTTATCTGTTAGTGAAAGTGTAATTATTATTGTCACCAGTAATTGTGATTGGTGTTTCGGGTTAACTAAATCGCATTATATGTACTTAATAACACATGAAATAACCGAACGTGGAATTATACTATACGAAGCATCATCTGTGTGTATTATTTACAAGAGTTTCCTGCCTTCGTGTAACACTATGGACTGATAAGTAATATTATTCTAACTTAAACTTATCAATCAAATAAATATTATAAATGCGAAAGTTTGGATGGATGTATGGATGTATGGATGTTTGCTACTGAATCACGCGCCAACGGCTGAACGGATCTGGCTGAAATTTGGCACCCTATATTACATTAAGACCTAATGAAAACCCAGAGGAGATTGACCATGGATGGTATCGCTGCAACCTAAGTTGTGTCAGTACTTTAAGAAATCATTAATTCCTTTCTTTAATTCAAAAGATTCTTGCAAATATTACGAATTAACCAACTAAAGCTATAAGTAACTAAACAACTAACCAAATCAAACTTAATCACCGTAACATCATTAACTACCTACTGATTTTTAGGGTTCCGTAGCCAAATTTATAGATTCCTTATAGATTCGTCATGTCTGTCTGTCTGTCTGTCTGTCTGTCCGTCCGTATGTCACAGCCACTTTTTTCCGAAACTATAAGAGCTATACTGTTGAAACTTGGTAAGTAGATGTATTCTGTAAACCGCATTAAGATTTTCTTACAAAAATAGAAAAAACCAATATATTTTGGGGGTTCCCCATACTTAGAACTGAAACTCAAAAAAATTTTTTTCATCTAACCCATACGTGTGGGGGGGTATTTATGGATAGGTCTTCAAAAATGATATTGAGGTTTGTAATATGATTTTTTTCTAAACTGAATAGTTTGCGCGAGAGACACTTCCAAAGTGGTAAAATGTGTGTCCCCCCCCCCTGTAACTTCTAAAATAAGAGAATGATAAAACTAAAAAAAATATATGATGTACATTACCATGCAAACTTCCACCGAAAATTGGTTTGAACGAGATCTAGTAAGTAGTTTTTTTTTAATACGTCATAAATCGTAAACCGCAATTTACCTTTCATTCAATCAACCCAAATATTTAAAATAAAAATATTTTTAATAATTTAAAACTTACTACAGGTTTGTACGGAACCCTCGGTGCGCGAGTCCGACTCGCACTTGGCGGGTTTTTTATTGTTGTTTGGTACATTTATTGTTGATGAGTTGATTTGAGTATTTCTCTGTTCTTGCGTCTGAGGAACTGTTTAGAACATTTACTTATTTATAAAAATAAATTAAAATTAAAATAAACTTAACGTTTATGTATTTGAAGAAAACAAAAACGCGGCAAATTCCTACACTAATATTTTTTTGTCGTAAAAGCAAAGGCATCAAGCTCATACGGCCTCGTCGATTTTCGTAATTTTATATAATAATCATAACTGCATAATAAATGCGTATTCCTTTTTCAAAAAGATGTTTAATGCTTTATAAACAAACTCAATGGTGTATAAACACAGATGTAGTTCAGTATCGGTAAGTATTCCAAATTTAAATCACATTCTCCCCCTAGAGGATGAATGAAATTCAGTACAATTTTCTTTCCCTGTTTTTAACAGATTAAAAATGACTATTGTTATGTTCGCTTTTTGTGGCATAGAATGTCACTTTTTTGAGCAAGTGGTACGAAAAATATATTTATAAAATTACGCGGACTTCCAAGTCCCAGGCGTCATCAATCAAATCAAAATATAAATATTATAAATGCGAAAGTTTGGATGGATGGATGGATGTATGGATGTTTGTTACTCAATCACGCGCCAACGGCTGAACGGATCTGGCTGAAATTTGGCACAGAGATAGAATATAGTCTGGAATAGCACATATAGGCTACTTTTTATCCTGGAAAATTAAGAAGTTCCCGCGGGAACCAAAATAACCTCAAATGCATGTTTGTTACTCAATCACGCCAGAACGGCTGAACGGATCTAGATAAAACTTGGCACAGAGATAGATTATAGTCTGGACTAACACATAGGCTACTTTTTAACCCGGAAAATTAAAGAGTTCCCGCGGGATCCACAAAACCTCGATCCACGCGTACGAAGTCGCGGGCATTAGCTAGTCATGAATAAAAAGCTTACGTAGGTATACTTAATTAAAAAAGGAGGTCAAAGTTAAACACACTTCTTTGATTTCAGATATGATAAACACCGTTACAATAAATCCAATTACGTTAAAATAAATAAAAAGAAACAATAAAGACAGCTAAAAATTTACACCAAAACAAAAAAAAATTTAGATGCCTCCAAACATTACTCCACCCAACGCAGAATTTATTTCACTGCGAATTAAATGCTAAAACTGACCTTTTTATAATTTAATTGTATCTTTTTTCAGCCTCGCGTATAATTGGTGCCATATTTTGTTTCCGCTCTTTGTTTAAGGTTCAAGACACATGAGCGCTTATTTAAACGCGCTTTTCTCTAGCGTTACCTCAGCAGACGTAGTTTCGATGTCATCGTTGGATCCGCATTTATTAGTATACACATCATCACGATTATGGGATTCAGCGTTCTGATACGAAGCTTTGTGAAATTGATTAGAGATCAATGGACCGTATGGATTATTAAGAACTGAAAATTGTAATACCTCTCCCAAATCAGTAGTCTTGGTCTAACACTGAATCAAAGTAAAAATCAAAAGATCGTTTATTCAAACAAATTTTTACAAGAGCTTTCCTCAAGACAATTTACCACTGGTTCAAACTTCAAATGCGCGAGAGCAAACCAGCAGAAATCGCGTCGGGTGCTCCTGTAACAAAATAACAAGCAAAAATCTAGTAACTAATATAATTACTATAGTGAAGGAATTGAACTATTTAGGCAAATAATTTTTTTGTGTGTGTTTCAGCTCTAAATGGTAAGCAAACGATAGAAACCGCGCACGCTCTACAATTGCTAGTGTGGTCAGGCCCTATATTAAATGGGTCTGACATTTCAGGCCGTTATGATGACTGGCACGCTTGCGTCTACCCAAAGATCTTAACGGATTGTAAAGATAAATTAATTTATCATTTTCTTTTGTTGAAACACTCGATCTGTTGAAAGGTGAGATGAAAATAATTATGTTGTTTTGTTGTACTACAACGCGTTTCTTGAATAGCTGATTCTTGGTTCCATACTTGTATACATATCCATACTAATATTATAAATGCGAAAGTGTGTCTGTCTGTCTATCTGTCTGTCTGCTACGCTTTCACGGCCTGTTCAACCGATTTTGATGAAATTTGGTTGAAGGGATTGGTTGTATCCCCGGGAAGGACATAGGCTTTTTATCCCGGAAAATTAAAGAGTTCCCGCGGGAATCAAAATACCTTAATCCACGCGGACGAAGTCGCGGGCATCATCTAGTTATAAATACGAAAGTGAGTCTGTCTGTCTGTTACCCATTTACGAAACCTACATTTAATCGATTTTGAGGACATTTTGTAAGTACCTACAGAGGTTGGTTAAGTCCAACCTGGGAGGGAACTATTAATTACAAGACAGCCCAAAAAAGACTAAAATGTTTCAGGGTTTATGATTGTATGTGTGTATTTGAGTTTCTTTATTCCTCCATAACATTTAAAAGAACAGATTTGGACGTATATATGAGTTATGGTTACTATTAGTCCTTACATCTGACTATATTTTTTTTTGAAAAATATTCAATATTTTAGTCGTGTTTTTCTAAAATGTTTTTAATAATTATGTTCACTCGTCCCAGACGATCATAGAATTCCTGAGACATTATTAAAAAAACCTAAATCCACGCGTACGAAGTCGCGTTCATCATTCAGTATAACAATTCGTTAAACTTAGCTAATAATCCATTTAATTTGTCAGCAAAAGAAAGCATGAATTATCATTGGACGGCTCAACATTATACTATCGGCCTACGATCCGAATAAATCTTCCTAAGTGACTTCCCTAGAACAAATTATTCAGGTTCAAAAGATAACTCTTAGAGGCATATTCCCTCTGCTTCCCGTTTCCCTTCGTTGCCCCTTATAAATCTTATTAATCCCGCTCTACTTAAAATTTTACTTTACGAATCGATTTAAAACAAGTTTCCTTATTCCATCGAAATAAAATAAAATACTTGGTAAGAAGTGTGAGGTTTTGTTTTTTTTACGTGTAGGGTTGATTTTACCAATTCGGCGGCGTAATTATTATATCTGACCCTACATTATAATATTAAATACCTAAATAAATTACCTATTAGTTCCATAATTTACGAAGTTAGTTAGGTCTTAGGTAGGTAGTACTTTTCCTTCGCTAGCTCGGTGAACTAATTTGTTAGTTATAACACAGAAGTAATTAGTAAGTCATAGTATAGAAGTTATAAGTCAACATTATTGTAAACATTATTATTTTATTAAATGGCCTTAATGCGAAGGACAAAGTCGTTAGAACTTCATCCGCCTGGATTTAAGTGTTTCTAAACCAAAAAATTAGAATATATAATGTAACTAGCTGATGTCCGCGACTTCGTCCGCGCAGATTGAGGATTTTTGGTTCCCGCGGGAACTCTTTCATTTTCCGGGATAAAAAGTAACCTATGTGTTATTCCAGACTATGATGTATCTCTGTGTCAAATTTCATAGAAATCTGTTCAGCTATTCTGCCGTGATTGAGTAACAAACATCAATCCATCCATCCAAACTTTCGCATTTATACCTAACTAGCTGATGCCCGCGACTTCGTCCGCGTGGTTTAAGTTTTTTGTTATTCCCGCGGGAACTCCTTAATTTTCCGGGATAAAAAGTAGCTTATGTCACTCTCCAGGTCCTCAACTATACCCATGCCAAAAATCACGTCAATGCGTTGCTCCGTTGCGGCGTGATTGAAGGACAAACCAACAAACCAACAAACAAAGTGACTTTCGCATTTATAATATTAGTATGATACTAGCGAATGCCCGCGACTTCGTCTGCGTGGTTTGACGTTTTTTGGTTCCCGCGGGAACTCTTTAATTTTCCGGAATAAAAAGTAGCCTATGTGCTATTCCAGACTATAATCTATCTCTGTGCCAAATTTCAGCCAGATCCGTTCAGCCGTTGGTGCGTGATTGAGTAACAAACATCCATACATCCATCCAAACTTTCGCATTTATAATATTAGTAAGAAGTAAGATTAAGTATAGATATAGAAAACAATGTTTTTGTCCCTAGAATGTTTTTGCTCTTAGCATTAACTAATTACTGAGCACAGCCAAGGTAAAAACATAAAATTCATTATTTCATGGGTCACGTGGCCTAACTCTGGTATCATAATTATTATTTTTAACAGTGACAAGGCTTAAGGAAGGCCTAACAAATGAGTACAATTAACCCTAAAATACGCAACGAGCTTAATATCCGAGTGTTGTCGGACGATAATAATAATTCCCCTAGGATATTGGGGGTATATGAGCCATAAAAAATATTACGCGCCCCGAAAGTGGTGATACTTTATGTTAAGGCTTGCACACATAATGCGTGAGGACGCGGCTGTTACTATACTACACGTACACTCTCTCTCTAAACAACCCATTGCCGGCTCACTACTGAATATGAGTCTCCTCTCGGAATGAGAAGATTTTGGCCATAATCTACCACGCTGGCCATTGGCAGACTTCACACATCTTCGAAAACATTATGAAGAACTCTCGGGCGTGCAGGTTTCCTCACGATGTTTTCCTTCACCGCAAGTGATATTTAATTTCTTAAAACGCACATAATTAACTTCGAAGAGTTGGAGATGCGTGCCCGGAGATCGAACTCGCGACCCCGGGTCATGAGGTCAAGTGTCCCAACCTATATGTTATCACCACTTCAACTTCACACTTACACTACTTTTTACATAATATCAAATTACATTTGCCAAAAATGATCCTATGTGACCTGACCTGCTAATAAATATATACCATTATCATAATATTATTTGTAGCGATCCGCTTCATCCAGCTGCATAAGGAAGTCCATACAAGAGACCTTGTAGTGTTATGGTAGGTATTATGAGCAGTCGTGGACGCCTATAGGTTGATGAAGACGTCGACGAGGAAGAAGAAATCATATCAACTTATACCACGTCATGTCAGTAAAATTTACTCAGGAAAATACGGTGTATATTGATTAATTTCCTAGCGATAACCTGCGGCTTCGCTCCCGCGGGGATTTGTTCCTTGTTCCCAGTATATATCACAAAGAGAACCTCAGTACATAATTTCTGCTTTGAAGGGATGGGCGTTGATGAATCACAGAGAGTTTATTCAGAACGGGTCGCATGGTCGGGTCGTTGCGGTCGCGCGTCTTTAACGTTTCGTCTGTACACGCCTTAAGATAATATTTACGTTACATTAGGACATTTCGCGTTATTAGTTGGGATATTCAGGCCATATCAGACTTTCATTAGGATCTATCATAATTCTTAATATAAACTAGGTAGGTATAATATTATGTACTTGATTTAGCTTAGAAGCACGTAGGTACTATAATTTTATTATGGCTCATAATATCTATTTAAAATATTTGGGGCTGCATAATTTTACCTGGATTCAAAATCATCTTTATTTGACAGCAATAGCTGAGTCCCTACCACTAAATGGGGAATAGGTAAGTTTTATTTTTTTTTATCCACTACAAGTTAGCCCTTGACTGCGATCTCACCTGATGGTAAGTGATGATGCAGTCTAAGATGGTAGCGGGCTAACCTGTTAGGGGCATGGCAGTTATATTAAATCCATACCCATAGAAACCGAATGGTTTCTACACGGCATCGTACCGGAACGCTCAATCGCTTGGCGGCACGTCTTTGCCGGTAGGGTGGTAACTAGCCATGGCCGAAGCCTCCCACCAGGCCAGACCAGGGAAAATTCAGAAATTATAAATTCCCAAATTGACCCTGCCGGGGATCGAACCCGGTACCTCCGCACGTTAAGGCAACAGCGCTACACACTGCGCCACGGATGTATGGAAGTGGATAAGGAACAAGATATTTTTGTCAAGCAGAATAATACAGTAAAGCATGTAAATGCGTAAAATAATTGGACGTAATTATTAATTATAAAATTCCCAATCTCTTTTTATTGAAAACATTTACTATGACTAACACTAAGAGATTGTTTTGTGATGGTTAATTCGATGCGTTGCAGCTAGCAGAGCTAGGAATTGTCGCATCATACTAATATTATAAATGCGAAAGTGTGTTTCTTTGTTGGTTTGTCCTTCAATCACGCCGCAGCACAGCAACGGACTGTCGTGATTTTTTGCACGGGCATTGTTGTTGACCTGAAGAGTGTCATAGGCTTCTTTTTATTCCGGAAAATTAAGGAGTTCCCGTAGGAATTAAACTTTTTACACGCGGTCGTACTCGCAGGCATCAGCTAGTTGGTAGGAATAATAGGCATGATGACAGTAACCAAGAATCAATGAAATTGTGAATTTATATAATGAAATAGGATTCATGGATTATAAAAAACGTATTTACTTTTCTATTTCGAGTGAGATTACTATTTATTTTGATAATATAAAACTATAAAATACAGCAATCCGCCATATTGGATAAAACACCAAGAAGCGAATGACGTCACAATTGTTTGTTTTCGAGCTTTGACAATCACACTATGTTTACTGCACACTGCACAGAGTACATTGGCAAAAACAATAGTGACGTCACAAACGACGCCATGACACCGCCGAACGTTTTGGCGTGAATTTTAAAATTTAAATTTCAAATGCCAATTTTATCTACCAAACTTTATTTTTTCTGCTGAAATAAGATATTTTTTCGAAATAGTAGATACTTCCGAACATAATCTGACCGTTTTTCAAAATCAGTCATCATGCCTATTACTGAAATAAGGGTGTAGTCACTCTGTAAAAGTTACTTTTATACCATTTTGGTACGAAACCCCAAAAAATCTTTAAGATAAACATTCGAAACGGTGAGAATAACGCACGAATAAACTAGACTGAGAATTGATATTTCGTGGAACAGCAGATTCGAAGAATCGTGAGATATACGAGAGTCACGGAGCGTTTTCTCGCTGCCTTTTACTGCCGCTTGGTTGTAGTAAAGTTTTGCGCCACGATAAAAACATACGTGACTGTGTATTTTAATGCGGTTGCTATGGAGCACCGAATTAATTTCGGGGAAAAGGTTAGAATTTTTCTTTCATTTTGCATAGGTATGTAGGATGTCTTATCTAACTACTAGATGATGCCTGCGACTCCGTCCGCGTGAATTAAGGTTTTTTTGATTCCCGCGGGAACTCCTTAACTTTCCGGGATAAAAATGCCTAAAAAGTATATAACCTATCCCTTTACCAAATTTCAGCAAAATCGGTTAAAAAGATTGGCCGGGAAAGTGTAGCAGACAGACAGCCAGACAGACAGACGACACACTTTTGCATTTATAATATTAGTATGGATGGATGTACGTGCCTCACTAAACGTTGGCGTCATTTAATGTACTACAGCTTTATTGCCCACGCTTAAAGAAATACACTCAAATTGACAGAATTACCTTGACGTTCCTAAAATAAGTGTTAAAATTCTAAAACACGAAAGTCCACAATAATGAAACAATTTGGATTTCATTTATCTATCTTATTTAATTTTATAATAGATAAATTCTTTTTTGCAACACAAACATCTATAGGTATAAGTATATAAAATTCAAAGACCTAACTGACTGACTGACTGACTTATATATCAACGCACAGACTAAGCCGCTGGAGTTAGGAACTTGAAATTTTAACAGTAGGTTCCTTTTGTAACGTAAGCGCTCACTAAAGAAGGATTTTTCAAAATTGCACCCCTAAGGGGGTGAAATAGTGGTTGAAAGTTTGTATGAAAGTCTGTCATTTCTAAAGTTATATGAATGAAAATTGGTATATGAGCTACCGTTAAAAAATTAAGAAGTACGTGTTTCACAGTTTCTAAAAATTCTACCCTCGAGGGGGTGAAATAGGGGATTAAACTATGCGGACGAAGTCGCGGGCATCTACTAGTAAATATATAAAGTAAACACGTAGAAAGTACAGAAAACAAAGTACCCAAGGGCTATCTTATCACTAAAAGTGATTAGTTTATTCTCAGGAGTCCCCTAAAAATATTTCAAAATTCAAAATTAGCTCTAAAGAACCCCATTTCAAAATGGAATTTAAGAGAATAATACATATCATGGCACCTCATTCCTTCCACCATCCTGCCTCCTAATTGCTCTTTTCAATCTAATTCACTCGCTAATTGAGAGAGTCCTGAACGCACCTAATTAATTTAATACACGAAAACGCGTTCACGTCGCAACGAGCAAACTTTTCACCAGAAATTCGTATGAAGCGTGACTTGCTTCGAGCTGCACAAAAAAGAGACGGAATTTAATGAAGGAACCAGAAGTTTAATTCGCTATAATCCGCGGCAAAAGGAAAATCTATGTGGTACAGTGATTTTAGTGAAGTCTTGACTTCACAATCGTGCATTGTTGAGGCAACATCTCCTGAAGATGCTTAGGGTAGTTTTTGGGGGTATTCTGTGGTGTGGTAAAAAAAACTAATAATATAAAATCAATTTATATAAATAACCACATAGATTTTCCTTTTGTCGCGGATTATACCGAATTAAACTTCTGGTTCCTTCATTATGATGGACTTCCGCAAAGTAACGCCTGCCTCTATCCAATATACGAAATTTAATATCTGTCGAACGGCAAACAATATTCATTTCATCCGTGAATAAATTTAAGAGCTTCTAATTCTAGAAGCAAATACATGATAGCTTTGTAATTAGTGAGTGAGTGTTATATTTATCAATTCTAATCTATTGTCTGTAAGCTACAATTTTGTTTTTAAAAATAATATGAACCAATATCTGTACTAATATTATAAAGGCGAAAGTGTGTTTATTGGTCTACTACGCTATCTTTTCAACCGATTTTGATGAAATTTGGTACAGGGAAATAAAGCTAAAGCTTGTTCTAGAATAGATAAAAGTCGTAAGATGTTTAATTCTAACGCGTGGGGTACGAAGTTTGAACTTATAAACTGTACCTAACTACTAACCACTCGAATATTGTAGCTACCATAGAAAAACAGATCCTCTGTTCCGTGGTAGCTACGATACGGTACGCAGGCCTGCGTTACTACTTAAATTAAATTAAATAATATTTGACTTTGACTTAAAATCGTAATAAATATTTGACCAAGTGGTCTTATACCGCGTCCTTGGTTCTATACCAACCTCCTCCCCCTCCTCACCTCGGTATCACCTCCCCCTCAAAACCAGACGTGTTACTTTTGTTCACGTGAATAGAACACGTAAAGACGCATTCAGAGTGCTACTTTTAATTTTTTATTTCAAACGGCTTTCGTATCTATTTTTTGTTTCGTACAGACGTAGGTTTCATTTGAGCTCAGTCTTTCTCAAAAGAGGGGCTAAAATAAACACTGTTTCAGGGTGAATAGATTCACTTCAAAGTAGCTTTGGAAAAGTCGCTACATGTTATTTTGACTTGAAATTCCATTTAATTTCGTATGAAATTCGGGTTCTAGTGCTTATCGAAAAACATGTGTTAGACGAGAGAATATTTAAGAACTGACTGAATACGTATAAAAAGTACAAAACTATTTATATGTCACCGTAAGATTGTGAAAACCGTCAGATTGCAGTCTAGCGCTGTCGACAGTTAACAATCTTGATAGATTGTAAACTGTCGATAGATTGTGAACCGTTCAATGTTTTGAGTGTCAATTTTTGAAATATTCATTGTATTTACGTTTTCTTGTCTCTTTCTTGTAGGTTAGGTTAGGGTTCGTTATAAATAATCAGGATCTCTATAAGAACGATTATAAAACATAATATAGTAATATTAGTAAATTAAGGTAACTGAACGCATTTTTTATATTAGTGAAAGCATGCTTGATACATTTATTTATATTAATTATATAATTTATATTCATCAAAATACATTGCATAGTCATGGAAACATAAACAAGTGTTATCATGGAGATATAAAGCCAATAACGTAACGGAGGAAGTTTGATTTTACTCCCCATAAATTTTCATACCCCAGGCATATATAAATGTTGGGGCAGACGTGTTCTGGAGTGGAGACCGCGTCCTGGCAAGCGCAGTGTAGGATGACCTCCAGCTCACTGGTCCGATGACCTAAAGAAGGTGGCGGGAAGCGGGTGGATGAGGAAGGCAGAGGACCGTGTTTGGTGGCGCGCTCTCGAAAAGGCCTATGTCCAGCAGTAGATGCATACAGGCTGACGGATGGATGGATGGATGGGCTTAATATATGAAAATCGATTCTAAAGGAGGTAAACTCCAAAAGTCAATGGCACTCTACCATAATTATTTGCGCCTTACTGTGAACGCGTCTTTAGCATCAGCCGTAATTGAACCGATTACCACGCAAAGTGCTCTGTCAAAGTGTTACGGGCTTACACTAAATTAAGGATTTACATTACATACAAAATAGCTACCTGTATCAAAGGGAATTCGTTAACAAGAAATTGTTAGCCGTGCACTTACGTTTTCGAAAGTGAAAACACGTTTACAAGTCATTTCATCCTATTAGACACTGGTCTAACTGGACAACTGGTCTGGACGAACGAGTCTCCTTTAAGAATGTGAAGGGTCCACCACGCTAGCCAAGTGTGAACTGGAAGACTTCACATACCTTCGAGAACATTATGTAGAACCAACTAATACGTAATAGTCCACAGAATCGGTAATATTACCAATTCTGTGTACTATTACCTATTCTGTGGTAGAATTCTGTCTCATGCAGGCTACCTCACTATGTTATCCTTCACCGTTTAAAGCAAGTGATATTTAATTTCTTAAAACGCACATATATATATATCCGAAAAGTTACAGATGTGTGGGCCTGGGAATCACACCCACGACCTCCTGAAGCTAGGTGTTTATGGAGTTCATATAATATGCTTTTTGATATGCAGGCATCTATGAACTCCGATTATCCGTTTGACAAACGATTACGATTACGATTTCCTTACACAATCGGGGGGAATCTCTAAAAATTTTCAGATGAAATGACCATCGATTTACCAACTAAGGATACAACATTACCTACAAAATAATACTCAAAAAGCGTCCACAATCGCTTATACAATCGCAGCTATATATAATACAGACTGAGACACCAAACGGTTCACAAAAACCAACCATATAGATTCATACTTAGGGTTAAATCTTGTAATAAAAGTTCGACACATACGACATTTTGCAATGAATCAGCGGAAGACTTTCTGTGTTCCGAAGTAAAGTGATATAGGAGTCGACAAATTTGTATTTGATATTTTTTTTTTTTTTTACTTTATTGGTGATGATGATTTTATGAAAATTATCTTTATGTATTTGTGTGTTTATGTGTTATTATGTATTAAATATTTTATTTACGTATTTTATCTAAATATAACACAGTTACTTCTTGGCAGGATAAAAATTTCATTAAGTAGTAACATGTCGCGGGTTCGAATCCCTCTCACGAAATTCACGAATTGAATTCCATACTAATATTATAAATGCGAAAGTGTGTTTGTCTGTCTGTCTGTTTGTCTGCTACCCTTTAACGGCCCATCTTTTTAACCAATTTTAATGAAATATGGTATAGGGATAGATTACATCCCGGAGAAGGATATAGGCTACTTTTTTAACCGACTTTCAATAAAGGAGGAGGTTCTAAATACGGTGCGTATAAAAAAAATGTACACCGATTTCGAAGATCTGTCTGTCTGTCTGCTACGCTATCCCATCATTTCAACTGATTTTGCTGAAATTTGGTATGTAGTTTATATCCTGGGGAAGGATATAGGCTACGTTTTATCCCGGAAAATTAGGGAGAATCTAGTCTAGTTCTTAATAAATACAAAAACTAGTGACAAAAAATGAATAAAAGTACCTTGAAATATATTTAACTACGAGTACCTAACTTATAAACCTGTCTTTTAGAAGTATGCTTTTTTTCAATGTTTAATGTCTACATATAGTGTAGACATACATATACGTCTATATATTTTTCAATAATGGCCTTGCTCAAATCATATAAAGTTCGCGCGCGAGTTGAATGCAGAGTAAATGTATGGTGACACATATATTTATTCTGCATTCAACTAGCGCGCGAACTGTACATGGTGAAATTGTGTTCAAGTGTGGGCATCGGATATTGTAAATAAATTAATATTATTTTTTAATTAATATTATTACAAGAAACTGCAATATTTTTAAAGTTTGCGATATAGTTACCCAAAAATCGATAAAAAAAAATTGTTCAATAGAAAAAAAAATATGGCATCGTTCTTTAAGAGATTGACAACGGTTTCTTTTTCTATGATGATTATCATAACTGCCAGATATCGATTTTGAAAGAATTATTTCTTATCTAAGGAATTCGACACTTCGACGACAAAAATGGGCACTTTAATTGTACCAGCTTACAACTTCAATATAAGAAAAATAAAAAATTAACTACTCCATATTTTTTGTATCCATTTCGCTAAGACGCGCCTCTATCGCGTTCTCTATTGGCCCGTAAGCGTGTGAATGCGATAGCTGCTCATTTGAAATATTGTAATTATGATGACAAAATAATTAATTTAGGTAAGATTGTGTGATTATTTCGCTAGTATACCGTAAAGTAAATGTATATAAAGTATTTCCTAACCTAAAATATGATACTCCATCGTTTTTTTCGCATCTTTCGGATTGTTTTTGCACTTTTTTACGGAGCAAAACGGCATGTTGTCGCTTGGTGTACTCATGCGCGACTGAGGTGAGAACTGTTCATATTATCTATTTATGAACAGTTTGACCGTGCCGTTTTTTGCGCTTCGATGGTGCGTCTAAGGTATTGGTAAGTCAATGGAAATGACTCTAAACATTTTCAGACTGCGTCCCGTAATATACTTCTTTTTACGTTAGCGTTTACTACTGTTAGCGTTTATGAATAACTAGATGATTCCCGCGACTTCGTCCGCGTGGATTTATGTTTTTTGGTTCCCGCGAGAATTCTTCAATTCTCCGGGATAAAAAGTAGCCTATGTCCTTCCCCGGGATACAACCTGTCCTTGTACCAAATTTCATCAAAATCGGTTGAACAGATAAATTTTTTTTATTCCCGCGGGAACTCTTCAATTTTCCGCGATAAAAAGTAGTCTATGTCCTTCCCTGGGATGTAACTTATCTCTGTACCGAATTTCATCAAAATCGGTTGAGTAGTTGGGCCGTGAAAGCGTAGCAGACAGACAGACAGACAGACAGACAGACAGACAGACAGACAGGCAGACAGACAGACAGACAGACAGGCAGACAGACAGACAGACAGACTTATGTATAATATTAGTATGGATATTAGTATGGATAAGAGCTCATTTGACTTTAAATTAGATTCAAGAAATATATGCCATGACAAAAGCGTCATTATACTAAATGTGTCTTCTTTAAATAAGATCGTTTGGCGGTACTTGGGTCATTCTTTATCTGTTAGTGAAAGTGTAATTGCTATTGTCACTATTAACGGTGATAGGTGTTTCGAGTTAACTAAATCGCGTTATAAGTAATAAACACATGGAATATCTAAACGTGGAATTATACTATACGAAGCATCATCTGTGTGTATTATTTCTACGAGTTTCCTGCCTTCTTGTAACACTACGTTACGTTTTTTCCTTACGTTGGAACGGTGAAGTAAAAAGAAGTGTAAATAATTCACGCGGATCTGCCCCCCGATCCGCCGTTAATGATGTCACGCATTATAAAGCAAGCACAAAGTGCAGACGCAATTGAGATTTACGCGTGCCCTTTAATTAGAAAATTTGCTGCAAACCCATGATTGATAATAATGAATGGACAAGGCTTTAAATTATAGACAGATAGATAGATAGATTAAGTTTTATTTGTTCACGTCACATTAAATTGCATGCTTACAAAAATAAATAAATCTATTTATGATTCAACTTATACAAAAATGAATAAGGCTCGCCATAAACTCAGCGCTGCAGCTTGCTGCGACTTTGTGCAGCAAGCTGCAGCGCTGCTTTTCAGGAGGAACCTTAATGTCCTATTGCTTTCGACTAATTAGCCTCTTATTACTACAATATATAAAATTAATATTTACTTGACAATCTAATCTATAAATTATAAATAAAATCTATAAAATATAAAGCCGTTCATGGATCGGGTCGTACCGAGGCTGAGCATCTGTCATAATTGAATAACATACGGTTCTTCTACTTATTTGACCATCATTTTTGTCCCGTCGAATGTATCGATGGCGACGTCAACGGCAGATTTCTGCTTGCCACTTTTCCTGTTATTTGTTTCCTTTTCATGTATTATATCACGGCAGTGCACGGTAGCAGTATTTTAATGTAGCATTTAAATTTTATAATTTAAATCTAGCTAAGTATAATAATTAATACACATACTTACACAATCTTTGCAATACATAAAGGCAATAAATAAAGCGATCATATAATTTAATTCAGGTTATTTAATATGTGGATTCGTTAATTATATAGGAGTGTGGAATTTTTCATACCTTCAAGATCGAGATTGTAGAACCAGAAGCAGGTGGGTACAACGTCAAACATAATGGCGGTCGTAACTCGAGCAGCGTCGTAATAAACGTCGACGCGTAATTACAGGCGAGCCAATGCCGCGTCCGAGCGCTTAAAACTTTCAGTGGCTCGTTGTAGTGTGTGGTTAGTATGTTGTAGGGCTGCCAATTTCTACAGTTTTGCTTTTGAGTTTTTTTTTGCCAGAAGAAAAGTATTTACTACCATTTTATCCTATGAGCACGACTTTACCCGTGTTATGTTTCAGATTTTTTCCAATTCTCTTTGATCAATATCCCCAGATATTCGTTAAGCAGATAACCAAGTCAGTGGCTTATGTGTGGTTACTGGTTACTAGTATTAAGTCCTTGAGATGCCGAGAGAATTGCCACAACAGGTTGCGTGGTGAGAGGCTTCGGTCGTGACTAGTTACCACTCTACCGGCAAAGAC
This sequence comes from Erebia epiphron, assembly GCA_963932025.1. Lineage (NCBI taxonomy): Eukaryota > Metazoa > Arthropoda > Insecta > Lepidoptera > Nymphalidae > Erebia > Erebia epiphron. Next base: position 3,458,027 of record OZ009947.1, on the reverse strand, counting down.
GTGCCGTCAAATACGTTTTTAAGCATATTTGATTGTATATTACACTAGCTGACGCCAGCAACTTCCCGCCGGAACTCTGGTAATTTTCCGGCATAAAAAGTAGCATAAGTGTTATTCCAGACTGTAATCTATCTCTGTGCCAAATTTCATCCAGATCCGTTCAGCCGTTCTGGCATGATTGAGTACCAAACATCCATCAATTCAAACGTTCGAATTTATAATATTAGTACAGATATAGATAGCGTTAGATAGTGCACAAACATCGAGAGAGCGATGGATTCGCGCCAAATTTTGGCACATATAAGCCTTGCTACGTGCCGCTGTGTTTAGGTCACGCAGTGCTATAAAAACGTTTATCTACTCCAGCATCGAAAAGTTCCAATTTCGAATTTGACAACTATATCGAATTGAACCCTCTTTCGTGTTTGCTTCTCATAACGATACAGTTCGTTGTATGGGAGCTGTATCGTTATGAGTCGTAGCTGTATCGATATGGTTATCTTCATAAATAGGATATCTATAGCTTAGCGGCTCTGGGTTCTGACACTTTTGGTTTTTATTAATTTATAAAGTAAAAAATTATAAAGACGTCCTTGTCGTAGATAAAATCTTGTATGCAACTGTACGTAATTAGTCATTTTAATTCTCGTACTATCCTATTTTGATACTCGGCAAGCCTCGTATCAAAAAACAGCACTCTAATTAAAATGACCCTCATTACGATACAGTTGCATAAATAGCTATTATGTTCATTCGAACGCGTGACAACCCTAACGTAAGCGGATTGATGTACATTTGTAATTCAAAAGCTTATTATGTTTGTACATAATTCTTTCTTGTTGACCTTTTTGGGATTTGGTTACTAAAACAATCCAGTTTTCTAATTACACTTCCGCTTAATAAATTGCTTTTTCCACATACCTACTTACAGAGCTTTCTTTGGCTTTGGTTTAAGATTTTTTTATTCCCGCGCGAACTCATTAATTTTCTAAGATAAAAAGTAGCTTATGTGTTATTCCAGAATATAATATTTTTCTGTGCCAAACATTCAGATCCGTTCAGCCGTTCTGGTGTGATTGAGTAACCAAAAATCCTCAATCCACGCGGACGAAGTCGCGGGCATCAGCTAGTATGATATCTATCTCTGTCCGTTCTATAGGACTCACCAAGTTTTGAAAACCTCACCCCCGCCTCGTGCCAACTGTACAACTTTGTCGCTCTCACTTTTCGAGTCATTCTGTCGAATATGTGTTTAATGTATGGATGGTACAGATTTGCATATTTGCTCAAAAGTTTCGGGTAAACGTCCCTTGTGAGTGACAACTTTATCTATTCGAGTGGTAATTTGCTTTCTACTTTTACATTTTTATAACCATTTTTTACTCAAATTATAATTTTTGCGTTATATAACATTATAGAAGTACTAGCTGATACCCGCGACTTCGTCCGCGTGGATTGAGGAGTTTTAGTTCCCGCGGGAACTCTTTAATTTTCCGGGATAAAAAGTACCCTATTATTTAATCCGGACTTCTAACTTTACGTCTGCAAAATTTCAAAGCAATCGGTTCAGTAGTTACGGCGTGAAAGCGGAACAAACATACAAACAAACTCACTTTCCCATTTATAATATTATAGTACCTAGCATCTACTAGGTACATGAAATTTAGTCAGTACCCATTGTTTCTAGGGTAATAATAGTCAGAAATAGAATCAATCGGTTTCTTCGCAAATAAGTGGTATCAAATAAAATATTATATATATATGAATATATATTATAATCTTATATATAAAATTCTCGTGTCACAATTTTCGTTCCCATACTCCTCCGAAACGGCTTGACCGATTCTCATGAAATTTTGTGAGCATATTGAGTAGGTCTGAGAATCGGCCAACATCTATTTTTCATACCTCCACGCGGACGGAGTCGCGGGCATCAGCTAGTAAACTATATATATGGATATATATACGGATTACTTACTATAGAAGATGTCCGTGACTTCGTACGCGTGGATTAATGTCTTGAATTCCCACGGGAATTCCTTTGTTTCCCGGGATAAGAACTCCTTAGATGCTCCCCCTCTCCAGAAGATGTAACCTATCTCTATACCAAATCGGTTGAAAAATGGGCCGTGAAAGCGTAGGAGACAGACACACAGTCACTTTGTAATAATAGTATAGAATTATGAATTACACCTATGTTAGGCTATCATATTCACTATCTTTATTTCGTTTCATAATTTCTATCATTGAAATTCACTTTTTCGAATAATTTTTTTTTGCCTTTGACTTTGAATATTAGCAAATCAAGAAGTTCTTTTTATTTTTTATTAGCTACAAATGAGTTACAAAAGTCAGGCAGGCGTCTACGATACGTCTGTGTTCGTTCTAAGTTGGCAACTACCAAAGTTTTATCTTATGTTAACAGTGAATAGTTCCACTCGAACTCGTAACGGACAAAGTTTTAACAATCAAAGACTTGTGCCAGACATGGAACTGTGTCACACTCATTCACTACGGATCACTTTATTTACTAGAATGTACGTGTTTGGATGTAAGATTTGACCACATAAAGTATTATACTTTCCTTATAACGAACACTAGACGATGCCGCGACTTCGTCCGCGTGGAACGTGTTTTTAACCCGTGGAAATTCTTAAATTATCCGGGATGGCGTATGTCCTGTCCCGGGATGCAACCTATATTTCTATAACGTCAGTTTTTAAAATATGTGCCGTCAAAGCTTAGCAAACAAACAGACCGACACACTTTCGCATTTAATATATTGGTATTGAAATAATAGCGTTAGTAGTCTAAGAAATTATTATTAACTAGACGATGCCCGCGACTTCGTCCGCGTGGATTAAGATTTTTTTATTCCCAAGGGAACTCTTTAATTTTCTGGGTTAAAAAGTCCTTTCTCAGGATGTAACCTACCTCTATACCAAATATCATCAAAATTGATTGTACAGATGGGCTGTGAAAGCGTAGCAGATAGACAGACAGACACACTTTCGCATTTATAATATAAGTATATGGATGAAGCGGGCACAAGTGAAAAAATTTAAGGTAAATAGGTCCAAATACCAAATATTTAATGGATTGCTATTGAAATCTGAAGTCTTACAAAATGTACCAATATTCTAACTTGGAATCTTGAAGACTTTTATCTTATGGTACCAGTGAATGGCAGTTCCCTTCTGACTGTAAACAGACAAAGTTTTAACAATCAAGCACTTGTGCCAACAGTGGAACTTTGTCGTTGTCAATGTCTGCTTCTAATAATGGCGAACTTTGCTGGTATTTGATAATCATATTTTGCTAAGCCGTGATAGCGAAGTGGTTGAGACGTTGGTACTAATCGGGGGTCGGGGATTCGATCCTCGGGCAATCACTTCGGACTTTTCTGAGTTATGTGCGTTTTAAGAAATTAAATATCACTTGCTTTAACTGTGAAGAAAAACATCGTGAGGAAACCTTTTTTTATCCGCTATAAGTTAGCCCTTGACTACGATCTCACCTGATGGTAAGTGATAATGCAGTCTAAGTTGGTAGCGGGCCATCCTGTAAGGGGCAAGGGCATCGTACCGTGCCGTGTAGAAAACGATGTATACGTCTTTGTCGGTAGGGTGGTGACTAGCCACAACCGAAGCCTCCCGCCAGGAATAACCTCATCTGCATGCCTGAGAGTTCATGATAGCATTCTTAAAAGATAAAGGAAGTTTTCACTAACGACTCTTTCACTGATTGACGATAACATATTATTATAATATATTTTATGTAGATATTATAATCTAAAAAAAAATTGGTTGTCTGTAAAGTCGGTTTACTGACGATAGTTGAACATGACAACGCAGACGCATCGCTCACTCAAGTAGGAGAGAGACGGATGTCGAACGCTGCCGAACGCAAAGGCCGATTGTGGCTCTTTGTCGCTCGTTCCGCGCTCTCGCTTGCACTTCAAGCCTTACATGGAACGCCTCAGAGCGAGGTAACGCCGCTTACGTCATCTTTTTTCGTGCGTGCAGCCGGCTATATCGAATTATAAGACGTTGTCACGTCAATAAGTGCACGGCATAATATAAGTTGAGCGCAAACTCGCCAACAAACTACATGTCTAGTTTGGCGAGAAACAAGATTTTGTATTTTTTTTTGTGCATTTCATAAAAAAAAGATGTGTGAAGTCTACCAATCCCTTTTGGAACATGGAGACGTGGTGGACTGTTCAAACGTGCATTCGCCGTTTTCCATTATCCAAAATTTTATATGCTAATTATTATTTTATTATAATCCATTTTAAGAATATCTTTTAAAACATTGGAACTTCAATAACAGCACCGAATTATGGAGCTCAGTATTTTTAAAGAAGAAAGCAACATTTAACTTTCTATCTTCAGGTATCGATCGGCCGAAGGCAGGTCACATCGCATGCCCTATATTTCCTACTTTGTTTGCATTGCAGATATGCTGTTACAATAACTTAGGCTGGTTTTGTGGCACTTAAAAGATTCAGCCACGATACGCTGGACTACTCATTGAATAAATACGACGTGCATTTTAACGGTGATGTCTGAACTTTGTACCCAAGTTTATCAGGATTTAATACGGGTGTATTTGTCTTTATTCCCGATGAAGTCTATAACTGTTCAAATTCAATATTTTTTTAAGTGAAACTTCTTTAGCTCCGTTGTGATTTGAACATTCGATGAAACGAAAAAGATGGAACATAAAAAACGACACCAAAAAGAGACAAATATATTCATAAATAGGATTTAGCCTGCGATATAATGAGATAGAATACAAATTATATTTATCTTATTCTGTCGTAGGCTACTTTTCTGAAGTTTCACTTCTGCCGTATGTGAATTGCACACACACTTTTTTATTCAAATTAACTTTCTAACAATGCTTTTGAATCGTTGAATGTAGATTCATTTACAAGGTTAAATGCAAGTTACATTATAGCACTGTTATGTGATATATATTTTAATACCTCACAGGTTTAGTGGCTAGCTTATTTGGCTACCAACAATAGGGTCTCGGGTGTGATTATCGGGTCGGGGAAAAATAAAAGTTACGTACCTAGTTCACTTTATAACGTAACTTGCTTAACCTTGTATTGTACGCGAAAGCTTATGTACGTGTCACCATACATAAGATCTGCATTCAACTCGCGAGCGAACTATAAGTAAATCGATCTAATCAGGTGTCTCAAATACAGTGTTTACGTTACAATCAACGCCGAGACAAGCAGTATTATCAAGTCTCATTCCATGCCGCAATCCCTTTACCACTAGTTAATATAAACCTAGAGTCCGTAGGAAAAATTAAAGAGGTGCTTGATAAAGCTTAAAGTACGAAAAATCCATGTGTTAGCTAATTACGATGGCAAAAGATTTTATTGCTAAGTAAGGCTATAATGTAATAAATGGCAGTGATGTTTAAATGTATATAGTATAAATTCCCTCTTTACAATGCAAAAAGGTATATATTTAATATAATCAGTCTGCGTGTCTGTTACCATTTCACGGTGCAACTGCAGCGATTTTATATGACACGGATAGCTTTTAACATTCAGGGCCGAATTTAGGATGCATTATACTTCTGGAACACGCATTCCTAATCTAACTTAGTTGCGGGCAAAAACTTAATGAAAAATAAATAAGTAGGTTATCGTCGTGGTTCGGTTGGTAAGTCTTTGTTAGTCAATGCTAAACAACCACGTTACGAACTTTCAGCTTTTATCAAGCACCTCATCAAACTTTCCCACTTGCTCTAGTGGTATCTACTAGCTAATCAGTAGACGTCAATATCAGAAGTTTCCTGTTAACCACAGGCACAAATTGAACATTATAATTGAACGCGGCTGTTATACCATCATAACGGTTTTGAGTTAACATTTTGCTGAGTGTTATTAATAGATACAACTACGTGAATTCGGTTTACGAACTCAGTGTTTATGTAATTAATTGAAAACATTGTAATAACAGGCCTACAATAATTATCTTATAGAATGTAAAACTTCTTATAGTACCTACGGCCGGTTTCTGAATTGAGAATTTCATGTTGAGTCTGTCTAAAAGACTACTTAAGGACTAATTAAGCAAATTATTGTTTCTGAATTGATATTGGGCCGGTTTCTGAATTAAGCATTCAAGCAAAAACAGCAAGTTCCAACTCTCAAACCTTACACAATATCAATTCGGAGACAAAAATTTGCTTAATTAGTCCTTAAGTAGACTTTCAGACAGACTCAACATGAAATTCTCAATTCAGACACCGGCCGTTAGTCATATAATATCAATATGTATGAACTTAATTCAATTAAAAGCGTGATCTACAACTGCAGTAGTGGCGCCATCGATTTTAAACAATCCGGGTGTAAATTAATGAACTAGAATTTTAATGCGCTATAATCCGCTACAGTAGAAAAATCTGTGTGGTACAGCGTGTCTTTCACCTGCAGCATGCGACACCCACCACCCAGCAATTTGCACAGGCACAGCACCACACCACACAAATCCTCCAAATCACTCTCAACGTACGTTTCACTCCGACACCGGAGCATCTTCAGATGTTGACTCGACAACACACGATTGTAAAGCTTCACGCACGCACTGTACCACACAGATTTTTCTACTATACCTAGCGGATTAAAGCGAATTAAAATTCTAGTTCATTAATTATCATGGACTTCCGCAAAGTAACGTCTGCTTCTATTCAATCCGGGTGTATTTGATGCCCCAGTAACTATAAGTACATTGATTGATTTTGAGTCTTTTTTCACCTCAGTTGCTATAAATAGTAAACAAATACTTTCATGTCCTGTCTAATGAGACAGGACATGAAACTATTTGTTTAACTTAAATGTAAGGACACCTGTTTTCATCGTCTGCCCTTAAGTCGAACTAATAATGACACAACCGCTACACGCTCTAATTTGGACAAAGTTATAAATACCAGGTTTACAGATGAAACCACAAAATTGAACCTAGTCAAAAGGCGAAATATACAAAGGCTGAAAATTATTAAATGGCGTGTAAATTAAACATTTGCCCTAACAATGGACACGCGCAATAAAACAAGCGGTGGCAGGCGGCACCCGTCACCGCCGCGTCAGCGCCTCGCGCTCAGCCTTCCGTGGAAATAATTGTTACTATGGAATTACTTGCTAGGGTCGCCGATATTTTACAATACAAGAGGATTAGGGAACCACACACCAGTAGGTGCCTACAGGTGGACTTCCCGTATGAAACGTTAAAAATCTAAGTTTTATGCTAAATTACACTAATTGCGATCGATTTTTTAACCCCCGACGCAAAAAGAGAGGGGTGTTATAAGTTTAACGTGTCTGTCTGTGTATCTGTGTATCTGTCTGTGGTATCGTAGCTCTCAAATGGATGAACCGATTTTCGTTTAGTATTTTTTGTGTCATAGATAATTTTATCCCGAGTGTTCTTAGCCATGTTTCATGAAAATCTGTTCATCCGTCTGAAGGTCATCAGCTTTTTTCTAGTCGAGGGATTTTTTAAATTTGTACTTTATACTTGTTGAGTAGTTACATCTGCAATCTCCGAGCTATACTTACTTTATTTAGATCAACTTGACGGCTTTGTAAAGAAAAAATAATTTTATTTTCATACGCAAAACAATAATTGTTTTTGCGTTAAAATTGTTGACATTCAATTTAATTGTTTAAATCGGTTCTATCTATACTAATATTAGACATGCGAAAGTTTGGATGGATGGATGTTTGTTACTCAATCACGCCCGAACGGCAGAACGGATCTGGATGAAATTTGCCACAAAGATAGATTACAGTATGGAATAACACATATGCTACATTTTATTCCGCAAAATTAAAAAAAATCCCGCCAAGACCCTCAATCCACGCTTAAGAAGTCGAAGGGCATCAGCTAGTAGCCTATATTTACCGATATTTAGATAATTCCACTTTTTTCATATTATGAAAACAATGGCGCTGAATGAGAGTGCGACAAACGTGTGGCATCCCTATCCTACCTCCAGTTAAAACAATTTGATTCAAAATTAAAATTTTGCGCGCCCAAATTGGGTCTTCTTTTCTCGTGATTAATGCTTGCCATGAACTAAATACCCTAACAATAAATCTTCTGGGATAACGTATTTTATGAGCCGAAAGGGTTCCGTTTCTATTCTGGGTTGTCCGCACAGGTTTTAAAGGTAGGCCCTTGGAATTAAATGTCATCCTCAATAAAAATATTTATGAGGAAACTAGGGACTTTCCCGACAAATGGGTATGGGCTAACCAGTAGGGGTAGATATAGCAGTTTTATCAAACCCATAGGTGCCCTTAATGTATATGGCAACGTACCGGAACGCCAAGTCTGCTTGACTAAATTAGTGCAACTTTTTAGTGGCTGTATTTAAAGTATACCTTTAGTAGCAAAAATTTGGTAGGTATGCATGCATGGTATAATATTTTCTTTTCAAAGAAATTAGAAAGGGTCTGTTTCGAATAACAGACCACAAATTGACCAGTGCATCAACACAATACCCATTCCATTTTAACTTGTTGATATATTTTTGGCTGTGACGTTTTAATGCACAATAATTGTAGGGTAAAATTTCAAAGTAGGTAATCACTTTGCAATTGTTGAGTAAAAATCTGCTAAGGATGCTCCGGTTTCATATTGCAACGTACGTTCATCACGTCCTTGCCAGTGGGGTGGTAACTAGTCAGAGCATAGAGCCTTCCAACAGACACTGATGTGACGTGATTTTTGAATTCCAGTTTTCATACTAAAAACATTCACTGAAAATAAAATACATTTTCGAATCGTAGATTCAAAATGTGCTTGAGGTCAGATAACGTTCAGAAGTGTGAAAACTGAAAACACGTCAAATCTAGGTCATTTTAAAACACCCGAGCCCTGCAGCAGGTCGGGGAAAGCTCGAGAACATCGAGTTATTCGGGAAAGAGAAGATCACACAGCTCTAATTTCATGTCACAAGTTTATTGTGCTCATGAGGAGTTCTTTCTGACAGCAAAACATGTCAAATCTAGTTGATCTTAAACCCTTGAACCATGAAGCAAGTCGGGGAACGCTCGAGAATATATAGTTACTGTTAGTTAAAAAGTTTAATGAGCTTAATTAGGAGTTCATTATTGTGAAAAGTTAAACATGCCAAATCTAAGTCAGTTTATTCATTAACACTGAGCTCTGGAGTAGATCGGAGACAGCTCGAGAGAGGTATTTCTGACTAGTAAGTCTGAAAAGAGCTATTGTTTGGTGTAACAATCTGCTCCTAATAAGTTTTTCTAAAAAGAAAGTAGTAACACTGCAAAGCATTTGAGGGTCTTCAACCTTCTATTGCAATAGCAGATGATAAAACATTTGAAGTAAGTACTTCTCTAGCTCAAGAACGTGTATGCCTGTAGTTAAACTACAGGTATACACGTAATATAGGTACAAATAATCCAAATTTTTCAGGTTTTATCTCTTACTCCTGTTTGACTCATTAATTCCTTATTTATTGGATTCTATGGTCATATACTCTGACAAAGTACAGTTACGTAAACCTTCTCCCTTTGTTATATGAAGGTAACTTATGGCTAGAGGGAAAAGAATAAAAAGCAATGGCGAAATCACGAGCGTTCTCATTCACGGAATGCGAGATTCCGAAAAATTCAGCTCGGCGAGCCATGAGATACATTATTATTATCATTACATTTCGCTTGTAATATGCGTAATGGACGTTTCTAGGGTTCCGTATCTTATCTATCCTCCTATCTATAGGAGTATTATATTAGTATTATAAATGAAATGAAATTTATTTATTTTTCTGTGTGTAACTACACCATTTGATCTTATTTCTAGGAACGATGACGGCCTAAAAAGTATAAACTGCGTTTCAGCCGTCAACGCCCACCTCCGAAACAGCTATACAGATATTATCCAATTTACGAAAATTAAAACACAGCTAAAACTAAACTTAAAACGGAAGCATATTAATTAGGACATTTTTTTTTTTAATTAACAAAGAGTATTATACCTGAGACACAATTTCGCATTATTAATTAAGCTGCGAAAGTGTGTCTGTATGTCTGCTACGTTTTCGCGATCAATTTGTTAAACCGATTTTGACGATATTCGGAACAGATATAGGTTGCATCCCGGGGAGTAACATTGACTTTTTATTCTTTGTATCCTTTCTATCCTGGAAAAGGGTTTTCTATTGAAAATGCTAAGGATCAATAAGCCCACTCATACGGAGTCGCGGGCATCGTCTAGTTCTTACATAAAAATTAATGTTGGTAATTTCTATTCCTGATATAATAACATCCGATTGCATAACACTTTGTGCAGATGTTGTTGGATCTTGAGGGAAGTTTTCTGACATAGCGTTTGAGTCATTCATTCAACCATTTTCCGCGATAAAAGTAACCTATGTCCTCCCTCGGAATGCAACGTATACCAAATTTCATCAAAATTCATTTAAAAGATGAGCCGTTTAAACGTTGACAGACAGCCTTTTGCATTTATATTATTAGTATTGATACGGATATTATAGTTAGGATTGTTTAGCATGGATACTAGCGGCTGTACTCGCGGTAACAGATAAAACAGAAATGTGTGAGGATTTATAAAGGCTTTTCTGGAGTAAAGGTGGGATTTATAATATTCCACCCGCAATAACCGCAAGCGATTAGACCGGACCGAAAGGTTACACTTACAGCCTTAGGGCGGAAACACACTACGGGCACGGCAGGACAAGGAGGATGAATGAGGAACGACTAGAATTAGACGGATCTGGATGAATGACACAGAGATAGATTATAGTCTGGAATAACACATAGGCTACTTTTTTCCCCGGAGAATTAAAGAGTTCCCACAGAAAACGAAAGACCTCAATCCACGCGGAAGAAGTCGCAGGCATCAGCTAGTTTATAATCGTTAGATGCGTGTTCCTGTCAGTACCCGGGGGCTAGTTATACTTAAGACCAGGCGCGTTTGAGCTTTGAAACCCTCGTTCTTTATTTTTAAAATAGATACCATAATTATAATTAATTAGTATCACCATCACGTCTTATATTTTACTGACAAAATGTGTAGTTTACCGAATTCAAACAGACATCTTTTGATTTGTTTTTAAACGACTTCCTATAATGTTTCCTTTAAGAAAAAACAATTTAGAGGGGAAATATTGCACTTGGCGGCTATAAATTACGCGTCACTCACTTTTATATTATGAAGCGTGCAGACTAGCACTACAAGACAAAACGTCTCCCTAAACCCCCGTCTTTACTGGTCTCTAGTGTGATTTCGCTCTTACGTAACTGTAAGGAACGTAATGCTGACGATTTACAATCGCTGGTAAGGCTCAGAGTAGTGGAACGTGATGGGATTACAGTAGAACTGTTTGGAACCCTTTTTAATATTGTATTAACTCTGAATGAATACTTAATAGAACACTCGTAGCGTGTTCCATAATTCACGTCGAAAAAGAGATCTAAAGGGAGGTGTAGATTTATTCTTTACTACGCGTATGATTGCAACCGACCAATAAAATAGGCATGATGACAGTAACCAAGAATCAATTAAATTATGAATTTATCTAGTGAAATAGGATTCATGGATTATAAAAAACGTATTTATTTTTCAATTTCTAGTGAGATTTTGATAAAATAAAACTATGAAAAACAGCAATCCGCCATATTGGATGAAACACCAAGAAGCGAATGACGTCACAATTGTTTGTTTTCACAATTTTACAATTTAAATTTCAAATGCCAATTTTATCTACCTTACCTTATTTTTCTGCTGAAATAAGATATTTTTAGGGTTCCGTACCCAAAGGGTAAAAACGGGACCCTATTACTAAGACTCCGCTGTCTGTCTGTCTGTCTGTCTGTTTGTCTGTCTGTCTCCAGGCTGTATCTCATAGACCGTGATAGCTAGAAAGCTGAAATTTTCACAAATGATGTATTTCCGTTGCCGCTATACCAACAAATACTAAAAATTAAAAAAATATATATATTAAGGGGGGTCCCCATACAATAAACGTGTTTTTTTCGTATTTTTTTGCTCAATATTAAAAACGGTAACAGGTAGACGGTTCAAATTTTCACAGAATATTAACTTGTATATTACCTTTCAAAATAAATAATTAAATATCAATAAAGTAAATATTAAAGGGGGGCTCCCATACAACAAACGTAATTTTTTTATATTAACAGTAAACCTCTACAAACAAAGTTAGTTTTGCGGTTCATTAACAAAGGTAATTATACCTACTTCTTGAGTACGGAACCCTCGGTGCGCGAGTCCGACTCGCACTTGGCCGGTTTTTTCTAAATAGTTGATACTTCCGAACATAATCTGACCATTTTTCAAAATCAGTCATCATGCCTATTGTGGTCAACTAGCTAATGCCAGCAATTTGCAATTGGCTGAATTAATACTAATATCCATAATCCATATTTATTGTTATAAATGCAAAAGTGTGTCTGTCTGTCGATCCGTCTAGTAATTTGAGTTGTGCATTAATAGGTCAGTCTATCAGTCAGTCAATCAGTCACTTTTTATGTATAGATGTTTTACATTAGGGTTTTGAAAAAGCAATTTGGCGTTCCCAGAAGTCAATTACATGACCAAAAACTATAACGATGTTATTTTCCCTTTCTACTTATTTTATGAGATCAGGAACATAAAAGTTAAGAGGCTCTTTAAAGGTAAATGGTTATAAATCTTTCAGAACATAACACAAATCCTGAAGTATTTCTTTTGAATTGTTTCTTCTAACAATTGTATACAAAATAACAATTCTATTTCTATAAACAGAAAAATGACTGAGCTCGAACCTGCCGTGCAATTTTCTAATAAACATTTTAGCCCAAAATATAATTTGGTTAAGATCTGAGATGCAAGATAATATCAAGACAAACACAGTGACTTTAACATTTATGCTATTTTGAATGGATGCAGCTGAATTTTGATTCATAAACCATTTCCAAACGTTACAATTTAATAAAAAAAATCTTTTTAAACAACCGACTTCAAACTCGCGCGCCACTTTACAACAGCAAGCACACGCTATACAAAGTACCTACTTATTTTATTGTTGATATTTTAAAAACTGCTCGACCGATTTCGATAAAATTTATACGGGACCACATGGGAAATATGCCCTTTTTAATAAAAAAGAATCATCCAAATCGGTCCACCCAGTCAAAAGTTCTGAGGTAACAAACATAAAAAAAAAATACAGTCGAATTGAGAACCTCCTCCTTTTTTTGAAGTCGGTTGAAACGCGCTCTCAGTACAGATCACTATTATAATCTTATAATCTTGTACCGTCATACACTGGAACCCCCCACACGGTGGACGGACGACATCAAGAGAGTCACAGGGAGTCGCTGGATCCAGGCGGCGCAAGACCGTGGCTTGTGGAGGACCCTACAAGAGATCTATGTCCAGCAGTGGCCGTCCATCGGTTGACGACGACGACGAAGACCGTCATACACTTACGTCGGTACACTTTTTTACTTTAACCGATAGTTAAAAATTATCATATCATACTTAATATCATAAATGCGAAAGTCAGTTTGTATGTTGGTTTGTTGGTTTGTTGGTTTGTAAGTTTGTTGGTTTGTCCTTCAATCACGCCGCAACGGAGCAACTGATCGACGTGATTTTTGGCATGGTTATAGTTGAGGACCTGGAGAGTGACATAGGCTACTTTTATCCCGGAAAATTAAGGAGTTCCCGCGGTAATCAAAAAACCTTAAACCACGCGGATGGAGTCGCGGGCATCAGCTAGTCAAACATAAAACTAACATAAGACGTGGATATAGTCTTTTGGGAGATACTGCACCTAATTCATTAAAAATAATTTATTTTTGATGAGAAACATTCCAATTCAGCTAGATCTGTCCCTGATCTTAGACACGCAGAAGATCTAAAATAAAATACTACTTAAGTAAGTACATGTAGCACGATATTAGGAAACTTTTATAAGTTTTCTAAAGAATGGGCTGAAACACGTAATTGATAGCAGAATTATGTTGATTTTATGGAAGAAGTTAGAGAGAGCAAGTGGCTAAAAATAAGCCACTGTGAAAATAATGACTTTGTCTCCGATTCCGATATGAAGGCAGAGTCAATTTGGGAATTTATAATTTCTGAATTTTCCCTGGCCTGGTCTGGTGGGAGGATTCGGCCTTGGTTAGTTACCACCTTGCCAGCAAAGACGTGCCGCTAAGCTGATGCCGTGTAGAAACCTAATATGGGTATGGATTTAATATTACTGCAATGCCCCTAACAGGTTAGCTCGCTACCATCTTAGACTGCATCATCACTTACCATCACGTGAGATCGCAATCAAGGGCTAACTTTGAAAGGATTTTAAAAAAAACCTTCTATCGCAGTGATAAGCACCGTGCTATTACGTATGGGAAGTCCTGGGTTTGATTCCCGGAAATGACGGCTGTCGGTTTCGGCTGCGGCTAAATCCTATCGACAAAGACATGCCGCTAAGCGATTCAGCGATTCACTGGTAGTAACTAACCATGGCCGAAGCCACCACCAGACAGAACTAAAACGCGAAGATCGCTTGGATTAGGGTTTGTTATTTCTGCGGGATCTCTTTCTTGTTTCCATCAAAATAATATCTCTATTTTGAAGATTTTCACCTATTTTATTTTGAAATTCGAATATTATCTCTGTACTCATCATCATCATCATCACTACAGCCTATTAACGTCCCACTGCTGGGCACTGGCCTCCACTCTCATAGGAGAGCGGGAATTAGAGCTTAGACCCACCACGCTGCTCCAATGCGGGTTGGCGGGCTGTCTGTACTCATCTCTTTACTCAGTAAGTATCAAATTTTATCCAAATCGTTTGAAAATTTTGGCCCCAAGGCGAAAGCGTACAAGACAGACACTTTTTCGCATTTTTAATGTTAGCAATTAGTATGTGATACAAATTGCTCCTGGCGGGAATCGAACCTGCCCTCTCCCAGCACCTCAAACCCTCCTGCTTAAATAAGACCTCCGTGGCGCAGTGTATAGCGCTGTTGCCTTAACGTGCGGAGGTCCCGGGTTCGATCCCCGGCAGGGTTAATTTGGGAATTTATAATTTCTGAATTTTCCCTGGTCTGGCCTGGTGGGAGGCTTCGGCCGTGGCTAGTTACCATCCTACCGGCAAATACGTGCCGCCAAGTGATTTAGCGTTCCGGTACGATGCCGTGTAGAAACCGAATAGAGGTATGGGTTTAATATAACTGCGCCTAACAGGTTAGCCCGCTACCATCTAAGAATGCATCATCACTTACCATCAGGTGAGATCGCAGTCAAGGGCTAGCTTGTAGTGGATAAAAAAAAAAAAGACCACAGCGCTTACCTCTAGGTACTTATACCAGACAGGCTTTTATTTCTAAATGAGTCTCATTGTGGGTTGTTTTAATGGTGTTCCTGTGTACCTTTATCCTACGCACCTACTTTGCTCTCAGTAAAGGGTTATTTATCTTCATCCGTCTTGTACCTTTTATTTTGTTTTTTTTTTCTAAAATATTTTAGGTAGGTATTCATCTCCGGTAAGTACTTGGTATTAAATAAATATTATTGTGTTTCTTTAAAAAAGATAAGGTAGGTTCTTGATATGTTTTCAACTAAAACAAGTTTCGTTGACACTTTCAGACGCGCGGGTTTCCTCGTTGATTTCCTTTACCGATGCAACTAGTGATATTATTTAGATTGTAAATATTTTATTACTTAAGACCATAGACTTATTATATTAAGACGCAAATTTTGTACTTCGAAAAGTTAGAGTAGTAGCAGTAGTATTTGCTGGGAGTCGAACCTGAACCCCCTGAATAGGAGGCCCCTTAGGTATAATATAATATTCCCTTACTCAGAAAATAAAAAATAATTGCGGTAAATGTTATGACCAAAATTCAAGTTATAGCCATAATATACCAGAAGCAAATAATAAAATTAGCAAAAGATTTGATTCGGTACTATATATTGAAAATAAAATTAGTGATGGCGATTATAAGGGTGCAGCTCGGCTTTTATTTTCAAGTGATGTGTTGGCCCCTGATACAGAAGAGACCTTAGAGGCTCTTCGATCAAAACATCCGCAGCCTATTTCTTCTGGTTTATCAGATCTGAATATTTCAGACACAACTTCGCTTCTGGCTAAGGTGGAGGATGTTCGTGCAGCAGTGTTGTCTTTTAGAAATGGTTCTGCTGGCGGTATAGATGCTATGTCACCACAGCATTTTAAAGACTTAATTGGATTAAACTGTGATATTGGCAAGGGACTTTTACAATCAATCACCAATTTAGTTAACATAATGTTATCGGGCGTCGTACCTAAAGAAATAACACCAATTTTGTACGGCGCCAATCTTTGTGCCCTTGCCAAAAAAGATGGAGGTATACGACCGATTGCTGTGGGTTCCACTATAAGACGCATTGTTTCCAAAATCTGCTGCAGGAACATTGCACCATCTATGTCAGATTTTTTTCAACCTATACAACTAGGCTTCGGATGTAAGGGTGGTTGTGAAGCTGCAGTTCACGCTGCTCGTACTTTTCTATTAAACTCAGGTGAGGAGGTGTTGCTGAAAGTTGATGTTAAAAATGCTTTTAACTCAATTGATCGTAACATCCTCCTCTCTGAGGTTAAAAACAAAATTCCAAAAATTTTCCCTTACCTTTGGCAATGTTACGCGGAACCTTCCAAATTATTATAAATAAATCCAATTTTCTAAGCTCTGCTGTAGGCTGCCAACAGGGAGATCCACTGGGACCTGCTATTTTCAGTTTGGCTATTCACCCAATTATTTCGGAATTGAATTCTAAATTTAACATTTGGTATCTAGATGATGGAACTTTAGGAGGTGAAGCTTCATCTGTTTTAGGTGATCTTGCGGTTTTAATTGAACAATTTAAATCTGTTGGTTTGGAATTGAATTTTGGCAAATGTGAGCTTTATATTCCAAATTCAATGGAAGACCAAAAAAGACACATCATTACTGAGCAGTTTAATCATTTGGCACCAGGAATCAAAATTTTAAGTGAAGACTCGCTTCGCCTTCTTGGAGCTCCCGTCTTAGTTGATTCTATTCCACTTTTTATCAATGACCAAATTACTAAATTTGATCAATGTTCAGAACGCCTCTTCCAAATAAATTCACACATGGCCCTTTTTATTATTAAATATTGTCTTTTCGTTCCAAAATTTACCTATTTTCTTCGATGCTCACCACTTTGGAAGTTCCTTCCCTTATTGAACGATTTGGATAAGAAAATTAAAAACACTCTATCCAAAATTCTAAATTGTCCTTTAGATGGCATGACTTGGACACAAGCCTCTCTCCCAGTTCGGTACGGTGGTTTAGGCATTCGTAAAATTAGCAGTGTATCATTACCAGCATTTTTATCTTCTGCTTATAGTACGATTAAGCTCTTTGGCAATATTTTAAACCAATCATTAGGTTCCATTGAGCCGTCGTATTTGGCTGAAGCTAGAGGTGCTTTCAATGTGGCATGTCCTAGTAAGGAGCCGGTATCTTTGTTTTCTCAAAGACAATGGGACGACGCACTATGTTCAGATGTTTTGCAGGAGCTGATAAATGCATCACCTACTGCAAGCGACCGTGCTCGTCTTCTTGCGGTGTCTACGAGGGAATCAAGTTACTGGCTTCATGCTCTCCCGTCTAAGCATTTAGGCACTCTGTTGGACCACCTCACTCTGTCGATTGCGGTTGGTCTTCGAGTTGGCGCCAAGTTACAACAGCCACATCTTTGCCACTGTGGTGGGGCAGTGGACGCGTATGGCCATCACGGGCTTTCTTGTATTAAAAGTGCCGGTCGTCTTTCGCGACATGCTTCCCTGAACGACATCATTCGTAGGTCTCTTGCCACCGCTAAAGTGCCTGCAGTGTTAGAGCCTAATGGCTTGGCGCGCAGTGATGGTAAGAGACCTGACGGGATGACTCTTGTTCCGTGGAAGCAAGAAAGGTCGCTTGTTTGGGATGCCACTTGCGTGGATACGCTAGCGTTATCCCACTTGCAGGCGTCCTCCATGTCAGCGGGGGCGGCGGCCACTAATGCAGAAAGAGCCAAGAGGCGCAAGTATGAAATTATTGAAAATAATTTCATTTTTGTGCCTTTTGGTGTTGAAACCCTGGGGTCGTGGGGCGAAGAGGCCAGATCCTTTTTTAAGGATCTATCTTCTCGTCTCACAGAGTCCACAGGTGACCGGAGGGCTGGCAGTTACCTCGGCCAACATATAAGTTTGGCTATTCAGCGGGGTAACGCAGCCAGCGTTCTGGGCACACTGCCTCATTGCAGCGGGATAGATGATATTTTTAATGTTTAGTTTTTAATTTAGTTTTTAATTTAGATTTAATTTAGATTTTAATTTTATCTACTTATACATTACTTATATCTTCTATTAATTAATTAAAGTGTTTTGTTATTAATATAAATGGTATAATTTAAAAAACATCCATACTTACTAATTATTACTTTGAAAGCCAAACTGTGTCTGTTTGTTTGTCTGCTACGCTTTCACGGCCCATCTGTTCAACGGGTTTTGACGAAAATTACAAGAGCTCCCACGGAAATCGAAGGACAAAGTCACGGGCATCATCTAGCTAGTGATAAAGTTGTCTTTTAAGATTTTAATTATTTTCCTCTATTAATGTCTGAATTCTCAACCATGCAATAAATAAATAAAAATGAAAATAAATTGTAAAAACAAGTACCTACTGATATGAAATTTTATTAATTAGTTATTGTACCTACATTTTGTTCAGTTTTATTATAACAATCAATTAAAGGCAAAGGTAGTATTGCAATCCTATCCTTTACCAAAGCAAACATTTGTTTTGGGCAAATCAATTATCCAAATTCCAATATATGTAATTTAACTTTGGTTACCCACGTTTGAATTGCTGGTCGGTCAAGAGTTAAATTAATTCAATTTTATCTTCCCTTGCAATTCTTTAGTAAGAAGGAGAGAGTTTTGGAAGTTATTTTGTGTGGTGTGGTGTAATTAAAAAAATACACCAGACCCCCGGGAATTAATGACACTATATCCACGCGGACGCAGTCGCGGGCATCGTCTAATTGCTAATTAATATCATACCAATATTATAAATGCGAAAGTGTGTTTGCTAGTTGGTTTATTGGTTTGTTGGTTTGTCCTTCAATCACGCCGCAACGGAGCAACGGATCGACGTGATTTTTGGCATGGGTATAGTCGGGGACCTGGAGAGTGATATAGGCTACTTTTTATCCCGGAAAATTTAGGAGTTCCTGTGGGAATTGAAAAAACTTATTTCACGCGGACGAAGTCGCGGGCATCAGCTAGTTAAAAATAAATTAAAAACAAAAACTAAACATTCATAAAAATTAGTTCCAATTTGGGCCACCGGGTCAGATAAGTTGGTGGCACTGTATAAAATGTATACCGTCTGGAGTTTTAATACTCCAGACGGTATACATTTTATAAATTTAATTCCTTGCATACAAAATGAGTTAATAAATAAACACTCAGGGTCATAAATCAAAGAAACCCCTTCTTGGTAAGTAAGTTGTAGTGGAGGGTTCTTTAAAGTTCGCAACAAGTTAGCTTCTGTTTAAAGGTCACGTATTAATGGGACTTCCTAAAATGTTTGCTTTCAAACTTAGTCCATTATCTTTATATTACTTTAGCAAAGCATTTAATATTTTGCGGCTAGTAATGGTTTATATCAGGGCTTTTAAGCAACAAACCAGTACTATACCACAGCGTAAGTATAAATTATCCTTACAATGGCTTGACGCCCCCACAAATTGCAAGCCACAGGCTCACCTACTTCACCTACCTAAACCAACACCCAAGCTTTACAGTGAATACTACTGGGGTGTGCCAGAAGTAAAGAGACAAGTCAATGAAAATTTTTTTTAATGAAAAATTGTATGTCAACTGTTATGTGTGTCATTATAAATTATACAAAATAATAATAAAAATACAATCTATATCAAATTTGCTCCTGCGATGCCTTTATAGCCGATTTTTCTCAAATTAATGCTTGCACGTCTCATGACTGCTTTTCCAGAAGTTGTTGCCACCCGTTTGGCCAATCTAGCCCATCTTTGTTTGAAAGATGTCAACGTTTTTGATTTTTCTGACTACTTTTTGTATTCCTTTTTACACAGAGCCCAAAACATTTCGATACCTCGAGCTTGAGGAACATTTGGAGCATTGTTTTGTTTCGATATGAATTCGACGCCCATAGATTGCAAATATTGAGTGACTTCAGACTCGTAATGACACGAAGCCATATCCGGCCAGAATACAACGTCTTCCCTCTGATAATACTTGTCTATAAACGGTATTAATCGCTTCATAATACACTCTCGAAGATAAACTTTTGCGTTCATAGACCGTGTACAGATAAATGGTTCGGAAACATTGCCGTTTTCGTCTATAGCTTGCCAAACCAGATACTTCTTGAAAAATTTAGACTTTGTTTTAACTTTTTCGCTGTAATCCACCTCACCACGACTGGTAGCGTGGAAATATTGCTTCCCAGGAATATCAGAGGGGTCAACCGGTACATAAGTTTCATCATCAATTATGAGAATTTTTTTCAAAGTTTTTTGGTAAACTCGACGGCAACCTCGCTTAGCACGCACTTCTTGGTCTTTCACGTACTTTGGAGCGGACAATTTCACAAAAGCCTTCATGCCCAGATCTTGAACTTTAATTCTGGATATGCTTGACTTAGATATTTTCAATTTGTCCGCCGCAGTCCTCACAGATGTTGAAGGTGCTTCTTTAAAAACCTTTTTTACCTTATCTATGTTTCGATCAGTTGCTATGGTACGTTGCCTTCCCGGAATCTTCTTAAAATCAGTCTCTCCTGAGTCTTCATACCGTTTATTTACCCTGTAGATACTTGTTCTTATAGCCCCTTCTTGAGAAAAATGACGAACTGCCTCGGATTTCCCATTATTCAGATAGTACTGAATTACTCTTTTTGCAAACGATTCTCGTTCGGTTCGCTTCATGTTAGAAAAACATCGACAATATTTGCAAAACCACGCGAATTTGACAGATTTGTTACGGGTGGTTACCATGGCAACAGTTATTTTTTTTTTGTGAAACCTTTTTCTTGGCCGATATGAACACTCAGTTTTGTCTCTTTACTTATTAATTTTGTGCTAGAATGACTGAATTTCCTCTAAAAATTCTTCCAACTTGGAGCTATACACTCCACTGTCTTGCCTCTGTCATTCCGCAGCGTTGCTCTGCCTCAACACCTCCGGTACAAAATAAAATGTTTCTCTTAACTGTGTTAGGTATCATAAATGCAAAAGTGTGTTTGTTTGTCGGTTTGTCCTTCAATCACGCCGCAACAGAGCAACGGATCAAGGTGATTTTTGGCATGGGCATAGTTGAGGACCTGGAGAGTGACATAGGCTATTTTGTATACCGAAAAATTGGGGAGTTCCCGCGGGAATAGAAAAGTACTTAAACCACGCAGACAAAGTCGCGGGCATCAGACAGTAAATACAGAGAAGTAAATAACTCCAAGTAGCATTCGCCGAAACAAAAATTCTAAAATTATCATGGTTTTTCCAATCTACAGGAAAACTTCACAATTTATACACCTAACCCTTTGAAAAAAATCCGTCTTTCGATTGGTGAATAGTGAGTAGGTACCATTCATACACGAGTTTCTGAGATTAACGTTGCAATGGACTGACAAATACAGTGGAGGCCTTCTCTTCAGCAGTTTGATTTAATGATGTGCCGGATATTTGTATCCGTATCCGCGGATCTTGACACCAAATATCCGATTTCGGATCCGTATCTGCGGATAAACGTTTTTAACGATCCAGCACATCACTAGTTTGATTGTACTGTGTATTGTGTTCTTTCTTAATTAAACCAACCACAATATAATATTTAAGAACAATAGCGAGCCTAAAACAATAATAGTAGGTATAATTACAGACACAAAAGGGCAATTAAGGCCGAAAAAATTTCACCCCGAATGTTGGCTCAAACAATTTGCTTCAAATTAGAGCCGAAAACTAGTTTACGCCCTTTTATTGTTTAAGTTGGATAATTAGTAGCCGACCCTCGAAATAACGTGGTTGTAGAGCGAGGCAACACGAAGTAATAAAACAGATATACATATTATACCAACCCACTGGGAGTTTGATCAACTCTTTGGCTATTGGATAGAAGTATACTTTGCGGAAGTCCATGATAACCAAGAATTAAGAAGCTTAGTAGTAGTATGCGTCATATTCCTCATTACTGAGGGTCGTGACTCCATTCCATTAATCACATAAAGGGAGGAGTTTTCTTGGGATAATAATGCCGTGGGTTCCCACGTCCTTCCGCATACGACTCGACTAAGACTTGTAACTATTAGGCTATTGTAACGATTATTATCAGGTCAAACGTAAGCCTTTATTGAATAAAATAAAATAAAAAAGATGAATGTGATAATAACCGGGACAGACTGCTTAACGTGCTCTCCGGGGCACGGAGGAAGCGAAAAGGCCACATTTGAACCTCCAAATTCGATCACCCATCCATTTACCGACTTGGGTCGAAGTTGCTTAACAATCGCGATCGACTGATATGGGCTGTTACAACTAGGCCACTCGTCCCTCAAACAAGAAGCTTATGTCGCTACAGTCCGCCAAAACAGATAAATATATAATATATTAGGTACAACGTGCAGCATACGATAAGCACCGCCCACCCTCCCGCTTCTAAACATGCAGGAAAACCAAGCAATACACACCGCCTCGACAACACCACACCACACAAATCTACACAGCACTCTTAAAGTACATTTCACCCCTACACCGGATCATCCACAGTCAGGTGGGTTACTACCATCGCTTAAATCAGTATTATTTCAAAACGACAGATTTATGTCATGTACCTTAACGTTTCTAAAATAAGGATTATAATTCTAAAACAAAAACGTCAACAATATTAAAACAATTCTGCTTTAAGCGATGGTAGTATGCCCTCAAGAGATGTTGACTCAACCAGTGGCGTGCACGACATAGATGCATAAAAGCATCGCTTACCCTACTTAAAAAAGCTAATTGCTTATCATCGCCATGCCTGAAAATAGGTGTCTACCTAACCCACAGTTCACGCCACTGGACTCAACATACCTAGATTTGTCTGTGTTAGGTATAGTGAATAATTAAGCTTTTATTTCCTTGAACTCTTTGGCATTATAGAACCATTAGTGAAGCACTCTCTGATGCATTTGATTCGTGATCGTATCACGAATATTAAATTCAAATTAATCACACCGAACTTAGAACCATATTCATCTTCGTCTTACATTCAACATCGTTTCGTATTTAAAGACGTGTCCCGATCGGGTGGAGATCAATCTTATGGGCATTAGGCGACGCGTTGAGCCGACATCAATCACACGTGATCCGAATGTTTGGGAAGAGGTGAGGAGAAAATATATTCTAATGTATTCGGAGCTCGCTGTTTTACCGATTTCCCTGATACCCATTTCATCGGGTAGGCATACATAGCTTTTCCTATTACTCGCAAACAAAAAAAAATAATTTCATTTCATTTATTGCATAAACTGTGTTACAGTAAAGGTCTTAACTAATAGTTGAGGCACCTACAGTTTGCCAATTTTGGTGTGCAACATAATTATAAATCGAATCTAAATTATAACAAATTCATGTAACTACTACCAAAAAAAAATTCGTTTTTATTTTTATTTATTTATTCATTTGGCAACTAAAACAGATTATAATAAAAGATAGTTTCAATTTGGAAAAGCACTGACTCATTTTATTCACACAGATAACACATATACATTCAATTGTAACCACAGACTATATTATCTGTCATAGACTTATATAAAGTATGAGCACAGAGTATGAGGGACTAGTTTTAATATGATTAGTTTGTTACTTAATATACATAAATAACATCCTGTCCTAACAAAATAATCTAGCCCTCAAAATAAAGACAATTGCAACGACCTTATATACCCTTTTATTCTTATAATTAAACTTCAGACATGCCAATTAATTTTACAAACTTATAATGTTTATTTGCACTTAAACCTTTTGTAAATATGTCTGCTGGCATTTCTGAGGTTGATACATATTTAATTTCTATTTAATTTTCTGAAACACATTCTTTCACAAAATGATGCCTTATGTCAATATGTTTGGTGCGCTTATTATGAAACAAAGGATTAGTTGCTAACTTAATAGAACTTTGGTTGTCGCTATACAAACATACTGGCATACTTTCATTTAACACAATCAATTCACCTAATATATTCCTTAAATATATTGCCTCTTTACAGGATTCAGACAAGGCCATATACTCCGCTTCTGTGCTGGACAGTGCAACTGTTTTTTTCTTTTTAGCTTCATAAGAAATCACTGATCCTGACATAATGAAACAAAACCCAGTGTATGAACGTCTATCTAATGTACAGGATGCCCAGTCAGCATCAACAAAACCATACAGATTACATCCAGTTTTCCTATACACTAAACCATAATTTCTAGTTTTCTTTAAGTATTTCAATAAACGTTTCAAATGTTTCCAATGAGTTTCATTGAAGCAATTATTATACTGACTCAAAAAACTTACACTATATGAAATGTCTGGCCTGGTAAGTACGGACAAGTACATCAAGCTACCTATTAATTGTTGATATGGATATTTTTTATCAAATTTATTGTTTACGTCCTTTTTTAATTTTAAATTTACTTCCATAGGTGTATCTGAATGTGAACAATCTAACATATTGAATTTCTTTAGAATGGTCTCTATGAATTGCTTTTGGTCAACAGTAATGCTGTCTTCACATACATTTATATGCATACCCAGACACTGTTTTATCTGACCCAAATCTTTTATTCTGAATTTTGCTACTAACTCTTTTTTCAATTCATCATATGTTTTTTGACAATTATAAAAGATAAAGAAATCATCTACAAATAATGCAACATAACACTTTACATCATTATAATTTTTTACAAAGAGACATGGTTCATAGTTGACCTCTTAAACTGTAACCTCAACAAACAATCTTCTACACGAGTGTACCAAGCTCGAGCTGACTGCTTGAGGCCATACACTGCTTTCTTTAATTTAAAAACTTTGTTTTTAGAATTCTCAATAACTGAACCTTGTGGTATTTCCATATACACTGTCTCATGAAGAAACCCATTAAGGAAAGCAGTAGGTACATCAAGATGATTCATATTCAGACTTAGTTCAACACTTAAAGCTAACAATAATCTAAAAGTAGAGTACCTCAAAACTGGTGAAAAAGTTTCATTAAAATCTATGCCTTCTTTCTGGGTAAAACCCTTAACGTACTTCACCTTCATTATTATATTTCTTTTTAAATACCCACTTACTCTGAACAACAGTACCTTTTTTTTTTTTTTTTAGAATGTGTTCCTCCCTTTTATCCTTCGACATGGAGGTCGAAGACTGTTCTAGGTCGGTACTTAGTTCAGCTACCTAGGTTGCTTTACTATTTACTCTGTAGTAAATTGGACAATTTCTATATTTCAAGCAGAGATTGTGACTTTGATTATTATATTCTATACAACCTCTATGCTATACATTTTAATACCTATTTATATTTACTGTAAATGCATTAGTTAATGGTTTTTTATTTTCCCTTTTTTTTTTTTTTTTTTATTTATTACTATTTTTTATTTTTTAATTTTTTATCATTCATTGTATTAATCCTTTTTTTTTTTTTTTTTCATTGTATTTTTTTTTTCTTTTTTTTTTCCTATTCTTTCTTTTTCTTTTAATATGTTCTATATATTAAATAATATACAAACATATTCATATTATACATAATTGTTTTATACTATGTTAATTATATTACCTACCTACTTATTCTAAATTAAGTGTTAAACATTAGTTTACTAATATAAGTTAAGAATTAATACCATAACTACCCCCCTATTTTTCTATTTGTTCGCAAGGGGATACGATTTGCAGATTATCATGATAGTATGAGCATCTGCAATCTATTGTGGGTACTTAGTTGTCGTGGTCTGATACTGATGTGTGGTCCAAAACACAAAAGTCAGAGCCTTTACTTGGACTTTAAGGTGTTGGTGGGTTAACTTATAACTTTAGTGTATGTCTATTTTAATATATTAATCTTGTTTTATTCTTGTCCTGCTTGTTACTTAATTTGTTTTATTTTCTTTTATTATAATTTTCGCTATCTTTTCACAATAATTTAGAAATTTTTGCCTTATTTCATTATTTCTCATCAGTTCACTGATGTTATCAGGTTTTATGTATTTTCCGATCTCTATTTCAATATCATTCCTCTGCTTTCCGAATCTGGGGCATTCTGATATTAAGTGTATAATATCCTCCGCAACATCTGGATCACATTTGCATGACGGGCTGTCCTTACATTTAAATCTGTGCAGATAGTATGAAAATCCGCCGTGTCCCGTGAGGATTTGCACTATTATCCAGTTCATTCTAGTCTGTTTTAAGATTTTGTAGGCCTGTTTGACATCTGGGAAGAAACGCTTAGTGGTTCCAGCCGTTGAGCCAGAGGTATATCTATTTTGCCATTTGTCGAGAGTGTCTGTTCTGATTGAGCGTTTGACATAGGATACTGGGCACGCTTCATAATCCGCCCTCGTCCTTTTATATAGCGCTGCCTCCTTAGCCAGTTGATCGGCCCTCTCATTGCCTTCAACACCCACATGGGCCTTTATCCAGAACATTCGTATGATTTTCCCCTGGTTTTGTATTTCTAAAAGGTTTTTTCTTATGGAGTGTGCCAATGGATGTGAGGTTGTATGTCTTTTTATCAAGTCAAGAGAAGATTTAGAGTCACTTAGTAGATTAGCTTTCTTGATATTTTTGTCCTTAATAAGTTGTACTGCCCTGTCCAATGCATATAATTCCGCCTGGAAGACCGTACAGTATGGTTCGAGCTTCAGCTTCACGGCTTTGGTCTCCAAGCCTCCTTCCCACACAGATATAGCCGCTCCTACTTTTCCCTTTATTTTACTTCCATCTGTGAATATTACAGCACCATCCATCTCATATTTTGCCATGGTTTCGGGTTCAAGGTTGTCTAGACAGGAGTAGGCTATATTTATATCGTGGGCGGGGTGTTCTGCCTCCAAGAAGCTGACCCTCTGTTCCAGTTCACGGTCATCGGGCAGACATTCAAGTGGCCGTCCTCTCTTGGCCTCGTATAGCTTAGCTTGTTCTTGAACCCTTAAGTCCAGGGGTATCATACCAGCTAGCAATATTGCTGAGTGCAACGAGACTGTTTTGTAGGCTTTACAAATTTTCTGGGCAAATCCCCTTTGTATGGTGTTAAGTTGTTTTTGTATGCCCACTTTTTTAGAAGCTTGAGCCCATGCGCTGGCAGCGTAAAGCACTATTGGTTCCACGGCTGCATAGTATATGGTCCTTGTTATCTCCGGATTGAGACCCCATGTGACTTTTGCTGCTCTGGAGAGCTGTTTATAAATATTGAGTGATTTTGTTGAGACATTTGACACATGTTTATTAAATGTTAATTTAGAGTCAATGGTAATGCCCAGAATTTTGAATTCGTCTACTAGTGTAATGACTTGCCCTCCCATAGTTAGGTTTGGAGTATCATAATTTCGTTTCCTGGTTATTACCATTGCGTTTGTTTTGTGTGCTGCGAATTTTAAATTATTTAACATTCCCCAATCATTTATAGTTTCTAGTGTAATGTTGGCTTGGCGTTCTATATCTTGGGTGTTCTGTCCGGAGAAAACAAGGACGACGTCGTCAGCAAACGCTTGGCTGTATACACCTAGTTCATCCATAATGTTTAGCAAAGGGTCCAGTAGTAGGTTCCAGAATATCGGACCACCTATGGAACCCTGCACACAGCCTTTGGTTGTTTTTTAATGCATGTTTCTCCAGCATATGTAACTTCTACATTTCGGTTTTCTAAGTAGCTACTCACAAGATTGTACAGATTACGAGGGCACGTTTTCTTTATCAGTTGCAGTTTTATGGCTGGCCACCAAGCGCTGTCAAAGGCGCCCTCTATGTCTAGGGATATTAATATTATTATTTCTTTTTTCTTTATTCTTTCTTTTATATCATATATCAAGTCATAGAGAGCATCCTCTGTACAGCGCTGAGGGATGAAGCCATATTGGCGTGGATTTAATTTCGGAATCACGTGCCATTTCAAGCGAGAAACCATCATCTTCTCCAAGGTTTTACCAAGAATCGATAGGAGTCCGATAGGCCTATAGGATTTCGGGTGGTTGTAGTCTGTCTTCCCTCGTTTTCTTAAAACGAACAACAGTACCTTCTTTAGGTCTATCCACTAAGTCCCACGAATCATTGTCATGAAGGGATTTCAGTTCCTCTTTCATTGCACACTGCCACTGATCTTTTTCAGATCCACTCATTGCATCCCTAAGAGAAATCTGTTCACCTGAAATTTCTGCACACATGTTTGCACTTGCACTATGATAGAAATCTGGTTGGCGCCTAACACGTTTTCCTGGTAGATTGATGTCGCACTGCTTAGGGATGAGATTCTTTTCTTCTGGTGACAAAGACGAAGTATCAACAAAACTGTCATCTGTGTCACTTGATGAATTATCAGGAACATAAGTCTTGTCATTCTGATTATCTTCATCTAAATCGCTCTCAGGAATCACATCAGCTGACACATCAGGTTGCTTGTTCTCCTCGATCACAATAGATGTTGTTAAATTATCTTCAGTGTTTTCCATCACAACAACATCTCTCGCTACAATGACTTTACACAATAAAGAATCATACAAGCGGTAGCCTTTGACATTCTCAGAATATCCAACTAGGTACATTTTCTGTGCTTTCTTATCCCATTTTTTTCGTTTTTCTTTCGGAATATGGACCATTACTAGACTGCCGAAGATCCGTATATGACTCAAATTTGGCTTTCTGCCCGTCCATATTTCATAAGGAGTGATATTCTGGTCTAGGCCTGCTGCTGGTGATCTATTCTTAATGTAAACGGCTGTGTTTACAGCTTCTGCCCAAAGAAATTTCTCAAATTTTGCATCATAAAGGAGCAACGAGCCTTCTCAACTATGGATCTATTGTATCTCTCACAAACTCCATTTTGTTCTGGTGTATAACTGTTTGTTTTCTGATGAAGTATACCGCATTGCCTAAGATAGTTGGTCATTTCCGCGGAACAAAACTCTCCTCCATTGTCCGATCTTAAAATCTTTATTTTCTTCGACTGCTGACTCTCAACAAACTCTTTGTATTGTTTGAAGTACTTAAATGTTTCATTTTTGGATTGCAGAAAATAAACAGTACACATTCTGCTGAAGTCGTCCACAAATAGTAGGTAGTATCTGGCCTTGCCAAGGGATTGGTTCTCCATAGGCCCACATAAATCCGTGTGTACCAATTCTAGGACCTCCTGACTTCTGCTGGTACTTGATGGAAATGGTAGTCTTGTTTGCTTACCTTCACAGCAAACTATGCAGCTGGCTTTTCCAACATCACATTTATCATCAAAACATACACCTTCAACAGCTCCATTTTTCAATTTATTCAAATCATTTGCATTAATATGGCCTAGCCTTCGATGCCAAGTAGTACTTGAAGTTTTCACTGCTGCTGCTCGGACTGGTTCCGATTTCACAACATTTAATCTGTATACACCATTTTCTAAGTGTGCCTCGCCAATACAGACATTTACAGAGTTGTAGATTAAACATCCATGACGATTAAACACCACTTTGTTGCCACTTGCTATTATTCTACTCACTGATAGTAAGTTGGTGGTGAGGTTAGGTACACACAATACATTGTTTACATCAACTGTATACTTTTTATCGCCGACACATGTTGTGAGTTGTATGTCTCCGGAGCATAAAACTTGCACGACAGTTTGATTTGCAACAATTATCTCCCTAGTTTCGTGTTGATAGCAAATATTTGACAGTAAGTTTAAGTTTGACATTATATGTGTGCTCGCACCGGAATCTAAGTACCAGTCAGACTGACTGAACTTTTTGGTCAAGAAAACCGCACTAAATGCGTTATTTCTAGCTTTTTCTGAATTTTGACACTGATTCTTAAAATGTCCAATCTGTTTGCATTTATAGCAACGAATAATTTTCTTCCGCTCAATTTTGCTTTCATTTTTGACAGATGGGTGCG
The DNA here is from genome assembly GCA_963932025.1 of Erebia epiphron. NCBI lineage: Eukaryota > Metazoa > Arthropoda > Insecta > Lepidoptera > Nymphalidae > Erebia > Erebia epiphron. Next base: position 3,427,791 of record OZ009947.1, on the reverse strand, counting down.
TTGCTTGAGCTTGAGCTTGAGACTTGACAGTATTGCCAACTCGCCTATGAAGATTTTTAGCGGCAAATGCACCTTCCGACTTAACCTCAAAATCTGCACTCATGTCTAGTAACTTGGTTTTTATAGCATCCGCTGTGATGCTTATGCCTGAATGCTCAATTGCCATAATCATTGGCCCATATTTTTCCGGTAATCCAGCTAACATCAGTGACCCGATCCATTGGTCATTGATCTCGAAGCCGGTGCCAATTAATTTCTGTGCAGTTTCGATGATCTGGCTGACATAGCTCGTCATTGACTCGCAGTTTTCTAGGCGTATATTAATCAGATTTCTTAGCAAGCTGATTTTTCGTGAATATCCTGAATCCTCGAACATACTTTTCAACGTCTTCCACAAGTCGTATGTTGTTTTCGCTTGTTTGATATGCACGTAAAGAGAAGATTCGATGGTCAATATTAACTTTGCTTTCGCCTTCAAATCATTTGCTTTCTGATCCGCGTTTGCTGTTGGCGGTAATGGATGCTTGATGGAATCCGCCATTCCTTCCATTACGAGAACATTTTCAGCCGCGAAACACCAGTCGTCATAGTTCTCACGACCTTTCAATTTCGGAACATTCACCAAGTAGTTTGTAGACATTTTTCAACAACACTTTGAACTTATTGAATTACTAATACTTTATTTCTTTAATATACTGGGCCATAACCTAATAAAAGATAGTTTCAATTTGGAAAAGCACTGACTCATTTTATTCACACAGATAACACATATACATTCAATTGTAACCACAGACTATATTATCTGTCATAGACTTATATAAAGTATGAGCACAGAGTATGACGGACTAGTTTTAATATGATTAGTTTGTTACTTAATATACATAATTAACAGATTACAATACTGATCTAACCTAAAGTCTTATCTAATAAGTAACATTTTAATCTTATTGTAATCCTACAGAGTCGCACTACATGAGTAAGGTTCTATCGTGCAAAGTAAACCACAAAATAACAAACGGTTAATAACACCTAGTATAAGTAAAGCAAATACAGTGTTATCCTACTTAACTATCTTATACAATTTATTTATGAATAGAGATAACCTTGAGTTAAAAATATCTTACTATAATATTATAAATGCGAAAGTTTGGATGGATGGACGTATGGATGTATGGATGTTTGTTACTCAATCACGCGCCAACGGCTGAACGGATCTGGCTGAAATTTGGCACAGAGATAGATTATAGTCTGGAATAGCACATAGACTACTTTTTATCCCGGAAAATTAAGGAGTTCCCGCGGGAACCAAAAAACCTCAAACCACGCAGACGAAGTCGCGGGCATTCGCTAGTCAATATCATGTCGTGATCGTGTGTTCGACTGGCAACATTTATTTATTATTTATAGAATGGCAATACTGATTTCATGTTGGTATTGCACTATTAATGAATTCAGAGTTGGTAGAGGGTAGGCGAAAAAGACATTGTGTATAAATACGGGCGTCATTCTGTAAACAAAAAGTTGAGTATCGCTCGCCATCAGAGGTGCACGCCTGTGCTGTGTACATTCTTATATATCATAATATATACAGTGTTATACTTTTGTGTATAGAGTGAGTTGAGACGTGGTGTTGGAAAGTAAAGTGTGTGCGAGATGATAGCTGAAATGCCAGTAAGTCCTTTGTTGTATCGTTCCAATTTATTATTTATTTATTATTTAATCTCTGATGCATTTTAAGAGTAATCTTTAACACATGTGTTAGTGTGCTATTTCAGGATTTCTATAAGGTACATTGTGGGTAGCGAAGTTGTTCGCTACTACCCAAAAATATGCCCGTTCTATGCCCACGTGTAGTTTTATGAACTTCCAAATAAAGATCCGTAGTTAGTCAATCGGTCTTAGGTTGTATCTAGTCATGGAATATATAGACCTTAACGGGAATTCGTGACAACTTCAGAAGTGAAAATGAACCCAAGAAAACAATATTTTTTTAACACGAGAAAAATATTGTTCACTAAGTAGTTATATTGTGACACAATTCTCTGTGTCGTACCTTCAAAACTTTTAAACAAAGAGTGTTCCGTTTACTAAGTTCAAAAGAGATTGACTACTTTAATCAAAGTTAGCATGTACTTGAGATCCATTCTTGCTATGCTATAAAGATAACGTGCAGCAAAGAACTTTTGGATATTGCTAAATCTGTTTTGACACCTATTGTGTGGGTACATTGAATAACATTAGTTCTGGGTGAACTCTTAGATTTGCTATTATGGCTATACTTAATATTATGTTGTATTCCATTTGAGTAGAGGTTAAATCGAGTGTTTGGTAATGATCTCGTGCGATAATAATTGACATTGTATCAAGGCAATTAATATTTGTATTACATTTATATTTCGTATTTAGTTACCCACAAATTGGAAAAGAGTTTGCTGTAAACTTTAATATTACGTCATCACGACGTTAAGACTGTGAAGTCTCATCTGAATGAATTGCCAACTCAAACCAGCTTGGCGACTGGCTTCCATCGAGGAGGATGATCCCCGAATTACGATTTTGTAAGCAGTTTACTTTAGTGTCGAAGTAATTCTGATTCTAAGGTATTTAGTTTAGATAAAACACATCGATAGAAATTTCAGTGAATTGAGTTTTGAATATAGTGTCCATAGTATTTATTTATGATAGATGATGTAAAAATATCATGTCCTGGACATGAGTCCAAGAAATTTTGTGCTATTTAGCTATAATCAACAAATAAAGCGTCAAGCGAGAATTTCGCCAGTATGAGAGTTGACATACTGGAATAAATTTCACTAGCACCGGCCGTCTGAACAGCCATTTTAGATGATTAAATGCGATACCATACAGCTTGGTTATTACTACTGGTTAACCTGAGGTACTCCTAGAGATATGAAATAGGTAAATAATTATCAGTTCTAATTAACTCAAGTATTTGTGAATTATTCTCTGGACCATTACTTTGGATGAACGTTACCTAAAGTTTTATTTAGTGTAAATGTAGTTAAATGATTATTGAATTTAAAAGCAGCCTCGTGCCTTCAGACTAGTGTACTGAATGAGATTGTAGTTTTTTTTTACGCACTGTTTAAGTTTCGAATTTTGATTTTACAAGGTTTTTAATTTTTAATTTAGTTTTTAATTTGAAATTTCTATTAACCAGGCATAGATTAGATTACTGGTTATTCACGATGAGAATTCATGGAGTGAATAATAGTAATAAAAAAAAAAGAGAAGTGAATATGTCAAATAAGATACCCTCATGTCAATACTAGGATGCAAAGCAATTTATCGAACTCTGATTAGTTTCATGTGTGATTTATAAGAAATACGATAAAAGTATGATTTAGTTTTAAATTCTCGATATAAAAGTATACTTACTGGTATACTTATTTTATGTGATCTAGATAGTTTAGTCTGGTAGTACTAGACTCGATCAAAACAGGTGTAGGAATTTGTAGTGTTTAAAAAGTAATTTTTTTGAGTGGCAGGGCAACTGTTTATATTAGTGCCGCGAGTGAACTTAAATTACATTAGTGAAGTACATTGGCCAGACATGTAATTTATTTAAGCACTTGCTTAAAATCATTTGCCCTTTTATTAGTGATCTGTTCGATGGTAGTTAGTTGTACCTATGCTGAAAGAATAATAGTGGTTTTACTGACAAAGTCCATTTGCAACTCTTAATATGTGCTATTATCACAGCATATGTATTTTAGTACTGTATTGTATATCAGCTATTGATATCATTATCATTTGTAGTTTAAAAAAAAAAGGGGAACCTCTTTCTATCGCATTACAGGTTGATTGACATCAGGGGTTCCGCTTTCATGTACGGAAGCCTTAGTGTCTCTTGACAGATTTATCAGTGATTGAGGTTAATAATGAAGGATTTTGGAAGAATACAAGATAGAGACGTTAGAATATCTTAGATTTCAAGTTGAAATTGACGATTTTGCGTAGCTGGTATTGTGGGAGTAATAATAAAGATATTGAATGATGGTCAGAGAGCTCGTATACGTTTGGAGTAGTCATGAGTGTGTCTACTCACTATTATAGAGTGGCCAAGTGTGTCGATATTTAAGGTGGCCATGTGAGTCACCATTTTAGAATGACTATGTATGTCATTTGGGCCATGTGAGTCCATAGAATGTAACCAAGTGTGTTACTAGAGTGGAACAAGTGTTTCCATAAGTTGTGACCTAATGAGCCGGTAGGTTGTGAACAAGTGTGTTACTGTTTTTGACAGTATGTTATCTAACTGTTCGTGAAAGATCTAATGTATTTTATTTACTTAATTTTACGTACATATCAAACTAAAGGGATGTACATAATGAAAGCAAGTTTTCTAGTCCAGAATAATTAGCTGCTTTAGTAGATTACTGTACAAGTAACTCGTTCTATCTAGAACTACCATGGCATTTTATTCATTTTTCATAGTTCCTGTGTGCCTTTAAATGTTTTTGATCAGGGAAAGTTCTACATTTTTAAATTTTGAATGATTTTAGATCGATTTCGGTTATTTTAAACGACTAAGATCAATTTTTACAAGTAGTATAACTGTACCTAATGGTACAGCCGCAAAAATTGATTGTATTTGTATGGACTTTAAAATGGATTAATTAGTGATCCCGATGTAAGGCGACCGATCCTCGACGTGTTTCGGATGTATATAATCTGAATGCGCCGAAATACGAATGAATTATAGTTATTTCAAAAAAAAAACTATGATGATCAAACGAACTTGCAAATTGAAATTAGATCGATATTATATGAGTACGCTTCATTTGAAGATATACAACAACATAGCTATTATATGTACACTATTTATAATAACGTACCAGATCGATGTCGATGTGGTTTAGGAAATGATGCATTTAATAGCCTTATTGTCATTGGTTCAACTTATCAGTTGGTCACTCACCCATTCGTTATATTTGAAAGATTTGTGTTTCTCAAATATATGACTCACTTGTAGACTATGCTTAGTAGTTTAAAAAGTTAACAAGCAAGGAATGCATAAAGTAAATTGAAACAAAGGTTCCAAGTTTGTTGTTGTTAATAGATCTTTCACTCGTTTGTTTACACTATTTTATGGCTTTCAACATAATGCGGTCCGATGTTCGGAATGCGTTAAGAATTAAATACGGAAGGATATATACTTCAGCTTGTAACGGTGAAGGTTGTAGTAATTTTGAAATTCTAGATATTGCAAAAATAATAATTCCAAAAATAGTTCAAACGTGTTTCGTCAATACTAATTAGCATTCCAGTGATTCAGTTTGACCAAGTTAGTTCATTAAATGTTAAATTGAATTTAATAAAAAGATTAAAATTTTTGGAACATTTACTAATCACAAAGAAAGATAAATAAATAAATATAAGGACTGAACATTTGAGGCTCGAAGTTAAGTAGCTTGCTAGAAACTACAGTCACGACACGAGAAGCCCGTTTAATAAAGTAATAAAATTGTAAAAATGCGCCATTCTCGAAGTCACATTGGGTTTTCTTTCTATATATTTATCTGAGTGATTTGAAATAATGAACTGGATGATAAAATTTAACAGACTATTATTTGAATTGAAAATGAAATCGCGCAATTAATTATCTTTTGCCGTCCAAAATCTCGAGAGTATAATATGATGTAAAAATTATATTTTCTAGAGAGTGACTAGTGCGTGCTTGCTTACTCTAATTTTATCTCCATATTGTTTTTCTCAAATTTATTGAATAATGTCGTGTGATGCACGGGCGTTGTGGATCCGCAAGCTCGTGACGAAGGTATACCCTCACCTAGCGGCTCCGGCCTACAACCGTCAGTTAATTTGTAAATACTTACTTTAATTATTAAAGGACGCAGAAAAGTAAAGCAAAAAGTATTAAAAAGCAGAATGAATAAAACACTCAGTATATATACTATATTATGTTACTGACGTAATATATTATAACTTGGTGTAACGTTTTTTATTTATAATTGGTTTGATTTTTGTTCATATGTTGAGGTAATGATTCTGAAAAAAAGACAAAAGAGGTTTTGAGTATTAAATTCAAATTTCTGAATTTGGGGTTTTCATCTAGTTTTTTTTATTATTTAGTTTTGTATCAAGCTTTGGATTTACAGCAAAATTTGAATTTTGTATTTTAATTTGAAATTGCTATTGAGTAAAGTTAATTTAAAATAATTATATGATAGCGATTTAGTATTGTACAATAATTGCAAGCCGATTCTACTTCAATTCATACAAAAGTTTTGCATTTCAAAGAAGCCTTTGATGAAGAGTTAGATTTAGTTTTAGACTAAGGTTTAGTTTTGGACTTTTTGTTTGGTTTTCAATGATGATTGTAGTCAAAGTTCAGGTATTTGACCCAGTTCAAAGCATTGGGTAAGATTCTAAGTATTTCACAAGTTAAAGATTGTCTTGGACAACATAACCTGAACTGATTCGGTTGAATTTTGTGGTGCTGTCTCTTTTTGATGGGTTTATTCAGAGGTTAACACGGAAAGGAAAGGTTAGGAAAAGAAGGGAATAAACTAAAACAACTTGTGTTTTGAGGCGTGTTTAATAGAATTGAACTCTATTTGTTAAAATTTTTGAATAAGCTACAAAAAATTTCATTTCATTTATTAAAAACGTTGACTGTTACATAGTTAAAGATTTTAAAATAGTACTAATTTAACATAGTGGGAACAGTCTACCGCCAACAGGTATACGATGTCAGGAATTTAGAGCAGATAATTTAACATAGACTTAATTTGATTCAAACGATTAGTAAAGATTAGTTAATGGTACAGCAGATCCAACTGAATTGAAGAATTGATAGATTAGTAATCCTGATAAATGTTTGCATTGGATGCAGTTGTAGATTTTATTGTGAACTCTGGGGTAGTGTGTGATACTTATTTCTTGTCAAGTCCTAAAATTTTAATAAAATCAGCTTTCCTTTACGTTCTGATAAATTTTTCGATTTCAATAAAGTTTTTTAAAAAAAGCAGGCATGACACGTCATGTATGACACATGATAGGTGGAGCTCAGGATGATGCACCTGTTGGTCTGTTACAGATTGTAATCAGGGTTTAGATATTTACTTAGCTTTAGATTCAGCGTCAGATGCTTGTAAGGTATAAATAACTGAAACGGTATAAGAAATAAAATAAATATTGGGTATTTTATTAAATTTGAATTCAGTTTTAGACTTTTGCTTACGGTATATGTAACATACTGTTTAGATTATGTTTTAGACTGTAACTGTTCCAGACTTCGATTAAGTTTCAGATTAGATTTTTATTCAGCTTTAGATAATTAATCCTTTATTTGCCTAACTTTATTCTATATGAGTTTTAGATTTAAATTGCGATATTTTTATTTCTGTTGTGAAATTTCGACTCAGCGATATCAATCAGTTTAATTGCACTTCACACACACTTCACAAATCTCAAGATCAAAAGCTCGATAGTTTTGGATTTCAGATCGTTTTGAGGTTTTAAGTTTGATATTACTAAATTGAAAAAATGTAGGTTTCCTTTTTGTTATCCTTTTTAATTCTCCCGAATGTCGTGATTTACTAAAACTAAATGTCATCGTGCAAGTATGAATGGATGAAGATGTTTTGTTGTACACTACAGATTGTTGCAAGGAGTGAAGCGAACTAAGCTTAGCAAAGCAAATGTTTGGTGGTTGTGCACCGGGAGGTTGCACAATGTCGGATGGCCGAATGTCGTGATCGTGTGTTCGACTGGCAACATTTATTTATTATTTATAGAATGGCAATACTGATTTCATGTTAGTATTGCACTATTAATGAATTCAGAGTTGGTAGAGGGTAGGCGAAAAAGACATTGTGTATAAATACGGGCGTCATTCTGTAAACAAAAAGTTGAGTATCGCTCGCCATCAGAGGTGCACGCCTGTGCTGTGTACATTCTTATATATCATAATATATACAGTGTTATACTTTTGTGTATAGAGTGAGTTGAGACGTGGTGTTGGAAAGTAAAGTGTGTGCGAGATGATAGCTGAAATGCCAGTAAGTCCTTTGTTGTATCGTTCCAATTTATTATTTATTTATTATTTAATCTCTGATGCATTTTAAGAGTAATCTTTAACACATGTGTTAGTGTGCTATTTCAGGATTTCTATAAGGTACATTGTGGGTAGCGAAGTTGTTCGCTACTACCCAAAAATATGCCCGTTCTATGCCCACGTGTAGTTTTATGAACTTCCAAATAAAGATCCGTAGTTAGTCAATCGGTCTTAGGTTGTATCTAGTCATGGAATATATAGACCTTAACGGGAATTCGTGACAATCATATTTTTCAATTTCATTATACAATCGACACATTCTTTGCCATTATAACATCATTATTCATAAAATTTGTTTCCATTCATTCCATATTTCATTTGAGTACATAGAATTAAAAAAAAAGTCATAGCAATGCGGAAATTTTTATATGTATCCATACTTTAAAATAATAATAAATGCATATATATGTCTGTCTGCCGGCCTTCTATATTTTAACTGTCCATCTCTTCAACTGATTTTGATGAAATTTGTTATGGAGGTAGGTTACATCTCGGGGAAGACATAGACAAACATTGAATCAAAAAACTTAATCCACGCAGACGAAGTCGCAGGCATCATCTAATATTGTAAGTATAGGTAGATCGAGCTTATTCTAGCAAGTAATTAAAAAACCTAAAAAAACCATTGCTACATTAAGGAGTGGGGCGAACTTTTAATTTAAAAAATCTCTTCCTTAGTAAACCTATTTTGTTATTATTTCCTAAATTTTCCCTTGCACATCACCTAACAAAAATTACAGGCTAAGATGCTCAAGGAATTTTCAAGTATACTCAACCTTGCAAGGAGCTTGTTACCTCAGTAATCTTCTCATTATATTTTACACTGTAGGCTTACAAAAGAGCAAACAAAGAGACCTTTTCCTCTTCAAAACTTAGTTAACTTTACGGCAGGATGGGTTTAGTAACAAAATGAAAGTGAACCAAAAAAAAGTATAGTTTAAAAATTCTCCATTCAAAATGTAAAAGTGTGGCTGTTTGTCTGTCTGTCTTTTACCTTTCTGATTTTTCACGGCCCATTTGTTCAACCAAGTTTGACGAAATTTGATCTCCCTGGCGCAGTGTTGAGCGCTGTTGTTTTAAGGTGGGAGCCAGGTTCGATCCCCGGCAGGGTCAATGTGAGAATATATTACTTATATTATTTCTGATTTTTCTCTGGCCTAGCCTGCTGCAGGATACTTCGGCCGTGGCTAGTTACCACCGAGGGGTACCGATTAGGGGTATGGATTGAATATAAGTATCATACCCCTAACAGGTTAGCCCGCTACCATCTTAGACTGCATCAACACTTACCATTCAGGTGAGATCGTACTCAAGGGCTAACGTGTTGTGGATAAAAAAAAATATTCGGTAATTTATGTCCCGGGGAAGGACATAGTTATGATACTTGTTTTAACAAAACAATTAAAGATTTCCAATGGGATTTTACAAATACCAGACCCCACTCTAGTAGACCAACACCCTCTGGTATTAATATTGTAAATAAAATTATAGGCCGATCCGATTTTGTGTTAATAATGAATGATGAATGAAGAAAGTTTAATATATCAAAAGTTTGTTATAAATTTTAAAACTTATTAATATAGATTTTCCCTCGCAACTTTACGAGTAAAACCACTTAACCGCCCTCAAAATCTTGGTCTAAAACAACGCTCCTCAATTTACGATAGACCTTTACAATTGACCTCTTTATTACAACTGGCAAAGTGTACAGCGAGCGCCATTCATACAAAACACCAAAGATAAGCATTGTACTAGAAATGTAGTGCATAATTTATTATTTATTTACTTATTTCAATTTTACAAAATACACTTACAATAAAAACCATAACGTGTACATGCTAAATAAAGCTAATCTTATGTTATTACATACAATATATACTTTTGTCATGATCTGCCAAACGTAGATTGGCAACATTTATTTATTATTTAAAGAATGGCAATTCTGATTGTCATGATTTTAGTATTTAAATAATAATTATTTATTAGTGTGTCAATATTAAATAGCGGGTCACACCAAATACCGAACGTAGAGTGGGGTGACGCGGGTGGTTGGGCTGATAGATACAGTCTATCAAGAAATCGAGGAACTGCGAGACAGATCATCGGGGCGTGGACTGGAAGAAAGACCTCTACAAAGTATTCTTTCAACACTTTGCACACCTTAAACATAAAATAATAAGTGTAAACGAAAAAATAACTAGGTAAACTGTATCATATTTTGTTTAAATATTAATAATCGGTTTTATTACGCTGCTTCCTACATATTAATAATATATAACATCCAATACTTACAGAATTTATTTGTTTATTTTAATTTACTGATAAACAAAGTAGCCTATGTTATATTTGTGACTATAATCTATATTTGTACCAAATTTCATCCAGATCCGTTAAGCTGTTCTGACGGAATTGAGTATAATTAGTAAGATGCACGTTTAAATTTGTGACTAGGTAATATCATGAAGATGCTGTTTTCATGTGTGATTATAGATATCTTGGGTTAGAAGATTTATCTATGTTGGCATTAATTATTTGAGCTAAAGAGACACTCGTCTAAATAAACGACAAGAAAATTACTTTCCCAGCTGGTTCATTGTGCATCTGAAATAATCGTGCTTCAAGGCACAGTGTTGGTAACTAAAACCTATACTTTTACACCCTTTATTCTGTTACGTAAGGCTAAAATTATATCTATAAATTTATATTTGCGCCTACCTCACACTTTGAAATTGGCCATCAAAATAAACGATAAACTTTCTAAAATATACAGCTTTCTTCATAATATTTCTACAAAATTCTTTTTAAACAACCGACTTCAAACTCCCGCGCCAACTTTACAACAACAAGCACACGCTATACAAAGTACTTACCTATTTTATTGTTGATATTTTAAAAACCGCTCGACCGATTTCGATAAAATTTATATGGGACCACTTGGAAAGTATGCCCCTTCAAATAAAAAAAGAATCATCCAAATCGGTCCACCCAGTCAAAAGTTCTGAGACAACAAACATTAAAAAATAATAAAAAAATACAGTCGAATTGAGAATCTCCTCCTTTTTTGAAGTCGGTTGAAAAATCATTCAAAGTACTTACTCACGAAGTATTTAAAGTCATAATTTATCATCGCATTAGATATCTATGTAGATCGGAGAAAGATCAACCTTGCGTAGAGACATCAATCATTCGATCGGAATGCTTCTTGACGGAAAGTGAGAAAAATACGTACCTATTTACAGAACCTACTTTGCCTTTGCATACTACCATGTTAGTTTTGATAATATATACTTTGTTATTTTTCATGTAACTTTTTTGGTGTGCAATAAAGTTTTTTCATTCATTCATTCAATAAATTGACTGCTTCGTTGGTCTAGCGATTAGCATAGTCTACTGCAGATTACGAGGGAATGGGTTCGATTCCCGTTCGCGCATAAAAATTTTAGGTATTGGGTTTTTGAGTTTATAAATTCTCAGTGCCAGCCCGGAGTTGGAAGTTGGCGGTGAGTCACCCCCGTGCCATCCACAACTTGCCAACGTGGTGTACTTTAGCCTGTGAGGAGACTAGTGTATCAAAAGTGAGCCGGCGAAAAGTTGAAATGAAAAACAATTTAAAGCAGTAGTGTAGGTAATCTTTATCCCAAAAGTATCTTCCTGTAACATATTATGCAAAAAAAACTATAGGTACTAATAATATATTTAACGCTAAATTATAATTAAATTAATATATACATTCGTGATCACGACTTGAATATTAAATTGAAATTAATCATACAATTCTTAAAATGGTATTAATCATTACATTGTCCGCGGACCTTTTCTGATTTAAAAATGTGATCCGGGGCGAGTTCAATTTAGCAAGGATTAGCAACATCAATCACAGGCGGAATGTTTGACTACAGGAAATGAGAAAAATATTCATTACCTTCCGAAAAAATGTTGGGATAAACAACAAATCTGTTCCATTAAACGTGGCTGCTTGTCATGCGTGAGAGCATGATATTCTCGTTTCGCAATTATTCTAGGCTTAATATCAAATTCAATGTTTTTTTTTAAATTTTAACCTAGCTGATTCCCGCGACTTCGTCCACATGCATTGAGGTTTTTTGGTTCGCGCGGGAACTTAATTAGCCTTTGTGTTTTTCCAGACTATATCTCTGTGCCTAATTTCATCCAGATCCGTTCAGCCGTTCTGGCATGATTGAGTAACAAACATCCATCCATCCATACATCCATCCATCCATCCTAGAGGCCTAGAACATCAATAATGTATCCATCTGTACAAACAATTTCACGCGGGCATCAGCTAAACCGATACATGTCAAATGAAAATCGCATAGTCTGTTATAAGACTACATAATAATTGTAAATGTTCAGTAATTCCTTTTGCATTGACAGGGTTATTGTTTCTTTCAAGTCTTCGACATCCTTCTACAAAACATCTACTTTCTGTTATAAAATAAGCAGGTAAAACTATTGTACTAGCATGAGGCACGTTTCGTACAGTTGAAAGTTCTTGCCTTGGTGCCGGTTGAAATTCTTGCCTTGGTGCCAGTTGAGATTCTTCCCTTGGTGCTGGCTGAGGTTCTTGCCTAGGTCATGGCGATTGAGATTCTGGAATGTTGATAGATTCGTGCAAATATGGTTCACCTCTTGAGATACTTGTAAGGGGGATGCATGTTGACATTCCGGAATGTTGACTGATCTGTGGGAATATGGTTCATTGATAGCCATTGAAGATGCAGCAGATGTAGAAGGGTCCAAACGGAACACCTTTGGTACACTCCTCCACCTCCCACACTCCAACAGGAGTGACGGAGAAAGCTTGAAACTCACCTAAAAAAATATGCTTTAATTTAGATGGAATGATAGTTTGTCTCCCGCCTAGCCAAATCTCTTTCAATACAAGTCCATACCTTGCATATCAAATCTTAAAAAAGTATGTAACTATGCTGTTAGTAAACACAAATTATAATCTTTTTTTTTATTCGACAAGTTAGCCCTTGACTGCGATTTCACCTGATGGTAAGTGATGATGCGGTCTGAGATGGTAGAGGTACGTCCGACCTATAGAGCGCGCTCCACACCTGTATAAGCCTGTCCTTGTCTCCGCCATAGCGCTGTCCCGCTTTACAGACAAGATGGGGTTAGTAAAATAAGTATTCTTCTCATTCTTTGTTTGACAGGGCCCTTATGTTAATTGAGGTCGTTGGTTCTAGCTTATAAACTCATAAGATGTGATCGCAGAGTGCATTATTATATTCAAATTAATCACACTCAACTTAAAATCGTATTCATCATCTACACCGCGTCCTTTCGTATTTCAAGGCAGATTTGAGCGCGCGAGGCCCTGAGATCAATCTAACGTGCATTATGTGACATCAATCATAAAATATGCGATTTTGATACTTGGAAACATGAAGTGAGCTAAATATAAATTTATCTACTCCAGCATCGAAAAGTTCCAATTTCGAATTTGACAACTATATCGAATTGAACCCTCTTTCGTGTTTGCTTCTCTTAACGATACAGTTCGTTGTATGGGAGCTGTATCGTTAAGAGTCGTAGCTGTATCGATATGGTTATCATCATAAATAGGATACCTATAGCTTAGCGGCTCTGGGTTCTGGCACTTTTGGTTTTTATTAATTTATAAAGTAAAAAATTATAAAGACGTCCTTGTCGTAGATAAAATCTTGTATGCAACTGTACGTAATTAGTCATTACGATACAGTTGCATAAATAGCTATTTTGATTTTGCTTAATACAACATTGAATCAATATTGATTTTTAGTGTATTTAGCATTTTAGAGTCAGTGCAACTCTTTTTGTCCCTCAGGCGAAATATTTACTTTACCCCTTTTAACTTAGCTTCAGCCCGTAGCTAGAAAACCCCACTTCAATCCTGCATTTTCAGTTGATTTATTATCTTCAAGGTAGGTGTTAGACGGAAAATGATTTCACAATCAGGAATCGAACGTAAGACTTCTCAAGCCACCCTAGTGTTGCCGTTGTAGCGGGTTCTAGATTTATTTGTCTAAAATAATATTATGAGTCAATTTTGAGTTTTTTTTTAAAACTACTAGATGAGACCAAGATACATGGCAGCCAGGTAACATGTCATTTGTATGGGCCTCCACCCACTGTATGATATACATATACCTACGCTGTGTTGTATAAGTATGGATTAGATACTATTAAAAGGTTTACTAATCCATACTTAATATTATAAATGCGAAAGTGTGTCTGTCTGCTACGCTTTCACGGCCCATCTGTTCAACCGATTTTGATAAAATTTGGTACAGAGATAGGTTGTATCCCGGGGAAGGACATAGGCTACTTTTTATCCCGGAAAATTAAAGAGTTCCCGCGGGAATCAAAAAACCTTAATCCACGCGGACGAAGTCGCGGGCATCATGTAGTAAAATATAATATTAAAAGAGGAAAGAGCATTTTCTTTTAACAAGGGTGGGGGAACTAAATGAGTTTCAAGCCGTACTTGACCTCATCCGGAGTGAGGTGCAAACCTTATTACCGCGTTTAATCCTACTATGAACCTCCGGCCCTCCCTCGACATCAAGAGGTGTTTTGCCATATTTTACTACGAAGCCAAATGTTACCTAGGTAAGTAAGATACAAATAGGTAAACATGGTTCCCAAAGAGTTTCTGGATTTGCCATTACATAAATTTAAAGACTGTGTTAAACAGCATTTGTTAAGTCGAGATTTTCTGAATGACAAAGTTGCAAGCAACCGGCCACGCATCCAGTGACCCACAAGTCAGTGTAATTCTTGTAACGTAACGTATGTATTGTGTAGTTTAATTGTTGTAACCTTTTTCTTCTTTAAGATAAGAGCAACTACTGAGTTTCTTGCCGGCTCTTCTCAGTAGAAACAGATTTCCGAACCAGTGGTAGACTTTTAATGTATCTTAAGTGACACAAGTTGTCCTACAATACATAAATAAATCATATATCATTTAGGAAAATAAGCGATGATACAATGAGGGGGAAAACACTACGGACAAATTTTGCCAGTAGGGTGGTAACTAGCCCCGGCCGAAGTCCACCCCCAGAGACTAATTCTCTCTCAAAAACTAATTCAGCCGTGAAACAATAAAAAAAAAACATAATATCAGAGAGGAAAGGCTATGCATAAAAACAATCCATTATTATTGGAGTCTGATTACAGCCAAGCGCTAGCCTATTATTAAAAAAAAAATCACCTATGTTTCATAAATATGGAAATAAAAATGAAAATAATTGCAGTTACCGATTTTCCACTGGACCGATGATCCGTTCCATCATATTATGCTGATCAATGCAAAACAGAATCATTTAAATTCATTACGGTTCATTGTGCTCAAAAATTGAACATCGATTTATTACACTCTGTAAATAAGTTATGTAAATATTGTAAATCAAATAAATATTATAAATGCGAAAGTTTGGATGGATGGATGTATGGATGTTTGTTACTCAATCACGCGCCAACGGCTGAACGGATCTGGCCGAAATTTGGCACAGAGATAGAATATAGTCTGGAATAGCACATAGGCTACTTTTTATCCCGGAAAATTAAGGAGTTCCCGCGGGAACCAAAAACCTCAATCCACGCGGACGTAGTCGCGGGCATAAGCTAGTTATTTATAATATTTGCAATAAGTACTACCTAACGAGAAATATTATGATTTTAAAATTCTAATTCCTATTCCTCATTTTCTTGTTGTTCAGTGCAAATATGAACGTTTACTAACTACCTAACGTAACGAACTGCACCAAGATTTAAATATATACGACAGCTCTCACAGGAAATTGAATTATAAATCTGGCCCACGCATAGTTCCGAAACTATGGGACGATACATTCTTTTCCTTAAATTTTGATACGGAACCCAAAAATCAAATGCCTTATTAACTTTTTCGAGTTTCCATACCGCCATACTTTTACACCTTTCAAATATAAAGCCTTGAAATAAAAGCTCGACTTTTTCAGTATAGAACTCTAAAAATGTTACTGATTTTAAATATTGGATAGAAACAGGCGTTACTTTGCGGAAGTCCATAATAATCAAGGAACAAGAAGCTTAATTCACTATAATCCGCCAAAGCAGACATATCTATGTGGTACAACGTGTAGCTTGCGATATTCGCCGCCCAATAAGCCAGCAATTCGCATCGTTACAACACCACACCACACAAATCTTCCAAATTACTCTCAACGTTCGTTTCACTCCGACACCGCAGCATCCTCAGGATGTTGACTCGACAATGCACGATTATTTTCTTCGCGATTCCGCACCCACGCACCTTTACTCCTTTCAAAAATAGAGCCTCGAAATAAAACAGTTCATAAGAAAATCCTTCATTCCTTTCATTCACACTACAGTTACACCTGTAAGGAAATGAGTACAAAAAGATAGCAAATAAAGGCAGGTACACACATCCGGTAGCGGAAGGCAAACAGAGAGGCTTGCTCGCGGGATCCGGGAATCCGGATCGGAACTTACGCGATCACGTACGCGGAAATGGAATTTTAAATCCGCACATTGTGCTTAACGCTACACTGCGGGAAAACCGGCGATACACTGAGAGGAAAACTGAATATCTCAAGTTTTGTGCGGAAATTTAAAATAATTGTATATTTTTGATCCTTACTGTCTTATCTTAATGTTCTTTATACATTTTTACTTCTACAGTAGACCCTCTAGAAAATATGTAGATACCGAAATATTCAACTTCTGTTATTTTTGCTTAAGTTAATAAAATGTTACAAATATTATGGTTCATAAAGTTTAAGTTTCAACAAAAGTACAACCCACGGTCGCTATGATAAGGTATTAACAACTCGCTATTGTGGTTTTGTGGACAGGCACTTAATTTTTTTATTTGTACCAAAAAATGATCAAAGCATGAAAAAAGAAAAATAGGGATCTCTACGAGCGACTCTCGGCAACTTTACCATTTTATCGACATCTACAGGGGAAAACATTGTACCTCAGTTTTTGACGATTTTGTGTTTTAACTAATGAGAACGAAACTCAAGGATCGAATTTAATGTTGCCAAAATCTACAATGAAAAATAATTTTTCTTTGCAGGTGTCGATATCAGGTAAAAAAAGCTCGGTGTACCCTCCACCTAAACATTATATTTATGCCTTACGAATGATACAGACATGCACTTAGGGAGAGCGTGAACTCATCCGTCAGGTATAAAATATTTATTATTTGTAGGCCTGTCTGTACTCTTTAACACTCTGCGTGTATAGGAACGTGTAGGTTGATTTTCATATCATAGCTGTTTGATAGAACGAAAGGTTTAATAAAAAGCTAGAGCACTTTAAACGCGTGATAATAATTAATATCGCGCGGTTTCTATGTTTTTAATGTCCTGAGTGACGAAAGCGACGCAACGCAACTCGATGCGATACGACTCCATAGGAAACGAAAAACCTTATCAGCTTATAGAACATACTATTGCCTTGTTTGATACTGTCACGTCGCATTGTAGCGAATCGCTTTTCATAGTGATTCATTTCATCCGTACTGCCATAATAATATAAATATAATTATATTTTATGCGAAAGTGTGTCTGTTTGCTCTGTTACCTTTTCTAGGCCAATGAGCTTTACCAATTTTGACGTAATTTTATTCAGGGATAACTTTCATCCCGGAGGCGGACGAAAATTCATATAGGACGGTTTTTTAAAAACTTAACTCCATACGAACATCATGAAAACATGCGAAAAAACAACATACGAAAAGTTGCAGGCATCGATAAAATACTATCACATGAAAAGTTCATACTAATATTATAAATGCCAAAGTGTCTGTCTGTCTGCTTTGCTTTCATGGCGCATTTTTAATCGATTTTGTTAAAATTTGGCAAGAGGATAGGTTGCAAAAAGGACAAAATACATCCCGGGAAATTAAGGAATTGCCGCAGGAATAAAAAAAACTTAATCCACGCGAACGAAGTCGCGGTAATCATCTAGTTAATAATAATTATGAACTTTTATCTTCCTAACCACGGATTTCCATTTGTATTTCTAGTGAGAACTCAATTATTAGGCTATACATCAATTTAAAGTTGTTAATGTCCAAAGTTTTCCGCCCCGAATACGAATGCAACCATAAAACCACTCTGAATAGCAATTTATGACACTTCCAACACCTAATGACTAAGGTTTTGTGCATTAATACGTCATTAACGCATATTTAATGGGTTCAACCAGAGAGATGATTCATCACTAGAGCTCGCATTGTTATGACCTCTCATCACTACAGCCTATTGACGTCCCACTGCTGGGCACAGGCCTCCACTCTCATAGGAGAGCGGAGACCTAGAGAGCTTAGACCCACCACGCTGCTCCAATGCGGGTTGGCGGGCTTTAACGACTATTATCATGTTAGTGATCATAACCGGGACCGACGGCTTAACGTGCTCTCCGAGGCACGGGGGTGAAACACCGCCAACTTCCAACTCCGGGCTGGCACTGAGAATTTCTTAATTGAAAAACCCAATAGGTACCTAACTTTTATGCGAGACCGGGAATCGAACCCAGGACCTCGTGATCCGCAGTTGACTATGCTAACCACTAGACCAACGAGGCAGCTATGACCTCTATTTCAAGAGTATTATGACTTCAATATATGAAAAACTGCGCATTGATAGCCTCAATTTAACCAGTGTATAAAAATCTCATGAGTAGCCCTATTGCAAAAAAGTTGTATCAATAATATTATTATTGTGACAATCTTTGTTCTTGCTGCGTTAATTTGTGTCATTAGTGATGGCGATCTTTACACTGTAGCAGTAACATATTACGTAATAAGACCTGGGGACTTACTACTATCGCATAAATCCGTATTGTTTTAATATTGCTGACGTTCGTGTTTCAGAATTATAATCCTTATTTTAGCGACGTCAAGGTACGTGACATAAAACTGTCATTTTAAAGTAATACTGCTATAAGCGATGGTAGTAAGTAGTAACCCCGCTGTAGTTTGTTAACATAAAATTGGCGCGCTGTAATCAAAATTACGGTTCGCTTTTTGAACGCAAGTTAAAGTTTGTTCCTCTATATACATCAACTCAGTGGGTTCAACATTCCAGACAGTGTTGCAAAGTGGAACTCTGTGTTTTACTGCTAATCAAAATTCGGCTATGCTAAAATTGGAACTGAAATAATACGCTGAAACCGGCTCCGCTGGATTTTCGGTGTGTTGGGAATATTAAATTACCACCAAACTATGTAATACTTGTATTTGGAGATAGAAAATCGTGAGGATCGCTTATTATTATATTAGATGTAGCCCGCGACTTCTCTGCTCTGCCTCGTTGGTCTAGTGGTTAGCATAGTCGACTGCGGATCACGAGGTCCTGGGCTCGATTCCCGGTCGGGCATAAAAGTTAGGTATTGGGTTTTTCAATTAAGAAATTCTCAGTGCCCGGAGTTGGAAGTTGGCGGTGTTTCACCCCCGTGCCTCGGAGAGCACGTTAAGCCGTCGGTCCCGGTTATTATCACTAACATGATAATAATCTTTAAAGCCCGTCAACCCGCATTGGAGCAGCGTGGTGGGTCTAAGCTCTAATTCCCGCTCTCCTATGAGAGTGGAGGGCTGTGCCCAGCAGTGGGACTTTAATAAGCTGTAGTGATGATGATGATGATGATGAGCCCGCGACTTCGTTCGCGGTAATAGGTACATAAGTAAAAGATGTTCGTTCGATTAGGTAAAGCCACTAGTGCGAAGACGGGACGGGTCAACTAGTCTTTTTTAAACATAAATTCATGTTTTTTTTTGACGACCTCCAATGTAATGGTGCAATGGTATGAGCGCTGTGGTATAAGTGATAGTGTGTGTGGTATCAGTGGGAGGTCCTGGGTTCGATCCCTGGCAGGGTCAATTTTTGAATTTTCTCTGATCTGGTCTGGTGAGAGGCTTCGGCTGTGGCTAGTTACCTCTCTACCGGCAAAGACGTATCGCCAAGCGATTTAGCGTTCCAGTATGACGCCGGATTGGGGCTTTAATATAACTGCCATACCCGTAAAGGTTAGCCCGCTACCTATATACCATCTTAGGCTGCATCATCACTTACAATCAGGTGACATTGCAGTCAAGGGCGTAAAGAAAACGAAAAATTTGTGATAAACTTTAATTATTATTTTACTTTTAGATTCGAACTTAAGAGAATAGGTAAAAATCTTCATGTTCTAACAACAAACGCATTAATAAATGCTGTACAGCTGTGTACGACCTTTGGCCTCTTGCCACCATCTTGTAGTTGCGTCAGTGTTTTGTTATCTAGACGGAGGCTGTGAGTTTCTAGAAACCTATCTTCAACTAGCGGACGCCCGCGACTTCGTTCGCGTGGCATAAGTTTTTTAATTCCCATAGGCATTCCTTAATTTTCCGGGATAAAAAGAACCCATGAAAAAAAACCCGTCGATCCGTTGCTCTATTGCGGCGTGATTGAAGGACTATTTAACGTCCTCTGCGATAGAATATATAAAAAGTGTGAATTATGTATTTCATAATTTAAACCGGTAGCCCAAATTTCAAGTTTCACGGCTATTTAACTTGAAAAACACCGGCCTTTTATACCAACTTACAACCCCCATTTTACCCGTTTGGGGGTAGAATTTTGAAAAACTGTTACACACGTACTTCTTTATATTATACCGAAAGCCAAAATACCAAGTTTCGTTGTTATAACTTGAAAAATATGTTGATAAATGAAGGACATTCATCCTCTATTTCACCCCTTTGGGGGTCGAATTTTCAAAAATGGTGAAACACGTACGTCTGCATATCTAACTGAAAGCCCAAATGCTAAGTTTCATCACTATAACTTGAGAAATCAAGGACTTTCATACAAAATTTCAATCCCTATTTTACCCCTTTAGGGGTGGAATTTTGTAAAACTATGCCACATGTACTTCTTTATTTATTACCTAAAGCCAAAATACCAAGTTTTGTTGATACAACTTGAGAAATATCTTGAGAAATGAAGGACTTTCAAGTAAACTTTCATCCCCTATTTCACCCCTTCGGGGGTACAATTTTCAAAAACTGTGAAACACGTAGTTCTTTATTTTTTACCGATAACTCATATACTAAGTTTCATGGATACAACTTGAGAAATGACGGACTTTCATACAAACTTTCAACCCCTATTTCACCCCTTTAGGGGTGGAATTTTGAAAAATCCTTCCTTAGTGAGCGCCTACGCTACAAAAGGAAGCTACTATCAAAATTTCAAGTCTCTAACCCTAGCGGTTTAGGCTGTGCGTTGATATATAAGTCAGTCAGTCAGTCAGGACTTTGAATTTTATATATATTATAGATAATAGTTCTATACATATAATAATGTCATTGCCTATCTTCAAAATATTAAAACTGCCTGAGGGCCGCGACATTGTCCACGTATATTGAGGTTTTTAAAACTGGTTAGACAACAGCTACTCAATTATTTTTTTGTGTTTACTAAATATCCCAAAAGTTGTAATATCCACGTCATAGATATAGGATTGGTCGTCGCTGCGAGGAGCACAGAGAAGACCAATCCTAAATCTATGATCCACGTCCCCTGTTAGTTTCATCAATCTGTGTTTTCTGTAAATTTCGTCAAAAACGGTTGAACAGACTGCCCGAGTTTTATAAAACTGCCACTAACGAGTTACGCGCTATCATGTTAGACTGCATCATCACTTACCACCAGGCGACATCGCAACGTCTTACTTGTAGTAGGTAAAAAAGTCTTACCTTTTAAATTTTTAGCCTTAAAAGTTAAATTGGCCAGTTACACGACTACTTAAATTTAATGGCATTAATTACTCCCTAATAATTTATGCGACAAAGTTTTGAGACTGGGCCGGAGCGCGGAACGGCGGAGAGCAAAAAAGCATCTTCTACAGTTTCTGAGTGATTATCTCGAATGGATGTAATTAATTTGACGTGCTCAGCCCGTCCCTCTTAATCGCTGTTGATAAATCTTGAGTTTACTCAGGAAACTTGTATTTTATAATCCTCGTCTTCGTCTTAACATGTTTAAGTTTTAATTTGACAGCTTACATTATTAACAAAAGCCAAAGCAATTTTGGTTGAAAAAAATGTCTTCCCAAACTGTTAATTCCTGGTGAGGCTTTTATATTTTTGAAGCCCTTACATAAACTTGAAAGAAATTGGTAAGAAATTGAATTTTTAATATACTTACATCAAAAATTTTGGAACCGGCAACAATTGAACCAGCTTTCCTCTGTCCGTGTATAGGCAGTGCCTCGCGATTATTGTTAATTTTGCTTAAATATACAATACACAATAAAACTGCAATTCACGCGAGATCAATGTTTAACAATAATAAATAAATATTTGATCTTGATTGAAAAAATATTGATCTCATTGTTGTAAAAGGAAAGCTGTAAAATAACCCATATCAGAAAAGCGATTCACAAAATCTAAAGACCCGAAAAGCAACCACAATTCACATCAAATTTCATAAGAAATATCCCAAATAATTCATCTCATTTTCCACATACGGTCCTCTTTTAACAATATTCCCTGCGAACAGCAACAGGGGCTCGCCCACAGAATTCAGAAAAAATATAGAAGTTGTAAAAGGTCATAAACTTCTCGCTGTGCAGATTTCTAATTGTTAAAATAGATATTTGCGTGCAGTTTCTATTACCATCATACTTGGTCATGTAAACTCATGTAAATATGGTCATGTCTCATATCTATATTCGAATAAAGGAAAGTGCTTTCCAAACAGGTTTTTTTTTATCCACTACTAGTTAGCCCTTGACTGCGATATCACCTGATGGTAAGTGATGATGCAGTCTAAGATGGTAGCGGGCTAACCTGTTAGGGGCATGGCAGTTATATTAAACCCATACCCCTATTCGGTTTCTACACGGCATCGTACCGGAACGCTAAATCGCTTGGCGGCACGTCTTTGCCGGTAGGGTGGTAACTAGCCACGGCCGAAGCCTTCCACCAGGCCAGACCAGGGAAAATTCAGGAATTATAAATTCATAAATTGACCCTGCCGGGGATCGAACCCGGGACCTCCGCACGTTAAGACAACAGCGCTACACACTGCGCCAATTAGGTCGTCAAAGGTGGTAGAATAAAAACTACCTATAAACAAATTAGGTAAGATGCTATAGCAGTGATGGTAGACGTAATTATTTCTGCCTACTAGATGATACTGGTGACTTTTTCCGCGTGGTTTTTGATCCATGCAGGAAGTCTTTCATTTACCCGCACAAAATAAAGGCTATGACTGTGTAAATTCGGTTTTTAAGTTCAATCTCAATTCCTATATGTCAAATCCGTTCTTCAATGTGGCGTGTAGTAGTAACAAATACCCAAACCTTTATTTTAAAAAGTAGAGTGAAAAGAAAAATCACCAACACGTTTTAAATTCAAAATCGTTCTGGGCACACTGTCTCATTGCAGCGGCATAGATAATATTTTTAATGTTACTTTTTAGTTTTTAATTTAGATTTTAATGTTATTATAATGTATGGATTTTGATGAATAAAATAAAATAAAATAAAATTCGAAATAATAAAAGAAGTTTGTAAAAATAGTACCTATCAGCTGTCTAACTTCCGGGACATACACTTCTATTATACCTTAGAATTCTATAGGCTCGCCCGAGGGATTTTGGTTGAATTTAATACATCTTTCCAATGTTTCCTCCCTCTGAATGGATCTCGGAAATTCGACGAAAGACCTGTTTTCATAACAAAGCGCGCTCAAAGGATGAAATGAAATATTTCCGTCTCCCGAAAAGGCTTTGCCTTGTAACTAAATGGTGTTAAAATGTGCACGTGATTTTCACGGTACCGCGCCATGAATGTAGGACCTATGTAGGTACCGTTTCGCTTCTCTACGGATTATGCCTGTCTGGAATTTCTGAGATTACCTAAGTTGCGGTATGCTCTTGTCAAGCGCTTGGCAGCTAGCGCTCGATCATTTCCATCTTTACCTATATTAAAACTGCAATAGGTCCATTTCTATACACTGAAGATATTTAAAAAAAAAACAGGGGGCTCTCTATATCGATACTGAAGCCAAAACTGTAATCATACTGTCGTGATCGTGTGTTCGACTGGCAACATTTATTTATTATTTATAGAATGGCAATACTGATTTCATGTTGGTATTGCACTATTAATGAATTCAGAGTTGGTAGAGGGTAGGCGAAAAAGACATTGTGTATAAATACGGGCGTCATTCTGTAAACAAAAAGTTGAGTATCGCTCGCCATCAGAGGTGCACGCCTGTGCTGTGTACATTCTTATATATCATAATATATACAGTGTTATACTTTTGTGTATAGAGTGAGTTGAGACGTGGTGTTGGAAAGTAAAGTGTGTGCGAGATGATAGCTGAAATGCCAGTAAGTCCTTTGTTGTATCGTTCCAATTTATTATTTATTTATTATTTAATCTCTGATGCATTTTAAGAGTAATCTTTAACACATGTGTTAGTGTGCTATTTCAGGATTTCTATAAGGTACATTGTGGGTAGCGAAGTTGTTCGCTACTACCCAAAACTATGCCCGTTCTATGCCCACGTGTAGTTTTATGAACTTCCAAATAAAGATCCGTAGTTAGTCAATCGGTCTTAGGTTGTATCTAGTCATGGAATATATAGACCTTAACGGGAATTCGTGACAACTTCAGAAGTGAAAATGAACCCAAGAAAACAATATTTTTTTAACACGAGAAAAATATTGTTCACTAAGTAGTTATATTGTGACACAATTCTCTGTGTCGTACCTTTAAAACTTTTAAACAAAGAGTATTCCGTTTACTAAGTTCAAAAGAGATTGACTACTTTAATCAAAGTTAGCATGTATTGCTTATATAGCTTGAGATCCATTCTTGCTATGCTATAAAGATAACGTGCAACAAAGAACTTTTGGATATTGTTAAATCTGTTTTGACACCTATTGTGTGGGTACATTGAATAACATTAGTTCTGGGTGAACTCTTAGATTTGCTATTTTGGCTATAATATTATGTTGTATTCCATTTGAGTAGAGGTTAAATCGAGTGTTTGGTAATGATCTCGTGCGGTAATAATTGACATTGTATCAAGGCAATTAATATTTGAATTACATTTATATTCCGTATTTAGTTACCCACAAATTGGAAAAGAGTTTGCTGTAAACTTTAATATTACGTCATCACGACGTTAAGACTGTGAAGTCTCATCTGAATGAATTGCCAACTCAAACCAGCTTGGCGACTGGCTTCCATCGAGGAGGATGATCCCCGAATTACGATTTTGTAAGCAGTTTACTTTAGTGTCGAAGTAATTCTGATTCTAAGGTATTTAGTTTAGATAAAACACATCGATAGAATTTTCAGTGAATTGAGTTTTGAATATAGTGTCCATAGTATTTATTTATGATAGATGATGTAAAAAAATGTCATGTCCTGGACATGAGTCCAAGAAATTTTGTGTTATTTAGCTATAATCAACAAATAAAGCGTCAAGCGAGAATTTCGCCAGTATGAGAGTTGACATACTGGAATAAATTTCACTAGCACCGGCCGTCTGAGCAGCCATTTTAGATGATTAAATGCGATACCATACAGCTTGGTTATTACTACTGGTTAACCTGAGGTACTCCTAGAGATATGAAATAGGTAAATAATTATCAGTTCTAATTAACTCAAGTATTTGTGAATTATTCTCTGGACCATTACTTTGGATGAACGTTACCTAAAGTTTTATTTAGTGTAAATGTAGTTAAATGATTATTGAATTTAAAAGCAGCCTCGTGCCTTCAGACTAGTGCCTACTGAATGAGATTGTAGTTTTTTTTTACGCACTGTTTAAGTTTCGAATTTTGATTTTACAAGGTTTTTAATTTTAATTTAGTTTTTAATTTGAAATTTCTATTAACCAGGCATAGATTAGATTACTGGTTATTCACGAAGAGAATTCATGGAGTGAATAATAGTAATAAAAAAAAAAAAGAGAAGTGAATATGTCAAATAAGATACCCTCATGTCAATACTAGGATGCAAAGCAATTTATCGAACTCTGATTAGTTTCATGTGTGATTTATAAGAAATACGATACAAGTATGATTTAGTTTTAAATTCTCGATATAAAAGTATACTTACTGGTATACTTATTTTATGTGATCTAGATAGTTTAGTCTGGTAGTACTAGACTCGATCAAAACAGGTGTCTTAGGAATTTGTAGTGTTTAAAAAGTAATTTTTTTGAGTGGCAGGGCAACTATTTATATTAGTGCCGCGAGTGAACTTAAATTACATTAGTGAAGTACATTGGCCAGACATGTAATTTATGATAAGTTTATTTAAGCACTTGCTTAAAATCATTTGCCCTTTTATTAGTGATCTGTTCGATGGTAGTTGTACCTATGCTGAAAGAATAATAGTGGTTTTACTACCAAGTCCATTTGCAACTCTTAATATGTGCTATTATCACAGCATATGTATTTTAGTACTGTATTGTATATCAGCTATTGATATCATTATCATTTGTAGTTTAAAAAAAAGGGGAACCTCTTTCTATCGCATTACAGGTTGATTGACATCAGGGGTTCCGCTTTCATGTACGGAAGCCTTAGTGTCTCTTGACAGATTTATCAGTGATTGAGGTTAATAATGAAGGATTTTGGAAGAATACAAGATAGAGACGTTAGAATATCTTAGATTTCAAGTTGAAATTGACGATTTTGCGTAGCTGGTATTGTGGGAGTAAGAATAAAGATATTGAATGATGGTCAGAGAGCTCGTATACGTTTTAGTCATGAGTGTGTCTACTCACTATTATAGAGTGGCCAAGTGTGTCGATATTTTAAGGTGGCCATGTGAGTCACCATTTTAGAATGACTATGTATGTCATTTGGGCCATGTGAGTCCATAGAATGTAACCAAGTGTGTTACTAGAGTGGAACAAGTGTTTCCATAAGTTGTGACCTAGGTGGCCATGTGAGTCACCATTTTAGAATGACTATGTATGTCATAAGTGTTTCCATAAGTTGTGACCTAATGAGCCGGTAGGTTGTGAACAAGTGTGTTACTGTTTTTGACAGTATGTTATCTAACTGTTCGTGAAAGATCTAATGTATTTTATTTACTTAATTTTACGTACATATCAAACTAAAGGGATGTACATAATGAAAGCAAGTTTTCTAGTCCAGAATTATTAGCTGCTTTAGTAGATTACTGTACAAGTAACTCGTTCTATCTAGAACTACCATGGCATTTTATTCATTTTTCATAGTTCCTGTGTGCCTTTAAATGTTTTTGATCAGGGAAAGTTCTACATTTTTAAATTTTGAATGATTTTAGATAGATTTCGGTTATTTTAAACGACTAAGATCAATTTTTACGAGTAGTATAACTGTACCTAATGGTACAGCCGCAAAAATTGATTGTATTTGTATGGACTTTAAAATGGATTAATTAGTGATCCCGATGTAAGGCGACCGATCCTCGACGTGTTTCGGATGTATATAATCTGAATGCGCCAAAATACGAATGAATTATAGTTATTTCAAAAAAAAAACTATGATGATCAAACGAACTTGCAAATTGAAATTAGATCGATATTATATGAGTACGCTTCATTTGAAGATATACAACAACATAGTTATTATATGTACACTATTTATAATAACGTACCAGATCGATGTCGATGTGGTTTAGGAAATGATGCATTTAATAGCCTTATTTTCATTGGTTCAACTTATCAGTTGGTCACTCACCCATTCGTTATATTTGAAAAATTTGTGTTTCTCAAATATATGACTCACTTGTAGACTATGCTTAGTAGTTTAAAAAGTTAACAAGCAAGGAATGCATAAAGTAAATTGAAACAAAGGTTCCAAGTTTGTTGTTGTTAATAGATCTTTCACTCGTTTGTTTACACTATTTTATGGCTTTCAACATAATGCGGTCCGATGTTCGGAATGCGTTAAGAATTAAATACGGAAGGATATATACTTCAGCTTGTAACGGTGAAGGTTGTAGTAATTTTGAAATTCTAGGTATCGCAAAAATAATAATTCCAAAAATAGTTCAAACGTGTTTCGTCAATACTAATTAGCATTCCAGTGATTCAGTTTGACCAAGTTAGTTCATTAAATGTTAAATTGAATTTAATAAAAAGATTAAAATTTTTGGAACATTTACTAATCACAAAGAAAGATAAATAAATAAATATAAGGGCTGAAAATTTGAGGCTCGAAGTTAAGTAGCTTGCTAGAAACTACAGTCACGACACGAGAAGCCCGTTTAATAAAGTAATAAAATTGTAAAATGCGCCATTCTCGAAGTCACATTGGGTTTTCTTTCTATATATTTATCTGAGTGATTTGAAATAATTAACTGGATGATAAAATTTAACAGACTATTATTTGAATTGAAAATGAAATCGCGCAATTAATTATCTTTTGCCGTCCAAAATCTCGAGAGTATAAATAATATGATGTAAAAATTATATTTTCTAGAGAGTGACTAGTGCGTGCTTGCTTACTCTAATTTTATCTCCATATTGTTTTTCTCAAATTTATTGAATAATGTCGTGTGATGCACGGGCGTTGTGGATCCGCAAGCTCGTGACGAAGGTATACCCTCACCTAGCGGCTCCGGCCTACAACCGTCAGTTAATTTGTAAATACTTACTTTAATTATTAAAAGACGCAGAAAAGTAAAGCAAAAAGTATTAAAAAGCAGAATGAATAAAACACTCAGTATATATACTATATTATGTTACTGACGTAATATATTATAACTTGATGTAACGTTTTTATTTATAATTGGTTTGATTTTTGTTCATATGTTGAGGTAATGATTCTGAAAAAAAAGACAAAAGAGGTTTTGAGTATTAAATTCAAATTTCTGAATTGGGGGTTTTCATCTAGTTTTTTTTTATTATTTAGTTTTGTATCAAGCTTTGGATTTACAGCAAAATTTGAATTTTGTATTTTAATTTGAAATTGCTATTGAGTAAAGTTAATTTAAAATAATTATATGATAGCGATTTAGTATTGTACAATAATTGCAAGCCGATTCTACTTCAATTCATACAAAAGTTTTGCATTTCAAAGAAGCCTTTGATGAAGAGTTAGATTTAGTTTTGGACTAAGGTTTAGTTTTGGACTTTTTGTTTGGTTTTCAATGATGATTGTAGTCAAAGTTCAGGTATTTGACCCAGTTCAAAGCATTGGGTAAGATTCTAAGTATTTCACAAGTTAAAGATTGTCTTGGACAACATAACCTGAACTGATTCGGTTGAATTTTGTGGTGCTGTCTCTTTTTGATGGGTTTATTCAGAGGTTAACACGGAAAGGAAAGGTTAGGAAAAGAAGGGAATAAACTAAAACAACTTGTGTTTTGAGGCGTGTTTAATAGAATTGAACTCTATTTGTTAAATTTTTTTGAATAAGCTACGAAAAATTTCATTTCATTTATTAAAAACGTTGACTGTTACATAGTTAAAGATTTTAAAATAGTAATAATTTAACATAGTGGGAACAGTCTACCGCCAACAGGTATACGATGTCAGGAATTTAGAGCAGATAATTTAACATAGACTTAATTTGATTCAAACGATTAGTAAAGATTAGTTAATGGTACAGCAGATCCAACTGAATTGAAGAATTGATAGATTAGTAATCCTGATTAATGTTTGCATTGGATGCAGTTGTAGATTTTATTGTGAACTCTGGGGTAGTGTGTGATACTTATTTCTTGTCAAGTCCTAAAATTTTAATAAAATCAGCTTTCCTTTACGTTCTGCTAAATTTTTCGATTTCAATAAAGTTTTTTTAAAAAAAGCAGGCATGACACGTCATGTATGACACATGATAGGTGGAACTCAGGATGATGGACCTGTTGGTCTGTTACAGATTGTAATCAGGGTTTAGATATTTACTTAGCTTTAGATTCAGCGTCAGATGCTTGTAAGGTATAAATAACTGAAACGGTATAAGAAATAAAATAAATATTGGGTATTTTATTAAATTTGAATTCAGTTTTAGACTTTTGCTTACGGTATATGTAACATACTGTTTAGATTATGTTTTAGACTGTAACTGTTCCAGACTTTGATTAAGTTTCAGACTAGATTTTTATTCAGCTTTAGATAATTAATCCTTTATTTGCCTAACTTTATTCTATATGAGTTTTAGATTTAAATTGCGATATTTTTATTTCTGTTGTGAAATTTCGACTCAGCGATATCAATCAGTTTAATTGCACTTCACACACACTTCACAAATCTCAAGATCAAAAGCTCGATAGTTTTGGATTTCAGATCGGTTTGAGGTTTTAAGTTTGATATTACTAAATTGAAAAAATGTAGGTTTCCTTTTTGTTATCCTTTTTAATTATCCCGAATGTCGTGATTTACTAAAACTAAATGTCATTGTGCAAGTATGAATGGATGAAGATGTTTTGTTGTACACTACAGATTGTTGCAAGGAGTGAAGCGAACTAAGCTTAGCAAAGCAAATGTTTGGTGGTTGTGCACCGGGAGGTTGCACAATGTCGGATGGCCGAATGTCGTGATCGTGTGTTCGACTGGCAACATTTATTTATTATTTATAGAATGGCAATACTGATTTCATGTTGGTATTGCACTATTAATGAATTCAGAGTTGGTAGAGGGTAGGCGAAAAAGACATTGTGTATAAATACGGGCGTCATTCTGTAAACAAAAAGTTGAGTATCGCTCGCCATCAGAGGTGCACGCCTGTGCTGTGTACATTCTTATATATCATAATATATACAGTGTTATACTTTTGTGTATAGAGTGAGTTGAGACGTGGTGTTGGAAAGTAAAGTGTGTGCGAGATGATAGCTGAAATGCCAGTAAGTCCTTTGTTGTATCGTTCCAATTTATTATTTATTTATTATTTAATCTCTGATGCATTTTAAGAGTAATCTTTAACACATGTGTTAGTGTGCTATTTCAGGATTTCTATAAGGTACATTGTGGGTAGCGAAGTTGTTCGCTACTACCCAAAACTATGCCCGTTCTATGCCCACGTGTAGTTTTATGAACTTCCAAATAAAGATCCGTAGTTAGTCAATCGGTCTTAGGTTGTATCTAGTCATGGAATATATAGACCTTAACGGGAATTCGTGACAATACTAATATTATAAATGCGAAAGTGTGTTTGTTTGTTGGTTTGTCCTTCAATCACGCCGCAACGGAGCAACGGACCGACGTGATTTTTGGCATGGGTATAGTTGAGGACCTGGAGAGTGACATAGGCGACTTTCAGACTACTTTTTTATCCCGAAAAATTAAGGAGTTCCCGCGGAAATAACATAAAACTTAAACCACTCGGACGAAGTCGCGGGCATCTGCTATTTAATATATGGTAGTTAACGATTCGTAAAAAATCTTACACTCGTCCTGCAGATACCCTCGTTTTATCATGCGAAAAAGAACTATTTTCTATTAGCTATAATAAAATATAGTTGCTAATGTAGCCCCTATAACACAGAGAAAGTGTCATTAATGCTTTTCGCTGTTGTTTAATAGTTGCATCCGTTTGCGAAGCGAATAACTTCAGTCCATTACTAACTGTGAAGTGATGTTGGCGTATAATTGGATTCCCACTAAAAACAATGGACGTAGATTCGATAAATTCGTACCTACTGCATATTGCCTATAGTGGAATTCGTGGTGAGAATTAGTTTAGCCTGAATAGATATGCTGCGACTTTCCATACCGGAACCATCATTAAAATTCATAAATTAATTTAATATAAAAAATACTTTTTAAACAACCGACTTCAAACTCCCGAGAGTACGGATTTTTTGATTAATAGAATACGTTATTAGATCACAGTTCGATACGTGGTTTTATTAAAATTTTGCGGTGATCACACACAAATAAGAAACACAGCCATAAAGGCGCCCCAAGGACGAGTAGTGAAATCCTAGAAGCGTAAAAAAACGTTTTTAGCTGAAATTATATATGTCAATGGGCATCTGTTGGTTGACGATGACAATGAGAGAAAAGAGCAACTGCTGAGTTTCTTGCCGTTTCTTCTCAGTAGAAACAATTTTCTGAACCGGTGGTATAGTTAGTCTTAACGTATCGTAAGTGATACAAGTTGTCCTACATGAAATAAATAAATCATTTATCATTTATCAATAATGGCGAATATTAAAAATATTTACAGTAAAATCTTATTTTTCTATCTATCTTCTATTTATATAAAAGCGAAAGCCACTCACTCACTGACTAATCACGATATCTCAGGAACTATAAAGCGTACAGACTTGAAATTTGGAAGGTAGATTCCTTCTATGGTGTAGACGCCAGTTAAGAAAGGGTTTGGAGAAAATCCACCCCTAAGGGGTTAAAATAGGGGTTGGAACTTTGCATGAAAGTCTTATGTTTTTGAAGTTAGAGACATGAAAATTGGCAATTAATTTATTAGTTATAAATAATAAAAACCTGTATAAGCAATTTTACGAAAATATACCCCAATAGGGGTGAAATAGGGGTTGTAAGCTTACATAAGGGTTCCAAGTTTTTGAAGTAAGAGACTTGAAAATCGGGATTTAGGTATTAGTTTTAAGTTATAATAACCTGTATAAGCAATTTTAGGAAAATCCACCCCAAAAGGGGTGAAATGGGGGTGAAAGGTTACATACAATTTTTATGATTTTGAAGTATAGACATGAAAATCAGCATTTAAGTTATTAGTTTTAAATAATAAAAAAACCTGCATAAGCGATATATAGCCTATATAGG
Source organism: Erebia epiphron (assembly GCA_963932025.1). Lineage (NCBI taxonomy): Eukaryota > Metazoa > Arthropoda > Insecta > Lepidoptera > Nymphalidae > Erebia > Erebia epiphron. Next base: position 3,394,915 of record OZ009947.1, on the reverse strand, counting down.
CTGTTTGCAGCGGGAAAATTTCATAATCTCATAGGAAATCAACAATTGTACGCGAACGAAGTCGCGGGCGACCTCTAGTAATATTGTAAATGCGAAAGTTTGGATGGATGTATGGATGTATGAATGGATGTATATGGATGTATGGATGTATTGATGGATGTATGGATGTTTGTTACTCAATCAACGGCTGAACGGATCTGGCTGAAATTTGGCACAGAGATAGATTATAGTCCGGAATAGCACATAGGTTATTTTTATCCCGGAAAATTAAAGAGTTCACGCGGGAACCACAAAACCTCGATCCACGCGTACGAAGTCGCGGGCATCAGCTAGTATGGTGATAAATTAGAAAAAAAACACGGAGAACGTTCTATTAATGTAGGTACTATCATGTTATACTCATTCTGTGCTATTAGTTGCACTTCGCCGTTTTTGGTTAAGGCCCGGTCTCCACCAGAGCGGAGAGGAGACGAGAGGAGAGGAGATGTGATTTAAAAAACCAATAGAACGCTCTAGCCAGCAATATCTCCGCTCTAGCCAGTACACATCTCCGCTCCAGTCTAGCCAGTACGCATCTCCACACAGCTTCGGTGGATATCTCTTCTCGTCTCCGCTTCGGACATCTCCGCACATCTCAACTCAGGTGGAGTCCGGGCCTAATGGATGCATCCGTTTACCAAGCGAATAACTTAGGCCCATTACTTGCTGGGAATTGATGTTGGCGTATAATTGGATTCCCGCTAAAAACAATGGACACTTTCGATAAATTCGTGCTGCGTATTGGTATAGCGGAATCCGTGGATAGAATTTGTTTATTAATGTATATTGAAGTGCGTTTTAAGAAATTAAGTATCACTTACTTCGAATTGTGAAGGAATAGATACATCGTGAGGAAAGAGAGAGAGAGAGAGTTGAAGCCGTCGGTTCAGCCGTTTGAAATAATAGGCATGATGACAGTAACCAAGAATCAATGAAATTATGAATTTATCTAATGAAATAGGATTCATAGATTATAAAAAACGTATTTATTTTTCTATTTCGAGTGAGATTGCTATTTATTTTGATAAAATAAAACTATAAAATACAGCAATCCGCCATATTGCATAAAACACAAAGAAGCGAATGACGTCACAATTGTTTATTTTCGAGCTTTGAAAATCACACTATTGCTTACTGCACAGTGCACAGAGTACATTGGTAATAACAATAGTGACGTCACAACGACGCCATGACACCGCCGAACGTTTTGGCGTGAATTTTAAAATTTAAATTTCAAATGCTAATTTTATCTATTAAACTTTATTTTTCTGCTGAAATAAGATATTTTTTCCAAATAGTAGATACTTCCGAACATAATCTGACCATTTTTCAAAATCAGTCATCATGCCTATTACTTAGCTCTTTTCTCGTTGATAAAGGGATGTGAGCATCTTACACAGTTCTGATATCAAAACGAAGTATCATATTATGTAACTTCAATATGTAGGGGGCTTATTTTTAATTTATACTTGTTAGAAATAAATACAAAATTGGCAGTCATAGGGATTGGCGATAGGAGTGAAAACGTTTTTTTTTAATTAAAATTATTAAAATCTAAAGCATTAAAGGTTGAATTTCGAATGTGGTATATTTATATGTTCGCGAGCATGTCGGTCACGCGAATCTTAATTTTTACCCCCTACCAAAAAGTGCTCAACGCGCCTAAAAAAGTTTTACTCTTCAAAAATTGTTGCAGAGGTAGGTAGGTATGCCAAAAAGACATGATGCCACCCAACAAGTTTATAACTTAGTCTCCTTCAGAGCAATACTTTACAAAACATAAACCAGGGTCTTAACTAAGTAACAAGTTAGTGGCAAGGGGCCAAAGGTTGTACACAGCTGTACAGGGTGTATTTATTATTAATAGTTCGCTTTATAGCATATAATATTACATTTTATAACTCTCTCTCTCTCTCTCTCTCTTATTGTTAGTGATGATATTTATGTGTGCGATAATAGTAGATTTAGGTAACCAGAAGTGGAGTAAAGTGAAACTAAGCAAATATAACAAACCACAATTTATTCTAGTGAACGATTACAACATATCACACATAAAATAACCAAAAAGGAACACACTTAAATCTGAACACAATTATGACTCATTAAGAGTTTCACAATAACGCAGTTTACAGCTCGGAAGGTGACAAAAGAATGACCCCGCGGTAATACAGAGAGCGCTTTTTATACACGTTCCTGCCCGCTTTTATAGGTTTTAGTCGGGTACCTACACTACTCACAATAATTTTGCTAACTCGGCCTATCCTGATTGTGCGCCGCCCTCGGCTGCACCGGAAACAATTTCATCAGAAGCAGGAAGAGCTGGTGTGCGTATGCCATCTTCATAAGCTCCCCCTCTTGCGGTGTCTCCTGAACTAGTGAGGGCACCCAAAGATTCACCCGCATCGTCACAGTTACTGTCATCAGAACCTGCATAAGACACAAATGATTGATTATTCATGACGATGCACGCTATTGCCTATTCTGACAATCATCACGCATACGAGGCCCTCATTCAAAATAACAACTTTCGCTACACAAAATAAAACGCTTCACATTCAAAAGTATGCATACTTCTCCAGACATTACATCTCAGTTAATCTCATACCTGAACTTGCAAGTTCACACACACACACACCACGTTTAAAACGTGCCAGGACAGAGCCTGATGCGCATTCAGAGAACGCGACTTCCCAGGACAAAACCTGCCAGGACACAGCCTGATGCGCATTCAGAGAATGCGACTTCCCAGGACAAAACCTGCCAGGACACAGCCTGATGCGCATTCAGAGAACGCGACTTCCCAGGACACAGCCTGCCAGGACACAGCCTGATGCGCATTCAGAGAACGCGACTTCCCAGGACACAGCCTGCCAGGACACAGCCTGATGCGCATCTAAGAGACGCGACTTTCGAAGCCAGCCACTCTAGGTCGCCAGCCTCGGAAGCACGCTGCATCGGGGCAACACCAGTCATACAGCTCGACCAGCAAGGCAATTCGCCTCACACCCAAATACATCAAACGTGCTACTGTAATCATAAGAAAACATTAAAATGTTCGGTTGAATCTTACTTTCAAAAAATGCAGCGCAACTCTCGGGACACCATTCTCCTTTCCAAGGAACCATGTACTGAGCTGCAGAAGTCTTTAGTGCGCTCACGAACCTACCCAAGACCATGGGTACCATTGTGATTTTCACAATGAACCGGGTCCATACTTGGCCCGAGGTTGACACACACATTCGTGTGCATCTCCCCGTCGGTGGTAGCCATTCTACCACCCACCTGACAGAGTGCTATGCTACACTCCTCGCAGGTCTGCCGACATAACCTTCTTCTCAATCTGCCCACTACATACAACGCTGTCCGCTGTCATCCACTAGCCTAACAGAGCCTAAAGTAACCTAACCTAACATGTAAGCTTACATTTTGACCTAACAACTGAACTAATAAGTAGCCTAACGTTTGACCTAAGAACTGACCTAACGTCTGATTTACGACTAACCTAACTTTACTAGAGAAAGCATGTAACTAAATTGGATGACAACAAGCAGAGCCATAGGCAATGTTTATGCAAATTAAGTTGAAAGTGTCTGTCACCGAAGAACGTGTCGCGTAGTCCGAAGCACGACTTCGAGGTACCACTCCAAGGCACCGCTCCAGGGCACACCTCCAGGGCACACCTCCAGGGCCCCGATCCAGGGCACCACTCCATGGCGAGTATGAGTCAGTAGAGCTCATAGAGCAACAAGAGTCGGTAGAGCTGGTAGAGCCCTCACTAAAGGTCGCTTAACCATAGTACAAACTCACAGTTGTACCATGTCGAAACAACTTTGAACATTCAAAACATCAAACATCATCATCGATGAACACAGAAAATGAAGAAAGTTTACTCATACCAGTTATGTTCAACCATATCGAGTAGGCTAACGAGCAGCCTCGCTCACTATACAAGCACGCAGCCCTTCGCGACCAGTAGACGCGCAGTGTCACGCCTTAAGCGCGGCAGGCGAGTGCGCAGCAACGCGCACTAGACAAGCGCACAGCCCTGCGCGACCAGCAGACGCGTAGTGACGCACTTCACACATGCGGGCGCGCAGCCCGGCGCGACCAGAACGCCTCACACGTGGTGAGCGCCGAAGACGAAAGGAACATAGAACAGAAAATGAACCTGTGACCAGTAGGTCACAGCACACACGTCATGTCCATCACAGGTTCTGAGTACCTTTACGAGCAATTTATAGCATCGACGATCAATTGTCTTAACCAGCTGCCACTATGCCTCATACATTCACAACTGAATTTTAACTTCATTGCACTTTATGTAATCCTTGTTTAGTGCGGATTACAACCATTTGGTTTATAAAAGCCTCGTATGTAAAATTACTAACGAGAAAAAGTAAGGATTCTGACAGGTAGGTATGTAGACTCGTAATCGATTTGTATGAAATCAAACTTTAACTATCCACGAGGGTAGATAAACAAAACTTCTCTAATCAAAGCGAAATGCAACTTTCTTGCTATCTAAATTACGTAATCAGGTTCGGTAACATTAAGGAAACCAACCAAAACCCAAGTTATGTTTAACTTCAAATATCCGCTCGTCTATACCTGACCATAACAATTTTTATTAAAATCGAGAAGGTATTCGCAAAATCTATTCACGTTAACTATTCAAAAACGCATTGATATCTCAGTAACACACAACCAACTTACTTTGAGACACTTTTTCTATGTAACAAGTCATGTTAAATAAAACAATGAAATCGTAAAGTAGGTAGGTAACAATTTTTACGTATCGTAATTCAATTCAATTCCCAGATGTTGGCTTTTAGCTATGTTTACGTATAAAACTTTAGAATTGCGGTTGGTTTGTGTCCGATCGTAACTAGGTCATGAATTTTAAATAACAACCCTCATTTTAAAAACAAAAAACTAAATTACGCAAAAATAATTTATCCGTACAGCATGTTTTAGCAAAACATTAAACTCAGCAAACTTAGAGGTTTCAAGTTATGTATTCAAACTTAGGGTATGAGTCACCTCTTTTTCACAAAAATATTTTTGTACCCGGTCGGTACCCACAAAGGTTCTACTTTTGAACAAGATGTTTCGGCTAGACCCTTTAAACTGTTCACAAACTAGCATTCAGGGCGGTTTAGGGACTCAAATGTATGCGTTATGCCAATAACAACCACTGAGCCAACACAGCTTGCTAATTTAGTGGGAAATTATCATAAAATGGAAATCGCGTAAATACAATTGGGGTCTAAACCTTTTCTTAACACAATTAACAGTCAATTCAGTAACATGAATTACTGTTCATTTACTTTGTGGCTACGCTTGGTGGGTATTACATCCTTTAGCAAATAAATTAAATGGTCTTACCGATGTCGCATATTACGTCATATCACCAGAGGCTCGATGGTGTCATCACCTCACCACCATTCCAGGCAAATGCCAGGCGTAACACAGGAAAGCGCGCAGCACCGCGGCTCCGAGGCACGGCACGACAGCGTGTCGCGCAGACTGAATCGCCCTCGTGAACGCCCAGAGCGCCCACGTGGCATGCACAGTTGCACACCCAAGCGCACTCGTGACGCGCCTGAAGCACACGAGCTGTGCAACACCACAGCTCGGCCACGCTCCGCGAGCCAGCGATAACAATCACATGAAAACAAAACACAACTTTAGCACACAAATAAACACTGCACATTACGCGAGTCACCCTTCGAGAGATATCTTGATCGGTCACGTGATCAACTTTAAGCACTTTAAATCTGGGTATGTTCCTTTTTGATTCATCTCGTATGTGGGCCTATTTAGCGGTCCTTTATCCCACTTCTGAATTTAGGTAACCAGAAGTGGAGTAAAGTGAAACTAGGCAAATATAACAAACCACAATTTATTCTAGTGAACGATTACAACATATCACACATAAAATAACCAAAAAGGAACACACTTAAATCTGAACACAATTATGACTCATTAAGAGTTTCACAATAACGCAGTTTACAGCTCGGAAGGTGACAAAAGAATGACCCCGCGGTAATACAGAGAGCGCTTTTTATACACGTTCCTGCCCGCTTTTATAGGTTTTAGTCGGGTACCTACACTACTCACAATAATTTTGCTAACTGTAGATTATACACCAAGGGGATAAAGCACTGTTTTATGTCACGGGCGCTACATTGAATCCTGAACGTAACGAAGGACTCCAAATTTAACTCCGGAGCGCAGCGAGGGTGTTATAAGTTAATTCCCGACCAAAGGGAGGGAATTAAGATTGAGTCCTGAGTGCAGTGAGGGATTCAAGCGCCCAAGAAAAAAACTGCTTTATCCCGGTGGTGTATACTCTCCTTTATACTTCTACCATAACAGTAAAACAAACTGCTTTGATATTCAAACTTTTTGCTTTTCATGCTGCCAGTGTTTATGCAGGTACACATACTCCTTGGTTTAAAAACTTTTCAACCGACTTCCAAAAAAGGAGGAGGTTCTCAATTCGGCGCGTATCTTTTTTTATGTCAAATGGTACGATCGTTTGGTCGACCAGTCTGGAGCCTAGACTCTGTTGTGCATATTCACAGTATGGGGTTGGTCAACTAGTTGGGCGATCGATCGACTAGATTACGGCCCTAGGGCATGAAGTCTGACTTTAGACCCGCAAAAGTATGATTAAAACAGTAGTAAAGGTATGGTAGAAGTATTAACATATATATTATTGTTAAGTCTAACAGTTATGTTTCAGTTACAGAAAACATAAAGTTATTTCAACTGATAAATAAATAATCTATGTCTCTGAGTAAATAATTTTGTAGTTCTCCAATCGCTAATCTTAGTTATTTAAGCCTGGATGTTGCCCAGAGTGTCCTTTAAAAAGTTCAGTGATTAAAAATGCCGAATGCGTTTGCCCTCGTATTTTGCGATTTGTTAATATAGTAATAGATAATAGCGATGTATAGTCTAGTATTTTCCTATATTTGTGAGTTAATGATACTTAAAAAATCCCGGCTGAGTTTGTTGTGGGCTCTTCTCAGACCAGGGCGCGTTTGGAACCCTCATAGCTTTAGTTTTAAGATACCACAGTCAATTATCACCATCAAGTCTTATTCCTTGTAAACGTGACGTTCAGAAGGTGTACTTTGTAGGTACCTATTTTGAATAAAGATGTTTTGAGTATTGAGGTTTTTTTTTTTTGAGTTATAATCTCCCTGATGAAGAATGATGTAATGGCAGCTTACTAAACCAAACACTCCGGCACCAGGCACTCGGGTTGAGTGTCTGCGCCGCTGAAGAAAACTGCTACTGACACTTAAGGAAATTGTAGTGCCGCTTTAAGCTGTGTTTACATGGCAGATGTTTTAGTAACTACCAGTAAATCGAACACTGCGCATGTGAAGTTGAGAACGGGCATCTTGCAGTGAAGTTTAATATTATTGGTGATTTAAGATACTAGCTGATGTTCGCGTGGTTCGAGTTTTTTCGGTTATCGCGGGAACTCTTTAATTTTCCGGGATAAAAAGTAGACTATAATCTATCTCTAGGCCAAGTTTCACCCGTTCGGGTGTGATTGAGCCGTAACAAACATCCATCCATCCATCCATCCCTATATCCGTCCATACAAACTTTCGCTTTTATAGCAAACTAGATGATTCCCGCGACTTCGCCAGCGTAGACCAAGTTTTTTCGATTCCCGCGGGAACTCTTGAATTTTCCGGAATAAAAAGTAGCCTATGTCTTTTCCCGGGAAACAACCTACCCCTGTACCAAATTTCATTAAAATCGGTTGAACAGATACATTTTTTGATTCCCGCGGGAACCTTTGAATTTTCCGGGATAAAAAGTAGCCTATGTCCTTCCCCGGGATACAACCTATCCCTGTACCAAATTTCATCAAAATCGGTCTAATAGATGGGCCGTGACGGGAAGCGTAGCAGACAGACAGACAGACACACTTTCGCATTTATAATATTAGTATGGATATTAGTACAGATTGTTTATATGTTCTCATCAAAAAATGAAATGTTTTATTTCATGCACTTAACTTTTTTATAAATATTAGCTACACTATCTGGATAATACACAATACTTCTTAATAGAATAAGGGGAGCTTTGAGGTAATTATGAAAATGGGATAATTACGATATTTACAAATTACTGCTAAACCAGGCCATTTTTGGCTATGGCAACATTGTCCTAGTTGTCGTGGTGACATCGAGGTGATGGTAGATTAGCTGGGCGATGTTACAAGAAAAACATCGTGGCTTATATAATATTGTGTCACTAAAAATGCCTCAATATTTCAAGGAACATCATCAATAAATCTAAATTTCAGCATTTCATGCCTTAAGGTACCTTTTACCCAGACCGAATAGCTACTCATATCTGCTGAACTAGTACAGTGCTATCTATGTATCTATATATCTATGATAGCGCTGTAAATTACTCACAATAGGTACAAAAAGCTACCTAAAACCTACCTAAAATAAAAGCGCAATAAAGCAACCCCATATAACCACACCCTTATAAAATGTAGTGCCCTCAACTAACGTTTGCCCTGACGTTAACGCTGTAGTAAACCTTCGTTCGGCATTTTGAACCTTCTTTAAATGACGATAAAGGCCCTTTTAAATTCACATCGAGATTGTCACATGTCCAGCGTTCACATCATCGACCCATTTACAAGAGCTTACCGTTTATGACGTCAAAATATTGTCTTAGGTAAAGTGCGAAAGGGTTTTATTAAAGCAAACAAGGAGGGTAAAATCTACACCTACTATCTATACCCACTATATATACCCTTGTAGACACGTTGAACTTTTTCTGTAAAAGACCCGAATCAAGCTCTCATCTGCCAGGTTTTGGATTTTGGAGTGTGTAATTTTTGGAGGATTTTAGTAGTGTATTATGTAGTGTCACCCGGACCATAATAACGAATCCATTGACAATCATTGATCAAAATGGGCTCAGTTGTTTAGAAGCTACGGTGGAATAAATATAAACATAGGAAGCTTGGCAATAATTTGCTCTAATGGCTCTGATAGGTCCTTAGTTTAAGGACGGATGTACTGTAATAGGGGGAAACATCCTTTTCTGTTCCGACATTTTAGTATAGCAAAAATTAAAATTTCATTATCGAATAAATACCATTCGCTACTCATTGAGATATAGTATGATGTAATTAAAAAAAGTGGTCAAAAAATCGTATAGTAACGGCAGAAAATTATTGGGAAATTCATGGAAATCTCAAAAAAGGTCTTATCGCGTTCCGACTATTGTGATTTAATTTGAGACATTATTTAGACAAAAGTTATTTTAAATTGATCGTAAAAGATCAAAAAACACTTTAAATAAATAATATTTTCAATAAAACTTATAGTTTTTTTACAATCTGGTTCCAAACATCCCTCATTTTTACAGCACGAATTTTTCATACAAATTTAGTACGGGCGCGCGCATCACAAAATTTCGTTATATATTCATGAAATACGGCAGTCATTTCCCATACGCCTGCGGGCTCTCAAGGCGTGAGGTTGCGTCCCGTTGCTCCTGAACTGACGTTTGTCACTGTTAGTATCCGTACACAAACGTCAATGCATCCACTACCATTGAACAAAACTAATCATTGATATTTATACGTAGAAAAAAAATGTAACTGGACGATTTCTGTATATAAAATATTTATTTTGAAAATTTAATTGGTGGTTATTTTATTATTCACTGAGCCCAAAACGGTATTTTATTCTCTGTCTTATTTTGCCTGTTTTATGCACGAACTCCACTAAAACTAACTTTGAATGGGTATTTTGGTTCTTATAGCTCAGTCTAAGTAGATTTTTTTCTTTTATAACAGTCGTCCGAAGGGGGAAACTGGCGAAATATCAATTTCGGGTCTATGGGGTACCTAATGCTGATGTTCATTCTGTTTTGGTCTCGCAGAAAAGGGCTGTTCGTGCCATATACAAAACTAAATTCAAAGAAGTTGAAATTATGACGGTCCACGACCAATACATAATTGAAAACTGGATGATGCCCGCGACTTCGTCCGCGTGGATTTTTGATTCCCGCGGGAACTCTTTAATTTTCCAGGTTAAAAAGTACCCTTTATCCTTCCCCGGGTACCCTATGTGTTATTCCAGACTATAACCTATCCCTGTACCAAATTACATCAAAATCGGTTGAACAGATGGGCCGTGATAGTGTAGCAGACAGACAGACAGACACACTTTCGCATTTATAATATTGGTATGGACTGAATGATGCTAGCGACTTCGTCCGCGTGGATTAAGGTTTTTGATTTCCGCAGAAACTCTCATTTTCCGGGATAAAATAACCTATGTCCGTCCCCTGAATACAACGTGCTCCTGTACCAAATTTCATCAAAATCGGTTGAACGGATGAGTCGTGAAAGCATACAACCAAACAAACAAGCAACCAACAGACACACTTTTACGTTTATAATATTAGTATGGATTATGGATATTATGGATTAAGTATAATATGTGTGTAGTAGGTCTGACGACCTCCGTGCGGCGCAGTGCTTTGCGCAGCCTTAACGTGCGGAGGTCCCGGGTTCGATCCCCGGCAGGGTTTGTAAATTTATAATTTCTGAATTTCCCTGGTCTGGCCTAGTGGGAGGCTTCGGCCGTGGCTAGTTACCACCCTACCGGCAAAGACGTACCGCCAAGCGATTTAGCGTTCCGGTACAATGCCATGTAAAAACCGAATAGGGGTATGGGTTTAATATAACTGTCATGCCCCTAACAGGTCAGCCCGCTACCATCTTAGACTGCATCATCACTTACCATCAGGTGAGATCGCAGTCAAGGGCTAACTTGTAGTGGATTAAAAAAAAAAATGTGCATAAAAACATCAATAAATTCAAGAATGAAAAAAAGTAACCATTCAAGAAAATATATGAATTTTTAGTGCTTTTAGACTCTGTAAATTAGTTAGGTATTCATTTGTCGGTAACAGTATGCGTTTTTATAATAACTCCCAAAAGAAATATTTGAGATGCCAACAAGTTCAAAGTTTTTGTAAAACGTCAACTATTGAAAAGTCCTATTACAGTGTAAAGGTGTATGATACCTACAGGGCGCGTTTGGAACCCTCGTAGCTTTGATACCGTTGTCCATCACGTCTTATACTTTGTAAACGTGACGTTCAGGTGTACTGTGTAGGTACCTACTTATCTATACTTAATATTATAAATGCGAAACTTTGGATGGATGTATGGATGGATGGATGGATTGAAATTCAAATTCAAATGATTTTGAATTTGAATTTTTGTTAGGTAATTAATCACGCCAGAACGGCTGAACCGATCTGGATGAAATTTGACACAGGGATAGATTATAGTCTGAACAATACATAGGGTACTTTTTATCCCTGAAAATTAAAAAGTTTCCGCGGGAACCGAAAACCTTGATCCACGAGGACGAAGTCACGGGCATCAGCTAGTTTTTAATAAATATATTATTAGTTTGAGTTTATGTCGTCGCCAAATGTTAATCACTCCATGATAAAGTTGACTATTTCATAAAATTTTCGATGACTTCCATGACGCAGTGGTTAGCGCTATAGTCTTCTAGTGGGAGGACCCAGGTTAGTTTCCTAGCAGGGTCAATTTAGGAATTTATAACATCTGAATTCACCCTGGCCTGGTCTAGTGGGAGGCTTCGGCCGTCGTTAGTTGCCACCCTACCGGGAAAGATGTACCGCCAAATGATTTAGCATTCAGGTAACATGCCGTGTAGTAACCCGCTACAATCTAAGACTGCATCATCACTTACCATCAGGTGAGATCGGAAACTAGGGCTAACTTTGTAGCAGTACCTAAGTATATAAAAATATCCATATCCATACTAATATTATAAATGCGAAAGTGTGTCTGTCTGTCTGTCTGCTACGCTTTCATGGCCCAACTACTCAACCGATTTTGATGAAATTTGGTACAAGGATAGGTTGTATCCCGGGGAAGGACATAGGCTACTTTTTATCCCGGAAAATTGAAGAGTTCCCGCGGGAATCCAAAAATATTAATCCACGCAGACGAAGTCGCGGGAATCATCTAGTTCTATATAAATATTTTTGGGGTCTGTCATCTGTATACATAATAAACATTACTCCAAAGATTTATCATAAGTACCTATATAGATAGATAGAATGAAACATAACTTAAACAAAACAAAAGTCCTCATAAAGGCACAATTTTTAAAATCTCTATTGTTTTGTATAAAACAAAGAAACGTGCGCACGCCGCCTAGCTTCATCCAATATTTTACTGAACGCGCAGAACTTGCTTCGCAGTTTTCAGTCGCACGTAGGCTGTCAAAATAGCTTCGTCTGATCTGAAGTGATAATCTTGCTTTCTGTCGAGCACAAAAACAATTTACTTCTGCAGTGTGTGACTATTGTAAAAAAGTAAGTATAATTTGTTTTATTAGTTACCTACAGTAATAGTCAGTGTGATTATTTGTAATATTTGAAATAAAAGCTCCCTTCAAAAAAAAATTAATATGGCGTCGGCCGCGGTGATTTTCGTATTGTTGCGCTGATTGTTGGGTTTTGTATCATTGTGTGATTTCAAATTTGACGTTTGTTGAAGTAAAACTTTTACAGACACGTCACCACGTACTTTTACAGCCAGCGCATAATATAATGGAGAGTGCAACGCCAGTAAAATCCATGTACCGACACTTTAATTTTTTGACATAATGACGTAAACATACCTGAGGCTTTTATCAAAGCTCAGCAAAGTTCATCAGTCCATGTATTTTTTTAATTATCTAGACATGATCTAGAATGATTTATTGTGATTCATTATTTTTGCAGATGGGAAAACATAAAAGAAGGTCTGCCCATTATAAAAAAGAAAATAAGCCGTTGCATTGGAAAAAAACAAACAAAAAGTATACTCTTATTTCCTGAAATCTTGAAAGCTGTCATCCCATATCACTTCCACATAATATCACATGCAGATTGCAGAGGAGAAGCAAATAAATGCATTAGTTACCTACATCATTTCTGTACAAGTTTCGCGCTTTATCGCAAAATGCAATTATTCGTTTCTCAATACAAATCAACTAAATTTTCATTTCATTGTACCTACAACACTTTTCCGCTAATTGTCATCGCATCAGAGTTATACCACAGCCTTGAAATATTATTAGTAGTATTTCGTTAAACTGTGGTTATACCATTTCATGTACCTACTCTCACCATAGTCTGTACACTAGTAAAAAAATATTAATTTATAATTAGTAGACTATACCAACAAAAGACATTCATCTTTCCTATCTAAACATTTTGGTTATTTACGTATTGCAGCTTTGAAATTCTAAACGATGATCAAGTTATAGAATATAAATTGGAGAGCTCTGAACAGCAAGGTAAAAAGCATTCGGCAAAAATAACTAAAAGGTAGGTAAATTACAAAACTAGGTATAAATCCTTATCCTTACTAATATTATAAACGCGAAAGCTTGTGAGTATGGATGAGTGGATGTATGCATGTATGTATGTATGTTTGTTACTCTTTCACGCCTGAACGGCTGAACGGATCTGGATGAAATTTGGCACAGAGATAGATTATAGTCTGGAATAACACATACTCTTTACTACTTAATAAAACAGCTACTTTTTATCCCGGAAAATTAAGGGAACCAAAAAACCTCATTTTTTGTTGTTGTTTCCAAATTATATCTGTTGGTTTAGTTGATGGGTAAAATTACAATTATAAAGGTTTGAAATAAATAAAAGAGTACCTTTTATTTATTACAAACTACCTGCACTATTGGTAACTATCGCCAGGAAGGCTGATTCAGTATTAAGTAGGTGTAGGCTCTCCTCTTATGACGATAGTGAAGGACTGCCCGCATGCTGATGGGGTCTGACTACTTATCGCCTCTCAAAGACGTCTTATGGTTGCCTAAAATTAAAAATGACTAGGAAGGCTAACACATCTTTGAGCGGCCATGTCTAGTGAACGGCCTGATGAATAGCGTCAGTTTTTATACTGTTTACATAGGTACTGCGCATACTTTAATACTGTACAAGAATCAGCCTTCCTAGTTATGGTTCATTTTTGGTAACCATAGTACGTGTTTGAGCGGCCATATCTAGTGAAAGGCTGATCTGCATGCAGGCAGACCTTCACTATCGTCATCAGTGGAGAGCCCTACACCCACCTAATACTGAATCAGCCTTCCTGGCGATAGTTACCAAAAGTGCAGCTATCTCATAGTCAGTACCTACATGATATTATAAACGTTTTTTTGCTGTCATAAAACTTCGGTTTGTCAAAATGTGACAAGGATAATTTTTATTTATATCAATTATATTAGGTACTTTATACTAATAAACTTTATATTGTAGTAATAAATTGCGGTTTTATTTTCCATTTCAAAGTGCTATAAAAGTTTCACATCAAAAACTAAATAAATAATGGAAATAGGTTTTTTAGGATGAGTTGTGTCATTTATAATGAATCAACGGGACTTTACCCAGCTTGAAAAGGAGATTCTACTGAGGAGAGATGACAATAACTCAGCAGTTTATAAAAAGAAAAAAAATTGCAATAATGTACCTAGAAAATAATACAGAATATATAGGGAGCTACATAAATATATGTACATACTTAATGTATCGAGTATTACTCTGATTTAGTGGGCTGTTAGTGGATAGTTTCCATGCAACATTAGGAAAATCATCAGTTGATGCTACGTTAGTTGTTACGGATATGTCTCAAACCCACCAGCATCAATTGATTTTCATAGCTTAGCTCTAGGGGAAAGGGGTTCAACTAAGCAACGAAGTTTTTCACATAATGAGGAAAGGAAACACGTCCTTCTAAGTATTTATTACGAGATAGGGAATGACAGCATGACAGTCACGCAGCTTACTTACGTCCGTAATGTTCCCTACATTACACATTGTACTAGTTGAAGTATGGAACACAGAAGCTGACTAGTTACTTCTCAAACCACTTCATCTACATCGCACATCTCAGATGGAAATGGAATCTCCTAGTGCTGTCCTACACCGTTTTTATACTATTCATGCAGAACTACTACTAATACTAAGCGCCATTATTAATTTAATTTATTTTTCTACCTAAGCGTACAACCTTTATCAAATAAACACCTATCTTTACCTATACCTACTCATAGTTATAAATCAGTTAGCAGGAATCAGCCGGCTGGTATATTATTTATCAAGAAGCACCTCTACAATCCATACTATGATATTAAAAATGCCAAAGACGTGTAATTGAACGGCCCATTATTTCAACCAAGTTGGTATAGAGTAAGGTTACATCCCGAGGAAGGACATAAGTTACCTTTATCCCGAAAAATTGAGAAATTCCCGCAGAAATAAAAAAAAATTAACGAACGCAGACGAAGCCGTAAGTATCATCTAGCTATCAATCAATAAATAATATTATTTGTGCCATAGTGAGATAGTTGATCGCATATTGTGTGCTCCCGTGGTAGGGGCTGAATCCTTCTATGTGTGCCTGCGTAGACTGTGGTTGTATGTGTATAGAAACAATTGACAGCGGCTGACAGCTACGCCTAGATATCGGCCAAGGGTAGGACCCTTAAGACGATTTGTGAGATGGTGATAAGTAAAAACAAACCCGGCTGAGTTTGTGGTCTCTTCTCAGACCAAGGCGCGTTTGGAACCCCCGTAGCTTTAGTTATAAGATACCGTGACGGATTATCACCATCATGTTTTATAAGTAACTAGATGATGCCCGCGAATTCGTCCGCGTCGATTTAGGTTTTTGATTCCCGCGGGAACTTATTAATTTTCCGGGATAAAAAGCCTATGTCCTTCCCCGGGATATAAACTATCCCTGTACCAAATTTCATCAAAATCGGTTGAATATTTGGGCCGTGAAAGCGTAGCAGACAGACAGATAGACAGACAGACAGACAGAAACACTCTCGCATTTATAATATTAGTATAGACGTCAATAAGTGTACCTACAGTGTACCTAATTTGGTTAATAAATATTTAATTGAATTGCATACATAGACTGTTATAAACATAATCATAAATAATTCCATTTGGTTTTCCCGTATTGGGGTAAAAAATAATAATTGTACAACACGGAACACATTGCATTATTATGGTTCTTAACATATCATGGGCATAACACCATCGGACAATAGCTCGGCCTATTTGGACGCGGCCCAAAATACTCTTAATTGTTAACGAAATTGAACATTTACGGGGATTACCCTTGTGTGTGGACATTGTTGGTTTTATTTATTGCATTCTCGCTAACAATAGGTGCCGGATTCGATCATG
The DNA here is from genome assembly GCA_963932025.1 of Erebia epiphron. NCBI lineage: Eukaryota > Metazoa > Arthropoda > Insecta > Lepidoptera > Nymphalidae > Erebia > Erebia epiphron. The sequence goes on along the minus strand of OZ009947.1, from coordinate 3,378,556 downwards.
GTTGTGAGTAAAAAACTGGTGTATTGTGACTTTTAAAATACAAGCTGATGCCCACACCTTCCTCAGGGTTTAGGTTGCTCAAAATCCCTTGGGAACTCTTCGATTCGGGTAAGCAATGGGATATCAATAAAACACTAGTGGAGAAAAATCAGGCATATAATGAGGTGCATAGAGGCACGTGCTTTTGACACGAGAGATTGTAACACAACCAACTTTCATAACTTTCTTAGACGAAATATCGAGAAAATTTTTGTTCCCCGAGGGCGCTATTTTGAATTCAGAGCGAAGTGTAGGATTCTAAAATAGAATCCTGAGCGTAGCGAGGAATTTAATATACGCCGCCCGAGAACAAAAAATTTGGCCCCGAGTGACACACACTATATTATTTTCATCATTACGTATGAGAAAAAGCTAGGAGTATCAACCTACTATGTATGGACATTACGTATACGTTTAAGCACCAATCAGAAGCACGAACGCGGACCAATCAGAATAGAGAAATGAAAAGTCCCATGGGCCTAAAAATTACATTTTGCTCCCGCTATCCTCTGAAGCCAATATTCGTTTTTCGAATAGGTATGATGAAAAACGTTCTTCGCTCCCGATAATTTGTGTGGTTGTTTGGTCCTGTCTGATCCCTAGTGTTTTTTCGGTCTGGGCTGCCACTGAAGATTTCTTGACAGAAAATACTTAGCTCAAGTTTTTTATCGTTCATGGTGCAATAGACATGATGACAGTAACCAAGTTTATAAAAAACGTATTAATTTTTCTATTTCGAGTGAGATTGCTATTTATATTGATAAAATAAAACTATAAACACAGAGTACATTGGTTAAAACAATAGTGACGTCACAAACGACGCCATGACATCGGCGAGCGTTTTGGAGCGAATTTTAAAATTTAAATTTCAAATGCCAATTTTATGTACCAAACCTTATTTTTCTGCTGAAATAAGATATTTTTTCGAAATAGTAGATACTTCCGAACATAATCTGACCATTTTTCAAAATCAGACATCATGCCTATTGATGGTTTTCTATTAGAGAATCTCTAACTGGTTTTGTTTCGTCACCAACCGAAAGATACTATGCAATTATTTATGTCCCTTACAAGAACTTATCTTCCACATGCCTCCATGCAATAAATCCAGCGGCTCCTTACGACAAGCTTGATGGCACTGGAACAGTTGCTGCCTTTTGTAAACATTTTCCTGTGACTGGCCATACTACTTCCTACTAATATTATAAACGCGAATCTTTGTAAGTATGGATGTATGTATGTATGGATGTTTGTAAGTATGGATGTATCGATGTTTGTTACTCTTTCACGCCAGAACAGATAGACGGATCTGGATGAAATTTGGCACAGGGATATATTATAGTCTGGAATACCACATTAAAAATTAAAGAGTTTCCGCGCGAACCAAAATACCTCTATCCACGCGGACTAAGTCACGGGCATGAGCTAGTTATACATAAAAATATAGAAATTGAAAAAAAAAGTGCATCAAAATGTCCTTTACAATCTCTGTGAAAGAGAAATACGGGTACAAATAATAATCATGGAAGGTTTAACTTAAAAAAATTGAATGAAATAAAGCAGAGCCTTTTTGTGTAGTCAAAAAGGCGGGAAAGTTTCGCGCGTTATTCGCACTAGTTTCCGCATGCACTCTGTTTTGAGCATTAATTGGTGCGAATTCCGGGGCATATATGCTGTACGACACGATATCGTACAGTTTCTTGGATAATTAAATGCTCATTAGTCGTCACACTCTTTATTTCATTACCTTCGTCTGGAACTACGTATCAATGTAACAACTTAATGTTTAACCCGCCTCTAACTGTACTTAGAAGTACGTACCTATCAATTTAAAACTTTGAAAACTTGTACATTAGTGGTGATTGGAAGTTTCTTTTCGGTAACCAATCGTATATTTTTGCTACAACAAATTGGTCTTCAACGATTGTGACCTAGGTATTTGTTGACAGTTGTTTCCACTCATAAATCAAATTTTTTCTAGCGTTCTATGGAGCCGACTGTAGTAGATGTATTTTCCAGAAATAAAACAAATAAAATAACCAGGAAAATAAATTCAACGAGATGTAAGGTCAAAGCATTAGCCAGCTGAAGTGCCAGTGGGCACGTCATACCAATATTTTGTTGAACTATTTCTGTAGTGGAGACTGCATAAAAGCAAGCGCACTGTAAGGTATACCTCCTGCCCATAAGACTGATGACTTCAAAAACGTGAGGTGATTTTTATATTCACACTCACAACCCGCCCTTCTCACCTTTTTAAGCGTTTTTCCTTATCTGGGAGGTTCTCGAGCCTTAGAGTCTCTTTAAAAAGCCTACGTTTAAAAAAACATTTTTATATATACAGCGAGCGAAAGAGCAGGCGGGTCACCCAATGGTAAGTGATTACCGCCGCCCATGACCATTTAAAGCACCAGACGAAACCGCCAATGCGTTGCTAGCGTTTGAGATATTTGTTTATCTGCCCTTTGAAGAGCCCCATATTATTATTGTAACGTCCAGCAGAAAGTGCATTCAGATTGATTGGATTGGATAAGTAAGTTACCTGCCAAGCTAAAATATCGTATCGCAAGGCATAAAAAGGAGCATTCCTCCCTCACCGCTTCACGCGTGGAAAGTACTCAAAGCGGTAAACCGCGTGCGTGTTCCCAGTTTTGAGCCCCTGATAATCTTTTAATCCGGGATGCTTTATGGTTACATTTTATAATTATTTTCTACTTAATTGTACACTGCGGTTTTACAGGGATATTTTAATATGTTTGACAAATTTGCTTTTAATAATCGTTTTTAAAGTGGGCCATTATACCTATTTTGTGCAGATCATAATCATACTAATATTATAAATGCGGAAGTGTGTTTATTTGTTGATTTGTCCTTCAATCACGCCGCAACGGAGCAACGGATTGACGTGATTTTTGGCATGGGTATAGTTGAGGACCTGGAGAGTGACATAGAATACTTTTAATCCCGAAAAATTAAAGAGTTCAATCGGGAATCAAACGTAATCCACGCGGACGAAGTCGCGGGCATCATCTAGCTTATTACAAAGTTTAAAATATGTTTGACTTTTTAGCATAGGTATAGGTAACACTTGTTAGACATCATTATAATAGCCCACACACCCACCTTATAATTATAGAGAACTAGTTCTTTAGATCGTATATTTAGGTAATCAACACCTTGGTATCAATACTCAATATGGTATAAGAGCTGGCTATACAACGACCTTCACCGATCTGTTAACCAGATGAAACCTACTTTTATTTAATCCAAATTCACGTGTCACAATGTTAGTTACCATACTCCGAAACGGCTTGACCGATTTTTATGAAATTTAATATGCTTATTCAGTAGGTCTGAGAATTGGCTTCTATGTATTTTTCCTACCTCCACGCGGACGGAGTCACAGGCATCAGCTAGTAATAGATAAATCCTGACCAGGCTATTTTTAAATTAATTAATTTTTAATTTAAGGTTTCATCTGGTTAACAGATCGGTGGGTCGTTGTATAACCGGCTCCAGATTCAATAAGTCAATACTCAATTTATTTACAACATGTAGGACACCAGGTGTCTCTTATGTTGAGTCATGTTTGACTCTACCATCAGTTCGGAAAACAGTTCTACTGCGATGAGCCGGCAAGAAACTTAGCAGTTGCTCCTTTTAAAAAACAAGAAAAATATTTATTTCACGTAGACAAAATTGAAGTGATGTTTTTTATCAGGTAAACTAATCAATTATTATAACCTGTTAGTACTACGTTGTAACTGCCTCGTTGGTCTAGTGGTTAGCATAGTCGACTGCGGATCACGAGGTCCTGGGTTCGATTCCCGGTCGGGCATAAAAGTTAGGTATTGGGTTTTTCAATTAAGAAATTCTCAGTGCCAGCCCGGAGTTGGAAGTTGGTTTCACCCCCGTGCCTCGGAGAGCACGTTAAGCCGTCGGTCCCGGTTGATATCACTAACATGATAGTAGTCGTTAATTGGAGCAGCGTGGTGGGTCTAAGCTCTAATTCCCGCTCTCCTATGAGAGTGGAGGCCTGTGCCCAGCAGTGGGACGTTAATAGGCTGCAGTGACTGTTAGTACTACGTACTACGTTTAAACTACTATTTTAGCCCTAACTAAACATCTATTGCACGAAGCCTAATCTTTATTACAAAAGCTGAAATAAATCGCTTTTTTGCGTGATGTTTCTTTCTTATCGAGTTCAAACTACAGCGCGATACAAAAGCAAACAGAAGTTTTCATTTTCACTGTAATAAGTAGGTAACATTTTAACTAATGTAACATTTTTGATACAATTAAGATAAGAGTGTTGTGAAAACTGTTAATCTTATCAAATATTTGAATCTTAAAATATGAGATTTTTACTATTCACTGTAAGCTTTAATAGGCATGATGACTGATTTTGAAAAATGGTTAGATTATGTTCGGAAGTATCTACTATTTCGAAAAAATATCTTATTTCAGCAGAAAAATAAAGTTTGGTAGATAAAATTAGCATTTGAAATTTAAATTTCAAAATTCACGCCAAAACGTTCGGCGGTGTCATGGCGTCGTTGTGACGTCACTATTGCTTTTACCAATGTACTCTGTGCAGTGTGCAGTAAGCAATAGTGTGATTTTCAAAGCTCGAAAACAAACAATTATGACGTCATTCGCTTCTTTGTGGTTTATGCAATATGGCGGATTGCTGTATTTTATAGTTTTATTTTATCAAAATAAATAGCAATCTCACTAGAAATACAAAAATAAAAACGTTTTTTATAACCAATGAATCTTATTTCATTAGATAAATGCATAATTTCATTGATTCTTGGTTACTGTCATCATGCCTATTAAATAAGGACTACTCATATCCTATTGCAATGTGTAAACTAAGATAAGGCATTTTTTTACGGATAGTAACAGTAATTTTTCGAAATCATTCTTATAATTCTTACAAGTAAGAATCATAAGATTTTATTAGCTTCTTTATTTTCTATTTGTGCATTCATATCCATATCCATACTAATATTATAAATGCGAAAGTGTGTCTGTGTGTGTCTGTCTGTCTGTCTGCTACGCTTTCATGGCCCATCTGTTCAACCGATTTTAATGAAATTTGGTACAGTGATAGGTTATATCCCGGTAAAGTTTTACTTTTTACCTATCCCGGAAAATTCGAAGGTTACCGCGGGAATCAAAAAATTTATCTGTTCAACCGATTTTAATGAAATTTGGTACAGGAGTAGGTTGTATCCCGGGGAAGGACATAGGCTACTTTTTGTCCCGGAAAATTCAAGAGTCCCCGCGGGAATCGAAAAAACTTGGTCCACGCGGACGAAGTCGCGGGAATTATCTAGTGGTCCAATAAAAATGGATTAAAATAAAATTCAAGATACTTAATATTGTAATTGCAACTGCATGTCTACCTGTCTGCTGTCTGCTACGCTTACATTGCCCATCTTTTGAACAGATTTTGACAAAATTTGGTACAGAGGTATTTTGCATTTCGAATGAGGACATAGGCTACGTTTTATCCCGAAAAATCGTGGGATTCCCGTGGAAATCTTCTTTATAATCAATTATTATTATCTATCTATCTTATATAATAAAAATCAATTGCTGAATGTATTTAAGCGCATCACTTCATAACTTCTGCACCTACATAGTTGTATTTAATTGATGTATATGTATACCTATTACCTATGCACTCGCAATGCATTATGTCATTTGACAGTAGGTATTAAACTAGCTACGGAGCTATTCGGGTGTTTCATTTATCGCGTACCGGCATACCATCTGGCGACGAGCGTCTGTTACACCTAACTGCGTTGTGTTTTAAAATGAATCCAAATAATTATCTCGGAAGTTTATCGCCTTTTGACTATAAAATTTACGAATGGGAAGTTTTTCATAGTCGATTATCATAGAAAGAAAGAAAGAAAGAAAGAAAGAAAAATAGTTTATTCGCCATTGGTGTCACAGACAAAACTAGATACAAATGTAACACTTTCGTCTGTGACACCGCCCAGAAAGGGTGTACAGCTCAGCGTTTGCCCTGCGTCTTAGGCCCATGAATGCATACAAAGCAAGCCGCTGATTTTCAGCTGTGACCCCGGGTGACGTCACAGTTACAACAAAAAAATAAAAGTAACCAAATGTTTAAAAGGAAGCAGTAAGTACAAAAGTAACATAATTCACTATTAATATTAATTATAAAAATATCCGCTATACCTACCAGAGATAAGAAGAAATACATATTAAATATCTTTATAAAATAAATATAAAAGTCACAATATACAAGTAAATATGACACATAATTATACAACATACCTATACATAATATTAAAGCACTGAAATATCGACCGTTATATTTTCGAATTCCATCTGTTTAGACAACAAAAATCTTTTTAACTTTTTAATAAATGTAATTTATAAACACACAGTTTTTAAAGTTAAACGGTATACCGCCCTTTAGTCAGAGTGCAGTGTTGTTAACGTATTTGTCGGATGAATCATACCGTTTGGTTCGGAATCTCGTGCATCCGAAGAAGCTCGAGGAATGTACCTATAGTGAACTAGTAGAAGTACTCAATAAGCATTTCACGCCGAAAAGGTCGACCTTCACAGATAGGGCGAAATTCTATGAGGCAAGCAGAGCGGACGGTGAGGGTATCGAAGAATGGGCGGCGCGGCTGAGAGGGTTAGCCGTGTACTGCGACTTCGGCACGGAGTTAGACACGCTTTTGCGTATCCGTTTTGTTCTCGGCTTCAGGGCAGGGCCGGAGCGTGGTAAACTTTTCGAATGTGACTCCAAATATCTGACTTTCGGACAAGCATTGGAAGTGGCGCAGGAAGCAGCTTGTGCGCGGCAGGCGTGCGTCATCGTGAAGGAAGAGCCTGTATTTTGCGTCGGTGAGCGACGCAAGACCGGCCAGGGCCAGAACCAGGCTAAGGCTGGACGAGGACTCGAAGGAGGGTCCCAGCGCTGTACAGAGTGTGGTTTTAAATCTCATAGTGCGGAAGTAGCTGGTAGCATCGGACGAGAATGTATCCAGTGTATTGAATCATGCTGATAACGATAAGGACCAAGGGGAATTGGATAGCGGGGAGAGGGCGGAGGTTGTGAAGGACGACGAAACCCGATCGGCAGAACGTTGTACGGATGAGCGAAACGTTGACGATAATAAATCAAATAATCCAAGTAGTGCGATCAACATTCCGGCCAATCGGGCAAAAGGCCTATTATAGGAGGCCTGTAAATTATAAGTAATATTTTAAGTAGGTAAATGTTGTATTTTGTTATTATAATAATTATTAGGTTTATTAAATTGTTCCAGGTTCCCAAATTAATGTTGGAGGGATGATGTATACGTATACCTATTACCTATGCACTCGCAATGCCAATATAATTATGTCATTTGACAGTATTAAACTAGCTACGGAGCTATTCGGGTGTTTCATTTATCGCGTACCGACATACCACTAATTCTTTTTGTATTGTGTTGACAAGGTGTTGTGAAAGAAAATGTTTGAAAAATTGTACGGAAATGTAAACAAAATGGGTTAAAAAATCTCCATATACAAAAGTCAATGAGACTTCTTCTGAGTCAATGATCTTAAGTTAGACTTAAGACAGTAGGGAGATCTTCAAATATATTGACAGACTGACAGTAATTTGTTCTGTTTTATTTATTATAGCGGTCCGCCCTGGCTTCGCACGGGTAGCACTTGATCAAAATAGTCCATACCCAATAATGGTCAGTGGGCACTAAGACGAACAACTCCACCATACTCTCTAAAATACGACGTATTTTCGCTGCCCTCGCCTGGGAACTATGTTTAGAACTAACAATTAAGTTGAGACCTGGCTCTTTTAGATATTTCGCAGTTTGTCTGCAACAGTTAGATATTAAAATGTTTAAAATAATGTTAGTAAGTTCTCTTGTATTTATTATGTTTGTCTTGACAAATATGACATAAAAGTGTCTTGACAAATATGACAAAAGACAGTCGAATAGAGACGAATAGAGGTTTAACGTAAAAAGTTAAATTAGGTGAATTTTTCCGACTTAATTCACATTATTGCAATTTTCCAAGGGATCTCTAATTTATTTTAAAATAAAATGCAGCCTATGTTACTCGCTGATAAAGTAGCTTCCTATAGGTGAAAGAATTTTTAAAATCAGTCCAGTATTTTTTTAGTTTATCCAGTACAAACAAACAAACAAACAAACAAACAAATCTTTCCTCTTTATAATATTATATATTATTATTAGTTAAGATTATATATTTATCCTAGGAAAAAGTCAGTTCCCACGGGACTCGAAAAGACTTCGTCCGCGTGAATCTCAGCTAGTCAAAAATAAATAAATTATACAACGCACTACTTATTATTTATCTTCTCACTAAGAAGCTTATGATAAGTAAGATATAACAATCTATTAGATACGTTGATTATATCAAGCTAGCTATTGTCCGTGACCTTGTAGGCGTGTATTCAGGCTGCCTAAAATCCTACGCAATCTCTTTTTGCTTTACGCAATAAAATTATCACAGGTTAGTGCCTGCATAGCTCTAACTTCGTGATTATGCTATAGTCAAGCAAAATTGCTATAGTCGTTTCAAAGATATGCCCGAACAAACAAATAATATGCAAGCAGTTAAATTGAACATTTGGATATATATTAGTAGGTACTTCAATTTTAAGCACAAAATTGTCCACATAGTATGCGGAGGTGGATGAGCCTTTTTAACCAAATCCCTGCATTATCTTTTATCAGCATGCCGATAAAAAATAATCTCAATACAATAATAGTTTTGGCATTGAAAATTTTTATTCAGTATAAATTCAAACATGGCTAACAAAGTAGCTGTCGTGACTGGCTCTAATAAAGGCATAGGTTATGCTACAGTTCGAGAATTGTGCAAACGTGGTGTGAATTATGTTTATTTAACTTCAAGAGATATAGAAAGGGGTCAAGAAGCAATTGACAAACTGAACAAAGAAGGTTTAAAGCCGCTTTTCCATCAGCTTAATGTTACCGATAAGGACAGTGTGAAATCATTCGCAGATTATTTAAAACAAAAGCATGGAGGCCTGGATATTCTTATTAACAACGCTGCAGTCATCACGTCTAATTTTACAGAGACAACGTATGAAGATTCAGTACGAGTACTCAATGCTAATTACTATAGTATATTAACTATTCAAGAGTATTTATTTCCAATTTTGAAAGATAATGCTCGTGTGATAAACATATCTAGTGATTGTGGTCATATTTCTAATCTTAAAAATATGTACTGGATCAACAGACTCACGAAAGAAGATATTAAGCTGGAGGACGTAAACGCATTCGTTGATTGGTTTTTGGAATCTGTGAAGAATGAAACTCTTAATGATGAAGATTTTCAGGAAACGCCTTGTTTAGCGTATAGAATTTCTAAAATTGCTGTCTGTGCTCTAACAAGAGTTCAACAAAAAGAAGCAAAACGTGGGATATCTGTTAATTCCCTACATCCAGGATTTGTTAAGACTGATATGACCAGGACCATGGGTTTCTTAACAATTGAAGAAGCAAGTGAAGCTCCTGTTTATTTGGCTCTAGATATTGATCAGTCAGTAAAAGGAAAATACTTTTGGTTCGATAAAACCGAAAAGGACTGGGCAGATCCGAATCAAAAGCTATACACTCCCTATGCGGTAGTCGAAAAGATTTTAAATGAAATGAATAACAACTAATGTGTATTCAAAGATAACTTGCATTTCTTTTAAAATAAATAGTTTACGCATCAAATTGATACCTAACGAAATACATAATCATGCTTACAATTGAATTTGATTATTGTACAAATTCAAATTCAAATTCAACTCTTTTTTATTCAAGTTGACTTTGACAAGTGCTTTTGAAAAGTCGAGTGAATCTGCCAATGGTTCGCAATGCCATTATTCGTGCATTATTCTGCATTTTATATTTTTTTAACATTATCATTCATTTTTTATTATTTAACATGTGTGGCCGTCACTTACTTTTATTTTTGCTACCGTTTATTTTATCTTAAAGTTAATCCTATAAGAACGTTTCGTTTGGTAATCTGTCATTGTTCTATAATGAGGACATTAATAAAGTAAACAAGTAAAAAAAGACGTGTGGCACTCGGAGACTGCCGCGGTAAAGCTATTGCATAACATTTTTATCAACTTACCTAACACTTTGGTTGCTATGACTACCCGCGTTGCTGACTTCAAATTATTGAAAATAAAAAGACTATTTTTATGAAAAGATGATTTGGAATATAAAGGCGAAATAATTTTAAAGAAATTAATTATTATTAATTTTTCATAAAAATTGTCTTTTTATTTTCAATAATTTGAAGACAACAACACAAGTAGTCATAGCTACCAAAGTGTTAGGTTTTTTTGTAACGGAATTTCTGGATTCGGTCTCCACGCTCAAAGCCCGCGATAGAAGCTATGCAATAGCTTAAAACTTTCCATATAGTATGCGGAGGTGGATGAGCCTTATTAACCAAATTTCAAAAAGGGGGAGGAATTTCATCGCATTTCTTTTATTTATACAGTATGCGCACCGATTTTTCTGAGATTTCTGGTCTCATAGGTAAAAAAAATAATCATAATTTATCTCTCAAAATACGCAACACAGTCTCAGTCTCAATATTGTCATCGTTAACACAGAAATTTTAAGTTATCATTAAGATTTTACACTAAAAATTATCACAATTGAGATGAGAATTCTGTGATAATATAAATTAGTGATAACAGTCCCTGCATTATTTCTTATCATCATGCCGATAAAAAATTATATCAATACAATAAAAATTATGGCATTGAAAATTTTTATTCAGTATAAATTCAAACATGGCTAACAAAGTAGCTGTCGTGACTGGCTCTAATAAAGGCATAGGTTATGCTACAGTTCGAGAATTGTGCAAACGTGGTGTGAATTATGTTTATTTAACTTCAAGAGATGTAGAAAGGGGTCAAGAAGCAATTGACAAACTGAACAAAGAAGGTTTAAAGCCGTTTTTCCACCAGCTTAATGTTACCGATAAGGACAGTGTGAAATCATTCGCAGATTATTTAAAACAAAAGCATGGAGGCCTGGATATTCTTATTAACAACGCTGCAGTCATCACGTCTAATTTTACAGAGACAACGTATGAAGATTCAGTACGAGTACTCAATGCTAATTACTATAGCATATTAACCATTCAAGAGTTTTTATTTCCAATTTTGAAAGATAATGCTCGTGTGATAAACATATCAAGTGATTGTGGTCATATTTCTAATCTTAAAAATATGTACTGGATCAACAGACTCACAAAAGAAGATATTAAGCTGGAAGACATAAACGCATTCGTTGATTGGTTTTTAAAATCTGTTAAGAATGGAACTCTTAATGAACAAGATTTTCAGGAAATGCCTCTTTTAGCGTACAAAATTTCTAAAATTGCTCTGTGTGCTCTAACAAGAGTTCAACAAAAAGAAGCAAAACGTGGGATATCTGTTAATTCCTTACATCCAGGATTTGTTGTGACTGATATGACAAGGACCACTGGTTTCTTAACAATTGAAGAAGCAAGTGAAGCTCCTGTTTATTTGGCTCTAGATATTGACCAATCAGTAAAAGGAAAATACTTTTGGTTCGATAAATCCGAAAAGGATTGGGCAGATCCGAATCAAAAGCTACACAGCGTCTATGCGGTATTTGATAAGAAATTAAAAGAAATTAACAAAATGTAATGTGTATTCAAAGATGTTTAATAAAAATAAATATTTTAAGCGTCAAATTGAAAGCTAACGAAATAATCACGCTCAATATAGATATTGTATTTTTCTGCAATGTATATTTTTTCAACATAATAATAATTATTTAACATCTGTGTGACGTAACCTACTTTTATTTGTGCTATCATTTATTTTACCTTAATTTATTTTTTGAACATAGCTAAATCCTATGAACGTTTCAAATTTAAGGAGAACAATATTTAATAGAGTTAAAATTAACTTTTAATACAACAAGTTTTTTCTCACGCCTCTTATAAACTTATCAAATTTTATACTAACCTCAAGATGTATTATTATAGATGTCAAGCGCAAACGAGAGATGTGTGATTCTATATAATCACGAAGCAAGAGCAGGTCAGAATATATTCTCGACTAGTTGACCTGCTCTTGCTTGATTAAAGAAAAGTATAATATTTGGAACTTGATATAAAAGCTGCAAGTCTGCAAATGATTGCTTATTTGCGTACAAACCTGTAGTAAGTTTTAAATTATTAAAAATATTTTTATTTTAAATATTTGAGTTTATTGAATGAAAGGTAAATCGCGGTTTACGATTTATGACGTATTAAAAAAAAAAACTAGATCTCGTTCAAACCAATTTTCGGTGGAAGTTTGCATGGCTATGTACATCGTATATTTTTTTTTAGGTTTATCGTTCTTTTTTGGAAGTTACAGGGGGGGTGCACACATTTTACAGTGAAAAAAAAAATTTTGAGTTTCAGTTCTAAGTATGGGGAACCCCCAAAATTTATTGTTTTTTTTCTATATTTGTAAGAAAATCTTAATGCGGTTCACAGAATACATCTACTTACCAAGTTTCAACAGTATAGTTCTTATAGTTTCGGAAAAAAGTGGCTGTGACATACGGACGGACAGACAGACAGACAGACAGACAGACAGACATGACGAATCTATAAGGGTTCCGTTTTTGCCAAATTTGGCTACGGAACCCTAAAAATACCGTAAAGCTACATAAAAGTATTGCAGTTTATGACGATAGAATCCCGCACCATCTATTTTGACTTTATAATGAAATTTAAGAAGGATTAGCCGCGACTAGAAATAAAGGAGTACAGATATAATTATAACTGTATATTTAACTATGAAGATTGCATTAATTAGAATTTTTATTCTCTTCGTTATTTTTCTTTTAATAATCGATTGCATAAAGAATCCACTTTACGTACAACTTTTGTTACAATTACAATTCAACAATATTCCAGCCTAAGGTGGCGGTGTGTGCCTCGGAGAGCACGTCAAGTCGTCCGTCTCGGTCATCATTAACATGATAATAGTCGTTAAAGTCCGCCAACCCGCATTGGAGCAGCGTGCTGGGTCTAAGCTCTAATTCCCTCTCTCCTACGAGAGTGCCTGTGCCCAGCAGTGGGACGATAATGGGCTGTAGTAGGTGTGGTGGTGGCGGATTGAGATGGCAGCGTGCTAACATAGGTATGAGTACTTTAGTTATATTATTAAACCCCAACATTGGTATGATCACTATGAACGCTTATTCGCGGTACTTCTTACGGTACGCGGCCAAAGCGTCGCGCTAGGTCAGAACACAGGCAATTTAGAAATAGAAATAAAAATTGCAAAATAAACTACGCCAGGGAGAAAATATTATACCTAGTTTTAAGTAGGTCCATAATGAATTGTTGGGTTTTTCTGACTAGAAATTCTCAGTACTAGCCCGGAGTTAAGAAGTTGGCGGTGTGTAGTGCCTTGGAGAGCACGTTAAGCCGTCGGTCTCGGTCATCATTAACATGTTAGTAATCTTTAAAGCCCGCCAACCCGCATTAGAGCAGCGGGGTGGGTCTAAACTCTAATTCCCTCTCTCCTACGAGACTGGAGGCCTGTGCCCAGCCGTGGGACGTTAATGGACCGTAGTGGTGGTATGATAATAAGAGCCCAATATCGTAATAAGAAGTTCAACAAACACGTTGAAATCTTGAGAAAAGGGAAAACGCAAGAGAATAAGTAAACAATTCCTCCCACTCGGCAAAGGGTAATCGCGGCATAGCACGCAACCTATTTATACTGGGGGTGATGAATCACTTCATTTGTTCCACTTATTCGACCTCGCCGCAAAGAATTTGTATTCAATTAAATTGGATTCACATAATAAGGATAAACAAATATCTCAAAAGGCAGCAACGCAGTGGCGGTTCCTCTGGTGCTGCAAATTTTCATGGGCTGCGGTAATCACTAACCATCAGGTGACCCGTCTGCTCGTTTGCTCGATATATTTATAATATAAAAAATACTTTTTAAACAACCGACTTCAAACTCCCGCGCCAGTTTACAAGTATATTTTATGTTGATATTTTTAAAACCGCTTGACCGATTTCGATAAAATTTATATGGGACCACATGGGAAGTACGCTCTTTCAAATAAAAAAGGAATCATCCAAATCGGTCCACCCAGTCAAAAGTACTGAGGTAACAAACATAAAAAAAAATATAGTCGAATTGAGAACCTCCTCCTTTTTTTGAAGTCGGTTGAAAAATCTGTGCTTTTACTCGCTGATGTATTACATGGCCCCCTAAAACTTTTAGTACAGAGAGGATTGACGACCTCCCTGGCGCAGTGTTGAGCGCTGTTGCCTTAACGTACGGAGGTCCAGGGTTCGATTCACGGTAAGGTCAATTTAGGAATTTATAATTTCTGAATTTTCTCTGGTCATGCCTGGTGGGAGGCTTCGGCCGTGGCTAGTTACCACCGTACCGGCAAAGACGTACCGCCAAGCGACTTAGCGTTCCGGTACAATGTCATATAGAAACCGACTATGGGTTTAATATAACTGCCAAACCCCTAACAGGTTAGCCCACTACCATATTTTTAGACTGCATCATCACTTACCATCGGGTGAGATCGCAGTCAAGGGCTAACTTGTAGGGGAATAAAAAAACCTGCAGGCAAAATCTCAAGCTTGTGGAACTTGTGGTATAAAGTTATTACGTAAGTCAGTTCCCCTTTATAGATATTAGGTACTTATTACACATAATCTTATTTATTTTATCACTGACTTATTGTGATAACTTCAATACTGTAGGTATGTAATGTACTTAAGCAATGGAATATTTCCGATAGATTGTTTTGATATAAACTTATTTATCCTGAGTATCGAGAAACTCTTACTGATAAGCATTCTTGGCAAATATGTTTGCCAAATATTGCTTGTATTTTGACAAATATTTTCGCTGTGATTCAAGGTTAGGTTTTAGTTATTTTTTTTGTTTAAATCAGGCAACTAGGCCCATAGAAATATATACATAATATAACAAAATTGTAGGGATTCTGGATCTGGCTTCCCTGAAGCGTCGGTAAACTATGCCCTCAGGTTAAAAGTCTGAACTGAGGAACACGTCTTTGCACGAAGCCGGAACAGTAAGGACATACGAGCTGAAGTAGGTTGTTCTACTGGATTTCAGTTTTTCCAGGGTCAGCTGCACTTCTGTCATCTGCGAACAACCAGATCCTCGCGAACCTTCTGCAGCTGCTCCATGGCGATTTTTATACTGTCCAGAATGTACCGTATAATATCAGCCTTGGACGCCTCGGAAGTTATAATATTTATTAACGTAGGCTTAACTCTCAACCAATAGACGTCCACTGCTGGGTGAAGGTCTCCTACATGGATCTCCACAGGATAATATTCTCTTGCTTCAAGCGGCTTCAAGCTATTTACAGATACACAGATATGATGATTAACTAATAGGTACATAATACAAAAACATGGAGCCCTGGATATCCTTATCAATAACGCTGGAATGATCACATCTAATTTTACAAAATCTACATAATAATAACTACATAATCAATACTATCCATACTAATATTATATATAAATACAAAAGTGTGTCTATCTGTCAGTCTGCTACGCTTTCACGGCCCATTTGTTCAACCGATTTTGATGAAATTTGGTATAGGGTTTTGGTGGCTTGAATTTTTTGATTCCCGCCGGAACTCATTAATTTTCCGGGACAAAAAGAAGCTTAATTATGTGTTATTCCAGACTATAATTAATCTATCTCTGTGCCAAATTTCTGTTCTGGCGTGATTAAGTAATAAACATCCATCCATCCAAACTTATAATAATAGCCCGCCAAATTGCATAATTCCTCTGTTATTAGCTAAGTTTACTGTTATTATTGTTTTTTGATGTACAATAAAAGTATATTCATTCATTTATTCATTCACTAGATGACGCCCGCGACTTCGTTCGCGTGGCTTAAGTTTTTAATTCCCATAGGCGCGACTTCATTTTCCGGGCTAAAAAGAAGCCTGTGTCACTCTCCAAGTACCCAATTATACCCATGCAAAAAATCACGTCGATCCATTGCTCTGTTGCGGTGTGATTAAAGGACAAACTTCAACTCTATTTGACGTCCTTGGGGATAGAAAATTCAAAAACTGTAAAATCCGTATTTCATCATTAGCGGAAGACGGAAGTCCAAATACCAAGTTTCATAGCTTTAGGTATAGCAGCTTGAAAAACGACGGACTTTCATACAAACTTTCAACCCCTATTTTACCCCTTTGGGGGTAGAATTTTGAAAAACTGTGACAAACTTTCTTCTTTATTTTTTACCGAAAGCCAAAATACCAAGTTTCGTTGATATTACTAGAAAAATATTTCATGAAAAATGAAGGCCTTTCCATACCAACTTTCATCAACTAAATATTTCACCCCTGGGGGGTCGAATTTCCAAAAACTGTGAAACACGTCTTTCTTCATTTTCAACCCGCAGCTCATATACCAAGTTTCATGGTTATAACTTGAAAAACGACGGACTATCATACAAACTTTCAACCCCTATTTTACCCCTTTGGGGGTGGAATTTCGAAAAACCCTTTCTTAGTGTATACTAAGTCTTCACAAAGAACATACTCTCCAAATTTCATGTCTCTAAGACCAGCGGTTTAGGCTGCGCGTTGATATATAAGTCAGTCAGTCACTCAGTCAGTCAGGACTTTGAATTTTATATATATAGACTAGAGGACGCGCGCGACTTCGTTCGCGTGGCTTAAGTTTTTTAATTCCCACAAGCACGCCTTAATTTTCCGGGATAAAAAGAACCTGTGTCACCAAGTACCCAACTATACCCATGCAAAAAATCACGTCGAGCCGTTGCTCTGTTGCGGCGTGATTAAAGGACAAACTCTCTATTTGACGTCCTTGGGGATAGAAATTTCAAAAACTATAAAATCCGTATTTCATCATTAGTGGAAGCCCAAATACCAAGTTTCATGGCTATAGCAGCTTGAAAAACGACGGACTTTAATACAAACATTCAACCCCTATATTTTAACCGCATTGACATTAGAATTTTTTAAAATTTGACACATATCCTTCTGTATTTTTACCAAAAGCCAAAATACCAAGTTTCGTAAATTTAACTTTAAAAATATCTTGATAAATATAAGACTACCCTATTTGAACCCTTTGGGGATAGAATTTTCAAAAATGGCGAAACAGGTATTTCTTTATTTTAAACCAGAAGCCCAAATACCAACTTTCATGGCTATAACTTAACAATTAAAGGACTTTAATACAAACTTTCAACCCCTATTGATTTACCAAAATTTTACCCCTTTAGGCGTAACATTTTGAAAAACTGTGACACAGCTATTTCTTTATTTTCAACCCGCAGCTGATATACCAAGTTTTATGTCTATAACTTGAGAAATGAAGGACTTTCATACAAACTTTCACCCCTATTTACCCCATTGGGGGTAGAATTTTGAAAAATTGTGACAAACGTACTTCTTTATTTTTTACCGAAAGCCAAATACGTTGATAAAACTTGAAAATCATCTTGACAAATGAAGGCCTTTCATACCAATTTCATCCCCTATTTCACCCCTTTGGGGGTCAAATTTTCAAAAACTGTGAAACACGTATTTCTTAATTTTTTACCGGTAGCTCATATACCAATTTTCATGGGTATAACGAGAAATGACGGACTTTGATACAAACTTTCAACCCCTGTTTCACCCCCTTAGGGGTGGAATCCATACTAATATTATAAATGCGAAAGTGTGTCTGTCTGTCTGTCTGTCTGCCTGTCTGTCTGTCTGTCTGCTACGCTTTCACGGCCCAACTACTCAACCGATTTTGGTGAAATTTAGTACAGATATAGGTTACATCCCGGAAAAGGACATAGGCTACTTTTTATCCCGGAAAATTGAAGAGTTCCCGCGGGAATCATAAAAATATATCTGCTCAACCGATTTTGATGAAATTTGGTACAGGGATAGGTTGTATCCCGGGGAAGTACATAGGCTACTTTTTATCCCGGAAAATTTAAGAGTTCCCGCGGGAATCCAAAAACATCAATTCACGCGGACGAAGTCGCGGCATCATCTAGTTTTGAATAATCCTTCCTTAGTGAGCGCCTACGTCACAAAAGGAAGCTACTGTCAAAATTTCAAGTCTCTAACCCCAGCGATTTACGCTGTGCGTTGATATATAAGTCAGTCAGTCAGGACTTTGAATTTTATGTATATAGATTAGTTTAGATATTATATATACCTAGGTAGTGTGGTCTAATAAATTCCTATTTCAATACACAAACACAACGTACGTCTTTCCTTTAAATAAACATATCCGAAACACGATGCATGTTCATGACCTAACGAAATTGGCTGTCCTACCGGAGAAATAGATTGGGTCTGTTACTAAATTTGCTATCCAACATTTTTTGACCGTATTCATTTGATCATAAAGACTATTTTCCTTCGTCGGGTAAGCTATCAAGTGGTCAGGTTTATTGCAATGCATAATAGATCGTAAATAAGCGTGGGCAGAAAATATATACTCTTATATTTTTTACCAAAATCTTTGGATATCTTTTAAAGGTATACCTTTTGTTGACCTCACTCGTAACAAATATACGATAGATTTGATCCATTGCGAGTAAGTATTAGTTTCCTGAGCAGGATTTTTATCAAACTTTTTTTTCTGTTTTACTAGCATTAAGTACTGTCTTAGGGATGATACTAATCCAGAACACAATCCATGAATATGCGCCTTTCAAATTCCAGTTACGTTTTTAACCTTCTAAACCTGCATCATTCATTGTTACAACCTCAATTGTTGTGATTACCCTTTATGGTAATACTAGCTGATGCCCGCGACTTCATCCGCGTGGTTTATGTTTTTTTGATTCCCGCGGGAACTGTTTTCTTGATAATATATAGTAGCCCTATGTCACTCTCTAGGTCCTCAACTATACCCATACCAAAAATCACGTCAATCCGTTGCTCCGTTGCGGCGTGATTGAAGGACAAACCAAAAAACAAACACACTTTCGCATTTATAATATTAGTATGATTGCTGCGTTTATGAATTTTGGCGAAACAAAACATTTTTAGCATCATTTTGATGAAAGATTCTTACTCTTAAGACTATACATTCGAGCTGCAAGGGTAAACCCCTACATTTAGCATTTTGCTCCCCAGATATTTTATTATTCACTGCATTAACTCAAAACTTATTCATACCAAATTGTAGGGAACTCTCCGATCTACCATTATGGCTGACAACAATTTGAAATTAATTAATAGATTGTTCCTTATTACGAAAATACAAAGAGGTTGTTATTCAATCTTGGATTTTGTATAAAGTTTAACGTTAGCAGACGTCCAAATTTACTTGTTGTGGTCACTCAAAGAAAAACTTTTATTGAGTATAAGGTCCTGAACTACCATAGTTAAAGATAAAAATTATTAATTTGCTATTCTTTGTGTTATGATATTCAAAACAAAGAAGATTTAATTTGACGAAATTGCACACATATTAACCGACATTTTAGGAGGTTATTTGGCTTGATTTGTAAAAATAAATTAGTACTCCTAAAAGTAAGACATATTTTCAATTATATAAAGCAAAAAAATATACATAATTAACAATAACTTACATCCAAAAATAAGTTTGTAACACACTACAAAACTGCGTGATCAAGCGCTAGGAAAACTAGTCGTAGTCGAGGCTTCTCAGAGGGTAGACGTAACGCCTTTTGTCTCCGCAACTAAAAATGATATACGTAGCATATATCTGAGATTGTAGTGTGATCGTCTAATTAATATTATGCGTGTGAGGAAAACATAGTTTTAATGTAATTTTGTAAATAAACACGAATTGTTGCAGAATTTTTCTTTATATCTTGCCTTTACATGAGTACAATAAAATAGAAAAATTCTACTTCGTCCGCGTGTTTTACAATTGCTGTGAGAATACCTCAATTTTCCGGGATATAAAATAGCCTATATCCTTCTCCGAGATACAATCTACCTCATACTTCTAAGCGTAGCAGACAGACAGACAAACTTTCACATTTATAATATTAGTATGGATGTACCTACTTAAAAATATTTATACTAACAATCATGCAACCTCATCATCTCTCGTAAGTAAAGTGAATTAAAAACATTTTTTTTTGTATTGAAAAATAATAGCCCGTTTGAAAATGGGATTAGGATCAAAACGGTTTTTCAAACTACTTTGCACCCGACGCATTCTGTTAACTCACTTAAACAAAGGACTATCCGAGACAAAGAATTTGCCCGTGATAAATACCTAAACTTGACAAGCGGCTCAAGGAATCAACAGCCTTAACCAATTAGAGGTGATTGCGATCGTAACACTGTGGCATTTTTACGTAATAGGGCTCCTGTTTGTAAGCTGCTGCTGTTGGGAATTTAAAAACACAACGTAAGCTGTTTTTCTAGACTAAACTGACTTGATAACCTTTATGAAAGATTACTTTAATTAATTATGCTTCTTTAGTTATTACAATAATAATCGTTATTAACTTATTAATAGTGTCAGAGATAACTGCCATGATGTATCCATACTAATATTATAAATGCGAAAATGTGTCTGTCTGTCTGACTGCTACGATATCACGGCCCAACTACTCAACCGATTTTGATGAAATTTGATACAGAGATAGGTTACATCCCGGGGAAGGACATAGGCTACTTTTTATTCCGGTAAATTGAAGAGTTCCCGCGAGCATCAAAAAACATCAATCCATGCGGACGAAGTCGCGGGCATCATCTAGTACTTAATAAGGTAACAATTAATATTTTTTAGACTTAATGAATCCCGCGACTACATCCGCCCGTGGCTTATTGCTACGCGTTGTACCACAGCTGTACTATAACTTAATCTGTGGTACTGGTACCCACCCAGCCTATTAACGTCCCACTGCTGGGCACAGGCCTCCACTCTCATAGGAGAGAGGGAATTAGAGCTTAGATCCACCACGCTGCTCCAATGCGGATTGGCGGGCTTTAACGACTATTATCATGTTAGTGATAACAACCGGGACCGACGGCTTAACGTGCTCTCCGAGGCACGGGGGTGAAACACTGCCAACTTCCTAACTCCGGGCTAGTATTGAGAATTTATATTCAGAAAAACCCAATACTCAATTATGGCCCGACCCGGGACTCGAACCCGAGACCTCGTCGGCCGCAGTCGAACATTCCGACCACTAGAACAACGAGGCAGTTACTGGTACCAAATAGATTTATCTGAAATTAAGTTTCTTTTTCCATAATTATCATTGATATTATTCACAATATCTTGCAAAAATGTTAAATAACCATGCATTTGACACGCCAGACGAGTTTTCCTTCACAAGTAATTGTAGTTCAGACAGGAAGACAGACAAGACTTCCGTAACCGGATGTGTCTTTACTTGCCACGTTTTTTGTACCCATTTCCTTACAGGTGTAGAGTGAATGGAAGGATTTTCTTATGAGCTGTTTTATTTTTGAAAGGGGTACGTGGGTGCGGAAACGCGAAGAAAATAGAATCGTGCATTGCCGAGTCAACATCTTCTGATGATGCTCCGGTGTCGAATTGAAACGTACGTTGAGAGTGATTTGGAAGATTTGTGTGGTGTGGTGTTGTGGCGATGCGAATTGCTGGCTTGTTGGGCGGCGAATATCGCAAGCTACACGTTGTACCACATATATTTGTGTGCTTTGTCGGTTTTTTTTAACCGACTTCCAAAAAAGGTGGAGGTTCTCAATTCGGCGCGTATCTTTTTTTTTTTAATGTGTCCGTAATTTCTAAACCGATTTGAACAATTTTTTTTCATTGGTTAGAGGAAGCTCACAAAGTGGTCCCATAAAAAAGTCTGACTCCAAATCCTCAATCCTGATGCTGTAGGTGTACCGTACTACATGAAATCATCAAAACTAGTGAGTTAGGAAATTTTGATGATGAATTAATATACTTAGTAGGTATCAAGTCACGTGTATACGATACAACTCTGAGTCCCAAATCCTCAACCCTGATGCTGCAGGGTACAGAACTCCTTAAAAATAGCGATTTAGGATTTTTTTATGGTGAATTCATATTGTAGGTGTCAAGCAACGACTTTATACTTAAACCCAAGTCCCAACTCCTCAACTCTGATGCTGCAGGGTACTGGATTAAGTGTAGGTACACTAAAAAGTTAAAAATAAAAATTCTTTTCAAAAAACCGACTTCCAACCAAAGCCACTGTAAAGTAAAAAATAATTTTGATTTCTACACACTATAAATGTTGAAGTCGGGCGAGTACAACAAAGATAGGCAAAGTTGACGCGTCAGGCTCGCCCGACTTCAACATAGTGTGTAGAAATCAAAATTATTTTTTACTTTACAGTGGCTTTGGAAGTCGGTTTTTTGAAAAGAAATTTTTTTAATCCATTACAAGTTAGCCCTTGACTGCGAACTCACCTGATGGTAAAATGGACCAGGGAAAATTTAGAAATTATAAATTCCCAATCTGACCCTGCCGGGGATCGAACCCGGAACCTCTGCACGTTAAGACAACAGCGCTCAACACTACGCCACGGAGGTCTTCAAATAGTGAATTAAGCTTTTTATTCCTTGATTATCATTGATATTTGCAATATTCTTGCAAAAATATTAAATAAACAAGCGTTTGACGCAGAGCAGACGAGTTTTTCTTCACAAGTAATTGTTGTTCAGACAGGAAGACATATTGAATCAATTTGTTTGGCCGATTCTAACTCGGGACAGTTGGGAATAAATCACAAATCACTATGAAATATTACGAGGGACGACCAGCGTAATAGGGACCCTCGTACCTTTATCCGCGTATAAAGATGGAGGAGCATGGTAATGTAAGTTAACGTAACTTGAATAAAATTCAACGAAATGGCACCCATAAACTCTAGGCCATTCGTTTGGTAGTTTCGTCTTTTCAGAAATAAAATCAGAAAATTTTATGACAATAACGCTGGTTAGGAATATAATGAATTTTTCTGGAACTACCCACAGATCATTATCTTCAGGAACAAAACATAAACATAGCGGGAGAAAACATTATAAAACGAAAGCACTGCGAAGTAATCACACAAAACATCATGATTTTATCTCTCATTAGAAAAAAAATCAAGACCTTCAAAGCCTACAATTAGAAACCTTTTGTTAATAGAACTGCCAGCGTTCGAGATTGCCAGCGAGATTAAATATCTTCTTAGAAATTTCAATTAATACAGATTCCACAAAGACATTATACCTACATTTTAATTTATAATCAATTTAATTTAATTACATTTAGTGAAGATAAATAAAATTGGAGTCCAAAATTAAAGGTCGTACCTTGACGCATGAACAAATGGAATTTGATTGATTATGAAAATGCCTCCAATATTCCCCGCTTTAGAAATATACGAACTTTAAATTCCGAGATCGACTCGAAGGAAATGAATCCCACTTTGGCCTAATGAAAATTCTTTGATACCTCCCCTTAATCTCGAAATTTCGAACTTCAGATTGGGACGCGTCCTTAATATTTGAATAAACTCGACAAAAGCAATTTGGTTTTTTTATTTACAATGTTTAAAGAAAGTTGAGAGCTTAGAACACTGGTATCATAGCCTAAAGGCTTAATCGAGTTGCTTGACTAAGGAATTTTTACAGAGTAAAAACGTCTAAAATTAAAAACATTATAGGGAAACAAAATAACTAAAAAACATTAAAGAACTTGTAAAAGAATGTAGAATTGGAATACCTAGACGGACTTTAACTAATCATAGTGCTTGGTGCTAGAAGCCCTGTTAACTTAACAATAACTTCTACCAGAACTAACAATAAGCTAATAAGGTAACGGACGGTACGGATAACTTAGACCATTTCGAGTTCTCCAAGTTACTTTTGACCTAATTTAATACCATATTGCTCAGTTACTTGCCCCATTTCTGTTACTTGGGTTTCAATAGCTTTAAGTTTAAGCAACTTTTCCACAATCTGAAATACAATGGAATTCAAGATATTAGTAACTAGCTGATCCCGCGACTTTATCCGCGTCGATTGAGGTTTTTTGATTCCTGGACTCTTTAATTTTCTGAGATAAAAAGTAGCCTATGTGCTATTCCAGACTATAATTTATATCTGTACCAAAGTTCATCCAAATCCGTTAAGCTGTTCTGGCGTGGTTGAGTAATAAATATCCATCCATACATCCACCCATCCATCCATCCATCCAAACTTTCGCATTTATAATATTATGATATTAATCTGCATTGACTGCCTCGTTGGTCTAGTGGTTAGCATAGTCGACTGCGGATCACGAGGTCCTGGGTTCGATTCCCGGTCGGGCATAAAAGTTAGGTATTGGGTTTTTCAATTAAGAAATTCTCAGTGCCAGCCCGGAGTTGGAAGTTGGCGGTGTTTCACCCCCGTGCCTCGGAGAGCACGTTAAGCCGTCGGTCCCGGTTATTATCACTAACATGATAATAATCGTTAAAGCCCGCCAACCCGCATTGGAGCAGCGTGGTGGGTCTAAGCTCTAATTCCCGCTCTCCTATGAGAGTGGAGGCCTGTGCCCAACAGTGGGACGTTAATAGGCTGTAGTGATGAATCTGCATTGATGTAGAATTTTAGTATAAATCTGACTCATTTATTTTAAATAAATTACTGGTACTCGCTTTAAGAATTGGGTATTTGGCATAATAATTAGTAGCGCTTGCTTTATATGACATGGAATTTTGAATGAAATATAATGAAATTAAACTGAATACTGAATTGTGACGTCATCAAAGTTTGACGCACTTTTTTACCTTAATCGATAGTTTAAAATGGTTATTCAACTAAAACTAACAGGGGACATGGATATTACGTCTTTTTGGAGATCCTGTATTTAATAATGACTAATAAATAATTTGACTCAGTAGTAGTCAATACTCAATCGTCTCTCCATCTTTATCAAACTGTTTCTCATGCTAAGATGGAAAAAATGCAGATTCACAAACCAAAAAGACGTCACTGACAACAAAAACATCCAAGAAATCCAACCAAATCACGGCAGAAATCTAATTCAATTGAAAACCAACATTTGCATTCGCCTCTAAAAATTTTATTTGCCAAACATCGGAACCAGAAATAAAACGTTCGAGGGAATTCAATGAATTCGAGGACGTAGCAACGGAATCGGATGATAAGCCGAGACGTTATTCCTTTTGTATCTCATTTCGTCCCATTTGCCTTACATTGTTTTGCAAAACGTCTTCAAAAATCGCCGTCTTTTTTTATGTTGTGACCAGTTTACATTATTCTAGCGTCTTACAGTTCTTGACTGGAATATAGCGCATATAATTCTGATTATTATTAGGTACGTTAACAACGTTTAATCCATACTATCCATCCATCCATATCCATACTTCCATACTAATATTATAAATGCGAAAGTGTGTCTGTCTGTCTGTGCGTCTGTCTGTCTGTCTGTCTGTCTGTCTGTCTGTCTGTCTGTCTGCTACGCTTTCACGGCCCAACTACTCAACCGATTTTGATGAAATTTGGTACAGAGATAGGTTACATCCTCTTCAAGGACATAGGCTACATTTTATCCCGGAAAATTGAAGAGTTCCCGCGGGAATCAAAAAATGTATCTGTTCAACCGATTTTGATGAATTTTGGTACAGGGAGAGGTTGTACCCCGGGGAAGGACATAGGTTGCTTTTTATCCCGGAAAATTGAAGAGTTTTCGCGGGAATAAAAAAAACAATCCACGCGGATGAAGTCACGGGCATCATCTAGTGTGTAAATATAAGTGTACTCTATTCACTAATACATAACCTGACAAATAGCCTAAATAGTAGATAGGAACTTTATTATTTAGGAAAACTTATAGCTATGTACATAAAGTAGATAGATAAATACAAAGGAATAGTAAAAATAAATAAAAGTTTTCGTAGATAGAATTATTTTTTTTTCACAGATAGACTATAGGTATATATGCAAGTGTTAAAGTCCTAATTATTCCTTTTGTGTCTCATTTCGTCCCATTTGCCTTATATTATATTATATTATTTTTCAAAGCTTCTTCAACTATTTATAATTGCTTGTCGCCCGTTTTTATATTGTAACCAATTAAATAAATCAGGTACCTACCTATGTTTTGATTAAGTGTAAGTACAGAGTACTCTATTATAGGAATTGAGTCTAAAAGTAACATCGGTAAAATCGGTAAGTAGATATAGCTCCAGCTGAAAATCAGCGTAGAATGCTCTTGTAATTTATTGCAAGGCATTCTGCATTATGCTGAGCTGATGCTCTATTTCAGGTTGTGCTACACACGACAAGTGTTGTCAGGGTGCCTCTAGAACTTGACCATGAGTTTAATGCTCAAGTATTGGAGGTGCCATGGTAACATTTACCATCAGGTATTGTAATGTATGGCACAATGGTGAGAATAAATAGATTTTCTTTCTTTCTTTCTAAAAATATTGTTGGATTTCCTACTAACATTTACATTCGTATCAACACACATTTTAAATTCATACTAAAATGAGCATTTGTGTTAGTCTGTTTTTTTTTTTTGAAATAATGTCAACCGGCCATTAAGGAGAGATGTTACAAATTTTAGAAATGGGCAAAATAACGGAATTCTTCCTCTTTGTTTCTTCGGGCGATAAAAAATTGTTAGTATTTGGGTTGTTTGTAATAAAAAAAACATGTTTTTTTATCCACTAAAAGTTAGCCTACCTAGTTAGTGTACAATGTACATCAATAACTTGCTAAACGTTTATTCGCAGAAAGATATTATGCGTTGCAAGAACTCATAAGTCTGAGAACAAATTCGAGATACACGTGCAAAATTCATCACGGTAATATCTTGACGTGAAACAAAGGGATCCTGTCACACCGTACGTTTACAAAAGACCAGCTGAAATATTCATACTCGCTGGTACTCTTCTTCAAGACGTGCTAAAGAGATTGGACTTGAAAGTAGAGCGGATATTACGACGATTTCTCGTCTTGTGACCCGCGCACCCACCAGCTGTTGGTGCAGGAAATATAACCGTGCTCCCGCAGCGCTGTATAAAAAAATATAGCAGGGTAGGTGCAGAAAATATTTTTTTTAAAATAAGTTATGTTTTAGACGCAATTTGTAAACAAATAACGTTTGAAATAAAGTTTAAAATAATACGACTTTACTGGCGACTGAAAAATTCCGAATTTTTCTTTTGCGTTGATTTTTGTACATTGACACCAGTGTAGCATCTAAATATCCTATTCTCACCTTTCACAAGACAGATTCTTGGGTCCCTACTATGAGACTTTAATTTATTTATTTCTATTTTGGGCTGTGGCTTAAATTACAACCGTATACGTATAATACACTAGAGTAAAATTAAAAACACCGTTTTCCACAGGTCTATTAAATTGTATCATTTAGGGAGACTGTTTCCTGTTGTAAAGAAAAATACTTCAATATTAATATGTAATAATGCTTACACAATATCTTATTAATAATAATTGGAAATCATGACACCGTCATGACCAATTGCAGTCTAGCTTTCAATAAAATTTATATCGAACTTACAACTTTGGACATTGTCGGTTCTATAATTTGAAATATCTCTAGTCTTATGCAACAAAGATCCTGGAAAAATATAATGTCGTCGGGAAGATTCTAAAATGACCTGGATATTTTCAAGAGCAATTTAACTTGGTCCCTTTGTGATCTTATCCTGTTTGAGATGTAGTGTTTTTTTTTCTTCCTATAAATATTCTAGAACGACATTTATTTTTAGTCTTTTCTGTTTGTGACTTTTTCAATATCGTTAAAACTAGCTAATGCCTGTGACTTCGTCCGCGTAGATTAATGTTTTTAGGTTCCAACGGGAACTCTATAATTTTCTGGGATAAAAAGTAGCCTATGGACTATAATCTATCTCTATGCCCACCTAGATCCATTTAGCTGTTCTGGTGTGATTGAGTACCGGAACGCTAAATCGCTTGGCTGGACGTCTTTGGTGGTAAGGTAAGGTAAGGACCACATTAGTTTTGTGTTAATAATTAATTATAAGTATTTTAAATACCTTAATAACGCCTACTTACTTGTCATTGAAACGTAGTAAATTTTCCATTATTCATGTCGAATATGGAGTTACTAACAAACTGTACTACAAAAATATTTATTGCCCAAATTGAGAGCAACCTTCCAAGTTGGATATCGAGTTAAATACTTTATGTTAATACAGAGCAAGAAGTTACAACAAACTTCGTGTTTCTCTGTGCTCCTAACCTATATTAACCGGGTTCGTTGTATAAAAATGAGCTCCTTTACTATTCTGAATAAATTGTGATGTTTACTTTAAAAATACAGTGGAACTAGAGTTTTAAAGTTCACCTCCAAACGTATTCGTTCTACTTGGTATAACGCAATAGCTTATGCCTATGCCCGCGACTTCATCCGTTTTTTTTCCACGGGAATTTTCGGGGATAAAAAGTAGCCTATATCAACCTCCGAAATGCTACCTATAATGTACCAAAGTTCTTGAAAATCGGTATAACAGATGGGCCGTGAAAGCGTAATAGACAGACAGACAGACGCACTTCCGGAGTTATTGTATGGATTTTGTGCCTTCATCGTAGGGGTAAGACGTCATTCCTCACATACCTGCACGGAGCAACAGCATTTACCACTGAACTTTGAAGCTTAGTACAGTTGTAGTCGGGACTTCAATCACAGAATAGGCAAGAGTACTTCAATGTGCAAAAGGTGGCGCGTGAGTCGTATGCCTACGTATGTATTGGTCATTTTCTTCCTCGTGATTCCGATAAAACAAAGCTGATTTTAAAAAAAGTATATAATAATAAAAGTCGAATCTCGATACCTATCAAGATGTTTGATTACTCTGTCGGGGCATTGAGGTAAGACTACACCACAACTGACAGTCCAATTATTTAAAGAGGAACCTTTTAACGAGGCGACACGGATTCGACATTTCACTCGACCTTGCACTCGACGGCACACTCGAGATGCATCCCACGGCACGCCGTACGCTGTACGACATAGATTTGTGTGCTATGGCGAATTATATCTTCTTGTTCCCTAGTTATTATGGACATCCGCAAAGTAACGCTTACTAACTGCATAATTTATGAAAAACAAAAAACCCGACTGCTTGGATACCAAAAAGTATAAAACAAGACATGAATTGAAGTATTTCATTATTATCAATTTAAATCGTATAATATTAATAAAATTTATCAAGGCGCAGTCGCACGTTAAGTTTAGCTTTAGGACGTGCGACTGCGCCTTGATAAATTTTATCGTCGGCCACAAAATGCCTGTAGACAATGTAGAAAAAGTAGGTATTTTTAAGTATTTTCAAAAACACAAATTGTACGTATTTAGTACGTAGTGGACGTATTTATTTATTTAGTATTTATTTAGTTTATAAATAAGTGGACTCGGATCTTATATTTTAATAGACATTAAAAATGTTAGTCGGAAGTTAAGTTAGTGGAATATGCGCTGCATGTGGCATTGATGAATTTATTGATTCATCGATAGAAGGAGTAAAAATCATCAAGTTTTTTGAGACTTGTTATTTCGTCACATTAAGCTTAGGTATACAATGATATGTTACTATACTACTGTAGATAATATTTATTATATTGTGAGAGTACGCCCCACCTTCACCCTTTACCTATCCGCTGTGCTCCGCGTCATTTTCTGATGAGGTTACTGTATTTCTATATCTCATAAGATATTCATCTAAATTGAATGGTGTAAAGGACAATTTTTGTCTGAATTAAATACTTGAGATGAGTAAGATATTTATTGTGATAAGTAATTAACGATTAAAACTATGTTAGTAAAAGACCTATGCAAGTAAAGCAGTGACCAAATTTGAAAATCATAAAAATGGTTATTGTGAGTCAACCTTAAAAGATAGTTATATGCTATCGCGGACTTTTTTTTAGAACTTTTTGAGAGGAACGTTTCCACCATACATTGTTGTCGTGTAACTTTATCGATTTAGGCAGCGCACGCCACGTAAGCTCTCAGATGAGATCGTTTTTTCCGACTTAACTCACATTATTGCAATTTTCGTAAGGATCTCTAATTTTTTTGGAAATAAAATATAGCCTATTTTACTTGTTAATAATGTAGCTTTCTATAAGTAATATAATTTTTAAAATCGGTTGAGTGGTTTTTGAGATAATCCACCTAGTTTGATAGAAATAGATGATATGAGTAGGAACTTTAAACATTTCCTTTGAAACCTCGTAAATCCTAAATTATCATTTAAACGGAAAAATGGTTTAAGGAACCTAGGTGTGATTTTAAAAGACCTATCTAACGATACCCCACTTGCTATAGAGCCTATCGACTATTGATAGGCTAAGAGCCTATCGACTTTTATTTATTAATTGGCTTCTAGTGGACGCCATTTTGTTTTTCTCAAAGTCGGCCTCCGTAGTGACACTCACAAGATTAAGATAAATCTAGTGGTGCAAGTATTATCAAAATCGGTTCAGCCGTTTTGTCTGTAGTGCGACACAAAGGAATACACAAAAATGGACCTTTGAAACCTCGTAAATCCTAAATGATCGTTAAAATGAGAAAATAGTCAAGGGAACCTAACTATGATTTTGCAAGACCTATTCATCGATACCCCCCTTGCCATAGTCTATCGACTTTTAATTTTTTATTTTTTACATTATGGCTTCTAGAGGCCGCCATTTTGTTTTTTCTCAAATTCGGCTTCCGTTGTGACACTCAGAAGATTAAGATAAACCTAGTGGTGTAAGTATTATCAAAATCGGTTCAGCCGTTTTGTCTGTAGTGCGACACAAAGGAATACACTAAAAATGGACCTTTGAAACCTCGTAAATCCTAAATGATCGATAAAATGAGAAAATGATCAAGGGAACCTAACTATGATTTTGCAAGACCTATTCATCGATACCCCACTTGCCATAGTCTATCGACTTTAATTTTTTAATTTGTTACATTATGGTTTCTAGAGGGCGCCATTTTGTTTTTTCTCCAATTCGGCTTCCACAGTGATACTCCACTGATATACTCGGCATAAACTGGTGCAAGAATCATCAAAATCGGTCCACGCATTTAGGCTGTAGCTGTCCTGCAAGGAACAAAAATACATATATAGACTGATGAACACATAACCCTGTGCGTTCCGCAGTCGGGTAAAAATAGCAGTTTTGAAGCGTTGTGCGTTTGGCATAACTGCGTCAAAACTGCAAAACGACTGCACACTCCGCACAGTTCTAACGACTGCACACCAACTGCATGCTTACTGCATGGATATAACGCAGTCCTAATTTAGTAGAAACAACTGCAACAGAATTGCATTTCAACTGCATACTGCATAGCTACCTGGATCACCTGCAAGTAAACGAAAAGCTGTGTAAATCCACAGTTAGCTAGCGTGGTAGACTATGGCTTAAACCCTTCTCATTCTGAGATACCCGTGCTCAGTAGTGACGCTGATGATGATACAAAGCTGACTACCAACCTTCGTTAGTCGGAGAGGCACCTGAATAAGAAGATTATCGTATCGTTACAGAATCGTTTCATTGTCGTGTATTGAAAGTCAACCAATCGCGATTCGCGACCCCGGTTTCTGTTCCCGATGTGACTCATTTATTTGCCGAGAAATGAAGGCAAGGAATAATTGGTTCACCACTGAATAGATATCGGCTGTTGTTAGGATTCCGCATTAAAATCGTAAGGCACTCTTAATTAAAAACTCTCACACTATACACTACACTACTACTGTATGACTTAGTCCATCCGTCCATCTGTCCATCCTACTAATAATTGCAAATCAGAGTATTTTGAAAAAAATTACAATTCCCTGAGGAGTCGAACTGGAGGTTGAAATTTAAAAATGGAAATACTAAATTAACGCTGAGTGATTGCGAAATTTGGGTATAACGTTGCTATATTTAATTTTAAGTGGTCGTCGTTGTCAACCGATAGACGTCCACTGTTGGGCATAGGTCTCTTGTAGGGTCCTCCACAAGCCACGGTCTTGCACCGTTTGGACCCAGCGGCTCCCTGCGACTGCTGATTGACGCTTCCGTCCACCTAGTGGGGAGTCTGCCATCGCTACGCTTCCAGTGTGGGGTCGCCATTCCAGCACTTTGGGACCCCAATTCATCGGTTCTCCGAACTATGTGCCCCGCCCGTTGCTACTTCAGCTCCAGCCAACTCGTCGATCTATGTCGGTGACTCTGGTTCTAATACGGATCACTTCATTTGACCGCGTAGGGATAATTATTTAAGTGGTGATAAACTTATATAATCACAAGATTCCATATTATTATTTTTTGGCATTGAAATTAGTAGTTTTCTGGTCTTAAGTTATGATTATATAATCTAGCTAATGCCCGCGACTTCGTCCGGATGGATTTATGTTTTTCGGTTCCCGCAGGAACTCTTTAATTTTCCGGGATAAAAAGTAGCCCTTTAGTTATTCAAGACTTGAATCTATCTCTGTGCCAAATTTCATTCGGATCCATTCAGCCGTTGTGGAATGATCTAGAAACAAACATCCATCCATCCATTCATACATCCATCCATCCATCCCAACTTTCGCATTTATAATATTAGTATAGATAGATATTTAGGAAACCCTAGAAATAAACAAGTGAACATAAAAGATTTCTATAACAGGCAGTCGTATAAAAAATGTAATCTTTAAGAGTTGTAAAGTTGAAATCTGGCATATTATAAATACTTAACGTAAATGAAAATCCCCCTTGAATGGAAGTACGGCTACCACTACGTAACGATACCACAGTCATTAATTACCTTCGGAATCTTATTCACATTATTTTTTAGTGAATCACTGGATATTGAACTATAGTGTTATATATTTTTGGAATCTACTCATCTTTTTCTAGATAATAATCATATAGTTAATCTTATTTTAGAATTTTTTTTTTCAACTTACACTTACATACATACATGAACCCTGAAAACAATAAACTTCTTTTTCAGGCAATCGTATAATAATAAAAACCATTTATTGTGGTCCCTAATAAACATCCGACTTCAAACTCCCGCGCCAACTTTACAACAACAAGCACACGCTATACAAAGTACTTATTTTTAGGGTTCCGTACCCAAAGGGTAAAAACGGGACCCTATTACTAAGACTCCGCTGTCTGTCTGTCTGTCTGTCTGTCTCCAGGCTGTATCTCATAGACCGTGATAGCTAGAAAGCTGAAATTTTCACAAATGATGTATTTCCGTTGCCGCTATAACAACAAATACTAAAAATTAAAAAAATATATTTAGGAAACAGAAGTGGAGTAAAGTGAAACTAAGCAAATATAACAAACCACAATTTATTCTAGTGAACGATTACAACATATCACACATAAAATAATCAAAAAGGAACACACTTAAATCTGAACACAATTATGACTCATTAAGAGTTTTCACAATAACGCAGTTTACAGCTCGGAAGGTGACAAAAGAATGACTACGCGGTAATACAGAGAGCGCGTTTTATAGACGTTTATCCGATGGCGCCACTGTCTACAGGAGGTTAGGCTGATTCTCCTAATTCGGCCATCCTGCTCGCGCACCGTCCCGGCTGCGCTGTGGTCCAACGCCTTCATCTGGAGCGTCCACAGCAGTCTGGTGCACGGGCAGCCAAAAGACCTGCGCCTGCGTCATTATTACCACGGTCGGAATCTGTTGAGCAGATAGAAGGCTTAAGTACAACATCAAAGCTTCGCAGCCTTCATTCAACGTTACTCAATTGCAATAGAATTCGAAACTATTTCAGAAGTGTTAAAAAAAGAATTCAAAAGTACTGATATGTAATCAAACTTGAACATGTCACTATTTCTGTTAACTAAAGTTGAACAAATCCATGCGCATTTTAAAACACAAACTTTTGAACTCTCAAAATAAATAATAAAAACGAACAAGAAAAGGGCAGGGCTTTCATTTAATTAATTAAGCAACGGTCATCTTCTAGTGTCATTTTATCTTTCAAACTTCTCAAAGTCTGTCTCTGTGGACTTCAAAATAATAAAAAATGATAGGGCAAATCTTTCAAATTTCGCAAAGCTTAGAGAGATGTATCAAAATAATTAAAAAGATAAAATAGTAAAGGGCAAGGCCCTGTTACGAAAACTCCTCTGTGTCTGCAACCCGCCAGTGCGCCGCCAGCGCCATCATCGCCGCCATTGCGCCACCAGCGCGCCGCCAGTGCGCCATCAGCGCGCTGCCGCTTGGCCGCCAGCCACTCAGTACCGTGGCTCGTTGCAGAAATCTTTCTTGCGCTAACGCACCTACCCAAAACCATGGGTACCATTGTGATTTTCACAATGAACCGGGTCCACACCGGACCCGAGGTCGACACACACATTTGTGCTGCATCTCCCTGTCGGTGGTAGCCATCCTACCACCCACCTGACAGAGTGCTATACCACACTCCTCGCAGGTCTGCCGACATAACCTTCTTCTCAATCTGCCCACTACATACAACGCTGTCCGCTGTCATCCACTAGCCTAACAGAGCCTAAAGTAACCTAACCTAACATGTAAGCTTACATTTTGACCTAACAACTGAACTAATAAGTAGCCTAACGTTTGACCTAACAACTGACCCAACGTCTGATTTACGACTAACCTAACTTTACTAGAGAAAGCATGTAACTAAATTGGATGACAGCAAGCAGAGCCATAGGCAATGTTTATGCAAATTAAGTTGAAAGTGTCTGTCACCGAAGAACGTGCCGCGTAGTCCGAAGCACGACTTCGAGGTACCACTCCAAGGCACCACTCCATGGCGCCAAACATGTAACAGAAATTAAAACCAAATCGTTATCACGAAACGACGTGATCATCGTGGCTATCCATACATAGCAGGTAGTCAACGCATAGTCAATTACCTTCACAAGCACTCTGACTTAAAAGTTCATTACCAGCACAGTTACCAGTACCAGCACAGGTACCAACAAAATTATTTGACTGCTTCAGCACAGCTCATACATACAAAGCCGATAGAACTCACAGAACCTGTGGAGCTCTCAATAGAGCTGGTAGAGCTCCTAGATACAGTAGCGCTGGTAGAGTACCAAGACACAGTAGAACTCGTAGAGAAACAAGAGACAGTAGAGCTGGTAGAGCATAACGAGTCAGTTGAGCTCATAGAGCAATAAGAGTCGATAGAGCTGGTAGAGCACAAAGAGTCAGTAGAGCTCATAGAGCAACAAGAGTCGGTAGAGCTGGTAGACCCCTCACTAAAGGTCGCTCAACCATAGTACAAACTCACAGTTGTACCATGTCGAAACAACTTTGAACATTCAAAACATCAAACATCATCATCGATGAACACAGAAAATGAAGAAAGTTTACTCATACCAGTTATGTTCAACCATATCGAGTAGGCTAACGAGCAGCCTCGCGCACTATACAAGCACGCAGCCCTGCGCGACCAGTAGACGCGCAGTGTCACGCCTCACAGCGTGGCATGCGAGCGCGCAGCATCGCACCCTAGGCGAGCGCACAGCCATGCGCAACCAGGAGCGCGCAGCATCGCGCACCAGGTGGGCGCGCGACCAGAACGCCTCACACGTGGTGAGCGCCGAAGACGAAATTAACATAGAACACACAGAAAATTAAACTTAACGAGCAATTTAACTTCACAGAAACCCCTTAACGGTTTCATATTATCAGGACAGGTAGGTATGTAGACTCGTAATCGATCCACCCAAAACTTGACCGCAGGTAAAACGAAAACAAACTTTCTATCCATGAGAGCAGAAAAACAACTTCTCTAATCAAAATAGAATGCAACATTCCTGTCATCCAAATTACGTAACCTGGTTCGGTAATATTAAAGAAAATAACCTGTAAAACTCAAGTTAATTTTAACGTTTATCAGAACTATAAATATATTTGCTCGTCCATACCTGACCTCAACAATTTTTATTAAAATCGAGAAGGTATTCGCAAAATGTATTCACGTTAACTATTCAAAAACGCATTGATATCTCAGGAACACACAACCAACTTACTTTGAGACACTTTTTCTATGTAACAAGTCATGTTAAATAAAACAATGAAATCGTAAAGTAGGTAGGTAACAATTTTTACGTATCGTAATTCAATTAAATTCCCAGATGTTGGCTTTTAGCTATCTTTACGTATGAAACTTTATGAATTTTAAATAACAACCCTCATTTTAAAAACAAAAAACTAAATTACGCAAAAACAATTTATCCGTACAGCATGTTTTAGCAAAACTCTTTATGACTCAAAATTCAGCAAACTTAGAGGTTTCAAGTTATGTATTCAAACTAAGGGTATGAATCACCTCTTTTTCACAAAAATATTTTTGTATCCGGTCGGTACCCACAAAGGTTCTACTTTTGAATAAGATGTTTCTGCTAGACACTTTATACTGTTCACAAACCAGCATTCAGGGCGGTTTAGGGACTCAAATGTATGCGTTATGCCAATAACAACCACTAAGCCAACACAGCTTTCTAATTTAGTGGGAAATTATCATAAAATGGAAATCGCGTAAATACAATTGCGGTCTAAACCTTTTCTTAACACAATTAACAGTCAATTCAGTAACATGAATTCATTTACTTTGTGGCTACGCTTGGTGGGTATTACATCCTTTAGCAAATAAATTAAATGGTCTTACCGATGTCGCATATTACGTCATATCACCAGAGGCTCGATGGTGTCATCACCTCACCACCATTCCAGGCAAATGCCAGGCGTAACACGGGAAAGCGCGCAGCACCGCGGCTCCGAGGCACGCAGCAATGCACGACAGCGTGTCGCGCAGACTGAATTGCCCTCGTGAACGCTGCCCAGAGCGCCCACGTGGCATGCACAGTTGCACACCCAAGCGCACTCGTGAGGCGCCTCAAGCACACGAGCTGTGCAACACCACATCTCGGCCACACTCCGCGAGCCAGCGTTACCATTCACATGAAAACAAAACACAACTTTAGCACACAAATAAACACTGCACATTACGCGAGTCACCCTTCGAGAGATATCTTGATCGGTCACGTGATCAACTTTAAGCACTTTAAATTTGGGTATGTTCCTTTTTGGTTCATCTCGTATGTGGGCCTATTTAGCGGTCCTTTATCCCACTTCTGAATTTAGGAAACAGAAGTGGAGTAAAGTGAAACTAAGCAAATATAACAAACCACAATTTATTCTAGTGAACGATTACAACATATCACACATAAAATAATCAAAAAGGAACACACTTAAATCTGAACACAATTATGACTCATTAAGAGTTTTCACAATAACGCAGTTTACAGCTCGGAAGGTGACAAAAGAATGACTACGCGGTAATACAGAGAGCGCGTTTTATAGACGTTTATCCGATGGCGCCACTGTCTACAGGAGGTTAGGCTGATTCTCCTAATTATATATATATTAAGGGGGTCCCCATACAATAAACGTGTTTTTTTCGTATTTTGTTGCTCAATATTAAAAACGGTAACAGGTAGACGGTTCAAATTTTCACAGAATATTAACTTGTATATTACCTTTCAAAATAAATAATTAAATATCAATAAAGTAAATATTAAAGGGGGGCTCCCATACAACAAACGTAATTTTTTGATATTAACAGTAAACCTCTACAATCAAAGTTAGTTTTGCGGTTCATTAACAACGGTAATTATACCTACTTCTTGAGTACGGAACCCTCAGTGCGCGAGTCCGACTCGCACTTGGTCGGTTTTATTGTTGATATTTTAAAAACCGCTCGACCGATTTCGATAAAATTTGTATGGGACCACATGGGAAGTATGCCCTTTCAAAAAAAAAGAATCATCCAAATCGGTCCACCAAGTCAAAAGTTCTGAGGTAACAAACATAAAAATAAAAAAAATACAGTCGAATTGAGAACCTCCTCCTTTTTTTGAAGTCGGTTGATAAAAGAGATATAAACATATTTTGTGATGGCAGTCGTTTACAAATTACTATCCACATGTTTCTTTCGAAGCCATACGATAACTTCAGTAGTCAAGTTTGACTCGCACTTGACCGCTTTTTAAAAAAAAAAGCTGCCGATGTTCAGAAATTGTTCGTGTCGTACTTTTTAACTTATACCAAACAATGAAAAGTCGAACAAATTAAAAAAGTCTGTCAGCTTCGATAATTATGCAGTTCTTTATAAATCGAGTTCCTATTTAATATGCATGTATTGTACTTTGTAATGTTAATTGGGTACATTTATTACTGATTCGACCTTAATCTTAAAATATATTTTTATCATAATAACTTTTACAAGGACTTTTAAATCGTTAAGATCCAATTAAATTATATAATATAGGTTAACAATGTTAAATTATCAAAGTAAGTCAACTCTTTACTTTTGAGATAAACATAAACATATAATTTATAATTTCTGAATTTTCCCTGTTCTGGCCTGGCGGGTGGCTTCGGTCATGGCTAGTTACCGACAAAGACATGCCGCCAAGCGATTTAGCTTTCCGGTACGATGTTGTGTAGAAACCGAATGGGGGTATGGGATTAATATAACTGCCATGCCCCTAACCGGTTAGCCCGCCACCATCTCAGACTGCATCATCACTTACCATCAGGTGAGATCACAGTCAAGGGCTTACCTGTAGTGGATTAAAAAAAATGCGATTGTGGTAGAACTTTTTTGTATGTATGTATTTGCCTATATATGTAGCTTGTAACTATACGTATCTTACTATTCAGTGGAAAATAGGTAATTATTTAGAAAAAAAAAAAAAAAAAAGAAAAAAAAAAAAAAAATTAATATTATATTATAATAATAAAATAATAGTAAAGTAATATTAAAACGATAATAGAATGGTAGTATAGTATGGGTGTATATGATCACGCGACTACAAGCTTACGGAGAAGTTTCCCGTCGTTCCGACCGCTCGCCAAGGGTGGGTATGGCGGTGGTGTAGGAGGATTCAAGCATTCGCTATAAAACGTTGTCAACTGCGTGTGGTAGTGTGTGCGTATGGCAAGAGAAGTTGGGCGATACATAAAATTAATATATTGAGCAGGTATATTTGCAATAGATCGTTTGAACGCACTGTGTTGTTGGATGCTGTCTAATGTGAGGACCCTTAGCGGACCTAGCTTTGAGAGCATTCGACGAAATCTTATCTGCCTCTGGTGGATTTATATACATATCATAACTACAACATATTTACACGTATATTACTAAAACAATTATTATCGCAGGTCGGGTCAGGCTGTGGGGCGTAACGGTGTCTCGCTTCAGCGATGCCTCAGCACGGCTGGTTCTGTCTGGATGTCTACGTGGTTGGACGTTCAGATGGGATTGGTTTGTTGTTGAATCAGTGAGCTTGCTTTCTGAGCGCAGTGCAGTTCGAGTATACTTCTACGTTCCGCAAAACGTCTGACTTTACCTTGCGATCTACTTATCTAAATTACGTACGTCGTTCGCAATACTCGAACGATAACTGACCATGGTTGGAAGGACGCTGTTTATTATTGCCGAAGGTTGGATTATGCGTACGTTGCGCCTGATATCTTACTACGTTTTGCACTACGCATGTTCAGCCTCGACACTTCAGAGTTTCATGGATTCACAACCCATGTTACTTGTAAAAGCATAGCTTCACGACCTATGCTGCGGCACATTGGCTAAAAACCATGTTACGCACAAACAACATTCTATCACCCATGGTGGTTCCGCGCTATATTTGGTATAATATACTATTACTGAAGGGTGCATCACGCCTGTGGCTCTGTTACGTTGCGACGAACGACCCTGCAGTGCGTCCGGTGTATCCTTGAAACCTATTACAGGTATATGTGGGAGTGCACCACTCTAAAAATGCAATTATCCAGCTATACGCTGACATAAGTGGGACGCACCACTCTAAAGTATGCTCGTACATACGTTGCGCTGGCCTTCGCGATTGATGACCAAGTGGTTAAAGGGGGGGGGGGCTGTTGACTTTTGGTATTCTTAGAGATGTATTAGTCCATGTATTGATGTGCCTCTAGGGGTACCAAGAGAGGGAAGAAGCCTACCGTTGGTGGCGGGGAGGAGCCAGCCAGCCATCATTTATTTTTTAGAAATATAAATGATGCCATACAAAGCATCTTCCTTTTCTTTGTAAAAGGTTATAAAAGGAAGGTGCTACCACTTGGGTTAGTTCGTAAATATCCCGAAGAGATTTATCTCTTCGCGATTCACGTTACTTAATGCCTGTTTTAAGTTAACTGAATTACATCTAAAATCTGTATATACCTTAGTCGTTGGGTTGATTGAATTCGAGGCTTCCGAAACTCTAAAAGATCTTGGTTTATTATGGACACAGCAATGTTGTGAGGGTCTTACTGCTAGATGTATCACGTGCCATTTTAAAGAAATATTGGATATTATAAGTAGAGAGAGGTGTAGATGCTTAGGGACTCCGTCAGGTTGGTTACAAGCTATGCATAAATACTTAGG
This sequence comes from Erebia epiphron, assembly GCA_963932025.1. Lineage (NCBI taxonomy): Eukaryota > Metazoa > Arthropoda > Insecta > Lepidoptera > Nymphalidae > Erebia > Erebia epiphron. Next base: position 3,337,949 of record OZ009947.1, on the reverse strand, counting down.
TAGGCACATACATACATACATAGATTTATGCGTGCAGATCAATCAACCAATCAATCAATCAATTTATTTATTTTCCCAGTTACAAAGCATTACATTTTTACATACATTATATTAAAACAGTAACAATAAAGGGACTGGTGCTTGAGCTAGGTAATAAACCTGTGTTTAAGACACCAGGCTCCTTCCCGAGTATAATGACTAATACAATAAATAATATGACTAACTTAATAAGTGCTGTGTGAGATGAAACCAATGGTTACGTAACTGTTACTCAAATAAATTAAGTACACAAATATTGAAGGAGAGTGTAAATTTTCCTCAATGTCAAAGCGGTCAGGTTAGATGATAAACAATGTATTGATAAACATTGTGTTAAGTGTGAAGGTAAGAGGTTAACACAAGATTACAGCTAATAAGATGGTTTAAGTATTTTGTTATGAAGCAAACAAATAAAGGTGTTTACAGACGGATATGCGTTAGACCGCTGGCTTACTACAAAACTGCACTTTTGGGCGCTTTTTGTTGCAGTTACGAGCAATATCGCTACCTGAGTCTGTTTTCGGAACAAGGAATCGTCATACTAATTTATCGCTAATATTATAAATGCAAAAATGTGTTTGTTTGTTGGTTTGTCCTTAAATTACGCCGCAACAGAGCAATGTACCAACGTGATTTTATGCATGGGTATAGTTGAGGATCTGGAGAGTGACATAGGCCTTTTATCACGGAAAATTAAATAGTCTTAAATAAACTTAAACCATGCCGACTAAGTCGCGGGCATCTAATTAGGAATTTAAAGCGATTATATTAACATTCCCACAACTCAAATTTAGGTAGTGTTAGGATAGAATTTTTATTATTAAAAAATGGAGAACGCCGTTGAGCCGATGGTAAGACCCAATTCGAACCTATTTAATCGGTCATCCACCCAGATAACGAATTGGGTTAACTTTGTATAATAGACACACGCCTTTGTTATTGTAATGTGCGACAATTTTACAATGGCGCAAGTTTTACTATAACAATGCAACTAGGTATGTGTTTTCTTTGGCATGCCACACTATCGCAATTTTATGCTTTGGAGTAAACGAAGCTTTAGAGCTGCACGTTTACTTGACATGCACACGAAAAGTAAACAATTATGCATGCCAAATGCAGATAGTCTGCATAAACACTAAGGTCTTCACGGGGCTCTAAGTGAAACTCGAGTTATTAAAATAAAAATAATTATATTTTTAAGCTATTGCATAGCTTCTATCGCGGGCCTTAAGGGTGGAGACCGAATCCAGAAATTCCGTAACGAAATTAAAAACCTAACACTTTGGTTGCTATGACTAGGTACTTGTGTTGTTGATTTCAAATTATTGAACATAAAAAGACTATTTTACAATTATTTCGCCTTTGTATTCTAAATCATCTTTTCATAAAAATTGTCTTTATATTTTCAATAATTTGAAGTCAACAACACAAGTAGTCATAGCAACCAAAGTGTTAGGTAAGTTGATAAAAAATGCTATGCAATAGCTTTACCGCGGCAGTCTCCGAGAGCCACACGTCTTTTTTTTATTTAATGCATTTTAACAACACTACGTTAAATTTTCGATATCAATTGTACCACCAAGGTTCTAAGTGAAACTCGAGTTATTACAGTAAAAATAAATGTTTTTTTATTTAATGCATTCTATTAACACTACTATAGGTTTTCGATATCAATTATTGTACCACCAAGGACCTAAGTGAAACTCGCATTATTAAAATTAAAATAAATATGTTTTATTGAATGCATTCTATTAACACTACTTTAAGTTTTCAATATCAACTGTACCACCAAGGTTCTATTATAAGTGAAACTCGAGTTATTAAAATAAAAATAAATATGTTTTTATTTAATGCATTTAACAACACCACATTAAATTTTCAATATCAATTGTACCACCAAGGTTCTACGTGAAACTTGAGTTATTGAAATTAAAATAAATATTTTTTATTACATACATTCTAACAACACCACATTAAGCTTTCGATATTAATTGTGCAACGTACTTCTGCACTGTCTCGTTATCAGTACACATCAGCTCCATATTCCGATCAGTCCAATCCCTCTCGGATTTATCAAACCATATGAACTTCCCTTTTAACGAATGATCGCAATCCAATGCTAAATAAACCGGCGTTTTACAAGATTGTTCCACTGTCATGAAACCATTATTCTGTGTCATATCAGTCTTCACAAATCCCGGGTGTAACGAATTAATTGCTATATTCCTATCCACTTTTCTACATTGAACCCTGGTAAGAGCACACACAGCAATCTTCGAGATCCTATAAGCGAGGTATGGTGTCACCGCAAAGTCTTCTTCTTTTAGCGTTCCATTTTTTACAGAACTCAAAAACCAATCAACGAAATCATCTACATCCTGAACTTCTATATCATCTTTCGTAAGCCTGTTTATCCAGTAATTGTTTTTGAGGTTAGAAATATGTCCTAAATCACTTGAAACGTTGATAACTCTAGCATTCTCTTTGAGTATTGGAAACAAATATTTTTCGATGATGAACAAACTCCGATAGTTTACATCTATAACATTTTTAGCCTCTTCATAAGTTGTTTTGGTAATATTTTGTTGTATTATCGCAGCGTTGTTTATCAAGATATCCAAGCCTCCATGTTTTTCTTTTAAGTGATTGGCGAGTTTTTCTATACTTCTCGGATCTGTAACGTCGAGTTGATGAAACTTAGGCTCGAATCCGTGTCTCTTCAATTTCTCGACCGCTAAATGACCTTTAAGCACGTCTCTTGCTGTTAGATAAACTGTGCTGACTCCGCGTGTACATAGTTCTTTAACTATACCGTAACCTATGCCTTTATTTGCACCGGTGACCACTGCGACTTTATCGGTCATGATCGGACGATGGTCTAGGGCACACTGAGGTTTGTACTTAAGCATCAGTATATATAAATGAGTCATTGAAATAATTTTCAATGTTATCTTAAGGCGATGCCGTTAACACGGACGTTGTGATCACACGATCATTTCTGTTCGCGATCATTCTCGCAAAAGTCCTTCCTCCATCATCATCCATCCATCAGCCTGTATGCATCCGCTGCTGGACATAGGCCTTTCCGAGAGCGCGCCACCAAACACGGTCCTTCGACTTCCTCATCCACCCGCCTAAAAGTCCTTACTACCTGCCTATTAGCCCAGGAACGAAATTAAATAAATGCCAGTTAATATCAAAAATTCAACAAAAAAATTCACAAATAGAGTCTTTACAAGAATCAAGGCGAATTTGGAAAATATGAATAACGTAAAATACGAATAAGTGAAAAAAATTATAATTAAGTGGTTACCTGCATGTTGCAAGTGGTGGGAGGCTTCGGCCGTGGCTAGTTACCACCCTACCGACACAGACACGCCCCAAAGCGATTTAGCGTTCCGGTACGATGCAGTGTAGAAACCGAATAGGGGTATGGATTTAATATAACTGCCATGCCCCGTACTGCCATAACAGGTTAGTCTGCTACCATCTTGGGCTGCATCATCACTTACCATCAGGATCGATCGAGATCGCAGTCAATGGCTAACTTGTAGTGGATAAAATAAACGTTGCTGCGCCTTAACCAGCACAGTGCGTAAGGTTAAAAGTTATAACAACATAATCTCATTGCACAAATTAAATACAGAAAACAACAATTATGTTAAGAAACAACAAAAAGTATTTTGAATTTAAAACGTGAGCAAAAGTAATTTTTTCCAATCTTGCATAGATAAGATAATTATAATATTTCTCATTATAACCATCGTATTACGTTATATTATTTCTTCAACGTATAATATTTGTCAGATAAACAACGTTATGTCATATTCAAACCCTCAATTTTAACACTTCGGAGAATTGAAAAGAAATTATCTTTCGTTAATCGACATTTAATAGCTGTCCCTGTCGGATAAAAGTCCCATAAAGATAAAAATAAAACATAATGTTATCTTGGATGATACGAACACTTCGTCCAAGAATATAATACAGGATGTTTATAGTTCAACTAGGTGATGGCCGCGACTTCGTCCGCCTTTATGAAGTTGTAACCAACATCTGTTAGTCCGAGATGTCTCTACATCTGTTCCAAATATCGTCAAAATCGATTAAAAACATGGCTCGGGAAAGCGTAGCAGACAGACAGACAGATAGGCATTACTTTCGCATTAATAATATTAGTATGGACATAGATTTCTTGGAGATATTTTCTGTCAGTTATGACTTGAATAGACTATATATTATTATCTTAAGTGTTTCGTTTTATCGGTTCCCTAGATTACCGAAGTACTCATTACTAACAGAAATGATACAAAAACATATTTTAAGTTTGTAAGATTGGATAGTCATATTATTATCCATACTTACTAATATTATAAAGGCGAAAGTGTGTCTGTCTGTCTGGTACGCTTTCATGGGCCATCTGTTCAACCGATTTTGAGGAAATTTGGTACATTTTTCCGGGATTCTTATCCCGGAAAATTAAAGAGTTCCCGCGGGAATCGAAAAATACTTAGTCCACGCGGACGAAGTCGCGAACATCATCTAGTAAAACTATAAAATTCCTCTGAGTAATAAGTAAACCAGTTTAATTTCTTGTTACTAACATGATCATTACCATACAGCAGATATGACATCGATCGATATTATCCATACAAAACTAAACCATCATCAATCAAATAATCAAATATCAAATAAATATTATAAATGCGAATGTTTGGATGGATGGATGGATGTATGGATGGATGTTTGATACTCAATCACGCCCGAACGGCTGAACGGATCTGGATGAAATTTGGCACAGAGATTAATAGTCTGGAATAACACATAGGTTACCTTTTATCCCGGAAAACTAAGGAGTTCCCGCGGGAACCAAAAAACCTCAATCCACGCGGACGTAGTCGCGGGCATCAGCTAGTATAAAATAAAGCCCTCTAAGAACTATTTCCCGTAAGTAAACTTCAATATTTCCTGCGAACTCACCGAGTTACTATCTTTAGGTTATTTCGTGAGCGAATCATGTGGAAACACACGGGAGAAAAAAAAGGTCATAAAAGCGTCTGATTTTCTGATGAGCGGCAAACACTGAACCGATCTAGATGATTGCCACATTGATAGGTTGCATCGTTGACATAATAGTTATTTGTTATATAAACAAGAGTGAAAAGTTGTTTTTTAACCGCGTGCTCAATTTTGATGACCGAGCAAGCGAAGGATTCTAAAATTGAATCACGAGCGCAGCGAATGGTTCAAAAATTAGAATCCTGAGCGTCAGCGAGGGAATCAAAAGAGCACGAGGTGAAAAATCTTTTCACTCGAGTGCAACACGTAACTTTTCATCCCACCTCAGCGAGGAAATGAAATACTTCTCGCGTGATTGTTGAGGATGAAAGCTCATTTCCGCATTTTTAACAGTTTCAGTCAATTCTGTTGGCGTCAAATTAACTTCTTCGTCACTAGAATCACTCATTTTAGGTTTTTCACTTATTTTCAATGTTCTTGTTTTTAATCGAAGGTTTTAATTTTAAACAATATGACGTGAAAGAAAATGGTGCGCGCAAAGCAAATTAAAAAAGTACACCAAGAAGGTTAAGAGTGTGAGTTTAACAAATTAAAAACGGTTGTATGGAAATTCGCCACCATAGAGGTAGAAGTATTGATGTTTTGAATTCACAAACTTCATAGACGAGTGATATAAATAAAATTGAATTTAGAACATCGTGTGCATGTTAGTAAATTTACTAACATGCACACGATGTTCTAAATTCAATTTACTTTATCCTCAAGAGGATAATAACGGCTTTTGCATTCAGATATCGAATAGTAAAAATACTCTTTCCGAGATGGTGGGATGAAAAATCCTTTTCAACTTCGGGATGTTTTAAATTTTAGATTACACGTATTGGCTTTTTCTGTAATACTTTTTTTCTTTTTCAATATATGCCGCAGCCCACAGCAAGATTCCATAAGACATAATAGGTACTATTAACACAGTTTAACGAATATATTTCAAGGCTGTGCTATTACAATAAACAAAAATATATACCTACAAATTTTACAATTTTGACGTTAGTAAAATATTTCTGATTGCATAAGCCGCAGAGATGAGTTTACCAGCAAGAGTTGGTAAACTCAAAATCCGAAAGACGTCCATCAGTGGGACTTGTTAATTTTATTAAAAACGATTTATTGGAGAATTGCAACTGAGTTCTAAATAAATAACATCCACCACCACGACTACAGCCCATTAACGTCCCACAGCTGGGCACGGGCCTCCTCGAGGGAATTAGAGCTTCATGTTAGTGATAATAACCGGGACCGACGGCTTAACGTGCTCTCCGAGGCACGGGGGTGGAACACCGCCAACCTTCTAACTCCGGGCTAGTACTGAGAATTTCTAGTCAGAAAACCCCAATACCTACTTAACTATGGCCCGACCCGGGAATCGAACCCGGGACCTCGTCAGCCGCAGTCAAACATGCTAACCACTAGACCAACGAGGCAGTTAAATAAATAACATAAGAGGAGTTTATGGAAATAAATACAATTACGTAGCGATTTCGTGCTCATCTTTGTGCCGTGTTTTTCTGCACTCACATTATTATTGAAGTGAGCCGAAGATAACCGAAAACTACCGATGTAGTGTGTAGTGTATATTATGAAAGTCATGAAAGGTTGATAAGATCACGGAGTCGCCCCGCCATAGCCATATTGCATGGTGTTTTATTGACTTTTACTAGGATGTGGTCCCGGGAAATTTTCAAATGAGTTTTCTATCATTTCTACTATTATAGCTCTGCCTTGAGTTATTTTTTTTGGAACGAAGTTCCTTATCGCGCGTTACATAAGGGGGCTAGACGGAAAAAATTAAGACCAAAAGTTGTAACAACACTTTTTATGAAAAGATGATTTTGGTTGCTATGACTACTTGTGTTGTTTGACTTGAAGTTGTTGAAAATAAAAAGGCGAAATAATTTTATAGAATTATGTTTTCAATAGTTACATAGGCTAGTTTTTCGTTCCGGATGGAACGGATGTAAGTTCCTTTCGATTAATTAGTGAAGGAATTGTAATAAAATTTACACAGAGAAACACGGCTTACAACTATAGCAAAAAGTGTCGTTACAATTTTTGGTACTTCGTTCCATCCAGGTGTCCCTTGACACCTCTCAAGTTTTTTTTTGTTTATTTTAGGACACTCAACAGGTTACAATACATTAACGAAGACATTAACATTCTTTCTTAATATACGACAAAACTTGTTGTAATTAATTAATTAGCTGATGCCCGCGACTACGTCCGCGTGGATTGAGTTTATTCCTTAATTTTCCGGGATAAAAAGACTATAATCTATCTCTATGCCAAATTTCATTCAGATCCGTTGAGCCGTTCGGGCGTGATTGTAACAAACATCCATCCATCCATCCAACCCAACTTTCGCATTTATAATAATTACGAGTAGGTAGTATAGAGTATAGATATAGGAAGGATATTCTTCCTCCACAACCTTTCTCACTGCCAAGGGTCACTGGTAGAGATCTCATTTTACCTCACTATAGATTATTGTAAACTGAGTGGCAACTTGTTTAATAGTGAGAATATACCTTTTTGCAATTAGTTAAATGTCCGGATATTGCCCGGGTGACGTAATATATTATTATAATATATTTTAAAAGAAAAGCTAAAATGATTCAACAGTCAAAAAGTCCGTTTATTGTTCCACGGAACAGAACAGAAATTTACGAACGTAATATCGCCCGAATTACGAAAGTAATATCGCTTAAATTACGAAAGTAATATTGGTGAAATATCGCTTCCGTCAGAAATATTCAATTTCCATGCGGACAATGAACGGTACTTAGTATGGAATATAGGTTCCAGTTCGAATATTAAATGTGAAGTCTGAACTGTTGAGCTGATAAATCTTTAAGCCCTGATATAAGCTGTGCCTCGTTTATACTTTATCGGATCGATTTTAATAAACAAAAGACAGTTAAAATATACCATTAAAATATTCTGATAGGATTGTATAGTAGTTATTAAATATCACATATTCTGAGTACAGACCCCGCGGCTTCGTTTCTGTGGGATTTTCTAAAATCTGACCTTTGTCCTTGTCTACAAAGGAAACATGTCCAAAATTTAGCTTCCTAGGTCTAAGGATATTTCTCTGATGTGTCTCTGCAAGAATTGAAAAGTATCAATTAAACCACAACTTCACTTGGTATTGTTTGTAAAGATTAATAAATATTGGCACATGTTGATTTATAGAACTGACTACTAATAACTAATGAATATATGTAGTATTAACCTATGCAGAATGTTACATTACAGATTTTAAAGCTTATAGCATATTATATTATATTTTGCTATGCTACGTGTACTTGGATCGTTATAAAAACGTGCTATGGCTGATAGTTTAGTTCAGCGGTAACACGCTAACGAAAGTTAACCCGTTCGGTTGTTAATCCCCTTTGAATTATTAAGCTGATATGCAACGGATATTGATTAATAGCGAGATATGCTTGCTTAAATAGTTTTATACTTGGTGCGTTATAAATATAGAGAAAAGTCTCGACTCACACACTGATTGACTCATCAACGCCCTGCATTGGGCCCTTAGGAGGAAGATAGGAAGCTGAAAATTTCCGCAGAGGTTCCCTTAATAATGTAGTCTAAGCCGAATTTTTAAAATTTTACACGGGAGCGAAGCCGCGGGCTTTAAATTAGCAGACAACATTGTGGCGATCGCTGGTAAACCTAATAACCTGTATCTCTCTTATCAAACCATTGCTGGCTCATTATTGAGCATGAGTCTCCTCTCGGAATGAGAAGGGTTTGGCCATAGTCCACCATACTGGCCAAGTGTCGATTGGAGACTTCACAAACCTTAGAGAACATTATGAAGAACTCTCGGGCGTGCAGGTTTCGTCACGTTGTTTTCCGTGTGTGTTGGAGGTGCGTGCCCGGGGATCGAGCCCGCGACCCCGTATAGGAGTAACCTGTATCACTACTTAGAAATAAGTATATTTTATCTCTTATCTCTCAACCCATCACGCATCTACTGAGCTACGGTCAAGCTCCAGCATTCCACCTCGCTGGCCAAATGCGGATTAGCAGAACTCAATTATAATCTCTCTTTCTCAGGCATGAAGGTTTCCTCGCGATGTTTTATACCCTCAACGTTAAAGCTTATAAATTACAAAAACTAATAACAAAAAAATAAACGCAAAATATAATATCCTTCACAGAATTACTTCAACTCAAATTAAAAAAGCCTGTCAAAATCTTAATGCAATCTCTGTGAAAAAGATACCATAAATTTTAGATATATCCGCTTAAAATTAGTGTAGTAACAAAATTAGCACCATTTTGTGACCAATAAAATCAGCCTAAAAACTCTCATGAAGGAGCCGAAGAAAACATCCTTTATTTCCTTCAAAAGGCAGGAAACTCACTGGAAAGGTTCTCCCCACCCGTAATTACTAAGGCCCCTAATGAAAGGGTTTTTCCTTTCAGGCACTCAGGTACCCTTACCACAGGTTTTTAAAATACACCGGCGTTGAGCATAAGTAGTCTAGCGTCAAATCACTTTGTGTCTTAGTAAAATGGACCCAACCACTCTTAATTTAAATTATTTAAAAACTAGATGATGGCCGCGACTTCGGCCGCGTGGATTAGGGTTTTTGACTCCCGCGGGACATCTTGAAATTTCCGGGATAAAAAGTAGCCTATGTCCTTCCCCGGGATACAACCTATCCCTGTACCAAATTTTATCAAAATCCAGAGTTGAGACAGAGAGAGAGTTGAACAGACTGGTCGTGAAAGCGTAGCAGACAGACACATTTTTAACCCCCGACGCAAAAAGAGAGGGGTGTTATAAGTTTAACGTGTCTGTCTGTGTATCTGTGTATCTGTGTATCTGTCTGTGGTATCGTAGCTCCCAAACGGACGAGCCGATTTTCGTTTAGTATTTTTTGTGTCATAGATATCAATTCGTCATTGCATTCAAAGCGCGCTAGCGCTTGTTTCCAAATTAAAATCGGTTGTACTGAATTTGTGACTTTGAATAAAGCATTTTTGGGACCATTTTGCTATGACGCCAATGTCATCGAATTAATATACGACTAATCAAATTAAAACGGATACTAAGCGTACCTGTGGTAAGGGTAACCTTGTTGAAAGAGAGCCCGTTCGATGAGACTGGCGTAAAATTTCGTATGAGTGGCCCTTCACCGTTCTAAGGATTTTGTATGGATCTAATAAAAACGAAGAATAACGGGTACAGGGGCTTTTTTAAATTATGAATGGGCTGAACAAGGATTTTCTTTTTCGTAATATAAGATTGCTTAAGTTGTCCATAAGGTGAGGTGTTTTGGTTTCCGCGGGAATTATTCAATTTTCCGGGATAAAAAGCAGCCTAAGATTTATTCTAGACTCTAGATCTAGATTTAGATTATGATCTGTCTCAGTGCCAAATATTATCCAGATCCGTTCGGTCCAGAAAGGAAGAAAAACTGTTCTTAACAGAAGCAGTTTTATATTTTTTTTATATGAGATTATAATACAACAAATTTGTTTTGAAAAATTTCTAAGTATTTCTCCCAACGGAATTGGAAAACGTCAAAAGCAATGGGTAATTACTGTTGGCCAAAATGAAAAGAACCCTTTTCATTCCCTCACGTACTCGTTACTGTTATTTATAAGAAGGTACATTGTGCAAAAACTGACGTGAATTTCTTAACGGGAGCTGTAAGGATTTTTTAAATGTTAACTTAATCCATCCATACTAATAGTATAAATGCGAAAGTGTGTCTGTCTGCTACGCTTTTCGGCCCATCTTTTTAACCGATTTTGATGAAATTTGGTACAGGCTGTATCCCGGGGAAGGACATAGGCTACTTTTTATCCCGGATAATTAAGGAGTTCCCCAGTGAAGTTCAGTCAGTTAGTCATCTAGTTCACCCTATTTAAATTACCAATACCATAGAATCGGCAAGTACCTAAATTAAGGAGACCTTCTCATGTCAAACTATGTACTACTGTAACGGAACAATATGGTTCATTAAAAAAATTTGTAAATATTAATTGGAGGAAGCTTTGTTTGTTAACCATACAAAGCCAATATGTCTGTCTGTCTTCAACGCATAACAGATAACTTAATAGTCGTTGCAATTTTTTTAATTTTGCGACTGCTTTTAGTATATTATTTTCAGACACGAAACTTAGGTACTCTAGCAATAAATGGAAGAAAAGTAAAAACATCGCGAAGTAAGTTCCATCTCGCCCTTTTAAGTTTAGATTTCTTTGGGATTCCTTCAAAGAATTAGCTGCTAAGGATTTTTGTGTTACAACGATAGTTGAATCTACGAAGTGAAATTCCGTACAAGAGGCCCTTTGCCGCTTTAAGGATTTTCTATGGATCTAATAAAAGTCACGAATGACCGTTTCCCTGCTGGAATATTTTATTGGTATCGATATATTTGGGTGAAATGTCTACTTATGTTTTACGGTTTTATACGCTTCATTGGTTTGGATTTTCTTATGTAGTTATTCGTAGCTTCCAAGTTTTGATATGTCGATGTTTTAAATAATAAAAAAATCTCGGCTTAATTTGTTGCGGGCTCTTCTCAGTTCTGGGAGCGTTATGAACCCTCGTAGCTTTAGTTTTAAGATGCCGTTGTTAATCACACCATCACGTTTTATACTTTGTATACTTGACGTTTATAAAGACACACACACTAACGTACATTTTATGAACGTCAAATATGCAAAGACAGTGGATGTTGGGCATAGACAACGGGGAACCCGAAGTACATAGGTCACTTTTTATCCCGGAAAATTTAAGAGTTCCCGCATCATCTAGTTGTTTTTATAAAAGGAAGAAATTATGAAAGTTTTGTTTTTTATCCATCTATCTTTGAGTGCCTCAGGGATTATAGTGATACAAGAACTTAAGCCGAGTTTTTATAACCACTTATTAGCGTGTAGCATCGAAGTTTGCGCCGGTAAGCCTCGAGGGTGCATTTTGTAGGAAAATTGATAGTTATCTGTCAGGCTTGCCAACTTCTCCCTTGTTAGTAAAGTTAAACAGGTTACCTACAGTAACTTTGATACTTATGGATTCCTGGTAGATGTAAGTCATTATAATCACTGAATGAATAATAGGTATAATATCTAACCACAGGCATAATTCGTCGCTTTTCCTACGAAAGGACCTATCTGACACTTTTGACGTAACTGCACTAAATACATCATAATAATGTACTTTTGATTCTCTGTCGATCTGTCTTATCGACTTTTTCATATCTTTTACCGTTTACTGGCTAGGACAATCGGTAAGTATGGCGTAATTATGCTCATTTGCGAAAAGGAAATCATACTAAGTGGCGTATTTTATACTTAGGGCTATTAGAAAGATTTTTATTTAGTGATCAGCTAAATAAAAATCTATCAACTATGACGTAAATGAAAATACGTAATTTAGTGTGAACTAGACTATATTGAATAAAAATGGGGTTTTCACTTACGTCTGAATTTTGATTGCGACGGAATACCTTAGACATTAACTAATAGAGTTAAAAATGTATGTAAATTGGTGACAAAAAATGTATAAAACCTTGGGCAGTAAAAAAATCCAAAATAGTACGAATCCAAAAACTTTCAGTCAAAAAATGATTTAAAACTATCCTAATTATTATTATATATAAAGAAATAAAAAACAAAGTATTTTGAATTAAATGTGATTTAATTATTCAGTAAAAAATACAGTCGTATCTCCTAAGTAATTAATTTTTCAGAAAAACAAAGTTCTTATGAAGTGGCGTAACTGTTTTAAATATTTTTACCTAAATGAATACGCACATTTAAATAAGACAATTCCTACTTGCAAAAAGGCCTTGATTCACAGATTATAAGAATATTTTTTTAATTTTAATATAGCTTTATTTGAGCAAGCTGTGGACAATATAGTTGAGCACGAAACCGAAAAACGCTTGCCCTGAACAATTAACTCGATGTCAGTTAGGTCCTTTCGTAGGGAAAGCGACGATATATGTACTATAATACTTAAGTGACTTTTTGTCGTCTCAAAAAAAAAGAGGTGATATATGGAATAGAAGCCCATGGCATCGATAATCGTTACTTTTAGGGTTCCGTACCTCAAAAAGAAAAAAACTGAACCCTTATAGGATCATTTTGTTGTCCGTCCGTCTGTGTGTCAAGACCCTTTTTCTCAGGAACGCATGGAGGCAAGCTGAAATTCATATCAAATACCTACTCAGGTCTACTGTCCCTTGGAGCTGTGAAAAAATCAAACTTCTAAGCCAAAGCAACGTACGCAACGTACTTGCCGAGAACTCAGAATCTTGAAATTTGGTACGAAGCAACGTCTTTATAGCACAGATAAAGGAAAAATTGCGAAAAACATAAACATTTAGTTACATCATATAATAAAAATATTTTTAATAATTTTAAACTTACTACCCCTTTACGTATGAACACTTAGAGGTATTAAATCGAAATTAAAATAGATAAGTGGAATAAAAATACCATAACTTCCACTTAATAACCTACAGGTTTGTACGGAACCCTCGGGTCCGACTCGCACTTGGCCGATTTTTTTAAAACTTTTAATAATTATTTATTAATATTCTTTTTTTTACAAGCTTTTATTTAAGTTTTGGAGCGAACTAATTTACTTGTTCCTTTTTTTTTAAATAAAATATTGTTCATTATTGTAAACTAAAATAAATATAGAACTTTTTATTCAATCAATGAATACTACTCATTTAGAGTATCTAAGTATCAAGATAGTTCTAAACTTCTGAGCATTGCTGGAGCGAGTCAAATCCATGGTATTTTATCGTTAATGTAAGTATATAATCTTCAACAGTATAATAAGCTTTTTTCAGGACAGCTGCTCGGTATTTTATAGAATGTATCCAACCATAATATGGTATTATGTATGTATGTATGTAATGTATGTGCCAATCGTATTTTATTTGAATTGAATGGAATAATTCAGATCATTAGCACAGAATACCAGCTAACTATTACTATAAAATCATAAAACATCTACTTTATAAATTTAATTTATGTTACACTTATTAGCAATTTCCTGATTTTCCAATAAACTTAATTAAATTACCAATGCCCCGATGAAATAGGGAATATTTTATCGCAAGGGAATAAAATTCCTGGAATAAAGGCATCGCAGCTATTGAATAAGTGTCAGAGGAAGGCTTTATGGAGCAACAGGCGACATTATGTTAGCTTCCTTCCTTTGGCCCAAGGTGAAAGAAAAACGCGAATATTATTTTACTAGCTGATGCCCGCGACTTTGTCCGCGTGGAATAATTTTTTAATTCCTACGGGAACTCCTTAACCTATGATACTCTCCAGAGGGATTACTACCATCGCATAAACCAGTTATATTTCAAAATGACAGTTTTATGTCACGTACCTTGACGCTCCTTAAAATAAGAAACATAATTCTAAAACACGAACGTCAACAATATAAAAACAATACTGCTTTAAGCACTAGTAGTATGCTCCCAGGTTAAATTATACCCAGGCAAAGAATCATGTCAATCCGTTGCTCTGTTGCGACTTGATTGAAGGACAAACAAACACTCTCGCATTTATAATAATAGAATAATGATATTATTAGTATAATATCTCGTTCATATAATCACATCATCACTGTTTTTTTTTTTTTATCCACTACAAGTTAGCCCTTGACTGCGATCTCACCTGATGGTAAGTGATGATGCAGTCTAAGATGGTAGCGGGCTAACCTGTGAGGGGCATGGCAGTTATATTAAACCCATACCCCTATTCGGTTTCTACACGGCATCGTACCGGAACGCTAAATCGCTTGGCGGCACGTCTTTGCCGGTAGGGTGGTAACTAGCCACGGCCGAAGCCTCCCACCAGGCCAGACCAGGGAAAATTTAGAAATTATAAATTCCCAAATTGACGCTGCCGGGGATCGAACCCGGGACCTCCGCACGTTAAGACAACAGCGCTACGCACTGCGCCACGGAGGTCTATTTCACTTCAAACTATTGCCGGCTCGCTACTGAGCATGTCTCTTCTTAGAATGAGAGAATATGGCCATAGACCACCACGCTGGCCAAGTTCTAATTAAAAGACTTCACACCCCTTAAAGAAATCTATGAAGGACTCTCAGTAAGGGAACCTGCACAGTTTCCTCCTCATTTCTTCACCGTTTAAAGCAAATGACCTTTAATTTCTAAAAACACGCACAACTTCGAATTGATAGAGGTCGAGGTGTGCCCGGAGTGTAATCCCCGACCACTATGCTATCACCATTTTACTATACTGATAATAAGCCGCCAAATAATTTAGGGAATTATTATTTCAAGATAAGCGTTTCTGAGACATTCTATGTGCTTGAGTTTTTTTTTATGCAACTAGATGATGCCCGCGACTTCGTCCGCGTGGATTAAGGTTTTTTGATTCCCGCGGGATTCCCGCTTGAATGTTCTGGGATAAAAAGTGGCCTACTTCCTTCCCCGGGATACAACCTATCCCTGTACCAAATTTCATCAAAATCGGTTGAATAGATGGGCCGTGAAAGCGTAGCAGACAGACAGACACACTTTCGCACTTATAATATAAGTATAGATAATTAGTTGTCTCTGAGCTGTGGTGCAAGAGCTTGTTTGCGCAGCTCTCACACGAACCGTCAAAGTTAACGTGCATACTACGCGCCAAATATGCCATTGCGACGCGTCTTGTGGTCAACTTCAGACACGACTATTTGAATGGCGCGAGCTATAATAACAATTAAGATATTTGCTGGTAATTTAAAAAATAATCGCCAAATCCTCATCACTTATACCAAGATGCAGAAGTAAATCCTAACGATGCTACGTTACCGTTACGCGGGGACTCATTAAACTTGGCTTTGCACAAAACACAGCTTATTGGTTTCTTTCTTCATATTATTTTATATAGGTGTTTTGTTTACCGACTGTCATATTATAATAGAATGAATCAACCATTCTCCCGCGACTTGCTCCGCATGGTACCTAAATTCTCATTGAAAAAGCGTAATTAAGTGATGCTTTTGCCATATCCCAAAGTAAACGAGCCGTGTGGAATCGTTGGACACTCCGTAAGAACATAATAATTACTGTCGCCATTGTTTTTTTTTTAATCATTTCATTTTAATTTATTATTACTTTGGAGCCTTAAAAACTATACAGAACGATTAACATCTGCGTGAGTTTGAAACTGTGTTGTAGTTGCTAACGCCCACCTCTAGATTTACAATTTCATGAGAATTAAAAGTAATTATACATAACTAGCTAATGCCCGCGACTTCGTCCGCGTGGATTGAGGTTTTTCGGTTCCCGGAGGAACTCTTTAATTTTCGGGGATAAAAAGTAGCCGATCTGTTATTCCAGACTATGATCTATCTCTGTGCTACATTTCATCCAGATCCGTTCAGCCGTTGGGGCGTGATTGAGTAACAAACATCCATCCATACATCCATCCATCCAAACTTTCGCATTTATAATATTTATTTGATTGTTCGATTTGATGAAGTAAAGGTGAAGTGAGTTGGGGGTGTGTGTGTGTGTGTGTTAAAGTTAAGTATAAGTTTTCAGGGTTAAGTATATATTTAAATGATAATTAACTTTTATGTAAATTATTGAGCTAGCACTAGATTATATTCTATAGAAAACTTGAACCTGCGACACTCTTTCCCGACTGAGCTATGGCGAGATCACATACTTGGAAGTATTTCGACGACCTCCCCGGCGCAGTGGTGAGCGCTGTGGTCTTATCGTGGCAGGTCCCGGGTTCGAATCCCGGCAGAGTCAATTTGGGAATTTATAATTTCTGAATTCTCTCTGATCTTGTCTGGTGGGTGGCTTCGGCCGTAACTACCGTAATAAAACTTGGTAAGTAACTATTAGTTGTTATAAAATTTTTACTGGACATCTGTATCTCGACATTAATTATCAAGGTAAAAAAATCTGTGAAACCGCACAAACATAATTTCTAGGCCTCTACATTGACGATTGCCTCAGTTGGAAGATCATCATCACTACAGCCTATTAACGTCCCACTGCTGGGCACAGGCCTCCACTTACACAGGAGAGCGGGAATTAGAGCTTAGACCCACCACGCTGCTCCAATGCGGGTTGGCGGGCTTTAACGACTACTATTATGTTAGTGATAATAACCGGGACCGACGGCTTAACGTGCTCTCCGAGGCACGGGGGTGAAACACCGCCAACTTCCAACTCCGGACTGGCACTGAGAATTTCTTAATTGAAAAACCCAGCTAACTTTTATGCCCGACCGGGAATCGAACCCAGGACCTCGTGATCCGCAGTCGACTATGCTAGCCACTAGACCTAGAGAATAGAGTATATAAATGGGCATTGGGTTTTTGATTTATAAAAGTAGTTAGTTATGAAGAAAATAAAAATTAGAGAATAATATATAAGAAAGATGCTTAGGTGGAATAGATATAATTAGGTAGGGATATAAATGTGGTAACTATTAATATTAATTTTAATATTTCATTGTTATTGTAGGTATACCTATTGTAATGATGTTGTATTGGTTAAGTATTATGTTAAGAATAGTAAAGTAATATTTTCTGAATTTTGCATGCCATTTCATGGCAGATTGTATGCTCCTGTGAAAATATTATGTAACACCTATCTTCTATTTTCAATCTGAGCAAATAAATAAATGAAATGAAATGAAATAAAAAGACGCTGAGTTTGGGTTTAGGTAATCCGTAATTGTAACAGAGACTCGAGTATGCGTTACGCTTAGAAGGGATTTCAAAATTCAAATCAACGCTCCAACTTCAATTCTAGTTTACGAAACTAAAATATTGGAAACAGCGGGATTGTTCCGAAGCATGCAAATAAGTGCATTCAGAATCCTAAATAGTAACTTTATCTATCTGCCCAATTGTTATTTCGTTTTGATTCTTTTTACGTGGGAAATATTAAATCGATTTCATACTTTTTTAGAAACCCGTAGGTCAAGTTGATTTTAGCCTTTGTGTGCAATAGTTAGCTCTTTCTAAGTAGAGGGGAGTTGCTACTATCACTTATTGCTCTGTTATTTCAAAATTACAACTCTATATTATCACGTACCTTGACGTCCCTAAAATAAGGATTATATTTCTAAAACTCGAACGTCAACAATATTAAAATAATACGACTATAAGCGAAGATAGTATACCCCACGGTCGTAAACGTAATTTAAAAAACTCAGGCGCGGGTGATTTTTGCACGGGTGGTCAGATTAAGAGTAATTTCTTCTCTCTCTCTCTTCTTCCTTAGGAGCCTATCTCTTCTCTCTTAGGAGCTATCTTATTTCTTAGGAGCTTAATATGGGTAGTAAATTATTTTTTACTTTACTTTACCTAGGCTCTGTTTCGAACAGAATAAAATTAATCAAACAAGTGAATATAATTAAAATTATTAAAAAATACGACTGCTCTGCCGTAGACACCCATACCCTGAAAACATAACACTCCTTTTTTGGGCAGTCGTGTAGTAAAAAATCACCCTCGAATGGAAGTAGGTACGGCTACCACTGCTACTACGTAACGATACCATGCAGTCATTAATTACCTTTGGAATCTTATTCACATTTTTATTAAATGATATTTTTTTGTGAATCACTAGATATTGAACTATAGTGTTATATATTTTCGGAATCTACTCATCATTTTCTAGATGATAATTATATAGTTAATCTTATTTTCGAATATTTTTTTTCAACTTTAGTCTTTAATGCGGAACCATGGTCACCCCATCAATTTTTTTTTAAATTTTACTAGCCTATGTCACCCGAAATAAGCTAAGGATTCTATCGATACCTCATTTATTAAAATCGGTTCAGGCGTATAGAAGTTATGGTGGAATATACAAACTCACATACATACATACATACATACATACATGAACCCTGAAAAGAATATACTCCTTTTTTCAGGCAGTCGTATAATTAATATATAAAATGATCGTAAATTAACACAAGACGTGTACAGAGAGGTTCTATAATTGTACGTCTATTTATAAATCTGAACTCATAGGACGCGAGGTCTTAGTTATTTAACCACTAGTATAGGTTACCTATAACCTACCTATACTAGTGGTTAAATTAGTCAAAATGAAAAGGGAATAGGCCTCTTCTAGGCAAGCACGCTACGTATATATAAAATCAAAGCCTTCACCCTAAAGTACATCACCATTTGACAAATGGTGATTCAAGCCTGTAAATAAAAAAAACAGAGGTACGGATCCCTCAAACGTTGATTCCGAAACATGCTTGACCTTAATTTCTTACTCATACACGAGCCGAACAGCTCGTTGCCCTCGCATTTCTCTTTTCCATCAAGTGGTCCTTCCGAGCCGGATGGATTTATTTGATCCGTAATCTACTAGATTTCGATTTGAATACGTCGAGTGCCTATTACATTCGTTTTGCTTTGATATGCTTTGATTTTTTTATAAAATAAAAATTTTGAATGAATTTTATAGCTAATTTTACCACTATTATTTAATCTTCATAATATGTTACGGTTAAGTTTGTACTTGTACTTATATTTACATTTAAAAATGAATGTATATTATATGTGAGTTTATCATGAAAAAATTATGCAAATTATGGAACCAGCTTCCATCTACTGTGTTCCCTCATGATTATAATTTGGGGTTCTTCAAAGGACGGATAAACAAATATCTCAAAAGCCGGTAACGCATTGGCGGTTCCTCTGGTGCTGCAAATGTTCGTGGGCGGCAATAATCACTTAACATCAGGTGACCCGCCTGCTCGTTTCCACGCTATATATAAAAAAATCTTAAATCTTAAATGAAGTGCTAAATTATTCATACTAGGTAAAACGTGAATTAGTAACAATTCTATGCAGTATTCATCTTCTTCTTCACCCGTGATATATTCTCCGCCTCTTCGATAGTATCCGGTAATGGCATGTTGATGGTTTCCGGTAGAGTGAACACGAGCAAAGTTGCTAGTAGCGCCATGCTACCGAAGAAAATCGCTGGAAGGTTCTTGTAGTAGAGCGCCTGTAAAAAAGCAATAAAAAAAAAGAATAAACAGCTGTAGGTGAGACTGCATTCTGTCGCAGAAGCAATGGTTAAAAGGGCAGGCGCGTTCAAGAGTGGAGATGACAATAGACGGCCTTAAAAACGTGGCGAAAGTAGGGAGACGACTACGAGTAAGTATGATAATAATATGATAGTCTCCAAAAGGCCAACTTCCAGCAATGAACGCAAACAGACTGATGGATGGACCAATAAATTAAAGGGGGACATTACTCGTTCTTTTTTTTAATTTTGACTCTATATAATATACGGGTTATAGTTGAAATTCCACGGATACGATCGCGTACGAAGCGATTTGCTTCCTCATTTCTAATTCGAACCGCTAGGACATGGAACGCCCTTCCAGCTTCCATTTCTTCATCCGCTTATAATATTGGTATCTTCAAATCAAAAGTGAATAGGCATCTTCTAGGCAAGCGCGCCTTAGGCTGCATCACTACTTCCAGCAAGTCTGATTGTAGCAAAGCACTTTTTTAAACAAAACGGTCGGTTCCATTTTCGAATTGCAGATAATAATAATAATATAATAATAATAAATTCACAATTTGGAGACAATAATAATAATATAATAATAGATAAAAATAAAAACCTAATCAAAAAGACCACCCCTGGTTGCCCCTGGACCAAAGGTACCCATCAAACTTGCAGCATTGCCACGCTGAATGGCGATGGATAAACCTTTGAACCAGGTAATAATAATTATAAAATGTTTATTGCACAAAGTAACATAGAAACAAATATCTTCTGCATTTTACAATCTTACATTATTATTCTTAAATACAGTAGTTACATAACAGATTAGGTACATACAGAAACCAACTGTCCCTAAGGCAGGTATAAATAAACCTGTGATTTAGGCGACAGTGCTCTCCTTAAATAAATGGCGCATTTTATACACAACTAGCGGACGCCCGCGACTTTGTTCGCGTGGCATAAGTTTTTTAATTCCCAAAGGCATTCCTTAATTTTCCGGGATAAAAAGAACCCATGAGGAAAATCCCATCGATCCGTTGCTCTGTTGCGGCGTGATTGACGGATTATTTAACGTCTTTTGGGATAGAATTCATAAAAACTGTGAATTATGTATTTCATAATTTAAACCGGTAGCCCAAATATCAAGGCTATTTAACTTAAAAAACGCCGGCCTTTTACACCAACTTACAACCCCCATTTTACCCGTTTGGGGGTAGAATTTTTAAAACTATTACACACGTACTTCTTTAAATTATACCGAAAGCCAAAATACCTAGTTTCGTTGATATAACTTGAAAAATATCTTGATAAATGAAGGACATTCATCCCCTATTTCACTCTTTTGGGGGTCGAATTTTCAAAAATGGTGAAACTCGTACTTCTGCATATCTTCTGAATTTTGAAAAACTGTGCGACATGTACTTCTTTATTTATTACCTAAAGCCAAAATACCAAGTTTAGTTGATACAAATTGAGAAATATCTTGAGAAATGAAGGACTTTCATATAAACTTTCATCCCCTATTTCACCCCTTTGGGAGTCGAATTTTCAAAAATCGTGAAACTCGTACTTCCGCATATCTAACTGAAAGCCCAAATTCTAAGTGTCATGGCTATAGCTTGAGAAATGAAGGACTTTCATACAAACTTTCAACCCCTATTTTACCCCTTTGGGGTTGTAATTTTGAAAAACTGTGCCATACACACTTCTTTATTTATTACTTAAAGCCAAAATACAAATTTTCGTTGATACAACTTGAGAAATATCTTGAGAAATGAAGGACATTCATATAAACTTTCATCCCCTATTTCACCCCTTCAGGGGTAGAATTTTCAAAAATTGTGAAACACGTATTTCTTTATTTTTTGCCGATAACTTAAATACTAAGTTTCATGGATATAACTTGAGAAACGGACGGACGGACTTTCATACAAACTTTCAACCCCTATTTCACCCCCTTAGGGGTGGAATTTTGAAAAATCCTTCCTTAGTGAGCGCCTACGTTACAAAAGGAAGCTACTATCAAAATTTCAAGTCTCTAACCCTAGCGGTTTAGGCTGTGCGTTGATATATAAGTCAGTCAGTCAGTCAGGACTTTGAATTTTATATAATTAGATATATTATTATTATATTATGTAATCTACAGGTAAATAGGAATGAACATGTTTAAGCTATATCTAAATAATGAAGTTAAGAATATTAAATAATATGAGTGTTTGTGTGTATGTGTGAGTGTGTGTGTGTTTGTGTGCGTGCATGTGAGTGTAATACTTTTTACATAAGTATAATACTTTTTTTATTTGGGTTATTCCCGCATAACTTAGAGTAAAAAAAAATTACCAATAGAGGCGTCATTGGTGCCATAACGGATCAAAACCGCCCCATCATAGAGCATACGGAAACCAGTGATTGTCTCGCGTTGGTGGGGAACAACTCCGATAGGTATATGTACACTGAGCTGTATGCTACTGTGATGCTGAACTTGCCAGAGAGATATACTATTAGAAGCCAGATTTTGTGCCCTGAAAAAAAGTATTAAAATTGAAAACTAGAATAGATTCAGACTAGGATTTTCTATTGTAATTAACATTAATCTGTACTTATATTATAAATGCGAAAGTTTGGATGGATGGATGGATGTTTGTTGCTCAATTACGCCAGAACGACGTGTGTGTGGATGAACACATAGATGGATGGATGAACCCCGGAAAATTTCCGCGGGAACCAAAAAAACTCAATCCACGCGGACGAAATGAAATTTGGCACAGAGATAGATTATAGTCTGGAATAAAACATAAGCTAATTTTTATCCCGGAAAATAAAAAAGTTCCTGCGGAAACCAAAAAAACCTCAATCCACGCGGACGAAGTCGCGGGCATCAGCTAAGCTGTCTGATAATTCTAACGTTATGCATAAATTAATAAGTTCAAGTACCTTCAGGCAAAAACGACAAGGTGATACACAACCCAGCACTAAGGAAGTACGTAACGGCTAAAACCCTCTTCCTTCCAAACTTATCCAGCACCAAAAAGCAAACAAAATTAGCTGGAATCTCCACGAATGAGACTAGAATAAAGTTCACATATCTATTGCCAGCTAGAGATACTGAATTGATCGACAATCCATAATACACAAACGTACATGTTATCCACATGTAAGAACACACCACCAATCTTTTCCTTATTTCCTGTGACCTTATAACTTGTTTAAATATAGACGGTTCCTTTTTAGCATCATTACGTCCTATTTTAATTTCCGTTTTATCTTTAAATTCAACATTTTTGAGTGAGTTAAGAACGTGTTCTGATAAAACAACTTTGTTCATCTTAGCGGCTTTTTTAAGGATTTCCACGGCTTCTGCATGTTTGCCTTGACTGAGTAACCATCTGGGACTCTCGTTCAGAAAGAAAAAGTAGAAGAAGACGGGGAACGCTGGTATGTATATGAATCTAAGCATGGTCCTCCAGTCTTGCAGCCACCAATGGAGGCCGGCGAGATTCATGAGGCCTATGACATAGACGAAATTAATAAGTGTGTTACCAAACACTCGGCCATTTGGTGGTACGAGCTCCATTGCTGAAAAGCATTAAAAGAAAGTTTAGAAATAGGCACATAATATAGAATATTTGCTACTATCATATAAATCTAATAAATAAATAAAAATAATAATGGCCTCCCGACCGAATTTCGGCCACGGCGGCCAATCTCCATATAGATTAGCCATCTGCGCAGGTGATATTATAGCGCACAAGTGTGAACGCAAATACAGGTGCACTCTCTGTTCCTTTACTCTCATAGCCCGATGAGAAGGAAAATGCGACATGACCGGAAAGAGATCAGGCGCAAGACTGACAGCTGGATGTGCTCTCCGACGCACCGGGGTCACACACCGCCAACTTCCTAAATCCGGGTTAGTAATGAGATTTCTTGTTAGATAAACCCAATATTTAATTATGGTCCGACCCGAGACTCGAACTCGGGACCTCGTCAGCCGCAGTTGAACATACTAACAACTAGATCATCGAGGCAGAGGACAACGTACCTAATAATAAATTCACTATTCACTTAACTTCGCCTAAATTGTTAAGTATCTGATCCAAAATATTATATAATAAGTAATTTGGCAATTATGAGGGAGCTAAATGTTAATAATATTTAATATGTATATCATTACTAAACAACAATTACTAAATAAATACTCAGGAGGCCGTGTGAAAAGTTACTTACCTAAAACAAAAGCCACAGTATAGGCCGCACCACCCAGTGCTGCTTCAGAAAATTCCCAAAATGCCATCATAATATAACTCGTTGAGAAAGACCTGGCAACACCACATATCCCGTTCATCAGGGATGCTATAGGCAGTGCGATTCTCCTCCCAAACTTGTCAGAAATCAGACCAGTAATAGGTAGTGAGATAAATAAACCAGAGTTGTGTATGGTGCCTATAAGAGTTCTCTTCCAATTTTCACAACCTAGATTGAACTGAAAATTTAATTGTTGGGTTTTTTGTTTTACAAAAAGTGTAAATGCAATCCACTAAGTCTGGATTGCAATAAGTATAACTTTTCAAGGACAATTAATGTAGTATTCATTTTAAAATAGTATGAAATTCAAAAATTAGCAAAACTATAGTCTACGGTAAAATTTATCCTTTCTGAAAAATAAAAATTAACTTTTTTTTTATCCACCACAAGTTAGCCCTTGACTGCGATCTCACCTGATGGGAAGCGATGATGCAGACTAAGATGCTAGCTAACCTGCTAGGGGCATGGCAAACCCATACAACTATTCGGTTTCTACATGGCATCGTACCAGAACGCTATATCGCTTGGCGGCACGTCTTTGCCAGTAAGGTGTTAACCAGCCACAGCCGTAGCCTCTCGCCAGGCCAGACCAGGGAAAATTCAGAAATTATAAATTCCCTGCCGGTGATCGAATCCGGGACCTCCGCACGTTAAGACTCCGCGCTCAACACTGCGCCAGGGAAGTCGTCAAACTTTTTAACAGCGTCAATAATATTGCTGCATGAATAGTTTTCTGTAAAATTAACTCTAACTATTGCAAGTGGTAAAAATATCTGTGTGACTTTTAGTTACATCTTTAACAATGGAATCCTCATTACTGTAAACTATGCCATCACAGTCGTGTATCACAGTTTGATCAAACGCGTCCATATTGCATGTTCCATTATGGACAACATCTCTAAATTGATACCGCTTGCATTTCGAGTAATCATCATTATCATTTTTAGGTATCGCAAAATCAATCCACTGTGTTTCGTTGACGCCTTCACACTCTGGAATCTCGCATCTGGGAATGAAATTTACCTTTAATTTTAGTATTCAAATTAACTACCCCTGACTTAAGCCCAATGCATACACATGGAGTGGAGTTTTTAATCCGGCACTCAGCTTTATGTACTTTGTGATACGGTTGAAATTTGAATACGTCTGCCTGCCTGCCTGTCTGCATTTCTGTCTGCCCGCCCCAACGGGTCCATACTAATCTTATAAATGCAAAAGTGAGTCTGTCTGTTTGTTACACCTTCTTGGCACATATTTTCAACCGATATTGAAGAAATTTGATACAGATAGAATATATCCCGGAGAAGGACATGTGCTACTTTTGTGACATATGCTCGGAAAATTAAGGAGTTCCCACGGGAATTACTCAAAATTTGGGAAAAAACATAATTCACGCAAACGTAGTCGCGGGCATCATCTACTTTACTTTTATGATAGCTTTATAGTAAAAATTATTTCCAAAATACCGACTTCCAAAGCCTGACGCGTCAACTTTGCCTATATTTGTTAATACTCGCCCGACTTCAACATAGTGTGTAGAAATCAAAATTATTTTTAGGGTTCCGTACCCAAAGGGTAAAAACGGGACCCTATTACTAAGACTCCGCTGTCTGTCTGTCTGTCTGTCTGTCTGTCTGTCTGTCTCCAGGCTGTATCTCATAGACCGTGATAGCTAGAAAGCTGAAATTTTCACAAATGATGTATTTCTGTTGCCGCTATAACAACAAATACTAAAAATTAAAAAAATATATATATCAAGGGGGGTCCCCATACAATAAACGTGTTTTTTTCGTATTTTTTTGCTCAATATTAAAAACGGTAACAGGTAGACGGTTCAAATTTTCACAGAATATTAACTTGTATATTACCTTTCAAAATAAATTATGAAATATCAATAAAGTAAATATTAAAGGGGGGCTCCCATACAACAAACGTAATTTTTTGATATTAACAGTAAACCTCTACAAACAAAGTTAGTTTTGCGGTTCATTAACAAAGGTAATTATACCTACTTCTTGAGTACGGAACCCTCGGTGCGCGAGTCCGACTCGCACTTGGCCGGTTTTTATTTACTTTACAGTGGCTTTGGAAAACGGTTTTTGGAAAGAATTTTTATTTTTACCTTTTTAGTGTAGGTACTCTTAATCCCCACGGCTTAGGAGTGCAGTACCCTCCAGCATCAGAGTTGAGGAGTTGGGACTTGGGTTTAAGTATGAAGTCGTTGCTTGACACCAACAATATGAATTCACCATAAAAAATCCTAAATCGCTATTTTAAGGAGTTCTGTAACCCTGCAGCATCAGGGTTGAGGAGTTGGGACTCGGGAGTTGAATCGAATACACGTGACTTGATACCTACTATATGAATTCACCCTCAAAACTTCCTAAATCCCTAGTTTTGAGTCGTAAGTATACCTACAGCATCAGGATTGAGGATTTGGAGTCAGAATTTTTTATGGGACCATCTTGCAAGCTTGCTCTAAACACAGAAAAAAAATTCAAATCGGTTTGGAAACCACGGAGATATGCGGTAACATCATTAAAAAAAAAAAAAAACGCGCCGAATTGAGAACCTCCTCCTTTTTTGGAAGTCGGTTAAAAAGTAGTCTATGTTTAACCATATAATATCCACCAATTATGGTAGTAGATTCACTCGAAGATTCAAAAGCACTTAAAAGTTTATTTGAATAAAAAATATTATTTGAGTTTGAGTTAGATTAAAAGCTCACCTGTAACCAATATCTAATGCTTCAAAATTGAATCCAGACACTTGCATGGCTGCCAGATAACAGGGAAATAGCAGTAAGGCATAGTTAACGACGTTGTATTTTCCGAATGGACCCAGCTCTTTGATAACTTCATCCATTCCGATTTCATCTGCCATTGTTTTATGTTTCTATTTGTTAAATCTCGTAAGATTTATGTAATTACTGCAATAAATTTCGATAAATATAATTAAAGTTTTTGGCAAATAGGATGTACTAATGTACTGTAGTCATACTAATATTATAAATGCGAAAGTGTGTTAGTTTTTCCTTAAATCACGCCGTAACGGGTTAACGGATTGACGTGATTTTTGGCATGGGTATGGTTGAGGACCTGGAGAGTGACATTGGCAATAAGGGAAAATTAAGAAGTACCCGCGGGAATATAAAAAACCTAAACCACGCGGACGAAGTCGCGGACATCCGTTAGTTACTAAATTAGCATTAACATCTTTTATAATTAACTAAATCTAACACATTAACGTTAAAACATGAAACAGGCTTGATTCAGCGAATCTTTTCAGTACAACTATCCATAGACACGAAATAGTACCAAAACTAAATTATTAAAAATCACTATAACCACTAACCTACACAACATCATGCCACAACAAAATATTGTGACTGAATTATTTGTAGAACTCCATTCTGATAAAAAAAAAGTTATTGTAATGATAACATGGAACTAGGAAGTCAGCAAACTTGATTTCTTCATCTCGCCGAGTTATCTATTTGTTATCATGTTATTATGTAAAAATATCTTATCTTTCCTGCTGAATATGGCCAAGTTTCTGAAAAACATAATTTGTAACGCGAGCTAGAGGCAAATCTATGCGAGTGAGTAAAAAATCTTTGATTTGGGCAGAGTAGGTATGCACAAATCGATTTGCGTGAAAAATGTATCCATACTCATTCCATACTAATATTATAAATGCGAAAGTGTGTCTGTCTGTCTGCTACGCTTTCACGACCCACCTATTCAACCGATGTTGATGAAATTTGGTACAGGGATCCCGGGAAAGGACATAGGCTTTCCGTAGGACAGCACATAGTTAGGACCGTTTTATCCCGGAAAATAAAAGAGTTCGCTTGCCTCGAAGATGCCTATTCACTCTTTATTTGAAGATACCTACCAATGTTAAAATCTCAAGTATCGGTCTTAAAAAATAGTGAAAAACAAAACAGCGATTTAAATAAACACTATTAACTAAGTATCTTGTCTAAATATACTCGTAGATATTTACTTGCAAATCAATGTAATCTATGAAAAGACATTTTTTAACAATAATTAACAATACTCACGGTGAAACCAGTTTCATTGCAAATTTGAGCTATATTCTATCCGAGATTATGTTGCTCAATAATATGCATCCTCTTCTGCATATCAATATTAAAAGATAAGAAACAGCAAAACGTTGTAAATTATAATATTGTAGGCTTTGCTAGACTGCCTCGTTGGTCTAGTGGTTAGCATAGTCGACTGCGCATCACGAGGTCCTGGGTTCGATTCCCGGTCGGGCATAAAAGTTAGGTATTGGGTTTTTCAATTAAGAAATTCTCAGTGCCAGCCCGGAGTTGGAAGTTGGCGGTGTTTCACCCCCGTGCCTCGGAGAGCACGTTAAGCCGTCGCCTGGTTATTATCACTAACATGATAATAATCGTTAAAGCCCGCCAACCCGCATTGGAGCAGCGTGGTGGGTCTAAGCTCTTAATTCCCGCTCTCCTATGAGAGTGGAGGCCTGTGCCCAGCAGTGGACGTTAATAGGCTGTAGTGATGATGATGATGATGAGGCTTTGCTAGTAACGATTGTCAAATGTTTCGTCCGTCAGTACTCAGTGACCCGCAGGGCGACCGCGTATCTTTTGCATCAATCATTGATACATCGCAATCGCCTCCGCTTGGCTGAATTTATGGTATTCTTGCTGCGTCAATGGATTTCGTCCAATAGTGAAAGAGTGTTAACCAATCAGAGGTGATTGCGATGTATCAATGATTGATGCAAAAGATACGCGGTCGCCCTGCGTATCTTCATTACTGTCAGCGATTTTTTTAACTACCCGCTTATGCTATTATTGGTATAAAAATAATAATGCAAATAAAATGTGGGTGGGCAATGTGGTTAACCAAGTGCATGCAAAGCACTTTGTTTGCCTATTCTATATGGACTTTTGATGTCGACTGTACATAGTAACAAGTAATAAAATTAAAAATTTTAAAAAACCCACGACGAACTGCAGAGCTCCATTATACCTTTGACCTTTATAACTTTGAAACAACAATTAGAACGTAGCAAACGTATATATTATTACATAATATCTAAAACACAAAACTGCATCTTTGACAGCTCAGTCGTTTTTTTGACCAGTGTGGTGGACTATGGCCAAACCCTTTTCAAATGGACAAATCAAAAGAGTCCAAACGTGACGGGTATACGATGAGAATTTAAGGAGTTCCCATGATCGCCTCCTGACTCCATCATGATACCCTGGGCAGCTTCTAGGTACAAGCTAAATATATCTAAAACAAAAAGCCCGCATCTAAATCAGCACAGTAGTTTTTGAGAAAAATGGTAACATATTGAAAAAATAAAATCATAGACTACAGCTCAGCTTTGTTGTCTATGGTCCTTAAATATATCTAAGAACCTTCTCACAAGCTATACACATCTAATGAAAAAAACCGCATTTCAATCGGCCCAGTACTTTTTGTAAAAAATGGTAACATATCGAAATATTAAAATCATAGAGACAGCTCAGCTTGGTTGTCTATGGTCCTAAAATATATCTAAGAACCTTCTCTCAAGCAATATATATCTAACTAGTATTTCGCCCTGTGCGCGAGCTGCTAAAGCAGCTCACGGGTTGTGGTTAGACTTACAAGTAGTACAGATTTTACTGTACTAAACTGAATTCATTTAATATGGTGATAACAAAATAAATAAAAATGGCGCTGATTTTTTAAAACTTTGGTAACAGTTTCCTGTTTCGTAACCCCAGGGAGTCCTAAATATCGATTTTGAACGAACTTGGTCAATTAACAAAGAATTTCAAAATGGCGCTGATTTTCTAAAATTTTGGTAACAGTTTCCTGTTTTGTGACCCCAGGGAGCCCTAAATATCGATTTTGAACGAAATCGGTCAATTAACACAGAATTTCATAATGGCGCTGATTTTTTTAAATTTTGGTACCAGTTTCCTGTTTTGCGACCCCAGGGAGCCCTAAATATCGATTTTGAACGAAATCGGTCAATTAACAAAGAATTTCAAAATGGCGCTGATTTTTTTAAAATTTTGGTACCAGTTTCCTGTTTTGTAATCCCACGAAACCCAAAATATCGATTTTGAACTAAATCGGTTAATTAACAAAGAATTTCAAAATGGCGCTGTTTTTTTTAAATTTTGGTAACAGTTTCCTGTTTTGTAACCCCAGGGAGTCCTAAATATCGATTTTGAACGAAATCGATCAATTAACAAAGAATTTCAAAATGGCGCTGATTTTTTTAAATTTTGGTACCAGTTTCCTGTTTTGTGACCCCAGGGAGCCCTAAATATCGATTTTGAACGAAATCGGTCAATTCACACAGAATTTCAAAATGGCGCTGATTTTTTAAAATTTTGGTAACAGTTTCCTGTTTTGTAACCCCAGGGAGCCCTAAATATCGATTTTGAACGAAATCGATCAATTAACAAAGAATTTCAAAATGGCGCTGATTTTTTTAAATTTTGGTACCAGTTTCCTGTTTTGAGACCCCAGGGAGCCCTAAATATAGATTTTGAACGAAATCGGTCAATTAACAAAGAATTTCAAAATGGCGCTGATTTTTTAAAATTTTGGTACCAGTTTCCTGTTTTGTAATCCCACGAAGCCCTAAATATCGATTTTGAACAAAATCGGTTAATTAACAAAGAATTTCAAAATGGCGCTGTTTTTTTAAAGTTTGGTACCAGTTTCCTGTTTTGTAACCCCAGGGAGTCCTAAGTATCGATTTTGAACGAAATCGATCAATTAACAAAGAATTTCAAAATGGCGCTGATTTTTTTAAATTTTGGTACCAGTTTCCTGTTTTGTGACCCCAGGGAGCCCTAAATATAGATTTTGAACGAAATCGGTCAATTAACAAAGAATTTCAAAATGGCGCTGATTTTTTAAAATTTTGGTACCAGTTTCCTGTTTTGTAATCGCACGAAGTCCTAAATGCAATAAACCGCATCTCAATCGGCCCAGTACTTTTTGTGAAAAAAGGTAACAGTGGTTGAAAAATTAAGATCATAGACTACAGCTCAGCTTTGTTGTCTATGGTCCTAAAATATATTTAAGAACCTTCTCACAAGCTATACACATCTAATGCAAAAAACCGCATCTCAATCGGCCCAGTACTTTTTGTGAAAAATGGTAACATATTGAAAAAATAAAATCATAGACTACAGCTCAGCTTTGTTGTCTATGGTCCTAAAATATATCTAAGAACCTTCTCACAAGCTAAACATATCTAATGCAGAAAACCGCATCTCAATCGGCCCAGTACTTTTTGTGAAAATTTTTAACACATAGAAAAATTAAGATCATAGACTACAGCTCAGCTTTGTTGTCTATGGTCCTAAAATATATCTAAGAACCTTCTCACAAGCTATACACATCTAATGCAAAAAACCGCATCTCAATCGGCCCAGTAGTTTTTGTGAAAAATGGTAACATGTTGAAATATTAAAATCATAGACTACAGCTCAGCTTGGTTGTCTATGGTCCTAAAATACATCTAAAAACCTTCTCACAAGCTATACGTATCTAATGCAAAAAACCGCATCTCAATCGGCCCAGTACTTTTTGAGAAAAATGGTGACAAAAAAGTGCACAAACAAACAAACAAACACACAACCTCTTAGGGCAAACACATATACCGTCTCCGCTTCGTCGAGGGTAAAAAGCGTGTACAGTATCATTGTCCTGGAAAATAATAGAAATGCCACGGTATTAGACGAAGTCCCAAGGAACTTCCAGTGTTTATAATAAACTAGCTGATGCCCGCGACTTAGTCCGCGTGGTTTAAGTTTTTTTGATAACCGCGGGAACTCCTTAATTTTCCGGGATAAAAAGTAGCCTATGTCACTCTCCAGGTCCTCATCTATACCCATGCCAAAAACACGTCGATCCGTTGCTCTTTTGAGGCGTGATTGAAGGACAAACCAACAAACAAACACACTTTCGCATTTATAATATTAGTATGATTAGTTTTATTACTTGATTTCGGAAATTCAAAAAAATTATCCGCTTCAAAGACGAGGATAAAAATAAAATCTGACTAATTGAAACATTTCAACTAGCCCCATTCAGCCATCGGCTGTCTTTCAAAATGGCCGATAAAACGGCGGGAATTCACGAGTGTGCTAACGAATCTCTTTGTTAAAACCTTATTTTAGGCTTTGCTGACCGTTCGCACCAGTTCCGGAGGCTATTAAAAAGTAACCGTTCCACTCTATCAATAGTCCTACGGTTTTGGCAGTGCTGGCCATTTTCTTTCATCAAAAATATACAGGGCTACCTTTAACTGCCTCGTACTTATCGGTCCAATGCACTCGGCGATCTTCCTTTTCTTTTAGTGCCATTTCAGTACCCATTATTTTACAAGAAACCATGTGGGGTATTTTCTAGTAGGTATTTTTTTTAATAACGTTCACAATTCGTTGCGTATATTTTTTATATTAAGGCCCTGTGTAGCGTAAAAGAGGGTTTTTAAAAGCAGTGTATCCATCAAACGGTGACATAATGTATCCTTGTAAAAATAATTTGCTGTTTTCAAGACCTTTAAGCAGCCACTGTCGCATCTCAAAACATAATTTTAAAAATCTCTGCATTGAAATTTATTTTAAACACCTCTAAATTTACCTTTTAAAGCAAATTTTTCTCCTTATTGAAACAAATAATTAGCTATAGAAATATAAGATAAAAATCATATTTCTATATCAAACACATTGTCGGATTCATTTGTATTGAAAAGTAAATATTAATTTTTTTACAAATGATTTCATGCATTTTTTGCGACATACGCTTGCTCGATTTCACCCCCCCGCGCCTGTTTTTTTCATCTCGTGAGCTCACAGCGCCTTGTAGGTACAGTATTTTCATCGAGATTTCTGAACCGTTTTGCGAGATTGCGAGAAAAGTTCCTCTGTCTAGCCTAGCCCATGCGAGTCAACCGCAGGTCTTTCAGATTGAAGGTAGAGTAGACAGACTCTGCCTAGTGCCTAGCCTAGCTAGCTCATCCGAGTTGATCACAGGTCTTTAAGGATTAGAGGTAGGCAGAGTAGACTGTCTGATTGGACTGTGTGTGATTGTGAGGGTGAAAACATACCCTAGTATGTGGCGCCTACGCCGGACAGGATAAAACGTCAATGTCGGGAGGGAAATACGTTTCATCCTGTCTCACTAGTCTGTGCGTCGGAATGATACTTAATAAAGTCCGAGTGCGAGTGAAGTGAGTGAGTGAAGTGAGTAAGTGAAGTGAGTGAAGTGAGTGAATGAGTGTACGTGAAACAAACTTTATCCATATTGTGTTTTCTGTCTATACCCCGGCTATTTGAGGGTCTCATAAAAAACCACCCTAAACTTTGTCCTACTTCAACGTTAGTTTTATAGTTTTGGATACGAAAAGGTAACTCTAAAACTTATTTTTTTTCCACTACATTAACCAGACCCATTCCGCTGACGCTTACGCTGAGTTTTAACATTGCAAATACGATTGATCGACGTGAGAGCTCACCACGCCAAGCGTCAAAGTAAAATGAACCTTAACGACATTGGTTTAGAGCTCATTTCATCATTTCGTGTACTTATTCACAGCCAACGCTCCAAACGCTGAATTTGTGACTTTAAAGCAAGAGCTTTTGGGTCCTTTTTACTTTGACGCTTGGCGTGGTGAGCTCTCACGTCGATCAATCGTATTTGCAATGTCAAAACTCAGAGTAAGCACTGGTCGTCGAACTCCGAGCAAATCCATGGAGCTTTAACTACATCAGCAAACTCGAATTTTCCGCTCCGACAACTATTGGACGACTCTTACAAATTTATGTTGACTGTTTTTGGAGATTTGGGACCGTTACAGGTTTCTTTTTGTACTAGAAGTTTATTGACACTTACATATTTTTTGTAACGACTGCAGAATTAAAACTTTTTAATCATAACTTTTTTAAGTCTCAAGTTTTTTCTGTAAGACTGCCTTTGCCTTTCTTTCTCTATTTTTGTGTTTGCAATAAAACAAGACAAGAATACAATTATTTTGCTATAATCCGCCAGCAGAAAAAATTCTGTATGGTCAAGCATGCAGTAACAAGCGAAGCACCGTTTTACCTTCCCAACCAAGCAAGAAAGCTAAGTTCCCAAGCAAGCAATGCCACCACCACTCACATGTGAGTAAAATCTTGCTAAATCATGAACTTCCGCAAAGTAACGCCTGATTCTATCCAATATTTGCACTAGAGTTAATCTATATAATATGTTTCGATAGAGTTCGGATCACAATACGCAGAAAATTTGTGAAGACGGGTAGAATTTAACGAAACTACTTTAAAAATATACCGAAAATTTCATTTACCGCGTTTAATTAAAATAATGTAGTTAAATAATAAAATATATTAATTATTTAATTTTAACCGTTAGATTTGCAGAGCATAAGACTAAATTAGCAAATAGCAAATCTTCCGTTCCGACAACACTACTATACCTATTTGACGATTCTATGGTGACTATTTTCATATTACTTTGGATAAAAAACCCCGTTTCAGGTTGTTCAAAATACATTTTGATATGATTTGTGAATTAAATAAACCACTTAACAGGAGCTAATATATGGTGATAGATACTACAAACCATGGTGAAATTCATTAGGATAGATGTATTTGCTGAGGCTGTGCTATTAAGTAACATTGTATACTATTTATGTTCATAGTTTGTACAAGTTTGTACCCAATTATAGATAATGTTTACCAAGATTCGTGTTGATGTTGTCTAATACAAACATTCGAATTGTGGTTTGCACTAGTATGCGGGAATACGTTCTTAACTAAATTTACTATTCAGAGTTAACATTAAAGATTACTAATGTTAATAACCTATTCAGACTAATTTCTCTTTAGAGCAGCCAATAAAAAAAAATGTTTGTATTAATTTTTTATTTTCTGCTATTAGAATTTTCAACTGGTCAATTTCAACCAAAACAACACGTAGAACAAAAGTTTTTCTGTAATATTATGTACCGATGCTATTTGCCCTGCATCGGCCGTTTCTAGGGCAGAAGGAAAGTTTTTCCTTCCACCTTTTGTTTCGATTACTTTATATAAGTATTATTATTTAAACTAGATGATGCCCGCGTGGACTAAGTTTTTTCGATTCCCGCGGGAACTCCTTAATTTTCCGGGATAAAAAGTAGCCTATGTATCCCCGGGATACAACCTATCCCTGTACCAAATTTCATCAAAATCGATTAAACAAGTGGGCTGGTAAAGCGTAGCAGACAGACAGATAGGTAAACCACAGCCAGACACACTTTCGCATATTAGTATGGACTATGGATTAACCTGCCGGGAATCGAACCTGGGACTTCCCATTTGTAAGACCACAACTCTGACAACTGCATGAGGTCGTAAAAACGTTTATTAGTTAGGCCTTTACTAAGTATGCCAAGAATGGAGACTCGTTTGTTTAAGCTTTGTCGAAGAGGTCGTCGAAGCAGTTAATACTAACATGCTATTATCATAGTTCACGCCGAGTTCATCATGGCGCACTAAATTATCCGCAGGCCTTATCTACAGTTTAGCACGCGTAGCCTATTAAATTAATAGCAATATTTGAGGGTAGATCCACCTAGTTGCGACATACAACGTGAATAAAACTACAATTATAAATTAAACGTACTAGTAACGTACTATTTTATGTTACTCTCAGTACAGTTTTTAACCGACTTCCAAAAAAAGAGGAGGTTCTCAATTCGGCGCGTATCTTTTTTTTTTTTTTTAATGTATGTCAGTTCATATCTCCGTGGTTTCTAAACCGATTTGAACAAATTTCTTTTCATTGGTAAGAGGAAGCTGGCGAGGTGGTCCCATAAAAAATTCTGACTCTAAATCCTCAATCCTGATGCTGTAGGTGTACCGAACTGCATGAAATCCTAATAGTGTGTAGAAATCAAAATTATTTTTTACTTTACATTGGCTTTGGAAGTAGGTTTTTTGGAAAGAATTTTTATTAATATGAGTAAGGATAGACAAAGTCTATAAATGGATGGGTGAACATTATTTTAAGATCTTAATTTGGGTGTTTACTGTTTACCTCATTTGAACCAAATTTTGACGGCCCATCTTTTCAAACGATTTTAGTATAAGATAGATTGAAAATGAAGGAGTTCCCGTGGAAATAAAAAAAAATTAATGGACATCAACGGGCATCATCTAGTACACAATAAATATAAAATCCCAGAGTAAATGTTTTTCGATATTCCCTATCGAAGGTGGTACTCATTATTTTTTACGGCAACAATCTTCAAAGCATCTGTAGTTCACAAATAAATGGCGGTAAACTTTATGAGCTGCCTTGTTAGGACTCTCGTTAGCTTTCTCGTTACATGTGTAAGCGATGCGGGCTCAATGAATAACGAAAAATATTCGTTAGACAGTTCTAACGAATGTGGAGGTCCACGATATGAACAGAAATAACGATTCAAAGCTGCGAACGATGAAGAAGCTTCTCCTTTCTGTGATTGTGGTAAGTGGTTTTTCAAAATGCGCTACAAGTTTTCTTGCGGGTGAGACAAGGGTACAATGAAACAAGTCCACTAACCCAGTCGTTTAAAATTCGCATTTAAAAAATTATCCCCACTTTACGTGTACTTACCCTTTACCAGTTACCACTGACAGCGTGATTAATGCCCCCATCCCATCCCATGCGAATATATAGTTCTAGTATACCGTATTCCGGTACCCTTAAAATGTTAGCCCGCTAAATAATAAATAAATAAATGATGGAGTCTAAGATTCCTATATTAGACTCCATCATTTATTTATTTATTGTTTACTAGTTAATGCCCGCGACTTCATCCGCGTGGTTTAAGTTTTTTGTTATTCCCGCGGGAACTCCTTAATTTTCCGGGATATAAAGTAGCCTATGTCACTCTCCAGGTCCTCAACTATAACCATGCCAAAAATCACGTCAATCCGTTGCTCCGTTGCGGTGTGATTGAAGGACAAACCAACAAATCAACAAACAAACTGACTTTCGCATTAATAATATTAGTATGATTGTAATCAGAACGGCACAGGCCAATTTCACTAATTATTTAGGTATTACAAGAAATACAATGTAAGAATAAATACAATAATATTATTGAATAGGTACATTGAATAGGTAATATAGAATGGGCATCAGGAACCATCAGTGAAAGGTTCCTGGAATAAAAAATAATAATAGGAATGTACCTACCTCTCTTATGGGTGAAGTTTTAACAGTTGTGGATTTGAACAGTCAGGCATAACAATCTCAAACATTACAATTTACCAGCACAATGGCGTCGCACTATACCTAATCAGCTCACAACTTTGCACAATGAGACGCCAGCGATATCAAACCTGTCTGATTTAATCAGGCTAAATTGAAGCCGCAAACATTTTGTTTGCGTGTTGAGCGCTGCTGCCTTAACGTGGGAGTTCCCGGGTTCGATTACCGGCAGGGTCAATTTGGGAATTTATAATTTTTGAATTTTCTCTGGTCTAGTGGGAGGCTTCGGTCGTGGCTGACGTTCCGCCAAATGATTTAGCGTTTTTTCATAAGCTTGCAAGTTTTCTCGCAACATTTTCCCTTACGGTTTAAGCAAGTTATATTTAAGTTATTGCTTAAAACGCGCATATGGCTTTGCCGTGGTCGCATAAAAATAAGAATCAGTTCTGCTCAGAATAAAAAAAGCAAGAGTCATCTAGTGATTAATTGCTATTAAAATTTAGTAGGCGTATCCGACAACCATACCTACTAGAAATTGTGGAAACTGTTTCAGGGCGAAACCTAGCTTTTGCCCGTCACTTCGTCTGCGTGAAATGAGGTTCGTAAAAATCCCATACAAATTTTCATCCCCCTATTAAACCCTTCATTCTCCAGTCGTGTCGGATTTTCCGACCCATCGGGCTATGAGAGTAGAGGTACATAAAAGTGCATCTGTGTTTGCGCACACACTATAATATCACCCGCGCAGATTGCTAATCTCTCTGGAGATTGGCCGTCGTGGCCAAACCGGTGGTAGAGTCAAAACATGACGTAACACAAGAGTCACCTATATGTCCTACATGTTATAAATAAATTGAGTTTGAGTTCTTTCTACCTATCATAAATAGAGTTTCGATTGTAAGTCTTGTAACAAGTATTAATTAACAAGGTACCCATCGAGTTAAGATATAATGTTTCTTGTGGAATGAATTTACAGACTCCTGCACAGAGCTAGTCAGTCGCGAAGATAACTCGAAGCTCTGACGGAGGCTCAGTAAACAAGGTGGGGTAGCCATCGACGGAGACTCATTGTGCGAACTCACCAAGTGGATTATCGCGAGGCTCTATTGTCCCTGAGGTATTGGTTGTGATTGCGACGTTACAAATTGTTTTTGCCGCTTCTTGACTTGACTGTACAAAGAATAACTCCTGCTACTTGCCGTGCATTTCTAATGATAAATTGATTTATTTATTGCACGTACCTAGGACAACTTGTGCCACTTATGAAATGTCAAGAGTCAAGACCGATTTTTGAAGTGAAACTTCTATGGAATCGTTTGTAAATTCGATGAAACGAAACAGCGATACAAAAAAGGGACAAACAATTGCATGAGTAATAGGATTTAGCCTGCGAGAGAATGAGATAGAATACAAATTATATTTATCTCATTCTCTCGTAGGCTACTTTTCTGAAGTTTCACTTCTAGCGTTTGTGAATTGCACACACTTTTTAAGCTATTGCATAGCTTCTATCGCGGGCCTTGAGCGTGGAGACCGAATCCAGAAATTTCGTAACGAAAAAAACCTAACACTTTGGTTGCTATGACTAGGTACTTGTGTTGTTGACTTCAAGTTGTTGAAAATATGAAGGCGAAATATTTTTATGAAAAGATGATTTTGGTTGCTATGACTACTTGTGTTGTTGACTTCAAGTTGTTGAAATTATTTTGCCTTTATATTTTCAACAACTTGAAGTCAACAACACAAGTAGTCATAGCAACCAAAATCATCTTTTCATAAAAATATTTCGCCTTCATATTTTCAACAACTTGAAGTCAACAACACAAGTAGTCATAGCAAGTTGATAAAAATGCTATGCAATAGCTACCTATACCGCGGCAGTCTCCGAGTGCCACACGTCTTTTTTTTTAATTGCGGCAGTTACTATGCAATCTTGAGACCAACATAAGCCAATTTTAGGGCAAGAAAGATAGAAGTTTGTATAGTTCCTATCAAATCACACAGCTATATCTAGTACATTGGTTTGCAACATACTTATTAGTACAAAGTGCTTGCCGTACAAACAAAAATAAAATAGCAAATCCCACCAGAGTAGTGATTGCTATTAAAATTTATCAGGCGTGCTATATTTATTTGGTACTGCGGTACTACAGCTTGCTTACTTCGACCTGTGGGAACTGTTTGATTTTCTTATTTCTAGAACAAAAAGTATCAAGTCTATGTGCTTCCCCAGGGTGCAAGCTATCTATGAACCAAATTTAATCAAAGTTGCTTGAATGAAGGTGCTGTAAAAGGTTAATACCTACCATAACATACCTTAAGGTTAAAGGTTGTAGGCATGCAAACAGCCGAGACACTGTCGCGTTTATGGCATAATAACGAATTTTTCAAAACTAGTAGCCCGAGATTTTTAAATCAGGTACCTACCTACTTATTTGGACTATATTTTATGTAAGAAGTAAATATAAGAAATATAATCCTTTAAATACAATAATCATACTTAAAATAAATTAAAGAGAAACTGGTTGAAAAAAAAGAAGGTATTTACTAAGTGAAACCATAAACCTCTTAGGACTTTGTAACCACGTCTTTGTATGCATAATCGTCCTTGGAACTCGTATCAAAGCGTGGCGTTACGAGGAACTACAGTAGGTATAGGTATCCCTTACAACTTACCATAATCTCCTTAGAGATCTTGCATAATACCACATAGTACAGCTAAGCATAACAATACACAGATCTCTTAGGGCAGCCTTACAAGAAATTTATTTTCCGAGTATTTCAGAAGTAAATATTTAAACAAACACTATAAAAATACTATTGCACCTAGGTACCCAGAAGATAAGCACAATGCTAAAGTTTCCGCTCACGCCATTCTTCAAAGTTTGGAGGAAAAAAGACAATATTTTTGAATTCAATTCAAGGTTTACTGATAAGAGCACATACTATCAACAGTATGAAAGCTTTAAATAAACCTATACATATTAATTAATAATTTTTATTGTAAGCTCTACGCGCTTGTCAAAAAAATAATGCAATTGAACATAAAAAAAATATATAAAAGCTATTTTATATTTTTCAAACGATGGACTGAAATTGGACTTTTTAATAGAGAATGGAATAAAGTAGAAGTAAACCT
The DNA here is from genome assembly GCA_963932025.1 of Erebia epiphron. Classification (NCBI taxonomy): domain Eukaryota; kingdom Metazoa; phylum Arthropoda; class Insecta; order Lepidoptera; family Nymphalidae; genus Erebia; species Erebia epiphron. The sequence goes on along the minus strand of OZ009947.1, from coordinate 3,297,114 downwards.
TTCTACTTTATTCTAATACTTACCTACTAGGTATATCATATGAATAGACCGCCAGATTATTTCAAACTATACTTATTAAATGTAAGAAAATCCCATCAAAAACATAAATGTAAAATGAGAGCCAAAATCCAAAATTCTGATATGTATATAATTGCATTGGTTGTTGACTTCAGCGACAAAAGAAGTGAGATCTAAATGGGTGCCAAAGTTCAATGGTCAGTCCTGCAATTTATTTATAACAACATAAAATATTTTATAACAACTTAAAATATCATTTCTTCTTATAACTTAGGATAATATGTTGAAGACTAAGGCTTTGGCTTGGCTAGTTTCCATATACGAATTATTATTAAGTAGGTACCTAAAAGTACAGTTTCTACTAGCAAGCCAAATTTTCGGAAGAATAAAATAAGAACTTACAGCTTTACAACTTGCGAAGGCTATAATTCGTATATGAAAACTAGCCAAGCCAAAGCCTTAGTCTTCAACGTATTATCCTAAGTTATAAGAAGAAATGATATTTTAAGTTGTTATAAAATATTTTATGTTGAAATAAATTGCAGGACTGACCATTGAACTTTGGCACCCATTTAGATCTCACTTCTTTTGTCGCTGAAGTCAACAACCAATGCAATTATATACATATCAGAATTTTGGATTTTGGCTCTCATTTTACATTTATGTTTTTGATGGGATATCATTTCTTTTTGTACAGAAATTATTGAACACAATCTCAAACTCAAAACATATTTATTCAAAATAGGTACCTACAAAGTACACCTTCTGAACGTCATGCTTACAGAGCATAAGACGTGATGGTGATAACTAACTACGGTATCTTAAAACTAAAGCTACGAGGGTTCCAAACGTGCCCTGGTCTGAGAAGAGCCCGCAACAAACTCAACTGTGTTTGTTTTATTATCACCATCTCACAAATATTTGAAATTATATATACAATATAACAGTTACATAATCAGCCGCTGTAACAATTCATACCCATGCCTTGCTATCATTCAAATAATCCTTTACACTGTAATAGGACTTTTCTATTAGTTCATTGATTTATTCATCTTCATATTAAATAGGTAATCACTGTCGTTACATTATCAAGAAAGCTGCCGGTGCAACAATATCATTTCGATGGTGAGCCCACCCATGGTAACAACAGGTCTTAGCATCCTGTTTACACTCAGGTGACAATTTATGCACCTCAACGTAACGTACCCAAATTGCAAACAATGGTCATCCATGGAATATACGAAGTCGGCGAGATCGAATCCATATTATAGTATAGCAAAAGTTTTTAGTGAAACATTGAAAACAAGCACGGTAAACAGTCGATATCACTAAAACCACTATAAACAATGATTAAAAATCACAATGACTGACAACTTGAACTGACGACTTCAAATACGTTTCTTCTTCTTTTCTGTCAATGACGTTTCGTTGCACAAAATGCGTGAATACGAAGGTAAGGTTTTAATGCAACTATATTATTATTCATTATTATTTACATTAAAATAATAATTATGTGTCATTTTCAATAGTTAACAACACAAAATAACGAATTTAAACAAAGATCTGCAGTATGATTTATGTAATAGGAGTTTTTTTTTTACTTAACAACTCTTGTTTTATTTAGTTGTGCATGCACTATGCGTAGAATGTAATGCAAGTTGCCGCAGGAAGTGGACGAGGGAGTTACTACCACCGCTTAAAGCAGTATTATTTCAAAGTAACGGTTGAATGTCACGTACTTTGACGTCCTTAAAATAATGATTATAACACTACAACATGAACGTCAACAATATTAAACTAATACGGCTTTAAGCGATGGTAGTATGCCCCGTGTCAGAGTTTTGATCTATCCGTAGGTAGATCATAAAAATGACGATTTTTGGACGTTTATATCTAAATAACCATTTGAGGTGTGCTTATGAAATTTGGAGCACATACGTATCTCGCGGGTCTCAATATATGAGCCAATTTTGACATGTTTAAGTGTAATAGTTTTTGAGTTATGAGGGGGTCAAAAGTGGCTCCAAATGGTTCGTGTAATATTACACACGGTGCTGCCAGTTCTTTCTTTTTTGGACTTTGGCTGGACACGCTTCCGCGTGTCTTGATTAAACCTCTCTGTTGAGGTATGTAACTAAATTGAAAGATTACTGACCAACCGGCATTCCGTACAATAAATTCTCGTTGCTAATAGTCACAACTCACAGTGACCATGCTAACAAAAATCATAGAAATATTATACTTAAATGCGAAAGTGTGTTTGTTTGTCTGTTCTTCAATCACGCCGTAACGAAGGAATGGATCAATATGATTTTTTGCATGGGTATTGTGGAGGATCTGGAGACATAGGCTACTTTTCATCCCGGAAAATTAAGGAGTTCCCATGGGAATTGAAAAAACTTATTTCACGCGGACGAGGTCGCGTGCATCTTATATCATTCGCGTTGTTTTTGTAAGATCCCACAAACTTTCCCGGTGAAAGCGTCTCTAGTTTAATTGAAAAATAAAATAACATAAAAACAAAAACTAAACAGGCATAAAAATGAGTTCCAATTTTGCCACCTGGTCAGTATGTTGGTGGCACTGTACGCAAATAATCGCGTGAACCAGATTGATCATTAATCATTCTACACACACACCATTCGATGCGATAATAGGTAATACATAGTAATACTATTCAGATTAACAGCTGTTATTACGCGTAACAATCAAGCCATATCTGTTTCCCTCGCACACATGTGATTCGACGAAGAAAATCGCGTCTATCACTGTCACAATAAGTAAACCGTGATCGTACGATTTTAGCGGGACTTTCTTCTATTTTCGTCCCTCGAGACATTTACGAGTAGGTACCAGTATTGTAGCCAGTCGTGGCCGTGAGAAGCACCCGTTATTGCTTTGAACTTTTATTTTATTTCCTATGATATTTCCCGCGAAGAATACATAATATTAATGATAAATCACGGTACGCATGCGTGATAAAAACGTCAAATGAAAAAGTCTTTGTGAATAGACACACGTGTAAGCTTGTAGTAAAAATTATGTGGTGAAAATCGTTAAAAGAACCGGTCAAAATGGGTCAGGACGTAGGGTTGGACGCGATTTTAAAGGAATTAGGATATTTCGGAAAATACAATATAGTGAACTATGCCTTATTGCTATTTCCTGTTTATTTGGCGGGAATGTTTGGCTCGATCTTCGTGTTCGAAGCTTCGGATATAAATTACAGGTACGGAGAAATATTTTACTAAGTATGTTATTTATACTTATTAGGTACAATTATTTTATTTCGTAAAACTAATAAAATCATGTAAAAGATAAACTGTAGAAAAATAAATCCTTTTATTATGTGTAACATTGATGTAGAATTTTAGTACCTTATTAGGGTGGAGTACTTATGTTGTAAACCTAATATGATGTACAAAATAGTATTTATTGCTAATGTTATTATGTATGTATGTATTTGTAAAGGTAGAGTTTTCGAGGTTAGGAATTTCTTCAACACAACATTGTTCACTGCGCATGCGTAAACTTATATCGCGTGAGCTTTCTCGACATTTTTTTCATCAAGTAGAGTTGTTCTGTCATCTCTACGTCCGTATGATTTATAAATATACGAAAGTCTGTCGGGCTTTCTGTTACCTTATTCCAAAGAATTTTATATGAACTACTATCGACCTTATTCACTGACCCAACCTTATCCATTCTAATATTATTTAAAATGCGAAACTGTGTCTGTCTGCTACGTTTTTACGGCCCATTTGCTCAACTGATTTTGATTAAATTTGGTATTGTATCCCGGGGGAGGAGATAGGCTATTTATTTTATCCCGAAAAATTAAGGAGTTCCCGTGGGATATAAAAAACCCTAATCAACGCAGACGTAGTCGCGGGCATCATCATACTTAATATTATATATGCGAAAGTCATATTGTTTGTTGGTTTGTTGGTTTGTTGGTTTGTCCTTCAATCACGCCGCAACGGAGCAACGGATCGACGTGATTTTTGGCATGGATATAGTTGAGGACCTGGAGAGTGACATATATGACTTTTTATCCCGGAAAATTTAGGAGTTCCCGCGGGAATCAAAATAACTTAAACCACGCGGACGGAGTCGCGGGCATCATCGCTAGTCTAGTAATACAAAATTAAATTTAAAAAAAAATATATTAAAATAAATTTATAAAATTATGATAATTTTAATAATAGTAGGAAAATGAAATGAAAAAAAATGTTACACTTTGTAAATAATATAGTCAAATGTTACGTAAAAAGTGTTACACTGACTTGAGGGTTGCTGGATGCATTTTCAATATGCATGCATAGTAGACCTCCATAGCAACCACATAATATAACCCTCATAATAACCACATATAACACTCAGCTCCTCATATCAACGCTACTTTGTCTATTAAAGCTCAAAAGCAGACTGCAAATCTTGAAAGCACACCATCTAGTTCCCATTTGTAAATCCATACTTCCATATCCATATCCATATCCATACTTAATATTATAAATGCGAAAGTGTGTCTGTCTGTCCGTCTGTCTGTCTGTCTGTCTATACTATAATAAAAACTTACTATAATAAAACTTTATTTAGAAACATTAACCAAGGACTTAAAAACATATATGAACGATAACCCCGCAAAAGTTAAAAACTGCGTTGCAGTGATTATCGCCCTCCACAAACATTGTACAGTGTTTCATGTTAGATTTAAGACAGTGGTTACAAAATCTAAAGTAAATTAATAATATTAAGTTTCACATATTCACAAATATATTTTTTTTTTTTTGTAATAAGTAACGAATAAAAATAAAGAAATAAAGATTTAGAGACAAAAATTTTGAGATTTACTTATAAATTATTAAAATCTACTTAATTGTTTGCTAATACAAGAACAGACAAGTGGGAATAGCTGTGTTAGCTCAAGGGATGTATTTTAAAATATTACGTGAGTGTTTTATGGTGTGTCCATGTGCATGTATGTGAGTGTGTGTAGATGTGTGTCTGAATTTAGTATGTGTGCGTATGTAAGTGTGATTTTACGAGTGAGTGTTATGTGAGTATAATTTATTTAAAATACCAAGACCTTACAAGTTGCTCTGATTCATCATATGAAAGAGTTAAAAGCCATTCAGTACATTTCTTTTTGCATTTCACTGAAGTCAAGGGATAAATGTGTTGAATTTTATTTATTTGATTGTACAGTGAACAACTTAAGTGATAATAATGACGACTCGCAATAGCAGTCCGGCGAGGTTTATAATTGCATACCTTATAAGATCTTCGCTTTGAGTTGCATTCATCAGGATTGTAAGATAGTTCAGAGTGTTTGCGTAGGATTGTTTGTAGTATAAAAAGTTTTCGTACTGTGAGTACCTGGCAATTCGCGTACAATTCAGCAGTAGGGAAAAGAATAGGCTTTTTGAGCATAACCTTTAGCACTGCCCTTTGGGCCCGCTCGACCTTAATCATAAGCGTTTTTGGAGATCCACCCCATGCGGTAATGCAGTAAGTTAAGACTGACTGGGCAAGGGCATAATAAACAGACTTTAGGCATTGAGGGTCAGCTACATTCCTTATGTTTTTAAATATAAACATTAGCTTTCTAGTACGTGAAGAAACAGAATCAATATGCTCTTTCCAAGACAAGAAGCTATCTACCAAGAGACCTAGATATTTGATACAGGAGGTGCGCTCAAGGGCTGCACAAGTGCAAGTAAAGTTGGAATCATCGCATTCATGGACCCGAACAGAGAAGGAGGCTGGAGCTTGTGTAGCTCTGGTTGGGGTAAAAGTTATATACTTAGTTTTTTCCAAATTAAGGGTTAGAAGATTCCAATTTAGCCACTTCGTGACAGCTTTGATGGCAAATTCAGAGTGATCGCAAACTTCCTTCCAGTTATTGCCGCTAACAATTAATGCTGTGTCATCAGCATATGCAATGAGTTTGCAATTTGGAAGGCGTAGCGCACACAAATCATTAATATAGATTAAAAATAGGGTAGGTCCAAGGACGCTACCTTGAGGAACACCAAAATGTATAAATTCTGAATTGCTGGTGAAATTTTCTATTACAACAGATTGTGTGCGTTCCGACAAGTAACTTTTAAAAATTTCAAGTGCTACTCCTCTTATACCAATACATTCAAGCTTATATAGTAGCTTAGGGACAGAGACAGTGTCAAAGGCTTTAGACAGGTCTAGAAAAATGCCTACCGTTTTTAGTTTATTATCAAAATTTTTAACTATACTATTAGTAAGTGTCAGAACGGCATCCTCCGTAGATTTGCCCGCTCTGAACCCGAACTGATTTTGGGAGAGAATATTGTTTTCTTTCAGGTAATTAACTAATCTTTTGTTGAGAATTTTTTCAAATATCTTGGATAAAGTAGTGAGGACTGATATAGGTCTATAGTTATTGACACTGTCTCTGTCTCCACTTTTAAAGATCGGATGCACTAGCGCCTTCTTAAAGGCTCGAGGAAAAACACCGTGAGCCAAACAAAGATTAAAAATAAAGGTTAGTATAGGTACTAGTGTATGAACGGCAGCTTTAACAATAGAAGCAGGAATGCCATCCCAGCCGACGGCGCATTTACCCTTAAGATTATTTATAATGCATTCTACTTCACTGTCGTCTACGCTAAGCAAAGCCATTGAATTTAATTGAGAAGGCATGGGTGGGCAATACTTATTTATTTCATCAGTTGGTGGTAGATTTATCTTATCGGCAAGACTTTTCCCTACGTTAGCAAAAAATTTGTTCACTGCATTCACTGATTCTGTTGGCTTGCCACACATTTTCAGTAAGTCAGGAGACTTAGACTTCTCAGCTTTGATATTTGCGATTCTCTTGACAAGTTTCCACGTTTTGGCAGGATTTTTAGAAGCAATTTGAAACTCTTTACGCTCATGATCACGTTTCAATTTTTTTAGTAGGTTATTGCAAAAATTACGATAGCGGGTGAAAATCGTCTTTAAAGTTAAATTATTAGGGTTTTTTTTGAATTTACGGTATAACTTGTCGCGATGGCGAATACATCTCAGAAGACCAGGAGTTATCCACGGTTTTATGATTCTTTTCCTGTTTGGGATGGTATTGGTGTGGGAATTATTTTTTATGGTATCAGAAATTAATGTAACAAGGATATCCGTAGCAGAATCAGGATCGCGGGATGCCAAAATAGAGGAATAATCTGTCTGCTCCAGATGGGTGACTATAGCTTTAATGTCTATTCGACGAGCTGTACAGTTGGCTGATTGCGTTCTAACTTTAGTATCACAGAAAAATAAAACAGGAGCATGATCAGTAACATCAGCGTCAAGGACTAACGTAGTAACACTATTTGGGGATTTAAATATAACATGGTCCAGGCAGTTGTTTATTCTGGTGGGGAGAAGATGACCTGGGAGCATACCGTGTGATGCAAGCAAGTTTAGGTAAGTGTCTGCATTTGGATCATTACTGCCTGGAAGTATATTTATGTTAATGTCACCAACCATGATTATATTTTTGTAAGTGTCGAGACGGTTAAGAGCTATGTCAATGCTGTTAAGAAAAATGTTAATATTTTTATATGAAGGTGATCTGTACAAGGCCAGGACAACAACATCTTCGGAAAACTGTAGAACTAAACTATTCGCTTCATCAATTTTTATGGAATCCAGAGTGCATTTAAGTTGGGATCTAACATAGACAACAACACCTTCGTTTTGATTAGAGTATGCAGACGCGAACGACTGAAAACCTTCTAAGGATGGAATCAGGGGGCATTTACTTAGCCAACATTCCGAGAGAACAACAATGTCCAATTGATGACCAAACCGCTGTAGCAAAACCAATAGGCCACTAAAATTGCAGTTTATACTACGGATATTTACGTGAAGAAGTTTTAAAGACACAGTATCTTTTTTTATGTACTTACTAGTTTCTTCTGGTAAACAGATGTGTGAATTTGATAGAGACAAATGCTCTAGTTCCTTGTTTATAATTAAGATGTCATCCATATTCCGAAGTATAAGAATTAAACAAGTGAACGTAATCAAAGTGGGTACGGTAATATCGTGAACAAGGTGTGCGCTTAATATTCGAAGCAATTAAAATGTAGTGAAAATCATAAAAAGTGTAGGTATTTGTGGTAAAGTCGCGTAAATCATAGCTCCTGCAAAGTCTACGGTCTTTGTGTGAAAAATGTGTCGTGTGACTGTGAGTGTGTGGCGAGAAGTGATAACATAGAATATCCGTTTGAGTCGAGTCTGTGTCTTTGTTTTTAATTAGCAAAATTACTTCAGAGATACTAATATATAATAGTAAACTATAAATAATAACAAAAATCATGCACAGAGATCTTATTGCATTGAACATGGGAGAGAAAGCATTTTCACTGCCGAGCACCGTGGGTAGTCATTTCTGGCCTTTGAGTTTTTCCAGGTCAGATTCGGAATCTATTCGAATAAGTGAGTTCCCTTCTGTTTTCCTTAAAAATATCTTTCCATGAGAAAGCCAGCAAAACTTATAGTTATTTGTTTTAGCAAAGTCTCTGGACAGAAAATAAATTCGTTTCATTTTTGAAGTGAGATTTTCAGAAATAAAAACTGGCCTCGAGGGTCCTGAGATTTTCAGGTGTTCAGTAGTTAATTTGTTTGCTCCATTGTTATATTTATTAAATTTGCGGTACGAGGCGATTATGTTTTCTTTTAAAATATTACTAGTGAAATCCACAATAATTGTTTTATTAGCCGAGTCCTTGGTTTTAATGCGGTAAACATCCTTAATATCTTGGGTCTGTATTGATGTTTTGAGCACGTTACCCACCGTCACAACAGCTTTTACCAGGTCGTCTTTGGTTTCCGATTTTGATGTAGGAATATTCCTGATTTCCAAGCAAGACGATCTAGCGCCTCGCTCCAGGTTTTCCAGGCGCTCTTCCAGGGATTTAATATATTTGGCATCATTGCCCCGGTCCGATTCTAATTTGTCGAATCTAGTAATCAAATCATCGTATTTATGTGATAAAAACTCGACCGAAGTGCGGATGTCATCAACAGCTGTACATAATTTATCCAACTTTTTTTCTTGGTGGTTTTTAAATTCATCGAACATGTGTTTTATTTCCTGCATAAAACCTTTTAACCTGTCGTCATCCTCAGACTCGGAGCGTTTCCTTTTGCTCAGACGAAAGGTGTGCATTGGGAAATCACAGTTGCTGCGCTCCGTTTCAATGTTTTCAGCGCTTAGGTCTGGTTCAGACGCGCAACGGGGCTGAGTTCTCGGTGTATTAGACGACACGGACGTCGGAGTATGCGGCGGCGTACGATACATAGTCGGCTAGACGCAGCGAAAATAGAAGTGACAAACACAATTATTACAAGTCGTACCTTATCGGTCTTCAGTACGCGCAAGGCGTAGCGTATGCGCATGTAGTTATGCGGCAAATACAATCGCACTCACACAAGCTCACTGAATGTCCGGCACTTGTTAACTTTTATGCGAGCCTAGTACTCGAACGAAATTAATTTGGATTATTTTATTTTAAAATGCATTTAATTAATTTTGAAATAAAATTTTGTAACACATTACACACGTCTGTTCTCAATGAAATCCAAGGGGGAAGGGGTCTGTCTGTCTGCTACGCTTTCACGGCCCAACTACTCAACCGATTTTGATGAAATTTGGTACAGAGATAGGGTACATCCCGGGGAAGGACATAGGCTACAAATTGAAGAGTTCCCGCGGGAATCAAAAAAATGTATCTGTTCAACCGATTTTGATGAAATTTGGTACAGGGAGAGGTTGTACCCCGGGGTAGGACATAGTTTGCTTTAAATTATCCCGGAAAATTGAAGAGTTCCCGCGGGAATAAAAAAAAAACAATCCACGCGGACGAAGTAGCGGGCATCATCTAGTTTGTAATAATATAACAAACAGGCATATTGCAACAGTGATATTGCCACACTGTGCATCTATTAGCATATTATAATCTATTAGCTTATAACTGATCCTTGGATTTCACTTGTCATCCCGCAGTTTAATACCTAATATAACGTCATCCATCCAACCATGGTATAACCGATAATAATGTAGGAACTAGAACTTAGAAGTTTAATTCGCTGTTATCTGCCACAGGAACTGATACTCATAACGACGAGTTGACGACCTCCGTGGCGCAGTGTGTAGCGCTGTTGTCTTAACGTGCGGAGGTCCCGGGTTCGATCCCCGGCAGGGTCAACTTAGGAATTTATAATTTCTGAATTTTCCCTGGTCTGGCCTGGTGGGAGGCTTCAGCCGTGGCTAGTTACCACCCTACCGGCAATGACGTGCCGCCAAGCGATTTAGCGTTCCGGTACGATGCCGTGTAGAAACCGAATAGGGGTATGGTAGCCCGCTACCATCTAAGACTGCATCATCACTTACAACCAGGTGAGATCGCAGTCAAGGGCTAACTTGTAGTGGATAAAAAAATAAAATACTAAAGTAACTAGTAAGTAGTGTGGCGGATTAAAGCGAATAAGTCACTTTTGACAATTCAAGACTCTACCACCGGTTCGGAAAGGTCATTCTTCTAAGTAGAGCCGGCAAGAAACTCAGCAGTTGCTCTTTTCATATTTTCATATTTATTGCATACTAGCTGATGCCCGCGACTTCGTCCGCGTGGTTTAAGTTTTTTGTTATTCCCGCGGGAACTACTTAATTTTCCGGGATAAAAAGTAGCCTATGTCACTCTCCAGGTCCTCAACTATACCCATGCCAAAAATCACGTCGATCTGTTGCGCCGTTGAAGCGTGATTGAAGGACAAACCAACAAACCAACAAACCAACAAACCAACAAACAAAGTGACTTTCGCATTTATAATGTAAGTATGAAGTATGATTTCACTGTCGAGTAAAATATAACTTTGATACACTACGCTCAAAATGAAAGCCTAATTTCTGATATTAGGTAAATGAGATTTCCCAGTATCATGGTACACAATCTCAGAATTGTATGGCAGATGACATTCAAGGCTGGGTTGAATGCAAATGTATGTAAATAGATGCATCGGGCGTCGCAAATGTGCCATTTGATACTGGGATGTGTCTACGAAGTCTCCTTGCAAGATTTCATCTTTTGTTATGCATACAGCTTCATTTTCTAAGGATATAAACACTAGAATGATGCTCGGAACTTTGGATTATGGCTTTTAATTCCCGTGGGAACTCTTTGATTTCCCGGAATAAAAAGAAGCCTATGTCCTTTTCCGAGCTGCAACCCACCAAATTCCATTCCAAAGTTTTTCCAAATTCCGTCAAAATCGGTTAAAAACATACAGACAGACACACTTTCACATCCATACTTCCATACATACATAGTAGGTATATACTTCCATTCCATGTAGTGAATTTAAAAAAAACGGCCACACGGACTCGCACACAAAGGGTTCCGTACCACCGTACAAGATTTTTAAAACTATATACTTTTTAAATACTTACTTTCGTAAAAGAAACAAGAGAGGCTCTCAAAAATCTTGTTTCTTGTAGGTATATCCTTTGTTTTATTTTTATAATTTGTTGTTACATAGAAAATTTCAACTATCTACCCGACTAACTAGATACAGCCCGTTGACAGACAGACCAACGGACTAAGGGTGGCTTTAAAGGGCCTCCTCAAAGGGTGAAAACAACGTCGAACGCCTTAGTAGTCGTCGCGTCGGGTCGGAAGTCGTTTTTACATAGTCATCATCATCATCATCACTACAGCCTATTAACGTCCCACTGCTGGGCACAGGCCTCCACTCTCATAGGAGAGCGGGAATTAGAGCTTAGACCCACCACGCTGCTCCAATGCGGTTTGGCGGGCTTTAACGACTATTATCATGTTAGTGATAATAACCGGGACCGACGGCTTAACGTGCTCTCCGAGGCACGGGGGTGAAACACCGCCAACTTCCAACTCCGGGCTGGCACTGAGAATTTCTTAATTGAAAAACCCAATTCCTAATTTTTATGCCCGACCGGGAATCGAACCCAGGACCTCGTGATCCGCAGTCGACTATGCTAACCACTAGACCAACGAGGCAGTCACAGTTTACATAGTACATAAAAAACTTTTTCTGACCGGCTCAAACCTGTTCCGCGTCGATAGATTTGGGGAGACCCGAAGTAATAGGGTCCCGTTGGCACACTTTGGACACGGAACCCTAAAAAACGCGTTAATGTGACCAAGTGATCATCAAAGAAACAAAAACGCAGGCACTTAAACGTTCGATTAAAATTTGACTCCTGTAATAAAAGCCTCATTATAATTAAGTCGTTTCACGCCTCCCGCCACCATCGCCATAGTCACTGGGCACATTATTTGACGTAATTCGGCGTTATTAACGCTCAACCCAGAAATCCTCCAATTAACAGGGATTACATACATTCGTACGCGTTACCGATTACATAATACTGAATATCGCCGAATGAAAACGGGGAAATTGCGCATTGAAACCGGCGTTTTATTTTCATTTTATTAATTTGATTGTTCACTTTATTTTTTGAGTATTGGAAGTGAACCTATATAAGCTGAAAATAAGCAATTGACTGGCACATTTAAAATTATCTTTTTAAGCTATTGCATAGCTTCTATCGCGGGCCTTGAGCGGGGAGACCGAATCCAGAAATTCCGTAACGAAAAAAATATTACAATTTGTCAATACGAAGGTAAATTTCGCCACCATCTACAAGGTTAAAGTAGCTCAGGTGGGAAATGGGCGGTCACGATACCAGAAGACCCCGGTTCGAATCCAGATGTCTCCAGTCCGATTTTTTTTTTCGGTTATTATTATTTTTCGATTATTATTATTTTTATTTTTATTAAATTTTAATTTAATTTAATTGATTTACCAAAAAAAATTTAAGTGTTAATAAATTTAACCGTTTTAACCCGTTTTTAAATCATTATTTTTATCGTTTTATCGTTTCATCGTTTTTAAATACATTTTAAACGTACCTACTTCAATCGCATCGTCATGGCCGACAAGCAACCGCTCGACCAGAGGCCGCCGAAACAGGGAAGAGGACGAACAGGGATTCCGCGCGCAGTGGTACGCTGGAATATAATGGACCAATCCATTACCCCGTTCCCTGCCGCCGAGTTCGTCAGTCGTCCTCCGACCACTACTACTACCGCCGCCACCACCTCGCCGATAGAATCGGAAACAAGCGAAGACAGCGACGACGATACGCCTGCCATCGTAGCCCGCGCAGTTGTACCTACGCCTGGCTTCGAATTGGCCAAGCGCGCACGTCCGAGCTCCTCCTCCTCAGGCTCGTCCGGAAATCAGGAGGACAAGCGGGTTAAGCTTAGCTTAGCCCTACCCGCACCGCCCCCTGACTACCAGGACTACAGGCTATGCAAATTGCAATAGCTTTACCGCGGCAGTCTCCGAGTGCCACACGTCTTTTTTTCGTAAACATGCGCTTCGCACACTTGCGATTCGCTCAACTATTCAAAAGCACTTGTCAAAGTCAACTTGAATAAAAAAGATTTGAATTTTATATTTTTAAATTTTGATATCCTAGAAGCATAATCGATATAGGTACCTAGTCAGTGTTGAGAGCTTTTGTCTTAACGTGGGAGGCCCCGGGTTCGGTCCCGGCAGGGTCAATTTTTGAATTTATATTTTCTAAATTTTCCCTGCTCTGGCCTGGTGGGAGGCCCGTGGCTAGTTACCACCCTACCGGCAAAGACGAACCGCCAAGCGTTTTAGCGTTCCGGCACAGAATAGGTAATAGTAGTAAGTTCCGGTAAGATGCCGTGTAGAAACCGACTAGGGGTATAACTGCCATACCCCTAACAGGTTAGCCCGTTACCATCTTAGACTGCATCGGCACTTACCATCAGGTGAGATCTTAGTCAAGGGCTAACTTGTAGTGGAATAGAAAAACAAGCTCAATATATATCCTTTTCCACGATGCTATCTTAGACAGAATAGAGACTAAGCGTACCTATAACCATCAGCTAGCCATACTAATATTATAAATGCGAAAGTGTGTCTGTCTGTCTGACTGCTACGCTATCACGGCCCAACTACTCAACCGATTTAGATGAAATTTGATACAAGAGATAGGTTACATCCCGGGGAAGGACATAGCCTACTTTTTATTCCGGAAAATTGAAGAGTTCCCGCGAGAATCAAAAAACCTTAATCCACGCGGACGAAGTCGCGGGCATCATCTAGTAGACTATATCCATTCAACAAACCCCACATAACTGACTGAAACGTAGGTATATGTTCCAACCCCTGACACGTATAAATGTGTTCATCCCGATATAATAGACGGGCCTCCACAAAGCCCTTTAGCGTGAATCTGTCTGCAAGCCTAATAGGAAGGCATCCTCCTAACGTAATCCTCGCACGGGTAGGTACGTGTCTAATGATTTACCTTCGTCAATTTGATAAATAGTACCCAAGACGATATTAGCGACTTTGTAATGGCAGTTTTTTTAACTACTATTGGACTGTTTTTCAGCTTTTTAATGTACAGGCACGAAATGTGCGGCGACGGGGCGACGGCGGCAGCGGGGCGATGCGATTAGTCGGAGAGCTGGCGACGAATTTCGCCGCAATTTTGTCGTACTCATTTGAAAACTTTGTTCACGTTTAAACCCGCAAAATTTGTCTGGCGATTTGCAGGTATTATTGAAATTACTCAATAAATACGTGATTGAAATTTCAGATTGCCAAAAGTATATTTATTGGGAATCTATATCAAAGTCCTGACTGACTGACTGACTGACTTATATATCAACGCACAGCCTAAGCCGCTGGTCCTAGAGACATGAAATTTGGAGGGTGTGTTTGTATGAAATTTGTATGAAAGTCCTTCATTTCTCAAGATATTTTTCAAGTTACATCAACGAAACATAATATTTTGGCTTTTAGTTTAAATTAAAGAAGTACGTTTTTCACAGTTATTCAAAACTAGCTGATACCCGCGACTTCATCCGCGTGGATTGAGGAGTTTTAGTTCCCGCGGGAACTCTTTAATTTTCCGGGATAAAAAGTACCCTATTATTTAATCCGGACTTCTAACTTTACGTCTGCAAAATTTCAAAGCAATCGGTTCAGTAGTTACGGCGTGAAAGCGGAACAAACATACAAACAAACTCACTTTCCCATTTATAATATTAAGTAAGGATTCCCCCCTAAGAGGGTGAAATAGGGGGTGATATGTTGTATGAAAGTCCGTCATTTCTCAAGTTACATCCATGAAAATAGGTATTTGAGCTACCGCTTTAAAATAAAGAGACACGTTTGTCACAGTTTTTCAAAATTCCACCCCCAAAGGGGTAAAATAGGGGTTGAAAGTTTGTGTGAAAGTCCTTCATTTTTCAAGTTATGGCCATGAAAGTTGGAATACCCAAATATTCTGGTTTAAAATAAAGAAATACGTGTTTTACAGTTTTTGAAAATTGTATCCCCAAGGACGTTAAATAGAGAGTTTATCCTTTAGTCACGCCACAAAGAGCAACGGATCGACGTGAGTTTTGCATGGGTATAGTTGACGACCTGGAGAGTGACATAGGCTACTTTTTGTCCCGGATAATTAAGGAGTTGCCGCAGGATTAAAAACTTAAACCACGCAGACGAAGTCGCGGGCATCAGCTAGTTTTAATATAATATATTATTTGAAGAGAAATAACCGCAAACGCTCTACCAGACTGTTAAGACTGGATTCGCCAGTTGACGAAATTATATTTTATCACAATTTCAGTTTACCTAAAGGGCCTTCCCGAAATCCGTCGCTAGCTCTCGTACCCGGTACCACATCGCCCCGCTGTAGCAGTCGTCGCTCGGCCGTCGTGTTTGACGCCTAGGGTTTCGTAGTCAACAAACGTATTTTTTTTAAACAAGAACCCCTTATAGTTTCACTCAGAGAATCTTAGTACTAAAAAGCTGTAACTTGGAATGGGTATACATATTAATCACTCCGATAAAGTGGTAAAATAAAATTAGAAAAAAAAATACCTCTGCTACCCCTTTGCTACCCTTACTTATACTACTTGTATGTTAATCGTTTTTCTTTTAACCTCGTTACATAAACTATGAATTTTGTCACATGCCTAAAAACAACCGTTTAGCTGGTAGAGGGAGGGGGACACTGGACTTACAAAAAGTATAACAGATTTGGGGTGTCTGCTACCTACCCCAGCTGAAATTTTATTTTGTGAGAAAGGTAACAACTAGCTTACTCCAACGTCCCTTGCCGGTTGCGAATGCCTAGTGTAGAATAATAAACGGATTCCTGAATCGAAAAATAGTTTTCCCTTACCCACAATATATTTGAACCAAACCGAACTATGCGATAGGCTAGGAAAAAAAACATTTCCATTTGACCATAGCGAAACTAATAACTTATTGAGCTTCGAACAAATATTGAGTAAAAAGAGTGCCTAGATTTTGCATCGGCCACATTTTTTTTATTTTATATAGTTATTCTTAGTAAAACCACAGAATATACCTAATATTATTACTTATGTGAAACTCATGCTAGAATAGGTGCATTATAATAATACCAATAATAAAATTGTAATATTCCTATCTTTATTTCAATAGCTGTTTCATGTATTGGAAAACCAAAAAGATATCGTGCGTAAGCAAAGGTACTAATTATTTGTTTTTTCTAATAAAGATGTAACTACCCATAATATTTCCAGTATAATTTAGCGAATTCCCAGAACGGATAATATTAATAAAGAATAGAAATATCCTTCGAAGTTCTTCTGCAAACAACTGACAAGAACTTCTAACTCTTCGTATGTTTACATTTTGATGAATACAATATGAAATTTACAACCTAAAAAGTTACAGTATGCCATCAGCCATACAATAAACAAAACTTTAGATTAATTTCTTGGGGCATCGGAGTAGCAATATGATGCCTCAACCCGCAACACAAAAATAAAGCGCCATATTGAGAACCTCCTCCTCTTTGGAAGTCGGTTAAAAAGATACATCCAGCAAAATCACACGCACAAAAATTCAATGTCGCTACGGTTCAGTCCATATCTAGAAAAGTATTCCCAACACAAAAATTTCACGCCATGTTAGCTAGAAAATATTACATCGCGAAGTAATCAAAGAAAAGGAAAGTCACGAGTATGTTGAATTATGAATCATATCATATACTTACTAATATTATAAAAGCGTCCAAGTGTGTTTGTTTCACGCCGCAACAGAGCAACGGATCGACGTGATTTTGGCACGGGCATATTTAAGGACCTGGAGGCATAGTTAGTAGACTTAAGCTACTTTTTATTATTAAGGAAAATCTACGAGTTCCCGTGGGAATGAAAAAAGCTTAAACCACGCGGAAGAAGTCGCAGGCATCAGCTAGTTCACTATATTACTACCACTTATCCCTTGCAATTTACATGAACGCATGAACAAAGGTAGCTGTCAAAGAGGAGTGGAGGTACGCATCAGCGTGCCACGGCCAAGTGTCATTGTCACTCCATGACCACTCTGCCAAGTGCGTACTAAGAAAAACTAGTATCACTTCCAAAAATGCGGCTTAGACACCAGAATAATTGATCATTTGATCAACTTCGCCAGCAGAAGGCCGGAATTGCAGCAGCCAGTGGTCTACGCATAGCGTGGCAGAGTGTAATCCAACAAAGATTCCAAAGTTTCCGTAGTTCCATTCACTCGAGAGTAGCAATTATAGCTGAACAAAGGAGCTTCTCGGCCGAACTAATTGTACTTGCTGTGACCAGTAGTTAAAGCAGCACAATCTGTTTCACATTTCTACTTATACACGTTGTCTTTGTAACGAAATAGTTAATGTATTTACCAAAGATATGTAAGCGACAATCCAGAAGTATGTATAAATAAAACACTTTTAATATATTGCAGAGGTTCCACGAGAAATGTTGGCCAATCTTAAAGACAACATTTATTTGATCCGACCACGATTGCTATCGATAAGATCTAAATCAAATTGCGATCTAAACACAAAGTATTCAATAATCGCTGAGTCTGCCGGCAGGAGACTGAACTACCATCGTCAAAACACTCGTATAGATACCAAACATTTTCAACATGGCGTCCCTAATGACATGAAACTAGTCAAATTTATAGTCATTATACCTGCTGTTTCATGAGATATAATGACAAATAGTAATAATGCTAACAGATATTAATAAAATTAATCATACCGACGCACGACGTCGAGAATATTCGAGCGTCGAACCTTTGCACCACTGGAACTGGTCCACCATTATGATAAAGTCCATGTCACGAAAGAAGTCCTCTAGAGGCAGCAATGTCATCGCAATGATTTTATGCAATGAATATATGTAATATTTTAGTTCCACTAATTGCCTTGATTTGTTTCAGCTCTTTTTAACCCCCGACGCAAAAAGAGAGGGGTGTTATAAGTTTAACGTGTCTCTCTGTGTATCTGTGTATCTGTGTATCTGTGTATCTGTGTATCTGTCTGTGTTATCGTAGCTTCCAAACGGATGAACCGATTTTCGTCAAGTATTTTTTGTGTTATAGATAATTTTATCCCGAATGTTCTTAGCCATGTTTCATGAAAATCTGTTCATCCGTCTGAAGGTCATCAGCTTTTTTCTAGTCGGGGGTTTTTAAAATTTGTAATTTATACTTGTTTTGGACTGCTTTTAAAAAACGAGATGTTCATAATCTTTTTTCAAACTACCCTCGATTCCCCGCCCGTGCACTTTCGGCTATCAAACAGTAGCTGATCAAGTCACGTAAAAAAGATTGTCATTTTCTAGCCGGGTACAGATTTACGAAATGTAAACGACTCGAAGTCGTATCGCAATGCATCTCGTCGTTCTCGTCGCTCGCCTAGGAAAACGGTTACGGCTAGATCGGTTCTACGACAGGCATGACCTGCCCACTGCCACATCAGCTGTTGTTTGTCAGAGATCCTAATACGTATCAAAAACGAATATTAAAATGTATGAAAAAGCCTAAATCAATTTAAACCTACAAAAGTAAAATAGAAAGAAGTTCCTATCATAGATGTAATTGATTCCCAGCTTAAGATTTCTAACGGAGTTTCAAGTTGACAAAGGTTTCAAAGTTCCGTAGTTCCGTTCTAGTGAGAACAGCAATTATTGCAGCGCTAAAGGACTTATTGTCCGGGCTTTATTGTTCCGACAAAGTCCACTGCCAGTATTGATGTAGAATTTTAGTACCTATACTGCCAGTGATAAAGTAATTCGCTTTCCATCTGATTCTTTATAAGTTAATTGACGACTGTAATAACCTTTCAAAGAATAGCTGTTAAGTATCGACTCTCGCAATTCTAGTACTCATATATAATGTATATTATATGTATGTATATTAGTACTTTATTTTGTATGTACGTTATTAATTGTGTATTCCCTGTATATATTATATGTAAGTATATTTTTATGATATTTATCATAAGTCTTAATAAAAAGTTTTATATTTTCTTGTTTATATGTACCTACTCAGCTTTATCTATTTTTCACCATTCTTACATTCTAGGGCTGCTGGAAGAAATCTCTTCAAGAGATAATTTGTCCTTGTACATGTCCTTTAAATTTTTATGTTTAGTTTTTAAGTTTGGTACTAAATATATAAATAAATAAAAAAAAAATATTCTCTACTAAGTATCTATACTAATACTATTAATGCGAAAGTTTGGATGGATGGATAGATGGATGTTTGTTACTCAATCACGCCAGAACTTGAATGAGACAAACGTCAGAACAACTGAACGGATCTGATTGTTTGGCACAGAGATAGATTATTATAGTCTGGAATAACACATGGGCTACTTTTTATCCCGTATAATTGAATTAAATTAAAGAGTTCCCGCAGGAACGAAAAGCCTCAATCCACGCAGACGAAGTAGTTGGCATCCAGTAGTTACATCCATAGAAACATGTAAAAGCAAGCTTTTCTCCAGCCTTTAGACTCTGGACACCTGCATCGAAGTCGGCGAGCCCAAACACGATGGAGTCCTGTTGAGTTTTTTTTTTTCAAAAGAGTAACCACCGTGTTTCTTGCTGGTTCTTCTCGGTAGGAACGGCTTTCCGAACCAGTGGTAGATTCATTTGACTATTCATAAACATTTATAAAAAGTCTAATTGTGTAAAAATTATATGAATTTTTAATTTTTAATTTTAAGAAGTTTTCCTATGGCTACCTCCCAGCTCCATCATGAGATCACGTTGTGTTCTAAATTTCAGCTCAATCGGTTCGGGAGAACTGCTCTAAAATTTTTGACTCGTACAATCATGGAAAATTGAATAAAAGCTCGTAAAAAAATACGCCTCCGTAACAAATATCACATCTACTTAGCACACGTTTTGAATATTATATTCGGTTTAAACTTTTTAAAATATTAATTGACTAGCTGATGCCCGCGACTTTGTCCGCGTGGTATAAGTTTTACTGATTCCCACGGGAGCTCCTTAATTTTCCGGGATAAAAAGTAGCCTATGTCACTCTCCAGGTCCTCAACTATGCCCACGCAAAAAATCACGTCGATCGAATCGACACCGTTGCTCCGTTGCAGCGTGATTGAAGGACAAACCAACAAACCAACAAACAAACTGACTTTCGCATTTATAATATTAGTATGATGACTTTTTCTGATAAACAATTCCACAAACCACCAACTTCTCTGGGAGAGTTTGGAACTAGACAGTAAAAACCGTCACCGATTACCAACTTTTTCGTTAAAACTCCATAAAATCCCGGTACCTATTCAGACTCACAAAATAAACTAAAATATTATACCCCACATTTCAATTACTGCGCTCGGATAAAGACGTGGTCGAACAAAATGCGTGACGGGAACGTGTTCCACGTGTCTCCTAGAAGCAAGATGTTCATGGGCGGCGGTAATCACTTACCATCAGGTGACCCGCCTGCTCGTTTGCTCGCTATACATATTTAAAAAAATTAGCAAGAACCTCAACTAGTAGTGATCTTTTTTTATTTCATTTGTGCCGTCTTACTTATTACAGTTCGCATAATCTAGGGAACCGAATTTATTAGCATTTGCATACGTAGAAGATGTGATGCCTACTCACTCTTGATTTAAAGGTAACTGGTGATTATATTTCGTAAATCTGGAGGGGAAAAGAGCCGAAAGGGCATTTCAGCTCAGATAAATATCCGCCCAACTGTGATCGAAATAAATGGTTTACGATTTGTCCCCTTATGATTCAGGCCCTTTTTCGGAAAAGCTTCATCAATAATTATAACAATCTCATTTGTTGTTATTGGCTGAATTTATGCCCCACTGGTGCCGTCGCGCGTCTTACATGTCCTAGCCTTAGCGTTCTGAAAAAATTTCAATCGGGCATTCAATTCCGACCGGATCTTATCCGAGTATCGAATTACAATTGGATGGCCGATGGATGTCTCTGAACCGTTTTACATACGTACCTACATATTCGTTTTGGCGGGCTGAAATTTAAAGCCTCAAGCACACGAGTTTATTGACCGATTCCTATCGCAATTTGACATATGGATAGGTATCCAAAATTAAAATTATTCATATACTAGCTGATGCCCGCGACTTCGTACGCGTGGATCGAGGTTTTGTGGTTCCCGCAGGAACTCTTTAATTTTCCGGGATAACAAGTAGCCTATGTGCTATTCCAGAGTTCCAGACTATAATTTATCTCTGTGCCAAATTTCAACCAGATCCGTTCAGCCGTTGGGGCGTGATTGAGTAACAAATATCCATACATCTATCCATACATCCATCCCATAGAGGTAGTATTACCTCTATATCCAAACTTTCGCATTTATAATATTAGTAAGAAGTAAGACGTACTAGCTGGTGCCCGCGGCTTTGTCCGCGTGGTTTTTTTTTTAAATTCCCACGGGAACTCTTTATTTTACCAGGATGTAACCTACCGCTATATCAAATTTCATCAAAATCGGTTGAATACATGCCGTGAAAGCGTAGCAGACAGACAGACACACAAACACACTTTCGCATTGGATTTAAGTAACCTATTTTGTTAGTGTTTGTGCGTAGTATTTAAATATCCCCTTACTATCCCCTTACTCTTAGTCTAATAGGACAACGGGGTGATAAAGGCTGACGGTAGAAATACAAATAGTGCTAGACGCTCGCTAAATTTCAGTAAGTAAATCAGCTGCCGTACAAGTAACACAATTAATATCAGTCTCGCGGAGCTCATGATTGATAGTGCCGGCATTAGAACAGATGTGAGTGATGCATCAGTAATCTGTTGCTGTCAAACGCGGTTACTTAGTCGTGGAGTAATCGAGTTAGTTTTGATGGGAAGACGCTAGTTTATAGTGTTGAAGCAGGAGGTTGTAGGCAGAATTAAACTCGAAGGAGAAAATGAAAATGGGGAAAGGTAAGTATGTAAGGGAGTCCTGCGACAGCCAGCGTCGCGCCTGCACATATACATCCATGCTAATATTATAAATGCGAAAGTGTGTCTGTCTGTTTGTCTGCTACGCTTTCACGGATTTTGATGAAATTTTGTCTAGGGGTAGATTGTATCCCGTGGAATGACATAGGTTAGGTAGATTTATCTCGGAAAATTAAAGAGTTCTTGCGGGAATCAAAAATCTTAATCCACGTGGACGAAGCGACGTGGACGTCGCGGTCAACCTCTAGTACATAATAGTTCAGTAGAACCTTAGAAAAACGTATCTGCATAGTAGAAATTTATTGTATCACGATGACAAGTTCAGAAAATACTCCGCTCTGGTGAGTTTACTGCGCTCTTGTCCGGATGTGTTTTTTTTATTCCACTACAAGTTACTTACTGCAATTTAACCTCTCGGTAAGTGATGATGCAGTCTAAGATGGTAGCAGGCTAACTTGTTCGATCATGCGATCTGCATGATAGGCAAACTAGAGGCCGCCATAAGCTCGTGACTCCATCGCTCCGCCTCAAGAAGGTCCGAAGGTCGTTCGTGGGAATGAGCCACGTACAACCCATCGTACAAACCCATACACAACATCGTACCGGAACGATAAATTGCTTGGCCGCACATCTTCCCCGGTAGAGTGGTAACTAACTACAGCCGAAGCCTCCCACGCATGGCAGACAAGACGTCTGCCATTGCAGTACCTCGCAAATTGCATGATTATATTTTTAAGATTAGTACGGAACAGACACCTAACTGCCTCGTTGGTCTAGTGGTTAGCATAGTCGACTGCGGATCACGAGGTCTTGGGTTCGATTCCCGGTCGGGCATAAAAAGTTAGGTATTGAGTTTTTCAATTAAAAAATTCTCAGTGCCAGCCCGGAGTTGGAAGTTGGCGGTGTTTCACACCCGTGCCTCGGAGAGCACGTTAAGCCGTCGGTCCCGGTTATTATCACTAACATGATAATAGTCGTTAAAGCCCGCCAACCCGCATTGGAGCAGCGTGGTGGGTCTGAGCTCTAATTCCCGCTCTCCTATGAGAGTGGAGGCCTGTGCCCAGCAGTGGGACGTTAATAGGCTGTAGTGATGTGTGTGGTGGTGATGAGACACCTAAAAGTTAACATCAAAACTGGTTCATGTTTTCATTTCGAGTAGTTTACATGAAGCATCGCGCGATTTTAAAATAAGCACTGAAACTGCAATAATCTAGGGCACTGTAATCGGTAACCTATATTTCTACATGGTATTCTAATATGTTTGAAAAAATAAATAAACAGTTGAGTTCGATGTGACTAATGTATTTGCTAGGTAGCTTGACACAAACCCACAAATGTCATTACAGTATCACAGTATCGCAAATTCGCAACCTACCCGCTTTTTAGCTCACTTTGTTGCCAAACAAAGTAACCAAGTAACTACCCACACACAAAACACATATTTTACACATTTCATAATAGCAATACGGTACACATAACATATTCCAATAGTAAAAAACAAAAGCAGCGTAGTGATTAAAAAATCGCGGCCGCCTTATTCCCGGGCACGCAAGTTCAACTTTTCATGGTTTTTTCAAGGAATTAAATCTCTTGCTTTAACGATGAAGGGATGGGAACTTACATCGTAAGAAATCTTGGATTCCTGAGAGTTCCCCATAATGTTCTGAAAGGCGTGTGAAGTCGACAATTATTAGTCAGCATGGTAGACCATGGTCTAAAGTAAACCCTTCTGATTTTGAGAAGACTTAGTGGATCGGCAATGTTTTGAAGTCTCTAGTCAGGCCGCAGAAGACGGGTTTTCTGTAAGGAAATTATGCTGACTTTGGTTGCCTAAGAGCACGAAAGGTCGGTCGTGTGCTTTATGTCTCTCCAGTAGGATTGGATTGCCGCCCCTTCTGACTAAAGAGAGTTTAGGGATAAAGATTTCATCTGTGTTTGCGCCCTATATATCAGCTCATTTGTGAGTGTCATAGGGTATATATTAACCCGAAAAATTAGGGAGTTCCCGTGGTAATTTAAAAATCTTATTTCACGCGGACGAAGTCGCAGGCATCTGCTAGTATTATAAATATATAAATTGAAATTGAAATTGTGTAGTCTACAAACTCGGCTAGTGTCCGTTGGGAATTAGGATTGACCGCTGTGGCTGAAATTCAGTCAGGACCTTAAATCAATCAGTCTGCCCTTGAAAACCTGTATCTACCTGCGATATCAACCCTCCATTTTGTGAAGATGGCCCGTCTCTCAGAAACTATTTATCAAATTGACGAAGGTAAATCATTATAAATCCTCACGTAGATTACGGTCGTGAGGTCTAGACTTCAAGTTTCGTTTACAACTTTGTTTCAATTGAACGGTTTTATTCGATACGATATAATTTATCTCTCTCCCTTTCTCTCTGCATCGTATTCCTCGGGGTTGTGACCTCCACTCTCATAGGAGAGAGGGAATTAGAGCTTAGACCCTCCACTGCTCTAATGCGGGTTGCTGCAGTTATTATTCTTTTTCGCTTCGCTTCTCTGAAAATATTTTGTGGTATCCCTATATTTTTGAGGAATCGCTTTTCGGGGAAAACAATTACATAATATGACAAATATGGTTAAGCATAACTTTGCGAAAATACTTAGCGATATAGGAATACCTGAAGTCAGAATTACTGTGTTCTTTTTAAAGCTAATTAGATATAGTGCTACGATTATTATGGTGTAAGCTTAAAGCTAAGCTAAGCTATGAGCTACGTTCCTCGTAGCTCTAATATACAAAGCGCTTAGTATCTAATCATCTAAGAGGGTTACTTGGAATATCTGGCAACCCTAACTCGGATACATATAAATAAACAAAAAAAAGGATAAAAAGAAAGAAAAAATCACTAAAAGTCACAAGCTCGTCACTCACACCCATACATCCAATCCGGTCACCTCTCCCATATTTCACAATGCAATCAAAATAGTGCGAAATTCAGTCCGGCTATAAATTCCAGCCCAGCATGATTGGTATACGGATGCAAATCGATTCGGCGTCACCTATCGTCCGGACCGATCATAATTCGGATCACGGGGCAAACGGACATTTGAGTTTGCAAATCCTGTTGGGAATTTACGTCGAATGTTATTTCCTTGCTCTGATAGTGTAATTTTGTGCTTTCTTTTTTGGCATGTTCTCTTTAGAATATCGATTTTAGATGGATTGCATTTACAGTATAATATTTTGTTTATCATTCTGTGACGAGTCTTGTTCCCAATTAATTATCAATTCCGCTTACCCCTCAGTACATAAAGAATGCATTTAAATATAATTAATACAGAACACCTTCAGAACACTTAGGTAAGGCATATTAATTAGTAATCAGATTTTACACGTTGCGATGTCGTGTAATCGAAAGTGCAATTAAGTGTTGCAGTTATGTTGTATTTGTTTATCATAATTTCCTCTTGTTATTTTATATTATCAGTTCCGCTTTCCCTTCTTATTATAAACACAAAGATGCACTTAAATAACAACATAATAATTATTACAGAACACAAAACTTATGTGTTCTACTATAATTATTATCAATTACATTTGCATATACTTTTGCAATGACATCCGTATTGAGGAGATCTGTAGGAGAACCAGAGTGAATGACATAGCTCAAAGAGTCGCCAAGCTTATGTAACAATGGGCGAGGCACATTGTTCGTAGAACCGATAGGCATTGGGGTCCTAAGGTGCTTGAATATGGGGCTTATGAATAAGGGACCCGGACTGGTTCTTTATCAAGAATTTTTTTTTTCTTAATAAAATACAAAGATTAAATTAATATTCTCGTTTGTTTTCAGATGCAACATCACGGAATGTGAAGGTGTCAACAACAACACTTGGCTCGAGCACGCAATACCTCAAGAAAAGGGAGCGCTGTCGAAATGTAAACGATTCCAATCCTACAACTACACGGGGACGTGCAGTTTACAAGACTTCAATACTTCTATTGTGGAGCGTTGTGACAGCTATGTTTATAGTGCTGAAGATTCCGCCGTCAAGGATGTGAGGTTCACTTTTATTATTCTTTTTCGATTTCCATACCCGAAACTTCCGTACAGACTTCCGAGCGATTTCTTCATTATCTATACTAATATTATAAATGCGAAAGTTTGGATGGATGGTTGGATGGATGTTACTCAATCACGCCAGAACGGCTCAACGGAACTGGATGAGATTTGGTACAGATATAGATTATGGTCTGGAATAACACATAGGCTACTTTTTATCTCGGAAAAATAAAGCGTTCCCGTGGGAACCGAAAAAGCTCTATCCACGCGGACGAAGTCGCGGGCATTAGCTGGTTTATCATAAACTACAAGCTAGCCCTTTTACCGGGACGCTTTTAATCGCTTGGTGGCAACTGGCACGTCTATGGCGGTAGGGTGTTATTTAGCCACGGCCGAAGCCTCCCACCAGACAGTATACTGTTAAGTTAGTAGATTATAAAGTTCGGCCGTTCAGAGAATGCGTTCCTGACACCTAATAATAAAATATTGTTTACCAAGTTATATGACACTCAGTTTGGCACAAAATTATAACATTAATTGATTATTGATATATTGTTGTTTTATTGCTCATCAATTGTTAAAACGGTAAACAACCAGCAATAATATTTTTATCGTAACTGCAACGCCATTACAAAGTTACGTCGTCAGTTCAATCGCGACGTGTGGAACGCATTCTCTGAACGGCCGTAGTTTAGATATACTTATAACTTAACAGCCGTAGAGCACTTCGCAATAAAGTAATAAAAATTCCTATAGTAATATATCTGTCACCGTAAGATTGTAAAAACCGTTAGATTATAATCTAACTCTCGAAATTGTAAACTGTCGAATGATTATAATATAACGGATTATTTTTCGCTAGATTGTAATCTGTTAGGTTTATTAACCCGATAGAACCGGCTGGGCACTACTTGATTATTTATGTCGAACCCTAACCTAACCTACAAGAAAGAGACAAGAAAACGTAAATATAATGAATATTTCAAAAATTGATACTTAAAACATTGAACGGTTCACAATCTTTCGACTGTTTACAATCTATGGAAAAAAAAGCGTTAGATTACATGCTTACGGTTTTTACACTCTTACGGTGACATATCAAAAGATAAGAACATCCGCGAGGCAAAAAATGTTATCGGTCAGTCGAGTGACCGCTCTACCCGTCGTAGTAATTCTCTTATATCATCAGCTCTAGCCTAAGAGATAACCATCATAAAACTGTTGATGAAATACATAGAAAAAGTAGCTGATGCCCGCGACTTCGTCCGCGTGGATTGAGGTTTTTTGGTTCCCGAGTTGGTTCCCGGTTTTTTGGTAACTCTTTTATTTTCCGGGATAAAAAGTATCCTTTTTGCTACGGGAGGCACAGAAATAGATTATAGTCTGGAGACTATAATTTATTTCTGCCTTTCATCCAGATCCGTTCAGTCGTTCTGGCGTGATTGAGTAACAAACTTCCATCCAACCAAACTTTCGTATTTATAATATTAGTATACTTAGATATTTGACAGCTTGGACTACACTACAAAATCTTTGTGAACTTTCCTAGAATTGTTTAATTAATGACATAATAGCTATTTATGCAACTGTATCGTAATGAGGGTCATTTTAATTCGAGTGCTGTTTTTTGATACGAGGCTTGCCGAGTATCAAAATAGGATAGTATAGGAATTAAAATGACTAATTACGTACAGTTGCATACAAGATTTTATCTACGACAAGGACGTCTTTATAATTTTTTACTTTATAAATTAATAAAAAAGTCAAGTGCCAGAACCCAGAGCCGCTAAGCTATAGGTATCCTATTTATGAAGATAACCATATCGATACAGCTACGACTCATAACGATACAGCTCCCATACAACGAACTGTATCGTTATGAGAAGCAAACACAAAAGAGGGTTCAATTCGATATAGTTGTCAAATTCGAAATTGGAACTTTTCGATGCTGGAGTAGATAAAACTATTAACGTTGTCTCTTGGTTAGTAACCATATCAAAACCGTGCTAGTTGGGCGTTGTAGACACGTGTTGGAGGCGTGGTGATAAAAAACACAACATTTAGGTTAATTTGACTCTCGACTTTCGTTAGGAATTAATATTAAATATCATTAAAGCAGGCGTCATTTTTGGAGTTTATTGGAGTTTATTGGAGTTTACTCCTTAAGAATCGATTTTCATATATAAGGCGCCCGGTATGAGAAAAATATGAGAGGTAAAATCTACTGATGAATGACCTCGTTACTTTTTTGGTGCGCACCTATGGTGCGCACCTTTCTAATTTGGTTGTGATGTAAGAGTGAGACGTACATAGTGTATGCTGCAAGGCGACTATACCTATATGTTATTGGGCTTGTTTGTTTCTATCAGTGTCAATGTACTTATATTGCTGTTTTTGTTATACATATCAATATAGCTATTTATGCAACTGTATCGTAATGAAGGTCATTTTAATTCGAGTGCTGTTTTTTGATACGAGGCTTGCCGAGTATCAAAATAGGATAGTACGAGTAAACTCCAGTCGTGCGTCGGAGCTGACACACACAATTTTTTTTTTATTCCACTCTAAGTTGTGGGCATTCTCGTCCGTCCGTCCGTCTGTCAGAGCCTTGTAACATCTGAATTACTGAACGTAATTATTTCAAATTTAAATATAATATGTAAACCGATGGCCTCCAGCCGAATATGGCTTAAAAAGTTATAAAAATCTTTGTTTCAGGGAGGCTCTCATTTTTATAGCGTTACATAGGGTTGCGGTATATCATTAGAGTTATTTTATTAATGCCATAAAACTTTAAACATCGTCTCTTACACTCTAAGCATATCAAACCCGTACTAGTCGGGCGTTGTAGACGCGTGTTGGAGGCGTGGTGATAAACTGATAACGTATCTGTAGCTTGAACAGAACATATATATAGGTTAATTTAACTCGCACTCGACTTTTTTTAATTCTTAAGTTGTGGACATTATTAGGGTTATTTTATTATAAAACTAGCTGATGCCCGCGACTACGTCCGCGTGGATTGAGGTTTTTGGTTCTCGCGGAAACTCCTTAGTTTTCCGGGATTAAACGTAGCCTATGTGTTATTCCAGAC
This sequence comes from Erebia epiphron, assembly GCA_963932025.1. NCBI lineage: Eukaryota > Metazoa > Arthropoda > Insecta > Lepidoptera > Nymphalidae > Erebia > Erebia epiphron. Next base: position 3,267,581 of record OZ009947.1, on the reverse strand, counting down.
TATATACTATCTCGGTGTCAAATTTCACCCAAATCAGTTCAGCCGTTTGGGCGTGATTAAGTAATAAACATCCATCCAAACTACTCGCATTTATAATACTAGCGAATGCCCGCGACTTCGTCTGCGTGGTTTGAGGTTTTTCGCTTCTCGCGGGAACTCTTTAACTTTCCGGGATAAAAAGTAGCCTATGTGCTATTCCAGACTATAATCTATCTCTATGCGAAATTTCAGCCAGATCCATTCAGCGGTTGCGGCGTGATTGAGTAACAAACATCCATACATCCATACATCCATACATCCATACATCCATACATCCATACATCCATACATCCATACATCCATACATCCATACATCCATACATGCATACATCCATACATCCATCCAAACTTTTGCATTTATAATATTAGTAAGATTTATTTGATTATTTGATTGATGAAACTTTAAACATCGTCTCTTGCACTCCAAGCCACCTCAAAGCAAATAAAAACCCGTGCTAGCCAGGCGTTGTAGACGCATGTTGGAGGCGTGGTGATAACTTATCTCTAGCCGGAACACAACATTTAGGTTAATTAGACTCGCTCTCGAGTTTCGGCCCGCAACGTGATTATTTTTAGAAACACTCATGATACCGTGAGTTAAACTAGATAAGGTCCGCGACCCGGGTACAGCGTACAGCATGAAAAATGCACAGTCTGCCCTCCTGCTTCTATTTGAGGCATAATATTATGCAGTACACACCACACCCATGTAAAATGACATAGGATCATACTTACTAATATTATAAATGCGAAAGTCACTTTGTTTGTTGGTTTGTCCTTCAATCACGCCGCAACGGAGCAACAGATCGACGTGATTTTTGGCATGGGTATAGCTGAGGACCTGGAGAGTGACATAGGCTACTTTTTATCCCGGAAAATTAAGGAGTTCTCGCGGGAATAACATAAAACTAAAACCACGCGGACGAAGTCGCGGGCATCAGCTAGTACTTTATATAAACGTTTTACTCCCACACCTAAACGTCTTCAAGAGACTGGGCACAAAAACAATCGTATCAAAATTAACTCATCCATACTAATATTATAAATGCGAAAGTGTGTCTGTCTGTCTGTCTGCTACGCTTTCACGGCCAACTTCTCAACCGATATTGATTAAATTTGGAACAGAGGTAGGTTACATCCCGGGGAAGGACATAGGCCACATTTTATCGTGGAAAATTGAAGAGTTCCCGCGGGAATCAAAAAAAAATATCTGTTTAACCGATTTTGATGAAATTTGGTACAGGGATAGGTTGTATCCTAGGGAAGGACATGGGCTACTATTTATCCCGGAAAATTCAAGAGCTCCCGCGGGAATCGAAAAAACTTGGTCCACGCGGACAAAGTCGCGGGAATCATCTAGTTATTAATAAAACCTTTATCATAATGATGAAACTATGTAGAAGTTTTATTCGCTATAATCCGCCACAGTAGACAAATCGAAGTGCTACACTGTGTATCTTGCACTTGCAGCTTGCGATCCTCACCACACAACATAAATCTTTCGAATTATTCTCAACGTACGTTTCACTCCGACACCGGATTCTTCAGGAGATGTTGACTCGAGTTCGACAATGCACGGCTGTCCGCACGATTATAAAGTAGCACTATGTAAACAGCATCTGCCAAAATTATAAAATTCTAATCCTAAATTTGACAAACCATAGTGAAACCGTCAGGCTGACCAGTCGCCAGTTAAATCAGGTCACTTTGAATTTTACAAGAATCTCCAATTCGGAAACAGGTCGATACTTCGTTAGCGAGGATCCGGGGTGAACGCTATCTCTGGTCCAGTTTTGTCTGAATCCGCCGTCGCATGGTTTTGGAGCAGTTTTTAATAAAACACACTAGGTACTGTTTTGATAGTTCATCCTTGATCTACATAGATTTGTCCTCAGAGCTATATTGTCATATTTGTTACTCTGTCAGCGACGTCGATGATTCTATCTATAGGTATTTCTAGGAATCTCCTCAATACTGATTTGACCATACAGATCCAAAAATATGCTCTCTAAAAAAATTATACTATACATAGGTACATGTTAAAATTTCTCATAATCCATACTTTTATAATAAATGCGAAAGTGTGTCTGTCTGTTATGCTTTCACGGCCCATCTGTTCCGCTGATTTTGACGAAATATGGTACATAGATAGGTTTTATCACGGAACATTAGGTAATAAGGTTCGGTTAAAATTAATAAAACTTAATCCACGCGGACGAGTTAAAATTATTTATTGCATGATATACATAATATTACAAAGGTATTCATGGGCAGGCCTTCGTTTATACTTATATTAAATCTAATTAACCAAAATAACTATAGCAATCAATTATTTAGCCAAACGCATTAAATGTATCGGAAATTGGAAACTATCATTTTTTATCTAAGTGCACTCAATTTATCCGTTACTAAGTACCTATCTAGTCCCTAAAAGGAATTTTTCACATTTCTTTCTATTACAACATGAGACAGTTAAAAGTTTTAATTTTACTCTCATGTAACGAGAGGAAGATTTAAAACTTTGAAAAGTAGTCTTATATCCCAATTTATCCAGAAAAAGAAAACTAACAATCTTCCTTTGTTCCAGTTTAATCTCGGCTGTCAAAATTGGAAAAGAACACTTGTCGGGACCATACACAACGCCGGTCTCTTCGTATCGCTGACCCTCACTGGTATAATATCCGACAGATATGGAAGGAAGCTTGCCTTGGCTGTTGCCTCACTTATGAATGGCATCTTCGGGTTTCTCAGGTCGTTTTCTACAAGCTATATCATGATGCTTGTCTTTGAGTTCTTGGAAGCTGCGTTGGGGGCCGGAGCGTATAGCACTGCCTTTGTTATTGGTAAGTTAACCATAAACTGTTTTAATGTTTATTTATATTGATCATAGGTTATGTTTGTACTTCAAATATCTTTCTTCAAATATAGTTGTATATAGGATACTAGCTGATGCCCGCGACTACGTCCGCGTGGATTGAGGTTTTTTGGTTCCCGCGGGAACTCCTTAGTTTTCCGGAATTAAACGTAGCCTATGTGTTATTCCAGACTAAAATCTATCTCTGTGCCAAATTTCATCCAGATCCGTTCAGCCGTTCGGGCGTGATTGAGTAACAAACATCCATCCATATACATCCATCCATCCAAACTTTCGCATTATAATATTTATTTATAATATTTATTGATTATTTGATTGATGGATCGCCCTTCCGGCTTCCGTTTTTACATCCGCTTATAATATTGGTATCTTCAAATCAACAGTGAATTGGCATCTTCTAGGCAAGCGCGCCTTAGACTGCATCACTACCTCCAACAAGACTGATTGCAGCCAAGCGCTAGTCTATAAATTAAAAAAAAACTGTTTATGGTGGCTTATATTAAAATTGAGTATTTGGATAGTAAAGTTGACCATCATTTCTAACTTCCAAGATTTATATTGCTTTTAAAAGCTCTTACTTAGTATTTCCTTATAAGAAAGATTCCCTAATTTTATCCTTGACTTGACTATAGTTTATGGTTGCTGATTTATTAATTTAAATTTAATTAGTTTATTCAAAATTTACAAAATATTATTTATTTACAAAGCAATTCTTTTCAGCTATGGAACTGGTGGGTCCTAAGGGAAGGGTCTTCGGGAACACTCTCATCAATGCGGTCTACGTATTGGGTCTGATGTCCCTATCTGCCCTATCATGGTGGCTACAAAGTTGGAGAACGCTCTTAAGACTCATTTATATTCCGGCTATGTTCGTGGTATCATATTACTGGATATTAAACGATAGTGCCAGGTGGCTGATCAGCAAAGGAAGACATAAAGAAGCTGCAGAGATTTTGAAAAAGGCAGCGAAAATGAACCGCGTAGATCTATCTGAAGATGTTCTATCGCCGTTATATGACCTAGGAAAGCCAAAAACTGATACAGATAATGAAACAAAGCAAGTAACAATTGAGGTTGATAAAAATAAGGAGAAGAAACAATCGAATTTAATTAAAGTGATCAAATCTAGTATAATAACAAAACGGGTAGCAACATGCTCCTTTTTGTGGATAACATGTACTTTCGTTTATTATGGTTTATCTATAAATTCAGTGTCCCTAGCTGGGAATAAATATGTGAACTTTATGCTGGTAGCTTTTGTGGAGATTCCAGCAAACTTTGTGTGCTTGCTAGTGTTGGACCGATTTGGAAGGAAGAAAGTGTTGATATTAACTTATGTGTTGAGTGCGTGTTTGTGTATAAGTTTGTCTTTTCTGTCAAAAGGTGAGCATTGTTGAATCTACTTTATAACAAACTTTTTTGGCTTTTTAGTTACGTCATCTTATTTCTAGGGTAGTCTCTTCTTCTTTGATTTTGAGATAATTTCTTAGCGCTCTTAAGATTTTCAACAGTTTGGCTCCCATGTCCAAATTATATCATTTGTCACAAATTAGATAGTCACTTTGTTAAAGTCCATGATAGTCAAGAAGCTTAATTCATATCACATGCTGCACGTTGTACCACAAAGTTTCGTATGTTTTGGCGGGTTATAGCGAATTAAGCTTCTTGTTCATTGGCTGTTCCTCTGGTGCTGCAAATACATCTAAACGGTGGTTACCATTAAGATGACCTGCCTTATCTGATGATTGCTTGTTAATCACTATAAACCCCCTTTCATTGAATGTAATATCGTGTCAATAAAGACACGAAATAAGTTCAATATAATTCCATAGATTTCTTACGATGATATCATTATATTAAATCCTCTCTCGGAAGCAAATTTATCAATCTAAAGAGGTAAATATTTCCGTCGAGATTAAAGGTAAACAAATTATGCTCGTATCAAGATATTGTATATCCAATAACAAAATCTCTTCACAAATATACTCTCGAAGACTATAAAATCATATTACAAGTCGTCAAAGACGCGAATATCTTTCCCAATCTCATCCAAGCACGATTTGACGCGAATAAAAGCCAATTTTGATAATCCAGAAAACCGTTTACGTAAAGGAGAGTTTGGTCTCAATTGTGGAATAATTTCCTTGAACCGACAAACAAACAGATCTCTTGATACTCAATATCTGATAGCTATCACATTACAGTTGGTACACAGAGAGATGATCGGTTACTATGATTAAAAGCTTAGACTTTTTTATGATTTCGAATATATTACAAAAAACCCATAGGACAGTCTTTTTTTTTAATCTTTATTTATTTTCAAGGGCTTTCATACAATATGTATATGATAGTCCCATTGTAGCTTTTCCGTTTTTCGGGGTCAAGCGATGTACGCAACTTAGATGATTCCCATGTTTCTTAAACCTTGATGACGTCGTAAAAATTCAATATAGTGCTTTTGGCAAAACTATGGTATAAAATTATGGAAAAAATGATTTAGAGAGATGTCATTGTTTAACTTCGTCCGAGATAGTATATCAATAGTCTGGTTTAGTTTTAGCCTGTTTTTGGTTTTGCAATTATCTCTTTTGCGTCGTCTCAACTAATAAGACGTCTAATGCATGGTCTCCACAGAACACGGCCTTGTATCGCTTGCTTCCATTGGCTAATAGGTGGCTTTCAGTTGCTGCCAGTGGTGGCAGTGGCAGCTACTTCTTGAGATCGTTCGCTCTACTAGTGGGGCCTGGGGGTTTGTCCACAGCTGCGCTATATAATTATCTGCATGTTAAATACTAGCTGATGCCCTCGACTGCGTCCTCGTGGATTTAGGTTTTGTTGTTCCGTTCTCTTTAATTTTCCGGTACAAAAAGTAGCCTCGATGTCCTTCCCCGGGATGTTATCTTCCAAGTTCGGAAAAAAATCGGTTAGGAAAAAAATAACATATCGGTTCAGAAGATAGGCCGTTAAAGCGTAGCAGACCGACACACTTTTATAATTATTAGTTTGGATTATAACAGTAAAAGAAACGTATCGACATTACCCCTCCTGCTCAAATCTCGGAATTTTGCGGTTCTATTGTTTACCTAGTAACGAACAACGTTTGTTCTGTGGCCTGAATTAATGGAATATTCAATTTAAGCCGATTTTGGCAGCCATCGCCCGATGAAATGTTGTGGTCTCTCTTAAGAGCGAAGAGCTGATAGCTGTAAGTTGCTGTCAGTGTGTCCAAACAAACTTGTTGTTTTTTTGAAGCTCTTCATCCATCCATCCATCCATCCATCAGCCTGTATGTATCCACTGCTGGACATAGGCCTTTTCGAGAGCGCGCCACCAAACACTGTCCTCCGCCTTCCTCATCCACCCGCTTCCCGCCACCTTCTTTAGGTCATAGAACCAGCGAGCTGGAGGTCGTCCAGTGTAGGACGACTTGAAGCTCTTAGTGGCACCAAAATTTAGTTCGTATTCTGTGGTTTTCATATTATTATTTTGACGCTCCCTGGCGCAGTGTTAAGCGTTGTTGTCTTAACGTGAGAGGTCCCGGATTCGATTCCCGGCAGGGTCAATTTGGGAATTTATAATTTCTGAATTTTCTCTGGCCTGGACTTGTGGGTGGCTTCGGCCGTGGCTAGTTACCACCCTACCGGTAAAGACGTACCGCCAAGCGATTTAGCGTTCCGGTATGTTGCCGTGTAGATACCGACTATGGGTTTAATATATGTACCATACAGGTTTCATGACAGGTAAGCCTGCTACCATCTTAGACTGCATTATCACTTACCATCAAGTGAGATTGCATCGTTTTTCTGTCACGTACGATTTTTCCAGCCAAGGAGCCCGCGTAACCTTCCATAATAGAACTAACGTTCAAATAATAAATTATGGTGATTTACGCGTAAAGGAAAAGGTTTTGGGCGTTTTAGGCCTACTCTTGTACACTCTATCATGAATAGAGGAAAATATATATATTATATTAAAAATATAATAATTTAAAACAGTAAAGTAAATAACGAGCAAAAAATAAAAATGTATTTCAAATTTTCGATACGTTTCCAAGATGGCAACCTTCAGCCATAGAGAAGGCAGTAGGCGCGAAATGTATCAAATGTCATTTCTGACAGTCACTGTCAAAATAACGTGTTTTCTTTTGAAAACGTCGAAAAATATGAATCCGCCATTGTTACCCACTCATGTTTAGTGTTCCTTAACTTGGAAAGATCAAATTATTTTACCACTGAAATTACGATGAATTCGTAGATTTGACCAATCAAAACTGGTTTAGTATTTTATTTTCCTTCATTTCTCTGCTTGTACAAGACTTGGCCTACGCCGCATACAAATCTAAACCGTCTCCTTTAGCAGTCACAACTCACAATTCAAGCTCTTAGCCTATTACAGTACTGTTAGAAATGACGTTCCCTCTGATTTCGGCCTCGAAAGGTTATTTAACAAACATTGCATGAATAAATGAATGAACGCGAAAGCGTTTTGATGTAGGTTGGATAGTACAGACTATAGGAAAAATATAGGTACCCAATTGCTACACACATCCTGAAGGACTTAGCATGCGCACAACGAGATAGAGAGAGAGATTTTGTCGTTGCCACTTGCCGGCTAATTGTTCGTTTACAATTTACATGTTAATAGTATGTTAATAGTAGTTCGTAGAAGAAAATACTGCAGATAAGAAATATTACTTTTATCTCTACTTTTGATGCAACGAGACAAGTAACTATGTTAGCTTCGGTAGACAAATAGAGATAACGGGTAGACATAATTTTAGTGGTTGTGCGCATGCTAGCCCTAAAGGAGGAGGTGAAGCGACGACATCCGGAGAGTGGCTGGCATCAAATGGATGCAAACAGCCAAGGATATGCAACGTTGGCGCAATCTAAAAGAGGCCGATGTCCAACAGTGGATGCATATTGGCTGATGATGATGATGATGATACCCATCCAGTAAATCAAGTTACTTTTTCTTGAAACTTTCACATGTGGTAAATTGGCTTCATAATGCATTGTTTTTTTAAAGTTTTATTCTTCACCTCAGCGTGTATACCAGCATACCTTATCCGCCTTCTTAGTCAGAAACTTCGATCTATTATTTCCCTTTACTCTGTGGTCGGATATTGCAATTTTAATAGCGATAAAATAAAGATTGCCCAGGACTCGGCTGCGTATTATACGACTGTTTTGAGAATTGAACGAGAGTTTTGTATGGAATAGGATTTTAATACGAGTTTTATACTCGCTGGATTACCATTCGACGCCCTTCGTATGTGCTATTGAAGGATCAAGCGACTTACGCTTGAATTTTCCGGATGAAATCACAATTTAATCTTTATAGTAGGTATCTCAATAGTATCTCTATCTCTAATTCTGAGATCTATAGAGCGTACTTTGACTTGGTTCAGACTTTACTCAGAGTTAAAACGGGATGGACTTATGTGATGTTATTTATTTCACATAGGACAACTTGTGTCACTTATGATACGTCAAGACTCTACCACCGGTTCGGAAAGATAAAAGCTGTGAGTAACATAAATCTAGATAGATCACTGGATCTATCTACCTACTCTGGAAAAAGTAAAGGAGATTGATAGAAGAAGTAAAGTAGATAGAATAGGTAGGTAGATAAATAGATCCTTTCTCCAGAATCCAAGTTCGGTAGGAATGGCATACCGAGATTGACTTGATGATTCAAATCATTTGCATTTGAATTTGATAGCTGCATAATATTATCAAGATTAGGTTTGCGGTCGCAAGACAGACAACTAGGCACACATAGGTACTTTTAGTAAATATAATGTAAGTTTACTATGATTTTAAGGCTCTAGGAATAGTGCTTACTTACGCGTATATAAATATAATTACTACGCAACGCACTATAAATAAAAAATATAAATAAATATATCGTTTATTTGCTGGAAACATTGTATAATTAAAAAGATGACAAAGACCAAACAAGTTTCGACATTACTGGCATGCAATTTAAAAACATTAATTTATAAAACCATAATCCGTTAAACCATAATTTAAAGGTACTTACCTACATAAAGATAATAATAAATATCTATGAAAATAATGTCCTAATAAATTTTTAAACAGAACAAATATATTTTATAATTCAGCAGTAATTTTGCTAAGAATTATCAAATAGATATATTAAATAAAGAGATTCATAAAACCATAATCCGTTAAACCATAATTTATAGGTACTTAAAGATAATAATAAATGTCTATAAAAATAATGTCCTAATGAATTATTTGAGATAAGTTGTCCTTGTACATGTCCTTTAAATTATAATTTATAATAAATGTTTAGTTTTTAAGTTTGGTACTAAATATACACTTAAATAAATAAATAAATAAACAAAACAGATATATTTTATAATTCTTATCAATTTAAATGACGAGACACTGTCGCAAGGGATTTTAGGTTGGTTAGAAAAGCACTTAAGCACCAAGCAGGCGTCTAATGTTTCATTGTTTTTCACAGATCAAAAATGGCTGTCACTAGTCCTTTATCTGTCGGGCAAGTTCTCGATAACTGTCGCATACAGTTCCGTATACATCTATGTGTCGGAAGTGTTCCCGACCAACGTCCGACAGTCACTGTTGGCAGTCTGTTCATCGTTGGGCAGAGTTGGATCAACGTTGGCGCCGATGACGCCGTTACTTGTAAGTATTGTCATCATCACTTCAACCCATTGCAGGCACTGGCGAGCACAATACTCGGTTTCAGGATAGGTATTGGATACCTGTTTTCAGGCAGGGCATGATGAATAAAACTAACAAGCATTGACATAAAATTGTAATTTGGATTTTTGTCATCTGAAATAAATAAATTGAATTGAATTGAGCTTTTTTTAACTAGGGTAAGCAATGCTTTTATCCCTTTATGTCGTGCATGCCACTGATTGCAGGCTCAATACTGAGCACGAGTACGATAATCAGAAGGGTTTGGCCATAGTCCACCACGCTGGTCAACTGGACTTCACACACCTTTGAGAACATTATTTGTCGACGAAAAAGGCACGAGAAAGCGTTATCACGTTGATTATTCTTGGGCTGCGCAAAGTACTATCCTACCCCATTGTTGTTTTAATGATTGCAATGAAAACTTTGTTATTAATCTGTTCATTGTAGCTCGTAGCTCGGCAACTCGGATAAACTTAAATACTGTTCTGTTACTTTCCGTGCGAGTTGGTGTTTAATATTAATTGGATTATTACGGCTAAGTAATTAATATAGCTTTGTGGTTTATTTCGCCAAATACTTAGATAAATTTATTTACGCAATACGCGCTGATAAACTTAACTTTTTCTTCTGTAAGTATTTTTTATATAACTTGCTACATGTCTTTGTACGATTAGCCAAAGCAGCCACAGATTTTAAATTTAAAGCTTAGGTAATAATGGAAAAAAAAATTCTGATCTTTACCAAGTTAAGACAGCCAACAGTTACATAAGCCGTAGCACTAATACTATAGGTATAATACTATAGGTAACGGTATACCTATATTATGAACTAGCGATCCAACCCGGCTTCGCACGGGTAGCACTAATAATCCTAAAAGTCTATATTCACTGTAGCCAGTGGGCAGTGGGCAGGTTTTACATTTTAATATTACATTGTAAGAGTACCTACGTCCGTCCCTGTCCTCACCACACCTGCCACATTGTTTTTGTGTAACTTATTTTAGTCAGCGCACGCCTCGTAAGCTCTCAGAAGAGACGATTTTTTCCGACTTCGTTGACATTATTGCAATTTTCGTAAGGATCTCAATTTTTTTTTACAAAATAAAATATAGCCTATGTTACTCGCTGATAATGTAACTTTCTAAAGGTGAAAGAATTTTTAAAATCGGTTGAGTAGTTTTTGAGTTTATCCAATACAAACAAACAAACAAACAAATTTTTTCTCTTTATAAGTAAATAAGTATAGACATACAATGGGTCAGCGCCAGTTCTTTTTTTTTTTAATTTGTTATACGACCCTGAATTCGTCTTTTATGTTATCAAGTTCAAATCTGCCAGACTGCCAGTTTCCTCCGTCACGTCCCTGTCACCCCGCAATGTTGCTCTGTCTAGACGACGTAACTCCATGAATGGTTACGAGGTGGTTACGAGGAGGTACATGGTTGGTAACGAGTTCGTACGACGGGTCAGGGTATATTTAGGAAAATACTTTGGATAAAAACTCAGGTATTTGCGAATATACGGTCTACTTCCAGGTTAGCAATCTTGCATCTTAGACTTCATAAAAACTTATAGCAACGTATCGCGTACGTATTGCGTACGTACGTATTACCTATACTGTGCTTATAAGTAGTCCCACAAACTAATCTGACCCGATGACAGCGTCGCTAGTAGGTATATATGAAAAAATAATAAAACAAAATAGTTAACAGTCATAAAAATTAGTTCCAATGTTGGTCAAAATTATTCTTTAAGCATAGTTGAAATACTTACCTATATAATATTATAATTCATATATGTTAGTATATTTTATAGCTAGCTATAGGTATTATATAAAAGGAAAAGGTTCATTTTGGGCCTTCTCTTGCAAACTATCATGAAAAGAGGAAAATACATAGATTGTTTTAAAAATATAATAATTTAGAACAGTAAATAACTAGAAAAAAAATGTATTTCAAGTTTTCTATACGTTTCCAAGATGGCAACCTTCAGCCATAGAGAAGGTAGTAGGCGCGAAATGTATCAAATGTCATTTCTGACAGTCACTGTCAAAATAACGTGTTTTTCTATTGAAAACGTCAAAAAATATGAATCCGCCATTGTTTCCCACTCATGTTTAGTGTTGCTTATCTTGGAAAGATTAAATAATTTCGCCACTGAAATTACGACGAATTCGTAGATTTGACCAATTAAAACAGCTGGTCTAGTATTTCATTTTCCTTCATTTCTCTACTTGTACAAGACCAGAGGTGCAATCATGTAAGGATTGCCGATCAAATCGTATAAGTTCGGCTTCAAAGTAAAATAAACCATAAATCATTGAATTAGAGGTCAATTTCGTGTATCCATTCTTATACGTTTAGGCTATCGTACATACCTAAACGTTTGAGAATGCATACACGAAATTGAGCTCTAATTCAATACTGTTATGGTTTATTTTACTTTGAAGCCGAACTTATACGATTTATTCGACAATTCTTACATGATTGGGGGGCTGGCCTACGCCCCATATAGATCTGAACCGTCTCTTTTATATGTTTATTATTGATTTTATGTATTAATATGTAGTTATTTGAATGTAATAACGTGTTAGATAAGTTTGACAAACTGTACCAAATGAGATCGCAATCAAGTGTCAACTTGTATCTGAGAAAAAAGGACAGTTATTGTACTAATAGTTCGATTTTTTCGCAGAATCAGTACTACCACAATCTGCCGGCGATATTCTTCGGCAGCATGGCGCTTGTCGCCAGCGTCCTCGTGTTCTCCCTACCAGAGACAATCAACGTGGCTCTACCGGACACTGTGGAGGAAGCGGAGAGGATATCCAATAGGAGAGACAAGAAAGAGCCGGCTTAGGGGCGAGAGAATTTATGAATATTGCTGGACGGAGCGTTGTAAATGAATATAAATCGGACAAATGCGAGTCGGACTTGCACACGAAGGGTTCTGTACCATCGTACAAGTTTTAATATTATGGTTATTTATTAAATACAAGTCTATTGTTTCAACTTTAATTTATAATGTTATTTTATTTTCATGATAGGTATGTTCAGGGACTGAAAAACAGATTCATAAAGATTACAGAAACATAAGTGTTACAGATTGAAAGTGTTACAACAGCAACGAATCTGTAACCCTTTTGAAAGTGTTTTTAATTCTGTTAACCCGAAACACTTATCTATATATATAAAATTCAAAGTCCTGACTGACTGACTGACTGACTGACTGACTGACTAACTGACTTATATATCAACGCACAGCCAAAACCGCCAGGGTTAGAGACTTGAAATTTTGACAGTAGCTTCCTTTTGTGATGTAGGCGCTCACTAAGGAAGGATCTTTCAAAATTCCACCCCTAAGGGGGTGAAATAGGGGTTGAAATTTTGTATGAAAGTCCGTCATTTCTCAAGTTAACAACCATAAAACATTGGTATGAGTTAACGGTAAAAAATAAAGAAATACATGTTTCACAGATTTTGAAAATTCTACCCCCGAAGGGGTGAAATAGGGGATGAAAGTTTATATGATAGTCCTTCATTTCTCAGGATATTTCTCTAGTTGTATCAGCAAAACTTGGTATTTTGGCTTTAGATAATAAATAAAGAAGTATGTGTGGCACAGTTTTTCAAAATTCCACCCCTAAAGGGGTAAAATAGGGGTTGAAAGTTTGTATTAAAGTCCTTCATTTCTCAAGATATAGTCATGAAACTTAGCATTTGGGCTTTCAGTTAGATATGCAGAAGTACGTGTTTCACCATGTTTGAAAATTAGACCTCCAAAGGGGTGAAATAGGGGATGAATTTCCTTCATTTATCAACATATTTTTCAAGTTATAACAACGAAACTTGGTATTTTGGCTTTCGGTATAATATAAAGAAGTACTAACAGTTTTTCAAAACTGCACCCCCAAACGGGTAAAATGGGGGTTGTAAGTTGTTGTAAAAGGCCGGCGTTTTTCAAGTTAAATAGCCATAAAACTTGATATTTGGGCTACCGGTTTAAATTATGAAATACATAATTCACAGTTTTTATAAATTCTATCCCAAAGGACGTTAAATAGTCCTTCAACCAAACCACGCCGCAACAGAGCAACGGATGACGAGTTTTTTTCCATGGGTTCTTTTTATCCCGGAAAATTAAGGAATGCCTATGGGAAATAACAAACTTATGCCACGCGAACGAAGTCGCGGGCTTCCTCTAGTATAACAATATACCGTATGTTGTTAAACGTACACTTAGCAGCAATAGTTTTACTCACTCTTTGAAAATTTCATGTTTAGATACAGCAAGATTCACAGCATCCATACTAATATTATAAATACGAAAGTGTGTCTGTCTGTCTGCTACGCTTTCCCGGTCCATCTTTTTAACCGATTTTGCTGAAATTTGGTACAGAGGTAGGTTATATCCCGGGGAAGAACATAAGCTACTTTTATCCCGGAAAATTGTTTTGAGTTCCCGCGGGAATCAAAAAACATCAATCCACGCGGACGAAGTCGCGGGCATCATCTAGTAGCAAATATGCCTAAAAAATCAGTTTCTTTATTTTTATTAATTGTTGTTATATAGCGGTAATAAAAATACACACTCTGCAAATTTCAATTGTCCTAATACCTACATGCGATACAGCCCGCTGACAACCGCTAAATAAATCTTCACTATACCTATTACTGTACTTGTACGTTACTGTACTGTTCTATTCTTTTCTATTAACTGTTCTATTAATTTGTCTACTGCCCCACGCTGCGATATTGTAATTTGTAAGCTTAAAGCTTTCCTCTATAATTATTACTATAATGATGTATAATTTTATTTTAACCTTAATAATATAATGCTCTGCTCAAAATATTGTCATTGACTATTGTATCGCTCTATTTTTTAATTATGTAAATAAAAATAGTAGATTATTAACCAAGGGGATAAAGCAGTGTCTTCTGTCGCGGGTGACGATTTAAATCGCGAGCGTAACGAAGGACTCGAGGTTTACTCCCGAGCGTAGCGAGGGTGTTAAAAACTTAAATCACGAGCGAAGCGAGGGATTTAAGACGAGTCCTGAGTGTAGCGAGGGATTTAAGTTCACCCAAGACTAAGACAGCTTTATCACCGAGGAAAATACTCTACTTTTCGTACCATTTGCGAAAAAATTAACACAATAATAATATGAGAATAAGCATTTATTAAAAATAATGACAATTAAAAGTAAAAGTTAACATTCGAAACATTGGTCCAATTATTGATAGAGAGAGTTACATTTTTTTTGGTACATTTATTGTTGACTAGCTGATGCCCGCGACTTCGTCCGCGTGGTTTAAGTTTTTTGTTATTCCCGCGGGAACTCCTTAATTTTCCGGGATAAAAAGTAGCCTATGTCACTCTCCAGGTCCTCAACTATACCCATGCCAAAAATCACGTCAATCCGTTGCTCCGTTGCGGCGTGATTGAAGGACAAACCAACAAACCAACAATCAAAGTACTTAATATTTCTCTTTTCTTGCGTCTGAGGAACTGTTTAGAACATTAACTTATTTATAAAAATAAATTAAAATAAACTTAACGTTTAGGTATTTGAAGAAAACAAAAACGCGGCAAATTCCTAGACTAATATTTTTTTGTCGGAAAAGCAAAGGCATCAAGCTCATACGGCCTCGTCGGTTTTCGTAATTTTATTTAATAAATAATAATCATAACTGCATAATAAATGCGTATTCCTTTTTCAAAAAGATGTTTAATGCTTTTCGACGACCTCCGTGGCGCAGTGTGTAGCGCTGTTGCCTTAACGTGCGGAGGTCCCGGGTTCGATCCCCGGCAGGGTCAATTTGGAAATTTATAATTTCTGAATTTTCCCTGGTCTGGCCTGGTGGGAGGCTTCGGCCGTGGCTAGTTACCACCCTACCGGCAAAGACGTGCCGCCAAGCGATTTAGCGTTCCGGTACGATGCCGTGTAGAAACCGTATAGGGGTATGGGTTTAATATTATAACTGCCATGCCCCTAACAGGTTAGCCCGCTACCATCTTAGACTGCATCATCACTTACCATCAGGTGAGATCGCAGTCAAGGGCTAACTTGTAGTGGATAAAAAAATATATATATACACACACTATGGTGTAAACACAGATGTAGTTCAGTATAAATTTCGGTAAGTATTCCAAATTTAAATCACATTCTCCCCCTAGAGGATGAATGAAATTCAGTACAATTTTCTTTCCCTGTTTTTAACAGATTAAAAATGACTATTGTTATGTTCGCTTTTTGTGGCATAGAATGTCACTTTTTTGAGCAAGTGGTACGAAAAAAATATTATATATTATCTTACGTATTGATATACAAACATATAAGTTTATTTGCTATATGTATAAATATTATTTTAAAGGTCTATAAACTCGAGAAACCTTAAGTAAACTGTTGTATTGTAACTACCTCATGAGTAATTTATAATATTATATTGTTAAGTAGATAATAGGTATTATGAAATACAAACGTATAATACGATAATAATATTATTATCGTAATAAAACATATACATATTGTGTTAATAATTATGAAACACAAATATAATATAATTTAGATTGCACAATTTTTTTGTATTTTTTTTTATTCTTATGCTTCGCTAGCGATTTTTACCTATGATATAATCATAAGTTACATATTTTGTAGATACCTACATGCCAATGTATGCAAAATCATATTAAAGCAAACACTACATGAACACTACACTAATATTGTACTATTACAGCTGACTTGGACTTAAACCGGATGGAATATTGTCTAGAAATGCTTTCTTAGGTGGGTTTACCTATATTGATAAGGAGAACTATGTCTAAATCTAAACTTCTAAACTAATATTATAAAGAGGAAAGATTTGTTTGTTTGTTTGTTTGTAATGGATAAACTAAAAAACTATTCGACCGATTTTAAATCTTTTACCTATAGAAAGCTGCTTTATCAGCGAGTAACTTAAGCTATACTTTATTTTAAAAAAATTAGAGATCCTTACGAAAATTACAATAATAATATGATTTTTTCAACTTCGTACGTTAAACCTCTATTCGTCTATTATTTTTTTTATTATATTCAAATTCTGACTGACTTTAATAGGTATCATATTTGTCAATTGTGTGTCATAATAAATACAATACTCTCAAGACTCAAGTGCCAAGCGTTCACAG
Source organism: Erebia epiphron (assembly GCA_963932025.1). Lineage (NCBI taxonomy): Eukaryota > Metazoa > Arthropoda > Insecta > Lepidoptera > Nymphalidae > Erebia > Erebia epiphron. The sequence continues at coordinate 3,250,800 of OZ009947.1, read as the reverse complement.
CGGTTTGCTGAACAGAATTTGAGAACGTATGGTGGAGTTGTTCGTCTCAGTGCCGACTGACCATTATTGGGTATGGACTATTTTGATTAAGTGCTACCCGTGCGAAGCCGGGGCTTCGCAAGGGTAACGGTAAATATTCAGTGAAAAAGAACTTACAAATCTAAAATCTCAATTTTCTGGCCATTTGAGTTATATTGTTAAGTTGATAATTGTTAGTCAGTCAGTTTCTTCTACTTTAGTGGTATTATTTAGATATACCAATTATTACAAGTGTACATGTGTTAAATATTTTTTAAAAACTCTTTTGGACTTGGGTTAAGCAATGTGAATTTTTTTAAATGAATTTTGAAATAAATATTTTTTATATCTGGGTCTTTGTCTTTATTTCAAACCTGCCAATTAAAAGTTGCAACATTGACCAAAAATATCACAGAAATATATTCTGTGAAAAATTATCCCAACTTATCTGGCCCGGTGGCCAAAATTGGAACTAGTTTTTATGACTGCTTATCTAGTTTTTATTTCTATTTTTTTTCTAACAGATAACAGCGACGTTATCCACCGGGTCAGATAAGTTTGTGGGACTATAACATACTATTGACTCCTCAGTGAATAACGTCAGATATAAATACCACTTAAATTATCTTATACAAAAAAAAGAATGCTCCGAACGGTATACCACAGGCTTACGACCGAATTTTTTTATAATAGTCAATCTATGTAATATAATCGGTCGATAAATTACTTAGTGTGGCCGATTCTTTATAAAAATCCCTAAACCTAAGTAGAGTATTATGAAAGGGTTAGCAATATTTTTAATGCTGTCTTTTTAGTTTAGAGATTGTGTACAAGAGAATCGCCCCACTTTCACACTCGCTTAATCTTAATATATATAAATCTCGTGTCACAATGTTTGTCCTCAATGGACTCCTAAACCACTTAACCGATTATAATAAAATTCGCACACCATGTGCAGTTCGATCCAACTTGAGAGATAGGATAGTTTAAATCTTAAAAAAACATCAATTCACGCGGACGAAGTCGCGGGAATCATCTAGTTATTATATAATGAACTCCTTAATTCCATACAAAATCTATTACTTAGTAAGGAGGTCCTTGAGTAATGATTAGCGACTCTGAGTGCAGCAGTTAGAAACGTAGTTAGTTAATTTGTCAAGAAGACCATAAAAAAATTCTAGGTAACTTATAAAAATGAACGAATTTTATTAATTGTTTCGGTCGTAAGATAAAAATGCAAATATGTTAATCTATCTGCGATACTTAGATGTTTCAATGAAGTTGGTATTAAAGTAAAACTGTCAGTAATTCTTATTCTTTACTAGCTGATACCCGCGACTTCGTCCGCGTGGATTGAGGAGTTTTAGTTCCCGCGGGAACTCTTTAATTTTCCGGGATAAAAAGTACCCTATTATTTAATCCGGACTTCTAACTTTACGTCTGCAAAATTTCAAAGCAATCGGTTCAGTAGTTACGGCGTGAAAGCGGAACAAACATACAAACAAACTCACTTTCCCATTTATAATATTACCTAGTAAGGATGGTAAAAGTGAGCGCCTATTAATTTAATGGTACGAAAACCTTTTCGTGCGCGTTGTATAAATTTTAAAAGGCGTCAAAATCATGCTCATACAAATGCGAAAGTGTGTAACATGGGTTTGTTGGTTTGTCCTTCAATCACGTAACAGAGCAACGGATCGAAGTGATTTTTTGCATGGGTATAGCTGTGCATGGGTTTTGTGTCATGTACCTTAACAGCCCTAAAATAAGGGCTATAATTCTAGAACACGATCGTCAACAACATTAAAACAATACGGCTCTGGTGGAGCCTTGAGTCTAAACTCGATAGAGTTGGAACTTAAAAAACGTTGTGCTTAAAACTCAGCGTCAATGTACCTCTAGTTTATTCGCCCGCACCTTTACATTGCAAATTACATTGCACCTATAATAACCTCCCTGGCGCAGTGTTGAGCGCTGTTGTCTAAACGTGCGGAGGTCCCGGGTTCGATCCCCGGCAGGGTCAATTTGGGAATTCATAATTTCTGAATTTTCCCCGGTCTGGCCTGGTGGGAGGCTTCGGCTGTGGTTAGTCACCACTCTACCGGCAAAGACGTGCCGCCAAGCAATTTAGCGTTCCAGTACGATGCCGCGACGAAACCCATTACCTATGGGTTTAATATAACTGCTATGCACCTAACAGGTTATCTAGCTACCATCTTAGACTGCATCATCACTTACTATCAGGTGAGATCGCAGTCAAGGCCGGAAACTTGTAGTGGATAAAAAAACTTTTTAACTTTTTAAAGCAAACCATTTCGTATTTTGCAGCCGAGATCCGATGAACGATAACATTTCGAATTTAGTTTGCATTCACTCAAATTGTACCGAATTGCGTAAAAATAACATATTATTGTGTACTCTACAGACTGCACTCGTGGCGTACACAGAACTACACAGCGGTCGAAAATGGCCTTAACCAAATATGGAATGCTCTCCAATAAATCTAGTATCGCCGTTTCATTGAAAAATAGTACATCGCGAGACCGGGAAGTACCTACGCGTTTTCTGGTCGAGTGTTAATTAGGCTATATACGAGACCAGAAATGCTCTCCCGGTCGAGGTGTGTATAGTGCTTTTCTAAAAAATGAAACAAGTGACTTTTCTTTGGATTTCTGCGGAAGCAAAATATTTTTAGCTAATTCGGCCTCCGCTCTCAGAAAAGGAGGCGTACAATCTAAATTCATAATATCCTCACTCAAACTCATTTTTTCGTCACTTTTAAATAATAAATTATAACGATTAGGTATGTAGTTAAGAGCCTTTCAATATTATAAAGATAAAAAATAAATATTATAAGTACTTTTAATTTTTTTAAGCTATTGCATAGCTTCTATCGCGGGCCTTGAGGGTGGAGACCGAATCCAGAAATTACGTAACGAAATTGAAAACCTAACACTTTGGTTGCTATGACTACTTGTGTTGTTGACTTCAAATTATTGAAAATAAAAAGACTATTTAAAAGACTATTTTATTTAAAGAATATTTTCAATAATTTGAAGTCAACAACACAAGTAGTCATAGCAACCAAAGTGTTAGGTAAGTTGATAAAAAATGCTATGCAATAGCTTTACCGCGGCAGTCTCCGAGTGCCACACGTCTTTTTTTTTTGCGCTGTGAGTGCTGAACGCGTACTACGATAGAGTTCCAAATTTAAACTATTTAGGCCAAAGAACATTATAACAAGTTACAAGATATTCAGGAAGAAAGATTCCAAATTCAAACTTATGATAGGTATGTAATGAAAATACATACATTCTTTACTGGCCTAGGCCGGGAAGTATAACTTTCGAACTAATTACAGGGTATGAAATGTGCACATTTCATATAATTTTTTAGAAAATACCTATAGCGATTAGTCAAATATTTGTAAATCCCGAATTCAGAGATAGAAATCTCGAATTTTCAATTCTCACGAGAACTCCTTAACTTTCCGGGATAAAAAGTAGCCTATGTCACGCAGGTCGACAACTATAGGTACAATATGCAAAAAATAACATTGATCCGTTGCTCTGTTACGGCGTGATTGAAGGACAACAACCAAAAACAACAACGACAATATTATTATGACTAGTCCTGGCCGACTGACTGACTGATCTATCAACGCTCAAATTCAAACGTTTTTATAAAGGTACAAACGAATTTGCATCGTGCACTGTGCAGTGAATACTGCTTGTTCGGAATGCCATTCCTACCGGGAAGAGCCAGCAAGAAAATCGGCCGTTGCTATTATACTAAAAAAATAAATATTAATAATTAAGGTTAACTCTAAACCTAAGTCCCTTTTATGATGTAGGTACGTACCTAGGCACCATATGGCACTCTCTAAGAAAGGGTTATTGGAAATTAGACGATATACCTTTCACCTTGGAAATTAGCCTTTGGAAATGATGATATAAAATATGGATACTTTTTTTTATCCACTACAAGTAAGCCCTTGACTGCGATCTCACCTGATGGTAAGTGATGATGCAGTCTAAGATGGCAGCGGGCTAACCTGTTAGGGGCATGGCAGTTATATTCAACCCATACCCCTATTCAGTTTCTACACGGCATCGTACCGGAACGCTAAATAGCTTGGCGGCACCTCTTTGCCGGTAGGGTGGTAACTAGCCACGGCCGAAGCCTCCCACCAGGCCAGACCAGGGAAAATTCAGAAATTATAAATTCTCACATTGACCCTGCCGGGGATCGAACCCTGGACCTCCGCACGTTAAGGCAACAGCGCTACACACTGCGCCACGGAGGTCGTATACTGACTTATACACAACCAACTTTACTTTACTGGTAGTTAAAAATTAACTGTAGCGTAACTTTAACCGACTGTTATAGGTGCAACTAGGCCTAAAAATGTGCTAAAACGTATGCACATAAAGTAGTTCGTTTAAAGTCTACACTTCACTAGCTAACGGGTAAACCGCTTAGCTAGCGGAGGCTGTGGTATTTTTAGAACATGTAACAGACTGTGGGTGACTGTGGTCGGGTCTCATTGCGGGGGCTATGCAAACATATGCAAGCGCATTCTTACCGATGCATTATGCAAGTTGGATTAAAATATTTTAATACTAATCAAGTTGATTTATGTTAAGTTTTTTTTTTATCCACTACAAGTTAGCCCTTGACTGCGATCTCACCTGATCATGTAAGATCAGATGTAAGTACCAATTTGTTGTATTTTATCTATTGGGAGGATATGGCCGTGACTATAGTTACCGCTTTACTGCAAAGACGACAAAGCGATTTAGTGTTCCGTAATCCGTTACGACTGCCTCGTTGGTCTAGTGGTTAGTATAGTCGGCTGCGGATCACGAGGTCCTGGGTTCGATTCCCGGTCGGGCATAAAAGTTAGGTATTGGATTTTTCAATTTAGAAATTCTCAGTGCCAGCTCGGAGTTGGAAGTTGGCGGTGTGTCACCCCCGTGCCTCGGAGAGCACGTTAAGCCGTCGGTCCCTGTTATTATCACTAACATGATAATAGTCGTTAAAGCCCGCCAACCCGCAATGGAGCAGCGTGGTGGGTCTAAGCTCTAATTCCCGCTCTCCTATGAGAGTGGAGGCCTGTGCCCAGCAGTGGGACGTTAATAGGCTGTAGTGATGATGATGATGATGAATCCGTTACGAATACGATGCCGTTTAGACACCGATTAGGGATATGGGTTTAATATAACTTCCTAACAGATTGGCTAATCTAAAATCGCTACCATAGCAGATAACAAATAAAAAAGGAGTGGATACGGGCTCCCAAAGTGCTGTAATGGCGACCCCACCATACCCCGAACCCCACTAAGTAGGTCTTCCACCTACTTTGTGGGGTCCTTACTCAAGAGAATCGCAGGGACAAAGTTTTTTGTTTAAAGAATTAGTGCCGGCCGTTTCGTTTCTGAATTGATAATTTCACGTTGAGTCTGTCTCAAAGACTAGGTACTTAGGGACTAATTAAGCAAATTTTTGTTTCTGAATTGATATTGGGCCGGTTTCTGAATTGAGCATTCAAGCAAAAAAAACAAGTTCCAACTCTCAAACCTTACACAATATGAATTCAGAAACAAAAATTTGCTTAATTAGTCCTTAAGTAGTCTTTGAGACAGACTCAACATGAAATTCTTAATTCAGAAACCGGCCGAGTGCCTCTTATCGGAGCGATGGTCGATGGAGCCAAAAAGTCTTAAGGGCCCGTATTCTCTAACTCAGTGACTATCAAAAATGAAAGCCACTGACATATATGTAATATCCATTGAAGGTTTACCATGAAATGTTACTTTTTATTTCATAGTAAACCTTCAATGGCTCCATTACACGAGCAGATTATCGGATCCGTCGCTCGATTGGGTCGATGCTATGGCCGTTTGTACGAGGCAGAGTACTTGTAAAGAATAGAGTAAAGAGGAAAAAAAAAAATTTAGAAAGTCAATTAGTTTCCCAATTACATCATCAATTATGTATCAGTTTATATTGTTTCATAATGTTGCGAAATTATAAACAAATAAATTTTCATTTTATCCAAAGAATACACTCTCTACACTAATGTACACAACTAATGTACACTCTGCCATGAATAGAGGAAAATACATAGATTGTATTAAAAATATTATAATTTAGAACAGTAAAGTAAATAACGAGCAAAAAAATAAAAATGTATTTCAAGTTTTCGATACGTTTCCAAGATGGCAACCTTCAGCCGTAGAGAAGGCAATGACTAAGGAAGTTTTACTCATTGAGAGAAGGCAATAGGCGCGAAATGTATCAAATGTCATTTCTGACAGTCACTGTCAGAAATGTATCAAACAGTCTCCTTTCGTAAAAACGCGTAATAGGTATACGTACGTTTCATCGCATTGCATTTAAGAAACCTTAAGACTACGTTCAAGTTTATCGTAACTAGGCAAGTCATTCATTCGGTCTGTATGAACTGGGTCACAGGCCACAGCCTTTATAGGTATGAGTTTATGGGCCAGTTGCATATCAGGCGGTTACTGTTAAACTTTAAACGTCATTTCCATTCCATTAGAGATGCATATTATTACAAATTATGTCAAGTTTATAAATTTTTTAAGTAGTAGAATAAGTAGTTATTTGCAATAAAGAATAATAGCATGTCTGCTCCATCGATCGTCGGATCTGCCTAGTGCCAGCACTGCCAGCTTTGTCCGTCGCTTTTGATCTTGTAGGTATTTTCTCGTTCCGCGGACTATTTAGTAGTTCCTCCATTAGAACTGATGGTTTTAAATGTAAATGTTTAAACGTAAAGCAATATAGCTATTGGATAGCATTTTTGTAAGGGCGTGTTTGTTTTCGAGTAAAATTTTACCTTTAAAATTACTCATGGAAATATCAATACTAACTTGTGCTTATCCACTTTGTTTTTTTTTTATGGTCTTTATTAATAAGTTGATTACCGTTACGTAACGTAACTTTAACCGCCACATATGTAACTGGGCCTAAGAATATTTCAGTAACATTCGATTCATTAGTAAGGTTCAGACTTCTGATAGTTTATTATATTGGTGTCTGTGCGCGATAATAACGTAATCAGCTTTATTTTGATAAATTGAAACTGAAGCACGATTGAAGCGCGGTATTTACTTATAGTGACTGTCTAGACCTAGAGTCTAGACTTCTTTGCATCGTCACAAAATATGGTCTTCTGATCGATTGCGGAATAGGTAGCTGTATCAATCATTGCTACAATCTCAATTGTTAAGATTGGCTAAAAAATTTTTTTTTAATTCTTGCGCCCCTTTTTTTTAGTCAAAGTGTCTAACTGAAGAACGATCGAAGCGCGGTATTTACTTATAGTGACTGTCTAGACCTAGAGTCTAGACTTCTTTGCATCGTCACAAAATATGGTCTACTGATCGATTGCGGAATAGGTAGCTGTATCAATCATTGCTACAATCTCAATTGTTAAGATTGGCTAAAAAATTTGTTTAAAATTCTTGCGCCCCTTTTTTTAGTCAAAGTGTCTAGGTCTACCGAGTAGGTAGGTATCTACCGATCAAAGATGGTGAGTAAAAAATTTAAGAATGTAAGAATTATTTATGAAACACGTGGACTGTTTTTACTACCACAACAAAGTTAACAAACAAGTTAACAACTCAAAACCTAGTAGTTGCTTATTTTTAAAACATCAACGTTCATTGACGCTTGATGTAGGTAGGTACCTATTTACTGTTTTATGTAGCGAATTGATGGGAACAGAAGCCATAACATGCGTTGCATCCCGCTACTAAACAATTCTTGACACCTCAACTTTATTATGCAAAAAAACTATTTGATGTACATTTCCTCATACCCATGAAATTAATTAATACGTGTTGATACCGCGTCACATGAAAGCAGCAATGCATATGAATAAATGCTTATAATAGTCTTGTGAGTATAGCCGGCGTGCGCGCGTGGTGTTATAATGATGATCGTGGTAGCAGTTCAACCAACTGTGTCTTGTTTCTACTCGGCCAATGAGTGAGGCGAAACGATCGGCCCGTGGCACACGCGATTATCACGCCGGCCGGCTGCCTTCGATTTCTAAATCTAAATTCGATTTTCAAAAATCTCCTATAGACTTATTTAGTTTTTTTATAACCAGATGAATGTGTTGAGTGTACTTGTGTGTAAAGTTTAAAGGGCCATGATGTTATAAACATTCCATTTATTGTTTTTGTAAATTGGGACGTAAATTCTCGAACTTTTTTCCATGTGAGTACTACATTTATGTATTAAACATTATCTGCATGTATTCAGTAACAAGAAAAATAAAAATAAATGCTGGTTTTTAGTGAAAACGCTTGGGAAACTAAACAGATGTTTATCTAAACTTCTACGCATGCGTTAACTGTTGTTAATTAGTACTTACTTAGTTTGCACACACGCATGGTAACTTTAACGAAACGTATAGTGTTAGCTTTAATTAGTCAAAACTATTTAAATTTATCCCATGATAATATTATCAGTAGGTACTTAATAATTATTTAAACTTGTAATATTTTCGAGTGCTAATTAATTTTACACCAAATATAAAATTGAAATAATTACTTATGTACTTATTTAAGTTAAAAAATTATTTTAAAAAAAATAAGAGTTCCCAAAAGCTAATGCTGTTTTCACAAAATTACACAGTATAAGGCTGCGTTCGCACTGCGAAAAATATTCGCGCGAATTTTATTTCGCAAGTTGCAAAATTACAAATTATATGGAGGTGTTCGCATAATTGGAATAAAATTCGCGCAGAAAAAACAAAAGCTGGTTTGATACAAATTGTAGGAGCGGAAAAGAAATCGCGAGAATAAAAATTAAAATAAGCGTAAGAAGAGCCAATAGTGAGCAGAACAGTAAGCACTGCTAGTTTACCATTTAAACGTAAGTTCAAAACAGAAGAGTACCGAGGTATGTTCTGTTTCAAATTGCGCGTCCACTGGGTAAAGGGGTCATCCATAAAGTATTTATATCACATTAATTTCGTGATTTTTTGACCCCTCCCCCGTCCCTGTCACAGTTGATCACTTTAAGTGAGACCATTTTGTGAGACTCCCTAGTTTGCTGTGTGACGTCACATATCCTGCAATTTTACATCTAGTAATTATTAAATTAAAAGAGCACTTCCGAAATTACTTTTATTTCCATTAAAATTATTTTTACCATAATCAACATAAAATCAAACATTTGAAAAAATTAACAAAACTTGGAAATACTTTTCAGTTTTTCGTTAATACTAGTTCAAAATTTGAACTATTATTAACGAAAAACTTAAAAGTTTTATAATGCTTAATTTGAACTTCAAATTAAGCATTATAAAACTTAGATGTATAATATTTTGAAATGTGACGTCATGAAACTTAGGACCCCTCCCACCCTCCCTTGTCACATAATGTCATACTTTGACGACCCCCTCCCCCCCCCCCCCTTAACGTGTGACGTACATGGATGACCCCTAACAAACAGTAGTACCTACTAAATTTTGGCTCACTACTCTGCCGCGTTGCTCTGCACTCGTGTGAAATCGGCATTCGAGTGAAAGTTTTTGAGGTATTTTTAACAGATTTTACTATATTACAGTCCCCACAAACTAATCTGACCCGGTAGCCAAAATTGGAACAAATTTTTATGCCTGTTAAGTTTTTGTTTTTATTATTTTACTAGATGATTCCCGCGACCTCGTCCGCGTGGATTAAGGTTTTTGATTCCCGCGGGAACTCTTGAATTTTTTGGGATGAAAAGTAGCCTATGTCCTTTCCCTGGATACAAACTATCCCTATACCAAATTTCATCAAAATCGGTTGAATAGAATTTTTTTGATACCCGCGAGAACTCTTGAACTTTCCGGGATAAAAAGTAGGCCATGTCCTTCCCCGGGATACAACCTATCCCTATACCAAATTTCATCAAAATCGGTTGAATAGATATTTTTTTTTGATACCCGCGAGAACTCTGGAATTTCCCGGGATAAAAAGTAGCCTATGTCCTTCCCCGGGATACAAACTATCCCTTGTACCAAATTTTATTAAAATCGGTTGAACAGATGGGCCGTAAAAGCGTAGCAAACATACAGACAGACACACTTTCGCATTTATAATATTAGTATGGAAGTATGGAATATGGATTTTCATAGATGCTAGCGACGCTGTCACCGGGTCACATATTAAGTTTGTCGGACTGCATTATGGTTAAATGTCAAAAACTCATTTTACCACAGAATAAGTAATCGTAAACAATAAAGAATAATATTCTATAGGACGTCCGACGAAAGTCTAAAATCTAAATAAATAAATAAAAATAAAAAATAAAAAAGCCTTTTATTTCTTCAACTTGTTTACAAATAATGGAGAATATAACTAGAAAATAAGTGTACAAAAGTTATGAAATTAATTAAAAACTATTTTTACTACTAGTTTTAAGTGTAAAGTAATACGAAGAACCCTTTTCAGGTCAAGGCCTCCTCCAGAGAAATCCATTTCGCCCTATCTTTGGCTATGGTCATCCAGTTCGGTCCCGCCACTTTTTTGATGTCATCATCCCAACGATAATGCGGCCTACCTCTACCACGTGTACCTTTTGGGCCAGGCCAACTCGTTACTGTGATTGTCCATCGTTTGTCAGTGAGTCTAGCAACATGGCCTGCCCACTTCCATTTAGATTTTAGTGTGTAGGAAAGGGCATCTATTATTTTGGTCTGCTGTCTGATGACGGAATGGCGGATTTTATGTAGGCGTCTGATTTTCAAGATGCTTCTTTCCATCGCCCTTTGGCAAGACGTTATCATTCTCTTCGCCTTTTCTGTAAATTTCCAGGTTTGGCAGCCATACGTTAGCGTGGGTAATACATTAATATTCATAATTTTTCTTTTGATTTTCATTGGCATTTTACTTTTTAATACCTCTTTTAGGCTCCAATATTTATTTATTCCAGGCAAATTTTATCCTTCTCTAAATTTCCTCTTCATTGTTTCTGCTGTCGAAAGATACTTGTTTTCCCAAATAAATATAATTCTTGACATACTCTATCTGTGTGTTTTCTATCTTTATTGGAATTTCTTTACTATTAGTCATTAGCTTTGATTTGTTAAAGTTTATTTCCAGTCCTGCCTCTTAACTCGCCCTTGATCAATGAGTCCAACATGTATTTCATTTGAGTGCTACTTTCTGAGAAGACGACAATGTCATCGGCAAATCTGAGGTGGTTGAGATATTTTCCTCGAATGTATATACCCAGCTTTTCCCATTTTAATGAGCTGAGGACTGACTCTAGCACTGCTATAAAAATTTTTGGAGATAAGGGGTCCCCTTGTTTTACTCCTCGCTTGATAGGAATCGGTGGACCTGTTGATTCTAGTCGGATCTTACTGATACTATTCTCGTAAAGGTATTTTTTATAGTAATAATTTTTTTGTCTATGTTTAGCATATGTAGCGACTTCCATATCACTTGATGTTTCAAGCTATCAAATGCTTTCTGTTATTCAATAAATGCCATATATAGAGGCTTCCGGTATTCTTGAAATTTTTCTATTAGCAGTTCGACAGCATTTATATTATCTATTGTTGAAAATCCTGATCGGGATCCCGCTTGCTCGATTGGTTGGTTAGACTCTATTTTTTCCTTTATTCTTTTAAAAGCTTGTAGAGGCATGTAATAAGCTTATCGGGCGATAGTTGGCAATATTGTCAGGATTTCCTTTTTCATATAGCAATATGATTGTAGATTCTGTCCATTGACTAGGACTTAGGAGTGATGTCTGACTCTACGATACGGTTGAATAATTCAGTAAGAGGGCCTGCTAAGCTAATGCCCGCTGCCTTTATTGATTCGTTAGATATGTTATGGGAGCCTGGGCTTTTATCGTTTTTTAATCGTTTAATCGCATTTAAAACTTCAATTACGTCGAAAGGAATGTGTAAGTTGCATCTTGGCTCTACATTTTCGTTTGCGATGACCATGCCTGAGTCGCAATCAGTGTTTATTTCGCTATATAGGTCTTTGTAAAACTCTGTTGCGATTTTGAGAATTTCCTTGCGATCTTGCACCATATTGGTAGAGTTCCGCAGGCTAGTTATCCAAGTTTTATGGTGATTTAGTTCCTTGTATGCTCTTTTCATGCTGCCAGTACTTAGTAAGTGTTTTTCAATTGCTTTTTGTCTATGTGCTTCGTAGTCAATTTTTAAATATTTGCTGCTAAGTTTATATAGAGCGCTGAGCTCGTTTTTCATAGCTCTTGTTTTTGGCTTTGTTTTTTGTAGCTCATATTTCCTGATGAGTAGTTTTTTGGTGCGGTCTTGTATAATCTCGTTGTTAGATTGACTAGTTGGTATGTGAGCATGCGTTTGGCTAGAGGATATCGCATGGATTATGTTATCATAAAATCCTTGAATCGAACTTCCTTGGCTTTCCATCATCGTGTCGATGCAGTTATTTAGATGTTCTGTATATCTGGAAACCTCTTCCTCTCGTAGTAGTAAGCTCTTTGGTAGCTTGCTAAAATATTTTCTTGATTTCTTAGGTATTTGGAGCTTTAAAGTGGCTCTAACTAATCTATGATCTGAAGAAAATAACAAGTTAATTACTTCGATGTTGTTTATGCTACTTCTTATATTCTATAGTATGAAGTCTATTTCGTTTTTAGTAGAGTCATCAGGCGATCTCCAGGTCCACTTTTGTTTCTCTTTTTTCTTGAAAAAAGTATTCAGAATAGGAAGATTGCTTTCGTACGCAAAGTCTATTAGCATGTCACCTCTGTTATTTCTAGAAACGAACCCATATCAACCCATGATCAGGTTTTCACCAGGTTTTGCTTTTCCTATTTTGGCGTTGAAATCGCCTATGAACATAACATTTTTTTCCGACATAGAGAGAGCTGTGTTTATAGTTTTGTAGAACTCTACGATGTCTTCATCAGACGCAGCATCTGTTGGGGCGTATACTTGGATGATTGATAGAGCGAATTTGCCAAAGGAAAGGGTCAAAATCGCCACCCTGTGGGATAATCCATTAAAACTTGTAATGTACTCTTTGAGGTATTTCTTTACAATAAAGCCGACTCCATGTAGGCCAGCTGTACTGCCTATATAATGTAATATAAAATTTCCGTATTCTTCTATTGTATTCCTCAGACGTTTTACTTCGGAAATCCCTATGGCGTCGTATTTGATTTTTTGCAAAGCTGTATCCAACTCTAACAATATTTCATAATATGAAGAGAGACCCCGTACGTTGTATGCAGCTATGTAAAGATTTTTAATTTCCAGTTTTGTTTTGTTTCCGGTAAGTAATGTTTCTGGAGGGTTTTGGTCTACAACTCCCTCGGGGACCAGCCGGCTTGGGAGTGGATTTTAAGCCTTGGTCTGCATTAATAATTTTAATGGAAAACTTACGACCCTAAGCAATAAGGAATACGACGCAAAGATAAATAGTACAGCTACCTGTGCCAAAGAGTATCCAATAATATACCTACATGAAATAGCACTGCTATCTTTTGAAATATCATTTGAATGATAGGTAACTAACTAGTGTAAATTTAGGCTGAGTCCCAATTAGCTGTTCGCTTATACAATAGTCGACAAACATTAATTCATTGATCAGCCGTGGTGATCCCGAGTAATTAAAACAACTGGGTACATTATTCTCTCCCAAGGCTATTCTGTATTAACTATGGAAAACTTTTTGGTACAGTTTGGAATATTTTCTTTTATAATTCCCTAGCAAGCTCGTCGTTGTCGATTCGTTGCTCTGTTTCAACGTTATTGAAGGGCATATCAACACACAAACATACATACTTATTGCTTTCGTATTTATGATATCAGTAGGATTATTAGTAAAAAGTATTCCAAACGTATTTAAATTTTAAGGCCCTGTATAGCGTAAAAGGGGGTTTTAAAAAGAAGTGTACATCAAACGGTGACATAATTTATGCTTGTAAAAATAATTTGCTGTTTTCAAGACCTCACAATTTAATAAAAATCTCTGCATTGAAATTTATTTTAAACATACCTCTTAATTTACCTTTTAAAGCAATTTTTCTCCATATTGAAACCAATAATTAGCTCTAGAAATTATAAGATAAAATTCATATTTCTAAATCAAACACATTGTCGGATTCATTTGTATTAAAAGTAAATATTAATTTTTTACAAATTATTTCATGCATTTTTTGCGACATGCGCTTGCTCGATTTCACCCCCTGCGCCTTTGTTTATCATATCTCTGAGTTCACAGTCGAATGCAAAAGTTGCTACCTGGCAGGTAGTACCTGCACAGTTTTGGCTAAATAGTTGGGGCTCGGTAGGAACGGCATTCCGAAGCATTGATAGATTCACTCGGCGCGGCGATTTAAAAGCACTTTGTAAAAGTTTATTTGAATAAAAAACATTTGATAATGCAACTGAGGAGAAATTATGGATGAAGTCTCAACTTACCCTGAAGGTTGTATTACTTGTTATTATTATTTATTTGCTTCGAAAACGTGTAAAAATTAAAATAAATATTTAAATAATTAAAATAAAGTGTAAGTACAACTTTATTTTAGTTAAAATTAAAATAAAGTTGTACACACAATTTCTAAAATAAATTAAACTTTCATTCAATACACCTTCATAATACATAAAGGCTGCCAATTTAGCTTAGCTTAAATATTATTGCGTTCAGCATAAATATGGAAAAAACCGGCCAAGTGCGAGTCGGACTCGCGCACCGAGGGTTCCGTACAAACATGTAGTAAGTTTTAAATTATTAAAAAAAATACTTACTAGATCTCGTTCAAACCAATTTTCGGTGGAAGTTTGCATGGTAATGTACATCATATTATATTTTTTTTTAGTTTTATCATTTTCTAATTTTAGAAGTTACAGGGGGGGGGACACACATTTTACCACTTTGGAAGTGTCTCTCGCGCAAACTATTCAGTTTAGAAAAAAATGATATTACAAACTTCAATATCATTTTTGAAGACCTATCCATAGATACCCCACACGTATGGGTTAGATGAAAAAAAAGTTTTGAGTTTCAGTTCTAAGTATGGGGAACTCCCAAAATTTATTGTTTTTTTTCTATTTTTGTAAGAAAATCTTAATGCGGTTCACAGAATACATCTACTTACCAAGTTTCAACAGTATAGTTCTTATAGTTTCGGAAAAAAAGTGGCTGTGACATACGGACGGACAGACAGACAGACAGACAGACAGACAGACATGACGAATCTATAAGGGTTCCGTTTTTGCCAAATTTGGCTACGGAACCCTTAAAACGAAGGCAAAGATTCTAACGCAGAACTAAATAAAAGCTTTTTTAAATAACGGTTGTAGTAAATTTTTAGACAAAACACTATTCCGGCAGGCCATCCGATATGAAAGTGTGTTTAATCCCATTGTGCTCGGAGTGCCCTGTAGTTCATAAACGCATTGCATTGTCAAATAACAATCGAGTGCGCTTCCAGGTTATTTCTGTGTGGGTTCGACAACCGCCCGACAGACTGATTGAATGGGACACGACTGATGGGTTTAAAATAAACAGACAGGCAACTTAGTGATGTTTTTTTTACCTGCAAACCCGTTTTAGGTCGACGTCAGGTAAAAATTGCTTAACGACAGTGGAGGGGAACGATCATTTTTAGGGTTCCGTAGCCAAATTTGGCAAAAACGGAACCCTTATAGATTCGTCATGTCTGTCTGTCTGTCTGTCTGTCTGTCTGTCTATCCGTCCGTATGTCACAGCCACTTTTTTCCGAAACTATAAGAGCTATACTGTTTTCTTTTCATTGTTTTTATTGTTTTTTTTTCGATTTTCTTACAAAAATAGAAAAAAAACAATAAATTTTGGGGGTCCCCATACTTAGAACTGAAACTCAAAAAATTTTTTTTCATCTAACCCATAGGTGTGGGGTATCTATGGATAGGTCTTCAAAAATGATATTGAGGTTTGTAATATCATTTCTTTCTAACCTGAATAGTTTGCGCGAGAGACACTTCCAAAGTGGTAAAATGTGTGTCCCCCCCCCGTAACTTCTAAAATAAGAGAATGATAAAACTAAAAAAAATATATGTTGTACATTACCATGCAAACTTCCACCGAAAATTGGTTTGAACGAGATCTAGTAAGTAGTTTTTTTTTAATACGTCATAAATCGTAAACCGCAATTTACCTTTCATTCAATCAACTCAAATATTTAAAAAAAACATTTAATTTAAAACTTACTACAGGTTTGTACGGAACCCTCGGTGCGCGAGTCCGACTCGCACTTGGCCGGTTTTTTATTTGACAGCATGTGTACCTAATCATATCACCGATCGCAGATAATACTATAATTAGTGTATATTCATAGTCAAACATCTTTAAATCTATACTTTCGCATGAAGATACATAATTGGCTATTTGACAACCATTCAAATAAATTCTTTTTAAGTGATTATTAAATAGAGGATCCTCCATAAGTCGTATTTTACTCGTATGTTGAATAACAATTTTAAACTATCAATTAAAGCAAAAAAGTATTTCATACAAAATCCCATACTAAGCACGCTTTTGTAGTTTGAAAAAAAAGTTGCTGATTTGAATAATTGTCAAGTACCCATCTAGCAGCAGAGTTGAAAAGTAAATTTTAACTGCAAAAATCGGAACTTCGATACCGTCCCCGTCGTAACGAATGAGCAAGGTCACCAACCAAAGGATGTTAGAAAAAATACAATGGGCACAATAACTCATTTACTTGACAATACTTAATTCATTGAAAATGCCCCTAACATGTTAAACTCATTTGCTTGCTAAATCTGCGTAATGAAAAGCTGAAAAAAAATCCGGGCGCGTTTTTTCCGCTCGTGGTATTCCGCTAAATTATCAGCATAAGAAATTAAAAAATTAAAAGCCAAAATAATACATATTATAAAATGTAATTAATTAATATATTGTCTTTGCGCTTGCGCACAGACTTTGTATATGCATAACGCCTTAGAGCAAACTTTTATGTATGTATGCTATGACTTATAGGGACAAATCACGAAACTAAAACGCGATAGTTACAGTCCATCCTGTTTATTAGCTCGCGCCAATCATTAAGTTGCGTCTGAAGTTGACCGCAAGATGCGTCGCAATCATTGAGATCTAATGTACTAAGGAGTACATATTACTTTGATGGTCGCAATATAGGTAAGCACTAAAATTCTACATGACTGGTCGCATATTGCATATTTTCGCGCGTAGTATTGGAACGGACTTCGACAGTTTGTGTGAGAGCTGCGCAAACAAGCATTCGCATTTCGCACCTCAGCTCAGAGACGACTAATTTAATAAAGCTAAGCTAAGTCCACAGCTGTCGTCGTGCGTTCGTAAAACGTGCAAATGCGCGTGGAAATATCGCAATGTGAAAAGGCCCTAATGTGTATAGTGAATACTATAAGGGTTATAAATATTAAAAGCTATATAATTTTATGATTATGTTAAACAGTGAAACTCATTGATTGTTTAGAATAAAGAGCTTATTATAATAAATTACTATTAATAAACGCGCTGGAACGCTGTTTGTTAATAATAATTTATTAATTACAACTTTGTTTGCGGGAACTGATAACGGTTCATTTGCTTATGCTTCAACAAAATTCGATTTATTCGATGATTTAGAAATAATACTGAGCTTGTTTTATGAGTTTTGATAAGACTCAGGGTCCTCTTTTAATCAACTAGACCGTACCAGAAGTTTTTCAATTCGGAGCGTATTTTTTTGCGCTCGTTTCTAAACAGCCTATAGTTATATTTTTTTGGAAGCGAAACTTCTTTAGAAACGTTGTGATTTAAAAATTCGATAAAACGAAAAAGCGACACTAATAAGAGACAAACATATTAATAATAGGATTTAGCTTGCGAGAGAATGAGATAGAATACAAGTTTTTATCTCATTCTCTCGTTCGTAGGCTACTTTTCTCTTTACTTTTCTGAAGCTTCACATCTGCCGTGTGTGAATTGCAGATACACACTTTTTTTTAAATATTGCCAAACTTATATTTGTGCGTGTGGTGGAGGCGTCACTTTCTATTATTATTATTTTTGTTCACTACAAGTTAGCCCTTGACTGCGATCTTACCTGATGGTGAGTGATGATGCACTCTAAGATGGTAGCGGGCTAAC
This sequence comes from Erebia epiphron, assembly GCA_963932025.1. Lineage (NCBI taxonomy): Eukaryota > Metazoa > Arthropoda > Insecta > Lepidoptera > Nymphalidae > Erebia > Erebia epiphron. The sequence goes on along the minus strand of OZ009947.1, from coordinate 3,232,627 downwards.
CTGTTAGGATATGGCAGTTATATTAAACCCTAAACGGTTTCTTCACGGCAGCGCACCGGAACGCTAAATCGCTTGATGACACGTCTTTTCCGGTTGGGTGGTAACTAGCCACGGCCGAAGCCTGCCATCAGGACAGACCAGAGAAAATTATGAAATTATAAATTCCCAAATTGACTTTGCCGGGGATCGAACCCGGGACCTTCTAAGTTAAGACAACAGCGCTCAAAACTGCGCCCCAAGGAGGTCGCCTACTACTTGGAAAATTTACATAAAATAAAAAATAAAATCCTTTGGCCAATAGGTATTTACAATTTGCAATTTGTAAAAAAGGATTTTATTAAATTGTAAATTACAATTTTATAGGTACATGATATAATATGGCGCTACACCGCTAATCAGTTATTGTGGTACCGCGCAAAATAAAAATAATAAAACATAAAAAGATCGTAAAATATCACAAGACTCATGACAATTATTTTTCAACCGACTTCAAAAAAAGGTGGAGGTTCTCAATTCGACTGTATTTTTTTTTTTTTAATGTTTGTTACCTCAGAACTTTTGACTGGGTGGACCGATTTGGATGATTCTTTTTTTATTTGAAAGAGCATACTTTCCAAGTGGTCCCATATAAATTTTATCGAAATCGGTCGAGCGGTTTTTAAAATATCAACAATAAAATATTGTACGTTGTATAGCGTGTGCTTGTTGTTGTAAAGTTGGCGCGGGAGTTTGAAGTCGGTTGTTTAAAAAGAATTTTTTATATTAAATTATATAAGGTGGAGCTTGTGGCAATATGAATATGCATTGTTTATACTATAAAATAGCATTGAACGCGAGTACCTATCAATGGTGGTTTACCCACGAGTTTATCACACAGCTCCATTAGCTATGCGACCCACATTCACGCCGCGAAATGCTAATGACTTGGACACACTTGTAAACACGCCTGATGCCACGCCATCTGACGCCACCTTTTGTTCTGCTACAAGTTAGGCCTTGACTGCGATCACACCTGGTGGTGAGTGGTGACGGATGGCGACGGCTGCAGTTGCTGTCCCGTTGGCAACGTACCGTTCGTGTATATATGTCACCGTAAGATTGCAAAAACCGTTAATCCAACTAGCGATATTGTAAACTGTCGACGGATTGTGAACCGTTCAATGGTCCGAGTGTCAATTTTTGAAATATTCATTGTATTTACGTTTTCTTGTCTCTTTCTTGTAGGTTAGGTTAGGGTTCGACATAAATAACCAGGTAGTGCCCCAGGCCGGGCACTTAGGTTTTATCGGGTTTATATATCTAAAAGATTACAATCTAACGAAAAATAATGCGTTAAATTGTAATCTGTCGAAAGTTTACAATATCGCTAATTAGATTACAATCCAACGGCCTTTGCAATCTTACGGTGATATATATATATATGTATACGTACTCTTACGCTTTGATAAACTCCCTGGCGCAGTGTTGAGCTCTGTTGTCTTAACGTGCGGACTTGCGGAGGTCTCGGGTTCGATCCACGGCAGTGTCGATTTGGGAATTTATAATTTTTCCTGGTCTGGCCTGGAGGGAGGCTTCGGCCGTGACTAGTTACCACCCTACCGGCAAAGACGTGCCGCCAAGCGATTCAGCATTCCGGTACGATGCCGTGTAGAAACCGAATAGGGTTATGGGTTTAATATAACTGCCATGCCCCTAACAGGTTAGCTCGCTACCATACTAGACTGCATCATCACTTACCATCAGGTGAGATCGCAGTCAACGGCTAACTTGTAAATGTAGTAGATTAAAAAAATTGTGTGTGTGCAACTCATACAGCAAAAGTGAAACTTCAGAAAAGTAGCTTACGAGAATGAGATAAATATAACTTGTATTCTATCTCATTCTCTCGAAGGCTCCCTCACTTATAAATCTCGATGTATACAGTATATCATATCAATATCAGCTGTACGCAAAGTCAAAGCCAGTAGCTGGCGAAGTATAAACATTTCGTTCCGTGAATGTGGGTCGCATAGCTAATTGCACTGCGGGTTGCGCGTCATAATCTCGCGACGATTAAGAACGCATTTGCAAATCCCTTAAAATATTGGAGTTTTCAGTACATTTTGTGACTAAGTCAAGCAAAATAGGATAGAACTAAAAATTGCTATACAAAGATTGATCCTATATCTCCAATTTTTGGTAATAACATTGTAAAAAATCTTTATTTTTAATACTATAAAAATGATTTTCCCTCACCTCTTCACTCAAAATTGACGATTTAGGGGTGAATTTAGGTACATTTTTTACTGTAAATATGCCGTTTTTTTATCATTAAAAAATACCATCTATTAGTAGATATGTTCACCTACAAATTTTGGTAATAAAAATATTGAAAATAGGACAAATAGTATACGAAATGAAATAAAAATAGCTTGTATTTTTTTCACATATTTTGTAAATCTTAACAGAGTGAACATAAGGGTTATTTTGATTTTACTCGGTCTCTGGTTTGATTTCAAATTATCAATTAGTCTGCGTTTGAACGCCGTCGTGAGTGGACCCTGCGTCGGTTGCGAGCAGTCGCTGGTGTCGAAAAGATCGCTGTACATACACGAAATACCTACCTAGAGTACCTAGTTGAGCGAACCAAATTTATATTTATAGTTATCACCTGTGCTGATATTTTGAAAAGGTAAGATATGGTACCTACTACCAACACAATACAATTTTATTATTTGCTAGCATTTAGAAATTTATTGCAGAGTCTCTATTCCCCGAGCGTGGTAGTGACCTGAAAGTATACTTCGACGTCTTCTACTGGAACTTCTAGACGCGTGGAGCTAGGTGTATCGAATTTGGACTCAATTTGTTAGTTATGATGAGATCTTACCTCAAACCTTGGTGGAGTGACCTGAAGGTATACTTCGACATCCACAACTGGAACTCCTAGATGCGTAGAGCTAGGTAAATCGAATTTGGGCTCATTTTGTTAGTTATGATGAGATCTTACCACAGAACTTGGTGGAGCGACCTGAAGGTATACTTCGACATCCACTACTGGAACTCCTAGACGCGTAGAGCTAGGTGTGTCGAATTTGAGCTCGTTTTGTTAGTAATGATTAGATCTTACCACAGAACTTGGTGGAGTGACCTGAAGGTATACTTTGATTTTGACGACCTCCGTGGCGCAGTGTGTAGCGCTGTGGCCTTAAAGTGTGGAGGTCCCGGGTTCGATCCCCGGCGGGGTCAATTTGGGAATTTATAATTTCTGAATTTTCCTTGGTCTGGCCTGGTGGGAGGCTTCGGCCGTGGCTAGTTACCACCCTGCCGGCAAAGACGTGCCGCCAAGCGATTTAGCGTTCCGGTACGATGCCGTGTAGAAACCGGATAGGGGTATGGGTTTAATATAACTGCCATGCCCCTAACAGGTTAGCCCGCTACCATCTTAGACTGCATAATCACTTACCATCAGGTGAGATCGCAGTCAAGGGCTTACTTGTAGTGGATAAAAAAAAAAAAAAAAAAAAAAAAAAAAAAAAAAAAAAAAAAAAAAAAAAAAAAAAAAAAAACTTCGACATCCACTACTGGAACTCCTAGACGCGTAGAGCTACGTAAATCGAATTTGGGCTCGTTTTGTTAGTTATGATGAGATCTTACCACAGAACTTGGTGGAGTGACCTGAAGGTATACTTCGACATCCACTACTGGAACTCCTAGACGCGTAGAGCTAGGTAAATCGAATTTGGGCTCGTTTTGTTAGTTATGATGAGATCTTACCACAGAACTTGGTGGAGTGACCTGAAGGTATACTTCGACATTCACTACTGGAACTCCTAGACGCGTAGAGCTAGGTGTATCGAATTTGGGCTGGTTTTGTTAGTTGTGATGAGATCTTACCACAAAACTTGGTGGAGTGACCTGAAGGTATACTTTGACATCCACTACTGGAACTCCTAGACGCGTAGAGCTAGGTGTATCGAATTTGAACTCGTTTTGTTAGTCATGATGAGATCTTACCACAAAACTTGGTGGAGTGACCTGAAGGTATACTTCGACATCCACAACTGGAACTCCTAGATGCGTAGAGCAAGGTAAATCGAATTTGGGCTCATTTTGTTAGTTATGATGAGATCTTACCACAGAACTTGGTGGAGCGACCTGAAGGTATACTTCGACATCCACTACTGGAACTCCTAGACGCGTAGAGCTAGGTGTATCGAATTTGAGCTCGTTTTGTTAGCAATGATTAGATCTTACCACAGAACTTGGTGGAGTGACGTGAAGGTATACTTCGACATCCACTACTGGAACTCCTAGACGCGTAGAGCTACGTAAATCGAATTTGGGCTCGTTTTGTTAGTTATGATGAGATCTTACCACAGAACTTGGTGGAGTGACCTGAAGGTATACTTCGACATCCACTACTGGAACTCCTAGACGCGTAGAGCTAGGTAAATCGAATTTGGGCTCGTTTTGTTAGTTATGATGAGATCTTACCACAGAACTTGGTGGAGTGACCTGAAGGTATACTTCGACATTCACTACTGGAACTCCTAGACGCGTAGAGCTAGGTGTATCGAATTTGAGCTCGTTTTGTTAGTTATGATGAGATCTTACCACAAAACTTGGTGGAGTGACCTGAAGGTATACTTCGACATCCACTACTGGAACTCCTAGACGCGTAGAGCTAGGTGTATCGAATTTGAGCTCGTTTTGTTAGTTATGATGAGATCTTACCACAAAACTTGGTGGAGTGACCTGAAGGTATACTTCGACATCCACTACTGGAACTCCTAGACGCGTAGAGCTAGGTAAATCGAATTTGGGCTCGTTTTGTTAGTTATGATGAGATCTTACCACAGAACTTGGTGGAGTGACCTGAAGGTATACTTCGACATCCACTACTGGAACTCCTAGACGCGTAGAGCTAGGTGTATCGAATTTGAGCTCGTTTTGTTAGTTATGATGAGATCTTACCACAGAACTTGGTGGAGCGACCTGAAGGTATACTTCGACATTCTCTACTGGAACTCCTAGACACGTAGAGATAGGTGTATCGAATTTGAGCTCGTTTTGTTAGTTATGATGAGATCTTACCACAGAACTTGGTGGAGCGACCTGAAGGTATACTTCGACATTCTCTACTGGAACTCCTAGACGCGTAGAGATAGGTGTATCGAATTTGAGCTCGTTTTGTTAGTTATGATGAGATCTTACCACAGAACTTGGTGGAGTGACCTGAAGGTATACTTCGACATCCACTACTGGAACTCCTAGACGCGTAGAGCTAGGTAAATCGAATTTGGGCTAGTTTTGTTAGTTATGATGAGATCTTACCACAAAACTTGGTGGAGCGACCTGAAGGTATACTTCGACATTCACTACTGGAACTCCTAGACGCGTAGAGCTAGGTGTATCGAATTTGTGCTGGTTTTGTTAGTTGTGATGAGATCTTACCACAAAACTTGGTGGAGTGACCTGAAGGTATACTTTGACATCCACTACTGAAACTCCTAGACGCGTAGAGCTAGGTGTATCGAATTTGAACTCGTTTTGTTAGTCATAATTAGATATTACCTAGCTCTACGCGTCTAGGAGTTCCAGTAGTGGATGTTGAAGTATATCTTCAGGTCACTCCACCAAGTTCTGTGGTAAGATCTCATCACAGCTAACAAAACCAGCCCAAATTCGATACACCTAGCTCTACGCGTCTAGGAGTTCCAGTAGTGGATGTCGAAGTATACCTTCAGGTCACTCCACCAAGTTCTGTGGTAAGATCTCATCATAACTAACAAAACGAGCCCAAATTCGATTTACGTAGCTCTACGCGTCTAGGAGTTCCAGTAGTGGATGTCGAAGTATACCTTCAGGTCACTCCACCAAGTTCTGTGGTAAGATCTCATCATAACTAACAAAACAAGCTCAAATTCGATACACCTAGCTCTACGCGTCTAGGAGTTCCAGTAGTGGATGTCGAAGTATACCTTCAGGTCGCTCCACCAAGTTCTGTGGTAAGATCTCATCATAACTAACAAATTGGGTCCAAATTCGATATACCTAGCTCTACGCGTCTAGGAGTTCCAGTAGTGGTCATCGAAGTGTACCTTCAGGTCATTTTACCAAGTCTTGCGCTAAGATCTCATTATAACTAACAAAACGAGCCTAAACTCGTCACCAATAAATAATAATATATCGAAGTTATGATATAAGTTGATTCAACGCATTGATGTAGAATTTTAGATCAATGACCTCGCAGCTTATCCGTGCATGTGTGTGCGTGGGAATTAACCATGTGTAGTAGTGCGATTTCATACCTATCCATTTCGGAAATGCGTCCTTAAATAAACCTGCCTTACGTGGTACATCGCATAAGCTGGGGCCTGAGAGCCGCTGGAAGCATGCGGTACAATACCGTGTTCTGTGGAGATCCATGCAGTGCAGGAGATCTTCGTCCAGCAGGCTTCTATTTTAAGTTATTACTAGCTAATGCCCGCGACTTCGTCCGCGTGAATTGAGGTTTAACGGGACGAAGTCGCGGGCATTCGCTAGTTTATAATATTAGTTAGTATAGTGTAGATACGCTGCCATCAGTCTTGCTCCCGACCTACTGTAAAATCTATAAATTATATAAAATTCAAAGTCCTGACTGACTGACTGACTGACTGACTTATATATCAACGCACAGCCTAAACCGCTGGTCCTAGAGACATGAAATTTGGAGAGTGTGTTCTTTGTGAAGACTAGGTATCCACTAAGAAAGGGTTTTTCGAAATTCTACTTTGATGTCGTTTTTCAAGTTATAGCCATTAAACTTGGTATATGAGCTGCAGGTTAAAAATAAAAAATACATGTGTTTCACAGTTTTTGAAAATTCGACTCCCAAAGGGGTGAAATAGGGGGTGAAAGTTGGAATGGAAGGCCTTCTTTTCTCAAGATATTTTTCAAGTTATATCAACGAAACTTGGTATTTTGGCTTTCGCTATAGAATAAAGAAGTATGTCTGTCACAGTTTTTCAAAATTCTACCCCCAAAGGGTTAAATAGGGGTTAAAAGTTAAAATCCTTCATTCCTCAAGTTATAGCCATAAAACTTGGTATATGAGCTGCGGGTTAAAAATAAAAAATAGGTACGTGTTTCACAGTTTTTGAAAATTCAACCCCCAAAGGGGTGAAATAGGGGATGAAAGTTGGTATGAAAAGCCTTCTTTTCTCAAGATATTTTTCAAGTTATGTAAACGAAGCTTGGTATTTTGGCTTTCGGTATAGAATAAAGAAATACGTGTGTCACAGTTTTTCAAAATTTTACCCCTTAAGGGGTAAAATAGGGGTCGAAAGTTTTCATGAAAATCCTTCATTTTTCAAGTTATAGCCATGAAAGTTGGCATTTGGGCTTCTGGTTTAAAATAAAAAATACGTGTTTCACAGTTTTTGAAAATTTTATCCCCAAGGACGTCAAATAGAGATTTTGTCTTTCAATCACGCCGCAACAGAGCAACAGTTCGACGTGATTTCTTGCATGGGTATAGATGAGGACCTGGAGAGTGACATATTTCTTTTATCCTGGAAAATTAAGGAGTGCCTGTGGGAATTGAAAACTTAAGCCACGCGAACGAAGTCGCGGGCGTCCGCTAGTAAAATATACATATAGCGTCGGTGTCGGCAAAGACAATATATAAACCAGTATTATAATTAATCTATGGTGTCGGTCAAATTAAGAATGTAGGTGTCGGTCTCGGTGCCGGACCGTGCAGTGAAGAAACTGGTCGAGACGACGACAACGTCGCAGACAAATATCCTCATCGCCTAGGTCCTAGACCTAGAGCGTCCACTCACTCATCCAACCCATTGCCTCACTGCTGAGCACAATTAGTCTCCTCTCAGAAAGAGAAGTTACCTTACGGAATACGGACTACGGTTAACGTTTTTTTTTTCACTAAAAGTTAGCCCTAGACTGCGGTCTCACCTTCGTAAGCAATGATGCAGTCTAAGATGGTAGTGTGCTAACTTGTTAGGGGTATAGTAGTTATATTAAACCCATACCCCTCGGTTCTCTTGGTTATCGTTTTTGATCGGAATGCTAAATCGCTTGGCGTCACATCCTTGCTGATAGGGTGGTAAGTTGGTAACTGGCCACTAATCATTATATTAGATAGAAGCAGGCGTTATGGAAGTCCATGATATTGAGGGAATTAACTCCTTCTTTCTAGTTCTTTCATTAATCACTAAGCTTTGACAACCAAAAAAGCCTATTCGGGTCTGGGATGGAATCTTTGTAGCAAACGGCTAAGCAGATGGCTGTCAAAATTGATTGACAGACATACTGAGAGAAAGACTTTCGCATTAACCTATAATATGAGTATGGATTCATAATAGAGTTCGATAGTCTGTCTGTAACTAACGGAAACGCGCTAGATAACTAGGTATATATACCTACCTACGTCGCATCGGCAGTCTTGTTCCAAAACTCGAGCAGTAACCCTAATTTGACGTCAAACGTGGCGTGATTCATTTGGTTTTACAAAAAGAGTTACTAAGCAGACATTTCAAAAGGGAAATATTAGGGTTAATAGGAATATACTTCATCACATCATCATCACTACAGCCTATTAACGTCCCACTGCAGGGCACAGGCCTCCACTCTCATAGGAGAGCGGGAATTAGAGCTTAGACCCACCACGCTGCTCCAATGCGGGTTGGCAGGCTTTAACGACTACTATCATGTTAGTGATAATAGCCGGGACCGACGGCTTAACGTGCTCTCCGAGGCACGGGGGTGAAACACCGCCAACTTCCAACTCCGGGCTGGCACTGAGAATTTCTTAATTGAAAAACCCAATACCTAACTTTTATGCCCGACCGGGAATCGAACCCAGGACCTCGTGATCCGCAGTCGACTATGCTAACCACTAGACCAACGAGGCAGGAATTATACTTAGTACTTAGTATTAATCTATACTAATTTTATAATGCGAAAGTCTCGATGGATGGATACTCATTCACAGGCTTGCTTGTATGTGCCAACTGCCGGTGCATCGAACCCTGGACTCCCCAAGTAACACTATGACCTTTTCTCTCATAAGTTTGTGAGTACGAACACTAAAATAGATGCGCATTATCTCTACGTGTTTTAATAAAACACGTGTTTTCTTATGTCTAGTGTCTAATCAGTGTTGTATTTATCTTTATCTTTTTGTATCTTTACATAAAAGATAATCCGTCGCCTTTTATAGATAACATCAAACCATCATCAAATCAGACGGATATGGTAAATATTCACGTGCCGCAAATCGTTGTTGCTCCTAGATCTGTTTTTATTAATTATTTTCGTAATTCGTTGTAGGTATTACAAGATAGACTAGGCATGAAATTTTCTTCGGTTAAGTAGGTATAGTTACATATACCTATACCTAGTTGGTAAGGTACCTAAGTTTAAGTTTAAATCTAATACCTACTTTTTACTTTCTCTTTTACTTTACTTTACTTTACCTAAGTTTAAGTTTAAAAGCTAATCCATACTTTAAAATATTATAAGCGCTACAGAATGTCTGTCTGTCTGTCTGCTACGTTTTCGCGGCCCATCTGTTCAACCGATTTTTATTTGGTACAGAATTACAGATATAGACTAGAAGGACATTGGAACTTGGAAGGAATACTTAATTCCGGGATATCAAGGTCCCCGGAATGGGGATATAAAAGTATTGATAGGGACATAAGTAAAGTACCTACCTACTGAAGCGGTGATATCTTATTGTTTTTAAGACACCCGACCTCCTATTCGGGGTTCGGGTTCGTCTCCCGGGCGCGCTTCTCCAACATTACGAAGTTACGTATACCTACCTACCTATGCGTTTTAAGAAATTAAATAGCACTTGATTCAAACGGTGAAGGAAAACATCTGCATCGTGAGGAAACCTGCATGCCCGAGAGTCCTTCATAATGTTCTCAAAGGTGTGTGAAGTCTGCCAATCCGACCTTGGCCAGCGTGGTGGACTATGTCCAAACCATTTTCATTCTGAGTGGAGACTCGTGCTAAGTAGTGGGCAGGTGTGAGACGATGGGTTGAAATAAAATAAAATCAAATATAGCTATTTATGCAACTGTATCGTAATGAGGGTCATTTTAATTCGAGTGCTGTTTTTTGATACGAGGCTTGCCGAGTATCAAAATAGGATAGTACGAGAATTAAAATGACTAATTACGTACAGTTGCATACAAGATTTTATCTACGACAATGACGTCTTTATAATTTTTTACTTTATAAATTAATAAAAACCAAAAGTGCCAGAACCCAGAGCCGCTAAGCTATAGGTATCCTATTTATGACGATATCGATACAGCTACGACTTTTAACGATACAGCTCCCATACAACGAACTGTATCGTTATGAGAAGCAAACACGAAAGAGGGTTCAATTCGATATAGTTGTCAAATTCGAAATTGGAACTTTTCGATGCTGGAGTAGATAAAATATTATAAATGCGAAAGTTTGGATGGATGGATGTATGGAGGGATGTTTGTTACTCAATCACGCACCAACGGCTGAACGGATTTGTCTGAAATTTGGCACAGAGATAGATTATAGTCTGGAATATCATATAGGCTACTTTTATCCCGGAAAATTAAGGAGTTCCGGCGGGAACCAAAAAACTCAATCCACGCGGACGTAGTCGCGGGCATCATCTAGTAACTTAATAATTAATTACATCTTTATTATACGACCGTCAGCTGGTGTCACAATAAGTCCCTTAATGTGTGGTAAAGGCCTATGAGGTCATACTAAAGTAGGTACTTAGGTACTAGGGAGCCATAAAAGGCATGCAGTTGATGGGTACTTAAGTACCTATGTATAATTAAAATACCGCGTGTTAGATAAGCACTATACCTACCTTAATACCTACTTTACTGTACATATTGTTAAATAAGCACTTTACCTACTTTAATACTTACTTTACTATACCTATTGTTACATTAAGCACTAAACCAATATAATGTACTGTTAATCACTAACCTTTACCCTTAACTATGTACATTAGTAAATAAGTCTATTTTTAGAATAGATAAAGTAACCGTCACCCCTCGTCCCAACAAGCACTCTCCAGATTCTATCGATCCCTTCCGCTCAAAACCACATAAATATTCCAGAGCTCCACATTCCACACACATTCGTTCATTCTATTTCCAACTACCTCAAAGCTCTGACTTGTAACTCTAATTATCTAGTATAAGTTGTATTGTTTTAATTACTATTCAATTATTTCTCATGTAAGTGTTAATTATACTAATTAGTTTTTAAAAGACAATTTTATTTCACGCCACGTAAAAATTTGGCGCAGTTGGTAGGGATAAATTGTGCAAATAAGACGACAACAACGCGGGACAAGAGACAGCATCGCTCAGAAGACAGCACGGTAGCCGCAGGCTTTTAAAAACGTCGCCGAACGCAATGCTCCTGATCCTCGTGTTACTGTGGTAAGTGGCTTTTGTCTACTCAGTTCCTATTTTCCTTGTGTACTATTTTATATCTATTTATTCTATTTCTTTATGCCTAAATCAAATAAATATTATAAATGCGAAAGTTTGGATGGATGGATGTATGGATGTTTGTTACTCAATCACGCGCCAACAGCTGAACGGATCTGGCTGAAATTTGGCACAGAGATAGAATATAGTCTGGAATAGCACATAGGCTTTTATCCCGGAAAATTAAGGAGTTCCCGCGGGAACCAAAAAACCTCAATCCACGCGGACGTAGTTGAGGGCATAAGCTAGTCTATCATAAACAAACCATCCTCTAATTCTCTATATCCTAATTTATCTCAGTTTCATACAACACCAATACACAACACGAACACAATGTCTTTAGAAATCAACACTTTATAAACTCATCCCAACATTCGACACCGCGGAAACGGAACAAGTCTACAGATTTGTACGTTTGAGAGATCTTGTGATTCTGCATTTAACCTAGCAGACGCAGAAAAGAAACGAATCTTACTCGTCTATGCAATAAATAATATAACAGGTACAAGCGCTTCCGATATCCACTGTAGACAATAATATGCTTCATGGGAAGACCTTAAGTCCTACCTTATTGGAAAATTCTCTAATGTAAAGACAATTTCGCATCTCAATTTGGAACTACAGTCGATGTTCCAAAAACCAACTGAAAGCGTAACCGATTTCTTCCATAGAGTCGAATTATGCCGAAGCAAAATAATTGAAAAACTAAATACGGAAATCAAAGACGGTACATTATTAGGTCGCATGGCTACTACAGAAGAGACCGCCTTAAGCGTCTTTGTTAACGGCCTCAGTTCAGAAATAGGTTTGATGTTGAGAACGCGAGGTTTCCAAAACCTAACTGTAGCTGTAGTCCAGGCAAATAAGGGGTTTCACCTCGGAATGAGAGATAGTCGCCTATAAACTTGTATGAACCTTTATTTTGGCACCCTAAAACTTGTCTCAAAACCTACTATTACCATTCCTAGGAAAACTCCTAAATTTACCAAACCACGATACTATTCCAAACCTAAACGCAAGTCTAAACCTAAAACTAAACCTCAGAATCCTATTCAATCCTACTCCGTATCACCTTTAAACGACGTTCCTCCCGAAAACCTTTTACACTGCACGTTTCAATCAGAAAACCAACCCATAACTTTACTTAAAGATACTGGTGCAGGAATTTCAATATTGAGACGAGACTAAATAGGTACAGCACAGCTGAATGACCTAGACAAGGTCTCTATAATCGGCATTTCTAGCTCGCAGTCATCGACCACCAGTTTTGGATCCGCTGAAATCTCCCTAGATTACTTCCCAAAATTCAAATTTCACATAGCTAACTTGAACCTCAAGGCAGACGGTATTTTAGGTATCGATTTTATGTCACATTTCAATGCCAGTATTTATATTAAATCAAAAACAATGCGCATCCGCGATAAAACTTACAAACTTCACTACCTTAATGAACCCGTCGCTAATTACGGTCCCGATAAGCAATTTCTCGCTAGCCGAACGGAAACCGTATTAAGATGTAAAACTAATAACATTAACTCGGGCACAGCTATTATCAATAAACAAATCTTAACTAATGGAGTTGTCATTCCGCACGCATTAGTTAATGTCGAGAACCACTCATTTTATATAACATGTGTGCATGCCAACAAAAACGACACGATAATTACTACCCCTACTATTAATGCAGTCCCATTCAACTCCGAAGATTATAACGTCACAAAAAACAACACGTCCCAAGAACCCATAACAATTAATAACATAAACTTACTAGACCGACAGAACAAAGTTAGCCAGTTAATAAGAAAAGAGCACTTAAATTCTGAGGAATCAGAATCTCTAGATAAAATAATTTCCGAATTTTCCGACATTTTCTTTATCGAAGGCGACTCTCTCACATTCAGCAACCACACGAAACACCGAATCCCTACAACCTCCGACACACCCATTCATACTAAGACTTACAGATTCCCACAAGTTCACGAAAACGAAGTTAAGACTCAAGTCCAGAAAATGTTAGATCAAGACATTATTCAGCCTAGTTCATCCCCTTGGAGTAGCCCAATCTGAGTCGTTCCTAAAAAACTTGACGCCTCTGGAAAACAAAAATGGCGTTTAGTTATAGATTACCGCAAATTAAACGATGTAACCGTAGATGACAGCTATCCACTTCCTAACATTACTGACATTCTAGATAAATTAGGACACTCTCAATACTTCACTACCTTAGATCTTGCCTCAGGATTTCACCAACTCGAAGTCGAACCCGAAGACATTCCATTTAACACACCCTATGGTCATTACGAATACAAAAGAATGCCTTTTGGACTCAAGAATGCTCCTGCCCCCTTTCAACGCGTACTCTGCGGATTACAAGGTGAAAGATGCTTCGTTTACCTAGACGACATCGTCGTTTTTGCAGCAAGTCTACAAGAGCACGAACAAAAACTTCGTGAAGTATTCTCTAGACTCCAAAAATACGAACTCAAGGTACAACCGGATAAGTGCGAATTTCTAAGACGCGAAGTCGCGTACCTAGGTCACATTATTTCTAGCCAAGGCGTTACACCCAATCCTGACAAAATTCAAACAGTTAAGGATTTCTCGGTTCCAAAATGTTGAAAAGATATTAAGGCATTTTTAGGTCTTACAGGTTACTACGCAGATTCATTTCTAACTTCAGCAAAATAACTAAACCTCTTACTAGCCTCCTAAAAAAGGACATACTTTTTGTTTGGGGTGAATCTCAACAAAAAGCTTTCGAAAAGTGTAAAAACTTATTAACTAGTCCTCCTATCTTGCAATATCCCGATTTTACGAAAGAATTTATTTTAACCACTGACGCTTCTATACACGCCATCGGCGCGGTTCTATCTCAAGGGTAAATAGGCAAAGACCTACCTATAGCTTATGCGTCTCGTACACTTAACAAAGCCGAGACTTCCACTATAGAGCGCGAATTATTAGCGATCGTGTGGGCCGCTAGCCGGCCCGTCAAGCATTTCCGACCTTAATCTTTTTGGCAGAAAGTTCAAAATCGTTACAGACCACAAACCACTTACATGGTTATTTTCCATAAAATACCCAGGTAGTCGTCTCGTTAGATGGAGACTCAAATTAGAAGAGTTTGAATACGAAGTCATTTATAAAGCAGGAAAAAATTACACGAACGCCGATGCACTTTCGCGACCACCTGTCATGAACACTAACATTCACATTCCAAATCCCACTCAAGACTCAAAACCTATAGAAACATTCTCGGAAGATTACCTCCAAATCAATTTCTCACACTTCTCTGAAAACCCCACTGTTCGCGCCACCTATGTATTAGTTGTCTGTGGTCGCTGTGACAGATGAATACTTTGTGAACGTAGCTAGCTTGCCGCGCTTTTTGATAAAACTTTGTTTTGACAGTTCGACAGAGTTCAGATTGGTTTTTTGCTAGCGGCCGCGCCTCGAATTGTTGATTGTAAAAATAAGCTTTTCTTTGTAATCCGTATTGTTAGAACCTCGCTATAGCTTAAGGTTCCCGCGAGAAATTAGCTTCTAGTTATTTCGGTACTAAATAAAGACTTACTTGCGGTACTGAGTGGCATTGATAGTTGTGTGGCCACGTTGACACCTGCCGGCTGCAAACTGTGTATAATTCCGTAAATAGTTAACCTAAGCAGCTTTTGGACGAACTTTGAGTGCGGTGCTGTGTGTGTTGTGTGTTAGTGCCGTCTTGAAGCAAGAAGCTACGGCCGAACAGCAAGTACCCTCTCATTCCTGACCTTTCCTAACCTTTAACCTACATTCTTCCTTATCGAGGAGCCGTGGTCACCTTGGACTCTGTAAGTGCATAGCATAAGTTTAAATCTATCAATACTTTAGTTATCTAAGTTAAGCCGGAACAGTTCTGTCCGCATTTGGCCCTGAGCCAATGGTCTAAGAGGCTCGAATCCAGCTGATGGGCCCCTGGAACAGCGTCTTAGGGTTGTAGCATTGGACCAGGCGGATGCCCCAACACCCACTTATAGCTTTGACACTCCAAATCTCCATATCTCGCAAGACATTCTCTTAGATGACAGACATAAAGACATTCCCATTTCATGCGAACTCTCAGACAAGAATGACCTTTTTAACACTGCAATCTCAATGTGTTCTCAAGTGGACCCATACTTAGAAAAACACAAAACACTTTACGACGTTGACTTAGTGGTTTCAGATAACAAACAAAATTTGTTTTTCGGTTGTACACGACTAATACACTTCAACTCATGGGATTCTGAAAGTTATTTCAAGACCCTTTTAAGTTGTTTACAACATCACGATTGTAAATCATTTTTTGTCCCAGATCTCAAGAATGAGATCTGGGACAAATAGACCTGACCCGACCTGTAAGTTACGAGGCAACGAACAGTTAGTCATCACTGCATATTTAGCTAACTCCTATGACTGTAACATTACGATTTGCGAAAATAAAGTCAAACGTCCAACTCCAGAGCAAATCCCTGGAATTTTAAAAACTTTTCACGACGACCCTTTATCAGGACATAGAGGAATAGTAGAAACAACACGTAAAATCCGATCTGAATACTATTGGAATGGTATGACCGACACTATTAAAGACTATGTAAACAAATGTATGATATTATGTCAACGCAGTTAGATACAAAGGAAGACATACAATGCTCCCATGGTTATAACAACCTCTTCTACAGAACCATTCGAACGAGTTACTATCGACTTAGTTTCTTACTCTGATATCACAGGTGACTTTAACAAATATATACTGACACTACAAGACGACTTAACAAGATTCGTTCAAGCTTATCCCATTCCCGACAAATAAGCAACTACTATAGCTAAATCTCTTCTCACTTTCTGTCAACACTACGGCACGCCTGTCCGTTTTCATTCCGATTTAGGTGGCGAATTTGTTAATAATATCCTGAAACAATTAATGAAATTACTAGGCTCACGACACACGTTCAGCACTGCATATCATCCACAAACCAACGGTGCATTAGAACGATTCCACGCAGTGCTCAGAGATCACATACGTATGTACTCTACGAAAAAGTCCCACAATTGGGATCAAATCGTGCCACTTGCAATTATGTGCCATAATACTTCACTCAATCAGTCCACAGGCTTCACACCTCATGAACTCCTTTTCGGATACAAACCTCGTTTGCTTTATACTCTTAAAGACTCTCGCGAATACACAACTAGTGACTATCTTAACGACCTTAACGAACGTCTTAAGATCTCTCGTGACATAGCTCAAAGAAACCTTAACAATATGAAAGATAGAGCCAAAACACGCTATGACAATAACATCAAAAACATAGCAGATTTTCGATTAGGTGAAAAGGTAATGCTCCGCGTCCCAAAACCTAATAACCTAGACAGCAAATGGGAAGGACCCTACGAAATTGTGAGGAAAGGTTTTAACGAAAATTATATCATTAGAAAGTCAGGTTGAAATCAATTAGTTCATGGCAATCGCTTAAGACCTTTACAAGATTGCAATAATCAACTCGACACTTAGATTTAATTTATATTAGATAATTTTGTTTGAATTTTACATTTAGTTTATAGGTACTTAGTTTTATACAATTTATACACTATATACTACAAATACTATTTACATATTTCAATTTAAAAATTATACAATTTCAACCAAATCTCTTATACTACTAATTCATAACAAATTAAAATACTTTCTAAGTCGTGTAAAAGATAAATAAATTTACCACAAAATCTACCAAATTATGAACAACTCACACTTTCGTTTTACAATATTATCTATACTCAAATTTATATTCTACAAACTCTATATACTTTTAAGAAATTTCTACATCAATAAGTTTAAATACTCATATGCTAAGCCAAACGTTTTGCCCATTCCAGGTACTTCACAATAATTAATGGAAGTACACACGTTACGATCGATCAATTACCTTCTAAGTCTGGTTGATTCTACCAACCTCTCGGAGACATCCTCATCTCGGAAAACTCATGGAAATTTGTTGTATATAGAAACCTAGAACCTCTTTTCCTCTCACGCGACTCTTTAAAAAGATTAGTTACTTACTACGAAACTCTCATAAATTCCAATCAATATATTATTGCTAGCGTTTATACGACGAAATCTTTTATTAAAGTTAGCTTAGATAAAATTGATATTAGATTGAGCGAACTTAGGTACTATAAGAATAATCACAATCGTGTAAAACGCGAATTAATTGATGGTCTTAGCACTGTTCTAAAATGGCTCATAGGTACTCCGGACGCAAAAGATGCACAATATTACAATCAATGCATCGAAATGTTAGAAAAGCAACAATTAGACCACAATCAAATCCTACTTCAACAACTGCAGATAATATCTTCCACTGTATCTAATTTTAACGATACTATTTCTAGAATTTCTTACGACGTATACTCTATGAACGACAATCTACAGAAAATTAGTTCCTGTTTATTAAATACAACTAGTAAACTCACTTTTGATAAAAAGGTTTCCGAACAAATTTCGGCTGTTTCTATCCAAATTCTTGGATCTGTCTTTTCTTTGGAGAAAGAATTAGATGAAATTATCATGCGTATATTGTTTATAACATCGGGCGCAATTCACCCTTCTATCATCTCAACTTTACGGATTTATAAAGAACTCTTAGCAACAAACCATTTAAGAATTAATAATAATTTAGTCGCACCTATAAACATACAAAACATTCATAACATACTAGAATCCACAACACTTACATCTTATATTTACCTGAATAAACTCGTATACGTATTAGAATTCCCAAAAACGATAAATTCAACTTATATCATATGTATTCAATCCCCATAAAACATCCCAATTCCCCGTATTATTCTACCCTATTTCCTGAGCACACATACCTTGCCACTTCCACTACGCAGCAACGCTACGTGACTACGAGCTCCGTCGAAAAATGCAAGATATTCGCACCCAAGTCAAGAGTTTGCAAGAATCTCGCAGTCTATAATTACAACTCTAGACCTATATGCGAGATAGCAATCTTACAGTCATCCAGCAAAGAACTTCCAGGGAATTGCGAACTCGTAACATTTTCAGCTCATATAGACACGTTCCAGCCACTTAGAGATAACAAATGGTTATTTTTATCAAAATTCAAGACTCCATATGTAGTCGAATGCTGCAATAACATTGAGCATCAAGAAATCATTGGCTCGGGATTAATTTCACTTAACCCAGGATGCAAATTTTACGCTGCATTTGTAACATTGAACACGGAAGAAGACTTAATTACTAACTTAACTCACTCAATCGTCGTGGTGGACATCGAAGATACCTGCACTCCAGAGACGCTGCAACAGTCGATCCCACCAGAGTTGCAACCTATCACAATAATAAATATACCCCTGGACTCGCTTCACGTCATCAAGGATCAAATACAATTTCAAAAACAACTTCTAAAGAACTCCAAAACTCCTTCACTTCAAACTCTTTCAACTCCAAATAATCTTTTGCCGCTATGGCACTGGGCACATCCATGCTCATCCTCTAACTATACAAATGTTATCCTTGGCGTCGCTTCTATCGAAATCGAAATCATCCAGATGCAGGTCATCAATCCAGAGGTTGCATTCTAATTTTCAACAACTGTTTTGACAACTCTCGTCGGCATCAAACCATCCCGATGGCTACGATCAACACAAGTGCAATTTAAGAAGACGAAGAAGAAGAAGACCTACCAACAACAAACCCACGATCGCGCACACCGAAGGCCCGATCCTTATTCTAACAGGGGACGTGTTAGATAAGCACTATACCTACCTTAATACCTACTTTACTGTACATATTGTTAAATAAGCACTATACCTACTTTAATACTTACTTTACTATACCTATTGTTAGATTAAGCACTAAACCAATTTAACGTAATGTCCCTAATCACTAACCTTTACCCCTAACTATGTACATCTATACTTATAATAAAACTGTAACAGGTCCAATTCTGTACATCAAAGATATTTTGAAAATTTTTTTTGGAGGGCACTCATTATTCGATACTGAAGCCAAATCTGTATTTTTTTTCATTTTTGTCTGTCTGTCTGTCTGTCTGTCTGTATCTTGGCCGCGCATCACGCCGAAACTACTGAATGAATTCAAACGAAACTTGGCACGATTTGAGCCCATACTACGAGGTAGGACATAAAGGGTGAAATGGGGGTTGAAAGTTTGTATGAAAGTCCTTAATTTCTCAAGTTATGGCCATGAAACTTGATATATGAGCTGCGGGTTGAAAATGAAAACATATGTTTCACAGTTTTTCAAAATTCCACCCCCGAAGGGGTTAAATAGGGGTTGAGAGTTTGTATGAAAATCCTTAATTTCTCAAGTTTTAGCCATGAAACAGCATTTGTGCTTTCGTTAAAATATGAAGAATTACGTGTTTCACCATTATAGGGGGATTATACCGTGGGATAGTAATATATGCTACTTTTTATCCCGGAAAATAAAGGAGTGCCTGTAGAAATTGAAAAAACTTATGCCACGCGAATGAGAAGAATTGAACGGTTGAACGGATTTTGATGAACTTTGGCAACAAGATATATTACAGTCTGGAATAACACAAAGGCTACTTATTATCCCGGAAAATGGAGGTTTATCGGTTCCCGCGGGAACTCCTTAATTTTCCGTAATAAAAAGTAGCCTATGTGTTATTCCAGACTATAAATCTATATCTATAATAAAATTGTAACTGCAAAATTTCTATACATTTAATATATTCTGAAAATTTTTATCGGGCTTACTATCGATACTGAGCCCAAAACAGATTTTTATTTAAATAAAATGAATTTAAGTTCATTAAATAAGAAATTGTGAATGTATGTGTATCAAAAAATTTGTTATTATGTTTATAATGTGCATATCAGTTATCTTTAGCATCAATAAACTTCAAGTATTCATAAATCTCAACTCATTTCTTAATTTCTTAATTTCTTAGTGTAAAATATGTTAATAGTGTTAATACGGTTAAGCACAATCCTACTAATCTTCCTTCTTACTATCTTCCTAATATTATAAATGCAAAAGTGTGTTTGTTGGTTTGTAGATTTTTTGGTTGTTCCCTTAATCACGTCGCAACAGAATAACGGATTGACTTGATTTTTTGCGTGGGCATAGTTAAGGACCTAGCTAGAGAGTGACATAGGCCACCCGGAAAATCAAAGAGTTCCCGAGGGATTTTAAAAACTAAATCCACGCGGACGAAGTCGCGGGCATCAGCTAGTTAGTAAAAAAGTCTATTTTTAGAATGTAAATAAAGTAACCGTCACCCCTCGTCCCAACAAGCACTCTCCAGATTCTATCGATCCCTTCCGCTCAAAACCACATAAATATTCCCGAACTCCACATTCCACACACATTCGTTCATTCTATTTCCAACTGCTTCAAAGCTCTGTCTTGTACCTCTAATTATCTAGTATAAGTTGTATTGTTTTAATTACTATTCAATTATTTCTCATGTTAGTGTTAATTATACTAATTAGTTTTTAAAAGACAATTTTATTTCACGCTACGTAACACGCGTACGATATAAACATAAAACCATCGACATTTCAATGGCCAAAGGGCAGACGACTTTGATTTTTTTAACTTATTGAGTCGATGCACTCACAAATTAATTATTTACATAAATAAAAGAATATCAATTGTATTGTACAGAGTTTTTTCAGGGTTCATGTGTGTATGTATATTTTATTTACTTATGTAAGTTTCTAACTTCCAAAAGTCTGAACAGATTTGGATGTATTTCGACGACCTCCGTGGCGCAGTGTGTAGCCCTGTTGCCTTAACGCGCGGAGGTCCCGGGTTCGATCCCCGGCAGGGTCAATTTGGGATTTTATAATTTCTGAATTTTCCTTGGTCCGGCCTGGTGGGAGGCTTCGGCCGTGGCTAGTTACCACCCTACCGGCAAAGACGTGCCGCCAAGCGTATGGTATGGCCGGATGGCGGCTTTTCAAAACGGCACCATACGAACCACGATGCTAATGCAGTTGTGCTTAATTTTTTTTATTAATTATGTTTACTTGTTGAAGGTAGAGATTATTAGGTCCGCTTGCAGAAACTGTGGGTTATGCTTTTAACCCATTAAAAATAATAGATAATTGCGGTCCACCGCTAAAATATTATTATAAAAAACCGGCCAAGTGCGAGTCGGACTCGCGCACCGAGGGTTCCGTACTCAAGAAGTAGGTATAATTACCTTTGTTAATGAACCGCAAAACTAACTTTGTTTGCAGAGGTTTACTGTTAATATCAAAAAATTACGTTTGTTGTATGGGAGCCCCCCTTTAATATTTACTTTATTGATATTTAATTATTTATTTTGAAAGATAATATACAAGCTAATATTCTGTGAAAATTTGAACCGTCTACCTCTTACCGTTTTTAATATTGAGCAAAAAAATACGAAAAAAACACGTTTATTGTATGGGGACCCCCCTTAATATATATTTTTTTTTTATTTTTAGTATTTGTTGTTATAGCGGCAACGGAAATACATCATTTGTGAAAATTTCAGCTTTCTAGCTATCACGGTCTATGAGATACAGCCTGGAGACAGACAGACAGACAGACAGACAGACAGACAGACAGACAGACAGACAGACAGACAGACAGACAGACAGACAGCGGAGTCTTAGTAATAGGGTCCCGTTTTTACCCTTTGGGTACGGAACCCTAAAAACACGTTTATTGTATGAGGACCCCCCCTTAATATATATATTTTTTTTAATTTTTAGTATTTGTTGTTATAGCGGCAACGGAAATACATCATTTGTGAAAATTTCAGCTTTCTAGCTATCACGGTCTATGAGATACAGCCTGGAGACAGACAGACAGACAGACAGACAGACAGACAGACAGACAGACAGACAGACAGCGGTGTCTTAGTAATAGGGTCCCGTTTTTACCCTTTGGGTACGGAACCCTAAAAAT
Source organism: Erebia epiphron (assembly GCA_963932025.1). Classification (NCBI taxonomy): domain Eukaryota; kingdom Metazoa; phylum Arthropoda; class Insecta; order Lepidoptera; family Nymphalidae; genus Erebia; species Erebia epiphron. Next base: position 3,210,148 of record OZ009947.1, on the reverse strand, counting down.
GATCTATTTATTCTGATTTAAGTGCCAAATAATCGTCCATTGTCAAGACAAGTGGGTTATAATATTCTGTGGTAAAGATCAATATTGTATCGGCAAGTAATGCGATCGTTCAAGGCCATCCTACAACCAGACCAGACAATAGTACCTACAGCGGTAACCGCGTAATGTACACACAAGTAACCGCAGTCGACGACCGTAGGTAGCATTGGCGATCGCGTCGTAAGCGATCACATTACAGCCCAAATATCACACGTCACCGGCCTTCGACTGTGGTATACGCTACGCTACGCTAAATCGCTTGGCGGTACGTTTTTGCCAACCGAAGCCTCCCACCAGACCAGACCAGGGAAAATTCAGAAATTATAAATTCCCAAATTGACATTGCCGGGAATCGGCACCTCCCACGTTAAGACGACAGCGCTCAACACTGCGCCAGGGAGGTCGTCAAAATTGTATCCAAATTGCTATGAAATACTTACGTTTTTCGTAAAGACTTGGGTCTACTTGAATAACTCTGTAGTACACATATACAAGCAATGCATCAACCTAAATTCTAAACCTGCAATCCTTTTACAGAAACCACCGCAAAAGGATAAAGAAGAATGGAACAGAAGAAAGAAATCAACCTAGACTCCATCCTAGAGAGTTTGGGACCGTATAGACGATACAATCTATTTAATTTCGTCCTTCTACTATTCCCTGTGCTTTTGACCAGTTTCTTCGAATGCGGTTTCATCTTTGAAGCTCAGGAACAGATGTACAGGTAAGCAATTTTAAGTCTAGTACTAGTAGTCTAATAGGATTTAGTTTTATTGTTAACTTTGTTGAGGTATAAAAGTAAGCTCTCCAACATAAAAGCGATACAAGATGACTTAGATATTTTAAAGAACTGTAGTTCTTGGATAGAATCAGGCGTTACTTTGCGGAAGTTCATGATTTAGCAAGAAAAGAATAGAATTATTTCGCTATAACAGGCGGTACTTGTTGGCGGATTATGGCAAAATAATTACTATTCTTTTCTTTCTAACTATAGTTATCCTTAAAAAAAGTACTAAATGTGTACGTACGTAAACTATTTAAGTGTACCTAGACTGTAGACTCAAAGTTAAACATAAATTATCTTTTTAATTCCATTTTACCCGTACTTACCTACACAATTGCATAATCCATGCTTTATCACAGTTTATCACTATAGCACGCATTAAAACTAAAACAGTAATTGAAATCACTATAATCATCATCCTGCAATCTCAATGCATGGCTTACTGATAGCCTATCAATATGAAGTCTACAAATGTTATCTAGATGTGTTTTAGGAAATCGATACGCAGATATTGGGCCTCAGATATTATATTATGATAGGTATATCACAATTTGATGCAGGGCCGTAGCCAGGGCTACATTTGAAATTTAATTTAATTGAGAGGATGACCTCCCTGGCTCAGTGTTGAGCGCTCTTGTCTTAACGTGGGAGGTCCCGGGTTCTATTCCCGGCAGGGTCCATTTGGGAATTTATAATTTCAGAATTTTCTCTGGTCTGGTCTGGTCAGCCGTGCCTAGTTACCACCGTACCGGCAAAGACGTAGCGCCAAGCGATTTACCATTCCGGTACGATGCCGTGTAGAAAACGATTAGGGGTATGGGTTTAATATAACTGCCACATCCCTAACAGGTTATTCCGGTACCATCTTAGACTACATCATCACTTACCATCAGGTGAGAATGCAGTCAAAGGCTGACTTGTAGTGGCGTAAAAATAATAATTGAGGAAGATTTTATATGGTAAAGTAGACAGAGCAAGTGAAGGGGAACTAATTTTCCTTGAATAAGTCAAACAAGATCAAATTTTCTATTCATCTTAGACAGTGAAATTCGATAAGAAAAACATACCAAATAATGCATAAGTATTCACACACAGCATAACAGAAAAACAAAACAGAACATTATACGTTTTCAGTGTTTCAAATATTTATTCACTGAGGAACATGCCAACAACTATGTACCCCCTGGCAATGATAAGTTAATCTCTTCCCCTGGTTACGGCTCTGTTATTCTATTGCGCCAGAAGTTAGATATCTCATATATCGCGAGAGTATGCATTGCTTATTATGTAGATCGAAGATAATCGAAGTAGACGAAGAGCTCTCAATTTAATAGGCTTTAATAAATATTATAATACAAGATGATGCCCGCGACTTGGATTGTTTTTTTGATTCCCGGGGGAACTTCTTATTTCCCGGGATAAAAAGTAGCCAAAGTCCTTCCCCGGAATATAGCCTACCACTATACCAAATTTGAAATTTCATCGAAATCCGTTGAATAGATAGGCCGTGAAAGCGTAGCAGACAGACAGATAGACACACTTTCGTATTTATAATATTAGTATGGATATGGCTTTACTAACTAGCTGGTTAGCTGATTATTAGCTATTTTAAAAATTCCGTGGGAACTCTTCGATTGTCTAGAACCAAGAGTAACCTGTGCCACTTTCCAGGGTTTTAACTATGTCCATGCAAAAATCAATTGAATGATCCAATCAATGTATCGCCAATCCATTGATCCGTCCGTTCGCATTTATTATATATTTTGTAGAATTTAATTATGTTCGTAAGCAGAAGGTATTTAATAACAATAACTGATGTTATTTATTAAAACTATTTACATTAAATTAAAACTAAATTAAATTAAATTAAATCTAAAACGTCATCGAGACCACCGCAGCGAGGCATTGTACCCAAGATGCTGGCAGCATTACCCCTTTGGATGGCCAAACTAATTTTTTGACCAAGGTAGCCGCCGGCCACAGACCATACAACCAATTGACTGAGCATAGCGTGCCCCCTCACCAGCCAAACGTTAGCAGTATGACTGCTAACGCTACGTTTTGTGCCTATAGTCGCCCTCAGTCCGTATTCGACAGTGCTCGGGAATTGATCTAGTATAAAACGAAAATTCGGCCTCTCTGTACCATTAAATGGCGTGGAAAGAGAAGCAATACCTCCAGCTATGTAAAGGATGGGATAACATTTCATATGTAAGTGTAGTTTTGTAATAATAAATAAAAATCATCATTACGCAAAGAAATAAAAATATTTACAAAAATGAAAAGGAACCCGTTGATGTCTTTCAGTATTTCTTTGTCTTTCACATGTAGTTCTACATATCTCCGTCTCTTCCACGCATAGCCCAGTGTAGCCCGTGCAACTATCGATAAATTATATCGATAGCCTTAGACCACTTGAATGCCAATAAATTAATTTATTGAGTAAAAACTTATATTTCATTAAATTCCGAACAATTCTGAAGTAGAAGAACAGGTTTCTTATTTATTTGATTAAAAGTTGTTGTTGAAAACTTAAGTTCTTTAGTATAGAACTTGGGCAATTAAAAAAAAATATATAAGTATCAGATAATTATGCATAATCATACATATGGTTGTATATTGCTGTTTGAATACAATTATTTGTATTGATTTTCCAATAGGTACCTACTGGTAATTTTTATCGATACATTTTTGTCGCGCAGCGGGCAGCCCAAGTGCCGCGGTAACATATACTTTGTACTTTTAACTGTGTAAAGTTGACCTTGAGTCAGCCAATGAGAAATGCTATTATTACCTCGTCCCCCGCCTGAAAGTGGTGAGATGTGTTTCAAAGCGAAAATGTGGCTATTAGCTCTCAATAGGTTTACTACTCGGTGCCGCCGGCTCTCGGGTCCCCCGGTTGACTCGATAACCCTTTTCGAAATTTCCTCAAAAAGAGCTCGAGCCCCCGGGCCCCACGGCCCCAAGGTCTCCACACCAAAAGGCACGAATATGAAGCTCCCATCGAGGTCTTCATATTTGCGCCTCTTGGCCTGTTCGGCGCTGATGGCCGCTGCACCCGCCACAGAGGAGGTCGCCTGAATGTGGGATGCAGCTAAAGTGTCTGCACACGTTGCATCCCAAACAAGCATTTGATAGAATTACTTTTTAGTACAGTAAAGTAAAGAAACTTATAGGAACTGATATCCCAAAATGTCCGAAAACTACATTAGTAGTAATACTACTTAACAATGCATTGTAGATTTATAATTGAAATTTTGTAGTTGTATGTTATGTACCAATAGATGTAAACATTACAGGAGCTCTACGCCTATTAATTAGCGAATATTAATTGATAGCAAATATGCTTGCAGATTACGGTTCATTGACACCTCTAATCTATGTCGTTATTATTGAAATTGGTGGATATATATTATCACAATTTACAATCCAGTAGCGCTTCTATGAGTTTGCAGGCTCTTAAGTCTGCTAAAACGTCGCTGTCCACAGCTGGATATAGTTCTATAAATGCTTCTAAACGACATGGTCTTGTGCCGCTTGTATCTAAAGGCTAATTTCAACTAGTTTACTATCATCAGTCCACTTGGCCTATTGGGTATCTCCCAAGCGCTAGCATTGCGTATAATGGTGCAGAGTCGATACCCCATCACCTTGAGTATATACTCTACAACCTATACTATTGTTATAAATGCGAAAATTTTGATGGATGGATGGATGGAAGGTTGTTTGTTACTCAATCACGTCAGAACGGCTGAACGGCATTTGGCACAGAGATAACTTATAGTCCGAAATAACACGCCTATGTGTTACTTTTTACCCCGGAAAATTAAAGAGTTCCCGCGGAAACCAAAAAAACCTCAATCCACGCGGGCATCAGCTAGTGTCTATCCATTTATACTATGTGCAAAATAATACCAGCCTCCCTACTTGTTGAGCCATGGTGATTACTCTTCTACGTTCAAGTGAAACATAAACAACTTCTGCCTGAACATAAAAAGCCAAATAAAGATCCTAGATATTTTCTATATTGTATGTCAACTTCTAGGTGAGGTGGAGGTGGTTCTTTTTATTCCCTAAATCCTCACGATGTGTATATTCGGGATCCTTGAATGTTAGACTTTGTTGAAACAAGTCATTTAACTTGGACTTTAATTCTCAGATGCAAAGTCACCGGCTGTGAAGAGAGATTCAACGACACGTCCTGGCTAAAGTACGCTATACCAATCAACGTGGAGAAGGACCGCCCAGAGTCCTGCTCTAGATACGCCCCCCTACACAACAGGACGGTAGAACAGTGTCTGCCAGAGGAGTTCTCTAATGTAACCATTCCTTGCGATGGTTTCGTCTATGAGGAGGGAAGATCGCTTGTTAAGGAGGTCAGTGACAAAAAAGCTAAACTGCTAGTTCACTTTTAGTGAGAAGCCGTCTAAAGTGGCAACAGAATGGCTTGGAGCTAGACCTTTTGTGATCTTCTGCTATGAATAATATGAAAATAATAATATAGAGATAATAATTTTTGTACAGCCTATGCTTAGAGAATTCAACCAAAGCTTATGTCTATCATAGGCTCGAGCTAGGCTATAAAATATTATACATATGAGAATGTATGCTCATTGGGATTCAGGTCTAGTGCACAATCCTATGTTAATGCCATATAATGATAAATAGTCATAAAGTAAGGAACCTTTACAAGTCATGTAATCTAAATTAGGGTTGTAACGGGGGCGTTCTTAGCGGAAGCAAAGGCGGATGCGGAGACGAAGGGGCTTTACCTCCGCGGACGCAGAGGTGTTAACGGAGGCGGAGGCGCAGGTGGATTTCTCCGATCACAATTTCTGTGCTTTAGGATGCCATTAATCCCACATTTGATTATTTTTTCGAGGATTCTTCTAAGGACAGTTGCTTTTTTGCTTGTTGTAATGGTGTAACTGATGTTTACCTGCATCGATTTGTACCTCTCGCATTGTAAGTCAACGTAAATAAACCTCCGTTACAACTCCGCAAAAAAAACTGCGGAGGCGGATGCGGAAGCGGAGGTACAATTTCTTGCGAAAGTTCCGCACTTCCGAGGCGGAGGCGAGATTCCGTTACAACCCTAATCTTTTGCTAAAAAATTGCTTACTTAAGTACAAGTTTGAAATCAGACTTTTGCCTTCTTCGGCTTCTTCGGGTTCTTATGCCGTATCTTTGCAAAATTGACAATAGTTCATTTTATATTTATTCCATTACAAGTTAGCTCTTCACTGCGATCTCACCTGATGCTAAGTGATGAACCCGTTTAAGCGGCCTGTTAGGGGTACCGGAATAGTTGCCAAACATTTGGATGAATTTGTAATCTGCTCAACCCAATAAGCCTTGAAAATTACCTGACAAATGTTGTATAACAACAATTTTTTATCTAGTTCAATCTAGGGTGTCAAGAATGGAAGCGAGCATTGGTAGGGACCGTGCATAACTCCGGAATGTTCGCAGCCATGCTAGTGACCGGCGCGGTCTCAGACCGGTTCGGTAGAAGAGTTGCTCTAGGTATCGCCGCTACCGCCAGCTTCCTCTTTGGCATCTCGAGGGCCTTCTCACCAGATTACATCACGTATCTGGTGTTGCATTTCTTGGAGGCTGCGTTTGGCGGTGGTTTATATCCGTCTGCGTATGTTTTTGGTAAGTTTTAACTTCTCGTATTTTTAATTCTTATTTTTTGACAGGCCATACCATCTTATCAGATCTTAAACGATTGTGTAGTCGGAAGTGGAACGATCTAACTAGCTAATGAAGCATAAAATTAAAAATTCTAATCAAGTTTGTATATATCCCTGGAATATGTCCAAGACAAGAACCAAAATCCATTATCATACTTCACGCTCTATGGTGCGCACGCGCAGTGCTTTTACAATATTCCTATACAAGATGATGCCCGCGACTTCGTCCGCGTGGATTAAGGTTTTTGGGTTCCCGCGGGATCTGTTTAATTTTCCGGAATAAAAAGCAGCCTATGTGTTATCCAAATCCGTTTAGCCGTTCGGGCGTGATTGAGAAACAAAAATCCATCCACACATCCATACATCCATACGTCCATACTCCATACATACATATAATATTAGTATACATTATTTGATTAGTAAGGATTTTGTACTTCTTCTGATTGCAAAATTAAATATCTTCTTTGTTTACAGCGGTGGAACTTGTCGGCATAAAGCAACGAGTGATGGTCTCGGCCATGTGCAATATGACATTCGTCGTGGGCGTTGTCTTGCTCGCAGTTCTCGCTTGGTTCGTCGACAATTGGAGGACATACATCCTCATCCTCTACAGCCCAGCTATTTTAGTTGGAATATACGTTTGGTTCATGAACGAGAGCGCAAGATGGCTACTCAGCAAAGGCAGAAAAGACGAAGCTGTCGCAACGTTGAAAAGAGCAGCCAAAATCAACAATTTAGACCCGAGAAATTTAGATTTGGATTCGTTAAGTGATCCTTTATTGAAACCAGAAAACCAAACTGAGGATAAGAAATCTCAACTTTCAAAAGCTATACGCTCCAGTATTATATGGAAAAGACTTCTAATTTGTTCTTTTCTGTGGTTGACGTGTTCTTTAGTGTACTACGGGTTGTCGATCAACTCTGTGTCTTTAAGTTCTAATAAGTATTTGAGTTTTATGTTAGTGGTGTTAGTTGAAATACCTGCTTATATTGTGGTAGTGATTGTGTTGGACAAGTATGGCAGGAAAAAGACGATGATAGTGACGTATTCTACGTGTGCGATCACGAGTTTGCTGTTCGCTTTTCTACCGAGATGTGAGTATGAAAATTTTATTTCATTCCATGTATGTATATTTCGCTTGACCTTGTTGTCATCAGGTGTAAATTTTCACACCAAATTTTTAAACAAGGTCAAGGGAAATAGGCAAACATGGAATGCACCTGCCTAAAGGAGGCCTTAGTATTTAATTTCAATATGGTTTGGCATATAGCATGATTAGAATCGGCCAATAAACTGACCCAATTTGGGAAAGAGCGTCCCAGATGAAAATCAGCGCTGTATTATGCTCTTGGACGAATCAAACACTTTGTTCATATGTTTTTGTGTTGTGTTTATTTGTGGCATTTCATAAGTTTGTTAAGTCCGACAATCTTATCTTATATAAAAATAAAATAAAAACAAAAACTAAACAGGTATAAAAAAAATCCAATTTTGGCCACCGCGTCAGAAAGGTTTGTGAAGGTTTACCAAGTATGGTGATACTAAGTAGGGATATCTAGCACAGATATATATAAACTTTTTCTCTTCTTGCTAAAATTCTCGGACTTTTCTTAGAGTTGAAACGAGATGTACTTCTGTGTTACATAAATCTGTCTCGTTTTAACCATGTCTTAAGTCTGAGCAAAGTCAAAGTTCGGTCTATAGATCTCACACTAAGGATCTGAAATAAAGGTTTATTTAATTAAAATTTTAAAAAGGTATGGGGATTGAATTTTATGGAGATTAATTATTTATTACTGACTTATATCTACTGGATTTACATGAATTTGGATAATATTGCGACATCATCTTTTTCCATATTACCTCAGTCTACCTGTCGTAGTATTGACGCAATAAATAGAAGGAACATCTCATTACGTTGAGGTAAACATACGAGTAGATAAGAAAATATAATTGGGTTCCACACATTTTTTTTTTTGCTGCAGATTCTGATTGTTTATTGATTGACTTTCTTTCTCTTGTCAGTTTGAGAAAACATTAACCTAAATTCGCCCTAAATCTGATTTACCATATTAACCAAACCAATAGTTACCAATATTATAAATGCTAAAGTGTCTTGTTCTTGCCTGCGAATCTGCATGTCTGTCAGTCTGTCTGTTTTTTGCTTTGTTCTTCGATAACATTGATAGTAAACAGTCCAATAACGGACACGGACATTCGTAACTAGATGATTCCCGCGACTTCGTGAGGGTGGATTAAGCTTTTTTGATTCCCGCGGGAACTCTTGAATTTTCCGGGATAAAAAGTAGCCTATCCGCCGGATACAAACTATCCCTGTACCATATTTTATCAAAATCGGTTGAACATATAGACCGTGAAAGCGTAGCAGACAGACAGACACACTTTCGCATTTATAATATTAGTATGGATATTACATTTCATAAGGTTTTCATCACACGGATTTCTGTGTTGTTTTCTGAATGAAACGGCGATAGTCTATTGACCCAGTTTGTTTCATTTCGAAACAAATAGAGGTACACGTGTTTACGATATGGTCCGATCATTCTCAACCTGCATGGATTTTTATCTTCTAGTGTATTCTTTAATTATGATAACCCTGTCTGGATATTTTTACCGGTTAGCATCGTTTTGCAATCTTAGCTCATGATTAGTGATTACATCTATACTTCTCTACGAAAGTATGTCTGTGAATCTGTCACTGTGTCTTTCCGTCCACTTCGTTTTTACAGATTTTCACAAATTTTGACATAATTTGGGAAAGAGTATATGCTTCATCTCGGGAAAAGACATACGTTCCCACTGGATTTTGAAAGACCTAGACCACACGTATCCTAATATTAGTTCTCAGGCTGAAGACCGAGCAAAAATTGTACTTACCAAATATGTTATTTACAGCGGATCTCTGGTCCATCCCATTATATCTCATCGGTAAATGGAGCGTCACGTTAACGTACAGCTCAGTATACATCTACGTGTCAGAAGTGTTCCCGACCAACATGCGGCAGACGCTGATCAGCGTGTGCTCCACTGCCGGCAGGATAGGATCGCTGATTGCGCCGCTGACTCCTCTACTGGTAACATTCTATATTAACGTTAACGTACAGCTCAGTATACATCTACGTGTCAGAGGTGTTCCCGACCAACATGCGGCAGACGCTGATCAGCGTGTGCTCCACTGCCGGCAGGATAGGATCGCTGATTGCGCCGCTGACTCCTCTACTGGTAACATTCTATATTAACGTTAACGTACCGCTCAGTATACATCTACGTGTCAGAGGTGTTCCCGACCAACATGCGGCAGACGCTAATCAGCGTGTGCTCCACTGCCGGCAGGATAGGATCGCTGATTGCGCCGCTAACTCCTCTACTGGTAACATTCTATATTAACGTTAACGTACAGCTCAGTATACATCTACGTGTCAGAAGTGTTCCCGACCAACATGCGGCAGACGCTGATCAGCGTGTGCTCCACTGACGGCAGGATAGGATCGCTGATTGCGCCGCTGACTCCTCTACTGGTAACATTCTATATTAAGGTTAACGTACAGCTCAGTATACATCTACGTGTCAGAGGTGTTCCCGACCAACATGCGGCAGACGCTGATCAGCGTGTGCTCCACTGCCGGCAGGATAGGATCGCTGATTGCGCCGCTGGCTCCTCTACTGGTAACATTCCATATTAACGTTAACATACAGCTCAGTACATTCCGTGAGGCGTGAGCTCAGCTTTTACATTAAAAAATTTGAAAACTTCGTAATATTATAACAGCTATTAGTCGAAAACTTGCACTTTTCATGAGTAACAAAAAAGTGAAACTTCAGAAAAGTAGCCTACGAGAGAATGAGATAAATATTCCCGTTTGAGCACAATTATAGAGCAGTAGCGCGACTCAATATCGTACAGCGCCATCGATTGGTCGTGAACTTAAAACTTGTATTCTTTCTCATTCTCTCGCAAACTAAATCCTATTTATTTATGAATATGTTTGTCTCTTTTTGCCGTCGCTTTTTCGTTTCGTTGAATTTTCAAATCACAGCGATTCTAGTATAAAGAAGTTTTCAATTCAATAATCGAGTGTGACGGACGGACAGACGGACAGACGGACAGACAGACGGAGAAAGTCGCACCATAAGGGTTCCATTTTACCATTTTGGTACGGAACCCTAATAAAAACTAATCGTTGAGGTATAAGAACACGAATAAGGTTGGGATCCGTGCTTCTGTGGTCATTGTATAGAATATTAAAGAGTTTGAATTTTTCTATGGACAAAGTGTCTATGGTCAATGTCTGTCTTTTTGAATCGGGCCTGGGCATAAGCTATAGCCTCTATAGATACGCTTTTTGCAGCGAGAAAATTTCATAATCTCATATAGGAAATGAGAATTTGTACGCGGACCAAATCCTGGGCGACCTCTAGTACCCAATAAAATTCTAAACTAACTATAAAGATATTGGTCCAACCATTATAGGATACCTATATATTATGCGCCGGCATAAATCACAGGGGCTCAGCATCGAAGCCTATTACCGATATCTAGAGACATGGGATACTTACATCAGATAGTGCTACTATACTCATGCGGATTTTATTAAATATAAGAATATAATATAACACTGTAGAAGGAACCTATCTGAAAATCATCAACAAACTCGCTTCCCGCTGTCTGTCCCTATATATGCTTAGATCTTTAAAACACAGATCACTCACTTTAAAACTACGCAACGGATATTGATGCGGTGTTTCAATAGATAGAGTGATTCAAGAGGAAGGTTTATATGCATAATACATGCATATTATAGAAGAGAAACACTGACAATTTTAGAGGTTTCTAATGTGATGTCATAAATAAACACATTTTTTGCGCTTGCATTGCAAACGCTGGCTGAACCCTACGAGATAGATCAAAATAATGTACTACAGTAATGTACACCTTAAAAAGGTCTACAAAAAAGTCCGCGATAGTATATGTCTATCTCTTAGGGGTAACCCAAAATAACCATTTTTAACCTCTAAAGAAAACATGTTTGTATTGTCTAATGACAAAAAAAAACCGGCCAAGTGCGAGTCGGACTCGCGCACCGAGGGTTCCGTACAAAGCTGTAGTAAGTTTTAAATTATTAAAAATATTTTTATTTTAAATATTTGAGTTGATTGAATGAAAGGTAAATTGCGGATAACGATTTATGACGTATTAAAAAAAAACTACTTACTAGATCTCGTTCAAACCAATTTTCGGTGGAAGTTTGCATGGTAATGTACATCATATATTTTTTTTAGTTTTATCATTCTCTTATTTTAGAAGTTACAGGGGGGGGGGGGGGGGGGGCACACATTTTACCACTTTGGAAATGTCTCTCGCGCAAACTATTCAGTTTAGAAAAAAATGATATGAGAAACCTCAATATCATTTTTGAAGACCTATCCATAGATACCCCACACGTATGGGTTAGATGAAAAAAAAATTTTTGAGTTTCAGTTCTAAGTATGGGGAACCTCCAAAATTTATTGTTTTTTTTCTATTTTTGTAAGAAAATCTTAATGCGGTTCACAGAATACATCTACTTACCAAGTTTCAACAGTATAGTTCTTATAGTTTCGGAAAAAAGTGGCTGTGACATACGGACGGACAGACAGACAGACAGACAGACAGACATGACGAATCTATAAGGGTTCCGTTTTTGCCAAATTTGGCTACGGAACCCTAAAAAGTGCGCAAAGTTGGTCTTAATACTTAAAGTATTCATTTTGTTTCAGTCACAGTACCATAAATCGATGCCAACGGTTCTATTCGGCGGGATGTGCCTCATATCCAGCGTGCTGGTACTGATGCTGCCGGAGACCAGGAACGTGAGGCTGCCCGACACTATAGAGGAGGCTGAAGCGCTGTCTAGAAGGAGCAAGAAGGAAGAGATTTGTATGCATACTTAGCCACCGAATGACCCAAATTACAGAATCATTTAAAAATAGATTAAAATCGTTTAGTAATTTATTTTTGTATAGGCAAGAGTATCTACGAGTATATCTTGATGACAAAAAGTATCTTAAAATTGCACACAGGTGGCTGCAGTTAAAAGGTTAAGTTTGTTTTTAAAAATCCCCGTTTAGATCCTTTTAGAAATTATCATGTGCTATTTCAGAACGCATTCAGTTTTCAGCTACATTTCTCATATTGGATTTTAAAAAAGCTTTCCTAAATTAGGAAATATTCACACGAAGCATAACTGTTTATGGAAACTTAAGAAGCTCGAAAACTGTATAAACGTAGATTTATGAATCGTTGATTTAAAAAAAATAACGCCTTGGATCAATTCCAGAAGTAAAAGATATACAAAGAAATGAAACACCTAAAATTATTTTCTTTATTTATTTTTGTGATATTATTATGAAAACAATTATTCAATCATTGTATTGATTTTGTGTCAACTAACTATTAATAAATAAATTATACTACATCATACTCACAAAAATTCACTTTGACGGGCGCAAAACAATTTTACATCTTGAAAAAATAAAATGTTATAAGTCGGTACCATTTTTTTTGTAATAAAATAAAAATAGTAAAACATAAAAGAAAATAAAGTTTTGTTGCTGGTGGTAGTTGGCACTTGGTACAAGAGTCAAAATTCTATTCTATATATTAGGTATACCCGATAAAAGATAATACGCCGATAGGAATTAGGTACATCTGATAAAATATCAAGACTCTACCACCGGTAGGAAGTCAAGGTTCAAAAGGAAGCTTCCACTGAGAAGAGCTCATAAAATATCGTTCCATTGTTAAGCGAGTGACGAATCTTACCGTCTATGTATATTGGTTTTAATATATCAACGATATAAAACTTTAGTAAAACGTACTACTACCTATTCTGTGACTTTACTTCTTTATTTATTTACTTGTTCACTCAAAGCTCAAAGCGAATTTAATAAGTTTTGAACGGCGTTTTTATCTTTTCTTTATGTTGCGGATATAAAGTTGACAATAGGTCTTTTGGTGCCCGTACCATTGTTGGCAACACTGTATTTGTTCTCGTTATGAATCAACAATGTTTCACCTTTCAGTAAATAACACTGAAATACGATTTTAAGAAAACTCAAAGGGTCGCTGTACACGGTGAGATTATTGTTACGATCCGATTTTCGATGGACATTTCGATGGATTAATGGGCAGATTACAATAGGTTATTTCATTTTAAATTCTGTGGTCTATAATAAACTAGATGATTCCCGCGACTTCGTCCGCGTGGATTAAGTTTTTTTTATTCCCGCGGGAACTCTTTAATTTTCTGGGATAAAAAGTAGCCTATGTCCCTCCCTGGGATACCAATCTTCCCCTGTACCAAATTTCATCAAAATCGGTTGAGCCGGACCGGCTCAGAGCCGTAAAAGTGTAGCAGGCAGACAGACACACTTTCGCATTCATAATATTAGTATGGATTATGTAATTATTCTTAAGGGTCCAATACACAAGTTGATTTTGGTGACGATCTGATCATCTGACGTCTGATGTTATGGCCGTTTCACACGAGGGCAGGGTATGTGCACTGTGCAGGGCAGCGTGACGGAGTAGTAAATAAAACAGTAGGCACTACTACAGAATAAGTAAGAGTTGATACTGCTACCATATATTTTTTCATCATACCTATTCGAAAAACGAATATTGGCTTCAGAGGATAGCGGAAGCAAAATGTAATTTTTAGGCCCATGGGACTTTTCATTTCTCTGTTCTGATTGATCCGCGTTCGTGCTTCTGATTGGTGCTTAAACGTACCTATAGGTAATGTCCATACATAGTAGGTTGATACTCCCAGCTTTTTCTCATACTTAATGATGAAAAATAGTGTGTGTCACTCGGGGCCAAATTTTTTGTTCTCGGGCGGCGTATATTGAATTCCTCGCTACGCTCAGGATTCAAAATAGCGCCCTCAGGGAACAAATATTTTCTTTGGCCACATATAAAACAAATCACTATTATTTCTGCCCCCCGATTGTGTAAGGTAATCGTTTGTCAAAAATATAATTCGACCTGTTTAAGTAGTTCATAGATGCCAGCACGTCTAAAAGCATGTATGAACTCCTTAAACAGTTTGATATAACACGTTTTAAGCTGTCAAATGATTACGATTTGCTTAGACAGTTGGACATCTGTTCCAGCAATTGCGTTTAAACGGTAGTAGTATACTGTTCTCCTCACTACTCTAGTTGCTACCCTGATTCTTACATTATACAAAATTAGTATCTGTAAGAAATATTTCTAATTTATTATCCTAATAAGTAACTAGCTCATAGTTATGATTTAATATCAGACGTAAACAGTCGTGACCCATGTTGATCCCTATTTGTCATTGTCACACCCTCTATCACGCTGTATTAATTAATAAATGTATGATAAATTACAATAATAATTTTATTGTAGTACCTAAAATTTACATTTTATCATACTAAGAAGGTATATTCCCAAAAACTTATCTGGCCCGGTGGCCAAAATTAGAACTAATTTTTATGGCTGTAGTTTTTTTTTCATATAACTAAACTAGCGACGCTGTCACCGGCTCAGATAAGTTTGTGGGACTGTAGATGGGCCCTTTCATAGAAAAAATTGAGCGTTCAACCTTTAGAGCACGCTCCTAACCTTTATAGCCCTGTCCTTGTCCCCGCAATAGCGCTGTCTCGCTTTTCAGACTAGATGGCGTTAGTAAAATAGGCCCACATTCTTTGTTTGACAGGGCCCGTCTATGTAAATTGAGGTCGTTTACTGTAGTACATTTTTAGCACATTTAATTATAAGGTATAATATAGATTAATCTAATTAATGGACAAGGATCACGGTCATATTGTCACGATTGAATGTATATTATTATATTATATTATAATTTATCTATTAATCAGAAAATCAATGTTTAAACCGATCCATAATAGCGTGTTTATTGGATAAAATTTGACCAAAAAATTACGATTTTTCTATAAAAAATGTACTGAGAATTTAGCGTTTTAAATATATTATACAATTATTGTAATTTTAGGATAGGTTACTAATTAATTTTCTTTTGCCTAGAAAAAAACTTAAGTTTACTAAGGTTACTTACTTATTTGCATAGACTTATTATATTACTGCTTATACCTACGTTCAAGAAGTCAGTTTATATTTTAGAAAAAACATTAAAATCGATGATACTTTTACGGTGTTACTATAAACTATTTTTGAATTATCTTGTAATTTACCCATGTAAAATTGTAAACTGACTTATTGAACAGACTCTGCCTACAATTTTTTTTTATCATCCTTTAGTGTAAGCTGATATTGTACTTACATTATTATTCCACAACTTAGACATTTATCGACAGTATTTTAGACTATAAGTTAATTGTCTGTATATTGTTATATTAAAGTAAAAAATAAAATAAAGGGGCCAAAATAAATTCGTTAATAACTAAGCATAGACTAATGGAAAATATGGATGGAGCCCTCGTGAACCAATGAGTTCACATTACAATTTTAAAAGCATTCCAGCTCTACCATTGAAATCGGTTTCTGTTAACATATTGGGATAAGTACTGTGATTGCAAGTATTGAGTTATTGCTGTTAACTGCTGAATTTGTCAAAAAATGCGCATTCTATCAGTCAAACGGAAGTGATCATAATAATTATTGTAAAATTCAACTGCTCTAGTCTTCAGATTCCCTAATGGCCAGTCTGATTTCTGTCCATATTTTCATTAAGTCTGTGATCAGGTTTAGTACAAGTTTTCATATCTCGAATTCGTTGACTTATTTTGAACTTCGAAATAACGATTTGTATAGTCAAATGGACTTAAACTTCTTAATTTTTAAGATTAGAGTCTTTAACGGCCGGTTTCTGAATTGAGAATTTCATGTTGAGTCTGTCTCAAAGACTACTTAAGAACTAAGCAATTTTTATTTCTGAATTGATATTGGCCGGTTTCTGAATTAAGCATTCAAGCAAAAACAGCAAGCTCCAACTCTCAAACCTTACACAATATCAATTCAGAAACAAAAAGGGGTTGTTTCATCTTGGGCCAGATGATAGCAAAAGGTATCATAGTCCATAGAAGGGGTTAATTAATTCAGGATTTAAATGAAACATCACGTCTTTGCTCACAAGCTCTCTAATCGAGCCTGTTCTCTTAGTCTACCTTATTATAGGGGCACATTACATAATTTGGTCGACCAACAAAAGGACTTAAGTCTAGCTAACACATTTACTTAGCTTAACTACGTTCTTATTCCTATGGACTTAATGGTTAACTATTTCTAATCGAGTGGCGGAGGTACGCAGTGGCTGTCCTTGTACAGTATTCCAAAAAATAGAATAAAATCATAGAAAACAAAATAAAATATGCTTTTTTGCAGTTTTACAGTGATTAAGAGGTACAAAAATAAACTGTTTAATTAGGTACATTTATAGAATAGCAACTCTCGCAGCGCATCCATCTTTTTTTTTGTCTATGTTTGTAATGACATTACATGTCATTTCTATTGTCAAACGTCAAGACAACATAAACGAGAATACATAAACCTCTCATTATTATTTATTCCGTCAACTTGTAAAATAAAATCTTTCGATCGACTCGCTGACTGCTGTTGGATATTTTAAGGTAATTCTCATTTCTCAGGTTATTTTTATGTCAAATGTCATCATGACACGTGTAATATACGTCAATGTCAAAATGGACGCATGTTGTTGCGCTTTTATTTTGCAAAATAATTTCGCATTGTACCTCGCTAATTGAACTTTTTAGTAAGAAATAAAGAAAAAAATGTTACTATTTTGTGACCCCGAACATTTTAAAATACCGTACAGATACCTGGCCCAAGCTCCATATAAATTTGAAAAAACCCCTTTGCTTAATTAGTCCTTAAGTAGTCTTTGAGACAGACTCAACATGAAATTCTCAATTCAGAAACCGGCGGTTACATATCTACGTTCAACGTCCCAAGCAAAACCCTTTTACTAGATATTATAAAACTGTTATATAAAAACAAACGCAATCAGTCAAATTACAAATATACATCACTTAAAGAAGGAAAGAAATCAAGAAAGTACTGAAAAACTATTTACTTATGACTTTGAATCAATAATTTTTAATTGAAATCAAAAAGGAGGTTTCGTATTCGACCCGTATGGTACGTAATTCGCGAATATCTCAGAAACCAATACAACAATATTGATGATTTTTTCACTATCGTAATCAACAATTATTAGATAGTTTCAGGAAGGATCCAGTATGATTAATGATCCTATTGATAGTTATACTGGGAATCTAACTTTGTATACTTGCTGTAAATTTTTAGCATTTCGATGTTTTTGATACACTATTAACTATTAAGTAAACGTAGGTACTCGAGATGAGCAAGGTCGAACTGACTCTGAGTAAACTGGAACATTATATAAACATCAGTTCATACAAATTATTGTTGCTCGATTAAATTGCTTGTCTGTTTAATATTGTGAATTATTATAGTTATTTATGATTATTATTAAAGTGCATTAATAAAGCTGATAGTCTACAGGCTATGCAACAAAACGCAACTCGGTTCGTCATTGTATTATGTATGCTCAGGGACCATACTGCCAACGCTTAAAAATTCCACGCGGGAATTATTTAGTGAAAAAAAAAACAAAAAAAAAAATGAACAAAAGAACTTTATTGTTGACTTGTTTCATCATTGTTGACTTTCGTATTTTAGAATTATAATCCTTATTTTGGTAACATCAATTGTGTATTATTGTATATTAATTAGTGACATCAATTTGTCATTTTGAGTAATATTGCTGTATTGCTTTAAACGTTAGCAGTATAGCCCCAGATCAGTTTCAGTGTTTAGCTTTAAATTACTTGTATACCGTAGCATAAAAAGACAGCATACTTACCATAGAGTTAGGTACTTAATATTTTACACAGTTTAGTATGTTTTATATTGAGCGTATCTACCTAATTAAGATATTAAATATTTTTTGTGAAAACCTTGAATAAATAAGTCTTAATCACACATTGATCCGATAATTTGATCACATTGTTTAATATGTACCAAGTTGGTACATATTAAACAATTATTATAGGTTGGTACTACCAACCTATAATAATTTCACAATAAAGTTTTTTTTAAATAAAAGTGGAATATTTAAATTTTTCATTTTCTTCGCAAACTAATTTAAAAAATACTTCTCTTTCTCTTATCAATTATTGCCGGCTCACTACTGAGCACAAGTCTCCTCTCAGAATGAGATGGGTTTGGCCATTGTCCACCGCGCTGGCCAAGTGCCGATTGGCAGACTTCACACACCTTCGAGAACATTCTAAAGAACTCTCGGGCGTGCAAGTTTCCTCACGATGTTTTCCTTCACCGTTTGAAGCAAATGATATTTATAATTTCTTAAAACTTGAATAAATGAAAAATTAACTACATAATATTATGTTAGTTATCTTTTCGCAGCTCAAGCAGTGAACTTGACAAAATTTACACAGACATAATTTGCGTCCAGAGACGGAAATATATTACTTTTTAACTCGGAAAATTTATAAGTAGAGTTTAAACACACGGAATTTTCAAAGAACCAAAATAAACGTGGAGAAAGTGGCGAGCATCAAATTGTGTTCATAGATTGAACCAGTTGATAGCTTCTGTTTTTGAAAATCTTTGCATATTTTATAAGCAGTTCGCTTATTTCTAGTTCTGTCATTTAGTCTGTGATTACGAAGTAAAAAAAGTACAAAGAAAAATTTAAAAAGTTCAAGCTTGGCAATGAAAATAATAAATTCAACGAGTTTTAACACCTGTAACTTAAAGTTTCAAGATTCTAGGTTTACCGAAGTATTTTACATAATGGATTTAGGTATAATGATAAAAAATATATTTTTAAAGTCAACACTCCACTAAACTCATGCATATTATATTAACTTATCGCTTAAACTAAGAGTAGTTGGGTACTTTTATATGATACGACAAAACAGTGCTTTTTATGGCTTTTGACATTAAAAATTTTAGTTCAAGTGCCATTGAGACAGGAGTGGCTGTGAGAATTCAGCTTTTAAAGTGATCAGAGTTATATTTTGAGAGAAAAAGAGAGAGAGAGTAAATATTTTGGCTATCTTTAACTTCATTTTCATAGTTTCACTTTCTTTTTTTTATTCGACACAGTATTTCTGGAGATAAAAACATGTACGCAGATTTTTTATTAGCAGGTATTTTATATCAACCGAAAATAAAAAATAATATTGAAAATTATGAATTCGAATTCGGATGTTACAGCTAGGAATAAATGCATTGCAATGCCTGGTGCATTTTATAAAATAACTAAGGTACGTGAATTTGATGGGCCATGGTAAAGGAATATGTACTCATGTGGTACCTATACCTCGCGAGCATGCACGTTTGCTGTAAACACGACATTAGGAACGTTGTATCGTGGTCGCATCCGACACCGTATTCATCTTAACATATAAAGGGACCATAATTTTATGCACGTTAGCTCCGCGCGTCTCAGGAGTAACGAGGCTAAATATTTTACCGAGCTTAAGTAATTACTTAGATATGCGCGAGTAGATACGACATAACGGTACGACGGCGAAAAGACTGCTATATGTCTGACATCAGCCTCACATTAGACAGAACGTGACAAACTATTTCACTTGATGAAAATAAGTATGTGTAATCTTGTAAAAATTTTACCCTGAGTACATTTCCAATATTTTACCGTTAATTTGGTTAAGACCAATTAAGACGCAAGAACAGCCCAAATCTCATACATAAATGGGCATGATCCTTTGAACTTGAGCTTCGAGCCTTTTAGAACTGTAGATTACCTGAATTAGGCAGCTAGACCCGGCTTCGATCAGGTGGAATTTGTAGAAAAAAACCTCCATGAAATATCTAGCTAAAGTGTCTAGAGTATGACTGTCGGTCGGTTAGTTTTTAGGGTTCCGTAGCCAAATTTGGCAAAAACGGAACCCTTATAGATTCGTCATGTCTGTCTGTCTGTCTGTCTGTCCGTCCGTATGTCACAGCCACTTTTTTCCGAAACTATAAGAACTATACTGTTGAAACTTGGTAAGTAGATGTATTCTGTGAACCGCATTAAGATTTTCTTACAAAAATAGAAAAAAAACAATAAATTTTGGGGGTTCCCTATACTTAGAACTGAAACTCAAAAATTTTTTTTCATCTCACCCATAGGTGTGGGGTATCTATGGATAGGTCTTCAAAAATGATATTGAGGTTTGTAATATCATTTTTTTCTAAACTGAATAGTTTGCGCGAGAGACACTTCCAAAGTGGTAAAATGTGTGTCCCCCCCCCCCCCCGTAACTTCTAAAATAAGAGAATGATAAAACAAAAAAAAATATATGATGTACATTACCATGCAAACTTCCACCGAAAATTGGTTTGAACGAGATCTAGTAAGTAGTTTTTTTTTAATACGTCATAAATCGTAAACCGCAATTTACCTTTCATTCAATCAACTCAAATATTTAAAAAAAACATTTAATTTAAAACTTACTACAGGTTTGTACGGAACCCTCGGTGCGCGAGTCCGACTCGCACTTGGCCGGTTTTTTTTAATTTTTGTCTGTCTGTATGTCTGTCAATGACACTGCACAACTCCGTCAAATCAGAACCTATTTTAGCAATTCTTATTTCTTGACAAAGCTTGTACTCTCAAGTTAAGATCTGATGAATAGCGGAGCTGCTCAGTGGAAAAACGATCGCAATTAATGTAACACGGCTTAGTAAAAAAAAAAGTGTGTGTGTGCAATTCACACACGGCAGAAGTGAAACTTCAGAAAAGTAACCTACGAGAGAATGAGATAACTCGCTCTGTCTCTTTCTATTCCCCCTCCCCAGGAGCGTTGAACGTTTAACGCACAGCGCTTTCATACCCTTAGCTTTTCATAGGGTTAAACGTTTAACGCAACCTTGTTGGAAGTCGGATTAGCAGTTTCACTTCAAAAAGTGTTTTAAAGTTTAACCTATAGATAATAAGCCAAGCTATATATATGTCACCGTAAGATTGTAATCTAACGCTTTTTTTTTCGATAGATTGTAAACAGTCGAATGATTGTGAACCGTTCAATAGTTTAAGTGTCAATTTTTGAAATATTCATTGTATTTACGTTTTCTTGTCTCTTTTTTGTAGGTTAGGTTAGGGTTCGACATAAATAATCTACTTGATTCTATCGGGTTAATAAACCTAACAGATTACAATCTACCGAAAAATAATCCGTTATATTGTAATTATTCGACAGTGTAAACTGTATTTCGCGAGTTAGATTATAATCTAACGGTTTTTACAATCTTACGGTGACATATACACCCCTGTGAAGCTTTAGGTCAGGGTGGTTTCCATAATGATGTAAGTATTACTTATTTCAAAATGACAGTTTTATGCCACGTACCTTAACGTCCCTGAATCCATGATTATACTTAATTATTATTGTCAAACACGAACGCCAATAATAGTAAAACAATATTATGCCCCCTGATAGTCTTCCAGAATATTATGTAGGTTAAGCAGGTAACTAGGTAGGTAGGGTATTGAGGTTTGAGACTGGAATTAATATTATCTTGGTACTCGAGCTCTATAATATAGGTAGTTGATATACAAATAGGTAGGATCTAATTCAATCATAGAGGTAATCTTGGCAAAGGCCAAATGCACAATTGAAATTATAATTAATGTGCTTCTATCATAGTGGTATGACTTGACGTGTGACGGTTCATTAATATTCTCATTAATCTAAGCTCCTCGTTATATTAACATACAAACTGACAATATGGAAAAATAAGGTGAAGCGCACACTGGTTGAAGAGACGCGGCGTCTTTGGTAACAACTGATATTGAGCTTTATTAACTTTGGTAGATATACGGATGGTCCATCCAGCGCGGCAGCGTAGACGTGCGAAAAGCACCCATTCAACTCAAGGTCATCCAATTAAGAACATCTAGAGGTTTGTTGTTTATATTTAGTGAGCTGAAGGGGATGTAAGTGCCCAAATAAAATGCTTCATATCATCATCAACTAATCGCTGGCCCCCTACTGTGTCCGAGTCTCCCTCTCAGAATGAGAAGATTTAAGGCTAAAGTTCATCAAGCTCGAGCCAAGAGTGGATTAGTGTCATTCTTACTCTGTGGGATTAGCAGAGTACATTACGAAGAACTCTCAAGCAAGGGCATGCTGGTTTCCTCACAATGCTTTCCTTCAATTCGTTAAAGCAAGTCTGCAATTGATACGATTTAATTGCTTAAGACACGTATATAACTCAGAAAAGGGATGTCTAATCGAACCCTGGACCTGAATAGGAGGTTAAGGTCTTAACCACTAAGCTATTACCGGCAAACAAGTAGATGTACAAAGGTTGAAATCTTGCCAATTTTATAGAAACCTCTTTGCTCGAACCTTTAGACTTAAGAGCGTCTTTTCAATGGCCGACACGACAATGATAATGTCGTATTCGTCACGTACATTATCAGCGACGATATCTCGGTATCGTGTAAAAAGCGTGATAGAGTGTCGCCAATCAATTTAGCGTTCCGGTACGATGCCGTGTAGAAACCGAATAGGGGTATGGGTTTTTAATGAAAGTGCTATGCCCCTAACAGGTTAGCCCGCTGCCATCTTAGACTGCATGAAAAAAATAGGTACCTACTGCCGATAGAAGTGAAAACAAATATTTAAATTATATTTTTCTAATTAATATATTATTAATTAATTTATATATTAAAAATAAGGCATTCAAGTTTAATTACGAATGTAATATTTATACTTAAGACCTTTGGTCTTAAGAAGAACGCGGTCGGTCTCGCTCATTCCACATTTTTATCCCCTAAAAGTGCTCAACCCGCCTAAAGAAGTTTTCACTTCAAAAACATTTCAGTGCCTCAAATCCCAATATCGGTGAGTCTATACTTACTCTATACCGGCGACAATATATTATCTTCCCATGTAAAAGCGCCTTCACTTGTAGTTTGAGCACACTTTCCAACAGTGACGCTCAGGTAAACATTCCAAGACCAAAATAAGTCGAAATACTCAATTTCCCAATAAAACTCTAACACAAGTTTGTAAGAACGAGTGTGTTCGTTCGAATCCCAGGTCTTTTAAGTATTTCTGGTATTCACTTGAAGAAGCTTTTACACGTTACGTAAACACTTAACTCAATTCAGAGCCATATGGGTCTGAAAGACCGATTCACTATTGAAAAATAAGTACGTACCCGTTTTTTTTCTTTTTTATGACTTTCAGAAGATTATTAGGACTCTGGAATAGTAGGACTAGTGTATACTATTAATAATATTACTATTTACTATAATTTATAAATGCGAAAGTTTGGATGGATGGATGGATGGATGGATGGATGTCTGTTGCTCAATCACGTCAGAACGGCTGACCGACCTGGATGAAATTTGGCACTGAGATAAAGTAAAGTCTGGAGTAACACATAGACTACTTTTATTTTACTGAAAATTAAAGAGTTCCCGCGGGAACCTAAAACTTCAATCCACGCGGATGAAGTCGCAGGCACGAGCTAGCGATTAATACATCATGTACTGCTCCGAATAGGAGGCCTTGGCTTTAACTATAGTGTACCAAAACGCAAGGCTTTAGGAAAAATAATCTCATTCATTTTGGGATACCCGACCTATTTTTTTTAATTTGCCGCCTTTACACACTCAGCTTTCGCAAGACAGACTATCTTCAAGGTTAATTAATACAGAAAAATATTTTTTTTGTAAGTTCAACAAATCACTAAAAGTCATCATGAAAACTGTAATTTCGCCCGTAATCACCACAAAAGAGCACAGAACGCGCTATTCGTGTTTTATCAACCGTTTTTAAAACCTGCAAAATAATATCCCTATTGCAGTCTCATTTAAAACTGCAACTAAGCAATACGGCTACGAGAAGACATTACTTTCAGTGACACTCAGTCTTATTGGGTAAAATTTATTTCTTAACTAGATGACGCCCGCGACTTTATCCACGTGGATTGGTTTTTTTATTCCCGCGGGAACTCTTCAATTTTCCGGGATAAAAAGTAGCCTTTGTCCTTCCCAGGAATGTAACCTATTTTTGTATCAAATTTCATCAAAATCGGTTGAATAAAAGAGTAGCAGACAGACAGACAGACACACTTTTGCTTTTATAATATTAGTATGGATTATAAAGTAAACTTTTTGATTTTTCATTCAAAATGAAAATAAAGCTGACACATACCATTCTCTTTTGAAACCACCTTCACCTTTTGCTTGAAAAGATGCAAGAAAACAATCTGAAAGGCATCATGAAAGTCGTGTTCTGCCCTCTTTGATAACCATAGAGCAATACACTTCCTTGTAGCTATAGTTTCATTATTATAATAAACAGCAAATTTTTTAATTTATTTTTACAGATCGGATTGGAATATTTATGATTTATGAATATTTATGATGAATATTATGATATATGATTACTTTTAGGCCCTGTGGTCACAATATGGTCACGTTGGCAGAGGGTAACTTTACCAATAACGTCTCCTCAAAAGGGAATGTAGCTTTTTGGCTACAACAGTGTCCCTCGGAGTGTGAAAACGACCACACATTCCGTATACAAGAGTATAATGTATTCGTTTCACAGGAGTAGAATATTCTCGTATTCACACTGTTCATATTTCCGCAAATTGATGTTTGATTGCAGTTGTCTGTCTGAAATAAAGACTGTAATATCCAAGCAGGTGTTTGAAATGTTGCATTTTTTAACGAGGAATCAAATGCAACTCCCTGACGCAGTGGTGATATATGTTAGTTGTGATGTATGTAGGTGGTGGTAATATATGGTCGTAGGTATATTAGCGAAGACACATTAGGAACGAAATAAATTGACTAACGGGTAAAAAGTCCGCGTAATGTGTCCGCTACAAGCGTGGTACGTAACGGCAAGTATTCTTTGTACAATTATGTCGCAGTGCATCTCCGTACCATGATTTCCTTAGACAATCGGGAGGTAGACCAGAGAAAATTCATCCTTACTAATATTATAAACGCGAAAGTTTGTAAGGATGTATGGAAATTACTGAACAGATCTGGATGAAATTTGGCACAGAGATAGATTACAGTCTGGAATAAGAATAACACATAGGCTACTTGTTATCCCGGAAAATTTGAGAGTTCGCGCGGGAACTTAAAAACCTCAATCCACGAAGAAGTCGCGGGCATGAGCTAGTAAATTATAAATTCCCAAATCAGCCCTGCCAGGGATCGAACCTGGGACCACCCACATATTAAACCACAGTGCTCACCACTGCGCCAAGGTGGTCGGTTTTGACTTTTGATAATTTTATCCCTAGAGGTACAGAAGCAGGTATACAATAGGCATGATGACTGATTTTGAAAAATGGTCAGATTATGTTCGGAAGTATCTACTATTTCGAAAAAATATCTTATTTCAGAAGAAAAATAACTTTTGGTAGATACAATTGGCATTTGAAATTTAAATTCTAAAATTCACGCCAAAACGATCGGCGGTGTCATGGCGTCGTTTGTGACGTCACTATTGTTCTTGCCAATGTAAACTGTGCAGTGTGCAGTAAACAATAGTGTGATTGTCAAAGCTCGAAAACAAACTATTGTGACGTCATTCGCTTCTTGGTGTTTTGACCAATATGGCGGATTGCTGTATTTTATAGTTTTATTTTATCAAAATAAATAACAATCTCACTCGAAATAGAAAAATAAATACGTTTTTTATAATCCATGAATCCTATTTCATTAGATAAATTATAAAGTTCATTGATTCTTGGTTACTGTCATCATGCCTATTGCAGGTGTACGTTTCAGAGATTTCCTCGGATGCAACTAAGCTGTGCTCGACCCCTTTGTTCAGGCAACACTCGGGTCGCGGCCGAAATATTGCACTTCTCTAGATCGTCTCCTAGTGATGTGCTTGAAAATTATCGATAACCGATAAAAAAATGGAAAAAAAAGCTGTACCTATTGTTGCTATTGTACTAGAATAATTATGTCAACATAAGGATGCGTGATGGTGGTGCGTCACGGCTAAAGTCTCCCACCAGACAAAAATTGCTGAATGTCCTCCATAACTTACACAATACACATACAACACATTTTGGCGATTTCGACTTATATGGCACGAAGATAACCGTCTAAAATAAATAAAAATAAGAATTCTAGACAAACCTCGAATTTTCGTCGTACCTCTATGTTATTTTATTTGTAGGGTTACTTATGTGTTTATATGTATATCAGCCATCATCATAACCAGTGTAAAGAACCAATAGACCTACATACCTACCAAAGACGTCGTCTCTCAATTACTTATATCAGGTAGTAAGTAACTACAGAGGCAATCCGAAAAAAAAAATCGTTCGTAATTTTTATTTATTTTTCATCGTTACTTATATTTTCTTGACAGTTGACATCACTAACCTCAAGCAAACTGTAAAGGCTTTTTGTGTGATTGAAAGCAGCAATTTTAAGATATTCAACACCGTTGTATGGGCGATGGTAATACCAAAAAAAAACTACATTTTTCACTAAATGCGACTGCCTGGGTATGTTAGGGTTGCTAAAAGACTACTTGCAATTTGCAAATGGATTTTTTGTCTCTATTTTATAGTTACCTAAGGCATCGTCTGACTATTGAAAAACGATGAAAAAAACGGCTACATTAATATGCATGCCTTTATGCATATTTTTAGGGTGGGCCAATGTCTTGGACGAATTAACCGGGGGGGCACGTGATATTAGCCATATTCGCCTTACCCCTCTAGCCGCGAACTGGGCAGTTTCGCCATTAATTATGATACTGTGTAGTGTGTTGTCATAGTGATCGACTTTTTCATGCACTATAGTGTCAATCATTGGGCAGAAAAATGCCAAGGCACTCTCCGCTCGCCCCGCAAAAGTTAGTCGAACGTGATTTCATACATTTTTCTTACGTTTCCTATCCCGTGTTTATTTCATCCTAGGCCAATGTGCACTAGACTTCAGACTTTGAACTTTTCAAGTGTATGTTTCAAAGTTCGAAAAAGTTGAGAAAAAAATATTTTTGTCAAAGAAGAGAGTGCCAAAGTTGGCGGGGGAAGTTTTCAAGTAGCCGGATCCAACTCAAACAAATTGCAATAGTTTCCCAACATTGGATACTTACTTGGTCGCTTTTTACAGCGAACTTTACTCTGAGTGAGTGCAGAGTTCTCATAAAACGGTGCAAGGGGCGCTACACAGTAACACACAAGTGCCGTGCAACTCATAGAGGCGTGAATGCACCGCTTACCATAGTTGTTAAAGATCTACTAGGTACTAAGCATGTTTCTAGTCTACCTATGTAATTCGTACTCTAATAGCGAACCCTATCTCCACGCTACTGCTATAAGTAACATAACCATAAACAAACAACTTCAACAATTATTGCTGTCTTCAAATCTCCTTCGCTTAAAACACTACCTACCTAAGTAAAATTCAGAGACGATTCAAAAATGTATATAACCGGGGCCCATACTGCCAACACTATATTACTCAAAATGAGAGTTTGGTGTCACGTCCTACCTAAAGTAATAATTCCAACTCTAAAACACGAAAACCAACGATAATGAAACAATATGACTTTAAACATTGACAGTATAGGCCCATGGTTTCATGAAACTCTATTTTATTCTTGAAGTATAAACTGAAGACATTTTTAATAGCATGCAATATTGTACTAAACCCGCTGCCCGATGCTTTAACCGAACGGCCACGGGCTTGGACTGCACGGGATTAAAAAGTAGATTAACTGTATGGTCAGTGATGATGCAGTCAAAATGGCAGCGGGCTTAATGGCAGGTATATTAAATCCGTACCTACCCGACAGAAGAGATATTGTGTTGTCGGTATAGGGTGGTGACTAACCACGGCTGATGCCTCCCACCAGACTTTTTAAGACGAGACTCTTTGTTAAAAAGGAGCATGCTTTTGCATAAGTACCTACCAACGTCTGAATACCGCTTCTGCGACAAAGCCGTGGCCATACGTTAAGGTTATTAGTGCAAGTGATTTATAAATTCGATATCAGGTAAATCTGTTTCTAATGACATCTTGTATCGCTTTACGAAGCCCCGTTATTAAACTTGACTTTCTTGGGAAATAAAATAGATAGAGAAGTTCTAAATTATAAATACAAGACACGAATGAACTTTACTAGCGGATTTAAATAAATGAAGTTTTCACTGCGTTACATTCTTGTTCTCAAATAACATTTTATAATATTAGACTTAAAAAACTAGGACTAAAAAAACACAATAAGTCGGAAACTCTTATTTAAAAACTCCTTGGCGCAGTGGTGAGCGCTGTAGTCTTAGGAGGCCTCGGGTTCGATCCCCGATGGGATCAATTTGGAGATATACAAGCGTAATTGTCACGTTGATAAGTTTTTCATTTTTTATGGAGTCTTATCGCGTCGCTGTTGGGGCTAGGACAACGGTTCAGACAACCGCTTCTGCGACAAAGCCGTGGCCCTGCGATAATGTTGTTAGTGCAAGTGATATCAATACGCCATCGTGATAAAATCGATATCAGGCAAATCTATTTCTAATGACATCTTGTATCGCTTTACGAAACTCTGTTATTATATGCTGCTATGTTAAGTTTAAACTAGACTTGCTTGGGAAATAAACTAGAGGAGTTATAAATCAAGAATACAAGTAAGGTACTTGTATTCTTGATTTATAACTCCTCTAGTACTTTCCTCCAGGATTAAAAAAACTGATTGGCAGACTTCATACCCCTTTCAGAACATTATGAAGAACTCTCGGGTATGCCGATTTCCTCACGATGTTTTTTCTCTACCGTTAGCAACTAGTAAGTGATAATAGTCATTAAACGAACTTACCTGTAAGTACGTGAAGTTAGATCATAATTATACGAGTGCTTCGTCCGAAGAGATTAGATTATTCTCTAAAACGCACTTATGTGCGTTATAAAAAACATTTGTGCCTTATCTCGTTAGAAGAGGTGCGTGCTTGGGGATTGAACCTCCAACCACCCGAATAGGAAGCCGGGTGCCTAAACCACTAGGCTATCACCTCAGTCTTGTGTACCTACTAGGAGAGTATCATATTATTAGATGTAGGTAAGATAGACAATAGACACGGTATAAAACTATTTTAACCACTAGGCTTGATGGCCTAAAGAGGTGATCCTCTTTTATTATTAGAGATAGGTAGGATAGGCACGGTATAAAACTAATGGAATATTAATGAAGTTGGTGATACGTTCATAAGAAACGAGACGCTTAATGCTTAGCCCCCAGCGGTGAATAAATCCTGAGCATAACACAGAGTAGCTACGTCTGAATGAATTTACTTACTACCTTACCTACTATATAAACTACCTTCCGTGTTCTCTAGTCGCAACCTTCGTCGCAGAAACAAATTTCATCCTCACTACCTGGGTCTTCTTCCACCTCCCGTTATTCCAGGTTTTTTTCTAAACCAGCTTCCTTCTTCCGTGTTCGCTCTTGATTATGGGTTCTTCAAAGGGCGGATAAACAAATAACTCAAAAGCCGCCAACGCATTGGCGGTTCTTCTGGTGCTGCAAATGTTCATGGGCGGCGGTATCTACAATCTACCCTTTTTTTTTGTTACGGGGGAAAATCTCCTTGAGATACCCAATCTCCGGGGGAGGAGATCAGGTTATGTGGGATTTCTACCCACTAAAACCCCCTCGGTGGCCACCCTCTGCGTCTAATGAGAAGCTCCGGGAACTCTTAAGAACATGCGCCGGAGCTTCTCTTGCGCGACACCCATTGGGCTCGTCCGCGATATAATCTCCTTTTCGATTATGCACGGCAGCTTGTGCCACAGCAAGCTGTCGTCTTCCCAGGGTTGCGTGTTTGTGACAAAGATGGAGAAAGAGCGGCCGGAGCCATCGATACCGTAATCAATTGCAATTAGGGAAATGGCTTTATAAAAAGTTGATGTTTGATCATGCAGTACTCGTGTAAAGGCTGCAATACTTAAATACATGCAAATACGGTGCGGATCAACTAGTAGTTACTCGTAAATCAAATCTTACTCTACATCTATAGGGTTTATCTTGTGTACCTGTGCTGTATCCATGTACTGGAAAGCGCAGCGTTGGCAGACCCTCTACTCGGTGGACGGACGACATCAGACGAGTCGCAGGGAGCCGCTGGATCCAGGTGGCGCAAGACCGCGGCATTTGGAGGCCCTTGCAGGAGACCTATGTTCAGCAGTGGACGTTTATCGGTTGATGATGATATGGGGTTTATATTAATTTTAAGTTTCCATTTCTGGAGTACGGGGTACCACGGTGAATCACCGGGTGCATCTATATACCTACTATCTATCTATAGGTACTTACTTAATATTATAAATGCGAAAGTTTGGATGGATGGATGTATGGATGGATGTTTGTTACTTAATCACGCCTGAACGGGTGAACGGATTTGGATGAAATTTGGCACAGGGATAGATTATTGTCTGGAATAACACATAGGCTACTTTTTATCCCGGAAAATTAAGGAGTTCCCGCGGGAACCAAAAAACCTCAATCCACGGACGTAGTCGCGGGCATCAGCTAGTTTTCAACCGACTTCAAAAAAAGGAGTGTATTTTTATTTTTATTTTTTTTAATGTTTGTTACCTCAGAACTTTTGACAGGGTGGACCGATTTGGATGATTCTTTTTTTATTTGAAAGGGCATACTTCCCATGTGGTCCCATATATTTGATCGATAATTTTATCGAAATCGGTCGAGCGGTTTATAAAATATCAACAATAAAATAAGTACTGTGTATAGCGTGTGCTTGTTGTTGTAAAGTTGGCGCGGGAGTTTGAAGTCGGTTGTTTAAAAATAATTTTTTATATTAAATTATATAATATTCGCGATCAAATCAGAAATGAGGAGATCCGCAGAAGAACTAAAGTAACCGACATTGCTCGACGTGTTGCGAAGCTGAAGTGGCAATGGGCGGGCCACATAGTTAGAAGAACCGATAGACGTTGGGGTCCCAAAGTGCTGGAGTGGCGACCACGCACGGGAAAGCGCAGCGTTGGCAGACCCCCCTACTCGCTGGACAGACGACATCAGGAGAGTCGCAGGGAGCCGCTGGGTCCAGGCGGCGCAAGACCGAGGCGTGTGGAAATCCTTGCAAGAGGCCTATGTCCAGCAGTGGACGTCTATCGGTTG
Source organism: Erebia epiphron (assembly GCA_963932025.1). NCBI lineage: Eukaryota > Metazoa > Arthropoda > Insecta > Lepidoptera > Nymphalidae > Erebia > Erebia epiphron. The sequence goes on along the minus strand of OZ009947.1, from coordinate 3,178,401 downwards.
AGGATGATGATGATGATGATGATGATGATATAATATTAGTAGCGGATTAATAAAATTTGTGTCTACCTCGTGATCCTACTCTATGTAAATGTTGTGAACAGCGAAAGTGCGGCGTCGTGTTAAACATTAAACACGTATCTAATTTCACAGTGTGCTCACGGCCTAACTGCCCTCAGTTGTGCTTTAAATTTGCGAGATTTGGATTTTTGACAACCTACGTAACATAGTACGTTTATCTATACAATACAGCCTATTTTTATACGACTGCCTGAAAAAAGGAGTAGTTATATTATATATTGTTTCCAGGGTTTATGTATGTATGTATGTTTGTGAGTTTGTATATTCCACCATAACTTCTGTACGCCTGAACCGATTTTGATATATGAGGTATCATTAGAATCCCTAGCTTATTCCGGGTGGCATAGGCTGGTAAAATTAAAAAAAAGTTGATGTGGTGACCGTGGTCCCGCATTAAAGACTAAAGTTGAAAAAAAATCCAAAATAAGATTAACTATACATAATCATCATCTAGAAAATAATGAGTAAATTCCAAAAATATATAACGCTATAGTTCAATATCCAGTGATTTACAAAAAAATAACTTTTTAGTTCGTTTTTTGGCAGGGCAGTCGTGTTTTAATTTTTTTTAATTATTACTTGTGTCCTCATGGGACTGGGAAGGCAGATTAAATGGACCATACTAATCCATATCCATCCATACTAATATTATAAATGCAAAAGTTTGTCTGTCTTTCTGTCCGTCCGTCCGTTTGTCTGCCAGCTATGCTTTCACGGCCCAACTACTCAATCGATTTTGAATTTTGATGACATTTGGTACGGATCCTGCCGAGGACGGACTGCTACTTTTTATCCCGGAAAATTGAAGAGTTCCCGCGGGAATTAAAAAACTTCAATCCACGCGGACGAAGTCGCGGGCATCATCTAGTATTATTATAAATGCAAAAGTGTGTCTGTATGTCTGTTACCCTTTCAGAGCCCATCTGTTAAACCGATTTGCACTGATAAAGAGATAGAGATAATCACGTCGTGTCGGAAAAGTCGTGGGCATCGTCTAGTATTTTGATAAAAATGGTTCCACTTCTAACTTTACATAGCATAGACAAAATTAAAAATAGTCACCTGCATATTTTATTATAAAATATATAATATACGAAAAATTATAAATTAAAAATGTTCCTACTTGTCCTAAGTTAAATGATAAATGATTGATTTATTTCACGTAGGATAACTTGTGTCACTTATGATACGTCAAGGCTCTACCACCGGTTCAGAAAACCAATTCTACTAAGAAGAGCCGGCAAACTCATATTTATTTATGTACCTAAGTAATTTAGTCATTATAGTAAAATACAATTTAGGGGAATGGAATTTGCGCTTGTTTAATTATCAAACAATTTTCTTCACTTCAATTAACTTCAAGGAATCTTATAATATAAGCTTAGGTATAAGCTAAGGGACTCAAGGAAAATAGAAGAAATATTTTAAACCAAGTCAAAGTTTTCTTAGCTATACCTACGAGTAAGCTCGAAACAGGTCGGTTTCCACCTAAGCAATGAATTTAAAAGCCACTGGTAAGTATAATAATATAAGAAAAGATTCTCGGAAGAGGCCACCACAAAAATAATTTAAAAAATGTTACATACCTTCACCACATGTTATATTTCTTCGAATCAAACAAGCATTCAAGACTTTAACAAGCTTTTTTTCAATACTTATAATTTTTATAGGACGGAGGTACCTACCTACTTGATTATGATTCACAGAAATTTTGAGATTTTTACACCTACCTTACTTACTTATTTTGTCTTATAGAAAGGAGGTCCTAGATTTGAGGATTTTTGTTTTTTAATAATCCCGTGTGATTTCTTTGATTTTCCGGAGTAAAAAGTAGCCGATATCCTACCCCCGGGATGCAAGTCATCGTTGTACCAAATCATCCAAATCGATTGAACATATTGGCCGTGAACAAGGCCGTAAAAACGTTGCAAATAGACAGACCGACAGAAAGACAGATAGATAGACACACTTTTTTATTACACTAGTATGGCAAAAGCTAAAAAAAAAAATATGAGCAACTTCGATTTTTTTCTGAGATTTTGATTTATTTCTGTAGCTTATGTCACAACGCGAGTTTATTTTATGTGAGTAATTTAGCAACCATTATGATTTGTTGTGGTTGTGGTTGTGGTAATCATAATAATTCATAATCGAGATAATCTAACAAATGTATTTCATCACATAAACTATTATATTGTCACCACAGCTATTCAAGACATATTCTAGGTTTAGCCTTTAATCAAAACTATTCTTCTTTATTACATTTTGCGGTCTTAAGCCAATGGAATTTACCTACTAAACTACTGTTTTAAAATAGCTGCCTGCTAGAACTAAGGTAGACGTATGCCACTATCCATCACCACTTTTATTAACCGACTTCCAAAAAGGAGGAGGTTCTTAATTTGGCGCTAATTTTTTTTTTCTAATGTATGTCGGTGCATGTCTCCGTGGTTTTTTTTTCTATCAGTCGTCAGAGGAAGCTCTCGAGGTTGTCCCATAAAAAATTCAGACTCGAAATACTCAACCCTAATACTAAAAAGTTAAATTTTTTTTTCTTCCAAAGCCACTGTAAAGTAAGCCTGATGGCGTGAACTTTTCTTATCCTTGTCATACCCGCCCGACTTCAACATAGTGTGTAGAAATCAAAATAATTTTTCATCCCACCATCTCGTAAAGAGTATTTTTACGCTTCGATATCTGAATGCAAAAGCCGTTATTATCCTCTTGAGGATAAAGTAAATTGAATTTAGAACATCGTGTGCACGTTAGTAAATATCACTCGTCTATGAAGTTTGTGAATTCAAAACATCATTAAAACCTATTTACTTCTACCTCTATGGTGCCGAATTTCCATACAACCGTTTTTAATTTGTTAAAAACTCACACTCGTAACCTTCTTGGTGTACTTTTTTAATTTGCTTTGCGCGCACCATTTTCTTTCACGTCATATTGTTTAAAATTAAAACCTACGATTAAAAACAAGAAAATTGAAAATAAGTGAAAAACCTAAAATGAGTGATTCTAGTGACGAAGAAGTTAATTTGACGCCAACAGAATTGACTGAAACTGTTAAAAATGCGGAAATGAGCTTTCTCCCTCAACAATCACGCGAGAAGTAGGTATTTCATTTCCTCGCTGAGGTGAGATGAAAAGTTACGTGTTGCACTCGAGTGAAAAGATTTTTCACCTCTTGCTCTTTTGATTCCCTCGCTGACGCTCAGGATTCTAATTTTTGAACCACTCGCTGCGCTCGTGATTCAATTTTAGAATCCTTCGCTTGCTCGGTCATCAAAATTGAGCACGCGGTTAAAAAACAACTTTTCACTCTTGTATAACAAATAACTATTCTACTTTACAGTGGCTTTGGAAGTCGGTTTTTTGGAAAGAATTTTTATTCGCTTTTATTAAGCATCACTATCTATGTAGTACGTGCCAATTTAAACTAAATTGTTCAGTAATTCACCAGTCAATTTTTCCTTTCAACATTTTTCTTGTATCCGAAACCAGTTCAACTTCAAAATAGGATTTGCATACCTACATTTAAATTTTATCTTGACTCCTCTTTGTATGAGGATTTGTGTAGTTGTCCCATTGTGAACCACGTATCCGATATTGCACTTCCGGCTAAGAGGCGAGTGATGCACCATGCACGGAATATAAGTATCGATAAACATAATTTAACAACTTAATATTATAAATGCGAAAGTTTGGATGGATGTATGCATGTATGGATAGATGGATGGATGTATGGATGTTTGTTACTCAACCACGCCCCAACGGTTGAACGGATCTGGCTGAAATTTGGCACAGTGATAGATTATAGTCTGGAATAGCACATAGGCTACTTTTTATCCCGGAAAATTAAAGAGTTCCCGCGGGAACCAAAAATCCTCAATCCACGCGGACGAAGTCGCGGGAATCAGCTAGTTTAACATAAACGGCCGATATCAATAAAATTTAATGCAATCTTACAAATATAATTATTTGACCAAAATTGTATGGGTTTTTTGACAGTAACAAGCATACAAAGCTATCGGCAGATTTAATGGATTGATTAAATATCAATTTCGACCATTACATGCCATTGTATTCTTTTGTATAGCATTTACTCTATTTTTCCAGTGTTACAAAAATTAAAAAATACACTTGCGTTAAATGAAATGGGCTAGGCATAACCGAGATAGGCGAAGTACTAAAATTATCTGGAGTGCTAAGCAGAAGTTAAGACATAATTTGTGACGAAAACTGCCTAGGTGCAACTATATTCAATCTCACGAACCTATTTAATTTAATTACCAGGAAATATTTACTATGTCATCCAACCGTAATAATGTGCAAACACATTGTGATGTGAGATTTGACGCCATCTCAACACAATTCAAACTCATGACAATGAATGTCAAATTAACAAATTATGATGTCAAAAATTGCAGTTACCTTTTATACACGTGGATCAGCACCTTGGTGATTAGCCAGAAGATTTTAAGAGTTCCATGACAAAAATGGAACAGGAACCTTTACATCATCATTCAGCATTCTACAAGTCATCATACGCATCTGTCCACCTGTCTATAATTCAGAAGCTACTCGTAATATAGGTGGAAATCTGAAACTAAGTTACATTCATACTTATCGAAAAAAGTTTTTATCTAAGGCTACGTTCGCACTGCGAAAAATATAATTGCGAATGTTTATTTGCAATTCTGTAACACTAGAAATCATATGGAGGTGTATGCACTTGTGAATAAAATTCGCGCGAAAATTAAATCGCTAGTTTAAAATAATTTCGTGCGGTGCCTTATGAAGACGCTCACCGCATTCTCGGTGCGATGTAGGTGAAATCCGTATGCGAAATATAAATCGCGAGAATAAAATTTGCGCTAATATTTTTCGCAGTGCGAACGTAGCCTAGTAGCAAAAACACAATATGAATAAAATAAAATGTTTTGGGAACTAAAAGTCCGCGCGCGCACTTTTATATTATGGAGCTGCACAGATCTTTTCGAGCGCATAGAAACCGTCTGGTCCCGTCGTGTTCGTACTATGTTTTCGATGTAAGTCCGCTTGTATCACTGCGTCAGTGTAACAGTAATCAATTTTGACAATTTTAAACGACCCATTCAATTTCCCTTTTGTCGAATACTTAGTTTACTTTTATTTCGATATTTCTGAAAGATCGACATACGTCCTAGTCACATCCCTACACCCGTGTAACCAAAGAAAGCTCTTTGTGGGATTGAAACTTTTTGACTCCGAGGGATCGCTATCTCCACAGTCCACAGAGGCGTATGCGCCACCAAATAGGTTTTAAGTGGGGCCTGAAATAAAACTGCACTCATACTTTATTCACGTTCGCTCGGACAAAGTTTATTCTTCTATTGTTTTCGTTGAATGTGCGATTATTTTTAACTCGATCAATGCGTTCAAAGGTTAGGGTAGGTAAGACCGTAAGGTAAACGGTCAAAGGTTAGGTTAAGGAAATAAGATTCAAAGGTTAGGTAAAGGCTCAAATGTTAGGAAGTTAACCTGACTTCAACACCTCGACTTGGATAGGTACAAAGTCTCTATAATAAACTAGTACAGATTTTTTGATATTTAAACAGTTTTGTTTTACTTAAATATTTTCAGCATAATCACTTATTACACCTTTTTTACCCTATATTTACCTGCACCTTTCATTGAAGCTAAGCTTTTAAAATGTTTAAGGGTACCGTTGTAAAAAATCAACTCGTATTTATAGACTCGTCAGTCCGTCTGTCTACTTGTGTGTTACAGCCTTTATCTTGTACTATAGCTAGAGCTATACCTACTCTATGAGAGTGAGGCAATAGAGAGATCACCTGTAATTGCAGACTGCAGTTTACTCAAACACTGATAAGCCGTCGGGCCCGAAATAATGTTAGAAGTACATAATTTATAATACAGTAGTGGATACACGTGATTCGGTGAAGAAAATCATCGCGAAGAAACCATTGCAAAAGAAAATAATGTGCGTAATATTACATAATCAAAATGATGCCATTACTTACAATATAGGTAGAACTCTATATTTGCTTAGGTAATTTTAGAAATCAAATTGTAAACTTAAAATTATGATACATTTTGCAAAAATGTCATATCAAATTACTGGACCTTTCAACCACCACCACCACCACCACTACAGCCCATTAACGTCCCACTGCTGGGCACAGGCCTCAACTCTCATAGGGGAGAGGGAATTAGAGCTTAGACTCACCACACTGCTCCAATGCGGGTTGGCGGGCTAACCTTAAAACAATTTGTATAATAGTTATTTGTTATACAAGAGTGTAAAGTTGTTTTTTAACCGCGTGCTCAATTTTGATGACCGAGCAAGCGAAGGATTCAAAAATTGAATCACGAGCGCAGCGAGTGGTTCAAAAATTAGAATCCTGAGCGTCAGCGAGGGAATCAAAAGAGCACGAGGTGAAAAATCTTTTCACTCGAGTGCAACACGTAACTTTCCATCCCACCTCAGCGAGGAAATGAAATACTTCTCGCGTGATTGTTGAGGGAGAAAGCTCATTTCTGCATTTTTAACAGTTTCAGTCAATTCTGTTGGCGTCAAATTAACTTTTTCGTCACCAGAATCACTCATTTTAGGTTTTTCACTTATTTTCAATTTTCTTGTTTTTAATCGAAGGTTTTAATTTTAAACAATATGAAGTGAAAGAAAATGGTGCGCGCAAAGCAAATTAAAAAAGTACACCAAGAAGGTTACGAGTGTGAGTTTTTAACTAATTAAAAAACGGTTGTATGGAAATTCGGCACCATAGAGGTAGAAGTAAATAGGTTTTAATGATGTTTTGAATTCACAAACTTCATAGACGAATGATATTTACTAACGTGCACACGATGTTCTAAATTCAATTTACTTTATCCTCAAGAGGATAATAACGGCTTTTGCATTTAGATATCGAAGCGTAAAAATACTCTTTCCGAGATGGTGGGATGAAAAATATTTTAAAATAATGTTAGGGTAGGTACATATTACTATATTTCTCGTAGAAGGGAGAAAGTTCTTTTTTTTTTTTATCCACTACAAGTCAGCCCTTGACTGCGATCTCACCTGATGGTAAGTGATGATGCAGTCTAAGATGGTAGCGGGCTAACCTGTTAGGGGCATGGCAGTTATATTAAACCCATACCCCTATTCGGTTTCTACACGGCATTGTACCGGAACGCTCAATCGCTTGGCGGCACGTCTTTGCCGGTAGGGTGGTAACTAGCCACGGCCGAAGCCTCCCACCAGGCCAGACCAGGGAAAATTCAGAAATTATAAATTCCCAAATTGACCCTGCCGGGGATCGAACCCGGGACCTCCGCACGTTAAGGCAACAGCGCTACACACTGCGCCACGGAGGTCGTCAAAAGGTTCGTTTATGAATTTGGGATTTGCAATACTCGATGCTTGTTGTCCCTCTGTATTATGTGCCTATAATAGTTATTTGTTATACAAGAGTGAAAAGTTGTTTTTTAACCGCGTGCTCAATTTTGATGACCGAGCAAGCGAAGGATTCTTGCGCTCGTGGTTCAAAAATTAGAATCTTGAGCGTCAGCGAGGGAATCAAAAGAGCACGAGGTGAAAAATCTTTTCACTCGAGTGCATTACACGTAACTTTTCATCCCACCTCAGCGAGGAAATGACATGACGTGAAAGAAAAAGGTGCGCGCAAAGCAAATTAAAAAAGTACACCAAGAAGGTTACGAGTGTGAGTTTTTAACAAATTAAAAACGGTTGTATGGAAATTCGGCACCATAGAGGTAGAAGTAAATAGGTTTTAATGATGTTTTGAATTCACAAACTTCATAGACGAGTGATATTTACTAACGTGCACACGATGTTCTAAATTCAATTTACTTTATCCTCAAGAGGATAATAACGGCTTTTGCATTCAGATATCGAATAGTAAAAATACTCTTTCCGAGATGGTGGGATGAAAAATATTTTAACACAAAAAACATGTTCTACCAAAAACAAATAAATCACGGAAGGTCACGGTTAATAGGCAAAGTTACTTTAAAATGAACTGGGTACTGATTGACCTACTAGCTTATAATAGTTACAAAGGTTTATGGTTAAAGAAATTATGCCTCGGTCAGTAGGTACCTACGATAAGCGAATGCAATGTAAAAAATTGTTTTACAATAAAAATGTTCAATCAAATGACTCTTGCGCACTATACCTTTGGCAGGCGAGCCAATCGCGTCGCGTTCTTATTTAAAATCGATTCGAATTTCCAGTAAAATATTTAAAAAATAAATAAAAATATTTTTACCAAACATAGTGATGTGCTAAAGTCGGACCCAAAACAATATATCGATAGTAATATTTAAAAAATGGATCCAGAAAAAAATAAAGAAAATGAGGCGACAGTGGACGATATTTTGCAAATTCTAGGACCGTTCGGAAAGTTCAATGTTTTGAATTATTTGCTAATCTTGTTTCCCGTGCTACTCGCGGGAATGTACTCATCTGTGTATAACTTCGAGGCGATGGATCTCAGATACAGGTAATCTTTTAATCGGAACTAAAGCCAGAGAAGGTCAATATTTTCAGAGCGAACTGAATTTCAGAAATACTCAGTTCAATAGATAATCTTATATAATATATAAAAATGAATCCCTATTTCCCTTGGTCACGGCATCACGCGTGAACGGCTGGACCAATGTCGCTAATTCTTTTTTTGTTGTATAGGTGAGGACCAGAAGAGTGACATAGGCTACTTTTTATTAAGGAGTTCCCGCGGGAATAACAAAAAACTTAAACCACGCGTACGACGTCGCGGGCATCAGCTAGTAATACATAATATCTAATATTAGTATCTGTTCTACGGGAGCATATTTAATACATAAGTCAACGTACCTACGTGCGTTATTTACTACTTAGGTACCATAAATTTTGAAAATGAAAATCTATGGTTCTTAGAGCTACCTATAAGTTCCATAAGTGTATAATAAGTTCTTAGTTCTAAAGCTTTAGAAATTTCAAACACCAAGTGATTATTATGGAAACAAATATTAGAAATGTTTGGTAGAATCAAAATCATAAATATTTAATTATTTATTGTAGGACTACTTTAAGCCACTTCTGTATACCTACTTACCTAAAAGGTATGACCTCAACTTACCTATAAAAAGTAAGGGCTACCAAGTAATAGTAGTATGCATTATTTTTAGACGAGGTTAGAAGTTAATTATTAGACGTGTTATCAACCATAGGTTTTAACACACTTAAGATGCCGATATATCGAAAATAGGAATATAATACAATTTTTATCGACTCATTACGTACTGCCCCTAGGAATTTCCCTAAATTCTCATACTATCTGATTAATAAATATATTTTAATATAATTTACAGTAAGTATATTAAAAACAATTAGATTAACAGAAACAATAATTAGATATTTCGTTATGGGTTCATAGATCATTTTCCTTATCAATGAAAGAAAGTCACGTATAAGTACAATCTATATGTTACTCTAAATTGATTGTTTAATGAAGAAATCATTTTTTAATAAATTACCTTTCCTGCGATAAGAACGTGAGAATGTGTCAAAAAATCATGCTTATAAAGTAATAGGAGTAGATTATCTTATCCCAAGGAAATCCTTTCGAATATTCTAATAGACATTACGTAACTATTAAAAATCCCTCTCTCCCCTTCTTTCAAAAGTACCTACTCCGAAGTTTACAAAGCAAGAAAAACCTGAAATGTCAATTAGAGTTGTAGGTTCATGTAAACTTTATAAGGAAGTAAAACGCAGTTTCTAATTTTATTATTAGCTCAGTTTAAAAAAAGACCGGCCAAGTTTTTTTTTACTTTTCTTTGCGTTCACAGGTGCGCGGTACCGGAATGCGTAGACCAAGACGCTAACTTCACAGCACCTTACCAGCAAGACGGCACGCCTGCCAAGTGCCTCCGATACGCACCCTTTGTGAACTCTTCCATTACCGACTACGGGTTCAACGACACTTGTGCACCACACTTCTTTGACACCTCCACCGAGATCAAGTGCGATTCGTACATCTATTTTGAAGAACATTCTATCGTCAAAGAGGTACGTTACTTTTTTTTATCCACTACAAGTTAGCTTTTGACTGCGATCTCACCTGATGGTAAGTAATGATGCAGTCTAAGATGGTAGCGGGCTAACCTGTTAGGGGCATGACTATACACGGCATCGTACCGGAACGCTAAGTCTACGGCCTAGCCACAGCCGAAGCCTCCCACAATTCAGAAATTATAAATTCCCAAATAGACCCTGCCGGGGATCGAACCCGGAATCTCCGCACGTTAAGACAACAGCGCTCAACACTGCGCCACGGAGGTCGTCAATAATATACCTACTCTATACTCTTCTCTCCTTACTAAGACGCTAAGGGACCCGGGTTCGGTCCTCGGCAGGGTATTAACTCATGGGCTTAAAGAGGCTTGTACTCAGCAGTGAGCCGGCAACGGGTTGACGTGATGATGATGATGCATATCCTTCTAACTTTCCAGTCATCATTTCAGTATGGGACATCGACCACTCTTAAATGTACTGAAAGGTGTACTGAATGTACTGTAAGATGTACTAAAATTAAGTCTTTGTTACCTTCACAGTTCACACTTATTCCATTCTACAAATGTTTACACATAACAACAATTCGTTTTGCAATACAAAAGACCTATTTACTATTACATTAAGGCTAAGGTTATGGTTTAATCTTTAATGTGTTGAATAATGATCTTTGTCACATCAAAAAGTGGATTTAAAATTTAAATGCATAGAATTACCATAATTATGCCAGTATATAGTGTTTAAAATTGCGTGATGACATAATATATGCTCGAACTATTTTTTTTTTTTTTTTTTATCCACTACAAGTTAGCCCTTGACTGCGATCTCACCTGTGATGTGGTGGTAAGTGATGATGCAGTCTAAGATGGTAGCGGGCTAACCGGTTAAGGGCATGGCAGTTATATTAAACCCATACCCCTATTCGGTTTCTACACGGCATCGTACCGGAACGCTAAATCGCTTGGCGACACGTCTTTGCCGGTAAGGTGGTAACTAGCCACGGCCGAAGCCTCCCACCAGGCCAGACCAGGGAAAATTCAGAAATTATAAATTCCCAAATTGACCCTGCCGGGAATCGAACCCCGGACCTCCGCACGTTAAGGCAACAGCGCTACACACTGCGCCACGGAGGTCGTCAAATAAAATGTTTCGTTTAATACAAAAAATCAAACACTAAATCCGTATTCGAGTCTCAAATTGTCTTTGTCGTCTCAACCAATTAGACTTCTACTGTTAGACGAAGGTCTCCCCAACCGTCTGTATAGAACAATATAGGTAGTCTTGAAACGTTTCTTATGACCAAAGGCTTTAAAAATCGTCCGTCCATACTTATCTTAACATATTATCAAAGGAAAGGAGACTCGCTGACTGATCTATCAATGCACAGCTCAAACCACAGGTATCTATCATAACGTAGAACTAATTGTTTTAAAATTCAACCCCTAACTAAGGGGGTAAAATAGGGCTTTATGAAAATCGAAGCTAACGTGATCGAAGCCGCGAGCAAAAGCTAATAATATTATAAAAACGAAAGTCTGTTTGTCTGTCTGCTACGCTTTTACCTTTATCTTTTCAACCGATTTCGACGAAATTCGGTACGGAGCTATTATTTAGCATCCCGGTGAAAGACAAACTTAATTAGCATGAAAAAATAGATAATTCCCACGGTAATTTCACAAAACGTAATACGCGTACGGGCATCGTATTATAGTAAGTAGGTATTTATTATAACATACCTATTATACAAAAGGTCTCAAATAACTGCCTAGTAGGTCTACCTAATGGCTGCTTCGACTGTGGATGACGAGGTCCTGGGTTCAATTTCCGGGTCGCAAATTTTTCTTTTTTTTTTGGGTTTTTGGGAAATTCTTACTAGGTACTAGTTACTAACTCGGAGTTATACCAACTATGGTTATACGGTGTTTCGCACGAAGAGCACGTAAAGCCCTCGTTTCTGTAGGCAGATCTCTGACCGATCGTGTAAGATTTTCCGTCCTAACGGGCTATGAGAGTAAGGGAATAGAGAGTACACCTGTGTTTACGAACAAACTTTTGCAAGATACATAGCATAATTTATCTCCCGCGCAGATGGCTAATCTCTGTGGAGATTGACCTCCGTGGCTAGACGGGGGACATTATACAAGTCATTATTTCGAAATACACGGCCACTTAAATTTAATGTATAATATTATATTTCTATTTGTGTTAGATTATTTACTCAAGCGATGTTGTTGCTAATCAATTAACACCACCGTTCGAAACCTATGTATTATGTATTTGATATGGAATGCAATAAGGTAAATTGCATTACATACGCGTAAATATTTATTGATACAGAATTATTATACTGTAGTTAGTGTTTATTATAAAGCGCTATCCACACATTTCCGGGTCAGGGCTATCCGTGTTCCGAGTTGTCCGTTTCAGTATTCCCGTCATGGACGTGCCATCAGTCACCCGTGTTCACACATATCAGAAAAATCGGTATCAGTGTAATCTGTTTCTTTCTGATACGCACACTTCACGATGTCTTTGCTTAACCAAGAAGAGTTAGCAATGATTGCAATAGCGCTAGATGAAGAAGAAGCAGATGACCAAGAAGACTATCAGCAGGCAAAAAAACGTATTTGGGTATGTGAGCTGTGGGAAGATAGAGAAACTGCAGGAGAATATCACACATTATGCCAGAAACTCACGAGACACCCTAAATATTATTATGATTACTTCAAAATGTCACAATCTACTTTTCACTTGCTACTACAAAAGCTACAAGATGGTTTGAGAAAAAAAGATACTTACTGGAGACAATCTATATCGCCAATGGAAAGACTGGCTGTTACGTTAAGGTAAGTGTAAAAATAAAATAATTTTATTTTAAATGTATTTATTTTTAGTTACTGATCAAAGGGGTTTTACACATCAAATTATATTTAAAAAGTATATGTAATTACTTAATTAGGCTTGAAATTCGGAAATGTACTGTGCTAAGGTGTCATCTTCATGTTCATTTTTGTTTTCAGTATCCTTAGAAGAATTTTGATTATTTGTAGGATTCAGAATACTCTCGGATAAAGTTTCAGTCTCTGCTGATTCTCCTTGCATACTCGTTGGGGCACTTGTAGATGTAGATGGACTTGAATGTGTAATTTCTGGTAATTCTTCTTGCACATGTAAATTACGTCCTGTGCCGGCAGATGGGGTACTTGTCTCAAAAATTATTTGTACATCATTTTCAACATTTTGTACTTCCATATGTCGCTCAAACATTTTTATTTCATAGTTTTGTAAATATTAAATATGTCAGTCTTAGCTAAGTTTTGGTAATACGGTGTAAGATTTTTAAGAGTGGGAGCAATACCATGCAGAAACTTGTCAATAGGATGTTCCTCTGTAGTGTTTTGATTTTTCTTTAATACATACTCCAACAAAGTAGCAGCAGCAGACTTTGGTTTGTCAGTTGTTTCCTGAGCAGATGCAAGAGAACTTGAAGATGCTGCTGGTGAAAGTGATCCTGTTCGATGGGATGTATGATTTGGCGATGGAGTAGATATTATCACTTCTTCGTCCCTCAAAACTGATGGAGACTGTGCAGAGTGTGGAGAACCACTGTTCAAATCCATATCTAATGTACTATCTTCACTTTGAACACTTATATTGCTAATTGTTTCTCTTTCTTGAAAATACGGCCGAAGAAATGACAACTGCTCGTGATATTTATAATGTTTTTGTGATTCACGTCTTTGGCCACTTCTCGTTGCTGTATTCTTTATGGATTTACGGTATTGATCCCGAATATTATTCCACCGCGATTTGCACACCGTTGCTGGAAAGATAATAAAACAGATAATTTAACATTTTTGTTTGTTACAGATTCCTGACAACAGGAGATTCATTTAAAACAATTGCGTTCAGCTATCGAATGGGGTTTAGTACTGTGCAAGAAATTGTAAAGAAAACTTGTAAATGTATAGTTGACACAATGATGAGTGAAATGCTACCTAGGCCAACAAATGAGACGTGGAAATCAATAGCGGACGACTTCAATACACTTTGGAATTTTCCAAATTGCATCGGAGCTCTTGATGGAAAACATTTTAACATCCAGTCACCGCCTAACAGTGGATCACTATACTTCAACTATAAAAAAACATTCTCAGTTGTGCTTATGGCGTTAGTTGATGCCAATTATAATTTTACAATTGTCAATGTTGGTTCTTATGGAAAGAATAGTGATGGAGGAATTTTTGCTAACTCTAATCTGGGAAAAGAACTTCAAAGAAACAACTTGTCTTTGCCTGAAGCTTCGTATCTACCAGGCAGTTCAACAACAGCTCCATATGTTCTTGTAGGAGATGAAGCTTTCCCTCTTAAAACTTATTTAATGCGACCGTATCCAGGGACCAATTTGAGCACCGATAAGCGAATTTTCAACTTTCGTTTATCTCGTGCAAGGAGGGTAGTTGAAAACACATTTGGACAGTTGACATCAAAATTCCGAATTTATAATAGACGCATCCAAGCTTTACCAAAAAATGTTGATAATATAATACTTTCTACGTGTATTCTTCATAATTTTATAAAAAAATATGACAAAGAAACAAATTTGTTTGCAGAAGTTGCAAGCACAAACGAAACTCTTGCAGCATACGACGATTTACCAGCTGTCGGTTTAAATGCTTCAAGAGAGGCTTTTCATGTAAGGGATACGTTCAAATCTTATTTTATTTCTCCGGCTGGCGCAGTGCCTTGGCAAAACAATAGAATTTAAGTTATTGTCCCTCAATAAAAGTGGCAAAAAAATCAACTATTTCATACAAAGTGGTAAATAACGGATCAAAATGTATGAAATACTTAGCTGTATTTTTTTTCGTGATTTGACATGGATCCCCAAAGAAAAAGTTATTCATTTTGATGAGTACTACCCACCATCGTTCAAACCATCCTGTATTTAAAATATTCATAAACAACCTGTATATCAGCAATAAAGGCTAAATAAACAATAAGAACCTAAATGTCTACAGAATACAAAACATATAATAAAAATGTTTAAAACCTACCTTCACACTTTAATTCTTTTCCTATATTATCCCATATGATATTTTTCTTCTTAGAATTCAAATAATGTGGATTAGAAAGATCGTAAAGTATAGCATTCTGCCGTACAAGTTCTATCAACCTTTCTGTGTTCATGTTGCTGCACTTGCAGATAAATCGTCAACTTTAACAAAAATCGGATAGCACTGTCAGAGCGTCCGTGCGACCGAGCGTACTCCGGGACACTGACGCCTGACACGGAGCTGTGTGAACAAGTTCATACAATTTGTACGTAACCGATTTTTTCCCCGTCCCTGACGGAACACGGCCGGGACGAGTTCCCGGAAATGTGTGGTTAGCCCTTTAGATCTTAAATCATAATTAGTTGTATGTACCTAATTATTTTGTTACTAAGAGAGAAGAACAGTATCATAAACTAGTTGACTCGTCCCAGCTTCACGTGGTGGTGCTTACCATATAGGTATACCTACCAGCAAAGACCTGTGTGTTATACAAGTTAAAAACCTCCGTTTTAGGTTCCCTTAGTCAATAAGAAATCCTAAGGCCGACCATACACGGACTGCTCGAGCAGTTATCCAGTGATCAACATACACGGACCGCTTTTGCAGTCATAGTCAGCAGTTTGAAGCTACCATTTATTAATGCTGCCAACCGCCCGAAGCAGTCGCAACTGCTGTCTCAAATAAACGGAACCCCCTTATGCGCACAGCGTTTGACAGGTGTCGAATTTCGCGACCCGCCGGCGGGCTCGCGCCGCTTAAAAAAAGAATAACTCCTATTACTTACTTGTACCAAACTTGTACCTAGTTATTATTCTGTGCTTGTACTAAAGCTATGTAAACAAAGTACGTCATTTAAATCGTTACGAACTACATTTATAGATTAAAGTTTGAAAGGTAATCGCTCTTCTAGCAAAGAAAAAAGACCAAAAATTACCCTCTTTTTTTTTGGTACCAATAAAATAAACAAAATTAGCCTTAACTGTAGTTTTTTGATTGATGTGCTCTATGGTTAGTCATTTTAGAGTAAAAATACACGAAATAAAGACTCTTTCCCATAATTCTTACTCTAGGAAAGAAACAAAAAATTAAAAAAAAAACATTTCGTGTCCTCCTCGCACGAAATTTCTACCCATAAATTGATTACATAGAGTAAGGACGTCAAAAAATTCCTACTGTGTCCTGGTCTATCCTAGCATTTAATACCAAAGTTAGAGAGGAATCGAGACAGTTTAATCTATTTAGAAACAAAAATGTCGGCAACCGCGGTGGACGCGTTCCGCCATTTTGTTTGTAACCGGAATCCGGTTACACGCCAGATGACTCGTAAACGCCTGTAACCGGAATCCGGTTACTTGCCAGCCTAAGGGATTTGTGTAGGTACCTACGTAGAAGACTGCAGTTCACTATGCAGTCGCAGCTTGAAGTAGTCCATCCTGACTGCTTCAAGATGTCCGTGTATGGCCCTAATAGGTAGGTACATAATCGCGCCGTGTTAAGACCGATACTCAAGAGCAAGCAATACCCGAGCAAGATGGTTGGATAATAATATCAAATTCGCGAAATAAAAGCTATATGACCATAGATTAATAATAATAATTAATCTATGCTTTGACTACGAGTTATGGTCGTAATGACTAGTACCCATGCGTTTCGAATTACGCGTGTTATATGAAAGAAAATACCTTTTAGGAATGCGTTTAGTCATTATTTTAGTAGAGCATGAGATAAGGTACGAGTATACCTATAGTACCTAGAAAAATGTGTCAGAAACGCAACGAAAGGGCTAT
This sequence comes from Erebia epiphron, assembly GCA_963932025.1. Lineage (NCBI taxonomy): Eukaryota > Metazoa > Arthropoda > Insecta > Lepidoptera > Nymphalidae > Erebia > Erebia epiphron. The sequence continues at coordinate 3,161,395 of OZ009947.1, read as the reverse complement.
TTTTCAACACATTTTTCTACGCATATTTCTGTTAAAAACATTTTTCTATGCATATTTATTAACCGACTTCCAAAAAAGGAGGAGGATCTCAATTCTTTTTTTTTTAAATGTATGTCGGTGCATATCACCGTGGTTTCTAAGCCGATTTGAAAAATTTCTTTTTCATTGGTTAGAGGAAGCTCGCGAGGTGGTCTCATAAAAAAATTCTGATTCCAAATCCTCAATCCTGATGCTGTAAGTGTACCTTACTACATGAAATCCTCAAAACTAGGGAGTAAGGAAATTTTGATGGTGAATTCATAATATAGTAGGTATCAAGTCACGTGTAAGTATACGATACAACTCTGAGTCCCAACTCCTCAACCCTGATGCTGTAGGGTACAGAACTCCTTAAACATAGCGATTTAGGCTTTTTAGGGTTCCGTACCTCAAAAGGAAAAAACGGAACCCTTATAGGATCACTTTGTTGTCCGTCCGTCTGTGTGTCAAGACCCTTTTTCTCAGGAACGCATGGAGGTATCAAGCTGAAATTCATATCACATACTCAGGTCTACGGTTCCTTGGAGCTGTGAAAAAATCAAGCTTCTAAGCCAACGCAATCAAAAGATACAGCTGTTTATGCTGCAATTTTTCGACACTCGCAAGGGAATCAAAACCTACATGGTACTTCCCATGAACTCAGAATCTTGAAATTTGGTACGAAGCAACGCCATGAAGCACAGATATAGGAATAATTGCGAAAAGCATAAATTTTTTGTTACATCATAAAATAAAAATATTTTTATTCATTTTAAACTTGTTTAAAATATTCGACACTCGCAAGGAAATCAAAACCTACAGGGCACTTCCCGTAAACTCAGAATCTTGAAATTTGGTACGAAGCAACGCCAAATATATTTTTAACAATTTTAAACAAGTAGTACAAACAAGGGAAGGGTAGTAACAAGGGAAGTACCCTGTAGGTTTTGATTCCCTTGCGAGTGTCGAAAATTTGCAGCATAAACGGCTGTATCTTTTGATTGCGTTGGCTTAGAAGCTTGATTTTTTCACAGCTCTAAGGGCCGGCCACCACATCGTAGACGGCTTACTACGTCACAGTTTGTACGGAACCCTCGGTGCGCGAGTTCGACTCGCACTTATAGCCGGTTTTTTTTTTAATGGAGAATTCATATTGTAGGTGTCAAGCAACGACTTCATACTTAAAAATCCAAGTCCCAACGCCTCAACTCTGATGCTGATGGTACTGCACTCGTAAGCCGTAGTAATTTAGAGTACACTAAAAAGTTTAAAAAAAAAAAATCTTTCCAAAAAACCGACTTCCAAAGCCACTGTAAAATAAAAAATAATTTTGATTTCTACACACTATGTTGAAGTCGGGCGGGTATAGGTAAGAAAGATAGGGAAAGTTGACGCGTCAGGCTCGCCCGAATTCAGCATAGTGTGTAGAAATCAAAATTATTTTTTACTTTACAGTGGCTTTGGAAGTCGGTTTTTTGGAAAGAATTTTTATTTTTAAAACATTTTTCTATCCACTTGCAACACAGACGAAATAATATTTACCTACCATACAGTAACAAACAATTACTATATTAAGTACTTGATGGGTGTAATAACAATAAACGTACAAAACATTACATATTTTATCTAAATAAATATCTTATTCCTATGATAAAAATAATAATAGCGTCAACATAATGACAAATTAAACCTCAATCTCGCTAATCAAAGATCTCCCGACTAGTATCATTGAAATAGAATGAGGTACTAAAATTCTACATCAATGGCTACTGAAAACTTCCTGACCATAGAGGTAGTATAGCCCTACCTTTGTGTTCCTGACAGATAGCCAAACACCTAAATATCTTTGGCTAGTCCCGGGAATCGATCCCAGTATCTTGTCATCCACAATCTGTGTCCGCAATCGAACATGCTGACACACACAAAAGAAGTAAATCAAATAAATACTAAACTAGTCCATACTATATAATATTATATATGGGAAAGTGTATGTCTGCTACGCTTTCACGGCCCACCTGTTCAAACGATTTTGATGAAATTTGGTACAAAGATAAGTTGTATCCCAGGGAAGGCCGGAAGAAGGATTTTTGACGACCTCCGTGGCGCAGTGTGTAGCGCTGTTGCCTCAAAGTGCGGAGGTACCGGGTTCGATCCCCGGCGGGGTCAATTTGGGAATTTATAATTTCTGAATTTTCCTTGGTCTGGCCTGGTGGGAGGCTTCGGCCGTGGCTAGTTACCACCCTGCCGGCAAAGACGTGCCGCCAAGCGATTTAGCGTTCCGGTACGATGCCGTGTAGAAACCGAATAGGGGTATGGGTTTAATATAACTGCCATGCCCCTAACAGGTTAGCCCGCTACCATCTTAGACTGCATCATCACTTACCATCAGGTGAGATCGCAGTCAAGGGCTAACTTGTAGTGGATAAAAAAAAAAAAAGAAGAAGGACATAGGCTACTTCTTATCCCGGAAAATTTAAGAGTTCCCGCGGGAATCAAAAAATATCAATCTACGCGGACGAAGTCGCGGGCATCATCTAGTAATATTATAAATGGGAAAGTGTATGTCTGCTACGCTTTCCCTGTATCCCAGGGAAGGACATAGGCTACTTATTATCCCGGAAAATTGAGAAGTTCCCGCGGGAGGCGAAAAAAACTTAGTCCACGCCCACGCGAACGAAGTCGCGGGCATCATCTAGTTAAAAAATAACTTGCTAACTTGTAACTTATCGGTTGTAACCGGAATAGGGCGGTAAAGTAGTAGGCTGTTACTTTAATACGTCGGAGGTTATTTTAAATTTATTATTTCACTAGCTGATGTGGCTTAACTTTTTTTAATTCCCGCGGGAACTACTTAATTTTCCGGGATAAAAAGTAGCCTATGTCACTCTCCAGGTCCTCAACTGCACCCATGCCAAAAATCACGTACTTAGATCTGTTACTCTGTTGCGATGTGATTGAAGGACAAACAAACACACTTTCGCATTTATACTACCAGTATGATTTCATTTACAGTTCAACCTCGGCTGTCAAGACTGGAAGAGATCCCTCGTCGGAACTGTCCACAATGCTGGTTTCTTCATCTCCATACCCTTGACCGGCCTCATCTCTGACAGATACGGCCGGCGCTTGGCTCTGGTCTTCGCGAGCGTTGCCAATGGCGTCTTCGGAGTGATTCGGGCATTTTCGTTGAACTACGAAATGTTCATCGTGCTCGAGTTTCTGGAGCCGGCTCTGGGTGGAGGGGTATATACAGCCTGTTTTGTTCTTGGTAAGTTTTTATTGCTTTTTTAAAAATAGAAGGCTCTAGTCTTGTATTTGTATGCATAGAAGCCGTCTGGCTAATATTAGTCGTCGCGAGGGTTGCTAAATGCTAATGGCGTCTTCGGAGGGATTCGGGTATTTTCGTTGAACTACGAAATGTTCATCGTGCTCGAGTTTCTAGAGCCGGCTTTGGGTGGCGGGGTTTATACAGTCTGTTTTGTACTAGGTGAGTTTTTGTTACTATTTAAATAGTAGGTATAAAAAATAACGCTCTATCCTACAACTGTGACATAATATAACAGTTGCCTAGTTTTAGTCTTCGCGAGTGTTGCTAATGGCGTCTTCGAAGTGATTCGGGCATTTTCGTTGAACTACGAAATCTTCATCGTGCTCGAGTTTCTAGAGCCGGCTCTGGGTGGCGGGTTTTATACAGTTTGTTTTGTACTAGGTGAGTTTTTGTTACTATTTAAATAGTAAAAAAATAACGCTCTATCCCACAACTGTGACATATAGCAGTTGCCTAGTTTTAGTCTTCGCGAGTGTTGCTAATGGCGTCTTCGAAGTGATTCGGGCATTTTCGTTGAACTACGAAATGTTCATCGTGCTCGAGTTTCTAGAGCCGGCTCCGAAGTCTGGAGTCTGGGTGGAGGAGTTATTTGCATTTTATGTTTTAGTTGTAATATTTTTGTAAGGACGCTAATATGCGATTTCTTCGAGGAGTACCTAGGTAGAAGCCGTATGACTTTGGCCTTCCTAACCTCTAATATAAAACAATGAGGTCAATCGGTACGGAAAATAATATTATTGTGAAATCACGTTCTACGTTAAATGCGAGTGAACAGGTTAACAATGATGATCGCACATTACCTACGCGCTGCAAGTTATATCTTTTTCACCTCAGTATTTTTAGTAAATTAAGGTTAGTATGAGATTTTACACCTCGTCACGATAACTTCTGAGTTAAATAAACCTAATAGTTTTTGATTTAAAGCCAAAAATGTAGTGATGATTTTAATACTGCAAGGTTTCCGCTTAGAGCTCTGGCAGCAAAGCTTGGAGTAAATAAATATGGTCCCACAAACTTATCTGACCCGGTGGTCAAAATTGGAACTAATTTTTATGCCTGTTCAGTGTTTGTTTTTATTTTATTTTTCATAGACACCTACTAGCGACGCTGTCACCATGTCAAATCAGTTTGTCGGACTTTGTTTGCATGAATTTCAGCTTTAAAACAAGACTGCCATAGTTAGTTAATGCTACTTTAACGCTCAAAGTATTACGACACAAAATTCTACCAATTTTGATGAGGAGTAGGTAAAATCTACAAATCCCACGGAAAACACTCTGTTTTCTCGGTCAAAATAAAAAATCGTCACGTTTTGCGCATGCGCAGCCGCGTGCGGCTCTTGTAGCGCATACATTTAGATATGCGATCCGTATAAGAATTCTCTTGGTTATAAATCAATGGTGATAATAAATAGTTCAATAATAACCCGGTGGAAGGTTGTGCAGGACATTGTTCTTCACGTAAGTAAACTTACATAAACGACATTGCACGAATACATTACACGGAAGTATGCGTATGAATTCATGATCAATTATGTATTTATTTCAACGATCTGACGTTAAGGCCTCAGGGCCTATAGGCAGATATTCAATATATTGGCTCCTATATTTTAATTCTACCTAAGTTATAATTAAGTAAACAGAATGGAAGACGAATTGAAAGGAAAGACTTTTTTAATCCCCCAACGCTAAAAAAAGTTGTGATAAATAACAGCTACGAGTATATAAGCTTGACCGCTTTGACAGCATTGAAGTAACAAACTCAAACTAGGTACCTAACTAAAGTTATATTATACCTCAAAATTTGAAGTGTGTGTGTCGTACAGCTCAAAATAATAGATTAATTATCGATCTATTCTTTTGAGCTGTATAATAGTCTAGGCAATAAAGCTAGTGCACCCGAACAATAATTCTTACGGCGACGAAATTTTACAGTATGATAAAGTATCATCAATTAAACGTCTAACTATTATAAATACATATCCAATAAATAAAGGTAGGTACATTATCGCGTAAACGCAGTTTAGGTTTGATTATAAAATCGGTTTATGGATGTTCATAATGATTATATCGTTTGATATTGAGAGTAAATATAGGTACTACTTACTCTTATTTTAAAAAGAAATCGAGAAAATATTCAGTCATAATATATTAAGTTTTAAGTATGAATACCTACCTAACTTCCGCATGTTTTTTTTTTTGGATATTATTGTATAAGTTTCGGTTCATACCATACTACAACCCTGCCAAGTTTCAACGACTGAGGATTTGATGCGAGGGTCTCCATACAACGAACCGCCCGGGCCCCGTTGCCTAGACTATAAATGCGGATTTTTAATCACTCACGAGGTTGACCTCGTACAATCATCATCTGGAAATAAACTTGGTCAATTATAACTTTCTCGGCTGCTAAATTAGGATAACTCGGCAATAAAAAGCAATTGGCAAATGCCTTTTTATCGCTATTATTTCCACTTGAATGCTTACTAAATATACCTATACTTAGTATCTACCTATTCGTATATTTACAGAAACAGCTGAAAATAAGTCATTCTATTGTAGTGAGACTAATTCTACGCTCGGGATTCTACTCTAGAATCCCTCACTTCGCTCTGGATTCAAAAAAGCGCCCTCGCCGTAAAAATATTATTTAGCTCCCTTATAATACAATCTACTATGTATACGACTGCCTGAAAAAAGGAGAATATTGTTTTCAGGGTTCATGTATGTATGTGTGTATGTATGTGAGTTTGTATATTCCACTATAACTCCTATACGCCTGAACCGATTTTGATAAATGAGGTATCGTTAAAATCCCTAGCTTATTCCGGGTGACATAGGCTAGTAGATACAATTTAAAAAAAATTGATGGGGTGACCATAGTTCCGCATTAAAGACTAAAGTTGAAAAAAAATATTCGAAAATAAGATTAACTATATACTAATCATCATCTAGAAAATGGTCAGTAGATTCCAAAAATTGTAACACTATAGTTCAATATCTAGTGATTCACAAAAAAAAATCAAATAAGATTCCAAAGGTAGTTAATGACTGCATGGTATCGTTACGTAGTAGCAGTGGTAGCCGTACTTCCATTCGAGGGAGATTTTTATTACACAACTGCCCAAAAAAGGAGTGTTATTTTTTCAGGATCCGTGTATACTTTGTGTGTCTACGGCAAAGCAGTCGTATTTTTTAATAATTTCAATTATATTCACTTGTTTTAATTAAAAATTTGACTGAATTGAATTGAAAACTGATTTGGCTTGAATTCTTTTTACTAAGTATACTTAGTACCTATTCGTATATTTACAGAAACAGCTGAAAAGAAGTCTATTGTAGTAACACTCATTGAGAAAATTTTGCTGTCTAAAAGATTTCTATTAATAGACAACTAATAAATACATGAAGCAAGCAAATATTCGCTTTTAGTTCGATAATATTATTAATCTAACTACAAGATGATGTCCGCGACTTCGTCCACGTGAATTAAATATTTTTTCATTTCCCACGGGGACTCCTAAATTTTGCGGGACAAAAAGTAGCCATATTAAGTTTTTGTTACTATTTAAAAATATATGGCTACATTTAAAAGTATGTCACTCTCCAGGTCCTTAATCACATCAATCCGTTGCTCTGGTGCAGCGTGACTGAAGGAAAATTCAACAAACAAACACATTTTTGCATGTTTAACCATGACTGTGATTTACCAAACCAAATGTTATTAAAATCTGTTAAGCATATACTCGTAAGCTGAGCAAAGGTACCCACCAGATAGACAGACGAACAGACAGACACACTTTAGCATTTAAAATATTAGAATGGATAAATACATGACCTTTGATCTTATATTTAACTCAAGACCAGGTATTTTGAACAACGTACTATTGACTATTCTGTGCTAGGTATTTGATTGGCGCAACAATGCAATCGGTAAGGTTATACCTAATCTACCTATAATTAATTAATTAATAATTATGATTTACTTTGCATACCTACTTACCTAGATTCAGCACAGTTCGTGCTTTACGTAATTATTATTTTATTAATTCCTAAGTTAATTTAATACTTAACATAATCATTTTACAATGTTCATCTGTCAAATCCTCATGATAAAATTTCTTCGAAGTACGCATTTTTAAATACAATGAGGTTGTTTAAATTGAAATTCAACGAAGAATAAGACGTAATCAAATAACTGAGTTCAGTCAGTCGGTCAGGTATTAGTTTTCTCTCTCTTTGCGTCGTATTCCGCACTAGATGATGCCCGCGACTTCGTCCACGTGGATTAAGTTTTTTTTTATTCCTTTTTTTTATCCACTACAAGTTAGCCCTTGACTGCGATCTCATCTGATGGTAAGTGATAATGCAGCCTTAGATGGTAGCGGGCTAACCTGTTAGGGGCATGGCAGTTCGTGCCCATACCCCTATTCGGTTTCTACACGACATCGTACCGGAACGCTAAATCGCTTGGTGGCACGTCTTTATCGGTAGGGTGGTAACTAGCCACGGCCGAAGCCTCCCACCAGGACAGACCAGGGAAAATTCATAAATTATAAATTTCCGAACCCTGCCGGGGATAGAAGTATAACCCGGGACCTCCGCACGTTAAGGCAACAGCGCTCAACCGCTCAACACTGCGCCACGGAGGTCGTCAAACCCGTCGTCCCGCGGGAACTCTTTAATTTTCCGGCATAAAAAGTACCTAGCCTATGCCTTGCTCGGGAATAAGCAACAATTTCATCAAAATCGGTTGAAATGATGGGCCGTTAAAGCGTAGCAGAAAGACAGACAGACACACTATCGCACTTTTAATATTAGTATGAGTAGATACCTATTTATCTATGTTGGTTTCTTTTTCACAGACTAACCAGAGAGAGCTGGCTATTTCTTATTACGGAAAATCAATTAGAATTCACGGGGCCCGGGATTTATAAAAAACTACAGTACACATCGAGTAGTTAAAATATTTTTCATAGGTTTTGAACCATGCCGAATAAAAATTATTATTGCATTATTTTGTTTAAAATTTAAATATTTAAATTAAAGGAATAATCTTATTTGTAATAATTTGATTTATTTTCTCATTGTTGTCTTGAACCAGTAAAGCGTGACGAAAATAAATACTGATCTTGACTTCTTAATTTTGCATTGTTTTATTTAAATCTGTAATCTTATTAAGTTAAACGACCAGAAAAATAACTTAAGGCGCTGTGAGCTCACGAGAGGAAAAACACAGGCGCGTTCACGGGGGGTGAAATCGAGCAAGCGCATGTCTCAAAAAATGCATGAAATCATTAGTAAAAAAAAAAAATATTTACTTTTCATTATAAATGAATCCGACATGTGTTTGATTTAGAAATACGAATTTTATCTTATATTTCTAGAGCTAATTATTGGTTTCAATAAGGAGATAAATTGCTTTAAAAGGTAAATTAAGAGGTATGTTTAAAATAAATTTCAATGCAGAGGTTTTTTTAAAATTGTGTTTTGAGATGCGTCAAGTCTGCTTAAAGGTCTTGAAAACAGCAAATTATTTTTACAAGCATGATAATGTATGCATTATGTCACCGTTTGATGGATACATTGCTTTTAAAACCCCCCTTTTACGCTACACAGAGCCTTAAGCTACGACTATTTACGAATATTACGGTACGTTAAACCGATTGTTGGTGATTTGTACTTTGTATTAATCAAAAATATTTATTTCGTATAGGCTAACTTGTATTCGTTCCAAATGGAGAACTCCTTCTCGTTAGAAGTATAAAAATACCAGAATATGCAAGCTATCTCGTCTTGTCGCATGTAAAGATGACAGATACAGAAAGACGGGCTTACGGACAGACACACTTTCGCATTTATGAGTATGGATGGTAGGTATAATAGAAGTCATGGGAGCGGCGATAGCCTAGTCGGAGGGTCGGGGCTTCCCCGGGCACTCTAACATATTATGTAACGGAGTTATGTGCGTTTTAAGAAATTAATAATATTATCACCTGCTTTACCAGTGAAGGAGAAAACCTGCATGTTCTTCATAATATTCTCAAATGTGTGTGAAGTCGGCCAATCCGCACTTGGCCAGCGTGATGGATTATGGTCAAACCCTTCTCATTATTAGAAGAGAGTCTCTTCTAAGCCTATTCAAGATAATATTCGTTCTCAGTAGGGAACCGACAATAGTTGCAGTAAGATGATGATGTCGAATATTATATGGAATATAATAAGTACTTACCTAAATTCAAAACAAAAAGATATATTCTAGTCTTTTTCATTAATAGTAGTAACAAAAACCATATTGCCACGGTATTTTCATAGCCCTACTAATTTGGGACCGTCACCTAAGCCCTGACTAATTCATACTTTTTGCTGAAGCTAAGTTTCCGGCCATGACCATTGTTTAGCTTTCTGACCCGTGTCCCCACACGACGGCATTCGTGACTTGCAGAACACAAAAAGGCTTCATGGAGTAAAAAAGCTGAACGTGGATTTATAATATGCAATGTCCTCCCAAGTCACAACGAAATTACGTCACGGCGGCCAATCTCCAGATAGATTAGACTAACTGCGTGGGAGATAATATCATAGTGCAAAAATGGTGCACAAACACAGGTGCACTCTCTGTTTCCTTATCCTCATAGCCGAACTACCGACACGACCAGAAAGAGATCAGGCGCAGGACCGACGGCTCTACGTGCTCTCGAACCAACTCGGGACCCTCCACGTATTTATAAGACCACTGCGCCAGAGAGGTCGTCTATATCGTCGATCTTCATTTCAATGGACATGAATCATGATTGCTCTCTATGTTTTCCCAACCATCTAATGTATTATTTATCTCTATTTCAGCACTGGAACTGGTCGGTCCAAAGGGGAGAGTCTTCGTCAGTCTACTCTTCAACACCATGTTCATACTAGGAGGGGTAGCTGTCACCCTCTTATCCTGGTGGCTCCAGAGTTGGCGGTACCTCCTTCTGGTCATCTATATACCAGCCATATTAGTCTTCTCCTACTTGTGGTCACTCAGCGAAAGCTTCCGATGGTTCTTCAGCAAAGGACGATATGAAGAAGGCTTGAATGTGCTAGCCAAGTGTGAGAAATTCAACAATGTGACAGTACCCAAAGAACATTACGATCAAGTAGAGAAGCATGCTATGAAACAACGCGATGCAAGGAAATGTGAGGTTATAGCAACCAATCGGTCCACTTTCAAGCAGTTGCTTATGTCTCCAATGATATGGAAAAGGCTCTTCACTTGTTCTTTCCTCTGGACAACATCCACCTTGGTGTACTATGGACTATCTATCAACGCTATTGAACTATCCGGGAATAGCTATCTGAACTACATTGTGGTGATAGTTATTGAAGCTCCAGCTAATGTATGCAAGCTAGTCTGCTTGGACAGATTCGGTAGGAAGAGAGTCATAGCGGTTGCGTATTTCTTGACTGGCGTTATACTCATCAACTATGGATTTATACCAGGTAATTTTATGTTAAGACATCATAACATATCATAGAATATCATACTAATATTATAAATGCGAAAGTGTGTTTGTTTGCTGGTTTGTCCTTTAATCACGTCACAACAGAGCAATGGACCGACGTGATTTCTTGCATGGTTATAGTTGAGGACCTGGAGAGTGACATGCTACTTTTTATCCCGCAATATTAAGGAATTGCCGTGGGAATTAATAAAGACTTATTCGTCGCGGACCAAGTTGCGAGCATCAGCTACACAACACACTTTCGCTTTTATAATATCGATCAAAGGAGCTCAGGGCGCCATACCTACCCAGAGAGACACGAAGGTTCAAATCCTGCCGGTTTCGCAATTTTTGATAATGTATTAAGAAATTCGCAATTTTTTATAATGTACTAGCTGATGCCCGCGACTTCGCCCGCGTGGTTTAAGTTTTTTGATTCCCGCGGGAACTCCTTAATTTTCCGGGATAAAACTAGTCTATGTCACTCTCCAGGTCCTCAACTATATCCATGCCAAAAATCACGTTACGAAACCCATGAACATTTTGTATATGGGAAAATCAAGGGAAAATGTTTTTTCTTGTTCACATGTTTCCAATGTGTTTAATAGTTATTCTGCTATTCGGGACGGAGTCAAATACAACAAATCAAAAACCATGAAAATCGGTCCAGCCCTTCTATAGAGTTAGAAGTGTTCGAACAAACCCGACTTTGTTTTAAATATATTAAAAAGATTCTAACTTCTCGCATGTTATGTGTATTCTAGGACTGTGTTGTCGGTCGTAGTTTTACTTTCGTTTTTATGTCAGTGTACTTGTGTGTAATAAAGATTTAAATAAAATAAAATAAATTCGATAATCATAACTCATTTTTCAGGTGGGAACTGGTCAACAGCGTTCTACCTGGGCGGCAAATTCTTCATCACCCTGGCGTACAACTCATTGTACATTTTCGCAGCGGAGGTTTTCCCGACCAATTATAGAACGTCTTTGTTGGCGATTTGTTCCACTATTGGAAGAATAGGCTCGGCTGTCGCCCCCCAAACTCCATTGTTGGTAAGTTTTTTGGCGCGAAATCAAATATCATCGTTATTTTGCTTTTTTTTTTAATAGGATGGAAGTCAAGGCAGCTAAGAGTCAAGGGCAGGGCAATAATAGTGGGTCCGGGATTTGATTCTCGACTTTTTTTCGAGAAAGTCCTCAAACTTGTAATGTTACGGTGTTATGTGGGGTTTTTTATGTAATTAAAAACCCTGGAAAGAAAGCGTCTTGAGGAAACTGACAGTGCTCCATAATATTCTCAAAGGTGTGAAACTCCCGATCCACACTTGACCAGTGTGGTGGACTATGGCCTAAACGCCTCTCATTTTGAGATGACACATGTAGTCAGTAAAAAATAATGTGGCTGAGGCCTTCTGTTAAAATGAATACCTGTGTCAGAAGGCCTAGCTCTTCCAAAAACATTAAAGAAATAACAAATTTATTGATATTTTTTTTGTAATTCTAATCATGCAGGCATGCAAGAGTGATAGCAAGTGTGTGAAGTGTGTGTGTGTGTGTGTGTGTGTGTGTGTGTGTGTGTGTGTGTGTGTGTGTGTGTGTGTGTGTGTGTGTGTGTGTGTGTGTGTGTGTGTGTGTGTGTGTGTGTGTGTGTGTGTGTGTGTGTGTGTGTGTGTGTTGATTATGATAAAGCATGATGATGATTATGATAAATTAATATAGCTATGTCCACACTGTGCCTTTTCATCTTCGACTTTCGTCGTCATCTTTCTATTCAGCTTTCGTTTGACACATTAATTAATTGAATGCGTCAACGAACGCGAGTCGCGACGCTCATTTTGGTTCTGTCAGTGTTGAAAACATGAGCGACGAGAACATTTTACTTGGTGGAATATGTGCGGCTTACTTAGTCTTAAGAAAATCCAGAAAAAAAAGAACAAAGCGAAAGTTTTGGATACGAAGCTATTATAATACTTAATTATTTTTAACAGCATCGATATCCATGTCATATTTCGTTGCCAAAACTTGTAATCCATCGTTTCTCTTTATTTTATTTGTGTAAAGCTTATTATTTTGAGCCCAAAGTTGTGGAAAGCTTCTGTAATCTTCAATAAACTTCAAAGTAATATTTTTTTCTTCGTCCGCCATCTTGTTGTTGAACGCTTTGTGGCACAGAAATCCACCAGACGCGGGATACGTGTTCCGCAGCGCGCGCTGTGCTTTCAACTGTCAATAACGCATGCGTCAAGGGCATGCCTCACGTGCGCTGTTGACTGCGCTGTGTCGCACGCCCTTGATGAACGAAAAAAGGCACAGTGTGGACATAGCTTAATGTTCACACTCTATTTGTTTCAGTCACGGTACTACGAGTTCTTTCCAACTTTACTATTCGGAATAATGTCTGCACTCTCTGGATTCCTAGTGCTCACGTTGCCAGAAACAAACAACCAGAAATTGCCAGACTCCCTGAAGGAAGCTCAAGATCAAGACAAAAGAGGACAGACTGATGAGACTGAAAGAGAAAAGAATGCAGCGGAACCTCAACCAAGCACGGGAATCGATACCAAGACAAGACTATGAAACTAGGGGTTTCTTTGATAGTTGTGAATTTAAGACTGAACCTCGATTAGTTTTTAAAAAGCTCTCATAGACGTGCGAGCTTAAATCCGCGATTTTTGTGGGTTTTTTTATCCACTACCAGTTAGCCCTTGACTGCGAGTTTACCTGATGGTTAGTGATGAAGCAGTCTAAGATGGCAGCGGACTAACCTGTTAGGGACATGGCAGTTATATTAAACCTGTACCCCTATTCGGTTTCTACACGGCATCGTACCGGAACGCTAAATCGCTTGGCGGCACGTCTTTGCCGGTAGTCTCTCTTGTTGGTGGCAGCGAAATAAAATACGGCACAGTGGAATGGAACTAAAGTTTTACTATAGGAAAAATATTCAAGCTATTACAATAATTTACAATAATTAATAAGAGGAGCTGAGTGCGACGCCATGTGTAAAAAGGAACAATGGAAGAATGACATTTCTACAGGACAGTTAAATCTATGGTTGGCACTTGTACCACAGATATGGTATAAATCAGAGTAATCAATTTACATAGAAATTGAACTCTAATCCTCACAAACTACAACAGTCTCTCGTCTCGCCAGTAAAGACCGCGGTTTTATGATCCGACGAGCCAGGTGTGAGGTTGCCGGTTGGCTCGCCCGGTGTGTCAGTCGGTGTATCGTTTGTCGAAAAGATAATTCGACCTCTTTAAGGAGTTCATAGATGCCTACACATCAAAAAGCATGTATGAACTCCTCAAACAGTTCGAGTAATACGTTTTAAGCTGTCAAATGATTACGATTTGCTTAGGCAGTTGGGCCTCTGAAAGCAAGGTGTTTCGATTCAACCCACCGGAATCTTTTTACCGCCTGACGAAACAGGTTTACAAAATCGAATGATAGAACGTGTCTTGACGGTTGACGCTTGATTTCTTCATTCTACTCTGTACGCTTACTCTGAGTTTTTACATTGCAAATTCGATTGACGTAGTGAGCGTTCACTCACATTAGCGTCAAAGTAAAATGGACCCAAAAGCTCTTGCTTTAAAGTCACAAATTCAGCGTTTAGAGCGCTGGCTGTGAATAAATACACGAATTGATGATATGAGTTCTAAACCAAAGCAGTTAAGGTTCATTTTACTTAAACACTATTGTGAGTGAACGCTGAAGGCTCAGAGTACGAGTAAGCGTCTCTAGCAGTGCACAAAATTCAAAATTCAAATTAAAAATTCAAAATTCAAATTATTTTTATTCAAATAGACTTTTACAAGTACTTTTGAATCGTCGAGTGAATCTACCACTGGTTCGGAATGCCATTCCTACCGAGAAGAACCAGCAAGAAACTCGGTGGTTGTTCTTTTGAAAAAAATAATAATTTACAATTTTATTAATTTATACATATTATGTAACCGCTGTCCTTAGCATTGCTGGAGCGAATCAAATCCATGCTCCTTTGTCATTTACGTAATCTTCAACAGTATAATAAGCTTTTTTCAGGAGCATACTTTTAATGGACTTCTTAAACTTGTGTAAAGGCAAGTCTAAGATAGGTTGTGGAATTTTGTTATAAAATAGAATGCTCATTCCCACGAACGACCTTCGGACCTTCTTGAGGCGGAGCGATGGAGTCACGAGCTTATGGCGGCCTCTAGTTTGCCTATCATGCAGATCGCATATTTTTTTGTAATTGTGAATGTGCTGTTTTACGAAGATTAGATTACTATAAATATATTGCGAGGCTACTGTAAGAATACCTATTTCCTTAAATTTCTCTCTAAGGGATTCGCGCGGTTTTAAATTATAAATTGCACGTATTGCCCTTTTTTGTAATACAAAAATTTTTTGAATATCTGCCGCTTTACCCCATAGTAAGATTCCGTAAGACATAATACTATGAAAGTAAGCAAAATACACAATTTTTGCAGTTTCAACGTCACAGTCCCACATACTTATCTGACCCGGTGGCCAAAATTGGAACTAATTTTAATGGCTGTTTATTTTTGTTTTTATTTTATTTTTCATAGATACTAGCGACGCTCTCATAGTGTCAAGATAAGTTTGTCGGACTCTATAGCAACGAGCTTGTTAAATCGCTAATTGCATTTACCATTGGGGTCCAACATGGGGGACCAAATGCTGTAATCGCGACCCGTAAAGTTTATTTTCTTATTTTTATCTGTCTATGCGCGCCATAATTTGTTATTATCGATGTCTACGGTATCACGATAGCGTAAGTGTATTGAAGTAAAATGAATGGAAATGTTATAATATTATTATGAAAACGGCTTTTTTTTTCATCCACGATAGCGTTGTAACGTGCACGTCGGCATTAATTTTTTGCTCAGTTAAATCGAAGACATCCGACGTCCACGATAACGTGTCGTCCAGCAGGGCGACCGCGTATCTTTTGCATCAGTCATTGATACATCGCAATTCGCAATCACCTCCGATTGGCTGAATTTATGGTATTCTTGCTGCGTCAATGGATTTCGTCCAATAGTGGAAGAGTGTTAACCATCAGAGGTGATTGCGATGTATCAATGATTGATGCAAAAGATAGGTACGCGGTCGCCCTGCAGAATTCACCTGTTGACGCATTAACTCTAAATTCGAGGCAACGAAAGTTACATAATTAAAATTAATATACTTAGTAAGTAAGTAAACAAATTATTTTCTGTGATTTGTAAATTAATTGTAGTCCATTTTTTAGAGGTTTAAGCTTGGTTTAAGTAGACATTTATATAGATTATACCTGTAATTAACATAATATTACTTATAATTATTTGTAAAGTTTTGGATATTAAAAAGGATATTTGAAAAATGACAATTTTAAAAACTAAAACATCGTCGTTTTAAATAGTTACCTATATGCTAACTTTGCACAGTTAAGTTTTTGTTTTTCAACTTTGTTAATTTGGCCCTTGACTGCGATTTCACCTCTTCGTCGAGGCAAATAACCCTCCGGGATATTTAGAATTAATGCAGACAAAGTTGCAATACTTACCTTGAATTTTTAGGTAGGTAGGTATGTCTAGGGTTTAGGCAAATTTAACTTATAAGTGTGGGTAGGTAGATAAAACAGTGGGTACCTTTTGTAAAATAGGTACAAACATAGAGGTAATATACAAAACTCTTCAGGACAATCAAATATTGCAACTCTCTGAAACTTTTTCGTGTCCTTCACAAAACTTTTTAATTTTCAGCAAATAGATAGATAAAAAACTGATAAGGTTTCATTAATTTGAAGCGTATTTTTCGTTTTTTTTTTCGCTGGCACTGTATATTTATACGTTGATAAAACTTCGTCCGAGCATAATAAAGGAATAATATGAAGCGGGTAGAATTCTTTAATATTCATGTATTCAGTGAGGAAGCTCGCAAAGTCACAAAAACTTATAAATTGTTTTTGTGCCCGCGCTCTTAGCGCTGACCCTTTACTCTTTAGGGACTTTTGCCGCTTTTGGCCGAGTGTTTTCGTAATTTTTTGTTGCTTTGCGTATGATGGAGATCATGATTTTTTTAACCGACTTCCAAGAAAGGAGGAAGTTCTCAATTCGGCGCGTATTTTTTATGATAAAGATTCTGTCAAAATGAGCAAATGGCAAATGTCACGCGAGATGCGGGAAGCGATTGACGCGGTACATTTTCTACTTCTTAATTTACTTTAAAAGTAAACTAAGGTGTATGTTTAACTTTATAGCTAGGTAGATAAAGGTAAGAATTTTTTCTATGGAGTTTTATTTTCAAGCATACATACCTACCTAATATTATGTTACCATTTGACAGAGCCTTGTAGCAAAGGTTCTGTACTAGTAGGTAGTAGGTACCCTTGAGCCGTCGGTCCCGGTTATATTATCACTAACATGTTATTAGTCGATAAAGCCCGTCAACCACCATTGGAGCAGCGTGGTAGGTGTAAGCTCTAATTCCCTCTCTCCTATGAGAGTGGAGGCCTGTGCCCAGCAGTGGGACGTTAATGGGCTATAGTAGTGACGGTGGGTACTAGTAGGTAGCATGAGCGACAAAATAGGCTAAGCTTATCTATACACCGCTGAAAATTGAAATATTGTTGCTTGATTCCGAATTATTAGGAGTAATATAGAGACATTTATCACAAACGTTTCATACGGAATTCAGGCCACTATAAAGCCACTTAATTTTAAGTTATGGTGTACAATAACACAATCCACCTCCACATCTAGATAAGGCGTAGGTACCTACTTAGGTATTCAAGAACGCGGCACTGGAGCGACGATATATTATATATCGCCATAGCTAATTAAATTGTGAATCGGTATTAGGTAGTTTTTTAGACACCCGGCCTCTTATCCAGGAGGTCGGGGGTTCGATCCCCGGGCACTCACCTCTAACTTGTCTGAGTTCATGTGCGTTTCAAGATATTAATACGCTTTAAATTATGAAAGAAAACATCGTGACATGCCCGTGCATCATGTCAGTTCTTAAATGTTCTCGGAGATGTGTGAAGTCTGCCAAGTCGCATTTGACCAGCGTGGTATGGACTAACTCTTCTCATTCATAGAGGCAATTTGTGTTCAGTACCTGGGGCCATACTGCCAAAGTGCCAACGCTTAAAACAATGCTTAAGCAATATTACTCAAAATGACAATTTTATCTCACATACCTCGCCTTGGGGTTCCTAAAATACAGATTATAATAATTATTGTAATAAAAAACGAAAGTCAACACTAATTAAACAATAAGACTTCAAGCGTTTGCAGTATGGCCCCTGTACTATTATTTATTCTGTGACAATGGTTTGAATTGATGACGAAATTGCGAACGCCGCTCGCATAGCAGACGCGTGCGAATCCTCCACCTGCTTCAACACTTGGATTAGGCGATGACAAAATATGGCGTCGTATATCAAGCGGTATCAACTAAGCAGTCATATATGCGACAAACAATAGCACAATAGTGTTACTGCAATTATAATTGTTTATGATCTGCAATAACACAATCCACGTCCACACCCAGTTATCGCGTATTCAAGAATGCGACATGGCATTAAATCGCCATGGCTAAATTGCAAATGCCGCTCGCATAGCAGACGTGTGCGAATCCTACACCTGTTTCAACACTTGAAGTGGGCGATGACAAATTGTGCTGTCGTATATCAAACGTTATTGCAGTGATACAATACCGGACTGTACATTGCATTGGATTAGAACAGGATGCCTAAATCTAGAGCCTTTAAATACGCGATTATAGTTATGCTTTGTAGTTTTTCTTCTTCTCAGTCGTGAGTCGTGACTAGTGATGCAATAGCCAATACCTATAAACGTAGGCAGGTACGTAAGGCAATACCGGACTGTATAGTCCGACAAAGGTGATAGTGTCGCTTGTACTTATGTATGAAAAATAAAATAACAAGTGCGAGTCGGACTCGCGCACCGAGGGTTCCGTACTCAAGAAGTAGGTATAATTACCTTTGTTAATGAACCGCAAAACTAACTTTGTTTGTAGAGGTTTACTGTTAATATCAAAAAATTACGTTTGTTGTATGGGAGCCCCCCTTTAATATTTACTTTATTGATATTTAATTATTTATTTTGAAAGGTAATATACAAGTTAATATTCTGTGAAAATTTGAACCGTCTACCTGTTACCGTTTTTAATATTGAGCAAAAAAATACGAAAAAAACACGTTTATTGTATGGGGACCCCCCTTAATATAAATATTTTTTTAATTTTTAGTATTTGTTGTTATAGCGGCAACGGAAATACATCATTTGTGAAAATTTCAGCTTTCTAGCTATCACGGTCTATGAGATACAGCCTGGAGACAGACAGACAGACAGACAGACAGACAGACAGACAGACAGACAGACAGACAGACAGACAGACAGACAGACAGACAGCGGAGTCTTAGTAATAGGGTCCCGTTTTTACCCTTTGGGTACGGAACCCTAATAAAAAGCAAAAACTAAACAGGCATAAATTTTTTTTCAAATTTTGGCCACCTGGTACATTTGTGGGACTGTAGTTGACCGTGTACAATGCATTACTTACTACTTAAAATGCCACTTGATTTTACTTTATTTATGGTCTGCTCGTATTGTGCAGCTCATAGAGGCATAAAAGCACTGCTTACCCAAATCGAAATATGTTAATACTTAATACTCATTTTTCATTCAAACAGCTAGTAAATAGGTATTTTGACTAACTCATGCCAAAGACAATATTTGGTTTATAATTAATCTATGCTAATGCCTAACCTTGCTTCAAAACGCCCCACGCCACTGGCTCGTATGGATTTAGGTTTTGAAGTCCCGTGGAGACAGATTTTTTCGGATTAAATTTTTTCTGATAGCCATAAACCTAATAATATATATAATTTTTTCTGATAAACCAATATCATCAGCTAAAAACTCGTTCTCAAGTAAGTATCGGGATTCGGGACCAATACCTACTTAGCTAATGTCGGATTATTAAGTAATACGGGCCTAAGGTGGCCATCGTTAGAATTGTCATAATCTTCTCTAGCATTATCTCTATTTTGACTTTTTTGATTACCACGAGAAAGCCTTAATTTTGCGGAATAAAAAGCCTGTGCCTATATCACTCTCGGTGCGCAACTACACCCATGCAAAAAATCAAGTCGATCCGTTGCCCTACTGTTTGCGATTGAAGGACAAACCAACAAACAAACACACTTTCGCATTTATACGAGTAATATGAGTAGGTATGATTAACATGAATGGTAGCTGGTAGGTAATGCTTTGTGACCTGAACACATGAGTGGACTGTAGGTAGAGCTAATAAATAATTAAGCACAGGTGGAATTCGCAATTTCTCATACACGCGGTCGCCCCATAAATTAATTACCGTGGTCACTACACGACGTGACGACTTGATCTAATATCAGCATTAATGACTTGATTGTAGACCAGAGACCTACTTATTGTACCTAACTACCTACGAATTTACTTTTCAGCACATTTTCAGCAGTAGGTACGAGCACATGGGCGCCGGCAGGGGGGTGCCAGGGGGTGCACTTGCACCCCTTGGGAATCTCGGGATCAGCAGGAATTATTGAAATAAAAAGCCGTCTGTTGGAAATCATTTTTTTATTCACAATAATTAGTAGGCAGTAATTACACAATTCTCATTTAAAAAGCAACTGCAGCCGGCGGGGTTTTTGACCGAACTTATTAATGACGTTTTCTATAAAGTTATCTTTATTGTCCTTGGTTATCTTGCCTCGGTTGGACACTTAACAAGCATAATCCAGACAGTCGCTCGTCACCTGTTGTGGATCTATTCCAAGTTTTAATTCTTCTCAGTGCTAAACGATCTTTCTATTGTGCACGTTGTGACGGGTAGACTAAGGCCAATCTTGATCGCTTCTGCTACTGAAGGAAAGAAATCTTTTGCCTCGTCGATGTAGTCTATAGGATGTTTTTCATATCGATCAACTTCACTGATATCATTTGCCGCTGGCTGTGGATATTTCCACATTTCAAACCAAGTCGTGATTTCTGAAATAAAATTAGGTAAAAGATCGCCATACAAATTTGAAATTTTCAATGTCTTTTGCAGCTCTAAGAAATTCTTCTTTACTGAGGCTTTTTATTATTTTTGGGTGTAGTTGTAACAGAGAAAATGATTTTTTATGTGTTTCAGAAAATCTGTCTTTTATAGAAGAAATGATCGAATCAAGGTATGGGATGTATAAAGCTCTTCTGTAAAATTCTTCAACGTTTTCGCATGGGTGGTTGGATCGATGAGCCTGTCGTTTCGTAACTCGTTGGCATTTAATCTCAATATTAAGGTCTTCGCAACTTTGTTTAGCTTCGCCAAATACAGCAGTAAATTCCTGCGATGCGTTTTGTCTGTGACCCTCTATTATTTTAGTGAGTTTGCAAATGTGGTCATTCACTGAATTAATGTCAATATCCACTTGTTGAAGCTGGTTGCAGACAGGCTCAAGCTTTGCCGAGTAAGTAGCAATAATATGCAATGCCACAATAAAATTTGTGGTGGTCAAAGCAGTGTGCAGTTGGTAAGCTCTAACCTTTGTCTTAGAATTAGTGGCTTGATCTTCTGAGAGGTCTTGTAATGCTTCTACAATTTTGGTGAAATTTTGAGCGAAAATTCGAATACTTTTGTACTTTGCAGACCATCTGGTTTCGCAAAACAAGGGAGCATTTTTGAGCAAAGTTTTTGTTAAAAACGTGTAGGTGTATAAATGTTATGCTCGTAAAACTCATTGAAATAATCCTACGATGTATAATTAGCCTACTATTTGCGAAAAACTAAATAAAATTTGAATTTCACGGTCCGCGGACCGAATGTACCCATCCCCCTTGATATCGATCCCGGTACTCCTGGCCCACCAACTTAGAATTTTTAAATTTCGATCGTCGTGAACAAATAATTAGTGTGAGCCGTGACGACTGGGTACCTATAAAATAAATTCATAATGAATAGTCAGAAAATGTCTCGAACATTCCTACTAAAATTTCATCTTTTTATTAACAATCCTAGACGGCAAAGAGAAAGATTGTAAGAAAACTAAAATCTGCACCATCTGGAAATTATTTCTGCCGGCGCCCATGTACGAGCATATATCTATGTAAAATAATAATAAGTCTATATTATAAGAGATAGCTGCACTTTTGTAACCATCCCCAGAAAAGCTGATTCAGTAATAGCTGGGTGCAACACTCTCCACTGATGATGGTACCTAGTCAAAGTCTGACCGCATGCTGATGGGCCTTTCACTATATACTACATATGGCCGGTCAAAGACGTGTTATCTTTGCCAAAAATGAACCATAATTAGAAAAGCTGATTCTTGTACAGTATTAAAGTATACGCAATATCTATGTAAACAGTATAAGAACTGACGCTTTACATCGGGCCTTTCACTAGATATCACCTCTCAAAGACGTTATGAACATACATTATTGCGAACTGCATACTGTAAAAAAATATTAGCAATTATTCACGTCACGTTGATTAATAGTCCGACAAAATCTGACCCGGTGACAGCGGCGCTAGTTTATAGTAAAAATAAAATAATTATAAAAACAATAACAATTTATTATAAGCCAGTAAAGTTGGTGGTTGCTGATAATCTCATTTAAATCGATATCTTGCACAATTTACCACCACCACCACCATAGCCATTAACGTCCCACAGCTGGGCACAGGCCTCCACTCTCATAGGAGAGAGGGAATTAGAGCTACATTCACCGTAGTAATGATTTGTATTCTCCGCAGTACACTTTTAAAATATGTATACTTAAATAAGCAAAGCTAATCCATTCTAAGATTGTTAATCAGAAATTAATAGTAAAGTACTTACGTATAAGCCCTATGCTAACATTAACAAATCTACAGCGGTCCGGGGATTTATGTCGTTCATATTGGGTCGCTGACGCGGCTGACGGATGGCCGTAGTCGGTCAGCCATACACACATTTGTAAGGTTGTACCTATGTAATGTATGTTATTGTGTATGTTTATATTACAAGATGATGCGACTTCGTCCGAGGTTTTCGATTCCCGCGGAACTCTTCAATGTTTCCCGGGATAAAAAGTAGGATACTATATCCTAGTATATAACTTTTTTTGTATTTGTTGTTCAAGTACAGGATACAATTCAAATAAGTCAAGTGATCAAGTTTCAGGCTCTACCTTTTAGAAAATTAAGAGTTCTGAGGTCAACTTTGGACGTTAGAAAATCTCCACATTGAAAAATTAAAAAATATATATTTTTGGACTCTATTCCTAATTATCTTTAAAATAATATACCACAACCCTATGTAACGCTATAAAAAATATTTTACTTCGCATTCGCTTCTATGAGAGCCCCCCTGAAATACAGATTTTTATAACTTTTTAAGCCATATTCGACTGGAAGCCATCGGTTTATACCATAGATTAATTATAGTAATTTGGTTTATACATATTATGTATAATATTTAAATTTGAAGTAATTACGTTCAGTAATTCAAAAGTTATAAGGCTCTGACAGACGGAAGGACGGACGGATGGACGGACGGACGGACAGCAAGTGCAAATTCACTCAAGTAGACTCAGAGACCTTCGCTTCGCTCGGTCAATTATAAAGGTGACGCGCGGCAAACCCAGGTGCATCCTTTGAGGCTTCTCTTTGATTTGTTTTTAGTATACCAATTTAAACCATAACATAAGCTGGCACTAAGATGGAAGCGACTTGACTGAATATTTATGCCAGTTACATTAAACAAAACCTAACCATTTTTTCCATAAAAAGTGGCATCCATTTAAAAGACGAGAATTAAAACAAGTCAAATAAATTAAAATAATTTACTTGAATATTCATTAGCTTTCATTGAATACAATCTTTTTACCCTGGAAAGGTAAAATACCAGACTGCTTTTTCTTTGCCTCCCATGACGGATGTAATTTTTCAGGCACTGAATCGTCTTTTTTGTAACTACTATCTGATTTTCTGTTAAAATCTTCTTTTCTGTCGAAATTTCTGTTATTTTTGTTGAATTTATTATTATCCGTTTCTGAGTTGTTCTTTTTCTTAAAATTGTCATTTCTTGGTTTGAAGTTCCGTTTTGGTTTTACTCTTGGAACATGTCCAAACATGACTGCTCTTCTATATTGTCTATTGCCTTGTCTATGGACTTCCTTCACTTCGTCTGGCTGTCTAGGTTCAACAAGAGACATGTAATTTTCTCCTGTAGATGTAATGAAAAATGGATCTACCATTTTTGTAACTTCATTTGGAATGTCCTCACTTTCTTTATGGAAATTCCTATTCTCAAGTTTGTTTTTCAGATTTTTATTTTTCTTACTATTGGCTTTTTTATCAAGCTTCTTATTGATTGCATTTATTATTGAACTATCTTCTTTATTGGCTGCTCTATTCAAATGATTGAAATCACCTTTTTTATGAACATTATTTTTTTGTAATTGGGGTTTACCTTTAGCATTTTCTATATCAATTAAATCCATATCTTTATTCATTCTTTTATCGGAGTTCGATTTTTTAACCTCTTTAGGTGATTCTATTTGAATTTTGGGAGTAAATAATCTTGATTCTTCATCACTGCTTTCAATATCACTGTCATTTGCTTTCAAACCTACAGGTTTACTCTTAACACCATTAACTTTCTCATTTGATTCAGCACTTTCAGATGACTCTCCAGCTTCTGATTCATCATCAACTTCACTGTCTTCACTGTCATCACCAGCATCTTCACTACTGCCATCAGATTCATCATCTTCATTATCACTATGAGGTGTTTCACTCTCATTATCGGATATGTCATTTTCATCACAGGATTTATTGTTATCTAATTTAAAATCACCATCAGATGCTATTGTTTCATTTCGAGGCGTATTTTTGTCATCAGTCATTTCCACATCCCACTCCCCTTCCACATTAACAGCATCTGTTTTGTCTTTCTTATCTTTTCCTTTCTTTTTGCTCTTCTGTTTTTCCCTTGCTTCTTTCTTTAGCTTCCTTCTTTCTTGCCTGGACATGAACAAATCCTTTATTGATATATCTAAAAACTTTTCTCTTATGTGTTTATACTTGTGTTGTAAAGCCTTGTGAAGGAGTAACCTTGCACATGCTTTGTTGTTATCTACTACTGGCTTGTTTAAGAAATCATTTAGTTTCCCAGTATGTGTAACAATAAACCTTGCAATGTCTCTTGCTTTAATTTTCTGTAATGAAAAAAAAGAAATAAGTTTGTAATTTTTATCCCTGCATACTATAAAAAGTCAACCACCTCTGTCTGTCTGGTCAAAAGTCTTATAATTCAATAACTATCATAGTTCAACAGTTATCATGGCTAAACGGTGGAGCTAATCTTTACAAAATTTAATTCCACTGATATAGCTGACATTCTGTGACCACCCTGACAGTGACAGATGTTTCGCAAAGAAGTTATATTCCCACAAACTTATCTGGCCCGGTGGCCAAAATTAATTTTTATGCTTGTTTAGTTTTGGTTTTACTTTCCATCTATAGTATAGATGTTGTGACGTTAGAGAGGGTTATCTCTGGATCTTCTGAACCGATTTTAAAAATTCTGGTACCAATAGAAAGCCTCATTATTAGTGAGTGTCATAGGGTATTAACCCAAAAAATTAGGGAGTTTCCGTGGGAATTTAAAAACTTATTTCATACAGACGAAGTCACAGGCATCTGCTGGTATAATATATACTAGCAATGCTATTACAGGTCAGATAAGTTTGCGGGACTATAAGTAGCTCAATTCAACTACTATAGTTAACTACATAATGTTTTTGCCTTTTAGAAACAAAATTTCATACTGATACTGACAGTACCTAGATAGATAGATAATAATATACCTTAATAATCAAAACTTCTTTAACTGCACACTCAGCTTTCCTTTTAAACTTTTCTTTCATAGGCTCTGGTAATTTCTTCTCTGTTAATGTCTTTGCTTTTCTAGTGAGCTTGTGTATAGTTTGTATTTTAGCTTGATTAAGATTCTTTTTGAGTTGTATAATCTGTAAAATAAGTAGAAAATTCAAAAGATCAAATTTCAGTATCAGTCTTTTTTAAATTCAGTTTTTTTTAAATACAGTGGGAACTCTTGAATTCTACGAGATATTAAGTAGCTTGTGTGATTCTCTAGGTTTTTCACTATATTCATGTAATACTCACACATTGATCCATGGCAGTGCGATGAGTGAAGGACAAACAAACACACTTTTGCACTATAATAAGGGTATTAATTATTAGTTAAATATACTTATTTAAGTGAAAGAGTTAAGAGATGTGTCCTTATTGTAACAGTGTCAAATGATCACACTGCTTGACTCTGGTCAGTAAATTTATTTATTTATTCATTTATTACTATTGACATATACTACAATTACTATAAATAAATAATAAATTTATTGATATTAGGTACTATATAAAATTGACAAGAAATTGTGGTGCAAACAGTGCCACAAAAAACCACAGTCGGTTTTACTGTGCACTGTGTTAATATAGGTAAGACATAAAACAATACTTATAATAAAAGAAATTATACGACTAACTTAAAAATATAGTGGGTAATCTACAAATGAGTGATTAAACGACTAGAGGTCCTAATTCAGATTTTTCGAGTCTTCTCAGTCTTTCATATTAAGAAGTTGTTTCCAAATGAATAATTAAGATCTGATAATATCCCTTATATTATACCTCAGAGACAAAAAATTATGTGGACATAAAATTATGTGGGAGGATCTAGGAACCCTATAATACCTATCCCAGGAGAAATAAATATGTACTTTACAGATATTTAACGTTTGTTAATTGTTTCTCTGAGTGCTACCGTTTGTTGAGCTAAATAAAATAAAAATAGAAGAACTACAGTAATGAGCAAAACAATGTAGAGACAGGAATTTTGGTACTATAATAATATGTTCCATAAGTTCCTTAAAAACTGTATGCAGTATGCTTTATTGGCAAAATGTTACCAAAATTACTTAGCTATTATTATTTTAAGGAGTAATGTTTAATCATAGTAGTATCTTACCTCATTATTAAAAGCTTGTTTTACCGCACCAACTTCCATTTCTATGTAAGAATAACAATAATTTATCGAAAAACTAAAACTTCTTGCAGGTTATATTTATGACAGTAAAACTACTCACTGATTACCAGAATTATTACAATAGGTATGAATCTTTAATTAGGTATATAGAGGTATGAATGTAGTTTACGATGGTATACAATTTATTGTTTATTGTTGTACTACCCATTTAAATTGCGACAAGAAGTTATTTCAAAACCTCAAAATTCAAACATTCAAACTATGAATACAGTGAAAAGTAACCTCAAAATTCGAAAAAAATTGTCATTTGTCAACTGTCAAGTATAATGTCAGCGATTGTCAGTGTCTTAAATTTTTGACATAGAAGGTTTGGCACTAATAGAAGCCCTAAAAGCATATAGGTCTATACTACCTCTGTGCCTAAAAGCCATATACCAAAATAAGAAGTAGAAGAGAAACTAGAGAAACAATAGAGAAAAGTTATTTTATATCCCCGGATTCCACTCTTTTATGACCTATAGAGAAAAGGATTTATTTTTCTTTAATCGTCGTCAACCTGTGTCGTTCGACACAGGATATGGACGGACGTCCATAGGACACAGCTGGCCTTTGAAGTTTGAGTTAGAAAAATTGGAAGTAACTTTCACATGTATCTATCGCGTACAGGCGTTAAAAAAATAGCTGGGCACAAAATCAATATATTTTATGTGAGAAATGGTTTAAAATTATTTAAACAGTCATTAAATCGGATTCAGATCGGGTGCAGTACACTGGCGCTCTAATATCCATGGATCATATTTTATCTGTATGTTTATGTTGTAAGAGTTGTCAATGTCAAAGCGGTCAAAGTGTTTCTCGTGTTTCTTACTCATTTGAATTTGACATATTCTTTTTCAACAAATTTGTCAATCCGGAAAGTACGTAAAAACTATTTTTTTACTTAAGTTTATCTTTAAGATCCTGTGTTATTTCTTATAATCTGCGTGAATTTTAGTGATCTTTTTATTTAAAAGTGTTGTACATCGGAATATTTTTTTTGAAGACGCTGTTTATTCGTGTTTTCCAGCATGGCTCCCCGGTTTGAGATCGCAGTGGGTCTGCGCAAAGGCCATAAAACAACTAAGATATCCGCTGGCAAGAAGGGAATTACAGACAAAGCTATCAGAATCAGACCAGCCAGGCTAAAGGGCGTAAGTAATTATTTAAGTACTTATGTATTTTGTTTGTACTAAGTAGTGAGGTAATGAAGTTAAAATTAAAATTGTTTTGAAAAGCTTTTCAGAAGATCGGATACTTACCTATTATGTAGTAGCAAGCTAAGTCTCTAGGTACAGACAGAGTTCCGTTAATACTTAAGAAATGTTTCTATTGTTTGATAAGATAAGATTTGAGCCACAAAAAAAACAAAAGCAAAATATTCTCACTTCAATACTACGTTTTCGGTATTGTTCCCCTTAAGGGTCCCCGAAACGGTCATTTGCAATTGACAATGCTCACGTGATTGAAGACTTTAAATGATGAGCGATTGAAGCTCCAAATGAAGGTGTATCATTTGCGCTTGCTTCAGTCTGATTCTGAACTGTAAAGAAGAAAGTCAAGTCGCTCGAAATAATATGATTTCAAACGCAGATATAGCATTTCTTGCAGTAACTATTGCGGTTTCTACTCAGAAAAAAAAAGAAAAGAACTAGACGTTGGTGCAAGGAATGGTATAAACTAAGATATCGATTTACTCATGAACATTTACAAAAAACTCTTCAAGAAACAGAAAGGATGATTATAAAAATTTTCCTGTACGTCGGCTTATAAATCCGCAAGGATTTGGTAATGCTTTGTAAAGCATTGGACCTTTTGTTCTTGTCCATGTAATCTTTGCTCTTCACTTTCCATAATACAGGAAAATCTTTATATAATGATATGAGCAATAAAACAAAATCGCGCTCTGTTATTAAGCCAGCGTCCAAGGTCGCATCCATGTCGGAATCGTGTTCCGGTACGTCCGCCATGTTTAGTGGTGCGGTTGAAAGTAAAAGACGATTGTCATTTGCTGTCATTGAACGTCAATGCACAGCGCGTCAATTGCCATCAATCAAAATTTTTGTCATTTACTGTCAATAACGTAGAAATATTGACAATCGCTTCAATTGCAATAAGCAAACGATAATTTTTCGCATCAATGTGTATCAATCACGTAAATATTGTCAATGGGGAATATGCATGTGATTTAGAAATGGACAAAAAAAATTATGTGTATTCTTTCTTGCTAAATAAACATATTCAGATGATTATTTTACAAATTATCATTTTTCTATTAATAAATTTAATTATTTAAAAGTAGTCTTTTTCAAATTCCGCCAAAACGCAACGCTATTGGCGGAACGAAACATGACGTCACCATCCACTCTAGTATGTGTCGACTGTTGACAGGTCGCTTGTTTTGTATGATTATTGAAGGTTATTCGCATTGCTTTGCCGCTATTTATGATAAATTATTAGTGTTTTTGGGAATTATTAACTGAAAGCAGTGATTCCTTGTGAAATAACCCTGTGCGTTCTGCAGACGGGGAAAACGACTCGCCACAATGACTGAAAGCGGTTTTGTCAAGGCAACTGAGAAATTCTTTTCCAATAGAACTTATCAACAGTGCAAACAAAAAACCTAGTTATAACGTTTTGTGATCAAAATCAACACTCGTAGTCAGCAATGAAAATCATAATATTTATAAATTTGTAACATTAATAAATAAGTAAAAATATAGGGAATCAGAACAGTTTTATGAACATTTAATTAAATTTTTAGGTTAGTTTATTGTATATAATGCTCGCGAGTCCTAATGAAAAAGATTTTTGATAGGTAGGTATATACATATTTAATACTCACGTCTAAATGATCTTCACAACAATATAAACTACTCAAGCACGATACATTTTCTCTCCTCTACACCACTTTTTCTTTATATTTGCATCTTTGGGCATATGAAAATAAATCTAGTCAGGTGCAGTTTTAATATTATTTTTGCACATAGGGACAATACAATATTTATAATAAGCTTTTGGGTGCTCTTCCATCACAATATAATAATCTTTTACGCTTTACTTCACTCACTTTTATTAAATCTGTGAATCAAACACTTCGTTGTTAATTTATTCCTATGAATAAACGACGTCGAACGACGACAATGAATGCACCGTGACGTCACAGAACGAGCGCGCCAAAATGGGGGCGTTTAAATCGTCCGAAAATGATAGTAGTTTTAATTAATTTTTCTTAGCTTATTTAATAAAATTGTGCAAGTGTTATATTTTTTTCCTGTTATATAATTAATTAAAGAATGGTTTAAAATAATAAAAAAAATACATGCATATTCCCTATTGCAAATGACCGTTTCGGGGACCCTTTACATCCTGTTTAACCATTTACCACTAACAAGGAGAAAGCACTGTAAGAAAAGTCGAAATTCAAAATCAAATCAATTGTAATGTCTGTGATGACTGAGACTTGGATTTAGTTTTTTAAAAATTCTATGAGAAACTACAACTGTCTGAGTTAAAATATTGCCTATCACCTTCTCTAGTATACTGTCACAGTACCAAACTTTCAATAAAATCCATAAAATGGACTTGCATCTATCAGCTTAGTATGGATATTAATATTGAATTGTATTCTATTACAGCTACAAACCAAACACTCAAAGTTTGTCCGTGATCTAGTCCGTGAAGTGGTTGGTCATGCACCCTATGAGAAGAGAGCTATGGAATTGCTTAAGGTTTGTATTTTATCTTCTCAGTATCTATTATCTTAGTATCATGCTGACTATTGTTATCAACCCATTGCGGACTCACTGAGTACAAGTCTTTATGAGACTGACTAAACCTGTCTGGGGTCCACCACACTGACCAAGTACAGATAGGCAGACTGCACACTCCTTTAAGAACAAGAAGAACTCTGGGTATGCAGGTTTCATCACAATGTTTTCTTTCACTGTCAAAGCAAGTAACAATTTGATTGCTTCATGCACAAAACTCAGTAGCAGTGCCTGCTTACTGGGACTGCTTACTGAGTAAAAATAAATGAATAACCATGGGTGTCCGTTAATTCTAAAGAAGCCAGTGCAAGACATAAACAACCTCATTCTAATTAACAACTTCTTGCTGTTGTAACTAGTATGTACTGCATGGATTAAAGTCTAAGATATAAGACCTATTTTGGTGTAACATTTGGAGGTATTCACTATTGATTTGTCAGTCAACATTTAATAATTGTAGTACCTTAGTCTTAAACGTGTGGTAGATTAGGGCCTACACTAGCGGCACGCTATGATGGCCGGTTTGACGTTTGTCCGCTCATGAAGTTCCGTATTAATTGATTACTTTATACCGTAATAATTGTATTACTTTATTGACGATAGTGATGTGCAGAGATTCATAAATTTTATCGAATGTAGTTTTAGGTTTAGGACTCAAAATTTATTTATTAAACCGGGTGTCAAACCGGCCATCATAGCGTGCCGCTAGTGTAGTGGCTTAGACACGTTGGGCCTACTGTGTAATAGCCTCTGGCAAGCATTACTAACATTTTGAGTTATATGCGTTTTAAGAAATTAAATATAACTTTCATTTATAAAAATAAAAATTGGCAGTCATAGGGACTGCCGATAGAAGTGAAAACGAATATTGTTCGAACAAATAATATTTTAAAACTAAGGCAGTAAAGATGAATTACGAATGTAATGTATTTATATTTAAGACATTTTGCCTTCCTAACAACGCGAGGTGTCGGGTCGGTTACGGACGACGGTGTTGGTTACGCGTTGCCACAATTTTACCCCCTACTAAGTGCTCAACGTGGCTAAAGAAGTTTTCACTTCAAAAATTATCACTTTTTATAACTATTTCTGCCTTTTATTTCAGGTGTCAAAAGACAAGCGCGCCCTGAAGTTCCTCAAGCGTCGCCTGGGCACCCACATCCGCGCGAAGAGGAAGCGTGAAGAGATGGGCAACGTACTGGTACAGATGAGGAAGGCGGCCGCCCAGGCGGCTCACCAGACCCACGCTCACTAGCTTGTAATAAATCCTTAAACTAAGCTAAACTGTATTTCATTTGTCCCCAATTCAAGGTCTTAACAATTAGAATAGATATGCATGGAAGGAAAAAAAGAGTAGAGGGAGACCAAAGAAAGGATTGTGTGAAAGAGATATATGTGTATAAAAGGGGTGGATGATAGAAGTGAGTGGAAGAAGATATTATTATGTTGTGCTGACCTCTCATAGGGGGTTTTATTGTGGAAAAAGGTCAAGTAGAAGAAGAACGAGCACTAACTTTTATTTAAAAAGCTAACCCAGCTATGGGCTATGGAAAAAATTGTGAAAACTCGTGCAGGTTTCCCCATGATGCTTTTCTTCACCAATTGAAACAAGCTATTCTTAATTGAATTTCTCAAAACCCAATATGTCTCTGAAATGGTAGTCGCGTAATTTCTGTTTCAAGCATTGATGGTGCCTATTAGTATTGTCTAAATAAATACAATGTCATGGTTATAATACACTATAGTCCTAGAAACTTACCTCTGACGGTAGCTAAAATTAGAACTAATTGTATGCCTGTTTAGTTTTTGTTTTTATTTTATTTTTCATAATATACTAGCGACAATGTCACTGGGTCAGATAAGTTTTACGGACAGTATTTTGAAGACCCCCTCTTTATAGAATTAGAGAGAGGGTTTTCAAAAATACTTACCAAAATTATGATACCCCAGTGACTTCGCTAAGCCAATGCCTAGATTTCCATAAATAAATTGAAATACGTAAGTAAGCTTTGATGTTAATTTATTTACATATCTCATATCTGTTTGACGTAGATGTTATTTTGTTTTCATTTCATTGTGAAGATAGGATGAGGTCAAGGTGTAAACGTAATTTTATTAAATAAGCCGTCAGAGATTGTTTATTTCTCTACATATATAACTCGTAGGGGCACTTCATAACCACAGTCCACGTAAATCTGGGGTTTAAAAAAAGAACCTTATTTTGTGGTCCACGTCCATATTATAATTAATCACTTACTACTTAATAGATATTAATTTAATTTAGCTGGTTTAAATGATAGTGATACCTACAAAAACTAAATGGTAAATACCTATTATGTATACCTACCTAGGTAGGTACACATAGGCCTACTTTCAAAAACTTACTTTAAATTTCAGTAACGGGTAGAACTGAACTTAAAAATTGTTGAAACTGGCCCATTTGAATTACCTTTCAATGCAAAAAATCATTTTGTCTAAAACGTATATTCTATCTTTTTTGTTACGAAGCCATGAAGTTATTTGTGTTATACAATCGTTAAAAGCAATTATAGGTCTACCTAAGCTGTTACTATACTTAAAACGGTAGATACCTACCTAGGTACTTATGTTAGGTCCCTAGTTCCCACGTTCCCTACCAATACTTTGCAACTACGAAAATAATTGGGCCTTATCCCAAATAAAAACCGTCGCTACTAATATACCTACTCGTAATATGTAGGTACCTACTGCTTCAGCTGTAATAGGTATA
The DNA here is from genome assembly GCA_963932025.1 of Erebia epiphron. Classification (NCBI taxonomy): domain Eukaryota; kingdom Metazoa; phylum Arthropoda; class Insecta; order Lepidoptera; family Nymphalidae; genus Erebia; species Erebia epiphron. Next base: position 3,127,918 of record OZ009947.1, on the reverse strand, counting down.
TTGTCTTGTTGGCACTTTCCATACGCTCTATACCTACCTACCTTTCCGGCTCTCCGCTTTCCGATGCGAGGTTCCACCACCTTCATTCCAGCACCTTTGCAGCAGGGATACCAACGGCTATTGGTTGCTTGAACTGTATGCATCCCCTATTCAACTCAATTTGCTTACCTCTAAATTATTAGAGGTAACAATAGAGTTGAGGGGAGAAATTAGGAGAATAATAATAAATTACTGTATGGATATCGGATATCATACATGAGAATGGGGTTCAAATTTTGATCACGTAGGTACATAGAGTTCTTTCCGGCTTCTTTTCGTCGTCCTCAAATTATAGAAATCTCAAACTAGAAGCATGTAGGTAATGGGTAGGTAAGCCTAGAAGATGATTAGGTAGGTACTTAGATAGAATTAACTATCTCGATCCATGTTTTTCCGAGAGACTATTTTTCGGTGCTATTTTTAGTCGCGAAGGCAAGACAACAGCTGACGGTTTGATTGATGGTGCAAATTAGAGTCGTAAATTTATGACACGAAAATATTCTGCTTCTACTCACCTAGGTAAAACTACTTGGTAAAACTGCTTAACTTTCACCCTCTCCGTCTCACCCCCTCCAAGGCCCGGTCGACGTTATTTCTGGATGATAAAAAGGAATTAACCACGAAGAGCCTAATAACTCTTCGTCGCCTAAACTATCCGAGTCGGAGTGCCCCAAGTCCCGAGCTCGCTTCGCTCGCTATTTAAAACTGGCTACGCCAGAATCAACAAACAATTCATTTTATCGAAAAAGAAATAACTATGCTTTACGTTGTTTTATTAAATAACACGATTTATAAATCAATTATTAATGAAATGATCTTTTGTGTGTTAATTGTTTCTGTGTAATTGAATTATTTGTAGGACCAAAAGTTTTATAACGATTAATAAGTATATGATTCATAACTTTGGGAAACGTTGTTTGTGAAATGTTATTTATTTTTTATGAAATGACTAGCTGATGCCCGCGACTCCGTCCGCGTAGAGGTATGAAAAATAGATAAGTAGCCGATTCTCAGACCTACTGAATATGCTGCATATTAAATTTCATAAAAATCGGTCAAGCCGTTTCGGAGGAGTGTATACACTAAAACTGTGACACGAGAATTTTATATATTAGAAGATTGGTCACCATATATATAATATTATTATATTAGGAAGTCTACCAATCCGCACTTAGCCAGTGAGCTATGACAAAAGCCTTATACATTTTGAGAGGAGACTCATACTTAGTAAGTAGGTAAGTTAATTCTTAGTCAATAGGCCGGCAATGGGCTGAAAGGATGATTTATTATACGTAAATACTTACTGCGTACCTATAAGATAATTATTGTTATTGTGGTTATTTTTGTCACTCTTTTTCTAGGAGGGAAATTCACTGCAGCCTAAACCTACAGGGTCCTACAGGGTAGGTAAATCCTACATTAGACCGCAGAGACCGACCATTCATTTTGTAGACCTAAGTCTTACTAAGTATGTAAATTTTGTGAAATAAATTATTTATTTATTTATTAATTATTTATTAGGGGTGAAGAGTTGTAATAGGTTTTTCAGGTTTACGCTATAACTACAGTATCTATGTATTGTTGTTGCCCTCGTTGTCTTGCGCTTGACCGCGATTTCACCCATGAGAATAAAATGTAATCAAACAAAATGAATGGGGCTGGAAGATTTGAAAAAAAATTATAGTACCTACCTCGTACATATTTGAACGTCTTACGTCCCTATCATTGTATTCGCGATTCGTTCCAAATGTCATTTTCGGGAATTGAACTCGATACCTCAAACTATGTGACCACGACTACGTTACGTAGGTACTAGGTAGACCAAGGTTCTTGATGGCTACGCGCCAGAGCTATCGTATCGTAGGTATAGGTAGGTACCTACTACAAAATAATTACCTTACCTATCTATATCTTCATATTATTATACATAGGTATACTATACCTACCTAATTATTTATGATATTACATCACAATTCACATGTATCATTATATGTATAGAACTAGGTATAAATGCGTATGCACTGAGTAGGTACAATTACTTACTTGGCGTATGTAAGTATGTGATAGAGGAAATACGTCAAGAAAATCGAAAGCAATTAGCAAATTGTTAGGAACAAGGCACACCGGCAGAGCTGACACGCGGCGGCGTCTTTCTTGATAACTTACCTACCTAATTACTTGTAAGACCTTTGGCATAAGCTCCTCGTCAGCATCCTCCGTATTTTATCTATACCAATCAACGGTATGATAAAGCCTTTAAACCACGTTGGTCTAGTGTTAGCATGTTCGACTGCGGCCGACGATGTCCCGGGTCGGCCATAATGTACCTAGGTACCTATTGGGTTTTTCAGACAAGAAATTCTCAGAACTAGAACGGAGTTAGGATGTTGGCGACAATCTATCCCCGTGTCTCGGAGAGCACGAAAAGCCGTCGTTCCTGCGCCTGATCTCTCTCCAGTTTTGTCGGATTTTCCGTCCCATCGGGCTATGAGACTAAAGGGAATAGACAGTGCAGGTGCACATACATAGGTACATACATAGGTATGTGTGTACATACACACACTTGTGCACTAATATCTCCCGCGCAGATGGCTAATCTCTCTAGAGATTGGCCGCCGAAGCCGAAATTTGGTACGGGAGGACATCATAAAGTCAGCAGAGATTCGACCTTAGGTACTCCACTGCATGTTTGCGCTGGCCCTTAGAGTAAACAAGTTGGCGGTTTTATCTGAGTACATTGTTTCCATTAAATTGCTATCAAAAGAGACGCGCCCACTAAACAAACATGAGCGTCAATTGACCTCAGGTCAAATCTTAACTTGCTGAAAATAGCTCGTAAAATGATGTAATTTCAAAAACAAATTAAATCAAATCTAACTCTTCTGCACTGCATGGTAACCACCACAGATAAATTACGAGATAGCCACAATTAATACTAATACATTTATTTAATGTTTATGTGTGTCTGTCTGTATGTCTGTCATGCTGTTTGATGCCATGTCCATGTGTTCAACTGATTTTGATGAATTTTGATACTGAGAACCCGGGGATGGACGTAAGCTACTTTTTATCCTGTAAAATTAAAAAAAATCCTGCAGGAATAAGAAAAACCTTAATTAAAGCAGTAGAAGTCGCAGGCATTGTCTAGTTAGGTTATAACAGTTATCTAATTCATGTGTAGTAACAGATATTCAATTCAGAACTTCAATTTTAGTTAAACCTCAAAAATATAGTTATGACCCAATTAAAATATCTAAATATGTCAGAAAGAGGTATGAATATTTTGACCTACCAACAGTTCAGCCATTTTTATTTTTTCTCGAAAAAGCCCCCACTCATAAAACCTGTATTTATCAATAGCTGACATCAATATAAGCAAGTAACATCGAGTAGATTATAACAGTAGGTAGGCCTAGCTCCATACAAAAAATATGCTAACCCTTTCAACTTTAGAACCTAGCTATACAACCACCACCCCCCACCACTACAGCCTATTTACTGCTGGGCACAGGCCTTCACTCTCAAAGGAGAGAGGGAAAGAGCTATACAAAATATGATTGAAATGAGAATGAAAAATATTATTTGTTTGTGTTTTTTATTAATGTCTTAATGTTAGGACCAAATATACACAAGTTGTAATTTTTTAAGTAATTTAGAAAAGAATCTCACATAACATTATGTGGCATTTTTTCAACACAAATATAATACTTAATTTTGTTAATTTTAAACAATTAGCTAATAATTCTTTTTTCACCAAATCGCAGACCCGAAAAAAAGTTTAACAATTATAATTATTATTATACCGCTACTTTTAACATCAATAAAGGCCACATAATTTTTTTATAGATGCATTGCTTGCAAATAAAAGACATTTACCTAGTACCTATGTAAAAGATTAGTTATCATAAATAACATAATATTAACAAGTAGTAGTTTAGTTATTATATAGAAAACTAACAAAAACATGTCTTTTAAGATTTTAACAATATTTACTTATGGCTTATAACTTCGTATTATCTTGATGTTTTTAACTCAACCGAACTTAAGAGTGTTTAATATGTAAAAAATACAATTATTCACATTGTTTATCACAATATTTTTGTAAAATCAAGCAAAAATATAAATGCATGGAACATTACTGTATTACTTACTATATAAAATGTATAGCAAGCTATTACATTATAATACATAGGTTTGGTCTATTCTACACATAAAAACACCTATGTCATGAAATTTTGTATCAAAATACATAATAATATTTATTATATATAAAAATTCACAGACAAAAATGTTTTCTTCGCATCAACGAAAGCAGAACAACACTTTGCTTATACTTAATGAGATTATAACTAAAATTACAGCTAAAACTAAAGTAATAGGTTTCCAACATATGAAATTACCACTGAAAATGGGTCTCTGGTTTCTATGTGAGTCCATTCATTAGTAGCCTTTGATTTGGTCCAGATGTCACTATTTTTTTAATTGACCTAAACCTTCAAGCCGGAAGGCAGTTGGAGACCATAACTTAATAACTAGTAAAAAAAATTACCTAGTATGGAACATTTGAGAAAAGGTATGAAACAGACTCTCCGTTGTGGGTACGCCTGACAGCTTCGGCGAGCATCATTGATACATCAATGCACTGAATTTTAGGACAATCCTGCATATGCCTTTCCTGAGGTATAGTATTAGTTACGACTACAGCTTCTAAACATGCGTTATTGATCCTTGAAATGGCTGGTCCTGAGAAGATTCCGTGAGTCAGTATCGCATACACTTTGACCGCCCCAGCTTCGATTAACTTCTCTGCAGCGTGACAGATAGTTCCACAAGTATCTGCCATATCATCAACCAATATTGCTGTACGGTCTTTAACATCACCAACAAGTACCATTGAGGCAACTTCATTTGCCTTTTTTCTTTCTTTATGGATAAGAGCAAACTCTACATTCAACCTGTCAGCAATTGAAGTCACTCTTTTAGCACCGCCAGCATCTGGGGATACAACTGTGCTAGTTTTCCAATCTGGAATATTTTCTTTAATCCACTTAAGTACTGCGGGCTCGGCAAAGAGGTTATCGACAGGGATATCGAAGAAACCTTGGATTTGTGACGCGTGAAGGTCCATAGTGATGATATGGTCCGCTCCAGACACGGATAAGATGTTAGCGACGAGTTTCGCCGTGATAGGCGCTCGGCTCTTGTCTTTCTTGTCTTGCCTAGCGTAAGGAAAACAAGGTATGACCGCCGTGACCCGGGACGCGGAGGCAATCTTGCAAGCGTTAATCATAATGAGCAACTCCATTAAGTTATCGTTTATTTCGCCACTGCCACTTTGTACGATATAAACGTCCTCCCCGCGGACGGATTCGCCAATCTCGACACACGTTTCCATGTTGCTAAATTTCTTGGTTACAACTTTGCCGAGATCGATTCCGAGACGGTCCACGATCTTCTGAGCCAAGTCGGGATGCGAGCTGCCGCTGAAAACTTTGATGTTAGGCATTCTTGTAGCTAGGGGCGAGAACTGGTCTAATTTCACTACTTTCTCGAGACTAACAGTTGATTTCATCAGCGCCGGAGCGAAATGACCTCCGTTCGTTCACCGTAGTCGGATGGGAACGAAGCAATGATCCACACGCGGAGGTCTAATTAATAAAAAAGCACTTATTGCAACGTGGGGACTCTTGCGAGTCGCAAATACGCCGCACTTTACGCGCTCGCCGTCAGAGACAATCGCCGTTCCACAATCCACACGCACGTTTTTATTTTATTGAATGAATGGAATTGTCAATTTGTCAATCAAAAAGACAGCCGAGCAAGGGCATTGGTGTGACCAGTTTAATGGAATTTACCTCCTAGGGTCCTAGCTAGGCTCTTTTAAGAATCGATTTGCATATAGCATAGGCCCGGGGTATGAAAATGTATGGGGAGTAAAATCAAACTCTCCGTTATGTTATTGACTTTATTTTATGTTATTATGGTAACACTTGTTTATGTTTCCATGACTATGTAATGTATTTTAATGAATATAAATTATAAAGGTAAATAGATAGGTATTAGTATTAAAAAAATGAAATTTGAAATGAAATTTATTTATTTTCTGTAAACTATAACATTTGGTCTTATTTCTATGAACGGTGACGGCTAAAAAACAACGACCTCAATTTACATAGACGGGCCCTGTCGAACAAAGAATGTGGACTTATGTTTAACAACGCCATCTAGTCTGAAAAGCGGGAACTTGCTTGCAACATATGCGCCATCTTGAAAACGTATGACTCGGTCATAGATTAGTACAGATGCGCTTGTCGAAAATAATACCTACATGAGTGTACTCTCTGAGGTAAACGATAAATGTTAGTATGACGTTGTTATTTTTACCACTTTTTTGTTACCAGTTTCCTGGAAAACCATTGAACCGATTATTATGCGGTTTTTTGCATTAGATATATATAGCTTGTGAGAAGGTTCTTAGATATATTTAAAGGTCAAAGTCCACACAATGGGGCGCTGCAGTTCGTCGTGCGTTTTTTTAATTTAATTATTTGTTAATTGTTGATACTGGAGTTTTGTCAAAAAATTGACAGAAATAAAGTCATTTTTAGGATTGCGTACCAAAATGATAAGAAAACAACCCTTGTGGTGCGACATGACACTTAGCATAATTCTGTAACTACTAATGCAAAAAACTTGAAATTTAAAATAATAACAGCTAAAACAGTTTAAAATAATCCTCGCCAAACCTTATTGCAAATGAAAGAATTCCAAAATAATTATTAGTACTATTATAATAAAAAGGGGTTGGAATGGGAGAGGTGAAAGAGTACTAATGGATCGAGTCACAGAAGAATACTTCATTTGAAATTATGTTATTTTATACATTTCTAAGTATGCTACTTGCCATCAAAAGAAATATTAAAAGTTATTTTGAGATAAATCACTTACACAGTGTGCATTTAAAAATACGATTAAGTAATAGACACTTGTAAGTAGGTAGCTGTACATAATAGGTACTGAACAACTTTTGTTCAACGAAATAATAAAATTCTGAATTTTGAATTAACTATTTATTTTTCATCAAATATCAATCAATCAAATCAAAAATAATAATATATAATATAAATATTATAAATGCGAAATTTGGATGGATGGATGTATGGATGTATGGATGTTTGACTCAATCACGCCCCAACGGCTGAACGGATCGGGCTGAAATTTGGCACCGAGATAGATTATAGTCTGGAATAGCACATAGGCTACTTTTTATCCCGGAAAATTAAGGAGTTCCTGCGGGAATCAAAAATCCTCAAACCACGCAGACGAAGTCGCGCGCATTCGCTAGTACAATATAAAAATTATCAATTAAACTCACGTCAATAACTAATTTTATCATATTATTACAATAGCATAATATTGCGTCTCGGAAGGTATTAATGCCTACTGTCCGTTCTGCCCATCTATGCATTAACTAATCTTGGTTGCATTTTTTTTATCGTACTGGACTGGACTATTCTAGGGCTGGAACCCAAAGCCGTAAGGCCAGTTAGTAAAAAAAAAATATCATACAGTTTGCCGCGGAAATTAAATGATTGCGAAATGGATAAAAATATTAAATAGGAAGATTAAATAACGTTTTCTTGGAAATGTATAATTGTGAATTGCAACACTTACCTTAAAATAAAAATAATACAGTGCCAAACTAATAAGACTTTAGATGTTAACTTAGTAACAAATTATCTACACGATGAGCGACCGTGATCGCGCTACGACGGGGACAAAGACAGGCTTATGACAGGTTATAGGAGCGCGCTCTCATAGTTGGTCGCCCGCCATTTTTCTATGAAAGGGCCCATCTAGTACTTACATATATATCGATGCTTAAAAAAGTATAAACTGCGTTTCAGCCGTCAACGCCCACCTCCGAAACAGTATTACAGATATCCCTTAAAATATAACTAAAACCTAAAACGGAAGCATAACTATACTAAGTTTTGTATTATGTGTGTGTGAGTGAGTGTGTGTGTGTGAGTGTGTGTTGAGTAAGTGAATGAGTGTGTGTATTTTTGTGAGTATCCTAATTATTTAACTATTATTAAAAGTTTTTCTGTTTCTTCTTAGGAGAGTGATTGAAGCCATCTGGAACACTTAGTTTTACAAGAAAATGTTGTGAGGGGGAAGATATTTAACAATTTATTGACTCTGTTGTACAGTAAGCAACTTAAGAAAGGGTAATGGCGTTCTTTTACTAATCCATATATTTTAAAATCATTCTTAACCATATAATAAGTCTATGTTCTTAACTATTATTGAAGCACAGGCATCACCATTTCCGGTTTTGAAATGTTGCCTTTAATATAAAACTTAATTACCCAGATTTCAGGGTAATTTTACGGTATTACTTTGGTATTACGAAAGTAAATAATATTATAATAACACGCAAAATTAATTATAATAAACGCCACATTTTGTTGTCAAAGTTTGGATGTTTGTTACGACTCCTTCACGCAACAAATACTGAACCGATCTGGGTGAAGATAGCTTGTAACCTGAGATAACAAGCCTCTGAAAATTCAAAATACTACCAGTAACACCATCTATTAGCGTTGCGGAGACCACCAAAACACTAACTGCGTTAACAAACTGATTATATTATTAAGTACTAGCGAGTGCCCGCGACTTCGTCTGCGTGGTTTGAGGGTTTTTGGTTCCCGCGGGAACTCTTTAATTTTTCGGGATAAAATTAGCTATTCTAGTGCTATTCCAGAGTATGATCTATCTCTGTGCCAAGTTTCAGCCAGATCCGTTCTGTCGTTGGGGCGTGATTGAGTAACAAACATCCATACATCCATCCAAACTTTCGCATATATAATATTAGTAAGGATTTACATTAATTCTCCCTTTTATTAGAGATGCATAATATATGTGTCGGTTGGAATTTAACCTAGAAAGGACCATCACGCTGGGACAAGGGTGGTATTTAAATAATACTCCAACAAAGATTTGTAAAAATATTTCATTTATAATATAAAATAATATTTAACTTATATTAGCAATTGACACAACTGTATCAGTAATAGTTTCCGTATTAATAATGTTGCCATCATCGTCGACGTCACACATCGTAATTTCGACTGCACTTTGAACTTCATCACGTTTTTTTTGTTCATCTTCCCGTAAAGGAGTATTTTTGAGTGATATTTCGAATCTTCTCGGTGTAGTTGAGGTCGCTTCGGCTATTGATTTCACTTCGAACTCTAATGTGTTATTCAAAGACTCCTTCGGACCACTGTAACCGTCGACGATTTTTTTCGAAATATCCTCATATTCAAATCTCGTCGTAGTTAATCTGTACATCCCATCTTCGCTTATTTGATACCTGAAAATAGACAATTATAGTTATTATAATAATTAACATCGTCAATTTAAACTAGCCCTCTTCTACGAAATTTCGGCTATCACATTGTTGCAATCGCTTATTATTTTATGACTAGCTAATGGCCGCGACTTCGTACGCGTGGATCGAGGTTTTGTGGATCCCGCGGGCACTCTTTAATTTTCCGGGATAAAAAGTAGCCTATGTGTTAGTCCAGACTATAATCTATCTCTGTGCCAAGTTTCATCCAGATCCGTTCAGCCGTTCTGGCGTGATTGAGTAACAATCCATTTGAGGTTATTTTGGTTCCCGCGGGAACTTCTTAATTTTCCGGGATTAAAAGTAGCCTATGTGCTATTCCAGACTATAATCTATCACTGTGCCAAATTTCAGCCAGATCCGTTCAGCCCTTGGGGCGTGATTGAGTAACAAACATCCATCCATCCATACATCCATCCATCCAAACATTTTTAATATTTATTTGATTATTTTTTTACCAATGAGTGTCATTAATCAGAGGTGGTTTTATTGGTATACACTACATGTATGTAGTATATACCTTGACTGCGATCTCACTTGGTGGTAGGTGGTGATGCTGTTTATGATGGTAGCGGGCTAATCCGTCAGGAGTATAACAGTCCTATTAAACCCATAGCCCTAATCTGGACATAGCACCAAAGGAGATAAATCGCTTGGAGGCACGTCTCTACCGGTAAGCCACGGCCGAGACCTCCCACATGATCAGACCAGACCAGAGAAAATTCAAAAATTATAAATTCCCAAATTTACTCTGCCAGGGCTCGAACCTGGGATCTGCCTCAACACAACCTGCAAGGGAGGTCGTCATTCATTGCTGATCGCTTGTTTTGCTTTGTTATATGTTAGACTAGCTGATGCCTGCGACTTCGCCCGCGTGGATTGAGGTTTTTTGGTTCCCGCGCTCTCTTTGATTTTACGGGATAAAAATTTGCCTATCTGTTATCGCTGAGCTAAATTTCATCCGGAACCATTCAGCTGTTCTGGCGTCATTTCAGTTAAATTCAATAATATCATACAAACTAATATTATAAATGCAAAAGTGTGTTTGTTTGTTGGTTTAATGGTTTGTCCTTCAATCACGCTGCAACAGAGCAACATATCGACGTGATTTTTTGCAAGGGTATATATAGTTGAGGACCTAGAGAGTGACATAGGCTACTTTTATCCCGGAAAATTAAGGAGTTTCCGTTGGAATCAAAAAACTTATTCCAAGCAGACAAAGTCGCGGGCATCAGCTAGTATATAATAAACTACACGAAGAGCCAGTTGTAAAAAGTCAGTACATAACAATAAATAGCACTAAAAACATCCTTTTTGTGGCACATTTGTGATTAAGTATTTTAAGAGTGTTAAAACTGTCTCACCTAAAACGACTATGCCCAAAAGGCCACTGAGCTCCGTGCACTTTGACCAAATGTGTGGTCAATCGTGTCCCTCTCGAAAACACTTTGACCTCTTTTTCGGGACACATGTGACACGCGTACTTCTTTTTCTTCACAACCTTCTTTTTCTTCCTTGATTCTTCCTCTGAACTGTCTTCGTCGGACATTACAATATCATCGCCTATTTTGTCCTTTTTTCTCTTCTTTTTGGGAAGGTGAATAGGAATGTGTTTTCGGAGATCACTTTTAGTGACGGCCCTGTAAAAAACATTATGTGGGTAACTTTTACTTCATGAGTAATAATAATGTTCTCCAGAATGAATTTCGGCCACGGCGGCCTATCTCCAGAGATTGGCCATCTGCGCGGGAGATATTATAGTGCACAAGTGTGTGCGCATACATAGGTACACTCTCGGTTCCTTTACTCGTACGATGGGACGTAAAATCCGACACGACCGGTGAGAGATCAGGCGCAGGACCGACGGCTTAAACGTGCTCTCCGAGGCACGGGGATGTAATACCGCCAACTTCCTAACTTCGGGCTATTACTGAGAATTTATTTTATATAAAACTAGCGAATGCCCGCGACTTCGTCTGCGTGGTTTGAGGTTTTTTGGTTCCCGCGGGAACTCCTTAATTTTCCGGGATAAAAAGTAGCCTATGTGCTATTCCAGACTATAATCTATCTCTGTACCAAATTTCATCCAGATCCATTGAGCCGTTCTATCCATCCTTACATCTATCCATCCTTCCAAACTTTCGCATTTATAATATTACTAGCTGATGCCCGCGACTTCGTACGCGTGGATCGAGGTTTTGTGGTTCCCGCCGGAACTCTTTAATTTTTCGGGATTAAAAGTCTATGTGCTATTCCAGACTGTAATCTATCTCTGTACCAAATTTCAGCCAGATATCCGTTCAGCCGTTGGTGCGTGATTGAGTAACAAACATCCATCCATACATCCATCCATCCAAACTTTCGCATTTATAATATTTATTTGATTATTTGATGATTTGATCGTTTAGCAGTGCATTTTACATAATTTTTGTGATTCGTTATCATCGCCAGTTAAATAATTTTTTCGCAAAAATAAATTTAACTCCACTCGGTTTAATATTAAAGTATCCCATTATCAGTCGCCAATTATTTTTTATTCGCTCGATTAATGATTTCCCTTACTTTATCAGCTGCCATTCTAATCAAGCTATATTTTAAGGGCTATAAGACATCAAAAGCATTTCAACTCACTTATAAGAACAGTGTGGGCACGCGTGAGTTCTCGTACCACTGGAAGACAGATGCCTATAGCGCATATGATATGCGAGCGCGGCCGGCGACGGAGCCGACATGTCGCACATAGCGCATGCATATGCGGAGATATGCTGACGCTCGTGTTGACGCTTGAGATATTCCGAGGCGCACAGTATGCCACACATGCTGCATGGTATTCCCGTAGACGCGTCAACATTCTAAAAAAAACGAGTGTGCTTTAGACCACACGACTAAAGTAAAACTTCTTTATGGTATGAGAAATAAGATACATAACTGAAACATACATATACGAAACGTAACTGGCTATGAAAGAGAGAAAGAAAATGTGTGCTCGCACTTCTCTTTCTTGCCCCTACAGTAATATAACTACGAAACGTAACTCTCTCTTTCTATTTTCACTAACTTATATCTCCCTCTCAACTTTCGTTCGCGTCGCCTGATCACACTTTTCGTAACGCTCTCGTCACGCATTCACCAGCACCAGCTCCCCAAGTCAAGCGTGCGTAAAGAAAATTTACTTCAAAAATATTTTCTAATTAAATTTCAAAACACCTGTGTAATCTTATGGTTAGAAGTAAGGCTTCTTTAGGATAAAATAATTGCTAGCAGATACCCGCGACTTTGTACGCGTGGATTGAGGTTTTTTTTTTGGTTTCCGAAGGAACTCTTTAATATTCCGGGACAAAAAGGAGCCTGTTTGTAATTCCAGAAACCGATTAGGGGTGTGGGTGTAATATAACTGCCATACTCTAACAGGTTAGCCCGCTACCATCTTAGAACGGACGGAACATGATTAGACTGCATCATCACTTACATTGAGGTTGCAATCAAGGGCTAACTTGTAGTTGAAAAAAAAGTGTGTGTACTTATGTACGCACGCAAGAAGTTATACTTTTTAATAGCAAATGATAAATATCTTGAATGTAGTTTCAGTTCTCACCCAACATACAGTGAATGTATTAATTTTTATTTTGTTGGTAGGCCTTTTCCTGCAAGACTTGACTAACTTACTTCAGGGTGTCGGTGTGCGCGCGCATTGTCAAAATTTTATCTGATATTTTTTTCCCAAACGCGTCAAAAGAAGTATAACTTCAAAAAAAAGTAATCTGCATAAAGTGCACATATCAAACACTGACCTGCCTCATCAGATGGTCGCTCAGCTTCCTATTGCAAGCAAAATGCTGGCCACAGTGGTAGCAGGCAATGAGCCGCTCCTGTGTGTGTGAGCGCACGTGCATGGTCAGCAGTGGGCGGCGCGGGAACACTGCGCCACAGCCCGCCCACGAACACAGGTGGTTCTCCGAGTAACTTATATGTTGCTTTACGTGGTCAAAAAACGCCTACAATGAACGATAAATCTGTCTGTATAATATGTCACTAAATAAGGCAAAAAAAGTTTGTGTGTATGCAATTCAAACACGCCAGAAGTGAAACTTCAGAAAAGTAGCCTACGAGATAATGAGATAAATATAACTTGTATTAAATCTCACTCTCTCACAGGCTAAATCCTATATATTTTTTGTGTCTTTTTGGTGTCGCTTTTTCGTTTTATTGAATTTTCAAATCACAACCATTCTAAAGAAGTTTCACTTCAAAAAGTAAAATTATTATTAAGTACAATTATTTATAACTAATTATTATTAATCAGAACCTAACTAAACCCAGTAGCCAACTACATTGCGAAAAGGAGCTTTAGGCGAGTGGCCCAAATCGGAATTAATGCTGCTATCTCGCTTTTACCTTTCTTTTCCTTTAGTCCTTCCTTGTTTGTCCCTAGTAGACTTCCTTGGTTGTCCCTAGACAACCAAGGAAGTCATACATTAATATTAAAGTCTAAAACTTAAAATTCCTGAAAACTATCAGTAGCATGGACTAGTGGCGCCATCTCTTGTCACTATTGCCTGACTGCCTTGCCACTCGCATAAGCCTACGTACCTATATAATATGTAAACCCAACAAAGAAAATAATAAATTGTAATAAATACGGACTTTAATAATAAATAACAGGGTTTTCAGATTTTTTCAATTATTATATTTTTGGGGAAAATTATGTATGTAATGTGGTAACACTTTTGTAGTAATCTGTGACTACTGGGTAGTGTTGCTAGCTCGGGAAATATCGACTAACACGCGCCTATCGAATAGTCGATCAAATAGGGTTATACCAGGGACCAGAAAAATAAAAACCGCGCCATGTTGCTGAATAAAGTAGAAGTAATTTTTAATTCTATTATAGTAGTTACCTACACATCAGGAAATTTCTGAACATGGCCAGAGATTAAATTTTAGCTTCAGGCTTAGCAGTCAAAGGCGCTCAGGGCGCGATTCCCAGAGAGACGCAGATTCGAATCCTGCCGGGTCCACAATTTTTTATATGTACTTTTTCTGGTCAGACTTTACATAGACCATTGAATTTAACAATATAGACATATCTGTAAATAAATAGCTTAGGGCATGCAGTTGCAGGCCATAGTTACTCAAAATCACTACAACTCAAAATATTGCAATAAATTTGGCAATAACGGAACCCTTATAGATTCGTCATGTCTGTCTGTCTGTCTGTCTGTCTGTCCGTCCGTATGTCACAGCCACTTTTTTCCGAAACTATAAGAACTATACTGTTGAAACTTGGTAAGTAGGTAGATGTATTCTGTGAACCGCACTATGATTTTCTTACAAAAATAGAAAAAAAAAACAAGAAATTTTGGGGGTTCCCCATACTTAGAACTGAAACTCAAAAATTTTTTTTCATCTAACCCATACGTGTGGGGTATCTATGGATAGATCTTCAAAAATGATATTGAGGTTTGTAATATCATTTTTTTCTAAACTGAATAGTTTGCGCGAGAGACACTTCCAAAGTGGTAAAATGTGTGTCCCCCCCCTGTAACTTCTAAAATAAGAGAATGATAAAACTAAAAAAAATATATGATGTACATTACCATGCAAACTTCCACCGAAAATTGGTTTGAACGAGATCTAGTAAGTAGTTTTTATAATAATTTAAAATTTACTACATGTTTGTACGGAACCCTCGGTGCACGAGTCCGACTCGCACTTGGCCGGTTTTTATTATGACCTGCCAGTAAGTTACTAGCCATAAAGCAACAAATGCCAACTAAGGCCACAGCTTTTGTCAGGCCTATTATCAGTTTTAATTAGATTCTTAATAAGTTGCAGTAAGTTTTAAAAGGCCATATCAACTATTTTATTACATTTCAGTTTTCAAGAGATTTTCAAACATCCAGTGTAACAAAAAAAGTATAATTAATGTTTTTATAATAAATCTCCTTTCCTAATTTCAAAGACACATAGCACTATTTTATTTGTGTTAAAGTGACATTATTAAAAACTAGATGATGCCCGCGACTTCGTCCGCGTGGATTGATGTTTTTTGGTCTTCCTTAGCCTATATCCTTCCCCGGGATACAACCTATCCCTGTACCAAATTTCATCAAAATCGGTTCAACAGATAAATTGATTTGATTCCCGCGGGAACTCTTCAATTTTCCGGGATAAAAAGTTCTATGTCCTTCCCCGGGATGTAACCTATCTCTGTACCAAATTTCATCAAAATCGGTTGAGTAGTTGGGCCGTGAAAGCATAGCAGACAGACGGAGAGACAGACACACATTTGCATTTATAATATTAAATAGTATGGATATGGATATTAAAAAAGTTGTTCTACATCTATTTAGTCTAGAGACTAGAAGCCACCAACTGCAGCAATCAATACATGGTATCATATCTATTATCTATGCCCAATCAAATCACATAAATATTGTCATCAACTTTCTGGCACAGATGATTTTGCATGCAATTATGAACCTTAAAGTGGATTAAAGTGCATTATGTTGGATGACAGATTCCTGTAATTCTCACCTGTATAGAATTATAATTTTGCGAGCACCCAACCCACATACAACAGTGTTTATGCTTCAATGGTGGCAAATGGTTTCTTTTGCTAGAATCCTTCCTACATTGCTCGAGTTTCAAAGTGGCCCGGCCGTTGAAACCAATGGCTAATAGGCGAGCGTGGTATGCATGGTAGTTTATATGGCGTATCATTTCTGTGTAATCTGGTGTTCTGTGACCGCAGACATCCCATTGACAAACGTAGTCCACTGAAAAAAAATATTAAAATTTCTGGCTTGCGTTTGTCAATAATCATGCTTATAGTCCAACTTATCTGACAGTGACAGCGTCAATAGTAGATATGTAAAAAAAAAACAAATACTAAACAGGCACAATACTTTAAAGCTCGAATTTTGGCCACCAGGCCAGATAACTTGGTGGAACTATACTTTCCTTGAATAACTGCAATATAGCGAAGTCACAATGATATGACACTTAGGTAGGTAGTGAGAACTTTCAAGCAATTTTGAACTTTTTCATTGATATTTTAACAAAACTTCTAATAACCTCAAAGTAAAAAAAATATGTAATAGAATATTTTTCAGGGACAATAATATTGTCTACTATTTTACGTACTAGTAAGTACAGCATTTAAGATAGGTTAGCTCTAAAGATTTTTTTGATCAACTAAGAAAGTGTAAGTAAGAGTAAGGTTTTTAGGTCAAAAGTTTAAAAACAATTTTAAATTGATCCACATCTTGATATTTTTGTTTGTTGTTGACCCTTAGTAAGTAAGTATATAATATAATATAGAATCTACAGTCACATCAATCTACAAAGAAAAGCTTTGAATGACATCACCTTTACAATTTTTTTTGCATAGAAGACTAAGATTAGATAGAGATGGCTAGGTAGTGTAAAATCTGTCAAGTTGTAACTATGCTTATCATGATTTTTTCTATATATAAAAGGAAAAGGTTACTAACTGATTTATTAAACACAACCACTAGACTAGATCAGGCTAAAATTTAGCATACAGATAGCTTTTATGACATGGAAATCAAGTAAGAAAGGATTTCAGAAAACTTACTCTCAAGTCTCCTTCTTCCTCCTGCCCTTGTCCCACGCTACGTGGGGTCGGCACAACATGTTTTCTTCTTCCACTCACTTCTGTTATCCGTCAACCTATCATTCACCCCTTTTATACGCATATCCTCTTTCACACAATCCATCCATCTTTTCTATGGTCTCACTCTACTCTTTTTTCCTTCCACATGCATATCTATCATTCTTCTCGTAATATGCCTTTCTTCCCTCCGTATTACATGCCCATACCATGCTAGCCTATTACTCCTCATCTTTTCTATCAAACTTCCCCTTATATATTCATTCCTAATCTTATCCATTCTAGTCACACCACACATCCATCTCAACATTCGCATTTCGGTCGCATGTACTTTTCTTTCATCCATCCTTTTCACCGCCCAACATTCTGAACCATACAATGCAACAGGCCTAACAACTGTCTTATAGATTTTCCCTTTTAGTTTAAGTAAAACTTACTCTCAAGTAAAGATATAAAATAGGGGTTTGAATTTTATATGGAACTTAACATGAGTGAAGCTGCAGACAAAAGCTAGTTTTTCAATAAAGTAATTATATTACACTCACCATTACCCCTGATATCAATCACATGTAGCTCAGACGAATGGCCAGCAACATGTTTTTGGAAAACTTCATAGTCTGAGAAATAGCTGTGGCATGATTGCCATTCACAATGCATTTCCAGGCTCTTCACTCGTAAGTGTCTTACAGGCTGTAAAACATACTTAATTTATTTATGAATCGAGTACATCTATGGTACTTCTATTATAAATATAATAGTTAAGTGGAAGTTTGGATGGATGTTTGTAACTCAATCACTCCAGAACAGCTGAACAGATCTGGATGAAATTTGGCACAGAGATAGATTATAGTCTGGTCTTTTTATCCCAGAAAATTGAGGAGTTCCTGTGGGAACCAAAAACCTCAAGACCATGGCGAAGTAGCCGGCATCAGCTAGTATAGTTATAAATGCAAAAGTGGTTCTGTCTGTCTATCTATAACCTTTCTTAGGGCTATCCGTTAAAACAATTTCGAAATAATTTGAAACTCAGAAAATCAAATAGCTCACAGGGCATTTATAAAATGGCCTAAAGCCCCATGAAGTTGTGGGCCTCATGTGGTTAATTTTTTCCACTAGCCACCTTATTTATCTTGTACCTAGTTTATGCTGTTCAGTTTAGTCAGGTAAAAAAATTGCTTTTTTTTGTTGAATAACTTTTTCCATAATTTTTCAACTCAACATGTGCAACATGGAGATGAGAAATTGAGGATATTAAGCTTGTGCCTCAGAAAGCACAAAATAAAGCCCACACCTATTTCTCTCCCTATCTGCTGTTATATCAGATTGCAGTCCTACCAGACTTTGAGAGTGAGGAAATAGAGATTGCATTTGTGCAAATATCTACTGAATGGCAAGCTAGGTCATAAAGTGCACATATTTATTGGTCTTAGTAGAGATTGGTAGCAGTGGCCTAACATATTGTTGAGACTATAGCAGAACGTAATGTGTATAAAAGACATTTACCACAGCCTTTGGTTGAATAGGACGCTCATCTACACCAGCCGGCACCGTAGTAGTATCATCATCTACGTCAGAAGCTGAGGAATCCTTACGGGACGCGTTATTGTCAGTACTGTACTGGATATCTTCACTATTATCACTTGAAACTTTCTTTAACTCATTCTGGCTTTGAAGCCATTCCATGCAGCGCTTTAGTTTTACTTTCGGACCAGTTTCTATTGGGTTTTCAACGATTTCCAACAACGAATCTTCCATTACGGTTTAGTTAAAAGTATTTACAAGGTATGCCGTCGAAATTAATCGTTATTTTATACTTTTACGTTCATACGATTCACACTTTTGAAAAACCCAATACCTAACTTTTTTTTCATACGATTCCACTACATAATTCCAAGCCAATAACACATATTTGATTCTAAATAGGTATTTAAATTCACTAGTCTATAGAATAAAATAAAAATATACAAAAAATAAAAAGTAAAAACCCACGGCACAACAATTCAATCACTTGCTTGCATGTTGATCTTGTCTCTGATGTTGATTGTTGACATTGACAATGTTGACATTTGTAATTTGTATTTTGTTTGCTGTTTGTTTGTGACAACTGACAGATTCTTCTGACTGTGGCGATCGCAATCACCTTTTCTGATTGGCCGATACTCTCTGGTCTTAACTTAACTTGTCTCTGCTCTCTCACTACAAGCTATCATGCAGCAAGAATACCTCAATCAACCAATCACAACCTAAATAAGTAATCATATTGTCAGTCGACTGTCATAGCATAGTCTGTGCACATATTATTCTGTACATACCTATTCTTTGTATTTTCCCCATATGTCAGGGTTCCCATAATTATGTCAATATAATCCCATGTGCATTTTTAAAACCCTAAGCTTCTTACTGGATTTTTATGCTGTGTTAGAAGTAGGAACGAAATATTTGAAAGACGAAAAACGGTTTATATTAGGTACTAGAGAAGGTTAGGAAAGTCTAATAATTTGTATCTATTGAAGTAAGTAGTCCATATCATATCAATAATTATATTTTTTAACTAAAATAGATAGATTCATAAAACATAGGAAGGTAAAGGTCAAAGGTGATATTGAGAAAGCTAAAAACAGAAGAGCATTCGTTGAAAAAAAAATTAAACAGTTAAAATAGTAATAGTAATAGTAATAGTAATAGTAATAGTAATAGTAAGTAGTAGGTGGTGTCCTATCCCCTCTTCTTTTCGCTATTTATATTAATACTGTTACTGATTTTCTTTACGCTGACGATCTCCAAATCTGTACTGCTGCACCTTTTCACCAAATCAACTCAGCTATCGAGAGCCTAAACCGTGATCTGGACCGCATAAACTCCTGGAGCGAATCTTATGGGTTGCATGTGAATCCGAAAAAGACCCAAGTAGCTTTGGTGGGTGGGACAAAGCAACTCAATAGGATCGTACTAGAGGAATTGCCCCCAGTCCGGCTTGGCACAGCAATTTTAGACCTCAGCTCCCCTGTTAAAAACCTTGGCATATACATTGACAGTTCCTTTTCCTGGGTACCTCAAATAGCTGAGGTAAGCCGGAAAGTTTTTGCGTCAGTTGGCTGTCTGAGACGCTGGAAATATTTTCTTCCCATAAAAACTAAAATCTCTTTAGCCCGCTCTATTCTCTTTCCAATCTTAGATTATGCTGACTCCTCCTATCCCGACTTAACTGAGGAACAACTCAATAAGCTCGAGCGTCTCCAGAATCTGCTCATTAGATTTATCTTCGGGCTTCGTAAGTATGACCATGTGTCAGAATACCGAGCCCGCTTAAAGTGGCTACCAATCAGGCTTCGCCGTAATCTACACCTGCTCTCTCTTCTCTACTCCATCCTTTACAATCCACAAACTCCTTCGTACTTGAAGCAGCGCTTTTCCTACCTTGGCTCGAACGTTGAGCGCCAACATCTGCGGTCGCGCAAGGATAACCGCTTGCACATTCCCGCCCATCACACGCGGTATTATGACGACTCCTTTACGTGCAAGTCTGTGATACTGT
This sequence comes from Erebia epiphron, assembly GCA_963932025.1. Taxonomy (NCBI): domain Eukaryota; kingdom Metazoa; phylum Arthropoda; class Insecta; order Lepidoptera; family Nymphalidae; genus Erebia; species Erebia epiphron. The sequence continues at coordinate 3,107,293 of OZ009947.1, read as the reverse complement.
GGAATAGTCTGCCTTCTGAAATCCGACATTCCAAATCGCTCTCAATTTTCAAAAGTCGTTTGTTTAATCATTATTTATCTCTTTGTCATTATTAGTGTATACTTTATTCTATTATTGAGTATATAGATATATATTTATTTATATAATTATATAGGTATATTTATATTTATATTATATATATATTTTTATATGTAGGTATTTATATTTATATCTATTTATTGGTCTAAAATTTATGTACTTTATCGTGTATGTATTACTTATTTTTATTTTTAAATGCAGCACCATCCCGCGCTCCGGTTTATTTATCCTTTCACCAAAGGTTGTCTGTAAGAGATTGCTTTAGCAATAAGACCGCCTTTGCACATTTCTCTGTAGTTTTACTACTGCTTCTAAACTGTATGTTGTATATTTTGTGTGTGCAATAAAGATATCTAAATATCTAAATAAATAGTATTTATTCACATACATGATAAAAAGCGATAATTATTCCAATTTTTATAAGTGGTGACGAATAATTAATTAATAACCGACCGATTGCTATACTCCCGGCCCTGTTAAAAGTTCTTGAGCGATTGATTTGCAAACGACTTGTTCAACACTTTAAATTACTTTCTACACAACAATTTGGCTTTAGGAAAACAAAAAGTACTAATGATGCTGTTTTGGCATTTTTATTAATATTATTCACCGCCTGAATAATGGTAATAAAGTTCTTACAGTATTTTTAGATCTTGCAAAAGCGCTCGACACAGTACCTACTCCCACTCTCTTAGATAAGCTAGAAAGAGTTGGTGTACGTGGTAATCAACCAAATTTCTTCCACAGCTACATTACTAATCGAGCGCAAATTACCAAAATCGATAACAACTTGAGTGAGGAGCTACCAATCTGGTATGACGTCCCACAAGGTAGCATTCTTGGCCCAACTCTTTTTCTCGTCTTCATAAACGACCATTGCAACCTTCGTATTAAAAACGCCCAAATAGTTTCCTTCGCCGATGATACCGCCATCACCTTCTACGCTAATCTTGGTCTGAACTTGAAGCATCTGCTCAACTTGGATTCAACACTATAAACGATTGACTCCGCTCTCACTTTTTAACTTTAAACATCTCAAAAACTAAACTTATGACATATTCAATACGAAATGCTGCTCAAGCACACACACACACACACACATACATACATATAATAACGTACAATAATATATATTTTTAATGAATAATATAGTTTATAGTATTTTTAAGTGAATGCATAAATAACTATAGTTGGATAAACATGTGCTTGTGCACACATTTGGTTAACGAGGGAGAGGGCTGGTTATCTTTAACACAGGTCTAAAAAATCTAGCTAGGATAGCCAGTTCTTGATCTTGCAACATTTAATGTAAAATTCTTTTTGTTATAGCACAAATGACCATGTAACACAAAATGATTGAAAATAAACGATTTATTTATTTATTATTATTTATTACATGGCTTATTTTTTTATAAACAAACTTAAAAATAATAATAATTTTAACAAAAGATAAAACAGGTGATAAAATGGACTACACAATAACACACATAACAATATTATCTTATTTCGTGATATCTTTGAAGCTAGCAATCAATCTATCGGCTTCCCTAAAGCCTGCTTCAACTGCGCCGTCGACAGAATTATGTCTGTGATGCGAAGTTGCCTCGCCTGCAAAACAAACTACGGGAGAACCGTTACCGCAGTATAAAGGCTCGCTTAATGCTATTGCGCTGGCTTTTTTTTCTTCAGTGTTGACACAACGGTAGGAATAAGATCCTCTGACGAAACGATTGGATGCCCATTTTGTCCTGAAAATGGTATTAAAATTATTATTAATGATACAGAGCCCAAAACCAAACTTTTTTTATTTTTTTCTGCCTAAAAACTGAATCTACTGAACAGATTTAACTGCAACTAGACATTCTTCGAGATATAACTCTGTGATAGGATATTTTTTATCCATAAAAACAAGTTTGAGTGCTTTCAGGATAGGGAGAAAAGTTTTGCATAAAGGTATACATATAACTCCATCAAACCTTATCAGACTTTCAGTTCGAATATGATTCAATTAGTAATAAAAGTTAAGTACCTTAATACAGATTTCACAGGGTTCAACTTGAATTGTTTACCAAATAAAACTTGTATTAGCTTCTGAATACCAGCTTTGACATGTTCTTCGCTGACTTTCTCCATTTCTAATGCATCTTTTCCATAAATCCAAGCAACAAGCAAATTAGGGTGATATTCCACAGTATTAAATCCATAAATTTCCGTGATCCATCGTTCTTGACTAGTAAACTTCGCTTTGTCTTCATCCCTCCATAAAATGGTAAAATCCGAGGGAAATTTCGGCCACCACGGTTGGGTAAATTCAATGTAAATTTTATCAAGAATACAAAAACCGAGGTTGGTTATCGAGTTGATTTTCTCCGCTGGTAGTTGGGGGCTAAATAACTGGCTTTGTCTAAAAAGTAATAAGTGTTTTGGTTATTGTTCATATTTAATAATGGTAGCAATCGACTGTTAATTTATAGTAAGTAAAGTAAATTTTAATAATTAACTACCTCTCTTTCAGAACTCCAATAGAAACTGTAATTATAACGCTTTTAGCTGCATACATACTACCATCTTTGCACTTTATCTGCACTAAAGGATTACCCTGCTGCAAGTCTGGATTATTAGTGCACCATTTTATATTCTCTACTTCCTTATTAAGGTGGACTGGTATTGGCACCTCCTTTGATGCATCAGGGTATCTATTCTGAAAAATAAAAAGCACACCATCCATCATACTAAAGAGTTGGACCATGATCAGATCACAATATCTGTAGGACTATGAGTATTTCATTGAGTGAAGAGCACAAAAAATAACTAATAGTACGCCATCTTTGGTACTTGAGAGTCCGCCACATTGGATTAGAATGACGTCACTTAACTAGTTGACCATGATTGTCATCCAAAGCTTAATCGGTTCGGGATACTTAACTGTTTTAAAATTCAGATGCAAGATTTTACCTAAACAAATAGACAAACATTGCAAGTTAAATAAAAGCTTGTAAAAATAGAATTGTTTAGCATCTTATATTAAAAACAGAGTAGCTGAAAAAGCTGATGTTGTCTTGTGCTGAATCAGAGGAATAAAATTTGAGAACATAGTGTAAGGGACAATCCAGAAGTAGGTATTTATGAGACACTTTTAATATATTTGTACTCTCATTTGGAACTTGCACGAGTAAATGGTTAAACGTGTAGAGGTTCCACGAGAGATTTAATGTAATTATATAAAAGTTGGCTAAAATTAAAGATAATATTTATTTGATCCGGCCACGATTGCTATCGTTAAGCTCATGCTATATATAAATCAAAATGCGCTCTAAACACAAAAGTATTCAATAATCCCTGAGTCTGCCGGCAGGAGAGTGGAGACTGAATTACCATCGTCAAAGCACTCGTATTTATACTATCAATTTTCAATATGTCGTCCGTATCCCCAGATAAAATCGAATGACATGAAACGAGTCAAATTGACAGATTATACTTCCTGTTTCATGAGATATAATGAGAAACAGTAAAAATGCTAACAATAGCGTAGCAGCATAGTAAGTATTCTTCTTCTGACTTACCAATAAAAGATCCAAGACAGTCTTGTAACCTTTTCCTTTCCAATTCAGAAAACGTTCGCCTTCACACACCCACCATTCTTCTAATCCTTTCAATGATTTGCCCGTTTTTGGATCACTCTGACCTTCTAAATGATTGAATCTTTCGTACCACTCAATGAGTAACTGCGATAGTTTTAGATCTTTTTGAAGAGCTGGATTTGTTTTCGCCCTTTAATAATTACAAGCATAGGTACCTATTTTATTATTTTTCCTTCAGTATCTTACAGAAATTATTACCTCAACCAGAAATACTTACGCATTACGAACACACTCTGAAATGGATTCAGAATTATTTTTATCAGCTTTTCCTACTTCCTCGTCTAAAATCTTGAGAAGTTTTTCTCCTGTCTCTGTTGATATTGAATCTCCATTGGACAAGAGGAAATATCTATGATCAGGTTTTGGTCTCGCGAGAAGGCCTAGTGGATTGGCCATTTGAAATACTATGTTGTCTTTTTCGCCATCACACCTGCAAATAAATGTAAAAAATAATAGTTTATCACACTATTTAAACTTAACCCACGTAAAAATACTGATTATCCTTATGTAGCCTTATGTAGTCTAGCCCATATCTTTTCGTAGCGAGTGATAATGGACTACTTGAGTCAAGATAAGTGATATGCAGGTTTTGGTTACGTAGTGTAAGCGACAATCCAGAAGTAGGTATTAATGAATCACTTTTAATATATTTGTCCTCTCATTTGAAACTTGCTTGAGTAAATGGTTGAACGTGTAGAGGTTCCACGAGAGATTTAATGTAATTAGCTAAAAGTTGGCTATACTTACAAACCATATTCATTTGATCCGGCCACGATTGCTATCGTTAAGCTCTAAACCAAATTGCGATCTAAGCACAAAAGTATTCAATAATCGCTGAGTCCTGCCGGCAAGAGACTGAATTACCATCGTCAAAACACTCGCATTTATACTAACTAATTTCAACATGACGTCCGTATCCACCGATTAAATCGAATGACATGAAACGAGTCAAATTGATAGATATTATACTTCCTGTTTAATGAGATATAATGACAAACAGTAATAACGCTAACAGTGGGTATATAATACGACACCCGTAATTTGAAAAAATCTAGGTATATATAACGGTATATCGCACGGTATACAACGCAGTTCAACACAAATGTATTTCTTAAGTTAAAAATATCATCAAAGTACTTGAAATAAAACTGAATACCCATGGTAACCCTTAGGCCATTGATAACCGGCGTCCGGTAGCCCTAATTAATGTAAATCCTGCATCAATCATCAGTTGTTGAGATTGGCTGAATTTATGGTATGTTCTGCTGCAACTCTGGTTTTTGTCCCATAGTAGAAGAGTGTTATCCACTGCCGTGGACATCTTGATTTTTAAACAATAAGAGGCCCACCATCAAACCACCACCAATTGCAGTCATTATAACTAGGCCCTAGAGCCGTTTGATATTTCGTGTTAATTTCAATAGATAAATGAAAATTAAACTAAACTAAGCTAAATACTCACCATGCACCTCCCAAATCAAGATAACAGTCACCATACTCCACTGTGCATATTCTACCACCAATTCTATCAGCGGCCTCCAGACCAAGAACCTTTAGTCCGGCGTCATGGAGACGTCGAAGAGCAGCGATACCAGACGCACCACAACCGATGACTATAATATCCATTGCTGCCCTGTTAATGAAATGGAAATATGGTCAGAATATTAGGTACATACTACATAGGCATGTTGACATGGCACAAGTCATAGACCTGTGCCATGTCATGGGGTGCGGGGGTGGCATAGGAGGGGCCACTAACCTAACTAATTAAGTATGTACTAGCAATCCACTCCAATGTCTCAAATTAATATCCAATTTCTGAATTTCTCCCCAAATTAAGGAATAAATTCCATACGCTGGTAACACTGTTGTACTAACCGCTGACGTCATTCAAATTTAAAACGAAGTTCAAGCTGTGTTTCAAGGTTGCACACCGTGGTGCCGGCCAAGAATACTGTGCATTTAGCACTGCAAAGTCACCAATAATTCATCAAATAAATACAGGTTTATTTAATCAAATGTCTTTTATAAAGCACTTTGTCGAATTTATCACTTTAATTACGCGAATAATCTTACTTACAAGTGAATACAATAAGCGCGCCCTTTATCGCGACTGATGCGACTCCCCCTTTCACTTGGAGTACCTACCTAGTCATCGCTGGGCCCTTAGGCGCCGAGCGGGCTAAGGTTGCTGAATAATAGGCGGAATGCGAATGATAATACTCACCTATGGAATAGTATTCCGCACTGAGTAATTTATCGTACCACACGTGCACTCTTGACGACTATTGTAAGCGTACTGATAGGAATTAGGAATGGCGGCCATTAATATCAATACGCTTTATCAGTACGCATTTGTACCCACTCATTTTATTTGATAATGATCGATGATATAATACAATAAGCTAATAGTAATAATTATAATATCTCAAAATTTAGAGAGATTGGTATAGGTACTTACGGTGCCTTCACAATACATTTACAATAATATTATAGTCTTTGTCAGGCGGAACATTAATCTTTATAAGAAAAAAGTGATAGGTACTCACAATCGATGTACTAGAAACCGCCATAAGCTAGTAACAGCGTCACATCGTGTACGCAAGGTGCAGGAATCCTTTGTGGGGTCGAGTGTACGATTTTTTAACATCCTTCCCAAAGAATTTCTTGATTTACCATTACATAAATTTATGTCGAGGTTATTACACCATCGATGATTTTCTGACCGACAAGGTTGCATGGAAGCAACCGGCTTTGCATCCAGTGACCCAAAGTCAGTGTAATACTTGATGTAGGTATTATATGTGTTGTATCGTTTACATATTGTAGTCTTTTTCTTTTTTAAGAAAAGAGCAACTGCTGAGTTTCTTTGCCAGCTCTTCTCAGAGGAAACATCTTTCCGAACCGGTGGTAGAGTCTTTAACGTACCTATCATAAGTGACACAAGTGGTCCTACATGAAATAAATAAATCATTTAATTTCAAGGGTGCGCGGGTGGCGCGTTTATTTAATATTTATCATTTCATCATTTATTATTTAACTGCACTATATATCTCACTTCTAAGCCCTTTCACGTCCTTCAGTAAGAACTTGAACAAAATGCTGCTCTAGTTACGTCTCGAAGTTCTTTCAACAATATGTAATTTAATGGAAACCAAATGGAAACGATTTATAATTACTGAACGAAATGTTAGATGTCAGATGTGGTGTTGATCACAGTCACTATCGACGAAATCGTACAAAAATTGTCCGTTGGTTTTGTTTATAATTGAAGAATGCATTATAAAGTAAATACCTAGAGAGAAATAGCGCGAATTGTTTATTTAATAAAATTTTAATTTTGATTGTCAAACAAGCTTTAAAACATTTTAGTGAACAAAAAATTGTCAGCATGTGCTAAAAGCACACAAAAATACGTTTTTAAAGCAATAAAAATAAAGAATTGGAAAAATACTTTTTTTCCTTCCAAATACTTTATTTTTAGGGTTACCGTACCTCAAAAGGAAAAAACGGAACCCTTTTAGGATCACTTCGTTGTCCGTCGTCTGTGTGTCAAGACCTTTTTTGTGTGACCTGTAGATGGTATTTCCGTACATAAAAAGTGATGTAGCTTCTATGATTATTGACTGATCGTCATGGTAATGGTGTTAAAAGATGCGGATGCAGGCAAAAACTACATTCGAGTTAGAATTTTGAAAATCGGTCGGTAAATTTTTGAAAAATTTTGAAGATGAGATTTTTGAATGAAAAAATTAGAAGTCTAATTCGCTAAAATCCACCGCAAAATCTGGCTTTTTTCAACAGATTTTACAATCGTGCGTTGTAGAGTGTATAGGTATGCTTCTGAAGATTCTGTGAATGTGCTGTGTGTGATGAGGTGAATATCGCGGGCATAGAGATCAAGATAGTAGATTCGCACTGCACCACATAAATTTGCCTTCTGTGGCGGATATAGCGAATTAAACTTGTAATTTTTTTATTGTCATGGACTTCCGCAAAGTGCTTCTATTTCAGAACTTTTTATATCCTAAATTTTTGTATACATTTTCAATGCTCCAATTCTTGCGGGGACTGCGAAATCTGTGATTTTTTTAAAATTATTATTTAACTGGATGATGTCCGCGAGTTAGTTTCCCGCGGGAACTCCTCAATTTTCCGGGATAAATGTCCTTCCCCGGGACCCTATCCCTATACCAAATTTCATAATATTTTGAATTATAATTCAAAACAATTCCCGTCTCAGGTAGGTAGGTAGACTTAAAAAAAATGTTTGAATGTAGATTTTCTTACTTTTTAAAAGAAAGAATGTTTTCTTTGAGTGGCTAAGTAGTAAGGCTAAGTATCGAAGGTGATTCTAATATCCTGTGTCTCACTATAGACACTTTATTATGCAATAGTATAGTATAACGCTGTATTCTTATTATATTTATATCATACAGATACTTAAAAATGAGGAATGATTATTTACACAGATGTACACCTCGGACAGCGTCAGATGTAAGATTGAGCTGTCAATAGAATGCCGCCCGTAAAATATACACTTTGTCTTTATCGGCTACCCTCTAGTACACTACAGTGATATTAAGATAGATAAAAACAGAAAAGAGCTTTCTTTGAAAATAAAAATGTAAACAGGTAAAATAGTATTTATTAACATAAGTACATGACTCATTTTTAGAAACAAAATGAAAAATAATAATAATTTTAACAATTACAGTGATAAAATGTGTTAATTTTAACAGTGATAAAATGGACTATTATGTATCTTTAATAGACATAAAAATAGAATCTTAATTTGTTATTTCTTTGAAGCTAGCAATCAATCTATCAGCTTCCCTAAAGCCCGCTTCAACTGCGCCATGGACAGCATTATGTCTGTGATGCGAAGTTGCCTCGCCTGCAAAACAAACTACGGGGAAACCGTTGCCGTGGTATAAAGGCTCGCTTAATGCTATAGCGCTGGCATTTTTTTCTTCAGTGTTGACACTACGGTAGGAGTAAGATCCTCTGACGAGAGGATTGGATGCCCATTGTGACCTGAAAATGGTATTAAAATTATCATTAATGATACAGAGCCCAAAATATTTATTTTTATTTTTTATCTGCTTAAGAAACTGAAACTACTTAATGGATTTAACTTCAACTTTGCACTCTTCTAAGCCACTATTATAGTACTCTCTGATGAAATCTTTTTTATTCCTAAAACAAGTTTTAGTGCTTGCGGGATAGGGAGAAAAGTTTTACTCGCTGTTACTTGGTATATAACGCCGTCAAACCTGGATTGAGTTTCAATCAGAATCTTAAATAATAAAAGTTAATAAAATATAAATAAAACGTTCAGTACCTTATTACAGATTTCACAGGGTACAACTTGAATTGTTTACCAAATAAAACTACCATTAGCTTCTGAATACCAGCTTTGACAAGTTCTTCGCTGACTTTCTCCATTTCTATTGCCTCTTTTCCATAAATCCAAGCAAGTAGCAAATTAGGGTGATATTCCACAGTATTAAATCCACAAATTTCCGTGATCCATCGTTCTTGACAAGTGAACTTCGCCTTGTCTTCATCCCTCCATAAAATGGTAAAATTCGAGGGAAATTTCGGCCACCACGGTTGGGTAAATTCAATATAAATTTTATCAAGAATACAAAAACCGAGGTTGTTTATCGAGTTGATTTTCTCCGCTGGTAGTTGTGGGCTAAATAACTGACTATGTCTGAAAAGTAATAATCGTTTTGGTTATTGTTTAAATTATTAGTTTATAAAATAATGATATGAATCAACAGCTGTTAATTTATAGCAAAGTGAATTTTAATATATTCAATGTACTCTGTGATTTTAATAATTACCGCTCTTTCAGAACTCCGATAGAAACTGTAATTATAACGCTTTTAGCTGCATACATACTACCATCTTTGCACTTTATCTGCACTAGAGGATTACCCCGCTGCAAGTCTGGTTTACTAGTGCACCATTTTATATTCTCTACTTCCTTATTAAGGTGGATTGGTATTGACACCTCCTTTGATGCATCAGGGTATTTATTCTGTAAAAAACAAGCACAACACTCATAATTATCTTCATCATGAACATCTTACAAATCATAGTAAAGAGTTGGACCATGCTCGGATCACAATATTAGTAGGACTATGATCGCTGATCAGAGGCCAATATCATGGATATTACTTGCACAAAAAATAACTAATAGTACGCCATCTTTGGGAGTTCGCCATATTGGATTAGAATAACGTCACTTATCAAACCATGCTTGTCATCCAAACTATTATAAATGTGAATTGCAAAATTTCAACTCAATCGTTTCGGAATACTTAACTGTTTTTAAATTCAGGTTAATGATTTTACCTAAATATTTTACCTAAATATTCAGTTAAAAGATTTTACCTATTCTTCTTCTGACTTACCAATAAAAGATCCAAGACAGTCTTGTAACCTTTTCCTTTCCAGTTCAGAAAAGGTTCGCCTTCACACATCCACCATTCTTCTAATCCTTTCAAGGATTTGCCCGTTTTTGGATCACTCTGACCTCCTAAATGATTGTTTCTTTCGTACCACTCAAGGAGCAACTGAACTAGTTTTGGATCTTTTTGAAGAGCTGGATTTGTTTTCGCCCTTTAATAATTACAAGAATACTTATTTTATTATTTTTCCTATAGTATCTTACAGATAGTATTATCTCACCCAGAAATACTTACGCATTACGGACACATTCTGAAATAGATTTAGAATTCTTTTTATCAGCTTTTCCTACTTCCTCATCTAAAATCTTAAGAAGTTTTTCTCCTGTCTCTGTTGATATTGAATCTCCATTGGACAACAGGAAATATCTATGATCAGGTTTTGGTCTCGTGAGGAGGTCTAATGGATTGGCCATCTCAAATACAATGTTGTCTTTTTCGCCATGACACCTGCAAATACATGTAAAAAATAATAGTTTATTACACTGTTTGAACTAATCCCGCGCAAAAATAACGATTATCCGTGACTTAAAACGGGGCGTTCACCGTTTTCGTCGATTCTAAAATCGATATAAGTTTGTAACGCGTGGATCGAAAAATTTGAAATTAATATACATATATACTATAATTCTAGCCCAAGTCTTTTCTTTTAATGATCTTGATAATGGAGTACTTAAGTCACAGATAAGTGATACGCAGGGTTTGGTTACTTAAAAAATACGATACTCGTGCTTTGAGAAAATCGTTATATTATTTGTACGGTATACAACGCCGTTTAACACAAATGTCTCATAAGTAACACATATTATCATTAAATAAAAATTCTTGCGAGTCCGATGCATCAACTTTGCTTAACCTTGTTATACCCGCCCGACTTCAACATAGTGGGTAGAAATCAAAATTATTATGTATGTACTTTACAGTGGCGTTGGAAGTCGGTTTTTTGGAAAGAATTTTTATTTTTAACTTTTTAGTGTCAGAGTTGAGGATTTGGAGTCAGAATTTTTTATGGGACCACCTCGAGAGCTTCCTCTAACGACTGATAGAAAAAAAAACAAATCGGTTCAGAAACCACGGAGAATGCACCGACATACATTTAAAAAAAAAAGCGCCGAACTGAGAACCTCCTCCTTTTTTGGAAGTCGGTTAAAAATATTAATTAATTTCAATAGATAAATGAAAATTATATTATGAGAATAAACTTAGATGAATGCATACCATGCACCTCCCAAATCAAGATAGCAGTCACCATACTCCACTGTGCATATTCGACCTCCAATTCTATCAGCGGCCTCCAGACCAAGAACCTTTAGACCTGCGTCATGGAGACGTCGAAGAGCAGCAATACCGGATGCACCACAACCGATGACTATAATATCCATTACTGGTCTGTAAATGAAATGAAAATATGGTCAGGATATTAGGTACATACAACATGGACTGAAGACATGTACCTACCTACTATGTAAGCATGGGGTGCGGGGTTGGCATGAAGGGGCTGGCCACTAACCTAAGTAATTAAGTATGTACTAGCTATCCATTTAAATTTTAAATGTCTCAAATTAATATAAATGATCCGAATTTCTCCCCAAATTCAGGAATAAATTCCAGACGTTGGTAACACTGTTATAGTAACGGCTGACGTCATTAAAATTTAAAACGAAGTTCAAGTACACTATTATATACTTACCTATTCTGCGGTTCAAGGTTGCACAAATAAAATTAAAAAAAAGAGCTGCAGATAACAACAATACCAGTTAGCACTGTGCAAATGTTTATATTATTACCCATATCACCAATATTAAATTCAATGTACAGATTTATTTAACCAAATATCTTTATAAAGCACTTTACCGAACTTATCCCTTTAATTACACGAATATTCTTACTTACAAGTAACTCAAGTATAACTTTAATAATATACTCACGTGACCATTTCGAGTTTAATTTAATAAAAACAACTGAAGCAGACTCGGGCTCGCGAACATCTAGAGCTTATCTTTAGACTTGTGACCTTACGTTGTACAGATCCAATACAAATTTTATTGTGCGATTATTTACGTAATGCGCACATTGTTACTTATTTCTCTAAGTACAAGTAGTTATGCAGGTACTTGCAGAATTTCATTTACCTAACACAATGGCCGTGCGTATATTGTCATCATTAAAATATTCCGAGTCCCGACTGACCCCGGCTTGCACAGTTAGTCAAAATATCTTCAATTGTAATTTTTAATATTAGACTTAATAATAATAATAATGTCCTCCCGACCGAATTTCGGCCACGGCGGCCTATCTCCAGAGAGATTAGCCATCTGCGCGGGAGATATTATAGTGCACAAGTGTGTGCGCATATACAGGTGCACTCTCTGTTCCTTTACTCTCATAGCCCGATGGGACGGAAAATCCGACACGACCGGAGAGAGATCAGGCGCAGGACCGACGGCTTTACGTGCTCTCCGAGGCACGGGGGTGAAACACCGACAACTTCCTTACTCCGGGCTTGCACTGAGAATTTCCACAGAAAAACCCAATACTTGCTATGGCCCGACCCGGGAATCGAACCCAGGACCTCGTCGGCCGCAGTCGAACATGCTAACCACTAGACCAACGAGGCAGTCATACTTATACTTAGTGCGTTTATGACACAAGTATTACCACTACCTTACCTACTAGCTGATACCCGCGACTTCGTCCGCGTGGAATAAGTTTTTTTAATTCCCAGGGGAACTCCTTATTTTTTCGAAATAAAAAATAACCAAGGTATAAGGTAAGGGTAAGGTTATAAACCTATGTCACTCTCCCAGGTCCTCAAACTAACCTATCCATAAATATTATAAATTTGCGAAAGTGTGTTTGTTTGTTTGTTGGTTTGTCCTTCAATCCAGCTACAACGGATCAACGTGATTTTTGTGAGATAGTTGAGGACCTGGAGAGTAACATAGGCTACTTTTTATCCCGGAAAATATTAAGAAGTTCCCGGGGGAATCAAAAAAACTTAAACCACCGGACGAAGTCGCGGGCATCAGCTAGTAGCTAGTAATTAAGGTATTAATTGCTCCGTATAGGCACGTATAGGTACAAGTTAGGACTCAGGAGTAGGACGATAGTCTCAGTATGCTGTCGTTTGCGGCGCGAACTAGACAAGCTGCATTCTTTGACTGTCCAGCAACGGCAACGTATAGGAACTCCATGACTTTTTGGTCCCGCGGACAATTTCAATTTCACTTGTACACAGTAAAGTAAAAAAAAAAGTGTTCAAAAACAAGGTTTATACAACTATTTTATGTCAAAGTAAACATTGCGTGGATACGCTAGCGTTATCCCACTTGCAGACGTCCTCCATGACAGCGGGGGCGGCGGCCTCTAATCCAGAAAGAGCCAAGAGGCGCAAGTATGAAATAATTGAAAATAATTTCATTTTTGTGCCTTTTGGTGTTGAAACCCTGGGGTCGTGGGGCGAAGATGCTAGATCCTTTTTTAAGGATCTATCTTCTCGTCTCACAGAGTCCACAGGTGACCGGAGGGCTGGCAGTTACCTCGGCCAACATATAAGTTTGGCTATTCAGCGGGGTAACGCAGCCAGCGTTCTGGGCACACTGCCTCATTGCAGCGGGATAGATGATATTTTGAATGTAGGTAACTATAGTTTTTAGTTTTTAATTTAGATTTTAATGTTTTTTTCTTCTAGAATTCTTGTTGTTTATCGAATTAAATAACAGTTTAAAACTTGAAAAAATAATATGTCTTAATATTAAATTTAAAATAATTAAAAAAATAATTACGTATGTATTATAATGTAAAAGTCAAATATTTTATGTTTTTCTGAAAGGCTACTTTCGTATTAAGTTTCACTACCCCACTCAAATACAAATGATTTTGTTACAATACCTATTTCAACGAGTGTGTGGGTAAAGTTGCCATTGCCGCTAAAACTTTGGCTTAGATATTGTGCACTTCATTTAGCTTTAAAAAAGACACAGTCTAGTTAGTCTATATGTAGTCAGATAAAAAAATACTGTCACTTTAGCGAAGATGTAACTTTATGCGGACGTCGTCCTTTCAATGATGGTTTATTTTAGTTTTTTAGATTGATTGCAAACAGGAATGATAGGTAGCTCGCGAGTCAACAGCACTTAATACATCATAACTACTGGCTTCGTAATTCCTTATAGTTAGCCTTTTTACTGCTGAAGAGACAGAATGTACAAATGATGTTGACATAACTTCGAGCTAGTATGACATCATTGGTTACTGGTTAGCCAGATCTGGCCAAACATAGTCCTGTTTACAAAAAACTAATAGATACTAAATAAATGTAGAGTACGGGGAGCCTCAATAAATGTAATAAATGAAGTCAAATCAAATCAATATTTATTACTTAAATCTACTAGAGAAGCCCCAGGTCTGGAATGGGCTACAGCCGTTGAAGACTCTTTGACTGCATAGATAATGATAGATCACATAGTATTAAAATGCGCACATAGTTATTTATTATTTTAAAACCATGTTTAAAACACTACTTTCTTAAGTACCTAACCAAATAATGATTAACTTAAAAATGGGGGCTTTTGTATGGTACGGGTCAACAGTTTTGTTATATTATTGTTCGTTTTTTACGTCGTTTTATATCAAAACATCTGTCGGACAGGTGCCAGTGTCTTCACGCGTGTCCAGCCTGGATGTAGGTGCATACATGAATGGGCAGCCGGCAAATATTGGTGTAAGGTTACCTACTTCCATCGTGTGTTTTATCTTTGAGCATATGGTGGCATAAGTTCACCTTAATGTCCTGAGTTAAAGCAATCGTAAATATTTTATGGTGATGATGGCCACGACTTCGTCCGCGTGGATTCAGTTTTTTTATTTCCACGGGAACTCCTTAATTATCCTTAAATAGCCCTATGTCCTTCCCCGGGATGCAACCCACCTCTGTATCAAATTTCGTGAAAACTGTTGAAAAGATAGGCCGGGAAAGCGTAGCAGACAGACAGACAGACACTCAAACACACTTTGCCATTTGTAATATTAGTGTGGAAGTATGGATTATGATTTATGGGATTTTAAGCACATAAGTAAAATAAAAACCATAACTAATCAGGCATAAAAACAGGCCTATATTGGCCACCGGGCCAGATAAGTTTAATGATTGTCCCTTAAATAGCCATTGGAATAATTTGCATACAAAAATAGTTATTATGTACTTAAAACTTAAATAAGTTCTATTACACAATAAAATCTAATAAAAACCCACGAGATTGATTTTATCTCCATATATTACAATGTTGGCCTTTGGGAATGTTTGTGAATTGAAAAATATACCTTGACCTTCTTTACTTAAATGACATTCTACGTGTTATTTTAACACTTTAGTTATTAGTTTTATCAATATTTCTATTTTTTTTTGTATTTCCAAATATTTTTACGTAGCTTGGTAATGAAATAAAAAATACGTGATTAATGTCCTCATGAACCAATTAGGTAACTCTTATTGAATATTATTCAAGTAGACTTTAACAAGAATTTTTACTAGATGTTTTTCACTGTTTTAGGTGATAAAATAAATTAAAAAATTAAATAAAAATAGTTTATTTTCACAACAACATCATTTTTACACATAAAAGGTTGGAGTCTTCTTTTAAGAGTAGGTAAGGTGATTATAATAAACATAATAAACGTATATTTTTGACCATAAAAATTTTGAAAATTAAAGCCACTACTAGGGTTCAAAATGTAGCTTGGTCTGAGAGAACAGAAGGCACAGGAAAGTCAAACAAGAAATCTTTAGATCAAAGGATTATTTTGGTTTCGGAAGCCAGTCTTGACTTCACTGGTGGCTTCTGTTAGCAAAACTCAAAACTCTAAGACTAAAGTCTTTACCTATTTGGCGATTGGTGTAACCAGATTAGTATAGTGTAGTCGTAGTGTATTATATTGCTTCCGAAAGAAAACGACTAGGTACCTACTATAGTAGGGAACAAATAACGACATATGCTAGGAGAAACTATAATAATCACTCGTCATCGCGTAATCGAACAACGCAAAATGTCATATTGGAGCTAGGTAGAGTTTTTAGTAGAGTCCTTGTGGAAAGCTTCTTATGTGTCAAAAAGATCAAACTAGGAGTTTTTTTTATGTAGGTAAATGTAGTATCTACTGATGGTAATTCGTCAGACCGTTCAATTTTGCGACAGAAATTGTATCAAAACTAGTGACTACCTATATAAATAGTGAACCTACTCAGCACTAAATATTCAAGAGGGTCGTCATTAGAATACTTTTAATGAGTTTATACTTTGACCTGCACAAAGTTTACAAACACTCATTCATCCACGTGCCCTATATAAACAGACTATTGTGTTTGCAACTAGCTGATACATATTTGATTAACATTTGGAGTTAGGACAATCGTGTTTTTAACTATTATCCATTGTTAGGGAAGGTTTTGTGGACCTGAGCAGGCTGGGTAAAGGCAGTATGCACCCTGCACCGGTTTGATTGACATAATAACGTGGGCAGGTAGCGAGGGGGGACCTCAGCTCAGTTGAATCGCGTTCACCGCACGCTCTAGTCGCGTCGCGTGAGTTTGAATCACAACCGCGCCGTATGCCGGTATTTTCGGCGCGATGGCGGCCCGCGGCTTGAAAGCTGCGTGATGTTGAAGCATGCTCAGCGGCCGCCGGCGGCGAACGATGCCGACCACCGCTACCAGAACATGCCGCGGCGGCCGCACCACCATCTACCGCTCAACGTCTCCACGCTAGACTCCTCGAAACATTCCGTAGGAGGAACGTCCGCGAGCGTCAGCCCCGGCGCCCAACCACCCACGACCACGGCTCCTATCCCTGTCATAACCCCAATACCAGTCGTGTCACCGCCGAAACTCGCCAATGGAAACGCTACAGGTGTTCCCATTTCCCGATCAGCGCCTTCAAGAAGTCGGAGCACGCGGGCAGCCACAGAAGAGGCCCTCACATCCTTAGCGTTACTGTGCCTTGTCAGTTTACTTCTGGCGCTGCTCGCCTTGTTGTTTCTCTTGAAGATATCCGCGCCGGCGACTAGCTCGCCCGAGGAATTCGCTGTGGTGTACGAAGTGACGTTAGCCCTGTGTGCGTTGACACTATCATTGAACCTCTGTTGCTTACTAGTTTGTGCTATCCAGTTCTTGTTCGCTGTGAAGCTAGTGCACTCTCCCTCAGCACCTAACGGCCGGTGAGTTGAAACTGTTTACACATCAATCATGGTCCCGAGTCTCGGCTCTGGGACTATTATCCGTTAAGAATACCAAAGAACCGGTTTCGCTGAATGCTGATTGCTGATTGCGTTCCAGTATGTTAGGATACAATAAAATGACATTGCTCGTGGAATCGAGCCTATTTCACTTATTTGAGCTCAATATGTATTGAGTAGTTAATTCTCGGTGACATTTTGGATCCACAAAGTATGAAGCTTTATTCAGGTTATACCTATTACACAAGACGTTATAACTGTACGTAGAGTTTTTTTGGGCGAACAATACATACGAGAAATTTGTAACAGTTAATATCGATAGCAGACTTGCTGCAGATAAATATGAATTTCAAATTCGAAATTACCGGTTTCGATTAAGTTAATCCTCCATATTTTTTACAACATTGTTGAATCAATATATAGAGGTATGCGTATGCTTGTGTTTGTCCGTAGCCCTAGGCAGGTGTTAACGGTCCCTGATGGCGGTTACATCTGAATGGCACAAAAAAATGAACAACGCTCAACGGTTGATATGTCGCACGCTTTTTGATATCATAATTCGTTATCTATTTACAAAAATAAAAAGACTTAAGTGGAAGGTAGCTCTACCTATGTCTATATTAATAAGGTTTTGTCTACAGCCGAAATGCGTTTTGACTTTAAAAGTAAGAAAACTAAACAAATAATTAGTAACTTATGCCTTAGATTTTTGAACCTGTTTCTTAATTTGGTTTGGCGTAATATGGTTATTCACGCTACTAGACAAAACTTATTTTATGCCTTATTTTATAACTTATTTAGTTTTATGTAAATAGGTATATGGGAATGTTCCTATTTCTCTATTTTTTTGGGGACCCTACTAGTAGTTTTGAAGTATATATATGCGAATTAGGTAGGTACCTAGTATCTTCCTAGGTAAGTGTAAAATTTGTAAATTTAAGCAGGAATATTTCTTTATGCATAGGTATACCTATCGATACATTTTAAAACTAAGTATGAAGGTACCTAATACCTATCTACAGGACAACACGAAAGCGCTCGTTTGGCCTGATTTTCGTTGTTTTATCAATAACTACGAGGTAGTAGGTAGGTACCTAATTAGGGTAGTGGTCGTTAGTTAGCCCTACCTCTCTCTGCGTCGTATTCCTCATCGCTGATGGCCGTGACCCCTTTCTATTAATCACATAATGGCAAGGGTTTTCTTGGGATAATAATGCGATGAGTTCCCGGGTCCTTCCGCATACGACTCGACTAAGAATAGGTACGAGTACGTACTAGGTATTTCAATTCTTAGTTTCTAACGATTATTATCACATGTCAGTAATAATCATTCTCTTTCCTAGACTACTAACTTGCAGTGGTGTAGGTAGGTACACAGGGTATAAAACCAGGGCAGGCATTAGGTATAGTTAGACAGACCGTACCTACCATGTTTAAGGTGCCATAATAATTTAGGTCATCCTAATCAAAATACGAACTGATCACCTAGGGTAAGCAGTAAGCACGCCTCTATGATCAATCCGCACACCACGCCAGGGCACTTCGAAGTTCAAACTTCAAACCTATCGATTATTAGATAGGTACCTACCTTAGAAATAGAATAGTCACGATACAAGAGTATGTAAACTGTAATGCTAGTCTTGGGTCTTGGAGTACCGTTCTTGGTTTCCGCAGCCATGTACCTAATGTAGTTGTACCTATGTACTTGTATGTAGTAACCGCATAGCGAAGTGGCGAAGGGAACACGAGAATAGTTGAAACTAGGCTGTTCCTTAAATGATTTTAAATAGCGGTCGATCTACTTTATGTGTCTTCTAAACATAAAGTTAAAATCGTATAAGTAAGTAGTTACCTACTTAAGTAGGTACCTATATATTTATACAATTTATTTTAATTACTTATCGAGCATTTGACAGTGCAAAGTACCTAGTTAAAATAAATCTAGTGTCCAAGTCCAAGTGCAGTGACACTAGTAATAGTCGTTGAGTGGTAATGGATATAGCTAGGTAGGTAGTAGGTAGAAATTTAGATAATATTTTATGCTTTGTGGCTGTACTGTAATGTACCTATTGTGTAAATACATACCTACGGTCCTTATTTACAGAGACTAACTTTATCAAAACCGAGCAAATTGAACTTTCCCTATTAGAAACTATCTAGTTAGGTAGGTAGGTACATGAGGCATGATGTATAGGTAGAAAATTAGCAAGAGTTGGACCTGGGGATCAAAACTCAGACCATTCGAATAGGATGGCGTCTAACTAAACCTCTAGTCTATACGTGATTCTACAAGAGGCTACAAGAGGCTAAATATTATTATCACTTCGCATGCATAATATAAATGTACAGCTCATAGGTAGGTACATTAAATTCAAAATAGGCCATAGGTACTGAAATAATTACCGGTTACATACCTACCTACTCAGCTTATACCTACTCAAACTTACAGCCAGAGGTAAAATAGACGTGAACGGGCTATACCGGCGACTGTAGCAACTAGCACATAGTCGATCTACCTATATCACCGTAAGATTGTAAAAAACCGTAAGATTGTAATCTAACGCTTTTTTTTTTCGATAAATTGTAAACAGTCGAAAGATTGTGAACCGTTAAATGTTTTAGGTGTAAATTTTTGATATATTCATTGTATTTACGCTTTCTTGTCTCTTTCTTGTCTCTTTCTTGTAGGTTAGGTTAGGGTTCGACATAAATAATCAAGTAGTTACTTAGGTTCCATCGGGTTAATAAACCTGATTACAATCTACCGAAAAATAATCCGTTATATTGTAATCATTCGACAGTTTACAATTTCGCGAGTTAGATTATAATCTAACGGTTTTTACAATTTTACGGTGACATATATAAAATTCAAAGTCCTGACTGACTGACTTATATATATCAACGCACAGCCTAAACCGCTGACATGAGACATGAAATTTGGAGAGTGTGTTCTTTGTGAAGACTAGGAATCCGCTAAGAAAGGGTTTTTCGAAATTCCACCCCCAAAGGGGTAAAATAGGGGTTGAAAGTTTGTATGAAAGTCCGTCGTTTTTCAAGTTATAGCCATGTATAACTTGGTAGGTATATGAGCTGCGGATTGAAAATGAAGAAAGAAATGTAAATTCGAACCCCAAAGGGGTGAAATAGGGGATGAAAATTGGTATGAAAGGCCTTCATTTCTCAAGATATTTTTCAAGTTAGGTATATCAACGAAACTTGGTATTTGGGCTTTAGGTAAAAAATAAAGAAGAACATTTGTCACGTTAGTTTTTCAAAATTCTACCCTCAAGGGGTAAAATAGGGGTTGAAAGTTTGTAT
This sequence comes from Erebia epiphron, assembly GCA_963932025.1. Classification (NCBI taxonomy): domain Eukaryota; kingdom Metazoa; phylum Arthropoda; class Insecta; order Lepidoptera; family Nymphalidae; genus Erebia; species Erebia epiphron. The sequence continues at coordinate 3,086,547 of OZ009947.1, read as the reverse complement.
GAAAGTCCGTCGTTTTTCAAGCTGCTATACTACTATATAGCCATGAAACTTGGTATTTGGACTTCCACTAATGATGAAATACGGATTTTACAGTTTTTGAATTTTCTATCCCCAAGGACGTCAAATAGAGAGCTCGTCCTTCAATCACACCGCAACAGAGCAACGGATCGACGTGATTTTTTGCATGAGTATAATTGGGTAGGAGTTACTCCTACTACTCTGTCACTCTCCTACTTGGAGAGTGGCAGAGTCTTTTTAGCCCGGAAAATTAAGGCGTGCCTGTGGGAATTAAAAAACTTAAGTTAGGTACGCGAACGAAGTCGCGGGCGTCCTCTAGTAGACATATTATAGGCCTCCAGAAAGTAGGTCCTTAGAATATACCATCAGCTCCCGGATGAAACCAACCAATTTTATACCTGCTAGTAGGTACGCCGATACCTGGCTAAATAGGTATGTAGTATGTACCTTCTGGAATCTAATTATTTTAGACCTAACGTCTTATGTATCTATCTGTATCTACAACACATTAACTGCAAATAAAAAATTACAAGTATTCTATTCAAAACCCAGATAGATCTAAAAGCATCCACACAAAATCTAAGGTCAAGACTCAAAACTAGGCATGTTGCGACTCGTTTGAGGCCCAATCATGACCAATTCAACACATTTTCATACAGCTATACCTACCTACCTACTATGATAACAAGCATATAAGGTCACCACGCAGGCGTTTGCGGAAGACGACCGGTTATATCTACCTGTTGCTCTCAAGTCTCAGGCCTCACTGAGCCGACTGGATTCCTACAATCACTTGATCACAAGGTAACTAAAACGATGTGTCATGATCACAGAAATATAGGAATCTTCTTAATGTGGTCATGATAACATCTCCATTTGAAATGTCACTCAAATCTGTTCAGTCATGGTGGCTAGTAGTAACAAACAACTAGAGATGCGCCGAATGTTCGGCCGAATATTCGTATTCGGTACATTCGGCATATTTTTTCATGTTCGTATTCGGCCGAATATTAATCGGTTGATTTGCCGAATAATTACCGAATATTTAAATTAATGTTAATATTTAAAAAAGAAAATTTTATTAAACAGTAAGGTTAACTAATTACTAAAGAAGTGTGGTTTTTTGACGAATGACAATGTTAGCAAAATAAAATCTGATTCTCAAGATTACTATTATGTCCTATACTAATCATATCGTAACATTAACATACTTAAATTATGATGATTTATCGACAAATTAAAACAAACAATTACGTCCACTCATCTTCAAAAACGTTCATCGACGTAATATTATAATAGACTTCAATCAAATTATGCAGTTCCGAGATAATTTTTAAACAATATTATGCGAGAACTGCAATATGTATCTAACCGAAAGAGCGATGCATGCCATGCTAGCACGAGGGGCCGCGGGTTGCGCGCGGGGCAGAGAGGGGGCGGTGGCAAACGCCGCCCGGCTCTTGCAGAGCGCCGTACCGACATATACAAACGTGTTTACCGCGCAGAATTGAACCGAATGATTCGGCCGAATATTCGGTTCGGTACATTTTGGACCGAATATTCGGCCGAACATTCGTATTCGGTTGAACCTACATTCGGCGCATCTCTACAAACAACCATAACATACTTACAAACATACAAACATTTCTGCAAACCTTTAAAGGGTTTGGCCATAGTCCATCATGCTGGCCTATACCTCTACACCACTATAGGTAGCATATTAAAATATATCTTTACCACTAGGCTTTCAATTTCTAAATAATTTACACCGCTAAATAATATTAAGTTTTAATTAACTAGGTACCAATTAGGTACTTGCAGTCATAGATTATGGTTTTTCTTATCTGCTATACACAGCCCAGTTATTCGAGTACCTACTAAGGAACGTGAATTGAAAATTAGATTGAAAAAAGCAAGCTACCTTTTTTCCTAATTTAGGTACCTTCGCAGCGTTATTATGGTCCAATAAGTTCCGTGGTCATTAGCGTGAGAAAATCAAAACTATTTTTCTGCGTTTAAACTAAAAAGGCGCCATGAACTCGTTTTTAATTGGAAAACTCAAGACGAGTTGCACCTAAGTACGTGGAACTTGTTCTACAAGAATTAATATAAAGTTTATAGCCGGGAGCTGACGGTATATTGGAATTTAAGGTTCTACTTTCTGGGGGCATAATTGTCTATCGTCTTCAGTACAGCCCGTTCATGTTTATTTTCCCTCTGGCTGTAAGGTTGAGTAAGTAGGTAACCTGGTTTCTCGCATGAGACTATTCTGCAGTTCAAACATTTAATTTATTCTTATTTCTAATAATTGATGTAATAATAAAAAAACAACAATTTTATAGCTCCTATTTATGACTAAACGTAGGAACTGCAGAATAGGCATGATGACAGTTACCAACAATCAATAGAATTATGAATTTATCTTATGAAATAGGATTACGGGATTATAAAAACCGTATTTATTTTTCTATTTCGAGTGAGATTGCTATTTATTTTGATAAAATAAAACTATAAAATACAGCAATCCGCCATATTGGATAAAACACCAAGAAGCGAATGACGTCACAATTGTTTGTTTTCGAGCTTTGTCAATCACACTATTGTTTACTGCACACTGCACAGAGTGCATTGGTAAAAACAATAGTGACGTCACAAACGACGCCATGACACCGGCGAGCATTTTGGCGTGATTTTTAAAATTTCAATTTCAAATGCCAATTTTATCTACCAAACCTTATTTTTCTGCTGAAATAAGATATTTTTTCGAAATAGTAGATACTTCCGAACATAATCTGACCATTTTTCACAATCAGTCATCATGCCTATTACCTCATGTGGCAGTAAAACATTAAACACTCAGTTTAGCCAACCTTACAAGTTACAGCAGAGCTAATAATTAATGTAAACGGACTATAGTTTGACTGCTAATTATTACAATGCGATGAGCGCTACCAAATGAAACTTTTTCCTCATAGGCTGAAAATTACTTAAGTAATGCATTATTAGAAAAACACCATAAATTCAGCCAATCAGAACTATTGGATTGTAATTTGTAATATGTCATATTGTAGAAATAAAACTACTAAAATAAAATATATGAACTTTAAAAAAAAGAGCAACCACCGAGTTTCTTGCTCGCTCTCAACAGTAAGAAATAGGAATAGTATTTCCGAACCAGTGATAGATTAATTGACGATACAAAAGCACTTGTAAGTTTATTCGAAAAAAAAAACTGAATTTGTAATTTGTGGCAGGTAGTAGGTATTTAGATACCCATGCGTACACGGGACTGGATTTTGTTAAATATATAAGAAGTTTGCGTGTGGGCAATGGAGTTTAAACTGACAACAATGATATAGCGGACGGTAATCTGGGACGGAAACTTGCAAATTTCCATCCTTAGAATGTCTGGGCGTCCTCTCACTTTCGGCTTTATCAATGTCTCCTGAAAATTTTCCATCAGTTCTTCACCTACAAAGTTTATGCCATGGAAGACGCCGCCGCGCACCTGCATTCAGATATGCAGTGCATAGAGAAAAACCTACATGACGTAATTCATTACTTCTTACATAAGGACCGGGCAAGGTGAATGCCCTAATAACGATTCGATGTACCTACTTCATATTATTTAAATTGTCAACAATACACATTTTATGTGGATAAACTTTTTATCACATTTTTAAAAATTCTACGTCAATCCAACGAAAATTATTTGCGATTTGGGGTTTTAATACTCGTATTACTTCATGAGGCCTCAAACGCGTCACAAAAGTTAAGAAAGTGTGTTTCTACTTGCTAGGTATAGCTGAAACCGACTGTTTGAGCTACGTTGCTGCTGCAAATTGGTTCGTCAGCCAACTATTAGGTATAATCTATTGTGTAATAAATAATAATCTCCACGCCATGTCGCGTTGTCTTTATACGGAAGAAGAGAAGATACAGAAATCAGAATAGCAAATCCATCATTCTCTTTTACTTAAGCTTTTACTGCTTACTTTCTTCTACTTTCTTCTCTTCTACAACTAGAGATGCTGTAAATATTAATAAATAAATAAATAAAATATATAAAAATATTTTATTTCAGACATTGTTAGGCGCAGTCTGAAAGAGACAATAATATTACTGTACCGCTCCGTCATTATCGTATTGTACTCTGTAGGTACTCAGCAGGGCGACCGCGTATCTTTTGCATCAATCATTGATACATCGCAATCACCTCCGATTGGCTGAATTTATGGTATTCTTGCTGCGTCAATGGATTTCGTCCAATAGTCGAAGAGTGTTACCCAATCAGAGGTGATTGCGATGTATCAATGATTGATGCAAAAGTAACGCGGTCGCCCTGCTGTAGTTGGTACCTACTTGGTTGACACTTGACAGATGGATCTATGATCTATGGGAGACGCGGGAAATGACGCCGACTTGTTCGTGTAAATTGCTGAATTAAAGTATTTTATATGGTTATCGAGTGTTTCGATTTAAGTTTTCACTTACGCTCCTTTAGATTCCAGTGGATCAGCTCTACACTTTTGGGATATTAGCCTTTTGAGGTTATAAATACAACATTTTATTAGCAATATTTTACTTGTAGGTACAATATTTCAGGCGCCTGGCGAGTGGCGACCACACAAGTATCTGCTTGCTATGTACCTTTATCGTAAAACTGTGCCATAATAAATAAAACACATTAATTCCATTAGTGTACAGTGTAGAGTCGGCTTTACACTACAGAGTGTGTAAACGTGACTTGAATATTTGTATTGTAATTCAGTATTTTGTATGGAAATAGCGTAAATGCAGTGCATCGGATGCATTCTGAGTGATAAATTAGGACGAGACATTTCTTATTTCTTAGTATTGCTTGCCCGTGTGAAGTTGGGTATTGTAGAAATAGAAAGACTGTTAATCAAATAAACTTTTTTTGTGAAGTGAAAACTTCTTTAGCCGCGTTGGGCAGTTTTTGGTGCGGGGTAAACCTGTGGATTCCGACATCGACATGCTCCGCGCCGACATGCTCGCGTTGTTGCTTGTTACGAAGACAAAAGGTTTTGATTTTTGAATATAAATATATTATGTACTACCTTCTTAATTAAACTTTAATGTTTAGTTTAGTTTTAAGGCTTTACTTTAGTTTTACTTTAGTTTAATGCCTTAAAACTCAGGCAATATTTTTTTAAACTAATAAAAAAAAATCGTCTTCACTTCTATCGGCAGTCCCCATGACTGCCAATTTTTTTAATTTATAGACTAGCGCTTGGCTGCAATGAGACTTGCTGGAAGTAGTGTGCCTAAGGTGGAGCACGCTTGCTTAGAAGATGCCTATTGATTTGAAGATACCAATATTATAGGCAGATTGAAAAACGGAAGCCGGAAGAGCGTTCCATATCCTAGCGGTTCAAATTATAAACTTTCACGAATAGTTTTGGCTTACCGAGCTAATTCCAGCTACCCCCGATACTGAGTAGTGGTTGAGCCACTGGTCTATACACTATCTACGATTGTGTCTGATTGCAGCCCAAGCATTCTTGGCGCCCTGTACGCGAAAGACTAGAACGGCGCTCTTTTAAGAAAATTCGTTACGAAATAAAACAATAATGTCAATAGGTATAAGTGTGTAATTTTATCCGTCCATCCGTCTGTCCGCGGCTTAGCTCGGAGACAATAGCAATAGCTATTGGTAGTTGGCTCTATAAAGCTGTAATTTGGCATGGGTGATGGTGGCGTGATTAATTTACCTAATCACGCCCCGTCACGTAAATTAGGGTCACCCCTACACGTAAAGTAGGGGTGGTTCTTTTTCTTCCTGTCTAGGTACCTATTCGTTAGTGTGGGTATCATTATCTGCAGATAAAGTTCTAATTATTGTTAGAGTCCAGTGTTATGTGTAGGTTACACTGCAGGGCGACCGCGTATCTTTTTACCCGACTGTGGAACGCACACGGTTATAAATCAATCATTGATACATCGCAATCACCATTCACCTCTGATTGGTTAACACTCTTCCAGTATTGGACGAAATCCATTGACGCAGCAAGAATATCATAAATTCAGCCAATCGGAGGTGATTGCGATGTATCAATGATTGATGCAGAAGTTACGCGGTCGCCCTGCTGATGTAGGTAGGTACACACAGTATACTTCAGTTACAGAATAAAAGGTACATGTTTTCGACTTTCGTAACACAACACAATATTATATTTCTCAAAAACTTCCTTATCTCGCGAACTGGCTCGCGTAAACATTTCACGTTGATAATGTAAACTTTATTCATAATATAAGAAACTGTGTCAGCGGATGTTTGGGATAAAGATAATGCATGTTGCAGTTTAACCGCGTTTCGACCGACTTCAAAAGATTAAATCTATCTATAGTAGAGTACGCTTATATCTGGCAGGAGGCTTCGGCCGCTGCTATAGTTAATAATAACGTCCTCCTGAGTCCAGACCCGGCCACGGCGGCCTATCTCCTGTGAGATCAGCTATCTGTGCGGGAGATATTATAGTGCACAATTAGTGTGTGCTAATAAATACACAGGTGCTCTCTCTGTTCTTTTACTCTCAAAACCCGGTGGTACGGAAAATTCGACACAACCGGAGAGAGATCAGGCGCAGGACCGACGGTTTAACGTGCTCTCCGAGGCACGGGGGTGAAAGACCGCCAACTTACGAGTACTTACTGAGAATTTATTTTAAGAAAAACCCAATAAGTACTAGTTATGGCCCGACCCGGGACTCGAACCCGGGGCCTCCTCGGCCGCAGTAGAACGTGCTAATCACTACTGACTACACCAGACCATACAATACTCGGTGGACTACACCAACGATGTAGATAAGGGTAGAAAATGGTTAGGAACTTGGAAGGGGTTAAATCTTATTTATACAGTGGGTTTAATATAACTGCCATATTCCTAACAGTTAGTCCGCTAATGGTAGCCCCACCCAATTTTTCAATTAGCCCCAGTCTAAGATGGCTTAGGCTGGGGTTAATTAAAAAATTGGGTGTCTCTTTGAGAAGAAGACGCGCGGGAAAGAGAAGTACCTACTTACTTTCTACAAAGAGTTTAGAGTTGATAGACGTTGTTTGCCGTTACATAAACAACGTGAAATGTGGATAATAGGTACAGGAAAATGCTTAAGATGACCTGAAACAGCTTTACACCTAACACTAAGGTACTGGAACTAGTCCACAAAAACAGAGAACTCATGTCCACCATCATGCGGAGGAAACTGGCTTTCTTCGGACATCTGCAAAGAGGAGCACAATTCTCACTTCCAAGACTAATTTTGGAAGAAAGGATTGCAGGCAAGAGAGCTCTACGTCGACAAAGGTGCAAGTGGTTGGACGATATAAGGGAGTGGACTTCGCTATCCAAGACTGAAAGATGCGGCTCAAAATAGAGAAGATTTTCGCTTGATGACCGCCAAAACTTATTTAACTGCCTCGTTGGTCTATTGGTTAGCATGTTTGACTGCGGCCGACGAGGTCCCGGGTTCGATTCCCGGGTCGGGCCATAGTTAAGTGTTGGGTTTTTCTGACCAGAAAATTCTCAGTACTAGCCCGGAGTTAGGAAGCTGGCGGTGTTTCACCCCCGTGTCTCGGAGAGCACGTTAAGCCGTCGGTCCCGGTTATTATCACTAACATGATAATAGTCGTTAAAGCCCGCCAACCCGCATTGGAGCAGCGTGGTGGGTCTAAGCTCTAATTCCCACTCTCCTATGAGAGTGGAGGCCCGTGCCCAGCAGTGGGACGTTAATGGGCTGTAGTGGTGGTGGTGGGTGGGGACCGCCAAAACTTCGTTTTGAAGAAGGCACGCGATGATGATGAAACAACGTGAAACAAAGATTTGATTTGTGATAGCTACACATTACTACTTAACAAGTAACACATGTATTTCCCATGCATTCATGTACCGAAAGGCTTCAAGGTAATTAGAATGAGAACTGAGACAATGCAGACGATGGGAGGTATTTTATGGAGTATTGTTGGTTTAACACTTAATTATAAGCTGATTAAACGGTAGCTATGTATGTATACCATGGCCAACCTTGTTGCTACCAAAAAAATATGTGTTTGTTAATACCTAGGTATTAGTATAGGTCTAGGAGAACGCGCTTTCGGTGCTATCTGCTTATAATCGGCTGTAGCCTGTATGCCTGTAAGTACCTACTATAAAACGAAGAATCAATGTTCCGTTGTACCTACAATTTTAACCGCATAACAGTACGTAGTTACAAGTTACAAATACTTACTATTATAATATGTACATATATATGTACATTTTTAAAATATGTTATATCGTATTTATTGCGAAAACTGTGACCATATATATAGAGTTCCATCTAATTTATATTCCAATTAAACTCATTCTACAGGCCATTTGTGATGTCGAGCAAGACGCCGCCAAATAAAAAGGCCTCTGATATATAATTGGTAAAGTTGCGGACCTAAAATAGTGCCTTGAAGGGGGCACTATAAAGTAATGATTTATTAATGTAACAGCGATGATTTAATCGGTTGCTAAGTAGTGTATTAATATGTTTTAATCGCTGTACATGTCACCGTAAGATTGTAAAAACCCTTAGATTATAATCTAACTCGAGATTGTAAACTGTCGTTAGATTACAATCTTACGATGACATATACAGTATAACTATTTATTATATATTCTGTGACATAGTGTAGAGCGATGTTAACCTAGTGGTTTTACATAAACCGCTTCCTATTTAGGTGGTTGGGGGTTCAGCCCCAGGTACCATGACTAAATTATGGAGATTACTAAATCCCACACACTGTATGATAAAATTGATAGGCACTTTAAATGATCAAACCTTACAAACATCTAAGCTGTTTAAAAAAAAATATGCTTTTCAAATCGACAGCCCCATTTCTCTTTCTCACGAGAAAACGAGAAACATCCGCTATCCATGATCCGACATCACTTAAAATATTTTGTCACCCAATAATGGCTCTTTTTATGGGTTAACCCATATTTATTCACACCACTCTACGTTAAACATTATGGGCCGATGAAATGATTTACGTCTATTAACCCCGCTGAGTTTGTTGACGGCTCTTCTCAGACAGAGCACGTTTGGAACCCTCATAGTTTTATTTTTAAGAGAGTTATAGGTACTAGGCTCCAAAGCCTTAATTGATTAATCACCTCTCACCAAATGTTTTTTGGCGGACATTGCATTTTAGGCAATAATAACCGTCTATAAGTAGGTAGTAATAAAGTAATAAAGTAATAAAGTATCATCATCATCATCATCATCATGATATAAATATTAACCTTTTAATTTAAATCTCAATTGAGGGTGAATTGAAAATTAATTCTCAGTTATAACGTGCGGTAAGTAAACAAATAAAAACTAAAAATTGAAAAAGAAACCTTATCTTCTCTAGAATATATCCATATTGAAATGAAAAAACAAATTTCGGAAATGAAGGACAGGATAATCCAAACTATATGTGAGAATATTATAGGAAAGCTTCAGATTTTCGAATCAAAATATCAAGAGCTATCTGACAAAATAGAAAAACAAGAAACAAAAATAAGAAATTTAGAAAAACAGGCCAGAAGAAAGAACCTTGTATTTTTTGGTATAGAAAAAACAGAGAAGAATTACAAAAGCTTTGAAACAACGGTACTTGATTTAATTAATAACAAAATGAAAATTGTGTGTAAAAGTAACGATATAGAATATATCCGAAGAATAGGCAGAGATACCCAATTAGGACCTGTTGTTGTCACATTTATGACAATGGGGAAAAAGATTGAAATTTTAAAAAGTAAAAAAATATTAAGTAACGCCAAAAATTATATCAAAGAAGATTACCCACGAGATATACTTAACAAAAGAAAACAGCTGCAAGAACAACTTAAACAGGAGCGAGAGAAAGGCAAAAATGCATATATAAAATATGATAAAATAATAATAATACCAAATAAAACAAATAACCTCACAGAAAGGCAGCCAGGAAAAGAAAATTGTATAATAGAAAAAAGGAAGGAAGATATTGTTGCGCTGAAAAAGAAGAAAAATATCCAAAAACAACATGCATAAAATAGCCAGCCCCTCCACTTCTCCCAATACGGTTGGTCACCGAGGGAGAATATGACCGCAACCCTCTATGCTTACCAACATTTAAAACATAATTAAAGTAAAAAAGAATGATTAGATTTTAGTTAATAAATAAAAATATCCTATAATAATTCTTTCGCATAAGTATTTATGATGAACTAGTTTGATGACATAAATGCAAAATAAATTGGAAATGATAGCTGTTTTTACAAATGTTGTGATAATAAAACGAAGTCTCCGACTAACTAACTAAAGTTTTTTTTAGAAATCTGAATATTTACATTTTTTATGAGCAAATCAAACGCATTCTCACCATTCACATTCTTGAACTAATTTTAAAGGCATAGTTTCAAAAAAATAATTGGTACATAAGTATAGAGAGATATTTGAAATGATAGAATTTAGGACTGCCATCAGTGAAATTCTTCTACGAACCAATCAAGAGGTGTCCGCCGGAAATGCTTGGAATTTTCGTTCACGGCCTTGTGCAAGGCTTTAGGCTGCTCTTTGATTTTTACTATAACCCGTTTTGAACTCTAGCGGCTATCCGCTGGATCGGTCAGACGAAGGGACTACGTTAAACATACCTTACTCGGGTAAGATAGATTAAGTCGTAACTATAGTAGGTAACAAGATTTTAATAATCCAATCTTATTTACTCGGGTAAGGTATAGAGTTATGTAGTAAATACTAATTACGTAACAAGAACGTTATAATCCTTTCTTAATTCATGATAGACATATGTCCTTTACAATAGATATATTTTGACAAAACTGTTAAATTCTTGTATGACTTATTTTGTAATTGAAAATATTAGCAATAAAGCTTTTAAAATTCCATTAAAGCTGTCCCGAACAAAGAGGTTTTTGAGACGAGAATCTATCCAAGTAATTGGTGCCCATGGGACCCTCTGTGGGTGAGTTTGACTAGCACTTGACCAGTTTTTTTAGAAACATCTTTTTTGTGTGGCCCGAAAATGTTCATAAAAATTTGAAAAAAAAGGCAAAATCAAAATATTTTCCTAGGCACAGAGAGGCATAATATATTATTATTTCTACTTGACTTGAAATGATAATGTAACATACTTTTAAATAATTATAACCCACGTGGATATAATCGTAAGTTCATCGACACACATTGTTAATGAGTTCATTCATTACAAAAAGTGTGAGTTGAATGCTTATTGCCTAAAACATTAGCTTCGCGTTGTGTTTTGACTTTTGATAAAGTAGAGTGGTCGCCCAGGTTCCTTAGCTCTTTGAATGTGATAAAACTTTTAATATCTTAGAAGCCACGTCTTTAAAGACGACTTTTTATTTTAAATTAATATATTCAATTACACTAAAATGCCTAGATAACAAAAGAGAAATAAATCTTTTCTCGCATTATAGACTAACACAAATTGTGATATGGCATAAAATTGATAGATAATATTTTGGAGTTGGACATAAAACTTACTACTTTTAATCGAGATTATTGCGAGTAAAACTAAACCAAAAATGAAGAATTCAAAAAATCCTTGGCACATTATATAATATGTATCGAGACCATTCCAATAAGTTCATATACGATATCACTGCTGTAAGTTAGTGAGGACTTGAGGTCGAGGAGTTGGGTATTCTTGCATATAATACTGCGTGGTAACCACGACCTTAAATGTCAAGGTTACCATGTTCTTGCAATAATCAGTGAAGTACCTAACTGGATACCAAATTTCGAATCGACCTGAACAGTGGAAGTCGATCTTCAAAAGGCAGAATTGATTTTTTTGAACCATAGTTGAACACTCTCGATCGAAACACGTAGTAAGTAAGTAACAACATATTATGTTTATGAGGATCATTGTGAAATAGTAGATTATTAACCAAGGGGATAAAGCAGTGTCCTCTGTCGCGGGTGACGATTTAAATCGCGAGCGTAACGAAGGACTCGAGGTTTACTCCCGAGCGTAGCGAGGGTGTTAAAAACTTAAATCACGAGCGAAGCGAGGGATTTTAGACGAGTCCTGAGTGTAGCGAGGGCTTTAACTTCACCCAAGACTAAGACAGCTTTATCACCAAGGAAAATTACGCTACTTTTCGTACCATTGGCGAAAAAATTAACACAATAATAATATGAGATAAGCATTTATTAAAAATAATGACAATTAAAAGTAAAAGTTAACATTCGAAACATTGGTCCAATTATTGGTAGAGAGAGTTACATTTTTGTCCTACATTTATTGTTGATGAGTAGATTTGAGTATTTCTCTGTTCTTGCGTCTGAGGAACTGTTTCAACATCAACTTATTTATAAAAATAAACATAACGTTTATGTATTTGAAGAAAACAAAAACGCGGCAAATTCCTAGACTAATATTTTTTTGCGGGAAAAGCAAAGGCGTCAAGCTCATACGGCCTCGTCGATTTTCGTAATTTTATTTAATAAAACACACCACCTGTGTTTACACCATTGAGTTTGTTTATAAAGCATTAAACATCTTTTTGAAAAAGGAATACGCATTTATTATGCAGTTATGATTATGATATAAAATTACGAAAACCGACGAGGCCGTATGAGCTTGATGCCTTTGCTTTTCCGACAAAAAAATCTTAGTCTAGGAATTTGCCGCGTTTTTGTTTTCTTCAAATACATAAACGATAAGTTTATTTTAATTTATTTTTATAAATAAGTTAATGTTCTAAACAGTTCCTCAGACGTAAGAACACAGAAATACTCAAATCAACTCATCAACAATAAATGTACCAAACAAAAATGTAACTCTCTCTATCAATAATTGGACCAATGTTTCGAATATTAACTTTTTCTTTTAATTGTCATTATTTTTAATAAATGCTTATCTCATATTATTATTATGTTAATTTTTTCGCAAATGGTACGAAAAGTACAGTATTTTCCTCGGTGATAAAGCTGTCTTAGTCTTGGGTGAACTTAAATCCCTCGCTACACTCAGGACTCGTCGTAAATCCCTCGCTTCGCTCGTGATTTAAGTTTTTAACACCTTCGCTACGCTCGGGAGTAAACCTCGAGTCCTTCGTTACGCTCGCGATTTAAATCGTCACCCGCGACAGAAGACACTGCTTTATCCCCTTGGTTAATAATCTACTATTTAATGACATTTCTATATCACTGAAAGACGAGTGTAGTCTCGTCAGTAGATTACAGAAAAATGACAAACGAAAACGTATGCACGAAATCACACGTGCCGACAACAACTGTAAGTTTCAATGGCTAAACAAAGGCCATTCATTTATAAATACTTACAAAGTATGATATTACATAGAATCTATAGAATAGTATATTTTATTTTCCGCTGCAAATGCAACGCAAATTCTTCATGATATAATAATATTATGGCCTAAATTACGCTATAATCTACTAGGACAGCGGATGTCTGAGTTCAATTCATAAGCTAAAGTTTTAGGCTTCATGTAGTTGACAGTTACGGAAATGGACTCTTCAAGTTCAACGGAAATTCTGAAGTGTTCATTTCCGTAAAGAACTACCGGATGTTCCTATACGATCCGCCTTTCAACGACTGCGTCTATTATCATTCTACAGTTACAATTTAACTCGGGAAACCTAATCTTCAAGCTCTGCACATGAGATGTCCCAGTTAGACCGTGTCGAGCTTGCATTGTATAATTGTTATGCTCTGACTCTAACGTAACCTAATGATATCAGCATTGTTTTAAATTACAGGACCGTTTTAAAAATTAATGTTGTTCTAAATCTAATCTGCATGCAAAATGAAAAAGTTTCTTTTGCCGCTAAGAGTGTATAAGTAGGTATATGTAGTGTAGTAGTGGTAGATTCATTTGACTATTCATAAGAACTTGTAAAAAGTCTATTTGAATAAAAATCATTTGAATTTTGAATATGAAAATATTGTATTCCCAAAATTTCCTAATGTAAAAAATCCTTGAAATTCATGGCAGGTTCTCCTTTTTCTTACATCGGTAAAGATACTCCAATTTTCATCTTTTGCAAAGACATTCAATATTATACGGTAGGTATATTGTACTTGCCGAGATAGGTAAGTACTTATTTTTTTGTTAAGATTATGGATGCAACTAGGTTATAGCTTCAGGTATTAGGAAACCACAGAAATTAAGATTCTACCACATTCTACAATTTAAGTAATTAAGTTTCAGCCTAATGAACTTTTATAAGTATATATAACTAGCCAAGATTTTCAATGTAGATTTTTCATCCGCAGAATTACTTACTTACATTTTAAGAAATTAATTTCAAAAGGCAATCCAGGGTGATTACCATTGACTTCATTGACTTATGTAACAATGAATCGTACTCTACATTCAACAAGATTTATTGTAGGTAGGTACTACATTAAACGTCTATTTAAAGAATTTCATTCAAGAATACATATATACCTACCTCGTTAAGTCTTCGAGGGTACCTTTGGGCGCGGAAATGCGCGGTCGGCGGCAAATGGTAAGTAACCTAATACCGTTTTAAGGCTTCACGGCGGAATTCCTGCGTCTCAAATGTCATAAATGAAGTATGACTAGATAGGACACGTGTTCTACATAATATGTAATGGGTAGACAGTTTACAATTTTAGTTAATAACCATATTATCATAACTTACCATCAGATGAGATCGCATTCTAGGGCTAACTTGTAGTGGAATCATACTAATATTATAAATGCGAAAGTGTGTTTGTTTGTTGGTTTGTCCTTCAATCACGCTGCAACGTAGCAATGGATCGACGTGATTTTTGGCATGGTCAGGTATAGTTGAGGACCTGGAGAGTGACATAGGCTACTTTTCATCCCGGAAAATTAAGGGGTTCCCGTGGGAATCAAAAAATCATATTCCACGCGGACGAAGTGGCGGGCATCAGCTAGTAAAAAATATTCTAATGCTGGACACCCAATGTCCTAAATTCCTAACTCTTCGGTGCTCATTACGCACCTCTTAGGCAATTAATTGTCGGGAAAACATCGTGAGAAAAACTGCATGCTTGAGAGTTTTACACAATGTTCTCAAGGGTGACTGGCCGCACTTGGCCAGCGTTGTAGAATATGGCCTTAGACTTCATCATTCCGGGGAGAACCGCGTTTAGTAGTAGAGTGGTAAAGATGATAATAATGAACGCCTGCTTTCGCTTGACAAATGATTATGTCACCGTAAGATTGTAAAAACCGTAAGATTGTAAACTAACGCTTTTTTTTTCGATAGATTGTAAACAGTCGAAAGATTGTGAACCGTTCAATGTTTTAAGTGTCAATTTTTGAAATATTCATTGTATTTACGTTTTCTTGTCTCTTTCTTGTAGGTTAGGTTAGGGTTCGACATAAATAATCAAGTAGTGGGCACTTATGTTATATCGGGTTAATAAACCTAACAGATTACAATCAACCGAAAAATAATCCGTTATATTGTAATCATTCGACAATTTACAATTTCGCGAGTTAGATTATAATCTTACGGTTTTTAAAATCTTACGCTGACAATCTATATATATAAAAATGAATCCCTATTTCCTTGGTCACGGCATCACGCGTAAACGGCTGGACCAATTTCGCTAATTCTTTTTTTGTTGTATAGGTGAGGACCTGGAGAGTGACATAGGCTACTTTTTATCCCGGAAAATTAAGGTGTTCCCGCGGAATAACAAAAAACTTCAACCAAGCGGACGAAGTCGCGGGCATCAGCTAGTTATAATATATTAAGTATTACTAGTTGATGTCTGCGACTTCGTCCGCGTGATTTCTTTTTATTCCCGCGGACTAAACTTGTTGATTTTCCGGAATAAAAAGTAGCCTTGTGTATTCCAGAATATAATCTAGGATCTCTGTGCCAAACATTCAGATGCGTTCAGTCGTTCTGGTGTGATTGAGTAACAAACATCCATCCATCCAAACTTTCGCATTTATAATATTATAGTATTGATTAAGTATGTATTCCTAGCTATAATATTTATAATAGTTACTAAGCTAAAACTGGCTACTACAGCACTATCATCTTTTTTAGCCAATGCTAGCCATGTATTAGTCCATTAAAACTTATCTAAGTAAAAGATAAGGAGGTGTCGAACCGTATCTTTTAGCCTGAGCTTTAGAATTTGAATCCATACTAATATTATAAATGCGAAAGTGTGTCTGTCTGTTTGTCTGTCTGTCTGTCTGCTACGCTTTCACGGTCCATCTTTTCAACCGATTTTGATGAAATTTGGTACAGAGCTAGGTTGTATCCCGGGGAAGGACATAGGCACCTTTTATCCCGGAAAATTTAAGAGTTCCCGCGGAAATCAAAAACCTTATTCCACGCGGACGTACCATAGTCGCGGGCATCATCTCGTAGGTTAATATTTTATTGCCTTTTAGCACTTCAATAGGGTTATATCATATTTCACAAATACCTAGTAGGTACCTAGTAAGATCCTATTCATACAAATAGGAAATATGAATGTGATTCATATTTCCTGTTTGTATGAATATACGCACACTCACATACGCACTAAGTAGGTTAACACATCCTACACATAAATATTGTGATTGCTCATAAATTAATAATTTTATTAAAGGAAGCCGGTGCCGGATGAATGTCTGAGTTTCAAATCAATGCTGTTACTATAATATAATATACCTACCTACTTTAAATGCCGTTATGAGTGGATGCTGTGAAGATTTATCTCAAGAGATGATTTGAATGAACTGTTGACGACCTTCCTGGGGGTAGTGGGGAGCGCTGGCTACAATAATTAACAATATAGTCTTACTATAGCTGATGCCCGCGACTTCGCGCGTAAGTTTTTTAGGGTTCCGTACCCAAAGGGTAAAAACGGGACCCTATTACTAAGACTCCGCTGTTTGTCTGTCTGTCTGTCTGTCTGTCTGTCTGTCTGTCTGTCTGTCTGTCTCCAGGCTGTATCTCATAGACCGTGATAGCTAGAAAGCTGAAATTTTCACAAATGATGTATTTCCGTTGCCGCTATAACAACAAATACTAAAAATTAAAAAAATATATATATTAAGGGGGGTCCCCATACAATAAACGTGTTTTTTTCGTATTTTTTTGCTCAATATAAAAAACGGTAACAGGTAGACGGTTCAAATTTTCACAGAATATTAACTTGTATATTACCTTTCAAAATAAATAATTAAATATCAATAAAGTAAATATTAAAGGGGGGCTCAAATACAACAAACGTAATTTTTTGATATTAACAGTAAACCTCTACAAACAAAGTTAGTTTTGCGGTTCATTAACAAAGGTAATTATACACACTTCTTCAGTACGGAACCCTCGGTGCGCGAGTCCGACTCGCACTTGGCCGGTTTTTTTAGAACTTTTTTATTCCCGCGAGAACTCGTCAATTTTCCGGGATATAAAGTAGGCAGACTATAATCTATCTCTGTACTATAATATACCTGGCGTAATTGAGTAACAAATATCCATTCATCCATCCAAACTTTCGAATTTATAATATTATAGTATAGATAATAGATAGGTACGAGGTGTTTGCGAATAAAATTAATGTATAGGATTATAGCGAATTAAGTTCCTTGATTAGCTGATTAGTAAACGACTCTAGCGTTTAGTCACGGATAGGTATCCGAACTTTGACCCCGCAAACTGGTTGTCGTGGGTGGGAGAGGCATGATACCCACCTAATACCTACATACTAGAATTCTACAGAGGTCAGAACACGCATGATGCTACCAACACACCCACTCAAAAGAAAAATGCGTTCCTTGCAGATTTGTAATTTTTTTCTACATAGGTAGGTATACACATCGGTTCTCTAGGCCCTTCTCTGCTTAGAATGTTTCGATAAGACCAGCAGGCTTAGCATGCGCACAACGAGATATCTCGCGACGAGAGAGAGAGAGAGATGTTGTTGCCGCCTAATTTCTCGTTTACCCTAAAACATGCACAAAATGAATATAACGAGCAAAAATATATAAACATGCAATATAACGAGAAAAAACAGTCGGAATGTAAGGGTTCGAAGAGAAAAATACCACAGATATTAGAAAATATATTATTACTTTTGAGGTAACAAGACAAGTCATAATAATTTCGGTAGACAAATAGAGATAACGGATAGACATAATTTTACTCGTTGAGCGCATGCCAGCCCACAGTGCACCACATGCACCACAATTCACTGACTAGTTCTTCTCTGGCCAAGGTAAATGTGCTGATTCGCTGTTGTGTTATTTGGTTCTGCTTTTACAAATATGTATATGTCACCGTAAAATTGTAAAAACCGTTAGATTGTAATGTAACGCTTTTTATCTCGATATATTGTAAACTGTCGAAAGATTGCGAACCGTTCAATGTTCTGAGTGTCAACTTTTGAAATATTCATTGTATTTACTTCTTGTCTCTTTCTTGTAGGTTAGGTTTAGGGTTCGATACAAATAATCAGGTAGTGCCCGGCGGCAGGCCGGGCACTTAGGTTCTATCGGGTTAATATACCTAACTGATTACAATAAACCGAAAAATAATGCGTTAAATTGTAATCTTTCGACAGTTTACAATCTCGCTAGTTAGATTATAATCTAAAGGTTTTTACAATTTTACGGTGACATATAGATCAGTTATTCTCTAGGTGTTCTAAGAAATCTAAGAATCTTTCGATGAGACCAGCGCTAACTAACTTCGACCATCGAGATGGCCGTCAAGGTATTTGGGGTGATGCCTATGTCAAAAATTAATTATTTCTTACTGATTATAAAATATAAACAAATAAAATAAAGGGTCTCCTAACTCCTTGTCCTAAAAGACCTAAAATTCACATTCTAATTATTTAGTTTGATAGCCATTTTAAACTATAGATTAAAGAAAAAAGTACATTGAAAATTGATGACGTCATAAGTATGACTATGTATTTTAAATACAAACTTCCATACTAAAAGCGTGTTTTTAAGTTTGATAAAGAGTTGCTGATTTGATTGAGTTGTCATCATTCCTAGGCAACGACCTCAATTTACATAGACGGGCCCTGTCAAACAAAGAATGTGGGCGTATTTTTAGCAACGCCATCAACGCCATCTAGTCTGAAAAGCGGGAACTTGCTTGCAACATTTGAATGAAAGCTTGAAAACGTATGACTCCGTCATAGATAATAATATAGGCCATAGCCATAGAAGCCGTAAGGCCAGTTAGTAAAAAACAAATATCATACACTTTGCCGCGGAAATTAAATGATTGCGCAATGGATAAAAATATTAAATAGGAAGATTAAATAACGTTTTTTTGGAAATGTATAATTGTGACTTGAAACACTTACCTTAAAATAAAAATTGTACAGTGCCAAACTAATAAGACTGTAGATGTTAACCTAAGATTTACTAATTATCTACACGACGAGCGACCGTGACAGCGCTACGATGGGGACAAAGACAGGATAGGAACGCGTTCTCATAGTCGGTCGCCCAACCTTTTTCTATGAAAGGGCCCATATTCTAGTACCTACATATATATCGATGTTCCTAGGTGCTAATTCGCCGTCCCGGTACTTTTTCTTTTGCTAGTAAAATAAGTTGACGAGAAGTTAATTTTGGAGACAGGGTACAACTAAAATTATCACCAAAGAGTAGGTTAACGGTAAAGAGCTGGCCCTGGTGGGTTCATAATAGAATTAAGCCGTTAAGTTTTTACTTTCTACTATTTATATAGGCTAATCCCAGACTAGCACAGTTAACGAAACGAAGACCCACAAATGATATTATAAGGCCTTCTTTGAGATATCGTAATGTCATCAATTATAGACTAGTTATATAACCTGTGGCTGTATTGCGAAAAAAATAGGTGGGTCTAGGTATCTATAGTCTGACAAATCTGACCCGCGGACAGCGTCGCTAAATCTATGGAAAAAAAACTAAAACTAAATAGCCATAATTTTTATGCCAAGTTCTAATTTTGGCCACTGGATCAGATAATTTTGTGGGAAATTAAGAACATCAGATATTTGGTTATAAAAAAAAGATTTACCGGGTATATTGTACAGTGGCCAGTAAGGAAAAAATTAACTTCAGTTTGGCTTTGTTTGTTGGTAAAGTGAATACATTTTCTAGGAAGCAAACGAATTCACAGCTAGTGAATACAGTTTCTAGAAAGTAAACTAACTTTTTCCTAGCTGGTAACATCTTTGCTATTTCTCTGGCTCTGTAGGTGTAGATGCCTATAGGCTGCCGTAGTCACTTATCATTGAGTGAACTGCTCGCAAGCTGCTGCAGCAGACTTGACTTTGCTTGCTTTCTTAAAAAAGTATCTACCTTCTAAAGAGTCCTTGATAAAACTCGTTCAGTAGTAAACGTACTCCTTTCTTTAGGGTCTCTATTATACTACTTTTTAGTAACATGAGTAAATTAACATACCATTCGAAACTCTATTACGAAAGTTCCAAGGACGCATATTGATTAAATACTTTCCAATTTCCATAGCCTTATCATTAGCCCTTTGCTTTCATTTTATTTTCATTGAATAATGACCTTTATAAACATTACAATAGGGTCCGAAAGTATGTTTCAATTGAGAAAGTACTTTGTACCTTAATACCTTTGTAAAATTACAACATCACTATAGCCTTGTGAATATTGCAGGTAGAATTCCTTCGAAAATTACTACGAACCTATACGGTTAGGGTTGCCAACTTTTTTGAATTTTCTTGGAAAAGGGGAAAAAGTATCTATTCAGTAGAGCTACAGACCAATACAATTTTTATGGTAGAGACATTAATTTAAAAAAGCACAATTTTGGGCTAAAGTTTAGGTATGAACAGGAATTTATTTAATTTTCCTTAAGATCCTTACTAAAATTATTATAATATTAAATTGCGTCCGCCTGTCTATCTGTTACCTTTTTAAAGTTTTTATGACCGATCAGTTTAAAGAAAATTATATAACTGTATTATTATTATAATCAGTGCTATATATTTGCAGAAACCAAAAAAAACCAAAGGCAAGTATTAACATAATAATAATATTATCAGGATTTTTCAGGTTCACGAAATTAAAATTTAGTTGCGGACAACCCTATTACAGAACACGCAAATTTTACCAATGATGTTTCGTTTCGTTTTTTAATGGTTTAATTTTAACGTTTATTTTGCGAAGTACTACCAATCCATGTAAAATAAATTGACTGGTCAAATAAGGGTTATTCGGCGCAGAGATATGCGTGTACAAATAAATAATTATCGCCGTGCAAGTCAATCAGAAAGGCTCTAAAAATAAACATTGTGAATTCACACCTAGTGTTATGACTTTATGAGGTGAGGCTAAGGCCTCATAAAGTCATTGGGAAATGTTCGTTTATTATAAAGTTCCCTTATACGTCTAATTACTTATTTGAATTTTGTTTTGTTAAAAATACCAAAAAAAATATTGTTCCATTATAGGCCATAGCCTACCTTTAACAAGAATATTAATAAGCCATAATTATTATTGTTTAGCAATAATACCAAGTAAAAACTTTTGTTAAAAAGCTGTGATAAAAATAGATAGGCCTTTTATTGGTTGATGCACCCTATTTTAAAAATGGATCCAAAATGGAGACCATTTTTAACCCCCGGCCCCGACGCAAAAAGAGAGGGGTGTTTAAGTTTAACGTGTCTGTTTGTGTATCCGTCTGTGCATAGCCGTCTCTATCCCCTGTAGGGAGATAGAGACGGCTATGGTCTGTGGTATCGTAGAGCCCAAACGGATGAACCGATTTTCGTTTAGTGGTTTTCGTGTGACAGATAATTTTATCCAGAGTGTTCTTAGCCATGTTTCATGAATATCTGTTCATCCGTCTGAAGGTCATCAGCTTTTTTCTTAATCTGTTACTTCCATATTATGTCGGGGGTTGTTTTAAATTTGTAATTTATACTTGTTTAGATATGTACCTACATCAATCAACTCAGCATAGCAAGATAATGATAGTGGACCGAAGTGGCAAAGATCACGAGTCACGACCCTCAGCAGTGAGGTTGACGATGCTTGGTGGTGAACGGTGATGCATTTGTGCCTACAAATAAATAATTATTTTGTGTAGGAGCGAACTCCGAACTATTTATATACTTAGGTATTTAATCGATTTAATTCAACCCTTTAAATGCTAGTAGTAGGTAATTAAAAAGCTTAAGTTATAGGTAAGTAAAGCCACTATCACATCTATAACCTGCCTTAGATATGCATATCAAGTACAAAATAAATGTGTAGGTAAATGATTTATAACCTCGTAAAAATTTACAGTTAGCCGGTTATACAAACTTGCGGTTAGTTGAGGAATTTCGTAAAGTTACCGAATTTTAAACATGCAGGTGCTATTTTACTGTGTTATGCAATTTGTCACGGGTGCGTAACCTTTTTTACTACTTCCTTTATTTTATTTTAAAACTTGTATTTTAAGTTGTCAGCAAATAAAAATATAAGTACATAGTTACCTAGGCTACATAAGTATGTACATACCTACTACCTACCTATGTATTTTTCATGTTTCTTTTGCACTAGATCAGTACCTAATATCTAGGTCTTCATTATAATAATTATTCTATTTTGATCATTTGGGTGATATGATTTATTTATGTAAGATATATAGGTAGGTATACTTAAGTATGACTATTTTTTTTAGAAACGCAAAAATAGTGTAGAAGTACATATCTCTGCAAGAGAGCTCTTCTGTCAGAGTCCCATATAACTAATAACCTACTTACCAATGTTTTTTTGGATAAATTTATCGTATTCTACTTTGATTAAAAGCAAGTAGCTATGTGCTGCCTTATCATTTTTGATTCAAGAAGTTCATAATAAACATTCTGAGGCAAAGTATCTTAACTCAATATGATTGCAGCGGTAATATTGCCTTAACTAGGTATATTGCAATCGGCGGCGCAAGCGCATGCATATAGGCGTCGAGCCCTTTTACCGCCATTTCGCCCGCCATAACATTCACAAACACTACACAACCGAAAATAAAACCCCACGAGAATGGAATGCTCACGATTATTTTGCCGTGTATTCTGAACCCACCTTCTTGCTTTCTTACAGTCTGATCTTTTAGATGAGTCCAATTATGTAAACGGTCACGGAGCATGGTATAACGCATGGGCATGCTAGCTGTTCAGCTTTTTAAATTTCAAAATATGCTTCAAATGTGCTTTATTCTTTAGGACAATAAAAACAAAGATGAGGCTGGGGCGCCCTTGCTTATTTTTGCCATGCCTTGAAAGTGTACCTAGTTACGGAACCGCACTTGCTTAATCCCTCTTGCCTTAAAGTTGAACGTAAGTCCTAAGACCATGCTTATTAAGTTATGTATTTGTCGTTTGCAGCATACACGGAATAGTAGACGTTTTTCGAGTTTCGACGTTTGTATTATGTATGTACAGGTACCAAATGTTTGTCTTTTCTGAGAAAGGTAAATAATTCGCAACGTACAGTTTATAGTGGCAATACGCCAAACAAAAAATATGTCAATGAAAAGCTCTAGGCTATGCATTGATCATTTAGAAATTTCCAAAAATATGAAAATGAACTGGATTAAGCTCTATGTTATGCTTTGATCATTAATCAATTTTCAAAAGTGGACTGTTTATTATAGGTACAACTAAGTGGATAGATTAATGACTTTCGCATCTCGGTAAGTTTCTAAGCGTTCAGAGGTTACATACCTGTTAGTTGGAATTTGTTGTAGGCTGTGTAGATAGCGGAACCGGTTCCCCGAGAAGATATCAATTAAAATCACTACGATCGTCAGCTGACAGTACTGAATCACACAGAGTATAAAGGTGTAACTAAATCAAAAGATGGCGGCCGTTTATAGGCGAACGCAGCTGGTATCTGATATAGTTGGCGATAAACCTATTATCTGTTTACATTTTGCTAACATATATTTGACTTGCATTAATTGTTTATTGCATCTGTCTATTTAAATATTATAACGAATAGATCTGGATTAAACGCTTAGAATTACAATAATTCTTTGTTAACACGTTTACTGCATCTGCCTGATTAGTGATTAGTGATTGTACTTTGTAGAAGATATTACCACAGCGTAAGTATCTATATATTATTATCCTTACAGTGAGTCGAAGCTCAAAAATTGCAGACCATAGCACAGAAATCAGAATACATAGTTAACAGTTAACACCACAGGCACTAAAAGGGTGCCAAAGGTTTACGAGCTACGCCTAGTTAAAGGTGCCTACACTCTCGTGTTGTTGTGTTTCTTGTCTCATCACGTCATCCCACGTTGTTTCAAGTGTCATCCTAATCTTGTGTTGTGCTAGAATGACAGAATTTCAACTGACAATATTATTCTGCCCTGTTGGAGATCATACGCTCCCCCATCTTACACCTGACACCTCACTGTATTGCTGTCTAGACCATCGATATGAATGTAGGTACTAGATGGGCCCTTTCATAGAAAAGGGTTGGGCATCCGACTTTGAGAGCGCGTTCCTAACCTGTCTTTGTCCCCATCGTAGCGCTGTCACGGTCGCTCGTCGTGTAGATAATTTGTTATTCTTAAGTTAACATCTAAAGTCTTATTAGTTTGGCACTGTACAATTTTTATTTTAAGGTAGGTAAGTGTTTCAATTCACAATTATACATTTCCAAAAAAACGTTATTTAATTTTCCTATTTAATACTTTTATCCATTACGCAATCATTTAATTTCCGCGCCAAACTGTATGATATTTTTTTAGGGTTCCGTACCTCAAAAGGAAAAAACGGAACCCTTATAGGATCACTTCGTTGTCCGTCCGTCTGTGTCAAGACCTTTTTTCTCAGGAACGCATGGAGGTGTGAAAAAATCAAGCTTCTAAGCCAACGCAATCAAAAGATACAGCCGTTTATGCTGCAAATTTTCGAATTTTCTTGCACACGCAAGGGAATCAAAATCTACAGGGTACTTCCCGTGAACTCAGAATCTTGAAACTTGGCACGAAGCAACGTGTTATAGCACAGATTTTTAGTTACATCATAAAATAAAAATATTTTTATGCAAATTTTCGCCACTCGCAAGGGAAACAAAACCTACAGGGTACTTCCCGTGAACTCAGAATCTTGAAACTTGGCACGAAGCAACGTCTTATAGCACAGATATAGGAAGAATTGCGAAAAACATAAATTTTTAGTTACATCATATAATAACAATATTTTTATGCAAATTTTCGACACTTGCAAGGGAATCAAAACCTACAGGGTACTTCCCGTGAACTCAGAATCTTGAAACTTGGTACGAAGCAACGTCTTATAGCACAGATATAGGAAGAATTGCGAAAAACATAAATTTTTAGTTACATCATATAATAAAAATATTTTTATGCAAATTTTCGCCACTCGCAAGGGAAACAAAACCTACAGGGTACTTCCCGTGAACACAGAATCTTGAAACTTGGTACGAAGCAACGTCTTATCGCACAGATATAGGAAGAATTTCGAACAACATAAATTTTTAGTTACATTATATAATAAAAATATTTTTATGCAAATTTTCGCCACTCTTAAGGGAAACAAAACCTACAGGGTACTTCCCGTGAACTCAGAATCTTGAAACTTGGTACGAAGCAACGCCTTATCGCCTAGATATAGGAAGAATTTCGAAAAACATAAATTTTTAGTTACATCTTATTTAATTAAAATATTTTTAATAATTTTAAACTTACTACCCCTTCCCGCCTGAACGCGTAGAGGTATTAAATTGAAATTAAAATAGATAAGTGGAATAAAAATACTATAACTTTTACTTATATACCTACAGGTGTACGGAACCCTCGGTGCGCGAGTCCGACTCGCACTTGGCCGGTTTTTTTTTACTAACTGGCCTTACGGCTTCTATAGCTATAACCTATATTATGACTCATACGTTTTCAAGCTTTCATTCAAGATGTTGCAAGCAAGTTCCCGCTTTTATGAATAGATGGCGTTGATGGCGTTGCTAAAAATACGCCCACAGTCTTTGTTTGACAGGGCCCGTCTACGTAAATTGAGGTACCTAGTTGGTCTAGACTGGTAGAAACGAACATAGGTCTTAGACTGTGGTGTTACTATCACATTACTATGTTGAATAGATTGTACCCGAGACATGGATTAAGTAGACCTCATTAAGCTTATATTGCTGTGATAAGAAATAACAATAATAAATCTTTAATAATGATTTTCCGTCATCTATTTCTACCTTTTGTTCAAAATTCAAATAAGTACTTATGATAAGCGATTTCTAGGTACATCAATCATCATTAGGTACCTACATGATGAATTTAATTAGGTACCTATTAGTTTTCAATACCTAAGACTTTAGGTAAGTTTTATTTAGACAATCAATTTCATTATTTATAGTTATTACAAATCCAACCCTGTGAAAGGACAAGTGTGTAATAAAAAATGACCCCCATGTGTTGACGCAGCGAACCGTTTCAAAGATAAAAATGCAATCGGTATAACCGTTGGCAAGTGCACATGGCGACGAAACGGTCATACGCAACTGATAACTACATACGAACCAATTAAGTACTTTACATAGAACCCTACTGGTCTCTAAACCCTAGGTACTGTAAGGCTGAGCATTAATTTAAAAATACCATCAAAAATACATATTATACGTAGGTACAATAATACAAACTCTTCCTGCTTCTAATATGGTTCGCGAGAGTGACAACCATGGTCACTTTGATTAGATACCTAATCAAAGCATGGTCATAGCTCTAGGATGAAGGTTCAAGATGGCAACACTGTCAGGGTTTGTTTGAATTCCATAATAAAAGTATAATTAAATGGATAACCGAGTTTCCTTCTAATACTACCTACGAGTTGAAATACTGTAGAGATGAGGCGTATATACTAGAACAGGTACAGGGACTAGGTATTTATCGATACTAGGTCGCACCTGTTACCAACTTTTAAAATACTCGATCCACCTAGTCCCAGAGAGGCTAGGTAGTACTTGTGGTCTGTGGTACTTAAAATGACGCGGCACCCGTGGCCCATTCGAAACGTGTCATTTGAATTTGAACCATATTTCGATCATAAATAGCACTCTTTTAACCTTGAAATATGGTTCAAATTCAAATGACTGACACAAGAATTATTTAGGCAAACAGGAGTGCGTGTCGCGTTAGTTTTAATTTTATTGAAATATGGTTCAAATTCAAATGGCACTTTTTGAGCGGGCCGAGTGCAACAATATACTGTCCTTTTTTAACTATACGACTCTGCAGTCTTTCTATCTTTGTCTGCCACTTGTCTTCTTTGTCACTAGTCGGGACTTTACCAAATACTAAATACTAAATAGTATCCACTAGTCTCTAGTTTTGTGATGTGACTAGTATCAAGAGTATCAAGTACGGTAAGGACTCGTGCAAGCCGCGCTCGCCGTATTGATACCTACTCGACATCGTCGTAATCTGTTATGCGCATCGGACTTATTAATCGGTTTTCATAAAGTTTTGTAATGTGGTTAAAGAACTTTGTGCGTAATGATTGTATTGTAGATATAAGATTAAAAAAATAAATAAAAAATAATAAAAAAATCTGATTATTCAGAAAACAAAGCAAAAATACCAAAAAAAAAATACGAATAAAAATCTGATTACTTCGAAAAATGAATTGTAATCTTATAAATACGCCAACAATGTCGATAAATCTTCACGTTGACAGTCCTAAGCCTGTGTTTAAAGTATGAAGGGAAGATTCCAATTCATTACTAGTGCGTAGTGCGTACGTACGTATCTACACGTACTATGTACTTTATGGACTATACACGTACACGTACTTTACGTACTTTATGGACTAGGTGGAACAGGTATTTGGATCGAGTATTTTTACGGAATTGGACTAGGTGCACCTAGTACAAAATTTACCTAGTACGACTCATCTTTAAAATACTGGTCAGATAATTATGGACAGTCTTATCCATAGCTATTAGCTAAGTCACTGGTGGAGATTGAAAAAAAAATACTTAGTAGGTATATTCAAAACGCTTAAATTATGTGCATGCTTATTAGGACGTGCCTAGTAGGTACTTACTTAAATAAATCCACCATACCAAAACCGTCATGCTTATGTCTGTGCTTATGTCTAGGACATCACCTTATAAGTCTACCTTATGTATGTTTAATTGGATTAGAACACAAATCTCTAAGAGCCCGTATGCTCACGGCGTTTTCTGCGCGTAGACGACGCAATACAAACGCGATTCTAACGCAAACCAGACGCGCTGTGAACGCGCGTTTGACGTTTGACCCAATCTAAAAACCTTCTCGAAACGCATTACTCGAGCTGTTTAAAGAGTTCATACATGCTTTTTAAAAGTTCGAGTTATTATATAGGGCCTATATAATAACTCGAACTTTTAAAAAGCATGTATGAACTCTTCGTAATCGTAAGAAAATCGTAAATTTTCTTACACAATCGAGGGGCCCCGCCCGGGGCTGGTTATGGTTAACATCAAATTACCACACAAGAAACTTAATTACGAGCCCATTTTGTGAGGCTAGGGCTTCGTCATTTTCAATAGTGAATTCAATCCACGATCTCTTCCTTTTCTATTTGCATAATAAATTCCCATATCAATTTGTATTAAAATTTGATAATACCTAATAGTTATATGCAGGAGTTTCATTGATCTCACCTAAAAAATGACATGAGAATGCTAATCATTTGTTTTTTTTTTTTCAGATCGAACAAATATTTACAAAAGTCGGCCATCACAAGAGTCTGCGCCGTCGGAGGCTTTTTTATCTCAATTCCAGTGTTTTTAACGGGTGAGTGTGTATGTTCTTAATGTAATTGGTGATGTCCGCGACTTCTTTCACTTCGTCCGCATTGATTTGGTTTTTAATAATCTCATGATCTATTATAGATTCAATAACTCTTCAATCTTCCGGGATGAAAACTACCGTTTTGCACTTTCCACGCAAAAAATCACAAAGATTTTGGAAAAATCTAATCCACGCGGACGAAGTCGAAGCGAAGACGAAGAAGAAGCAGGCATCATCTACTTAGAAATTAGTAGTTACCTACAGAATATAATGCAAGTGAGATCGGTGTTACGAGACCACTTTATCGTGAAATTAATAATGCGTGTAGGTGTACCTAGATAGCTCATAAAAACCGATAAGGTGTTACGGACAGTCAAAAATGAAAGACGTTTTATATACAGATTCAACAGCAACTTTAATTTCACTGTTCAGTGTTCACATTTAATTTAGTTACAGCAAAAAACATTTTTATTAGGTAAGTGTCCGATGGCATGTCCGACCATCCCTCCTCTCCTCTCCTCTCCCCACATTTACTCCTCACGGCTACCCCTCTCTCTCGCTCGTTACAAAGGGATGTGGGTCAGTCTGTTACCTACACTACCTTCTGTTGATGTGAAAAATAAGCTTCAAAACGAGTTGTTGTTCAACCTTAATTGGTTCTTCGATCAGCTTTTCGCTTCCCGTGCAGTTCCTTTTTTTTTTCGAGGAGGAGGAGGGGGAAATCTTCCTAAGATATCCGACTTCTGGGGGGGAGAAGTTGGATTATGTAGAATTTGTACCTACTAAAACCCCCTCGGTGGCGACCCTCTGCATACATTGGGATTTGGGAGGCTCCGAGATCTCATAAAGAACGCATGGGTGCCTATTTATCAATCCCTTCTACAGTGCTCTCCAGAGCTTTTTATATTCTAAGTACTAGGTACTAAGATAAATACAACTGAGCCCTAACGTAGAAACTTGGATAGTAAGTTATGCAGTCTAAATTGGTAGTGGGCTTAACCTGGTAGGAGTTAGTTAGAGAACGCTAAATTGATTGGGGCCATAGATCTGGTCAGAGACAGTTTACAAATTATAAATTCTCATTTTGATATGACCATAGTTACTTAACATAGCACGTTGTTGCTATACCGGCAACCTAGTTTGTTAGTATCCTGTAGCCAGTAGCACCAGGTAAGAAATCAAGAGCCTCATTCAATGAGTCCTGAATCTTGGGTCAGTCCTTGACTGCGTTCTCACCTGGTAGTGATGATGCAATCTAAGATGGTAGCTGGTTAACCAGTTAAGGACGTTACATAACGTATTAAATCCATACACGCTATTGTACCATTCATTAACATGAAACCATTCTCGTTCCAGGTATAATCCTTTACACATTCATCCAGTTTCACTCAACCCCCGCCATCGTAACCTCAGTCTTCATCGGTGTCGGGATAATCTTCTGCGGCTGCGCAATGGTCCACAACGTGTTCGTATGGCAGAAAGAGAAGACGAATCTGGTGAAAGCGTTCCGTTCTCCAGAGCTGAGCGCGAGTAACCTGAACGCCAGTAGCATGAGCGCGTGTAACGGAGCGGCCATGGGCAACGGCCGGCTGAACAACACCGGCCTGAGCCTGCACAGTGTGACTGCGCCTTACACGCACCCCGTCACGCTGCTGCAGCCGGGCGGGCCCTATATCATCAGGTGAGACTTCTCTTTCTTGGTAATCTACAGGGATCCTACATCTAGCGAAGGTATGTTTCAGACTCCAGTCCTATAGTACGACACCGTGGAGTAATCCTATATGGTCTGTGGTCTATGTGATTAGATTTTGTTTCTTTAAGCGGTCCATCTCGTGAAGTGTCTATTGTCTTCTGACTCTGCTTTATATTTAGTGGAGGGTCTTATGACGCTGCGTTCGATTAAGTAGGGTGTCTAATGACGTTGCGTGCCATTCGGTGAGGTATTTCCTGAAGTATGTTTGTCATTTCAGTTCCTATTTGGGACTTTACTACTTTTTATGGTCCCAACTCCCAGTGGAGTAATCCTATATGGTCTGTGGTCTATGTGATTAGATTTGCGTTTCTTTAAGCGGTCCATCTCGTGAAGTGTCTATTGTCTACTGACTCTGCTTTAGTGGAGGGTCTTATGACGCTGTGTTCGATTTAGCAGGGTGTCTAATGACGTCGCGATTTCCATTCAATGAGGGAGGTATTTTCTGAAGTAAGGTTGCCATTTCAGTTCCTATTTGGAACTTTACTACTTGTTATGGTCCCAACTCCCAAGATCCCAATGATAGGTAAGTAGGTACCTTCCTACCTAAACGATTTTCTAGCCACAGCTGGGATGTCTAAAGGAGTTCTAGTGGAGTGTCTAATGACGCTGCGTCCTATATAGTGGGATGATATGACGCTGACTGTACCTACAACCAATGCAAAAAATCGTTTACCTCCCGCCAATTTAGCGTTCCAGTATAATCTTATTTTGAGGTATAATACAGAGCCGAACAGGACACCAATAATTTAAAAAGTCACTACAGAAACTGTTGATTTATAAAATTGAATAAAAAGGGACACATTTAAAAACTCCCATGAACATCAGCGTGGGTTTTCACTCTTTAGGTATTTATCCGCGATTACCTTTTATTTTTGATATTGTGAAACATGATCGTAATTGTCTCACTTTACATTTTCTCATTTTACTGTGCCACAAAGGTACCTAACCAGTTATACCTACTTATGTATGAACTTTCGCCGATCAAACCGCATAATCATTTTTTTATGACGATCTCCATATTATATTGGTTATCGACTTCGTAACTGAAATACTTATAGATACCTATAGTCCCACATAAGTCCCGCATAACTAATTCCCGTTTAGTTTTTTCCATCCATCTATCCATCGATACAAACTTTCGCATTTATAATATTAGCATAGATAGAACAATTATTATTAATGAAAATAAGGATTCCTATCTCTTTGATGGTAAACGACCGTCCAAAGCGTTTCTTAGAATCGGTAGATCGTTGTACGTACCTACATACTAATAAAAAACTCTGAAGCAGTTTGAAGACAGATAAACTGCGGTAGACCAAACCATGAACAATCAGGATTAGTTACCAGTTGATTACCAGTTATCTGGAAACTTTTTTTTTAATTTGTTTTTTTTTAATTTAATATTTTTTAAATTTAATTGCAGGCCCCCAACAAGCACTCCGCCCGGCGAGGGCGCGGTCACACCCGGCGTGCCGGCCGCGACCATAGATCTAAGCACGCACGACTCGCACGAACTCAGCACGCTAGTCTGAACTGGCCTTATGAAGAGCCGCAATAGGGCCCACTATGGATCGACTGTCTAGATATTATGTAATCCCACAAACATATTTGACCCGGTGACAATGTCGCTAGTAGACATTAAAAAAACTTAACGGCATAAAAATTAGTTCCAAAATCCCGGTCCCGGTCCCGGTGGCCAGAATTGGAACTAATTTTTATGCCTGTTTAGTTTTTGTTTTTAGTTTATTTTTCATATCTACTAGCGACGCTGTAACATAGGGTCAGGTGAGTTTGTGGGACTATACAGGATTCTGTAAGAACACAGCACAGCCGCCTGCCCCGAAGATGTCTCCATATAGTTGTAGGAACCATTGAGAGCCACGCTTCCGCGATCATTTGTAAGCTAGAGTGCAAGTGTGAGGATCGTAATTAGTAATCACTCGGCTAATACGACTATGGAGATTCTAGCAATTTGATTACAACAAATCTCGTGCTAAGGCGTCCGATCGTCTGTTCAGTCACATCACAACATGAAGCGACAGTTTGCGCGTTCTGGGGCTTACTACCAGCGCCTGAAGCAGTATTATTTTGAAATTTACGTTTTATATAACGTACCCTGACGTCCCTAAAATCTATTACTAAACTAATTATTAATATTATAAATGCGAAAGTTTGGATGGATGTTTGGTTACGCAATCACGCCTGAACGGCTGAACGGATTTTGATGAAATTTGGCACAGAGATAGATTATAGTCTGTAATAACACATAGGCTACTTTTTATCCCGGAAAATTAAGAAGTTCCCGCGGGAACCAAAAAACCTCAATCCACGCGGACGTAGTCGCGGGCATCAGCTAGTAAGGATTATAAATCTGAAACAAGAGTGCCAAGAATATTAAAATAATATTGCATTATGCGTTAATAGTAACCCCCCAGGGGGCTTACTATCTTACTTACAGTAGTATCATTTAGTCTTACTGACGCTCTTGTTTCAGAATTATAATCCTTATTTTAGGGACGTTAAGGTACGACATATAAAACGTCAATTTCAAATAATACTGCTTTAAGCGATGGTAGTAAGTAGTAACCGCCCCAGGTTACTCTAATAGCCGCTCTTAAAATTTCGCGCGGTAGGTAATGTAACGGTACAGCATCGGTATCTTTTACCAGTAATAACAATTTTATTGGACCACACACTTTTAATTTTCTGTCGACGATAACATCATGACATTGTACATTATAGTGAAATGTATTAAGTGCTTCGAATGTTGCCTGAAAAATACTCACGTAAATAAATAAGGGCATAATGTGTTTAAGTAATATATACATATTATACAATTGCGTGTTTAACATCAATAAAAATAAATGCAATGCTTGATTGCTAAACCGTGGGTTTTAGCGATTAAAAGTGGCGTGAACTTTTAAACGTTTTGTAGAGGAGAGTCATATGAGTGTGACACTACCTTAAGGATCGATTTTGTTATTTGTAAATTGTGGTATTTAATGTAAATATTGTTTCTAATTAATATTTTCGATTATTAATAATATATAAGTTATCCTTTGCCATAATTGTTTAAGTAGAAATAAGTTTAGATAAATAACTGCAATAAATAAATAATTATTAAAGGGATTTTAATGAGTTTAGCAATCTAAGTAATACATATAAGTATCTAATTTTGACCCAGGTATTTTGAAAAATATCTAATTCACATTAAAACTGTTTTTGATAAAATAAATCATACTAATATCATAAATGCAAAAGTGTGTTTGTTTGTTGGTTTGTCTTTCAACGGAGCAACGGAGCAATGGATCGACGTGATTTTTGGCATGGGTATAGTTGAGGACCTGGAGAGTGACACAGGATACTTTTTATCCCGGAAAATAAGGGAGTTCCCGCGGGAATCAAAAAACTTAAACCACGCGGACGAAGTCGCGGGCATCAGCTAGTAGTCTATAACATGAGAAATTACTATAATTATAATACTGCAAATTACTGTATATTTTGATACTATGTATTTTAGGGCAATAATTATTATTTATCAATTTCAGATATCTATCAAAAACTCATTCTGTCCTATAGGACTCAATAGAAATATTTGGACTTCAGCTTAGCAGTTAAATAAGGCCTTAAAGGTATGAGATTGATTTTAAATAAGTGATATTATTGGTAAAACAATTTTGTATAAAACAAATCGTAAAACCCACCAATAAAATTTTGAATTTTAAAATTTCAATAAATGTTGTCAGCTAAACTGAATTGTGTTTGAACGTAAAGCCGAATTTACATTACGACACTATAATATTGGAAACTACTTTTATGCATGTTGAATTTAATTAAAAGTATGTATGTAAGTATATCCGAAGTTTATAGGTACGTGAAATTTTTTATGAAATTAATGTCAGTAAACTAATTTTATGCCACTAATTTCGTAATGTAAACTCGGCTGTAATATAGGTACATACTACGTACAGCGCGACCAAGTCAACTAGGCACCTTCAGTATATTACGTCACGCGGGTTTCAGGTGCCGAGTTCGCTTGGTCACGTAGTATATTATACTTTCGCTAAATATCTTGCCACGTATTTATCGTCTCGAGCGCTCCCAAAATTATTTGAATTATTTTGAAGGTAGTTTCAAAATACTTACTTAGAATTCGTTTTTTTTTGTAAATCTTAAAGCCCGTGTATAAATTGGCTTTCTTAATTATAGCGAATCAAGTATCTCGTCAATATACCTTGGTCTAAGCAATTCAGATTAGTTCTAAAATTGAACAGGCATGATGACAGTAGCCAAGAATCAATGAAATTATGAATTTATCTAACGCAATAGGATTCATGAAAACGTATTTATTTTTCTATTTCGAGTGAGATTGTTATTTATTTTGATAAAATAAAACTATAAAATACAGCAATCCGCCATATTGGATAAAACACCAAGAAGCGAATGACGTCACAATTGTTTGTTTTCGAGCTTTGACAATCACACTATTGTTTACTGCACACTGCACAGAGTACATTGGTAAAAACAATAGTGACGTCACAAAGGACGCCATGACACCGCCGAACGTTTTGGCGTGAATTTTAAAATTTAAATTTCAAATGCCAATTTTATCTACCAAACCTTATTTTTCTGCTGAAATAAGATATTTTTTCGAAATAGTAGATACTTCCGCACATAATCTGACCATTTTTCAAAATCAGTCATCATGCCTATTGCAGGTAGATAAAACCGCTTCTATTAAATACTTACAGGGGCCATAGTCCCAACAAAAAAAAAAGTGTGTGTACACTTTCTGCCGTTCTACACACGGCAGAAATGAAACTTCAGAAAAGTAGCCTACGAGAGAATGAGATAACTCGCTCTGTCTCTTTCTATTCCCCCTCCCCAGGAGCGTTGAATGTTTAACGCAACAGCGCATTCATACCCCCTCCATGGTATTTCACTTCAAAAATAATAGCTATTTATGCAACAGTATCGTAATGAGGGTCATTTTAATTCGAGTGCTGTTTTTTGATACGAGGCTTGCCGAGTATCAAAATAGGATAGTACGAGAATTAAAATGACTAATTACGTACAGTTGCATACAAGATTTTATCTACGACAAGGACGTCTTTATAATTTTTTAATTTATAAATTAATAAAAACCAAAAGTGCCAGAACCCAGAGCCGCTAAGCTATAGGTATCCTATTTATGAAGATAACCATATCGACACAGCTACGACTCATAACGATACAGCTCCCATACAACGAACTGTATCGTTATGAGAAGCAAACACGAAAGAGGGTTCAATTCGATATAGTTGTCAAATTCGAAATTGGAACTTTTCGATGCTGGAGCAGATAAAAAATGAAACGATATAGCTAAAGCGTTGGCAGTATGGCCCCAGTACAGTTATATGACAGCGCCGCTGTATCACATTTAAAGTTGCTAATAAATATGAAAAAGTGTGTGTATGCAATTCACACACGACAGAAGTGAAACATCAGAAAAGTACCCTACGAGAGAATGAGATAAATATCAATTGTATTCTATCTCATTCTCCCGCAGGCTATATCCTATTATGAATATGTTTGTCTCTTTTTGGTGTCGCTTGTTCGTTTTATCGAATTTTCAAATCACAACCATTCTAAAGTCTCACTTGAATAAAAAAAAAAACAACAAAAACTAAACAGTCATAAAAATTAGTTCCGATTTTGAACATCGCGCCAGATAAGTTTGTGGGACTATACGTCACATTTGCATCAGAAATTTTTTGACCCCACCCCCCTGGTGGTGACGTCACATATCTTACAAGCTACATATTTTTAAGTTTATAGCATGACCCTCCCTTCATCGAATTTTCCTTATTTTAGGGACGTCAAGGTACGTGATTGAAAACTGACATTTTCAGCTCACTGCTTTCATAAGAAACCGT
Source organism: Erebia epiphron (assembly GCA_963932025.1). NCBI lineage: Eukaryota > Metazoa > Arthropoda > Insecta > Lepidoptera > Nymphalidae > Erebia > Erebia epiphron. Next base: position 3,050,047 of record OZ009947.1, on the reverse strand, counting down.
AACGTAAGAAACAAATAAAAAATGAATCATATTATAATATCAAAGTGTATATTTTGTACATAGTTCGAACAGATTATTGTAAACGGAGGCATAATATTACTTTAATTTATTTTTTAAACGGTAACACAGCATTTTCTATTTCTATTTTTATGTTACGTGAATAAAATTACAAATTAAATTTTTATTGAACACAGCATTTTTTTTATCTTTCAATCTTACCAATCTGTCTTATACCTCCCACGAGAGACAAAAATCGTAAGATTTTTTTAAAATTTCAGTATTTTTACTTAAACTTTTACTTTTCTTTAAGTATTTTAGCAGGTTTAATATTTTCCTGTTTTTATTTAAAGAAGAAATCTTGAATTGAATACAAGTTACGCGCTACATTTTAATTTTATAGCGCCGCTATTGTAAATAGTTGAAACGCGTACCAAGTATCTTAGTTTATTGATGCTTTCTTCCTTCCCGAGCACTGAAAAGAGAAAAAATCAAAAACAAGTACAAATAAAAAATTACTCCCGACATATTGAAGTAGGTATCAGACGTATATTAAATATTAATATATTAAAGTATATCAGATATTGAAGTATCAGGATACAAATTATTTTTTAACACCACTACACGCTAGCCCTTGACTGCAATGTCAACTGATGGTAAGTGAAGATGCAGTCTAAGATGGTAGCAGGTTAACTTTAGGTTAGGGGCAGGTTAAGGGCATGGCAGTTATATTCAACCCATACATATTCAATCGGTTTCTACACGCCATTGTACCGGAACGCTAAATCGCTTGGCGGCACTTCTTTGCCGGTAGGGTGGTAACTAGCCACGGCCGAAGCCTCCCACCAGGCCAGATCAGGGAAAATTCAGAAATTATAAATTCCCAAATTGACCCCGGGGGATCGAACCCGGAACAACACCGTTCTTAACGTTTCATGTCCTGATAGTGATGAGTGTATAAGTCAGTAAAGTGATTATTTCTTACCGTTTCATGCCCTGATAGAGGCCAGTGTAATACCCGCTCATGTACCAACTGAGTAACATCGAGGAAACAGCTTGATCCTCGCACTCAGTCTCCTGGCGCGAGAAATTCAGAGGAAGCGAAATGAGTGTATAAGTCAGTAAAGTGATTCTTTCTTACCGTTTCATGCCCTGATAGAGGCCAGTGTAATACCCGCTCATGTACCAGCTGAGTAACATCGACGACACAGCTTGATCCTCGCACTCAGTCTCCTGGCGCGAGAAATTCAGAGGAAGCGAAATGAGTGTATAAGTCAGTAAAGTGATTCTTTCTTACCGTTTCATGCCCTGATAGAGGCCAGTGTAATACCCGCTCATGTACCAACTGAGTAACATCGAGGACACAGCTTGATCCTCGCACTCAGTCTCCTGGCGCAGGAGATTCAGGGCAGGCGGGGGCGGGATGGGCATGTCCATTGCTGCTATCTGAAAACATTAATAAAACATTATAGAAACTGACTCAAATATCAACATACAGCTCAAATCTGTAATAGCATTGCACACTGATTTTAAACTCAAACCTTTTTTTTCACACTGAGTGAGAGAAAAACAGCAACGGCGCCCTTTTTGAGCTAGTAAGGTGAAAAATGCGTTTACACTTCTACTAACAAAGGCTAGAATCTAGTAACCTTAGTAAGGTACTAAGTACTAACAGTTGCTGGTACTTTATGATATACACTAATTAGAGTAATCTCTTACATTTTTGAGATGAGCGAAATTTGGCATATGCATTGATGGTAAGTCTGGTATGATGAATTCGTTTGATGGCTTCCGATTGTTTTTCTTTGCCTTCTTTTTCTTTGAAGATGCTGCAAAAAGTGAATATTATTATTATTATTAAACTCTTTATTTGTACCACACATAACAAAAGTAAAATACAGAAAACATAAAATAAAACAAAGAAGTACAAAGGGCGGCCTTATTGCTCAGTAGCAATTTCTTCCAGGCAACCTTATTAGGAGAACACAAGGAAACAAGACTGCAGGTGGCGCAAAATTATACCAATACTACACTCAAAAAAAAATTACATAACAATACATAGACAAAAATACACAAATATCTTAATACATGCAATGCATAAATATATTATAAACTAACATATATTATTATACATATAAATACCATAATATGAACTTAAATATACAATTACATACAATAAAATTAAGTCGTCTTCAATTTGCAAGGTAATACGTCCTAAGAGCATTTTTGAACACGCCCAGCGATTTCGACTGTCTTATATTCAGTGGGAGTGCATTCCACAGTTCAATTTACAAATGTACTTAATACAGCACATATTAACTGTATGCGCTTTCTTATCTCTTTATTGGTGGCTGGATATTAATAATTTATCTATCTGTAATTAACAAGCATCGGCGGCTTCGCTCCCGAGGGAATTAAAAAAAAATCATCCTTATTCATTAATATTAACAAGTGAATATAATTAAAATTATTAAAAAATACGATTCCTCTGCCGTAGACACACATGCATACACGAACCCTGAAAACCTAACACTCCTTTTTTGGGCAGTCGTGTAATAAAAATCACATTTTTATCAAAAGATGTTTTTTGTGAATCACCGGATATTGAACTATAGTGTTATTTATATATTTTTGGAATCTACTTATCATTTTCTAGATGATGATTATATAGTTAATCTTATTTTCTAATATTTTTTTTCAATTTTAATCTTTAATGCGGAACCATGGTCACCCCATCAATTTTTTTTTAAATTTTACTAGCCTATGTCACGCGGAATAAGCTAGGGATTCTAACGATACCTCGTTTATCAAAATCGGTTCAGGCGTATAGAAGTTATGGTGGAATATACATACATACATACATACATACATGAACCCTGAAAACAATATACTCCTTTTTTCAGGCAGTGGTATAAACACCGAACCTCTGTGTAAAAATTAAAAGGTTTATGGCTGGGAGTTGATGAGATGAGGACTTTTCTCGCTATATAATGAGATTTTACGACTTAATTTGATTTTTTACTCAGCAATCACATTGTTTATTTTTATAAAGGACTTTGCAATTTACTTTTAATAGGAAATTAATCCATACTAATATTATAAATGCGAAAGTCTGTCCATCTGTCTGTCTGCTATGCTTTCACGGCCTAACCGTTAAACCGATTTTGACGAAATTTGGTACAAGGATAGGTTGTATCCCGGGGAAGGACTTTGGCTAATACTAGATGATTTCCGCGACTGCGTGGATTAAGTTTTTTCAATTCCCGAGGGAATTCCTTAATTCTCCGGGATAGCCTATATCCTTCCCTGGGATATAAACTATCCCTATACCAAATTTCATCAAAATCGGTTGAATGGGTGGGCCGTGAAAGCGTAGCAGACAGACAGACAGATAGAGAGACAGACACACTATCGCATTTATAATATTAGTATGGATTCTTACCCAAGTTTTCAGGGCTCTGCAGTAAATCACTGCATTCCATCTCCTCAACAGTATGAGAGAGAGAGTGTACGCTGAAACATTCCTCCCCTAATCCTAATCCTCCCCTTTCTTTTTTGTCTAGAGAATTTTTCAGGGAAATTTATTGGTACTATATTCCTGAATTTCAAGAACTATACCTTAGTCTAAGAACATAATTAATATTAAATAACTTACCCAAGCTTTCAGGGCTCTGCGGTAAATCACTGCATTCCATCTCCTCAACAGTATGAGAGAGAGAGTGTACGCTGAAACATTCCTCCCCTAATCCTAATCCTCCCCTTTCTTTTTTGTCTCGAGAATTTTTCTGGGAGTTTATTGGTACTATATTCCTGAATTTCAAGAACTATACTTTAGTTTAAGAACATAATTAATATTAAATAATTTACCCAAGCTTTCAGGGCTCTGCGGTAAATCACTGCATTCCATCTCCTCAACAGTATTAGAGTGAGAGTGTACGCTGAAACATTCGTCCGCTAATGCTTCCTCTATCTGTCTGTTCCTCTCTTTTTTGCCTCGAGAATTTTTCAGGGAGTTTATTGGTACTATCTCTGAGTTTTCGTAGCCTGAAAGTACAAGGATAATACTATAGAAAGTAATGCATGTATGTCTGTTTGTAACATATTTGTTTGTGTATTGTTCATCTGATTAGGTGGAAGCTTTGTACAATTTTTGTTAACACTTCAATGGAGGGTTCTTTTTAGTCAGTTTTGTAAGTTTGGTTTGGTTTACAACTTTATAGCCACATAGTGGTAATGTATTTGAGCTGTCATTTTAGTTTGCAAGGGTCTTATCATGTTAATATGATTATTACTGTGTAAATCCACTGTCTCAGCCAGAATAATATAAATTCAGCCAATCACAACAATATAGTCTACATTATTTCAGAAATAATCCTAGATGAATCAAACAAATGTGATCAAAATAGGTTTCTACATGGCATTGTACCGAATGCTAAATGGCTTAGCGGTACGTCTTTGCCGGTAGGGTGGTAACTAGCCACGACCGATGCCACCCACCAAACCAGACCAGAGAAAATTTAGAAATTGTTATTTCTCAAATTGACCCAACTGTGAATCGAACCCAATACTGCGCCAAAGAGGTCGTCAAAAACATTCGTCAAACATTGATATAATATAATAGGGCTACAGAGTTGGCCACCATGACTTACCTAAGAAACGCACGACACACTCTTTCTCATTGATAATCCGCATGACCAACGCCTCATATTCTATCCCGTCTTCCTCGTATACTGCTCGGCAGTGCATGCCTCCCTTCCATTTAGTCTTGTCTTTCTTCTGAATTTTATTTGGAGCAGGATTTGCGTCAGGCTTCTTGGATTTAGAACCTGGAAAAGTCAAGAAATGAGCAATATCTATAGGATCGGTGGGCAGACCTTCAAAAATCGCCCTGTGGTTGTAACTTTAACGACGACATGGAAAAACATCAAATACTCAAGAATAAATCTAATCTTCCTGCTGGCATCAACGTCAAAGAAGACTACTCTAAAAGCGTACTAGAAATTCGAAAGCAACTGCAACCGAAAGTAGAAGAGGAGAGAAAGAAAGGAAACATTGCATATTTAAAACATGATAAACTTATAGTTAGAAAACCAAATGACCCAAGCCGTGAAAAGAGGAAGAGAGAAAATACTGGTTCGCCGAACTCGCCTACGCAAAAGATATCAAACTCAAATACCGCGAAGACACCATTCACAGCAGCTGTCACTCAAGACAAAACTGTAAAACCCAGTATGATGAATTACGTAGCACGCGGCAGATCATTTTGGACATCAGAGGCTTCAAAAAACAACTAACTGACCTCGATAACCGGAATAACAATATTAACACTAACTCCACATTAAAACCAACACAGAAAAAATGCACCCCAAGCCGGCTAGTCACCGTGGGGGAAGCCGACTACTTCCCTCCAAATATAGAAATAAAATTGCCACCTAACAAACAGGACAGGATTGTTGTTCACAGCATAATCACATACAATACACTCTCATTAAGAACAGAAGAAAAATTGCCAGAACTCATGATAGCATTGGAAAATGTAAATTGGTCCATTATAGGATTGAGTGAAGTGAGACGATTGGGAGAAAATATAGAAGACGGAGAATTTATTCTCTATCATAAAGGAGAAACGCCAGGCAAGCATGGAGTGGGTTTTTTAATACAGAAAGAACTTAAAGACTACATTAATGAATTCATAGGAATATCAGAGCGCATCGCAATACTTAACATTATGCTGCCGCCTTTGGAAGAAATGTGGTCTATCGTTCAAGTCTACTCCCCAACCGAGCAATCTACTAGCTCAGAAATCGACTCTTTCTACTGCAATCTTACAGATGCAATTAAAAACCACACATTTAGATGTGAGATTTGATAGTAATGGGAGATTTTAATGCCCAAATCGGTGGTCGAAGAAATGGGGAAGAAATAGTGTTAGGCTCTTATAGCTCAGGTAAAAGGACAAGAAATGGAGAAAAACTTATGCAATTGGCGTATGAACATAATCTTAGAATACTAAATAGCGATTATAAAAATCATTCCAGTAACAGATGGACATGGGAATCTCCAGATAGTAGATATAAAAATGAAATTGATTATATTCTCTCCAACAGAAGCAAAGCTTTCAATGATTGTAGAGAAATAAGTAAGCATAACTTCAACAGTAGTCATAGAGCACTCAGGGCCAAACTAGCAATGAATACAAACAAACGTAGACCGTTTAAAGTGAAAACGAAGAGTGAACACACATTTGTAGACGCTAAAGAACTATAGGATAAAACTGAAAACTTTATTCAAAACACCAAAGACCTTAACACACAAGAAAAATATAATATATTGCTAGAGCTGTTGACTGCAAAAAATACTAAGAAGACAGTCATGAGAGGAGGACTCTAGATTACTATGGTTATCCGACAAAACAAAAACTCTTTTAGAAGACAGAATCAAACTCATTAATACACCAAATAAAACCAAAAGTTTAAGAAGGTGTATAACTCAGACTAGCAAAGGAATAAACATAAATATACGTAAAGACAGAGAAGAATACAGATAAGAAAGGTTACAACAATGTATACAAAAAACAGGGCGTACCAAAAAAGCAGTCAAACAACTGGTCGAAAAACGAGATTGGATACCAAAAATTAAAGCCACATGTGGCAAAATTTGACCCAACGCCCAGACATAAGAGCATTAGCCACAAACTTTTTTAAGAACTTATATTCGAGCTGTAGCACTTAAACTTCCATAGATCTAACAGGAGATGACACAATTCCAGAAATAATGTTGACAGAAGTAGAAAAGGCAATAAAATCTCAAAAAAAGGACAAAGCTCCAGGCTCAGACTGTATAACAAACGAGTTTCTTCTAGGAAATATAAATATGTACTAAATAATACCTTAATACCTTAGCACCCATCCTGACATATATATTTAATGATGTTATTAAGAGTGAATTCATTCCAAGCCAGTGGACAACTTCAACCATAGTTCTATTGCATAAGAAAGGCAGCAAAGATGACATAAGCAATTATAGACCTACTAGATGATTCCCGCGACTTCGTCCGCGTGGACCAAATTTTTTCGATTCCCGCGGGAACTCTAATTTTCCGGGTAAAAAAAGTAGCCTATGTCCTTCCCCGGGATACAACCTATCCCTGTACCAAATTTCATCAAAATCGGTTGAACAGATGGGCCGTAAAAGCGTAGCAGACAGACAGACAGACAGACACATTTTCGCATTTATAATATTATATCAAATAAATATTATAAATGCGAAAGTTTGGATGGATGTCTGGATGGATGTATGGATGTATGGATGTTTGTTACTCAATCACGCGCCAACGGCTGAACGGATTTGGCTGAAATTTGGCACAGGGATAGATTATAGTCTGGAATAGCACATAGGCTACTTTTTATCCCGGAAAATTGAAGAGTTCCCGCGGGAATCTAACAAATGTATCTGTTCAACTGATTTTGATAAAATTTGGTACAGGGATAGGTTGTATCCCGGGGAAGGACGTAGGCTACTTTTTATCCCAGAAAATTAAGGAGTTCCCGCGGGAACCAAAAAACCTCAAACCACGCGGACGTAGTCGCGGGCATCAGCTAGTAGTATATATAGTATGGATATAGTATGGATTAGTCTAATTTCTAATATATACAAAATCTTTGCTAAAATAATTCTTAGCCGGATAAGCAAGGTACTGGATGAAAACCAACCAGTGGAGCAGGCAGGATTTAGAAGTGGTTACTCAACCTTAGATCACATCTATGCAGTCAAACAACTTTTCGAAAAGAGCAAGGAATACAATATAACCTTTTACTGCTGCTTTGTGGACTTTAGTAAAGCATTCGACTCACTCGAACATGAGGTGATCTGGCGAGCACAACCAGGGGGTCGAACAAAAATATGTCAGAATATTGAAGAACATCTACAGAAACAGTAAAGCCAAGAAGAGAACTAGAGAAAGAAGGAAACGAAATAAGGATAGAAAGAGGTGTCCGCCAGGGCCATCCAGTGTCACCGAAGCCATTCACTGCAGTTTTGGAGGAGATCGTTCGCCAAATAAATTGGGAGCATAGTGTTATAAAAATAAATGGGGAAAGTCTGTCTCATTTAAGATTCGCAGATGACATCATTATTTTCTCCCCAACACACGATAGTCTCGAGAGAATGCTTAATCAACTAGCTAAAGAAAGTCTGAAAGCAGGATTAGTTATGAACACACAAAAAACCAAGGCCATCACAAATGGAACAAAAGTACCTATATACCTTGGGAACAACATAAATGAATATGTTGAAGAATATATATATCTAGGCCAGACAATATCACTAAAAGACCAAGCAACAAAGGAAATAGAAAGACGCAAAGGAAATGCATGGAAGAGGTTCTGGAGTCTCAAAGAAATTTTCAAAAATAGAGATATAAATATGGCCATAAAAAGAAAACTTTTTAATCCTGTATCTTACCAGTACTTACATATGGCAAACATGGTCCCTGACTAAAGCACAAATGAAAAAAATTGTATCTTATCAGAACGCCATGAACAGGGGTATGATGGGGAAAAGGTTGACAGACAGAATAAAAACAACTACTATAAAGGAATATACAAAAACAAAAGATGTTACTGTTACAATCTAGAGCCTTAAGTGGAAGTGGGCGGGGCACACAATTAGGGGTCAGGATAAATGGAGCAAAAAGTAATGAACTGGTACATGGGTCATTTAAAGAGGAAAAGAGGTAGACCAATGAAAAGATGGGTCGATGATATTCAAGTAGTGGCAGGTGGCATATGGTCCCAAACAGCAAAAGATAGAGAGGCGTGGAAAATATTGGAGGAGGCCTTTGCCATTAGACAAACGGACAGGGTTGTCGAGGCCGTACAAGATAAGACCTAGTTAAGATTAAGAATTATTGTAGAATGTCTGAATAAAGGCTTTATTTATTTATTTATTTACTAACTAATTAGTCAATAAATATTGAATTGAATTGAATTGGATTGAATTGAACTGCCTCATTAGCATGTTAGCTCATTGTCTAGTCTCTAGTGGCTTGACTTGACTTGACTTGACTTGAAACATATGGGTGCCAAACATGGGCACTCACCAAGTCTCATTTATCTAAACTCCGAACCTGCCAGCGAAGCATGGAAAGAAGCATGTTGGGTAAGCGTAAATTGGACAAAACACCTCATGCCAACATAAGGAAAGTTACTCGAACCCAAGATGTAACACTTAAGGTAAAGCTGCTTAAATGGCGATGGGCTGGCTACACCATACAGGGTGAGGATAACTGGAGCAAAGAGGTTACTGTTTGGTACCCTAGAGTGGGAAAGAGAAGGAAGGGGCGACAAAACAAGAGATGGCAAGACGAAATTGAGGCTATAGCAGGAAGAACATGGACGAGACGAGCAGCTAATAGGAATCATTGGAAAGGATTGGAGGAGGCTTTTGCCAAAGGGCACACGGACTAGCAAATAGAACCAGGGAATAGAATAATAACAATTACTGTTAAAAATATTTTATAATGTCCGATACAAGCTTATAAATAAAAATTAAAAAATCTTTATAAATGCGAAAGTTTGGATGGATGGATGATTGTTACTCAAACACACCAGAACTGCAGAATGGATCTGGATGAAATTTGGCAAGATAGATTATAGTCTGGAATAAAACACAGATACTTTTTATCCCGGAAAATTAATGAGATCCCATGGGAATAATTAAGAAACTTAAACGTTGACTTATCTTAACTGGGGACAAAGTCACAGGCTTCAGCTAGTTACTCACAAGCAGAAGTTTGAGTTAACGCCCATAATATAGTAGCCCATATTCAAAATTCAAAATTTCTTTATTTGTTGAAATAGGTTGAAGTAAGTTGGTACATTGTCTTAAACTTAAAACAAATCAAGTAATATACTAGCATAATAACACATTTCACTGCTGGTTATTGAAATTAATCTGTACAAAACTTAGCTATAAAATGAATTAATAACCCAGCATAATAACCCATAGGCTAGATAGTATTAAACAAGGCTGCCATGCTAAATGGTGCTTTATGGTAAAAGGAAAAAAGAAATTGACTATAAACTTCTATTCTATCAGTCATACAAAAATGAATTTTGAGCTACTTAAGACTGACCTTAACAATTGGATGGTAAACTAATAAAATAAATGCATACCGTCTTTGGTGGCTGTATTAGTGGACATAGCAAGTCGTTTAGCAACTTCAGCATTGGCTATATTCAGAGCTTTGTCATATGCATCGTTCAGCTTACGGTCATCCCAGATGTCTGTCTCGATTTCTTCTTCGTCTGATTCAGACTGAAAAACACATGAAGTAAATAAATGATGCAAAATTAATAAGCTTTTTATGAATAATTTAAAATCTACACTTAAATGAACCAACTGTCTGATCTATTAATACACAGTCTAAACTAGGGGGTAGAAGAAACTAGAAATTTTGACAGTACCTGTTCTTTAGGGTTGTGTACCTAAAAGGTAGGCTAGCAACCCTTATGGTGTGACTGTCTGTCTGGTCACATTTTGCATATTTTAGTAACTATTAGCTACAGGCTTGAAATTTGGAATAGTTTGAAATAATGCTTACCCAGCCTTATTGCAAATGAAGGAATTCAAAAAATATTTCTTATTATTACTAGGTATTACAAAAGGGGCTGAAAGGGGGGTCGGGGGGGGGGGGGGGGGGGGGGGTTAATTTTAAAGTAGGTTTACTAGACCGAGCATCTATTTATCTTATTCTGAATGAGCTTCATTTGCACATTCAAAAATATATTTCTTTTTATTTTAGTGTCTATGACCAAATAACATAAGGTGAAAAATGTAAAAGAAAACACTGTTCAGCCCCCTTTAGCTCTGAAGATTACAAAGTGAAAAATCTGAATTAATTCGAGTTGATTGAGCTAATACCTACTATAAAGTTGAAATCAGTGAAACAGGCCACCCCTGCTGCAGCTAGCTAGAACTAAAAGCTATCCCTTCGTCTGCGGGCCGGCAAGAAAACAAAAGCGAATATAAATAACGATTTTTAACTAATACTTACTAAATTCCTATCCCTCCTCACATAAAGCAAGTCGCTTTCCGACATTTTTTTTTGTTTGCGAACTTTTACGTCTTTTTTTAAATATTTAGTAGATTTTCACAATTTTAAATTTTAACAATTTGGCAGAAAAAATAAAAATTACACACTGTCGAATTGTCGATTTCTCTAGACCATAGAATAATATAATGCTTCTACATAGTGTATTATCTATGGTCGATTGGTCGGTGACACTGATTACACCACAGGATTACTCATTTACACAGAAATAAACCATAGATTAAAACTAAAACCACAGAGTACATTGAACTCGTAGACTGAGACTTGACTGAGAGAGATCTGTGTGTCTGATCCACAGAGTTAACTTGTCTCTGCCACAGAGCAGAGACAAGGCCACAGAGTACATTGGTCTGATGTTAACTTATTATTCTAATTTCTATGCCTAAGATGCATATTGCTTGTCTCTGGGTCTGGTCTGATGTATCGTGGATGTATCCGATTGAGAATATTGAATTTTCAATTTTTCTGTTAAAAGAAACTGAAAAGCATCAAGAAAATTTACGCCGAATTATATTAACTCTGTAATATCTAGATTCCTTAGTAGTAATAATTATTTTTATCAGGGTAATAATGTTTTAGTTGGAGTGTAAATCTGTACAAAAAATAGTCATTACAGCATGTTAGATCTCGTTGCCGAAAAATAATAGTTTTATTACTGTTTCAGCTGTTGTGAAAAAGTGATAATTTTACGTGTTTATAATATGGATTCAAATGAAAATAATAATGATAGTGTTACGGTGCCGGATTTGGATTCTACACACGTGAAAATTGAGCCGGTCGAGAAGTGCGCAAACCCAGGGGCCGTTAAAGATACGATTTACTTGAAACTCAAACAAAGTAATTCAATATTTGAAAAACAGTTACAATACACACAATTGAATCAGAAACGGAAGGTTCCAGAAGGTTCTGAAGTAGTTATGGATACAGAGGACTCTCAAAACTCAAATGAGAGTGTGAAACGTAGAAGGTACTCCAACTCTCAAAATGAGGTTCCTATAGCAAATAACTCTCAGTGTACAGTTGAGAAACAGACTTATACACTGTTGTTAACAAATTCTCCAGGCATTTGGTCTTCACAGGAAGTCATAAATTATGTTAAAGATGAAGTAAGTTAATATAAATGGTAGGCAGCCTACTGAACCAGTACTAGATTTATTTATCACTAGCTGATGCCCGCAACTTCGTCCGCATGGTTTAAGTTTTTTGTTATTTCCGGGATAAAAAGTAGCCTATGTCACTCTCCAGGTCCTCAACTATACCCATATACCCATGCCAAAAATCACGTCAATCCGTTGCTCCGTTGCGGCGTGATTGAAGGACAAACTAACAAACAAAGTGACTTTCGCATTTATAATATTAGTATGATACACTTATGAACAATTATTGTAGTAAGAGTCACTTCAGCTCATCACTGGCCCACTGCTCTACCTCACTGGCCAAGGAGACTTCACACAACTTTCAATATTATGGGGAGCTCTTAGGTTGCGTTTCCACCAGAAATTTGCTATTTTGCTGAGCTACGGATGTGTGCCACACCCACCAATAGGAAGGCTTAATTTACTTAGCTTAGTTCTCAAGAAGTTAGATCTAGGGCTTGGTGGGTTTGAAACATATTCATAGCTTAGCAACTTAGCACACCTCCAGTGGCCTTCTGCCTGCAAGCTTTGCCACAAACAACACCATTAAAGCTACTGATGTTTATTTGTTGAAATGTCTGTCCGTCTGAAGTATGGTACAGAGATAAGTTGCATTCTGGGAAATCATGTAAAATGTAACCTATTCAGACAACTTTGTATCCCAGACAATCAGAGGTTCCCACAGTCCCAAAATTTGCATAGGCAGCAGACAAGTTGTGGGCATCATACTTAATATTATAAATGCGAAAGTGTGGCTGTTTGTTGGTTTGTCCTTCAATCACACTGCAACAGAGCAACAGATCAACGTGATTTTTGGCATGGATATAGTTAAGGAGCTGGAGACTGTCATAGTCTTTTATATAATTTTTCCTCTAAAATACATAATGCGTGGACACTCCCCCTTCAGTGTAAGATTCAATGTCTAAGTGCGCACGTCCTTATGATGGTACAGTCCCACAAACTTATCTGACCCAGTGACAGCTTCGCTATCTATTAAAAATAAAATAAAAACAAAATATAAACAGGCCTAAAAATTAGTTCCCATTTTGGCCACTAAACAGATAAGTTTGACAGACAACAATAGGTGTGTAGTATACCAAGTGAGTAGACTGTTAATGATTTTTTGTGGGAAACTCCTAATGGCTATAACTTCAAAACTACAATGATTTATGACATAATATTCAAAATGTAAATTTATTATGATCTGTAAATCTTAAGGTCGTCGTAATGTAACCCTGTATGACTTATGGTGTGCTGATGACTGTTATTTCAGTGTGGAGTTCACATATCAAGCATCAATGACAGTAGAGAAGATAATACCGAGGAGGACTTCCAAATACGTCTCAGGTTTGAAACAAAGCAACACTTGCACCAAGTTTTGACAAAGTTAAAGGAAAAAGAAGCTCAAGGAAAACTAAGTGTACAATTAATGGGTAAGATATTGTAGTTACTACTAGCTTTGTGCAATATTTATTTTTTGTTCAGTATAGAGATGGCATAGAGATAGGTTGCATCCAGAGGAAGGACTGGTGTTGCTAAAAAACTGTTTTTTTTTTCTGTATAAAAGCATAAAAAGAAACACTGTTTTTTTTCTGGAGCATGGTCGGTCTATGTTTGTTCTAACAAAGTTGGCTAATACTAAATTCGATTCGTAATTTAAGTTCAATTTATAAAATTTGAAAACATACCTCAGTAAAACATTGGTTCCCCTGAAAAAAACAACTGTACTAAGTTTTTTGAAACATAAAAAAAAACAAAGTCGCTTTTTTTTCATGTCACATCATTAGGAAGGACATAGCTATACTTTTTATCACGGAAAATCAGAGTTCCCATAGGAAATTTCAAATACCTATATATGCACTCTAATAATATATAATAATAGTAGATGATTCCCGCGACTTTGTCCGTGTGGATTAGGTTTTTTTTATTCCCGCGGGAACTCTTGAATTTTCCGGGGTAAAAAGTAGCCTATGTCCTTCCCCAGGGTACAACTTATCCCTACACCATCATATTATTCTATAATAATATATAATAATATTATTCTATAATAATATTATTTTAAGCCAGCAAGTTTACAAGTGCATTGTTTATATTCTAGATAATGTAAAAGATGAAGCTGAGAGCGATGCAGAATCAGACACAACCGTTCTATTACAGACTAAGTAAGTATGCAAACTCATCTATCTATACTTCTATACTAATATTATAAAGAGGTAAAGTTTGTGAGGTTATAGGGGGTAATCTCTGGATCTAATGAACCGATTTTGAAAATTCTGGTACATGGGCTATAATATAATATTATTAAGCAACTCGAAAAATTAGGGAGTTCCCCTGAGAACTTATTTCATGTGGAATCTGCTAGATATCACCTTTCAAAGACGTTATGAACATACATACTGTAAAACAATATAAGCAATTATTATGTCGGCAATTTTTATTAGCAAAAATTATGAAGGCACCTTCATAATTTTTAATAGCAATCAGAGTGACGACATAAGAATTGCTAATATTTTTTTACAGTATGTATGTTCATAACATCTTTGAAAGGTGATAACTAGTGAAAGGCCTGGACAATAGCGTCAGTTTTCGTACTGTTTGCATAAGTACTTTAATACTGTACAAGAATCAGCTTTGCTAATTATGGTTCATTTTTGGAAACCATGAACCGTTTTTGAGCGGCCTTTTCTAGTGAAAGGCCCATTTGCATGCGGGCAAACTTTCACTATCGTCATGAGTAGAGAGACCTTCACCCATCTAATACTGAATCAGCTTTTCTGGCGATCGTTACCAAAAGTGCAGTTATCTCAGTCTATTACTAGTAAGTAAAATAGTTTGGATAGTAAGTTTTGGAAAAAAAAATTAAATGATCATTTAAGTCCGGAGGTCGTTCCTGGGAATGAGCATTCTATTCTATAACCACAACCTATTTTACTTGCCTTTACACAAGTTTTAAGAAACTCTACTGCTCATGACAATACATAAGTAGCTACACATTGATGTAATTGAGTAGGTATTTGACAACTATTCAAATAAATTATTTTTTTCAACCGACTTCAAAAAAAAATACTTACTTTTTAAACAACCGACTTCAAACTCCCGCGCCAACTTTTATTGTTCATATTTTAAAAACCGCTCGACCGATTTCGATAAAATTTATATGGGACCACATGGGAAGTATGCTCTTTCAAATAAAAAAAGAATCATCCAAATCGGTCCACCCAGTCAAAAGTTCTGAGGTAACAAACATAAAAAAAAAAAAAAAAAAAAATACAGTCGAATTGAGAACCTCCTCCTTTTTTTGAAGTCGGTTGAAAAGGAGGAGGTTCTCAATTCGACTGTATATGTTTGTTACCTCAAAACTTTTGACTGGGTAGACCGATTTGGATGATTCTTTTATTATTTGAAAGGGCATACTTCCCATGTGGTCCCATATAAATTTTATCGAAATCAGTCGAGCGGTTTTTAAAATATCAACAATAAAATAAGTACTTTGTATAGCGTGTGCTTCTTGTTGTAAAGTTGGCGCGGGAGTTTGAAGCCAGTTGTTTAAAAAGAATTTTTTATATTAAATTATCATAAGATCAACCACTAAGTTATTTTTTGGTTCATCTCGGTAGGAATGGCATTCTGAATTCACGCGAAGATTCAAAAGCACTTGTAAAAGTTTATTCGAATGAAAAAAAAAATGAGTTTGAGTTATTTTATTGAAAGCGAGCTAAACAAGTCAAATGATTGCGCAAATTTAAATAGTGTCAAAACAGTCATAATTTGTGTAATGCTGTATTTATTGAAGTGAAATAAAAACTGGCAGTAAATGTATCTATTCTGATATCTAACTGGTTTTAACATTTTAACACACCTGATTTTTCTATTTCATTTTACAATCAGTGAACCAAAGACTCCACCAGCAGATGAAAACGCTGGGCGTGACCCAATTGCGACCTTGGATTCAAAAGATTTTTATATTAAAGAGGACTACTTAGATACATTGGGTATCAAACCACCTTTAACTAGCTGGGTTATTGTTACTAATGTAAGTATTTATTGCACTTAAATGAATTATACTACTTACAATATATTTGCTGATTAAGTTGTACTTACTTCACTGCTAAATTACGCATCTATTGCCATTGGCTATAATTATTATTTTACTTTATTTTAATTTTTAATTGATATTGTTTATATTTATTGCATTGGGTATTGTTGCGGCGCGTCGGTCGCGTAGACCCTCGACGACGCCAGGGAACTTGTCCCACAAAAAAGGTGACGGAAACGCTCGGGCCACGGAGTGAGCGGGCGGGCAAAAATCGGGACCCGTCCGCCGGTACTCGTCGATGTTGCGCTGGTAGGCGTCCCGTCCTGTGCACCCAGGTCGTGCACCTCTACCGTGACAGTAGAGTAGTAGTAGTATGAAGACTTGAGGTACTAGACTAGGTACTGAGAAATAAAAGAGTTATTTTCCGTACTAGTGCTGAGGGTTGACTGACTGGCGTACGGTCTATCGGGAATATTTATACCAAATCATTACGTCAACGGAATATTCCCGAACGCTAATGAGTGCAACCACTTCGAGACCCTTTATTTCGTAAATTTCTAGTAACTCATCTTAAAAACAAAGTTGACAAAAAACCAATAAATTTTACCTATTTCTAAAGTCAACACGTAAAAACATATTTCTAGTAAGATCTTAACTCTCGAAAGCTGTTGAACAAAGACCATATCCCTTTTGTAATTGTTTTTTGCCGCCGGGCGCCTATGGCCACTTGTAAAAAATCCAACCCGGTGCGACGTCCGCCACTTGAAATTCCCTGAATGAATTCTTTTGATTGCACATTTGGTCTTCATCTAGAACGTTCAACGCATTCGAGAAATAATTTTAATCTAGTCGCCAACATTCTCCCCCTTGTGCGCAGCACCAATCTTCTGACATGGCGATGCTATCAGCTAGAGTGAAAAGGGGTCGTCTCAGCACTCCTCCTCCTTCGTCTTCCTCATATTTTGCTGTGTGAGTTGCTTTATGTCCACATGACCATTCCTGCTTGTCTGTTAGTGCATAAGCTCCACTCTTGTCTAGTTGCTTGTTGAGGAATGGCGTCATCAAGATAAGATCAACAGATTTTTCATTTTCACTTGCATCAGCGTAGTCATACCAACGGAACTTCAGGTACGCTGGTAACATCTCAAAAATTTCTCTCATTGTTACTGTATAGTACAAGTACTGAGATTTCTGAAGATCTTGTCTGGTTGAGATCCACTTGTATATCCCACTCGCAAAGGTACAATTGTCTTGAGCCGTTGCTGCAATCTGAAGGAGTGCCTTATTTCTGCCTTGTTCTTTCATCAAAAGTAAATCTGGCCTTTCATAGAGACGCTGAAAAGCTTTCCTTACTTGGACTGGAGTGGCGTCTGAATATAA
This sequence comes from Erebia epiphron, assembly GCA_963932025.1. Classification (NCBI taxonomy): domain Eukaryota; kingdom Metazoa; phylum Arthropoda; class Insecta; order Lepidoptera; family Nymphalidae; genus Erebia; species Erebia epiphron. Next base: position 3,032,385 of record OZ009947.1, on the reverse strand, counting down.
AAAGTTCTTGACAACTTTTCCCGCTGCTCTTTTTATGGCTCTTCGAAATCTTGTCGTACTCTGCGTCTCTTCTAATGGACGCGTCTTGATACAATTCTGAACTTGCGATTTTCTGTCTGCAAATTCTTTTTCCAAATTGTACTCCGAAACTGAATCTTCAGTTCTTTGTTCTTCAAGTACAGCACCTTCAAGCTTCTGGATCTGGATCGTATTCATCAGGGACTGTTCGGCCTTCACGATCCTTTCCTTTTCTTTCTTTCCGTCCTTTCCTTGAAGGTCTAATTCTGGAAGGATGTTATGTTTCATATCTTCCATGGGTGACGTCTGGATGCAGTTCTGAACATATGATGTTCTATCTTCTTGTTCGTTTTCCGGATCGTCTTCTGAAGCTAAAGCTTCCATTTTCCGTTTCTCGAGTCTGATTCGTATCAAATTAGCTTCTGCTTCGATGCGCTGCAGCTCCAATCGAGCCAGCTTTTCCTTTATTTCTAACTCGCGCAGTCTGGCAGATCTCGAGGTTCGAACTGAATTGACTGTCGTACGGGTAGAACCTCCTGGTATTTGAGTCGCCAGGGAGCTGATCTGGTTCTTCCGCTCAGTCATTTTCAGTTGTTTGAGTCGATCACCCGTTTCTATCGACCTCGTCTTCGTCTCGGTGGTTCCTGGAGAATCTGTTATTGAAGTCTTCGGAGAAATATTCAGTGCTGTAGCTTCCAAATTCATCTCTGAGGCGGACCCCTGTGATCTGGTTCGCTCGCTCAACTGTTCCGTGTGCTGCGATGCACTTGAGCTTGCGCCTAAGGGCACACCTTTTTCCTTCTGGGACCTGGTGAGAGGCATGTCTCTTGATCCCCGTTCGTAGATACAGCTTTCAGAATTCTTCAATAGTTCCAGAAATCCGTGTCTGGGATCCGGTTCGAAGGACCATCTGTTGCGGCGCGTCGGTCGCGTAGACCCTCGACGACGCCTGGGAACTTGTCCCACAAAAAAGGTGACGGAAACGCTCGGGCCACGGAGTGAGCGGGCGGGCAAAAATCGGGACCCGTCCGCCGGTACTCGTCGATGTTGCGCTGGTAGGCGTCCCGTCCTGTGCACCCCGGTCGTGCACCTCTACCGTGACAGTAGAGTAGTAGTAGTATGAAGACTTGAGGTACTAGACTAGGTACTGAGAAATAAAAGAGTTATTTTCCGTACTAGTGCTGAGGGTTGACTGACTGGCGTTCGGTCTATCGGGAATATTTATACCAAATCATTACGTCAACGGAATATTCCCGAACGCTAATGAGTGCAACCACTTCGAGACCCTTTATTTCGTAAATTTCTAGTAACTCATCTTAAAAACAAAGTTGACAAAAAACCAATAAATTTTACCTATTTCTAAAGTCAACACGTAAAAACATATTTCTAGTAAGATCTTAACTCTCGAAAGCTGTTGAACAAAGACCATATCCCTTTTGTAATTGTTTTTTGCCGCCGGGCGCCTATGGCCACTTGTAAAAAATCAAACCCGGTGCGACGTCCGCCACTTGAAATTCCCTGAATGAATTCTTTTGATTGCACATTTGGTCTTCATCTAGAACGTTCAACGCATTCGAGAAATAATTTTAATCTAGTCGCCAACAGGTATGTACTATGTACCTTTTAATTATAGTAGATTTACCAAGGAGATAAAGCACTGTTTTATGTCACGGGCGCTACATTGAATCCTGAACGTAACGAAGGATTCCAAATTTGACTCCCGAGCGCAGCGAGGGTTTGCGAGGGAATTAAGATTGAGTCCTGAGTGCTGTGAGGGATTCAAGCGCCCAAGAAAAAAACAGTTTTATGGTGGTGTATACTCTACTTTTCTCACTTTATGCAAGACAATAAACAAAATCTTTATAGGCTTTCAGGTATTTTTCCTTTGACTTTTCTGGGAGTAGATTATTGTCAATGCCTACGGCATCTAATTTAATAGCTTCTGGAGTCAAAATACATTCATCACTTGTCATTTTTGATATTTTTTTTGAAATATTCATAGAAACTTCTAAAGGTACCTACTACTAGCTACGGCTATAGCAACTTCTTTCAGCTGGCGTGGCCTACTCAATTTGACAAACAAACGAAGTTCGTCTCAGTGCGAATCTAGTGGGCCACTGCCTATATAGCTGTCACCGTAAGATTGCAAAAACCCTTAGATTGTAATCCAACTAGCGATATTGTAAACTGTCGACAGATTACAATTTAACGCATTATTTTTCGGTAGATTGTAATCTGTTAGGTGTATTAACCCGTGCGGCCGGGCACTACTTGATTATTTATGTCGAACCCTAACCTAACCTACAAGAAAGAGACAAGAAAACGTAAATACATTGAATATTTCAAAAATTGACACTCGGCACATTGAACGGTTCACAATCTGTCGACTGTTTATAATATCGCTAGTTGGATTGCAATCTAACGGTTTTTGCAATCTTACGGTGACATAGCCACTTCTTTCAGCTGGCGTGGCCTACTCGATTTGACAAACAAATGAAGTTCGTCTCAGTGCAAATCTAGTGGGCTACGGCCTATATAGCCACTTCTTTCAGCTGGCGTGGCCTACTCGATTTGACAAACAAATGAAGTTCGTCTCAGTGCAAATCTAGTGGGCCACGGCCTATATAGCCACTTCTTTCAGCTGACGTGGCCTACTCGATTTGACAAACAAATGAAGTTCGTCTCAGTGCGAATCTAGTGGGCCACGGCTTCGGTTTTCGAAAATCATGTTGGCCGCGCCCGCTGAGAACACATTCTGTTTAGCGAAATTAGACTTTATTATCATAGGAATAAGAATTATGAAAGTGAAAATCACATTATTGACCAGCGGGTTATAATGAAATTCAATAGAACATTATAACCCGGCCAAAGCCAAGAGATATAATGTCTTGCTTTCGGTAAGGTTTACATGACATATAATTCGGCATTGTCGAGCATGTGGTGTGAAAACGTTATTTACTTCCTATTTAATATTTTTATCCATTACCCAATAATTTAATTTCCGCGGCGAACTGTATATTTTTTTTTACTTACTGGTCAGTTAGTAAAAACTTTGGGCTTTGGGTTCCAGCCGTAGAATAGTCAGCCCAGTACGATAAAAAAAATGCAACCAAGATTAGTTGAAGCATAGACGGGCAGAACGGACAATAGGCATTAATATTAAAAATTAAACTCACGTCAATAATAATAATTGGTATATTTATAGTAGTACTAATACTTATTTTTGAATTCTTTCATTTGCAATAAGGTTTGGCGAGGATTATTTTAAACTGTTCCAAATTTCAAGTTTTTAGCATTAGTAGTTACTGAATTATGCAAAGTGTGACGGACGGACATGTCGCGCCTCAAGGGTTGTTTTCTTATCATTTTGGTACGCAACCCTAGAAATGACTATTTCTGTAAATTTTTCGGCATAACTTCAGTATCAATAACTAACAAATAATAAAATTTAAAAAACCCACGATGTACTGCAACGCCCCATTGTGTGGACTTTGACCTTAAAATATATCTACGAACCTTCTCACAAGCTATATATATATCTAATGCAAAACACCGCATAATAACAGGCATGATGACAGTAACCAAGAATCAATGAAATTATGAATTTATCTAATGAAATAGGATTCATGGATTATAAAAAACGTATTTATTTTTCAATTTCGAGTGAGATTGCTATTTATATTGATAAAATAAAACTATAAAATACAGCAATCCGCCATATTGCATAAAACACAAAGAAGCGAATGACGTCGTAATTGTTTGTTTTCGAGCTTTGAAAATCACACTATTACTTACTGCACACTGCACAGAGTACATTGGTAAATACAATAGTGACGTCACAACGACGCCATGACACCGCCGAACGTTTTGGCGTGAATTTTAATATTTAAATTTCAAATGCTAATTTTATCTACCAAACTTTACTTTTCTACTGAAATAAGATATTTTTTTCGAAATAGTAGATACTTCCGAACATAATCTGACCATTTTTCAAAATCAGTCATCATGCCTATTGGCCCAATGGTTTTCCAGGAAACTGGTAATAAAAAAGTGGTAAAAATAACAACATACCAACATTTATCGTTTACCTCAGAGAGTACATTGATGTAGGTATTATTTTCAACAAGCGCATCTGTACTAATCTATGACCGAGTCATACGTTTTCAAGATGGCGCATATGTTGCAAGCAAGTTCCCGCTTTTCAGACTAGATGGCTTTGTTAAACATAAGTCCACATTCTTTGTTCGACAGGGCCCGTCTATGTAAATTGAGGTCGTTGGTGTTTACACCATTGGTTTGTTTATGTCACCGTAATATTGCAAAGGCCGTTGGATTGTAATCTAACTAGCGATATTGTAAACTTTCGACAGATTACAATGTAACGCATTATTTTTCGTTAGATTGTAATGTATTTGATAAATTAACCCAATAAAACCTAAGTGCCCGGCCTATGTCGAACCCTAACCTAACCTACAAGAAAGAGACAAGAAAACGTAAATACAATGAATATTTCAAAAATTGACACTCGGACCATTGAACTGTTCACAATCCTTCGACAGTTTACAATATCGCTAGTTGGATTACAATCTAACGGTTTTTGCAATCTTAAGTTTTATCGGGTTAATATATCTAACAGATTACAATCTAACGAAAAATAATGCGTTAAATTGTAATCAGTCGAAAGTTTACAATATCGCTAGTTAGATTACAATCCAACGGCCTTTGCAATCTTACGGTGACATATACAATGTTCTTCCTGACAGGTGTCGAAATGTACTTAATAAATTATTGTAAAAAACACTTAAAGTTATTGAAAAATTATCAAAATAATCAGTATTAGAAGTGTTCAAAGGAAACTCGGTTATCCGCATAAATAAACTTTAATTTAGCAATACTGTGTGTATTTTATATAGGTACTATTTTACCTTTGCCTGGTGGGAGGCTTCGGCCGTGGCTAGTTACCACCCTACCGGCAAATACGTGCCAAGCAATTTAGCGTTCCGGTACGATGCCGTGTAGAAACCGAATAGGCGTATGGGTTAATATAACTGCCATACCCCTAACAGTTTTGCCCGCTACCATCATCACTTACCATCAGGTGAGATCGCAGTAGAGGGCTAACTTGGACTAAAAAAAAACTGACCAACGCAGCCGAGCCGCCATCTTGACCATCCATCCTAGAGTTATGAATATTATTACCACTCATAGAAGCAGCAAGGTTTTTTTTAATGTTCAGCCTAAAAGTTGTATAATTTATATTTTTGGTTGGAATAGTTTAGGTGCGATAAATCAGAGCTGAAGGAAGTGTTGGGTCTAGCGGGGAAAGTGTTAATATGCTCAGTCAATATGGACATCAAATACGCCAACGTTTTGTACAGCCATCCGCTCGAAGCGGTGCAGGTAACATTAATTTGTTTATTAGACAATTCCCGCAACTTCGACCGCGTGGATTAAGTTTTTTTTAATTTTCCGGGATAAAAAGTAGCCTTCCCCCGGAAAGGAATAGTTAGTACTATTCCTTTACTAAATTTAATTAAAATCGGTTGAAGAGATCGATTTTTTGTCCGATCGATCGATGTCCTTCCCCGGGATACAATCTACAATATACCAAATTTCATCAAAATTGGTTGATAAGACGGGACATGAAAGCGTAGCAGACAGACAGCTGACACACTTTCGCATTTATAATATTAGTACGAGTTAAGATTTATGACTTCAATTCAACCTTAATTTTAAGCTAAAAAGATGGATTTCCGCAACTTCGACCGCGTGGATTAGGTTTTTTTAATCCGCGGGAACTTCTTAATTTTCCGGGATAAAAAGTAGTCTATATCACTCTCCTGTCACTATACCCATGCAATAATTCGCGTCAATCCACTTTTCTGTTGCGGCGTGATTGAAAGGCAAATTAACACACTTTCGCCTTAAATAACGATAAACTATCATTATCATACTTAATATTATAAATGCGAAAGTGTGTTTGTTTGTCCTTCAATCACGCCGCAACGGAGCAACGGATCGACGTGATTTTTGGCATGGGTATAGTTGAGGACTTGGAGAGTGACATAGGCTACTTTTTATACCGGAACATTAAGGAGTTGCCGGGGAAATTTAAAAAAACTTAAACCACGCGGACGAATTTGCGGGCATCAGCTAGTAATTTATAAGAGAACAAACTAACTATATCTCTTAAAGCGTTTTTTAGTTCCCTTTAACCCCTAAAGAACCTAAATCTAAATGAACGGTCGAGTCGTGGGAATCATTTAGTTATTACCTGTTATCTATAAACATATTATTTGTCTGAATTTCTATTTCAGGCGGTGTCAATGCTAAACGGCCAGCAGTATTACGGTAAAATTCTCAAAGTAAAAATGAACAATACGACAGAAAACAAAACATTACTACCAAAAGGTTTAGTCGATGTTGGCCCCGGATTGGGCAAATACGGCAAACCTTTGCCAGACCTTGGAGACCAATATAAAAGGTTTCTTAAAGGAAAAACATCGAATTTGGATGCGTGTCTTTTCCAATCTAGCTTTTTGAAAAAAATTGGCATTACCATAGACGAAGAGGTAGCGCAATTCGTTCGTGTAGTCACTACTCGTAGTCAAAATAGTCAAAATGACACGGATAGTGAACGAAATGAATCACCTATAGATAAAAATAATGCCCAGAAAAGTGACAGTAATTTTGGACCAGTGGGACAAAAACCTGGAAGTAATATCCCAGTAATACGACCACAGAATAAAGCACCAATAATAAATAAAATTCCGCCTAGGCCACAAATGCAAAACCCAATGTCTGTATCAAATCCGATGCAAATGCGAGCTCCCATCAGAGGTCCAATTCCACCTGGTATGGGCTCAAGAATACCTGGACCAATGCTGGTCCCAGGACCAAGACCAGGGTTCCCAATGGCCAATCCAGGTCCAATTTACCCCAATTGTCCACCAGTACCAGGTCTCGAATCTGGGAATGATCCGTCTAAAAATGTTAATAACATTATGAATGGGCCTAGGTTTCCGATACCAGGTCCGATGAGTCCAATGGTTGGCCCAGGAGGCCCAATAGTTGGACCTGGAGGTCCAATGGGTGGCCCCAATCGTTTCCCAGGCCCCGGCCCCATGATGGGGCCTAGACCGGGCCCTGTGATGGGCCCTCGGGGGCCGATGCCAATGACCAATGGTCCGATTAGGCCAAATATGCCAAATATGTTTTGGTCGAACGTGAGAATGTTCTTAGGACCAGATCCAGTTATGATTCAAATAACTAATGTGAGTAAATATATCAAAATTTTGCTTGTAGTATTAAAATCTTAATTGAATTTCATCCGGGTTTAATTACCGGGTTGGGCAACAGTGTTTTATTTTCTGACCATAAAATTATTCTCAGGACGAGCCCAGAGTTAGGAATAGGATTTGCCTCGGAGAGCACGTAAAGCCGTCGGTCCTGCGCCTGATCTCTTTCTGGACATATCGGATTTTCCGTCCCATCGGACTATGAGAGTAAGGGAATAAAGAGTGCACCTGTGTTTGCGCACACACTTGTATAATATCTCCTGCGCAGATGGCTGATCTCTGTGGCCGGAATTCGATCGGGAGGACATTGTTATTACTTTAAATCGAAGTCTATGTAATTTTTGTTACATAATTTTATTGATTTCGCAGTTACCTCCAACGACAAACTTCGTGAACTTAGGACAGAAGTTAACAGAATTGGGCCATGTTGTATTCCTAGAGTTGACGACCCCTGGATGTGCCAATGTAAGATTTGCGAGCCCTGCTGACGCTGAGAGGTGTTTACGTATCCTTTGTTAAATAAACGATTTGTTTCACTTCTTAATTATGGTCTTCACTTAAATCAATGAAAGAAATAAGCTTCTTTATAGGATGTTATTTTAGGACATTATTTATTTAAGTCCTAAAATAACGAATTTAGAGAATATACTTTATGTTTTAAGGCATAAAGTGTACTCTCTAAAATAAAAAGAAAGAAATTGAACTGCGATTTTCTGAATCAGTCCCTTAAACGGAACTTATGTTCCGTTTAATTAAACGGAACTTATGTTCCGTTTGATATAATTTTTCAATTTTATTCATTTTCTTAACTATTGCCACAGAAAATTATCATCAAGTGATGGGATGAAATCCGGACATTGGAGAATTTGTAAGTAATTTTTAAAATTATTTGTTTAAATAAAAATATAAATAAAGTCTTTATTCAGACATTTACAGTTCTTAATCATAATAATTATTGTTCAATCTTGCACGATTGAATTATTGTTGAGTAGGTATTAAATACTACAAAAGTTGTATTTATTTATAAAACTAGTGTCCACTTGCCGCTTCACTCTCGTAGAATTTAAAAAAAATCTGGCCTTGTTCGTTTAGAATCCTAATAATAATCATTCCTGCCCTGAATCTAGAACCCGACTGTAGCACTACCTACCGGGTCCAATTGTGAATATAAACCACATGGGGGTCCCCACTCAAACACTAAAAAATTCCATCGAAATCGGTCAAGCTGTGGTTCTGAGTTATAGCGAGACTTTTTTTTGAAGGTCTCTGAGTCTACTTGAGCAAATTTGCACTTGTCCGTCCGTCCGTCCGTCTGTCAGAGCCTTATAACTTCTGAATTACTGAACGTAATTCCTTCAAATTTAAATATAATATGTAAACCGATGGCCTCCAGCCGAATGTGGCTTAAAAATTTATAAGCGAATGCGAAGTAAAATATTTTTTATAGCGTTACTTATGGTTGCGGTATATCATTTTAAAAATAATTAGGAATAGAGTCTAAAAATATATATTTTTTAATTTTTCCCCTAAAATTGACGAAATGGGGGGCTTTCAAAGTGGAGATTTTCTAACGTCAAAAGTTGACCTCAGAACTCTGAAGAGTTTTCTTAAAGGCTGAGCCTGAAACTCGATCAACTATTTGAATTATATCCTGTACTTGAACAACAAATACTAAAATTTGATAAATATTATAAGGAAACGAAATTATTTAATTTTTATGAGCTTCAATATTTTTAACAGAACTTCACAATGATGTCAATAGATGGCGTTGGTGATGGTAAAAGTTTATTCGTTTTATGGATACCGCGAGGTCTTAGTTCGGGGCGAACCACTAGTTATAAAAGAGATGAGAACCTGTGTGCAAAATTTTAGCTTTCTAGATCCAAGGGTCGGGTCTGTACATTGATGAATCAGTCAGTGAGTTTACTATCCTTACTATTATTATAAACGCGAAAGTTTGTATGTATGGATGTATGGATGTTTGTTACTCTTTCACGCCAGAACGGCTGAACGGATCTAGATGAAATTTGGCACAGAGATAGATTATAGTCTCGAATAACACATAGGCTACTTTTTATCCCGAATAATAAGAGTTCCCGCGGGAACCAAAAAACTTCAAATGCAGGTTTGTTACTCAATTACGCCAGAACGGCTGAACGGATCTGGAAGAAATTTGGCACAGGTATAGATTATAGTCTGGAGTAACACATAGGCTACTTTTTATCCCGTAAAATTGAAGAGATCCCGCGGGAACCAAAAAACCTCAATCCACGCAGATGAAGTCGCGGGTATCAGCTAGTAATTAGTATGTATAGTAATTAATTTTTATAATGAATAAGTCAAAACCCCCATTTTAAAAATAGTTTACTAAAAGTTCTGTTTTTTTTTTTCTAGCCAAAATTTAAATTTACAAAGATCCTGTTGAAGGTAATGCTTTTATTTTTCTTTTTATATATTCTCATTTTTATTAACATAAACGATCTAGTACTATTCTACTTACGGTTTGTATATATTAATTTAATATATTTTATTATTAGTTTTAACTAGTTGTAAGTGTATAATAAATTTATATAATTTTATATAAAATCTATCTTGCATTTTTTAAAGTAGTCAGTTACTTAACAATAATATCTATATTAATTAAATTTAAGAGTTTATTGATTAAGTTTGTAGTTAGTTAATTTTATTTTATGCAAAACTAAAACTTAACATGAATTTATGGGTGACCAATCATTTGGCAAAAAACAAATAACAAATTTTCATTTCACAAACAACGTTTCCCAAAATTATGAATCATATATTAATCGTTATAAAACTTTTGGTTCTATAAATAATTCCCTTGACAAAACAATTAACAGACAAATTATCATTTCATAAAATATATAATTTGCCAAACAATTGATTTATAAATCGTGTTATTTAATAAAACAACGTAAAGCATATTTCTTTTTTGATAAAATGAATTGTTTGATAAATACTGTAAGAGTCTTCTGGCGTAGCCCGTTTTAAAAAGTTGACATTCTTGGGTCGAAATCTGAGCACTCAGACTCCACGCAGTCTTGTCTGTCCTACCCCTAGAGTGTTTTTGTAAAGCGCGTAGCAAGAAGCTGGCGAAGGAGGTCCTGAATGAAGCAAGCCTACGAGGCCGAGTGGTTTTCCTAGCTTCTCCACTTCCTTTTTAGGCACCACTCCCGCTCATGCAAGAGTGAGCGAAGCAAGTTTGAGACTGGGGGCACTCCGACTCAGATAGTTTATTTCCTTTTTATACCACCCAGAAATAAGGAGCCGACGAGTCGACCGGGCGTATATTTATCAAATAACAATTTATATTTTAATATTTTGTAAAATTACGAATTTGAAGAATGAATTATTTTATGAAATAATAAATTAGTAAATGTCATTTTTACATTCAGCACGTTTGCAAAGTAAAGTATTTGTCAAATGATCTTTTAATAAATTATATGTTTGCGGAATACGAGGTTTGTGAAATGATTGGTTTTTGAAACTTTTTTTGTGAAATGATCATTTGATGTTTTTTGCGAAACATTAGTGAACTGAATTTATGATTTAATATAACGATGCAATATACTAGTGTAAATTAACTAAAAACATAATTTTATTTATAAGTAACATAATGTTAAAACCTAGTTATCTATTATTTTCATCGTTTGTGTACTGTAATCAATTAAACGTGCGTATTTCTCAAGTAAAAGTAAATAATTTAGTAAAATATTATAATATTAGTGTTTAGTGTATTTATATAAATATGAACTAGAACTATTAAAACTTTGACCAATAAGTTCTTCTTCTAAATAAACACTAACAACAATAATAAAATTATACCTACATTAGTCTATATTAAAACATAGTCGGTGAAAACCATTTGTCTTTTGAATGTCTAGATATAAAAATTATGAATAATTCCCGACATATTATTTCAAAGTGTTGTTAATAGGACGAAAGGGTATAAGGCATTATAAGGATCTATTTAAAGGGATGATGTTAATAGTGTACACTTAATAACCCTCTTAGGGTTAATATATTCGAAAAACAGTGGTCATAAATTTATACTTTAATAGCCATAAAGTTAAATAACTGGACCCTGAGTATCTCTTACAAACCCTAATATTATGAATAGCGAGATATAATAGTGAGATCCAAAGTTATACATATACCTATTATATTATAACGATTATTATGATATTATTGTAGATTTTCAATATGTCTATGTGCCAATTAATTATGTGTAGGTATATTGTTTACATGACAACATTGAAATAGTATCATTCTATGATGTGGTTCCGTAAAGAGAATGTGGTTATTAGTATACGAATACAAATACATCACATATTACCGTATTTAAGCAGTTTTTTAAGTAACTATGTAAATGTACAGCTGAAGGAATATGTTGTTGATATTTAGAACAACAGCTAGAGAACACTTTATGTACCCAATCTTTCAGTTATCATTTTGATGCAGCCATTGTAATAAAAGGTACTTAATTTTACAACTTATAAAATACAATGTATTTTATCTTTATATGAAATTCAATATAAAAATTAGCATTATATTAAAAGTATATTTTTTACTCAATATTTTATCAAAATTGTCCTTGTTACTTACAATTTAAGTTAGGAATTAATGAAAATTGATTTTTAGGAAAAGTTAATTACAGTTTAATGAAGTATACAGGTAAATATGGAGTTGTATAATAATAATATTATATGACTCGAAAATTGAAGTAAGTACTTATGTGTTATATAAATAATTACTATATTTATTCTTTATAAATTATTATTGATAGGTACCTATATTAAGTACCTATTAAAAATGCATAGTAATTATTTCCTGTCTCAATTAATTATGTACGCACACAGGCAAGTATTTTAAATAAGTAATAATTAATACTTATAAAGTTATTGGTAATAATTAAGATAATTGTATATTATGGGCCGCTTGCGCAAGGCATTTAAACTGATTTAAGTAGTTTAACTTTGTAATGCTGTAACTTTTTTTGGCAAGAGCATACCTAATAACTATATTGCGCTTGCCAGAAAGTGAAAGCATTAAAAAATTAACTTAGATAAGTAAATCTATTTAATTAAGAGGTTTTTTTTAATCTTTTAATTTAATTAAGAGTTGAGTTGAGAGGAATGCAAGTAGCCTTAAGTGTAACTTATAAAATATTATACCTACTTACTTTAAGACTTGATAATAGATAATAGAAGATTCTTCTGTAACATTAGATAAGATCTTTAATATTCCGTTTTTCAACCAATGATTTGAATATTAGTATCAACTAAGATCGGATAATTTAGATAATTGGATACTAATGTCCCGTTTATATATAGTTCATATACTATATGAAAAAAGTAGAAAAACTAATTTTCAGTTACTAATAATAATTATTAAGTAACAAAACTAGATATAAACCTCGTTAATATTTTTTTTGGTTTAATAATACTATATGAAAATATTTTTTTATTACTAAGTTAAGTACCTACTAACTAAATAAGACCTAGTGATGTTTTTAATAAAATACCTTTATTATGATTTAATAAATTAGTTATTCAACATCTTGCTAGTGACTGAAAGTCTACCGTACTTTCATGATTTGCTGTTTATTCATTTAATTTATCTAGGAATTTAGTTTATTAGGTAAGTACTGATTACATTATTAGGTTGATTTTTAAGAAAAGATTCATAATTATTAGGACGCATGTAAAATAAGGTACTATTTAATAAAAATAAATACATGATACTACACCAAAATAGAGTATTCACTTACCCAACGTAACCCTTTTGAATAGGTATTGATTTACTTTAACATGACCTCCTCTCAGAATGAGAAGGGTCTGGCGATAGTCCACCAGATTGGCAGAATTCACAATGCCTAGGTACCTTTGCGAAATTATAGCGGGTTTCCTCACGATGTTTTCCTTCGCCGTTGCAATAGATATTTAATTTCTTAAATCGCTCATAATTGTTAGGGGTGAAAATGTGGATTCGCACGACCGACATGCTCGCGAACACCGACATGCTCGCGTGGTAACGGAGACAAAAGGTCTTAAATATAAATATACTACATTCGTAATTAAAATTTGATGTCTTAATGTTAAGGTTTATATTTAAAAAAAATTAATTCTTTTTTATTGAAAAAAATATTTTTTTAAATAATAAAAAACTAAACTAAAACTTAAAATGGCTAGTTAATGAAAATTACTCAGTTCAAGCCTTAGGCTTCGTGGAACGGAATAAATTATCCGGTTTAGGAACCAATATTATGGCTTAAACTAAAAATAAGGTGGAAAAAAACGTTGGTAGGGACTAGACAAACAGGACTGTTAATATGGGGTTCGATATATTATAGCCTACTTAGATAGGGGTTTGAATCCCTGGCACACGTAGGTATACAGTAAGTTTTGGAGTTTAGCCTTTAGCTTAGCCACGGTCGAAGCCGGAAGCCTCCCATCTGACCAGATAAAATACAAAAATTATAAATTCCCAAACTGGGCTCTATTTTAATTATGGGACAATTTGAAGTTATGTTCATTTCACTCATTGAATAGGATAAAACATTACAAAGAAACTCAACTTCTGAGTTTCTTGCCGGCTCTTCTCAGCAGAACCTGCTTTCCGACTTCCGAGCCGATGGTAGTCTTAACATGACCTATGAACATTACGTAACTTGACACCTTTATGTCCTGCTTTTAAGGATCATTTTATTAATTTTTATTTATTGCAGTTATAGTTCAAAGATAAATTTATTTAACTACTAGATGATTCCCGCGACTTCATCCGCGTGGACCAAGTTTTTTCGATTCCCGCGGGGACCTTTGAATTTTCCAGGATAAAAAAAAGCCTATGTCCTTCCTCGGGATGTAACCTATCTCTGTACCAAATTGCATCAAAATCGGTTGCGTAGTTGGGCCGTGAAAGCGTAGCAGACAGACAGACAGACAGACACACTTTCGCATTTATAATATTAGTATGTATTTATCTTATACTACTATATCATAAACATAGGTACTAATATTATATAAATAAATTAGCGGCAAGCTATGTGAGATTATACCATAGAGTTACGATATGTTTTTAGTATTTAAAACTTTTAATTTTTATCAAAGCAAATAAATATATAAAAATCTATGATAGGTAGTGTATCTGTGCGTCTCTTACAATTTACTGTACTCTGTGAAAACTTTTCACAGAGTACAGTAAATTGTAAGAGACGCACAGTTTTTTTCACTGAAAAGAAGTGTTTGACATTGACAATTGAGTCAATTGACTGTTTGATTGATCATTCATTTACGTTACTTGTCTCTGTGATTGATGTTTGGTTTGGCTGTTTTGCACAGTTTGGTATTTCAAAAATTCGATTTTTGAGCTAAAATCGCCGCTAAAATTATATTGTTTCTGTTTGGGATAAAGGCCGTCCTCTGAAAGGGTCTTTGTAAAGATGAGAAGAGTTTTATTAATTTATTTATAATACATATTAAGTACATAGAATAAATATGCGTAGGTACTAGGTAATAGGCTTTGGGCTTTGGCGCTTGTTTGGCGCGCGCGAAATGCAATTATAAACCTGAGTAAAAACAATAAAATATACATCTAATCATTAATATTGTACTCTGAGACCTGATTGTAGTACCTAAATAATAATGGCATTAGTGCCTTCAAAAATTACATTTTCTGCTGCAGAGAAAGAGTTATTGGTTTCCCTTATAAAGCAGGAAAAAGTTTTAAAAGACAAGCGGACCATTAAATCCATCAATAAATTAAAGACAGAGGCTTGGGACAGGATTAAAAGAAGATATAACAACCGTACTTTTGTCACGAAGGTAAGCTGTAATATATTCATTTTGTAGCATGTAGCAGACTAGTAAACACTTTCGCATAATACAGACTACAGTGTTTAAAGGGAGACATCATACTCACGGTTAACTTTGAAAAGAGACCTCTACCGATACAGTATGAAATGTTCAAAGAAATTTCACAGGAGCTTTAAAGCTTTAAATGTACGCAGTCTTTATGTACAACCGCTGGATCTAGCAACTAGAGGTTTTTCGTTAAGGTTTTCTCTTTTAACATAAGATATTCAACAGCGTGAAGCCATACAATTGAGAAGATGCTGGGAGAAAATAAAAAGATTGAGAAAGGATGCCCATTCCATGAAAATTGAAATGAGAAAATTAACTGGTGGTGGGAGCCTATCTCCTCCAAATGACGAAGAGGAACCAGACCTAAAGCCTGAAATCTCAAACACAATGGATAGCGACACTGTCTTCACAGAGGAAAGGAATACTGAGACTTGTATGTTGTTACATTTTCATTGTTTAATTACTAGCTAGTAAAAGATCTTTTTTTTTTTAATACAAGTGAAATACAGTTTAAAAATTTTCATGTGAGTATGTGTAAGCAGCTTGTACCTTAAATATTCATTTACTAACATATGTGAAAAAAACCATAATGACAGAAAAACATGACATTATAATATGAAAATTTCCATTTTGGTTTCAGTTTCCAGGATAACAAGTAGCTTCTGTCATTCCCCAGGGTGCATCTCTGCCAAATTTCATCAAAATTGGTTGAACAGCTGGGCCATGACAAAGTAGCAGTCTTATCACTGTTTGTCTATCTGCTACACTGACCATTGTCATGTACAGATAGACAAACATACACACACTCTTGCATTTATACTCAAACTCAAATCTTTTTATTCAAGTAGACTTTGACAAGTGGTTTTGAATCCAGAGAAGAACCAGCAGGACACTCGGTGGTTGCTCTTTTGAAAGGAATTTACAATAATTACATCAATGTGTACATACATAAGTAACAGCAGCTGTCTCTAGCTATAATATGTATAATGTTTAGAAAAAAAAATATGGCAGTGTTCTGATTTTTCAGATGAAACGCCAAACGAATGGGACTCACAAGACAACCCACTTTCAACTTCAAGTAAGTGTTTTATCAGAGTACCATATGATGCCAGTGACTTAATCTGTGCGGATTAAGCTCCTGTTTATTTCTGCAGGAACTCCTTAATTTTCTGGGACAATGAACTTTACTGGGATTGTCTCTACAATCTTGTTGTGGATCTCTACCACAAATTTCACCAAAATCTGTTGAAAAGATGGGTCGTTAACGTTTAACAGACAGACACATTTTGAATTTAAGTATAATATTAGTATTAAAGCCAGTGGCTTACATGGCCACCTGTAATGTTAAAAGGAAGTTTGGTTATCAAGACAAATAAACTTTAATTTAGCAATTTTCACAAAACACAGCCACAACCCATTTCAGAGTACCATAGACCAGTCACCCGTCACTTGAGCTGTAGAGTACAAAGTTAAGGCCTCTTTCAGACTGAGCTTTACAGTAAGAATACACTACTTTCATGGTGTAATAATACTATGAAAAGCCAATCTTACTAATATTATAAATGCGAAAGTTTGGATGGATGTATCCATACATATACATCCATGTATGGATGTTTGTTACTCAATCACGCTTCAACGGCTGAACGGATCTGGCTGAAATTTGGCACAGAGATAGATTATAGTCTGGAATAGCACATAGGCTACTTTTTATCCCAGAAAATTAAAGAGTTCCCAAAAAACCAAAAAACCAAAAAACCTCAAACCACGCAGACGAAGTCGCGGGCATTCGCTAGTAACTCATAAAAATTAAAAAAAAATCTGAAAATCAAGGAGATTTGTAAACTAACAGATAAGAAAAAGAAGCTTTGGAATATATATCTACTTGACCAAGACGATGAATCATATAAAAAATATTGTGCAATAAATAATAGAATAGTAAAGTTAACACGTCAAAATAGAATCAATTTCGAATCAAATCTTGCTGATTGTGGAGAAAAAGCGTTTTATGCATATGTCAGAAGACAAGTATCAACAAGGGTTGACATACCACCAGCACTTGTAAATCCAAACACAAATGAAATAGTGACAAAGCCAGTAGAGGTGGCTGAAATATTTGCCAATCAATTTGAGAATGCATATGTACGTGAGCCACCTGGGGTTTTACCAGAAGTGAACATGCAGAGAATACAGACGTCATTAGAAAATATTGTGTTTACACCGGATAAGGTTCTGAAGGCAATCAAAACTTTCGATGAATTGACAGCTAGTGGACCTGATAATATTCCTGCTATTATGCTCCAAAAATGCAGTGCCATTATTAATCAAGCAACTCTACTTATGAATCTTTCTTTTACAACAGGAAAACTCCCTTCAGACTGGAAAGAAGCAGTGGTGACACCTATTTTCAAAAAGGGTAACAAGCTAAATGCTGAAAACTACAGACCCATCAGCTTAACAAGTATCTTGTGTAAAGCTATGGAGAAAATCATAGCTGAAAGTCTGAGGAAATTTATTATTAAAGAAAACATAATAATTCCAGAGCAACATGGTTTCACTCCAAAGCGATCAACAGTTTCTAACCTTCTCACCTGTCTTAGAGAGTGGATATTAAATTGGAACAAACGTCAACCAACTGACATTATCTATCTTGACTATGAGAAAGCATTTGATAGGGTCCCAATCTGTCGACTACTTCATAAACTAGAACACCTTGGCATACGTGGTAAACTGCTTGTCTGGATCAGCGACTTTCTAAATGATCGAAAATTCCGTGTGAGAGTCGGCGATGAATTATCAAGTACCCGTCCGGTACATAGTGGTGTGCCGCAAGGCTCTGTACTGGGACCAATATTGTTCACGTTATTCTTAACGGATTTGAAAAATGTTATAAGTCTCCCTTTCTCATTATTCGCGGATGATACAAAATTTTTCGGGAATCCCATAGATGAACAGAATAACATAAAGCAAAATTTAAAAGCTATTGAACAGTGGACAAAGGAGTGGCTACTCTCGCTGAATGTCAACAAGTGCACTGTTTTACACATTGGGAAAAATAATCCTCGAGTACCATATTTCTTAGATAACAAGCAACTAAAAGTTGTGGACACACAAAAAGATCTGGGTGTTATCATAAGCAGTGACTTAAAATGGGAAGCACACATAGTGGCTATTGTAAATAAGGCTAACTCAATCCTGTACCTAATCCGTAAGGCATTCTTCAACATTACCAAGAAAACCTTTTTGAAAATATATAAGACCTATGTCAGACCTTTGTTGGAGTATGCCTTCCAGGTCTGGAATCCATATTTCGTGAAGGACATAGAAATGATAGAAAGAGTACAGAGGCGAGCCACTAAAATGCCGAGAGAGCTAAAAAATCTTCCTTATGAGCAAAGACTTACAAAACTTGGACTTAGTTCCCTCAAAAGTAGGCGAGAAAGAGGCGATCTCATTGAAACATATAAAATACTGAATAGCCACTATAATGTCCCAAATATGGAAGAAATATTTGCAACCAAAAGGAACCCTGGTCTAAGAGGACACGATCGAAAGCTGCGTCATCAATTGGCACCATCAAATCCTTTTAAACACTTTTTGAGCAACAGAGTAGTGGTTATGTGGAACAAACTGCCCGAGGATGTTGTGATGTCAACCTCTGTAAATCAGTTCAAGAACAGACTGGACAAGTACTTGGAGACAAAGCACAAGATTTGATATAGGCGCATCAGCGAAAGCTGCCTAGCCTATTATAAATAATAATAATAATAATAATACTTTGATTATTTCACATTACAGCACCAAACATTTTAAGAGCAGATAGCCCATTGCAAGGCAGCTCTAGCACATCTACAGAAACAAGTCATCAAGAAAGAGAAAGACAACCAGTGAGACTGGTAGCTGTTAATCAGCCAGATTTAATAAAACACAACTCAAAAACAGTCCGTAAACCTTTAGGTATGTATGTTATTATGTATTCAATATTCATGTAAGCTATATGTCACCGTAAGATTGTAAAAACCGTAAGATTGTAATCCAACGCTTTTTTTTTCGATAGATTGTAAACAGTCGAAAGATTGTGAACTGTTCAATGTTTTAAGTGTCAATTTTTGAAATATTCATTGTATTTACGTTTTCTTGTCTTTTTCTTGTAGGTTAGGCTAGGGTTCGACATAAATAGCCAAGTAGAACTTAGGTTCTATCGGATTAATAAACCTAACAGATTACAATCTACCGAAAAATAATCCGTTATATTGTAATCATTCGACAGTTTACAATTTCGCGAGTTAGATTATAATCTAACGGTTTTTACAATCTTACGGTGACATATATAAAGTTCATCATCATTATTTCAAAGCCACCCACTGCTGAGCACAAGTCTCCAGTCAGAACCAAAAGGGGTTGGTCATAGTTCACCACACTGGCCAAGTGCTGTGAACTATGACAAGGTGGCAAACTTCACACACCTTTGAGAACATTGTGAAGAAATCTTGGGCATGCAGGTTTCCTTACGTTTTCCTTCGACTTCAAAACAAGTAATCTATACTAATATTACAAAGCTGAAGAGTTTGTATGAACGCGCTAATCTCAGGAACTACTGGACCGATTTCAAAAATTCTTTTACCGTTGGATATGTACGTGATCCCTGAGTGCTATAGGCTATAATGTACCACGGGCGAAGCCGGGGCGGACCGCTAGTATTACATAAAATACTGTGTTAAACAGCATTTGTTAAGTAGAGGTTATTATACGATCGATGATTTTCTGAATGACAAAGTTGCATGGAAGCAACCGGCCTCGCATCCAGTGACCCACAAGTCAGTGTAATACTTGTAACGTAACGTATGTGTTGTATTGTTTACTTATTGTCCCCTTTTTATTTTTTAAGAAAAGAGCAACTTCTGAGTTTCTTTCTTGCTCTTCTCAGTAGAACACCTTTCCGAACTGGTAGTAGAGTCTTAATGAAATAAATAAATAATTTATCATTTAAGGCACAATTCCAAAAAGTTAAATGGCACTTCTAAATATTATATTGCTTTTCATTACTATACACCATGTGGAAAAGGATTGCAAAATATTTAGAGCTGTCATTTTAGATCAGTTTAGAGATTGGGGCTAATTCTGTTCTACACATTCTTTTAACTATACTAAAAAGACAGCTCTAAATATTGTTATCCCTTGTTAGCCATATTGTGTACAATGTAATTAACCCGCCTTTCCCCCAGAGATGTGCTTATCTAATAATCTCCATGTGACAAACAATAGGTATATTATTATGAAAATCAAGCGCTCGATTGAGTGGGTCCTTGCTAAGCTACAAATGTATGTAAAAACATACATTATTTTGTAGCTTAGCAAGGTAGCATAATATCTCTAGTGGAGAGGCACCCCTCTCCACCAGAGATATTATGCTACCTTGCTAAGCTACAAAATAATGTATGTTAGCCACAAAATTCTTGCTTTCAAAATTATTATTAACTAATCCATAAAATTCTTATTCTATTTTCTTTTAGCATTACCAACTGCAAATGATGCAGAGATATTAAGGCGGAAAAACATTTTGATAGAAAGAGAACAACAGAGACAACTCTACTTGTACCGCCGTTCCATACTGAACATAGAAAAGGAGATGGCTTTAGAGAAGTTACGGCATATGAAAGAAATGAATAGAGTTAAGGAGTTAATGGAAGTCGAAAATTTGGATCATACAAGGGCAATGAACCAGATAGTTTTACGGCGTGCTTCAGAGGCTATGATTTAGTTTTCATTTTTTATTATATTTTATTCACTACAAGTTATCCCTTGACTGCGATCTCACCTGATGGTAAATGATGATGCAGTGTAAGATGTTAGCGGGCTAGCCTGTTAGGGGCATGGCGGTTAATTTAAACCAATACCCCTAATCGGTTTCTACACGGCATCGTACCGGAACGCTAAATCGCTTGGCGGCACGTCTTTGCTGGTGGTAACTAGCCACGGCCGAAGCCTCCCACCAGGCCAGACCAGGGAAACTTCAGAAATTATGAATTCCCAAATTGACCCCGCCGGGGATCGAACCCGGGACCTCCGCACGTTAAGACAACAGCTCTCGACACTGCGCCGTCGAATATTTAATCTTAATTTAATCTTAACTACTTATACTTACTAGTGGTTCGCTTTGAACTAAGACGTCACGTCTATAGTTCGTTCAGTCACATTGGCGTCAAAGTAAAATGGACCCAAAATCTCTTGATTTAAAGTCACAAATTCAGTACAAGCAACTTTAATTTATAAACGTTTCCGTATGGAGCGCTGGCTGTGAATGCATGTACACGAAATTGAGCTCTTAATCAATGCAGTTAAGGATCATTTTATTTTGACGCTGATGTGATCGAACGCTCGATGACGATCAATCGAATTTGCAATGTAAAAACAGACTAAGCTTACAGACTTCGGACCTGTCAATAGACTAAAAATAGTATCTAACTGTTTTTTACGTCTTGTGATATAAATATCATCTTTTTATCTTCCCTAATAATTGAAAATTGCTAAAATAAGGTAATGTAAGCTTTTTAAAAATGTTTGAATGCAGATTTTATTTTGAATGCAGTTGAAAGAAATTAAATATTTTCAATATTTAAAGTATTTTTCCTCGTTGCCCGTTCGTTTTTTTCCATCCTGTAAGTGAAAGCTTTATTATCGATACAGAGCCCAAAATAGTTTTTTTTTAAATTTATAGTAATAACAACTTTTGAAAATATTCAATAAATTTACATTACATTTAAATTACATTTTATAAATTAAAAAAAACACAATATACTAGGTAAGTCAAAATATATTTCCAGCCAAAACATGTCCCAATATAGCAGAAAGTAATCCCTGTTACTAGTACGCATTCTACCTCATATACATTTTTGACTTTTCCATTATTTTGGGCAGAAATGGATTCCATTCGATCAGAATTACACGAAAACCAGTCTGTCATCATCATAACGAAATCCGAATCCGATCACATTTATTTGTATTGAACGATTGATTTGATCCCTACTATGATTTCTCGTTTCCTCCTTTCACGCAGTCGAATAAACTGTCTATATATTACATTCGGAATTTCGGCTTTTTAAAACAATTACAATACAACAATCGGTCCATTGCTTACACCGAATTTAGAATTCGAGTTTAGGAATTTTAAGACTCGACTCTAAGGCCCGATTTAAAGAACCGGCAACAGTTAAGAACAGCTATTCTCAAGTCTCGATCTGTTCGGTCTAGGATAGGATTCGGATAGAAATGATTTATTTATAATGTATTGATTGCTAATAATTATGATAAATGCTAAATGCTGATGATATTTAATGAGTGGCACGCGTGATGGTCGCGATGATGTTTTGCGCACTGATTTATTGTTAAAATAAATGTATTATGAAATGTAGGTTAGTGCTGATAGAGCAAATAGTTCAATCAATCTATGCTTAAGACTGGTCAAAAGAATAGATTGACCGAGGACTTGAGAACGTGTTCTTAATTGATGGCGGTTTATTAATACGTCCTACGCCTACGTCTCGAGACTAAGTTATAGTTCATACAAACGCACCAAGGAGGTCGTCCTTTGGACAGAGTGGCCTAAAAAGTAAGGATTACAAAGGTATTAAATGTATAGCAAGGAATCAGTAGTAGGGCCCACATGCACGAGTTTAATGCTCGATGACAAATATACCCCATATCGCTCCGGAATCGTGTCTCGTCACGAAACGAGTTGCGTTTCTTGCCGCAATAGAGATGATGCCTATGTCAAAAATATAACTATGATATCTTACTGATAAGAAAATAGAGAGTCTTCCAATAGACCTAAAAACCAATTACTTACTCTACTTTACTTCTTTTTTTTTCACACCACTCGCTAAACAACGCCTTATTACATGGCCTGTTATCTAAGGTTAAAGTAAGACATTAAATACATTAAGGTTATAATGTTGTACTGAAATCCATTATTCCCTAGGGTTATAATGTGATTTGAATTTAGAATCATCGCGCATCTGAAGCAAGATCTGAAGGAAATTCTATTCATTCCAAAGAGGTTTTATTCATAATTCTTATTGCTATATCTATAAAGTCTAATTTCGGTAAACATAATGTGTTCTCAGCAGGCGCGGCCAACTCGATTTTCGAAAACCAAAGCCGTGGCCCACTAGATTCGCACTGACGACATTTGTTTGTCAAATCGAGTAGGCCACGCCAGCTGAAAGAAGTGGTTGTATCGCGAGGTGTGAAAAGTAGAGTACTCACCGTAGGGGTAATGCTGTATTAATCTTGGGCGCCCCTAATTCCCGCGCTACTCTCAGGATTCTAGATGCAACACCCTCGCTACGCTTGGGAGTTACTCTAAAATCCCTCGTTCCGCTTGGGATTTATCTCGGCGCCCGTGACATAATACATCGCATTACCCCCGTGGTGAATAATCTACTATTTAACCACTACAAGTTAGCCCTAGACTGCGATCTCACCTGAAGATGGTAGCGAGCTAACCTGTTAGGAGTATGGCAGTTATATAATAAACCCATACCATATCTACCTCTATTCGGTTTCTACACGGCATCGTACTGGAACGCTATATCGCTTGGCGGCACGTCTTTGCCGGTAGGGTGGTAACTAGCCGCGGCCGAAGCCTCCCACCAGGCAAAAATACTCTGTTATTTTATTAAGTTTGATATTCATTTTAAACTATCGATAAACATTTAAGCTGCTCAGCAGAATAGGGATTATGCTGATGCCGACTTCACCCGCGCGGACTGAAGTTTTTTGGTTCCCCTATAATTTTCCGGTTTCTTTGAATTCAAATTATTTTTTTCTTCAAAGTTTGATAAAGAGTTGCTGATTTTATTGAGATGTCATAATTCCTATTGGCAACGATTGCGTTCAGGCCAAGGCTACGGTTCAGGCTGCACGCTGTTGTGAGTCGACTGGAACCAAACTCCTTAAATGTTTTGAGCTTGCTTGCAATTATTTAAATGGCACTGAAATTATTTTTTTAACGAACTAGCTGATGCCCGTGACTTCGTCCGCGTTTAAGTTTTTTGTTATTCCCGCGGGTTCCCGCGGAATAACTTAATTTTCCGGGGTAAAAAGTAGCCTATGTCACTCTCCAGGTCCTCACCTATACAACAAAAAAAGAAGAGAAAGCGAAATTGGTGCAGCCGTTCACGCGTGATGCCGTGACCCAAGGGAAATAGGGATTTATTTTTATATATATAGATTAGGCCTCGGATACACGGACAGCTTGAAGCAGTCAATTCTGACTGCATAGTGAACTACAGTATTCTACGTACACATATACATGGACCGCTCGGGCAGCTGTTGCGAAAAAGAAGGCACGAAAATGTATGTATAATTTTTATAAAATACACTCGCCGGCATATTTAGCGGAACATAAAAATAAGGTTTGATATCAGTATCATATAAGGTTGCTGGCTGGTTTATACGTCATTTAATTTAAAAAGAAATATTTTCAACTTAAGAAAACAACTGAACATCACATTTTATGCAATTGTTTTAATTTTATTCAAATACACCTTATCTGGAGCGAACTTCGAGTATTTCTTCCTTCTGAGTTTGATTTAAAATTTCATTGAAATACTGTTTTTTGTTAGTTTTTTTTAATCGCGTATCTTTCTGGAGTTGATGACTGAATTATGCCTGACTTAGCCCCAACGGAGATTGCCAGGGCACTCGAAATGCGAAGAAATGGTCAAACCTACAGAGTGATATCCAGGGATCTTCGTCAACCAGTTTCAACGATCCATCGCAGTATCCAACGGTTCAGGGAGACCGGTACTTATGTGAGAAGAGCAGGACAAGGCAGAAAAAGACGCACTTCGAGTAGGGATGATCGTTTCATTCGGCTTCGTGTACGTAGCAACCCCCGTTTGACGGCCGTCCAAGCCCGACATGAGTTAGAAGCAGTGCGGGGTGTAACCGTAAGTGAGCGTACGGTACGAAGAAGGCTCGAAGAAGCTGGTTTGGGTTCATTTGTGCCCGCCAAGGCTCCAAGGCTCGAGGTAAATCATCGTAGAAACAGGTTAACTTTTGCTCAGGAACATCGACTTTGGAACGTGGACCAATGGAGTAAGGTATAGTTTAGTGATGAGTGCAGAATTCTCTTAAATCAAATTGACGGCAGGCAAAGAATATACAGACGCAAAGGAGAACGATACATTCAGACAAATTTTGAAACTACAGTTGCATACGGTGGTGGATCAATAATGGTTTGGGCGGGCATTTGTTTGGGAGCTCACACAGACTTGGTAGTGATTGACAGAGGGAGTCTGACTGCAGACCGCTATATCAGAGAAGTTTTAGAAGAAAATGTCGTACCGTTTGCCCCATATATCGGTGACGATTTTGTTTTTATGCAGGATAATGCTCGGCCGCATACCGCTCGGGTAACTCAAGCTTATCTTAATGATATGAATATCACTGTTATGGAGTGGCCGGCGAAATCATCGGATATGAACCCAATAGAGCACGTTTGGGACTTGCTGAAAAGAAAAGTTAAGTCCAGAATTCCAGCTCCTGCCAACGTGGGTGAACTGCGAGTCGCCGTAGTTGAGGAATGGCGGAGACTATCCCAGGAGACAATCGATAACATCATTCCCAGTATGCCTAGACGGGTAGAAACTTTAATAAGAGCACGTGGAGGAAATACGCGATAATTAATCACCATTTTTGTAATTTGATTAATTGTTATTTTGATATTAAATTTCACTTTTCCCGGTTACATGAAAAGTTCAAAAATGTACCATTTTTCACAAATAGCCTTTACTCGCAAAATCTGTTCTTAATGTGATCTCATTTTAAGTAAAACAAATGAAACTTTAAATAACAAAAGAAGTAGTAAGTAGATTTTAAAATAAAACCATATTTTTTTAATTATGGACCTTTTTTTTATGTTCCGCTAAATATGCCGGCGAGTATATTTGCTTTCGGAAAAGTTGAGTCGATTTTAGGAATAATTTACTTAGGTTAACTACGTTGGTTTGGCGATCGAATGTAGGTAGGTATTACTGGTGCGGAAAACTTGCCTTTTCTTTCTATTTACAAGAAACAACATGAAACTTGGTTATGTGCCCTGTGACGCGTTCAATTCCCAGATGGGCCCATGTATAATAGGATTGGGCAAATCTAAACTTAAGTTGACGAGGCTTCTTCTTAGGCCATTTTGAGAATCATTTCCAAAGAACTCGAAAGAATCAAAAACTCATAATTTTTTCATTGATCGACTCCTCATCGAGAACCAATAATTTTATCCGCGCGCTGCCCTAATAGATCACTGTTTGGCAATATCTGAAATTCATTCGACGTAGTTTCTAACAAACTTTTAGGGCCTTGTATCGATTCGCGCGGTTTCAATGAGGGCTACCGTTTTTATGCTCACTAGTTGGCGCCACTTGCGAGTAAGGTCCTGAAGTATAGCTGTATATTCGGTAAACAAGCATATTTGTAAAAAAAAGAACTCTTTTTTAAATAGTAAACATACAGGAACCAGGGAAATACTACCCTATGAATTAGCTGTTCGAAAGAATCCGCTTAATTTTGCACCTATTTTTCTTAGCTACGCTTTCAAAGCACAGAGCACTGGCATTCTTTGGCACGTATCTTACATCTTCCATAATTAATCGGTTATTGCTAAATAACCATAACATTAATTAAATAATTAGACCCGCGATAAAAGCCCAGTGATATTTGACATTTCGGGGACCTCACACTACACTAGCGCCCCTAGCGGCGAATTTAAACGCGGTAGCCCTGATTACATTATGTAACGTCGCATCCATGCCCTGGATGCGAAAACGATAAATACGAAAATATATCTGTAACGTTTCTTTTTTAATCTGTCTGTTACTGTTAATCTATTTTGACGAAATTGAGTAAAGTATTAGGTATGTATTACTAGGTGATGCCCACGACTTCGTCCGCGTGGATTAAGGTTTTATGATTCCCTCGGGAACTCTTCAATTTTACAGGATAAAAAGCTTATGCCCTTCCCCGGGTATCAAACTATCCCTATACCAAATTTTATCGAAATTGGTTGAACAGATAATCTTTTTTGATTCCCGCGGGAACTCTTGAAATTTCCGGGATAAAAAGTAGCCTATGTCTTTCCCCGGGTATCAAACTATCCCTGTACCAAATTTCATCAAAATCGGTTGAACAGATGGGCCGTGAAAGCGTAGCAGACAGACAGACAGACACACTTTCGCATTTATATAAATATGGATGATGATTGATGAAGGCATCCTTTTAGAAAGGATTTTAGAAAATTCAACCTCTATAGATACATGGGTGAATCAACTTTTAAGGCACTCCTTTGTGGAGAAAATATCAGACGAAAGTTAAAAATATTTTTAGCTAATATGTCAGAAATTGCAACATATTTCATTAAAGTAACTATTCTATTTTTCTGAATAAGTATTGGGCGCGATGTTTAAACTATTTGTATTGAGTTTTGGGAGAAAATGTGACTGAGGTCTCCAAATTCGGTATCCTGCGTTACTATTTTTGGAACATTATATCTAAAATGAAACTACAGTTTTAAGAAAATCAAAAAAGGAATCATTTATTACAATAAAGATACAGTCTTTTTGTACTATCATCAGAGTCTTTTAGTACTTAGAATAAAAGTTATGCAAAGTTCAATCTCCACTGCGTTACTTCAATCACTTTTTAACGCTTAACTTCTAAATAAAAGTTTAACAAAAACAATTAGTGTCACACACTACACACTTTCAAATGTAATAACTTTCGATACTTTGAATCAAATAGATCTTAACCATATAATAAAATAATTTGTCAGGTTATCTTCATTAGAATAAGAAATAATTAAGGGACATATCGGTAACGCAAGAGAAAAAAATGGTAACACCTGAGAAAGCAGGCAAAAACTTACTTAACCTAATACTAACAAATATGAATTAAACTGAGATCTGATATTTTGGTTTGATAGAAATCTACTCATAAGCGAAACAAAATAATACTAAATCAGTCTTAGGCTTTCTCGAACACATGAATTGAGTCTTTGAACTCGTAATAGTTTCTATGACCTTTTTTTACAATAACTGGTAATGGCAATTTCTGGACAATATCGTCAATGTCTACGTAAGCTATATCTTTATCATCCAACCGAAAACGTTTAGCATTTTCATCTACTACCCTCAAAAACATTACCTGCACTTCTCCATCTTCCTCAATATCTGTCAAGGTTTTACATACATAATAAAAAACTTTCTTTCGAGATTTATCGACATACACTTTAACTAGCAAGAAATCACCAACTTCAATCTTTGAATTTTTGGCATAGCTTGAGCATGGTTCTTCATCTGAGGGAGGTCCGTATATTTCTTCGTATATACTTTTGCGCCTGTTGGTTATCTCCTTTAACTCTTTAGAAATTTTGATAGTAATCAGTGGTTCATCATCGTCTGAAGATGTCCAATCCAAGGCTGGAGGTTGGTCATTAAATATATTGGAAATATCACTATTATTATCCTGCTCTCTTGTCAAATCCGGAGTGTTTAGTGGTACAATATCCACATCATTTGTATAGTCCGGGGTTGCTCTATCTATTGCTGCAATAACTACGTCTGGAGCTAAGCACGAAGTTCTAACGTCGTGTATCTTTGGATCAAAACATTCACAAAATCCTCTTTTGCCCGTACCATGTCCACAAAAGCAGCTCAATTCTCTGTATTTTATTGTTCCATAAGAATCTGAGAACACTTGATGAACCTTAAGAGTGCCAATCAAGCGTGGAATATTGTCAGGAATAAGTTTCTGTTGGTCATGGATTTCAATTTCATCAATGAGATACAATTTGATTTTGCTCGCGTTTTTCAGTTTATCGTAAAACTGAAATACATCAGCAATGTCTTCACCATTGGCTACGATTTTATCCGCAGATCTCTTTAGGAAACCACCGATTCCATCTGCTGGGCCCTTTCCATGACCTGCTTCGAAAAATGACCATGTCATGTTGCAGAATCCGTATTCAAATAACTTCGTGCACATTAAATAAAAGTTATGTTTTTGCCGGTATTGTGTACTCGGGCCATCAGAGTGAAAATGAACTGTATCAATGTGCGAAAATGTAAATCTTAACCATTTTAGGACTGGGTCTAAATGGGTCCAAATAGCTGCGGGCTGATGGTTGCTTGACGCAGAGACGGTACAAAATGAGTGGACTTCATATCCTTTAGGACATTCACCATCAAAAGTGTACAATACTACAGTATGCAGTGAAATTTGTTTTCGAGATCCTCCGAAGTGGTGGGACTGAACCTCTTCGCTATATTTGCAGTTATAGTTCTCGCTGAAGTCAACTACTACAATACACTCATTGGGCCTAATTTCTTCTAAACAACGTCGAAAATTCTTAAATTGTGACTTAATGTTAAAGACGTGCCTTTTGAAAGCTTTCAAATCTTTTTCATATTCCAGCAAAAATCTTTCTACTTCTTCTTCCAAGACTTCTTTGACATTCTTTATGGATTTGATCATTCTTCCGTCCTTTTCATATTCCTCTTTTTTTCTAACCCACTCCGTCCATTTGACAATCCCATTCATGTTATCAATGTTATAGTAATTTGTTTTACCAGCACATTGTTCGCACATCCCGTACATGCAATCCTTTGAATTTGCATTGCACACTGTTGACTCGATTATTAGATTCAAATCGTCGGTTGCCGTTATACCTTTCTTTTTCAGAGCTTTTGCTTTATAAGCAAAATTAGTATGAGTTTTGCAAAGGCAAGTATCTCTGGCATCGACAGAAGCACTGACAATATAGAATGGTTTATTTTTTGTAAAATAGAAATATGAGCAATTGATATGAGGGTTTTCTTTCTTAAAAGTTTTATACAAAATTTTCATAGAATCGAGCAAGAATCGCTTTTGCACTTTGATCCCACTCTTTGTAACTGTCTCCTTTTTTCCAGCTGTAGCACGTGAAATATCATCTCTAGTATAGAAATCCTTGATTTTTATCTTTAGTTTGGTCTCTTTATTTAAAGCCGATTTGGTCGTTACAACTTTGTCAATACCTAAATTTTCAATTAGTAGCTTTTTTTTTATCCGCGAGTCTCTTATTTCAACTGTTGAAAATATTTTTTTAATTATATCTCGTTCTTTTCTGGATTTCGTAGTTTTGAAAGTTTTATTAATAGCGCTGCTTAAAATTTTGTACTTTTCATTTGTATCTTGCTTATTTGTACTGCCAGTCTTGCCTTCATTACTTCTTAGAAATCGCTTCTTATATTTTTCACATTTCTGTTTGAGTTTCTCATTTTCCAACTGTAATTTCTTATTTTCTCTATACACTTTCGATCTATCTTTTTTTACTTTATTCCTTCCTCGTAATTTTGCTGGAACGACTACAGGCCTTCCTGGTGGGGTTGCACACGGAGGAGTCGCTGGTGGAGGTGTTGGTGGTGGCGTCCCCTCCTGTATATCCAACGCAAGGCTAGATTGTGGTGAACTTGGAGGTGTATTTTGTAAAAGGTTTTGAACAGCTTTTTTGCGCTTTACTGACTCCTGTTTCCGTAGTCTCCAAATGGCATTAGCATTGTACCTTTCTTTAGGAGTTAAGTCTTTTACTAATCTCTTAGTCTTGTGATATCTTTCTCTGTGCTTTTTCTTGGACTCTTCATACTTATCCGGGATATTTTTAAGTCGTTCTCTATATCTTCTTTGCTTTTCAGCTGCACTAAGAGGCATGTTTTTAGTTTTTCATGAACCAAATCTGAAAGAAATAGAAAAAATTCCTCAATCGTTGCTTAAAAATACTATTATAATATCTATTAATAAATCTCTGTACAGTCAAATGAATTCTACCAGTAATACTGCAATGCTACGTTAGCAGTCCCTTAATGGATTTGCCCGTACATTCTCTTGCGTTACTGGTAACGCATGAGAAAATAATGAGAAATATCGATTTTATTACGCACACATTAGATTTATACAAAAAATATGCGATCTGCCTTGAAATCAGACTATAATTACAATAATTTTTGACAATAACATCGAGAAATTAATAAAACTCACCAAAATGTTGACGGTAACGCAGTACACCGTTAATAAACCCACGCGCACCACTCGAGAGCTCACGCCACACTGACGCCCAATCAGGGCGACGTTGATCGCGTCGAACGATGAATACAAAGTATCAGACACACGAACTAGTGTTGGTTAGCCGTATATAGTCCCATCTCTTTTTAAATGTGCAATTCATAATAGTAACGCAGTTGATAACATTTTTTGATGAGTATTAGGGACAAACAATCAACCATTTTAAAAAAATAGATTTATTATAAAAATTGTATGTCTGTACGCTCTAAATAAAAGTGTTATTCATTACTTATCTGATTATAGTGTAAAAACACATGCTTCCTATACAATTTATTTAAATTATTGCTAACGAAACACCATTAACTACCATCGGGGACACGAGTTATTTGTATGGAAGGCATTTTTCATCAACTGCGTTACTATGAAAACTACCCATTATTCATATAAAAACAATTGAGAGCTTATGTAAACATCATTGTTATAGTTCTAATTTTTCAATCATACTATTTTCATATAAGATAAAAGCTATTTAAGGTGTTTTTTTAGAACATTATTAGTGGGGACATGAAAGGAGTGCCTTAAAAGTTGATTCACCCACATATCCATTTGAAATTTACCAATGAAATCGAACTTAACGTGAGCGAAGCCGAAGACAAAAACTAGTACCTATATTATATTGACTTTATAAACCCTGTTGGAAGAGTCTATTGTCGCTTTGTGATTTTAATTAACAAAGATAGATATTAATTGCCCTAACGAATATTGATATCATTCTGTTATTTCAGATCTCAAAGGTTCGTGTACTTCAATAATATAATATACCTAATAGTTTAGATAGACGTTGTTTCAACAAACCCCCTATCAATTTAGATTTTCGTAATAATGGTAAAATGACATTGAGAAGTTAGGCCCGCCACACACATTCGGAATTCCGAATGAGTGTGTCTGGGTCTCACACACGCACAGTAGTTTTCCGTTCGAATTTATTTCCGTTTCGGAATTCCGAATGGGAGCCTGTGCGTTCGGAATTCCGAACGGAAAAAATGGCTGACGTATCTCGTTTTAATGCGATGCACCCAGTAACAGCGGCGTATTTCTTCTTCTTAGCTAGATACAGCAACAATGCAATCGCCATGAGAAAATCGTCGTCCATATTCGCTGACAGAATATCTGAATTCAGAGGATAGCGTCTCCGAACATCTGAGCCTTATTATTCCGAACGGAAAAAAACGTATGGTCGGAATCCCAATTCGATATTCCGAATCGGGATTCCGAAACGGAATTCTGAATGTATGTGGCCAGCCTTAGATAGCTTTTTTAACGCGGACGAAGTTGCGGGCATAATCTAGTATTTAGTCATTCGTAGCATCGTAGCACATGCCTACGTCGTAGTACACTCAATAGTTGGTCGAAATAGTGGTTCGGATTCACTGAGTTTAATTAATATTCGTGGCGTTTACTAAATACATAGCTAGCATATAGCTAAACAGAATTAGTAATGGAACAAAAATGTGAGATGGATAGTACTTATTGTAGTCTGTCGAGAGAAACAGGTGGCAATAAAGCAATGGTGTTTTTTTTAACCCACTACAATGCAGAGTCAGATGGTAGCAGGATTAGCTGTTAGGGGGCAGTCTGAGTGGAGACTTGTGTAGAGCAGTGATTCTGCGCGGGAGATATTATAGTGCACAATTAGTGTGTGCGCATACACAGCTGCTGCACTCTCTATTCCTTTACTGTCATAGTCCGATGGGACGGAAAATTAGACACGACTGGAGAGGGAACAGGTGCAGGATGGCATACGTGATCTCCGAGGGACGGGGGTGAAACACCGCTAACTTCCTAACTCCGGACTAGTAGGTACTGAGAATTTCTTGTCAGAAAAACCCAATGCTTGTTATGGCCCGACCCGGGACTCGAACCCGGGACCTCGTAGGCCGCAGTTGAACGTGCTAACCACTAGACCAACGAGTTAGCTAGTAGTAGGTTAGTAAAACGCAGTTAAAACGAATACTGTTAAGCTCTAAAAAACAAGAGCTAATAACAAGGGAGAGTCGGAGCCCTACGGAATTCACTAACATTTTTAATCCGTCCGGAGCTCGGAAATTGATGGGCTGGTGCTTAATTCACTTGTAGAATAATCTGTTTGAGCCAATTAACATGCCGCCCCGAAATCCGCGTACTCAGACAATTATCGCTGGGACTCGTCCGCGCAATGGATGCTTGCGAAAATTGAATAAGTCAAAGTCAAAGTCAAATAATTTTAATTTAGGTAGGTATACTACACTTGTTGACGTCCAGTTATTTATAAATAAAATATAATGGTGATAGTCAGTAACGGTAACTTAAAACTAAAGCAACGAGGGTTCCAAACGCGCCCTGGTCTGAGAAGAGCCCACAACAAACTCAGCCGGGGTTCTTTTTTCATTATCACCATTTCTCAAATCATCTTAACTAAGGAACTATCTGAGCCACTAGATCAAATCATTGCCAAGCTTCCTTGTCATTTGAGTAAGAATTATACCTTAGACACGTCTATTGCATTTTCTCTTCTATAAATTACTTTAATAATAAGCTATCTCGACGATTTTGTAAAGATGTATGCAATTTATTATTTTGAGTTGTGTATGGTTACTGTAAAACATCATTGTCTGTAACTGTCATGACTATGGTGTACCTACTGTCTAACTTGTGTGTAACTGCGATGAACCTAAACGGAATAATACAATATATGCTTCCAAATAGCTGTGTTTCATTCTAAAGTCCTAACAGATTCAAAGCACTTTTATTAGCATTACGCTGAGTCGATGCCCTTTTTGGGATTTTATACGACACAGATTAGTGTTTAAAGCATCAGAGTTTAGTCTATAAGTGTATACTTAGTAAATAGTAATAGTGTTTAGTCTCTTAACTATAATTTTCCGGGATAAAAGAGTAGCCTATTTCATCCAGATCCGCTCAGCCGTTCATCCATCAACAAACCAACATCCATCCATCCATACATCCATCAATTTATCCAAACTTTCGAATTTATAATATTCGTATAGATTTTAGGAACGTCAACGTACGTGACAAAAAACTGTAATTTTGAAATAATACTGCTTTCTTAATATCTACTTAAATAATAACTAAGCAATGGAAGTATAGTAACCCACTCGGCTATGCCGTAGTCTAGTGAATAAAAATAACTGCTCAGCAGGCTTAGCATGCTTACAACGAGATTTTTTACCTACAACAAATTTTCGTTAACATGTAAGTCAAAATACCTACGACCGATATTACTTTTATCTCTACTTTTGACGGAACAAGTAACCATGTTAGCTTCGGTAGACAAATAGAGATAACGGGTAGACATATTTTTACTCGTTGTGCGCATGCTAGCCCTACAGGGTATATCTTCACATACCTTCGTCACCTATTATACTTTTGCTGGGATGCTGAAACAAAAAGATTCAATTTGGAAAAATACCTGAATTCCTACGCAATTAGTAGGTTACAATAACTAGACAATAAGAGAAACAATGTGCCGAATGGACACAATGGAGGTGACGATTCCATTCAAGGTAAGTAAGTATCTACGAAATAATTGGGAAACGTATTCAACTTCTCCCTAATGATGTCACGTGAGGTTCATTCGCTCTTTAGGTATCGTGTTAATGAATGTGGTTTATTTGTGTACTTAATGCTCGAATAATAATATTAATTGAATAATAATTAATCGAAAACGGTGTGTTTTTACTGGTGTGGCGTCGATGGCGGCTTTGAGATCACGTCGGCTTGTTGATCGTCGGCGACGGCTTGGAGATCACGTCGGCTGCGGCGTGTAGATCACGTCGGCGGCGGCTTGGAGATCACGTCGGCTGCGGCATGTAGATCACGTCGGCGGCGGCTTGGAGATCACGTCGAGGTCACCAATGTACGGGAGCAGGTGATATGGCTCGACCGTAACAAAGGGATGATATCATCCTCCGAGCGGGTGTTGTGCTCGGGGACCACTGGTCCGACCGTTCATCTTTGGAGGTCGTATATATAGCGTAATTCTGAGAAAACTTCGTAAGCGTGAGTTGGGCTCTTCATGGTCGCGTGCATCGTACTAGTAATGCCATCTATTGGATTATGTGCGGAATGCGAAGACCGCCACACTGGCATTGCCCTACGTGAGCGATAAACGTGGCAACGCGACTCAATACGACGTAACGCCACGTAACCTACTACCCTACTTTGTCTCGTAGATAAGTTTTTCTTGGAGTTGTATCGCGTCGCGGTGCGTCGCACCGCTTTTATCGCTCATTTAGAACAACGTGCCCCCTTAGTGTTCCACACCACATCGATATGTCACCGTAAGATTGCAAAAACCGTTAGATTGTAATCCAACTATCGAAATTGTAAACTATCGACAGATTATAATTTAACGCATTATTTTTCGGTAGATTGTAATCTGTAAGGTATGTTAACCCGATAATACCTACCTGAATATTTATGTCGAACCCTAACCTAACCTACAAGAAAGAGATAAGAAAACGTAAATACAATTAATCTTTGAAAAATTGACACTCAGAGCATTGAACGGTTTACAATCTGTCGACAGTTTACAATTTCGCTAGTTAGATTATAATCTAACGGGTTTTTGCAATCTTACGGTGACAGATATACCTACTAGTTTCTTGGGCACATGGAGATAGGTTGTATCCCGGGGAAGGTCATAGACTTTCAATTCCGGAAAACCTAATCCATTCGGACGAAGTCACGGGCATCATCTAGTTAAAAATATAACAATTACCTCAAAGGTCACATTAGGTCAAAAATTAGTAGGTAAGGATTACATTAGGTCAAAAATTAGTAGGTAAGTATGACCAACTGTTACTTGATGTTGATAAGTACACGTTTACAAGTAGGTACGTCTGGTTCGTATTGGGCCGTGGCGTAGGCGGGGACAAATATTAGGAAAAAGATGAATAGAAATAAGTACCTACGCCAACAGATATCCGACTGCGATTTTCCGTAAAAAATATTTCAGGAGCTTAAAAATTTGAAAGCGTTCCTAAAAAGTTATCTGTGTTATGTCTTCTTTTATTTGCAAAGCTGCGAGGACTATCGCCCGGTAAGGGCCAAAACACACTACGGACAGGGCAGAATGAAACGTCAGGGTTGTATGTACACGACATGTCCTGTTGAGCTCAGTGGTGTGCGTGTCATACAGGCACCAAAGCACTGCTTACCCTAGATCTTTCAGTTAGACGATTTTTTCTGTATTGAGTAAGTACATTTATAAATTGGGTATTGAGTATACCCAATTTATTTATTCCATGTAGGACATACAATTGTCTCTTATGTTACCGGCTTAGATAGCAAATTCTACTAAGAAGAACCGGCAAGTAACTCAGCAGTTGCTAGTAGTCCTCACAGGAGGCGCTCTTAGTAATACGTTGCCCCCTCCCCATGTCTTCGAACCCTAGGTTGTTAACGACTACTTAGGGCAGTAATATAACCTTTGTTTTTAGGCTCAGTAATGTTTATTTTATTTGTATTTTTGTACGACCAGTAGGGCCTGCGCAGCATACTCAATCCGGAAAAAAAACTCGCCAAACTGAAACTTATCGTCCGCAGTGCGTTTTCGCCCTAAGGACGGTAACGTTCGGCTCTTTATCTATGCATTATTCCTATTCACAATCTGGAATCGTTTGTTCAATTTGAGCTCCACACCGTGAAGGGAATATTTCTCTAAGCGCGCTTGTTCCAGGGAAATGTAATCATTTCCATTCATTGTTTCTCGTTCAGAACGGCTTGTTATCGTCTGATTCTAAGGCAGGCTCCTATTCATTTCAATTATAATTTAATATAAAAAATTCTTTTTAGACAACCGACTTGAAATTCCCGCGCCAACTTTACAACAACAAGCACACGCTATACAAAGTACCTACTTATTTTACTGTTAATATTTTGAAAACCGCTTAACCGATTTCGATAAAATTTATATGGGACCAGATGGGAAGTATGCCTTTTCAAATAAAAAAAATCGATAAAATTTATATGGGACCACATGGGAAGTATGCCTTTTCAAATAAAAAAACAATCATCCAAATCGGTCCACCCAGTCAAAAGTTCTGAGGTAACAAACATTTAAAAAAAAATACAGTCGAATTGAGAACCTCCTTTTTTTGAAGTCGGTTGAAAATTACGAGTACTAGTGTATTTTTACGCCACTATAAGTTAGCCCTTGACTGCAATCTCACCTGATGCTAAGTGATAATGCAGTTTAAGATGGTAGCGGGCTAACCTGTTGGGAATATGGCAGTTATATTACACCCATACCCCCCCATCGGTTTCTACACGGAACGCTATATCGCTTGGCGGTACGTCTTTGCAGGTAGATCAGAGAAAATTCAGAAATTATAAATTCCTGACCAAACAGTTCAATAACTAATTTATAGTCTATTACCAAACATTGTTCATGTAACTGAAAATATTTGAACAACGTTCGTAAAGTTCACTTTTACGTGTAGTTGTATTTCGACAAATGAAAACGCTGCTAAATTATCTACAGATTTATAAAATAGATTGATTATTAATTTAGTCAGTAAACCAACGAGACAGTCAGTCTGTTTCTTTACCCTTAATGCTAATGTTTGCGAGTGTGACCTTTCCATTAACCACAGAAGGGGGGAGAGGGAGGGATGTCTTCGGTTTAGGAAGTAAATCCGAAGAGCCGTCCCAAAACAACACAATCGACTTATATCAGCGTTGCCTGCCCACTGACTGATCAGCCAATAAATTGTATCAAGTGATTAAGTGAATGGATAAACAATTTGTTTTCTGCCGATTTGAGACATCTACATAGATTGATAGCGCCTGGTTACTTTAATCCGAATACTTAACTATCAGGCCGTGTGGGAGTTATTCAACCGACTTCAAAAAAAGGAGGAGGTTCTCAATTCTATTGTATTTTTTTTTTTTTATGTTTGTTACCTCAGAGCTTTTGACTGGGTGGACCGATTCAGATGATTCTTTTTTATTTGAAAGGGCATACTTGCCAAGTGGTCCCATATAAATTTTATCGAAATCGGTCGAGCGGTTTTTAAAATATCAACAATAAAATAAGTACTTTGTATAGCGTGTGCTTGTTGTTGTAAAGTTGGCGCGGGAGTTTGAAGTCGGTTGTTTAAAAATATTTTTTTATATTAAATTATTTACATAAATGATCGCGACAAGTGACAGCGTTAACAGCTATTATTTTCATACTTATTTTTACTAATTTTTTACTTAATATCTTTTTTTAACTTATTTTTATATTGATGCCCACGACTTCGTCCGCGTGGATTAAGTTTTTTTGATTCCCGCGGGAACACTTTCATTTTCCGGGATAAAACCTATCTCTGTACCCAATTTCATCAAAATCGGTTGAACGGAATGTGCCATGAAAGCGTAGCAGACTCACAGACAAACAGACAGAAAGACAGACGGACGGACAGACAGACAAACAGACACACTTTCGCATTTACGAGTATAATACTAGTAGGTATGGATGGATATTGAACGAGCGCCAGCTGTCAAGAGCTTAGCAAGTCCAGTCTATTTTAATTGGAATTTATACACTGGTTTAGTAATTAATTAAACTTTTTTTTCTTACATAACCATTTTGTAAGTTGTCAAAAACACAGACTATAGTTGTTCTCTTCAGTTGACACATACCACAGACACATTACAAAGCATAGAGTTAGGAACAATCGTTGTTAAAAGTTACAGATGATAAAGTTGCGTTCAATTCTTACAACACAGTCGTTTCGGTGCGATGCCCGAACAGACAGACAAACAAAAATTCCAAACAATTCTTATTTGTATCGATGATAAAATTTGCTAAAAATATTTCATGTGCCTACCTATAGAAATCGTCCAGTTACAATTTTATTATAACCAATAACAATACTTAGCTAAACAGGTCAGCATCCTCATCATAGTTTCAGCATGTTTGGTGAAATACCTCATCCTAAAATTTCAATTATGAAAATATTATGTTGTTCAAATGCGCTTATGTTGTGTACCATGTTGTATGCGCTAATTTAGAGGCTGTACCCAAAATGTAAACTATTAATGTGTTCATTAAGTATTATAAATGTATTATCCAACAAATATCCGGGCAATTAAGCCTAATGACGGCAAAACGTGTCGGGTCGGCTGAATAGCGTCATGTGCGAACAAGCGATAACATTCACCTTTACGACGTGTACTTAGCTAATGTGATGACTGACAACATACAAATTATACCGTGAACCGTAGCGGACTTTGGTACAGTTTTATTCCAGACTATCCATTCATCCATCCATCCTAACTTTCGCGTTTATAATATTGAATATTAGTATAGATTAGTATAGACTGCCTCGTTGGTCTAGTGGTTAGCATAGTCGACTGCGGATCACGAGGTCCTGGGTTCGATTCCCGGTCGCTAGGTATCCCGGAAAGTTAGGTATTGGGTTTTTCAATTAAGAAATTCTCAGTGCCAGCCCGGAGTTGGAAGTTGGCGGTGTTTCACCCCCGTGCCTCGGAGAGCACGTTAAGCCGTCGGTCCCGGTTATTATCAACAACATGATAGTAGTCGTTAAAGCCCGCCAACCCGCATTGGAGCAGCGTGGTGGGTCTAAGCTCTAATTCCCGCTCTCCTATGAGAGTGGAGGCCTGTGCCCAGCAGTGGGACGTTAA
The DNA here is from genome assembly GCA_963932025.1 of Erebia epiphron. NCBI lineage: Eukaryota > Metazoa > Arthropoda > Insecta > Lepidoptera > Nymphalidae > Erebia > Erebia epiphron. The sequence goes on along the minus strand of OZ009947.1, from coordinate 2,992,403 downwards.
TAGGCTCTAGTGATGATGATGATGATGAGTATAGACTACTTTTGCTAGAGAGAGTGCTATTAACTCGATTAAGGATGTCTTCGCGAAGTGTGAGGGTCGGCGTTTAGAAACTTTATGGCGTTAGCCTGCTTGTCGTGCATCGTTATACAGGGTGTCCCTGGATAAAGTGCAATCTCGAAAGGGGGTGAAACTAGACCATAAATTATCGACAAAAAAAATAGATGAAAAATCTGAATATTTTTTTCCATCATTTTCCACAATAGGTTTTAATCCATTATGTTACTGCATGTCTTGGGGAATTTAATCATGTCTGTATTTGACTTCACAGCTGTTGAGCTCATGTTTTGTGGTCCTTGTTCTGCACTTTCATCATTCAAAATTTCAGTCACAATAATAGGTCTATCTGATCCGTAGATGCATCTGATCCGTAGATTGGACGTGCAGGTATTGATTCTATACAACAAACATAAAACATCTAAAACTATTTTACTTATGTTAGTATTATTACTGTTTGTCATTATATCTCTTGAAACAGGAAGCATATCTGTCAATTTGACTCATTTCATGTCATTCGATTTAATCGGCGGGTACGGACGGTTGGTTGATTGGTTTAGAGCTTAACGAAATCAAATGAATTTTGTTGTCCCTTGGAGCTCTGAAAAAAATCAAACGTCTAAGCAAACGCAATCAAAAGATACAGCCGTTTATGCGGCAAATTTTCGACACTCGCAAGGGCATCAAAACCCACAGGGTACTTCCCGTGAACACAGAATCTTGAAATTTTGTACGAAGCAACGCCATAAAGCACAGATAAGTATAGGAATAATTGCGAAAAGCATAAATTATTTGTTACATCATATAATAAAAATATTTTAATAATTTTAAACTTGGTTTAAAAAAGTGTCGAAAATTTGCAGCATAAACGGCTGTATCTTTTGATTGCGTTGGCTTAGAAGCTTGATGTCACTCTCCAGGTATTCTTCTTCTTCATGTCCTGGCGTTAGTTTCCGCACTTGAACGTAGGCGTCCGCTGTGCGTGTCCAGGTATACCCTCAACTATACCCATGCCAAAAATCATCAGCAAGCAACGGATCACGTCGATCCGTTGCTCCATTGCGGCGTGATTGAAGGGCCAACCAATAAACTAACAAATACACATTTTGATTTAATTGTACCTACTGTGCATTTACTCCTACATAAACGAGCTAAATTTAATAAATTTCCACTATACTTACTAGTAAAAACAAAAAAAGTTTCAAATAGTTCTTACCGTTCAACATAATGTCAATTTCTTCAGCGGCTCTGAATATTTTGGCTTCGATTAAAATTTCCTTCAAAGTGCTTAATGTGGGTCGGAAGCGGAACCTGCCTGCTGTGCTCCACTCTACCAAAATATTTATCAGCGCATTTCTGATTAGTAGCCTTAGCATACTCTTCAATCATTCTATAAAAAAATAAATATCTATAAAAAAATATGTGCCGAGTTTTGCTGAATTTACTTATAGGTCACATTTTCTTTCCGAACCGATGGACGTTGGGGTCCCAAAGTACTGGAATGGCGACCCCGCACTGGAAGGCGTAGCGTCGGCAGACACGGACCCACCCCACACGGTGGACAGACGACATCAAGGGAGTCGCAGGGAGTCGCTGGATCCAGGCGGCGCAAGACCGTGCCTTGTGGAGGACCCAACAAGAGACCTATGTCCAGCAGTGGACGTCCATCGGTTGACGACGACGACGACGACGACGCTTTCCGAACTAGTGGTATAGTTCTGACATAGTATAAGTTTACGATAACCTGTGTGCCAAGTATTGAGCGCTGTTGTCTTAACGTGCTGCAAGTCCCGGGTTCGATCCCCGGCAGGGTCAATTTGGGAATTAATACTCTCTGAATTTTTCCGGGTCTGGCCTGGGAGGCTTCGGCTGTGGCTAGTTACGACCTTATCAGCTCTGAAGTACCAAAACTATGCAATGCTGCATCATCGGCAATGTTTTTTTAATACTTTAGGAATCTACAGCATATGCCAGATTTTGTTGAAATAGGTTGAGAAGACACCACCACAGCCTATTAACGTCCCACTGCTAGGTCACAGGCCTTCACTCTCATAGGAGAGAGGGGATTGGAGCTTAGATCCACCACACTGCTCCAATGCGGGTTGGCGAGCTATAACGACTATTATCATGTTGTTGATAATAACCGGACGTGCTCTCCGAGGCACGGGGTTGAAACACCGCCAACATTCTAACTCCGGTCTAGTACTGAGAATTTTTAGTCCGAAAAACCCAATACTTAATTATGGCCCTACCCGAGACTCGAACCCGGGACCTCGTCGGCCGCAGTCGAACATGCCAACCACTAGACCAACGAAGTAGCCTAGAGAAGACACTGATAGACAAATGACAATATTAGAATGCTGAGAAAAGAAAGCAAATTGTTACTTACAGTATCTGCTCACTGTTATATTGAGGTTCAAAATCTTCACTTTGCAAGTTTTTTGGTATAAGAGACATTACCCTCTTCCAGTCATTGTTTATCTCCAGAATATCGACAACTTTGCACAGTGCGTCTGCAGGGAGCTTTCGCTGTTCTACGTTTTTATACATGACGTAAAAACCTACTGGACTACAGGCAACGACTACAAGACAAATACATGAATAGCTCAATGAGGGAAAACCGAGAAACACTAATACATATTTGTGTTTTTATTTTATTTTTTATTTTTTATTATCATAGGAAAATCAACAGCGATTCTTAACAATATTACTAAAACAACAAAAAAACAGGATTAACATAGCCAATTACAGATTTTCTCAAACACAAATAACAATTTATAACAACTTTTAACAATTTATGAGAGTGAGTTATAGCAAAGACAATATATAAATAAACCAGTATAGTTACATATGAGTACAAAGCAAAACAATTTTAAGAAACAAAGTGTAACATATTTACATGTTAAATGACAAAAGTAGGTATAATATTTTAGATTGTGACCGTGAGTGTATGTATGTGTGCGTGTGTAGATGTTTGCCTGTATGCATGCGTGCGTGCGTGCGTGCGTGTGTGCGTGTGTGTGTGTGTGTGTGTGTGTGTGTGTGTGTGTGTGTATGGGTGTTTGTGTAGTGCGAATGTATAACTATTGGTGGAGTTGTGTAGCGTGTCGCTTGAAGGTATTTTTAGAGTGGCGGAAGAGGTCAATTTCCGAATAGGTTTTATTATAGGTACGAGTCATTCTAGTTATTGCGGAATTTTGGGAGTAGTTTTTCCGTTTGAATGCCACGTGGAGGAGTGAAGTATGCCGAGTCCGTTTATGTGTTATTATCATAAGACTTGTTGACCATGGTTGACCTATGATAACTGGGTTTCACGTTTTGTAATCGCAGCTGTGTCCAAATTATTACTTACTAGCTGATGCCCGCGACTTCGTCCGCGTGGTTTAAGTTTTTTGTTATTCCCGCGGGAACTCCTTAATTTTCCGGGATAAAAAGTAGCCTATGTCACTCTCCAGGTCCTCAATTATACTCATGCCAAAAATCACGTCGATCCGTTGCTCCGTTGCGGCGTGATTGAAGGACAAACCAACAAACCAACAAACAAAGTGACTTTCGCATTTATAATATTAAGTATGAAGTACGATATTATGAATGTTTGGTTGGATGTATGGATGGATGGATGTTTGTTACTCAATCACGCAAAAACGGCGCTCCGGTTTATTTATCCTTTCATATCGGTTGTCTGTAAGGTATTGCTTTAGCAATAAGACTGCCTTTGCACATTTGTATCTATTCTAACTACTGCTTTTTAACTGTACCTATACTATGTACTGTACTGTACTCTTACTGTATCCACCCACCACCTCCACTACAGCCCATTAACGTCCCACTGCTGGGCACAGGCCTCCACTCGCATAGGAGAGCGGGAATTAGAGCTTAGACCCACCACGCTGCTCCAATGCGGGTTGGCGGGCTTAAACGACTATTATCATGTTAGTGATAATAACCGGGATCGACGGCTTAACGTGCTCTCCGAGGCACGGGGGTGAAACACCGCCAACTTCCCAACTCCGGGCTAGTGCTGAGAATTTCTAGTCAGAAAAACCCAACACTTATTATGGCCCGACCCAGGACTCGAACCCGGGACCTCGTCAGCCGCAGTCAAACATGCTAACCACTAGACCAACGAGGCAGTCAGACTGTATCCATACTAATACATATTATAAATGCGAAAGTGTGTCTGTCTGTCTGCTACGCTTTCACGGCCCAACTACTCAACCGATTTTGATGAAATTTGATACAGAGATAGGTTACATCCCTGATCCCGGTGAAGGACATAGGCTACTTTTATCCGGGAAAATTGCAGAGTTCCCGCGGGAATCAAAAAATCAATCCACGAGGACGAAGTCGCGGACATCATCTAGTAGGTACTGTATATTTTGTGTGTGCAATAAAGATATCTAAATAAATAATTTTTAATTATTAACGGCTGAATGGATCTCAATGTTTGGCACAGAGATTACAGACTGGTATAAACCGGCTGTACTTACTTTTTTTCTCGGAAAATTAAATAGTTCCCGCGGGAACTGGAGGACCTCAATCTACGCGGTCGAAGGCGCGGGCATCAGGGGCTATATTACCAACACTTAAAGCCATATGTTTCATTATAGTTAACTTTCGTGTTTTAGAATGATTACAATCCTTATTTTAGAAATGAGGTACGTGACATCAAACTGTCATTTTAAGTAATATTGCTTATGTATATCCCAGCTATAGTAGGTTATACATTTCACAAAAACAGATACCTACATTTACTTCAGTTTTATAGTAACGTATAGGTAACGTAGTATAACGAGTATAGGTATAGGATAAGAGTAGATGAGTTTTCGGAATCCAATCGTGCACAATTCCCCAAACAGTTTGATTAGTCAGCAGATATCGTCGGTTCAATCGGCAAATTGACGATGTTTGTGCTTTTTCGCGGGTGTAGATAGGTACAATATTTGTGGGGATATCTGGCATCCATAGAAGATTATTGAACAGTTGATTGTACGACGGAAAAGTTAAATTTTTTCTCCAGTAAGAAACTAGCAGTAGTTTTTATCCGGGATATAAAAAGAAGCTTATGTTCGTAAGGATGTCAAATTCGTTATTCTGTACCTGTCAAAATCTTTTATAAACTTGTTTAAAGTTCTAAAAACTTATCTGGGGCCATACTGCCAACGCTTAACTGTTCCAAATTTTGTCCAGATCCGTTAAGCCGGCGTGATTGAGTAACAAACATCCATCCATACATCCATCCATCCAAACTTTTGTATTTATAATATTAGTATAGATTCTGTGTCCTAAGTCTTATAAGTATTAACCAATAAACTTTCATCGCAGTACCACACCAATAATACAGATTTAAATAAAAATTGCATGCCTTTAGATGAGATGACGCTGTATGTTTAATCTATGAAAGTGCAGTTTTTTACAAGCGTGCGCTATTTGTTTTGTGAATATAGTTATACCTCTGCTATAGTGTTAGCTTTAATATTTTTAGCTGTCATTTAAGCTGCGGAGTATTTGGCACGAATTCGTATAAAGTGTAATTTTCCTCTGAATGGTGATAGCTCGTATTGCCAAAAAATGAACAAGCCAACGCTATTTTGGTAACTAAATGTTTCTTCGAAAATAACATATTATTGCTCTTCCGTTCTATTTCGAAATGATAGATAATATTGTACTTAGAGGCAGTGATAGCTCGTGATTTAGAAGTCCGACTCTATTATTTTCTATCTATCTATTTTATAAAGTCTAGGTAGGTACTAGATGATGTTGTCCGCGTGGATTAAGTTTTTTTGATTTCCGTGGGATCTCCATAATTTTCCGGGATAAAATGTAGCCTATGTCCTTACCCAAGATGTAAACTACCTCTATACCAAATTTGATCAAAATTGGTAATAAATTCGGTTGGTTGATACCCGGGCACGTGGTCTACGTATAACTTTTCGGAGTTGCGTGAGTTCTAAGTAGGTACCTATTTTAACTATCACTTGTTTTAACGGTGAAGAAAAATACCGTGTGGAAATCTGCATCATGCCCAAGCATTCTTCTTAAAGATCTCAAGGGTATGCGAAGTCAACGCAACGCACTTGATCAGCATGGTGGACTATAGCCAAACCCTTGCCATTTTCAGAGGCGACTCGAGCTCAGTAACGAGCCGGCAGGCAATGGGTTGAAGTGAATGAATGATAAACTTATAACCTAAGTCCGTCTTATAATAGGTCGAAATAGTAATAAGGTATATATAGGTCAAAATTGCTTGTACAAATTAAATTCTAGAATGTTCTCTTCAAATTAATTCATGCAAGTACGGCGTAATACTAAGACGATTTTCCATTTAATTTTGAACTTTATGTTCACATCCACAGAGTTGCAGGTAGCGTTGATCATTTAAGCTATTGTTGAACAAGAACGAACTACATACTAGGATCATTTTAATCACGGACATTCATTATGTAAAAATGTCGGAAAAGTATTGTCTTTTGACTCTTTAGATTCCTTAAAACTCTTTTAAAAATATTCACATTCTCTTAATTAAAAATTTTCATTAAAAATGTTCTCACGTAACTTAGCTTGAGAGTGTAGTTATAGATATTATGAGAATAAGTGTAAAAGAAATGCATAAAATTTTGTAACATTTTATCCATTAGAACCTTTATCCCCAAGGACCCAAGGATCCTTTCCTTTTCCTTTACAAAGATTTTATCCTTTCATCCTTATTGACTCTACACTGGGTTAGTATTCTAAAGAGCTAAGTATTTTTTTTGGGCTTCCCTGTCCTGCCCCTCGTTATTGTAAGAAAATCGTACTTAGGTAATCGTAAACGTTTGTCGTGGTGGGAGGCTTCGGTCGTGGCTAGTTACTACCCTACCGGCTAAGTACCGCCAAGTGATTTAGCGTTCCATCCATCAATCGTTCAAGCCATCTACCCTAAAATTATACATCAATTATATACCAACTAAGCTCAAAACTATGAGCTTAAAGTATGTACTGCTACAGGAAAATCTCTCTCTGCGTCGTATTCCTCATAACTGTGGGTCGTGACCCCTTTCCATTAATCAAATAATGGTAGGAGTTTTCTTGGGATAATAATGCAGTGGTGGTTCCCAGGTCCTTCCGCATACGACTCGACTAAGAGTATGTAAACTCTTTGATTTTTGTAACGATTATTATCAGATGTTAGTGATAATAATAAAGGAAAATATTCGTACACACACCTTATCATATAATATTAATTAGATAATAATAATATATGAATTGTTGGATTAAGGGTCGGATACAGAAGGCGGTTATCCTTGAAACGGCGCGAATTGTGAGGAAGTTCCTCTCTCTGGAGCCCTGACCACCGGCTGCTTGGTTCTTTAAGGCCCCGCAGTGGGTGGAAGTTTTATAGGATTCTTTTTAAATGTGTTTTGTATAGTATTTTTATATATTTACTAGCTGATGCCCGCGACTCCGTCCGCGTAGAGGTATAAAAAATAGATAGTAGCCGATTCTCAGACCAACTAAATATTGATATTAAATTTCATAAAAATCGGTCAAGCCGTTTCGGAGGAGTATGGTAACGAACATTGTGACACGAGAACTTTATATATAGTATAGAGATGTAAAACGTGTTTAGAAATAATTTTATTAAAATATGTTCATTTAAATAGGAGAAATAATATGAATTATTGTTACTTAATTAAATCTGCCAGTGATTTCAAAATGCTTACAATTTCCAACAAAGCTTTGCCACAGCAAGTAATATAAAATTGAGCCTCAAATTTCCACGAAATTTAATAAAAGCCCGAAGGGAAATTCCTTCCTGTTGATTACAACGATATCGTTTGCGTTACACTCCGGAGAATCTGAGTTCTTTGACCTGTGGCTAAGGGCGAAAACACACTTTTCGCACTTTTTTTTTCGGAAAAATAAAACAAAAATATGAAAGAACCATTAAAATATCTCAACAAATGAAAAAGTTATGGAACTTTAAAGTTGCGCTTGCCAGACGGGAGACGTGACGTCATAATTCCCTATCAACCGAATTTATAAAGCCGAATAAAAGAAACAAATGGAGTTAACGTGACTTAATTGAATTAAAAGCATTTAATTTGTGTGTGAAGATAATTTTGAAGTAGGTATTAAATCTCGGCTAGGTATTAAAACTCACTCACAAAATTTCTCACTCCAGTAAGATACAGCAATCGGTATACAAACTTTTAAATCGTCATTTCTCATTCATTTATTGATGGATTTTAAAAAAGAACCCTGATTTATTAGTTTTAATCTACATATATTTTACTTTAGTTGTGTTTAGTATGATATTCACAACATCAGATTATATAATATTATATTAATTTTGGGCGTAAAAGCGACATTATATGGACATATTATATAAGAATGTCTCATGGGTCATTGCATGGTGTTTCGTGTTAATAATGGGTCTTTTTCTACCATTTTGTCACGGAACACTAAAAATAGTAACGTATGAGGCTCCTGAATCTTCGGACATATATCTACTAATGGTGTTTTTAAAGCGCAACATTCGACACCCGTAGGGTTAGTATAAGATTTAATGCGTTAAAGATAATATTTCTTTGAATAGTCACTCAGTAACATCGGCAGCCATCGCAACAAGCAGAAAACGAGTGCAATAAAATATGGTGTCCCTAAATTTTTGACTTTAAATCGAGTGTATTTAAGTCTTTTTTACTCTGACGTAAGTATGTTGTTTACACTCGTTTCCTATCAAAGTTGCGTTAGTGAAATGTGAAATCTCATAAAATTCAAAATTCAAATTATTTTTATTCAAATAGACTTTTACAAGTACTTTTGAATCGTCGAGTGAATCTACCACTGGTTCGGAATGCCATTCCTACCGAGAAGAACCAGCAAGAAACTCGGTACATAAGGGTGAAGTGAAGGAGATAAGTAGGTATGCATTTTACGCTCGAGTGAATTAGATCGGACCGCTGTAAGTGTGAGAGTGGTCTTTTCTCCAAATGTGTATGAACGGTCGGTAGCAAATAATATGATTATACTTTAGGTGTGGTTTTAGCCCAAATAGCCTTTTTTCATCCACTAAAAGTAACTTATGTTAGCCCTTGACTGCGATCTCACCTGGTGGTAAATGGTTGAAGTCAACGATGGTCATGCTAGTTAAACCTATTAAGCCCCCTTATCAGCACATTTCTGGCGGTAGGTCGGTAACTAGCCACGGCGGAAGCCTACCACCAAACAAATAAATAGTCTAGCCAAAAGTATTTTTATTATTGTTCTTTTTTACTCCTGACTAAAAATCTAACCCACAATAATTAGTAAGATCATAGCCATCTGCCACTGCGCCTGGAAGTTCGTCAAGATTACCTACGAATCGAATACGAAATGGAATGGAATACCTACGAATCAAACAAGAATACGACAAGGAAGCTTGGCAATAATTTGCTCTGACGGTTCTAATAGTTCTTTAAAGATGATTTGTAAGATCGTGATGATTAAAAACCCCGGCTGAGTTTGTTGTGGGCTCTTCTCAGACCAGGGCGCGTTTGGAACCCTCGTAGCTTTAGTTTTAAGATACCGTAACTGATTATCACCATCATGTTTTATAAGTTACTGGGCGCCAATAAGTGTTCAGTGTACCTAATTTGAATAAATGGATATTGATTGAATCGTAATTAAACAAAGTGATACTTAAAGCTAAATAAAACTATATTTAACTGCAAATGGCTACCAGCTAAAAGCATCTTTATTTTTCAATTAAAAGCAACGCCCCGAATTAATCTGCGTTCATTTATTCCGGGGACAACTCTATTTTCTATTTTCCGGAACGTGTTACGAAATTCGAACTTAATTAGAGCAAAGACAATATATAAACCAGTATTTATAATTAATCTATGATTAGAGTAACATTTCAATTTTCAGCTTAGGTTACAATTAAACTTGTAAATTTTATTTACGTGAGTCGCTTCCATGGATGACTTACGAAATGCAAACAGTCTTGTAAGTCGCGTATCGTATACCTACCTATGTGTTACTTACGTAAGTGTAAGGGCCTGCCCCCAAAGGCGGCACGCTACGGCGCAGTACGGCACGGGATTTTCGGAAGTATTATAACGTCTTAATAGACATGTTCATCGTGGGTACAATAACACTTCAGGGACTACCAGTATGTTTTATAGGCATTGAAATTTCATTTTTTAGGGTTCCGTACCTCAAAAGGGAAAAACGGAACCCTTATAGAATCACTTTGTTGTCCGTCCGTCTGTGTGTCAAGACCCTTTTTCTCAGGAACGCATGGAGGTATCAAGCTGAAATTCATATGAAAATACCCTGAGTATTTTCATATGAATTTCTACTGTCCCTTGGAGCTGTGAAAAAATCTAACTTCTAAGCCAACGCAATCAAAAGATAAGTAAAGCCGTTTATGCTGCAAATTTTCGACATAAACGACACTCGCAAGGGAATCAAAACCTACAGGGTACTTCCCGTGAACTCAGAATCTTGAAATTTGGTACGAAGCTACGTCTTATAGCACAGATAAAGGAAAAATTGCGAAAAGCATACATTTTTAGTTACATCATATAATTTAAAAAAAATATGCAAATTTTCGACACTCGCAAGGGAATCAAAACCTACAGGGTACTGCCCGTGAACTCAGAATCTTGAAATTTGGTACGAAGCTACGTCTTATAGCACAGATAAAGGAAAAATTGCGAAAAGCATACATTTTTAGTTACAACATTTAGTAAAAATATTTTTAATAATTTTAAACTTAGGTACTACAGTTTTGTAAGGAACCCTCGGTGCGCGAGTCCGACTCGCACTTGGCCGGTTTTTTTTTGTGTTATTCTTTAAAGTTTATATTTGTATTTGTCACAGGAAAAATTCCCAGCTGTGACGTGCCGTCTATCAAAATCTAAAAAGCTAATACATCGGAGAGTACGCAAAGCCGTCGCATTCGCTCTGCCTGAGAAGAGCCCGGTTTTCCAACGGTGTAGACTCTCTAGACAGTAAAGCAATGTGCGCCTGTCTTAGCGCAAATACTTTTGCACAAAAAATCACCAACACAAATAATGCACAAATATAGTTAATATCTGTGTATTATATTGGCCGCCGAGGCCGAAATTCGGTCGGAATTACATTATTATTCGAAGTTCTTCCGTCTCCCGTGTTTCACTGACCTTACAAGTTTAAACTCTTGTTTAAACTGTTAAAAAGTAAACGTTCCCAAAATGTTTTGATCAAAAAGTACGAGCCTATTCGAGGGCCTGCAAAAAAGTCCTCAAAATTCACACGGCAATAAATTCCTTCGGAGCACATCCCGGCACACTTTCCACGGGAAGTGAAGGCCGTAAGTTGAATTTTCATAAAAAGATTTTCAATAACCCTAGCGGAGTTTGCATATTTCGAAAACTTTGGTCGAGCCAAAATTTAAAATTTTTTAATGATTGTGTAGGTTTATATTTTAAGAGTATTTAAATTAGCTACAGCGAAATTGTGTTGAAATCTTGTGTTAGATTCTAGAGATTTGAAAGGTCTTTTGATATACTCGTAACTGGTGCGTTCAGAGGGTCGAGTGGGAGTTATTTTAACGTATTTGTTATCGAATGGGTAGAAAATTTCCTACTAGGCACACTGAGCTTTGCTGTCATACAAAAGTTGTTGAAGGTTTATTCAATCTCCACAGTCCAACTTTGTTATGCCCTGGCAACAAAAATTTATCTATCCCGCCACTTTACACCGGCCCATTACAGAGCCAGAGTCTCCTCTCAGAATGAATAAGGTTATTAAATCAAGATTATGACCACAGAATCATACTTAATATTATAAATGCGAAAGTCACTTTGTTTGTTGGTTTGTTGGTTTGTTGGTTTTTCCTTCAATCACGCCGCAACGGAGCAACGGATTGACGTGATTTTTGGCATGGGTATAGTTGAGGACCTGGAGAGTGACATAGGCTACTTTTTATCCCGGAAAATTAGGAGTTCCCGCGGGAATAACAAAAAACTTAAACGACGCGGACGAAGTCGCGGGAATCAGCTAGTAGGTAATAAATAGATTACCTATTCTGTGGTCATAGTCATTTAAAGTTGTACATGAAATATTATCTGCTTGCTTGAGTTGATATATATATATATATATATATATATTATATTCCGGGATACCCTATTCCTAATTTTCCGGGATAAAAAGTAGCCTATGTCACTCTCCAGGTCCTCAACTATACCCATGCCAAAAATCACGTCAATCCGTTGCTCCGTTGCGGCGTGATTGAAGGAAAAACCAACAAACCAACAAACCAACAAACAAAGTGACTTTCGCATTTATAATATTAAGTATGATTCTGTGGTCATAATCTTGATTTAATAACCTTTTTCATTCTGAGAGGAGACTCTGGCTCTGTAATGGGCCGGTGTAAAGTGGCGGGATAGATAAATTTTTGTTGCCAGGGCATAACAAAGTTGGACTGTGGAGATTGAATAAACCTTCAACAACTTTTGTATGACAGCAAAGCTCAGTGTGCCTAGTAGGAAATTTTCTACCCATTCGATAACAAATACGTTAAAAGAACTCCCACTCGACCCTCTGAACGCACCAGTTACGAGTATATCAAAAGACCTTTCAAATCTCTAGAATCTAACACAAGATTTCAACACAATTTCGCTGTAGCTAATTTAAATACTCTTAAAATATAAACCTACACAATCATTAAAAAATTTTAAATTTTGGCTCGACCAAAGTTTTCGAAATATGCAAACTCCGCTAGGGTTATTGAAAATCTTTTTATGAAAATTCAACTTACGGCCTTCACTTCCCGTGAAAAGTGTGCCGGGATGTGCTCCGAAGGAATTTATTGCCGTGTGAATTTTGAGGACTTTTTTGCAGGCCCTCGAATAGGCTCGTACTTTTTGATCAAAACATTTTGGGAACGTTTACTTTTTAACAGTTTAAACAAGAGTTTAAACTTGTAAGGTCAGTGAAACACGGGAGACGGAAGAACTTCGAATAATAATGTAATTCCGACCGAATTTCGGCCTCGGCGGCCAATATAATACACAGATATTAACTATATTTGTGCATTATTTGTGTTGGTGATTTTTTTGTGCAAAAGTATTTGCGCTAAGACAGGCGCACATTGCTTTACTGTCTAGAGAGTCTACACCGTTGGAAAACCGGGCTCTTCTCAGGCAGAGCGAATGCGACGGCTTTGCGTACTCTCCGATGTATTAGCTTTTTAGATTTGATAGACGGCACGTCACAGCTGGGAATTTTTCCTGTGACAAATACAAATATAAACTTTAAAGAATAACACAAAAAAAAACCGGCCAAGTGCGAGTCGGACTCGCGCACCGAGGGTTCCTTACAAAACTGTAGTACCTAAGTTTAAAATTATTAAAAATATTTTTACTAAATGTTGTAACTAAAAATGTATGCTTTTCGCAATTTTTCCTTTATCTGTGCTATAAGACGTAGCTTCGTACCAAATTTCAAGATTCTGAGTTCACGGGCAGTACCCTGTAGGTTTTGATTCCCTTGCGAGTGTCGAAATTTGCATATTTTTTTTAAATTATATGATGTAACTAAAAATGTATGCTTTTCGCAATTTTTCCTTTATCTGTGCTATAAGACGTAGCTTCGTACCAAATTTCAAGATTCTGAGTTCACGGAAGTACCCTGTAGGTTTTGATTCCCTTGCGAGTGTCGTTTATGTCGAAAATTTGCAGCATAAACGGCTTTACTTATCTTTTGATTGCGTTGGCTTAGAAGTTAGATTTTTTCACAGCTCCAAGGGACAGTAGAAATTCATATGAAAATACTCAGGGTATTTTCATATGAATTTCAGCTTGATACCTCCATGCGTTCCTGAGAAAAAGGGTCTTGACACACAGACGGACGGACAACAAAGTGATTCTATAAGGGTTCCGTTTTTCCCTTTTGAGGTACGGAACCCTAAAAAATGAAATTTCAATGCCTATAAAACATACTGGTAGTCCCTGAAGTGTTATTGTACCCACGATGAACATGTCTATTAAGACGTTATAATACTTCCGAAAATCCCGTGCCGTACTGCGCCGTAGCGTGCGCCTTTGGGGGCAGGCCCTTACACTTACGTAAGTAACACATAGGTAGGTATACGATACGCGACTTACAAGACTGTTTGCGTTTATATTTTAAGAGTATTTAAATTAGCTACAGCGAAATTGTGTTGAAATCTTGTGTTAGATTCTAGAGATTTGAAAGGTCCTTTTGATATACTCGTAACTGGTGCGTTCAGAGGGTCGAGTGGAGTTATTTTAACGTATTTGTTATCGATGGGTAGAAAATTTCCTACTAGGCACACTGAGCTTTGCTGTCATACAAAAGTTGTTGAAGGTTTATTCAATCTCCACAGTCCAACTTTGTTATGCCCTGGCAACAAAAATTTATCTATCCCGCCACTTTACACCGGCCATTACAGAGCCAGAGTCTCCTCTCAGAATGAAAAAGGTTATTAAATCAAGATTATGACCACAGAATCATACTTAATATTATAAATGCGAAAGTCACTTTGTTTGTTGGTTTGTTGGTTTGTTGGTTTTTCCTTCAATCACGCCGCAACGGAGCAACGGATTGACGTGATTTTTGGCATGGGTATAGTTGAGGACCTGGAGAGTGACATAGGCTACTTTTTATCCCCGGAAAATTAGGAGTTCCCGCGGGAATAACAAAAAACTTAAACGACGCGGACGAAGTCGCGGGCATCAGCTAGTAGGTAATAAATAGATTACCTATTCTGTGGTCATAGTCATTTAAAGTTGTACATGAAATATTATCTGCTTGCTTGAGTTGATATATATATATATATATATATATATATATATATATATATATATTTTAATATATATATATATTTTTTTTTAATGTATGTCGGTGCATATCTCCGAGGTTTCGAAACGATTTGATTTTTTTTCTATCAGTTGTTAGAGGAAGCTCTCGAGGTGGTCCCACAAAAAATTCTGACTTCAAATCCTCAACCCTGATACTAAAGAAGTCGGGTGGGTATAACAAGGAGTCGCCCGAAGTGTGTAGAAATCAAAATTATTTTTTACTTTTCAGTGGCTTTGGAAGTCAGTTTTTTGGAAAGAATTTTTTGTAGAGACCTCTCGTCGATATTCGTTTTTGCAAATTACGAAACTCGAGCTAGTGGTTTAATAGACCAGAGGTGTTTGCAATATATTTTCAAAGTCCCCAAAGGCGGTTCGAATCGTGGAGACGGTTTAGGGGAGCGAAAAAATGACGGTACATTTTTCAAACGTTATCATGAAACATTTTGAGCCTTTATTTTCATAGGTGTACATGTATGTATGTAGGTTTGCCCGCGGATTCCTCCGAAACCATTGATCTGATTGTGACGATTCTTTTTTTTTATTGGCTTACATTTAATTCAACTTAGGGAACAGTGCAAGTGTCATCAAAATCGGTTCAGTAATTGTCAAGATATGGACTGTTAAGTGTGTGAAGTCGGTTTTATTTTCAATCTTTTAGATTATTATCAATTTTTCATAAAAAAATGTGCTAGCTCCGATTACCTCATGACCGTTGTACGCCTATGTGGTAGGTATATTTTTCATGCACCCCTCGATGGGTTGTCGGCGTCACACACCACAGGACACCATTAGTCTTCGTCCCAACAAGTCACCGAGGTCAACACGGAAAATTACTTTCAGCGACGCATAAACTTTGGTTTTATAGAATTTATACCTTATACCTATTAAAGATAGCTGATGTTATTCGGGTTTAGTTTATTTAATTACTAGCGAATGCCCGCGACTTCGTCTGCGTGGTTTGAGGTTTTTTGGTTCCCGCGGGAACTCCTTAATTTTCCGGGATGAAAAGTAGTCTATGTGCTATTCCAGACTGTAATCTATCTCTTTGCAAAATTTCAGCCAGATCCGTTCAGCCGTTGGGGCGTGATTGAGTAACAAACATCCATACATCCATACATCCATACATCCATACATCCATCCAAACTTTCGCATTCATAATATTAGTAAGAAAGATAATTAACGATGAAAAATCCATAATTTTTCAGGATAAAAAGTAGCCTATGTCTTTCCCTGGGATGTAATCTACCCCTATACCAAATTTCTATTAAATTTTCTCAATTTCTTCAAAATCACTTGAAGGTTGGGCTTTTAAAGCGTAGCAGACAGACTACCAGACAGACACACTTTCGCATTTATAATAATTATAGGTATGGATTTTCAGCATCGCATTTTAAACTTTTGCTGCTGAAGCTGAATGTGAACTCATCCTTATTTATCATCCTGTGAAAACCTGAAAAAGACACAAACAGTGGAAGGCGGTAAAGACAATGTTTGTGAGAACACAGCGTAACAACACTCTTGTCTAGAGCGTCTCAAGGGAGATTCGTCTCGAGAAGTTCTCGGGAAATAGGGAATTGTTGATTTAGCTAATACTACATTGAGGTAGATTCGGATAAATCCAAAATAAAGGAAATTTAAGTTCACAGCAGCGTTCTATGTAAAGCAGTGGCGTGCAGGTCATAGAGGCATAAAATCACCGCTTTCCTAAGTCAAAGTGCTCAATATTTTCAATTTTAGGGTTCTATAAAACCTTTCTGGCTCGACAAAGTTAGTCCATCTGTGCGTCCGTTACAGTCACCTGCTCTACAGGACCTGCTCTACAGGGTTCGACTTTCTATCCGACGAAATTGAAGTTTCACGCGAAATTTAAGTAATGATGCAGTTTAAGGTAGTAGTAGGCTAACCTTTAGGATAATACCCCTCATCGGTTTCTACACGGCATCGTACCAGAACGCTAAATAGCTGGGCGGTAGGTACGGTTAAACTAGGCCAGACTATAGACCAGAGAAAAATCAGAAATTACAAAATCCCAAAGTGACTATACTTACCGTGGTTTGAAACCGGGGCATCCCACAGCGCTCACTACTGCATCGTCAATAAAAAACCCTAAATCCACCATTTCCTTTAGAAATTATGGCATTAAAACGCAAGAATGTTTATATGATGAAAAAAATATTAGGATGGTCGTAAAAACTGTCGAACTTTAGCCCAATTCCCTCGCATTATGTATTAAAGAGACATAAAAACATTGGGGTCTGTGGGATATTCACGTTACGGGGTAAAATCGGGGTAATCATGATCAAACATTCATTTCGAATCAGAAGTTCCGGGCTGCGTTTATAAAAGGATATACCTACGTTAAAATATATCGTTGAATGAAATCGTTAAACGAGATTAAAGATTAATTATGTAAACAACCCTATAATCCATCCATCCATATTCATATCAATATTATAAATGCGAAAGTGTGTCTGTCTATTTGTCCGTCCATCTGTCTGATACGCTTTCACGGCTCATCTGTTTAACCGATGAAATTTGGCACAGGGATAGGTTGTATTTCGGGGAAGGACATAGGCTACTTTTTTATTATTAAAGAGTTCCCGCGGGAATGAACAAAAACTTAATTCACGCGGACTAAGTCGCGAGCACCATCTAGTCCGTACTAATATATTAACTACGAAAGTATGTCTGACTGCCGTTTTGCTACGCTTTCACGATTCATCTTTTCAACCGCGTTTGATGAAACGCGTACAGACGTAGGTCGCATCCGGGGAGGACATATTTTTATCCCGGAAAATTAAGGAGTTTTCGAGGGAATCAAAAACCTTATTTCACGGGTATCATATCATCTAGTAAATGGAAATGGAAAAGTTTGGATGAATGGATATTTGTTACTGAATCACGCCAGCTGCTACGGCTAAACTAGGGCATGCAGTCGATACTGCTTCTGAGTACCAGGAATTTTCGGACCGATACTGGCATAGAACCGGGAATTCCCGGTACTTTCGATACTTTCGATACTACCATAAATTATCACAGAACAAGGCAAATACATTACAGAAAGTATGAAATAGACCAACTCTTTGACATAATATATAAATGTCGCGTAATATTTCCACACAGGATCATAAATTCATGATTTTTAATGAACTTGTGCAATAATTCGCATCGTTCCAAATTTCAAACTTTTATTGTAGTTCAACGCGAAGGGCCGGCGTATAGGTTTTACAGTGATAGCATGGGACATCTTGTCTGAAAATACACTTTGAAAAGCTATTTTTTTGTATCGTGATAACAATATAGATAATTTTAGAAGATAATTTTATTTTTATAGCAATTAAATGCCTCAATCAATTTATTACTACAAGCAGTTTCTAGAAAAAAGCCTTGAGGCTTGGTCAGAGGGTTAACAAAGTGATCCTTATCATCTTTTTAATATGTCGTTCTTTTTAACCATTTATTCGTGCAAGTTCCAAATGAGAGTACAAATATATTAAAAGTGTCTCATAAATACCTACTTCTGGATTGTCTCTTACATAATTGACCAACCGATCAAACAACCAATCGACCAACCGATCGACCAACCAATCTACCAACCAATCGGACAACCAATCGACCAACCTATCGACCAGCCAACCGACCAACCAATCGGACAACCGATCGACCAACCGATCAACCAACCGATCAAACAACCAATCGTCCAACCGATCGATCAAACGAATCGACCAACCGATTTACCAACTAATCGACCAACCGATAGAACAACCAATCGACCAACCGTTCGACCAGCCAATCAACCAACCGATCGGCCAACCAATCGACAGACCGATCAAACAACCAATCGACAAAACGATCGACCAACCAATCGACCAACCAATCGGATAACCAATCGACCAATCGACCAACCAATCGGATAACATATCGACCAACCAATCGACCAACTGTAAGCTGGTCCATATATATTCAGGTGACCCCAAATTCACATTCAGCAAATAAGGAAATCTTTTTTTTTTCATTCCGAACATTTAGTGGTTTTAAATTCAGTGTTCTCAAAATAGTGAGTCAGATTCGGTGAACCCCCTTTACCGCTGAGCTATATAAACATTTTGATGAAACTTTAAAATAGTAAATTCAAGTTTTCTTTATAATAATCTATCTGGACCCCAAGCGTACCCGATAAACTTCAATTTACTTTTGTATCTGTGTATCTGGGGTGTTTAATTAAGTAGCCTTAAGTTACTTATTAAGATTTAACCATAAGGTGTATTATATAATATATACCAACAGTAAAGTTTGCCTGAACAAGAACTTGTAATTATTCCATCTCCCTAGATAGGTACATTTTACCATTCTGTAACTTTGTAAGTGGGTGATTACTTTCGAATCCGGGTAATTATCATTCAGCCCTAACCACGTTGGGCGCCATTTGTAAGACGGGTGGTTAGGGCTGAATGATAATTACCCGGATTCGAAAGTAATCACCCACTTACAAAGTTACAGAATGGTAAAATGTACCTATCTAGGGAGATGGAATAATTACAAGTTCTTGTTCAGGCAAACTTTACTGTTGGTATATATTATATAATACACCTTATGGTTAAATCTTAATAAGTAACTTAAGGCTACTTAATTAAACACCCCAGATACACAGATACAAAAGTAAATTGAAGTTTATCGGGTACGCTTGGGGTCCAGATAGATTATTATAAAGAAAACTTGAATTTACTATTTTAAAGTTTCATCAAAATGTTTATATAGCTCAGCGGTAAAGGGGGTTCACCGAATCTGACTCACTATTTTGAGAACACTGAATTTAAAACCACTAAATGTTCGGAATGAAAAAAAAAAGATTTCCTTACTTGCTGAATGTGAATTTGGGGTCACCTGAATATATATGGATCAGGAACTTGGTCTACTTCCAGGGAACGGCCTCGTCAGTTCACCAACCCAAATCCTTGGAATGCATTCATCAGGGGAATTCCCAATCTCGGAATTATATCGAGGATATCAAAATATAAAAATGAATCGTCTCAGTAGTAAATTAACAGAAGGAAACATAAAACGAAAATAACGAAAACGAATAACCAAGGACATCCTGCAGATTGAACTTCCCAGGATTGTCCACCCAATCCCATGCCTCTTCAAAATAATACGGGATAATATGGGAACTGAAAAAAACAACAAACACGACTAATTAATTATAATTTTTCCTTAGCTACGCACGCCATCTTGAGAAAGATGTGATACGTGAAATCGAATATCGAATTTCCTATCACTCACCAAAATTGATGTGGAAAAATAGGCTATTGTTAAGATGACTATAACAACAACATTATTGTTAATTTTCCAGGCGAAGCCATGGAGAAAACTTAAATAGCGAGATATCCCGAAAAACGGCTATCACATCTTGAGTGTTCGACCGGAAATCTGACATCTGAAAATTTGGTGTTGCCATAGACCCACAGCGAGTGTGGCCGCATTCCGAAATGCTCCACCATAGACTAACGAGAATTCCAATACTTAAAAAAACTCGAAAAATATATAATAAAACAACGTTTTAATAATATTAAAAAAATGTATTAATAGAAAAAGAAATATAATATCATCGTGTTCTTATGACCAAAGACAACAAGCGCCATCTATGGGGAACTCCTGCGCATCGACATACGCACGTTCTGCGCCTTGACACTAGATGTCGCTACAGTACTTTCAACAATATTAAGGAATACAATATAATCCAAGTGATATAAAATCACTACGTGACACAACCAATCGGCCAACCAATGAACCGATCGATCAAACCAATCGCCCAACCGATCGACCAACCAATTGACCAACCAATCAACCAACCGATCGAACAACCAATCGACCAACCGATCAAACAACCAATCGACAAACCGATCGACCAACCAATCGACCAACCAATCGGATAACCAATCGACTAACCATCGACCATCCGATCGACCAACCAATCGACCAACCAATCGACCAACCAATCGACCAACCGATCAACCAACCAATCAACCAACAAATCGACCAACCAATTGACCAATTGATAGATTTATATTTATTATTCGTTGAGGTGAGGTTACTGCGTATGCCATATTAAAAAGAACGACCCTTTATGGATCACTTTGTTGTCCCTCTGTCCCTCAAGGCTTTTTTATAGAAACTGCTTGTAGTAATAAATTAATTGCTATAAAAATAAAATTATAAGCTTATCACGATACAAAAAACAGCTTTTCGAAGTGTATTTTCAGACAAGATGTCCCACGCTATCACTGTAAAACCTATACGCCGGCCCTTCGCGTTGAACTACAATAAAAGTTTGAAATTTGGAACGATGCGAATTATTGCACAAGTTCATTAAAAATCATGAATTTATGATCCTGTGTGGAAATATTACGCGACATTTTATATATTATGTATAGTTGGTCTATTTCATACTTACTGTAATGTATTTGCCTTGTTTTGTGATAATTTATGGTAGTATCGAAAGTATCGAAAGTACCGGGAATTCCCGGTTCTATGCCAGTATCGGTCCGAAAATTCCCGGTACTCAGAAGCAGTATCGACTGCATGACTTAATCGGTCGATTGGTTGGCCGATCGGTTGGTTGATTGGTTGGTCGAACGGTTGGTCGATTAGTTGGTCAATGGGTTGGTCGATCGGTTGGTCGATTGGTTTGATCGATCGGTTCATTGGTCGTCCGATTGGTTGGCTGATTGGTTGTCTGATTGGTTGGTCGATTGATTTGTCGATAGGTTGGTCGATTGGTTTGTTGATCGGTTGGTCAATTGGTTGTTCGATCGGTTGGTTGATTGGTTGGTCGATCGGTTGGTCGATTGTTTTGATCGATCGGTTGGACGATTGGTTGGCCAATTGGTTATCCGATTGGATGTACGATTGGTTGATCGACCAGTTGGTCGCTCAGTTGGTCGATTGGTAGGTCGACTGGTTGGTCTATCGGTTGATCGATTGGTTGAACGATCGGTTAGTCGATTGGTTGGTCGATCGGTTGGTCGATTGGTTGTCCGATTGGTTGGCCGATTGGTTGTCCGATTGGTTGGTCGATTGGTTGGTCAATCGGTTGGTCGATCGGTTCATTGGTTGGCTGATTGGTTGGCCGATTGGTTGTCTGATTGGTTGGCTGGTTGGTTGGTCGATCGTTTGGTCAATTGGTTGGTCGATCGGTTGGTCAATTGGTTGGTCGATCGGTTGGTCGATTCTGGGTTCTGGGTGGGTTCGCTACCTCTTAGTATTTCTATGTCTCCAACCACCGTCCTCTCCGTGCGTGTGGTTCACTATAGGATCTTCTTATCATGTTTCCTATCAGCCACTAAGAGCCTCCAGTTTACTGTCCAGAATCCAGTTCCATACATCAAGATTGGACTGACCACAGTCTTGGTTTTTTCACTAATTATCTTGGTATATAGATTTAACGGAAAAACGCTGAGCATTTTAGAGAATTATGAATTCTTCCCCTCTGCCGTTGGTGTCAATGACAGTGGAGTCAAAAATCAAAATTTAGCAGCCATAATCCTGGTGCTTATGAGGTATATTTTATATTACAGTAAATCCAGTCATTCAATTTTCTTTCTTTTTTTTTGAAACTAAACTTTGAACTGAAATATAATGAATATCAGAGTAGCATAATTAATCTACTGTAACTCATTAAAGCAGAACAAATTTTATTGGAGTGAATCAATAATTGATCTTCAAAAAAGCTGGTAAATAATATTTAGAAAGAATAAGTATAAATACTTAAAGTAAAAATAGGATTTTTTATACTAAAACCTCGAATTTGTGATCATAAAATACAGTGTAGTGAACGAAGTTCTTGTTACATTCAGAAATATCCGCACTTAACTAGAGAAGTAATCTATTTAATTCGAGTCTCGAAAGTATCAAAAGTACCGGTTTTGTGGTGTGGAGAACCGGGACTGAAAATATTCAGAAGTCTCGGGAATTCCCGGTACTTTTGATACCAGTAATTCCCGGTAGCATGCTCTAGGCTAAACAAATCTGGCTGAAAGGCACAGGAAAGAAAAACTGGAAAAACACGTAGGCTAATTTTTATTCTTTATAGAATTCCCGTGGGAGTCAAAATACGTCAATCCACACAGACGAAGTCGCGGGCATCAGCTAGTGGGTACTAAACTTACAAACTACGCAAAATCATACAGGTTTTATTGGGTTTTTAACTCTGATCAATGAGATTGTATTTTGGTACACGTCACTTTATCTTCCTGAATGTATTGGTTTTCCATTTTTCATTAACTGATTAGGTTTTATGACGTTTGCTTGCAATACATTTTAGACCTTTTTAGGGTTCCGTAGCCAAATTTGGCAAAAACGGAACCCTTATAGATTCGTCATGTCTGTCTGTCTGTCTGTCCGTCCGTATGTCACAGCCACTTTTTTCCGAAACTATAAGAGCTATACTGTTGAAACTTGGTAAGTAGATGTATTCTGTATTCCGCATTAAGATTTTCTTACAAAAATAGAAAAAAAACAATAAATTTTGGGGGTCCCCATACTTAGAACTGAAACTCAAAAATTTTTTTTTTCATCTAACCCATAGGTGTGGGGTATCTATGGATAGGTCTTCAAAAATGATACTGAGGTTTGTAATATCATTTCTTTCTAAACTGAATAGTTTGCGCGAGAGACACTTCCAAAGTGGTAAAATGTGTGTCCCCCCCCCGTAACTTCTAAAATAAGAGAATGATAAAACTAAAAAAAATATATGTTGTACATTATCATGCAAACTTCCACCGAAAATTGGTTTGAACCGATGAAATTTGGTTTTAATACGTCATAAATCGTAAACCGCAATTTACCTTTAATTCAATCAACTCAAATATTTAAAAAAAAACATTTAATTTAAAACTTACTACAGGTTTGTACGGAACCCTCGGTGCGCGAGTCCGACTTGCACTTGGCCGGTTTTTTATGTACATTTGAAGGCGTAAAACCATTCGTAAAACCCGTGGAGGCCGAGTAATTGAGTACGTGGTGGAAAAATAAGCCCTGCGCATGTTAGGTATACTTATGTTTGAGGAAAAACTTACCTACTGTCTGAAAATTTCATTCCATGGTTGTTTTTCAGAAAGGGTGAAATTATGGCGCATAGACTCACAGAACAAGACCCATAGAGACACTGAGAACAATGTAATAAGCAGATTCCTTTTTATGTGCTCAGACCCGATTAATAAAGCACAATTTAAAAAGTTTTATTTAGGGCACAGGCTGGGAAAATTAAAGTTCTCCTTTTTTTCTTTTTTATCCACCACAAGTAATCCCTTGACTGCGATCTGTCCTGACGGTAAGCGATGATGCAGACTAAGATGGTAGTGGGCTAACCTGTTGGGTATGGCAGTTAAATTAAAACCATACCCCTATTCGGTTTCTACACGGTATCGTACCGGAACGCTAAATCAATGTATGGATGTTTGTTACTCGTTCACGCCAGAACGGCTGAACGGGTCTGGATGAAATTTGGCACATGGGCTGCTTTTTATTCCGAGAAATAAGAGATCCCGCGGGAACCAAAAAACCTGTAGGTATCCACGCGGGCGAAGTCGCGGGCATCAGCTAGTAATGTATAGTTATCAGAAAATATTCTTTACTAGATGATTCCCGCGACTTCGTCCGCGTGGACCAAGTTTTTTCGATTCCCGCGGGAACTCTTGAATTTTCCGGGATAAAAAGTACCAAATTTCATCAAAATCGGTTGAACAGATGGGCCGTGAAAGCGTAGCAGACAGACAGACAGACAGACAGACACACTTTCGCATTTATAATATTAGTATGGATTTCCGACTTGATTTGTGATGACAAGCCAAGAAATGTGTCATAATAAACATGTCTTCACAAGTCCTCACATGTCTCCGTACACGTCTAAACCGTGTTCAAATTACTTTTGTTCGTCGCTCACAAAACGGGAACGTGTAGGAACTTTGCGGATGTCAATCTAACTTTTAAACGGTGCGAAATTTCTTTATTGCGTCACACCTTATTTGTTCTTGGATTTGTCTCAACTTTATTGAACAAGAGACTTGCCAGATTTTGCGTGTGGAATTATTACCATGCGAGTTCCCCAACTTTCAGTTTCTTGTGATTATATCTGCCTCGTCGGTCCAGTGGTTAGCATATTCGACTGCGGCTGACGAGGTATCGGGTTCGAGTCCCGAGTCGGGCCATAACTATGTATTTGGTTTATCTGACTAAAATTATCAGTACTAGCAGTAGTAGTATTTTGACGACCTCCGTGGCGCAATGTGTAGCGCTGTCGTCTTAACGTGCGGAGGTCCCGGGTTGAAGCGATTGAGCGTTCCGGTACGATTCTGTCTAGAAACCGAATAGGGGTATGGGTTTAATATAACTGCCATGCCCCTAACAGGTTAGCCCGCTACCATCTTAGACTGCATCATCACTTACCATCAGGTGAGATCGCAGTCAAGGGCTAACTTGTAGTGGATTAAAAAAAAGCCCGGAGTTAGGATGTTGGCGGTGAGTCACCCCCGTGTCCCGGAGAGCACGTTAAGCCGTCGATCCTGCTCCTGGCTATTATCACTAACATGATAGTAGTCGTTAAAGCCCGCAAACCCGCATTGGAGCAGCGTGGTGGAGTTCCCACAGGATTCCCACAGACGTGGGATTTTCACAGGTAGCTAGAGAGCTATACTATAGTTTTTTTGCTGGTTTTAATGAGTGGACAACCTTATAATTTTACTAAATTTAAGTTAACGTGATTCTTTGCATGGGTACAGTTGAGGACCTCGAGAGTGACATAGACTACTTTTGATCCCGGAAAAGTGTGGAGTTCCCGCGGGAATTGAAAAAACTTAAAAACCAAACGGATGAAGTCGCATTAGGTAGCTAGTCTAAGATGAATCAAGCAGTTTCTATTTCGATGTAGATTTTAGAAGCAAATAAGCTGCTCAGTCCACAAGATTCGCTATAGAGGAAACCAAAGGCAAACAAAGAGGAAATTGATAAAAAAGGTCAATATACAAGTCTTGTTGCCCGCCCGAGGGGTCGAATACTAAGGCAAGTGTACATTCATGAAATTCTTTTTTTTTGCATAAGTTAGCCCTTGACTGTGATTTCACTTGATGGTATGTAATGATACAGTCTCAGATCTATGCCTATGGCAATTATATTAAATCTTACCCAATTATATTAACTCTTACTTAGTTTCTAGGTACACGGCATCGTAATGGAACGCTAAATAGCTTGGCGGTACATCTTTGCCGGTAGGTTTGCCTGGTAACTAGCCACAGCCGAAGCCTTCCACCAGGCCAGACCAGAGAAAATTCAGAAATTATAAATTCTCAATTAGACCCTGCCGGGGATCGAACCCGGGACCTCTCACTTATAAGACCACAGCACTCACCACTGCGCCAGGGAGGTCGTCTAAATAACACTAATCTACTTCTAAAACTTTAATAATACATGCTAAAGTCTTAATAATACATGCGTGTCTGCTACACTTTTGCGACCCATCTTTTCAATTGATTATAACAAAATTTAGTACAGAAATAAATAGGTTGCATTCCGGGGAAAGACATGGTTGTAACTTGTATCCCAGGGAAAGAATTAAGAAGTAAATCAAAAAACCTTAAATACACGCGGGCGAAGTCGTGGGCATCCATACTAATATTATAAATGCGAAAGTCAGTTTGTTTTTTGGTTTGTCCTTCAATCACGCTTCAACGGCGCAACGGATCGACGTGATTTTTTGCATGGGTAGGTAGGTATATTTGAGGACCTGGAGAGTGAAATAGGTCACTTTTTATCCCGGAAAAACAAACAGTTCCTGTGGGATAGTATGCTCTTTTTCTAATTAGGCGGCAACGGCGCAACTAGAATAGCACCAGGCTTCTTGTTTGTGTCCGTAACAAAACAATTGAGATCAGTGTAATAGCTCGTAATAACTTCATCAAATAATCAATCAATCAAATATAAATATTATAAATGCGAAAGTTTGAATGGATGGATGTATGGATGGATGTATGGATGGATATATGGATGGATGTATGGATGGAACGGCTGAACGGATCTGTATGAAATTTGGCACAGAGATAGATTATAGTCCGGAATAGCACATAGGCTACTTTTTATCCCGGAAAATTAAAGAGTTCCTGCGGGAACCAAAAGAACCTCAATCCACGCGGACGTAGTCGCGGGCATCAGCTAGTCTCATAGATAAAATAAAAAATAGTAATGGATAAAATAATGTAAAATGGATTCCACAGTGTGTACTACACCGATAAGTGAACAAACAAAGATAACCCGTTTTGCGAATTGTGGTGAATATAGTGTACTACGTAGGTATCTTCTCTTGGGATACATGGTTCTGATCTTGTTAAACTTGGTTTACCTCCCTTGGGGCTGGGGACAAATTTCCGAATAATAATACAATTTTTCCGAACGTAATGTATGAGTCTTTATACGAAAAGAATGATATAGTGTGAGAGAAGGTGAATGATTTAGCTATTGTACTGTTTTATTGCTTGTACCAGAATAAAAGGTGAAAAAAAATCGAAGCTGGCAAAGAAAATGGCACTGGGCATAGTTCGGTTGATGTTGGGTACTTACTCCGAGGTACTTTGCCCAATGGGAAGTGGGCCGATACCCATTGAGAATTCCCTGTCCAAATCAGCAGCTCTATTCTGTTACTCAGTGGCCATCAAAAAATGAAAGCCACTGACATATATTTTTTATCCATTGAAGGTTTGCTAATGTAAATAAAAAAAACATTCCATAGAAAGCCTTCTATGGATAAATATATGTTTCAGTGGCTTTAATTTTTCGATAGTCATTGAGTTAAGGAATAGGGGGGGGGGGGGGGGGGGATCAGGCCCGTATTGTTAAATATTTTCTGACATAGGATTCTGTGAGTCTGTCTCTTATACTATAATTTATTTGCTTGTAGATTCTTCGGGAAGTGTTAGCAAGAGTTTGGGATGTTAAATCGGGTATCGTCACGTTTAGGAAGATGTATTACTTTGAGAGAAAGAAGTATTCAAGGTGATTAAACTAAGAAAACGCGATGTTTTGTACAATTGCGCTAGTGTCCATCCATCCATCAGCCTGCATTCGTCCACAGCTGGACATAGGCCTTTTGGAGTGTGCGCCACCAAACACGGTCCTCCGCCTTCCTCATCCACCCGTCTGCCCCAACGGCCATCGGTTCTGCGACAGACATGGCCTGCCCACTGCCACTTCAGCTTACTAATTCTCTGGCGTGGTGTGCCACTCGTGTGTGCGTGCTCCAAATAAAAGCTAATATTTTCCGCAATAGGTACATTTTTGTCCCTTTATAATGTGTATTCGCTCGAAGAAGGTTTATAGTATGTAAGAGATTTATAGTAAGTATATAAGAAAGAAAATAGTATTTTTAATTAAGAATTTCATAGCAATAATTATTACTTATTAGAAACAATAACTGATGTTATTTATTAAAACTATTTACATTAAATTAAAACTAAATAGTATTTTATTTTGTGGAAATCTTAAATGCAGTTTTCCGAGTTTAATAAACTTTGGATAACTTTCTTACTAAACTAGTTATTGCTGTTTGTATTATCACTAGATGATGCCCGCGACTTCGTCTGCCTGGATTAGGTCAGATTTTCGATTCCTTTATTTATCCGGGACAAAAAATAGCAATAAATACTAAACTATCATCAAAATCGGTTGAAAAGATGGGCCGTGAAAGCGTGAAAAACAAGCAAACAAACTCGCATACATTTTTTTATTCCACTACAAGTTAGCCGTTGACTGCGGACTCACCGGATGGTAAGTGACTATTCAGTCTAAGATGGTAGCGGGCTAACCGGCTAGGGGTATGGCAGTTATATTAAGCCCATACCCCTCGTACTACACGGCATCGTACCCAAATGCTAAATCGCTTGGCAGTAGGGCGGTAACTTGCCTCGGCTGAAGCCTCCCAGCAGACAAGACAAGAGAAAAACCAGAAAATATAAAATCCCAAATTGACCCTGCCGGGAATCGAACCCGGGACCTCCCAGGTTAAGACAACAGCGCTCAACACTGCGCCAGGGAGGTCGTCAAAATAATATATTAAGTTAGGATGATTATGGACAAAAGCCAATTGAGCTGAATATATTATTGTATGACCATTCACCGTCCATTTATTTCTCAAGAGAAATGAATGGAGTCTCTTGGTCTTATCTTGATAACTTCTAGACATTTTGGAACTTTCAAATATTAAGTGTTTAATATTCACAACCAGTCATTACTCATTTCAGTCTAGACTTTAGACACGTGTTACTTGTACTAACTTACAAAGAAAATGTTAATAACCGCCATGTTTGTTTATAAACATGTAATCTAGAAGAGTAATGAGCCTTCAGACGTAGTGTAAGTTTGATTTATAGCTTTAAACAAGGTTTAAATAGTACTTATTAATAATCTTTTTATGCTATCGTATGGAACTGTGATATTAGGCAAAGACTTTGAAGAGCCCCATATTGTAATCATGAGGGAACACAGAATATGAAAGGTTTAAGCCATAGTTTACCACGCTGCCCAACTGCGGATTGGCAGACTACAAATTTGAGACCTAAGTATGTTAGCTAATGATTTTAAGCTTATTTCGTGGTTTAACGACATATTTTAATGTATATAACGGGTACATACCACGATTAATTTTTGTTTTTATTTGTCGATATTTCAACCCGATTGCACGGGTCGTGGTCACGACGGGACTGCGGTGCTGCGAGAGATGAAGTGAGATGAGTTGAGAAGTTAAAATAAGTATGTTAGGTCTCAAATTTGTAGTCTGCCAATCCGCAGTTGGGCAGCGTGTATGAGAACATAATGGAGAACTCTCAGGCAAGTGGCAACCTGACGATGTTTTGATGCCTTGGAGAGCACGGTGAGCCGTCGGTGCCCGTTATTATCACTAACATCTGATAATAATCATTACAAGAACCTAAGAGTTTAATACTCTTAGTCGAGTCGTATATGCGGAAGAACGTGGGAACCCACCGCATTATTATCCCAAGTAAACTCCTACTATTATGTGATCAAAAGAAAGGAGTCACGTCCCTCAGTAATGAGGAATACGACGCAAAGAGAGAAATCAAGTCATTTTTAATCGCTTACTAAAATTCTACCATACCTACTCGTCACTCTGAAAACTAAGAGCCCGCCGGGGATAGAACCTTCTAAGAATAGACTAAGCAAACCAGAAGCAATCTATATTTCATATTATAATATCACTGTTCTATAGTGGAGTCTCATTAGAAAGCAACGTGTATACTCTGTGTTATGCCAGAAGTTGTTGTTTTAAGCATCAAATATTAACAAAGTTGGAACTGCTTTGGCGTTCTAAGCTTCGTATTAACTTCACGGAATATTATGCTGAGCACATCGAGTTGAATACCTAATAGAGTAACAGACATTATAAATTAGACGTTCAAAAAGCGCCACCACATTATAAAGCTGCAAGCTTAGAAGTAATTAACATACTTATTGACGGAAACTTCTTTATTAAGACTATTTTACATCGGGCATGCTACATGAAGGTGCAGATTGTATTAAAAAGGGCGACTAGTGAAAACTTATAAAAGGAAAGGAAGACCATGTTACGAAACAATATTTTAAAATATAGTCTAGCATTTGACTCTGTTTTCCCACTGATGGTAAGTGATGGTGAACCATTTGGTGAACATCTAGAAAATGTGCCTATTTATATCTTGATTTTAAATTTAGGTATCTACTATATTTTATGTGACGCAGAAAACGAAAGCTTACCGTACATCTGATTATTCTGTAAACTTAGAATATAGCTATAAAATAATACAATTATTTTTTTCTTGCTAAATCATGAACTTCCGTAAAGTAACGCCTGATTCTATCCAAAACTTAGAATATATTATAGCTATCTTATTTACTGTAAAGTTCAGTTATACTAAACATAACATGGATATAATTAATTGTTGATTTACTGAGAGACAATTAGCACTTTTCGGTGTACCCACTGCGTTTTAGCAGAAAATTATATGCTCCAGTAGGTAATATGACATCTCTATGGCTGAGCATAACATAACATTATCTAAACATAATACAGATAGATACATTAGGTACATATAGCTAAAAGGAATCGGCTCTAAACTAAACAGACTAAAAATAGTATGAGTCAGAATGACTTTCTCTTTCAAACATTTTCCATTAATCATTTCATGTGAACGTAGTTAGGTATGTTATAGATTTTTGCTTGCTCCCTGGTGTGAACGTAATATAAATATATGTCACCGTAAGATTGCAAAAACCGTTAGATTGTAATCTAACTAGCGAAATTGTAAACTGTCGACAGATTACAATTTAATGCATTATTTTTCGGTAGATTGTAATCTGTTAGGTATATTAACACGATAAAACCTAAGTGCCCTAACCTAAGTAACCTAAGAGCACTACCTGGTTATTTATGTCGAACACTAACTTAACCTACAGGAAAGAGACAAGAAAACGTAAATACAATGAATATTTCAATAACAAGTATAAATTACAAATTAAAAAAAACCCACGACTAGAAAAAAGCTGATGACCTTCAGACGGATGAACAGATTTTCATGAAACATGGCTAAGAACACTCGGGATAAAATTATCTATGACACAAAAAATACTAAACGAAAATCCGTTCATCCGTTTGAGAGCTACGATACCACAGACAGATACACAGATACACAGATACACAGATACACAGATACACAGACAGACACGTTAAACTTATAACACCCCTCTCTTTTTGCGTCGGGGGTTAAAAATTGACACTCAGAACATTGAACGGTTCACAATCTGTCGTCAGTTTACAATTTCGCTAGTTAGATTACAATCTAACGGTTTTTGCAATCTTACAGTGACCTCTAGTCACCTCGAGTGAGCTAGCTCTGGGGCCATACCTACTACCATCGCTTAAGCAATACTTATGCAATATTTTATTTTACAGTTTGATGCCACGTATCTTGACGTTCCTAAAATAAAAATTATAATTCTAATTCGAGTTTTTTTGCTGGTTCTTCTCGGTAGGAATAGCATTCCGAACCAGTGGTAGATTCACTTGACGATTCAAAAGAATTTGTAAAAGTTGATTTGAATAAAAAAATATTTGATTTGATTTGATTAAAACACGAAAGTCTACAATAATGAAACAATATGGCTTTCCACCACGCTACTCCAAATGCACCAATAATGTCTAATAATGATGGAACAAACCGCAATTTAATCAATACATAGGTAATATCTGATACAATAAAAAGAAAAGATCACTCACTCACTGACTGACTCATCAAAACCAAGCCCAAATCCTTGGACATAGACAGCTGAAATTTTCCACAGAGTCTCCTCTGTCTTCCCTCAGCGAACAATGTAGGTACTATTTCTTTTGCACAAAGTTAGAAAACATATTCAGTAAGCAGTAGGTATACGAGAATGCATAACACAGAAACCACTTCAAAGCTTCTCAGTAGATCCCTCAACAAGAAATTCTAAGAAATTTATTCAAGTTGACGGAAAAAGGGTCGGTGGCGAACTTAACTAGTCGGAAGTTTCCACGCTCCACCACAGTAATTAATTGTTCACCAACTTCCTGTTTGGTATTAAGATGTTTGTCACTTTTCCCTGTTATTTTTTTCTAGTGAAAGCTTATAGTCGGCTTTTTTGATGTTGGTAATGATTTCTACCTCACTAGCGCAGTGGTTTTATAATTAGGGAGGCGCCGGGTTAAATCCCCGGTCAGGTCAATTCGGGAATTTTTAATTACTAAATTGGGCGGCTTCTCCCGAGGTTAATTATATCCGGTCGATGCCGTGTATCAATCGATTAGGGGTATGGGTTGAATATAACTGATGTACCCCTAACAAGCTAGCTCGCTACTATCTTAGACTACATCTGTATTTACCACCATCCGATCTCACTGTTCGGAGCCAAGGGCTAACTTGTAGCGAAATAAACAAAATGATTCGCGGGCATCCATAAAACTGCCTTTATTTAACTGAACGTGTTCACACATTACATGAGCCGGGCATCCATTAAGGTGTGTCTACATATAAAGCGGCAATTTTCGCAAAGCGCAAACCGAAAGACCCGCTGTTAATGGACGTATACCGCTCATTTTATATTCGTTGGTATAATCCTCAAGTCTAAGACGCGGCAGACTAGTGCGCTGCAAACGCCGCGTATTGCTGCCGCGCAGTTGCCGCTCTAAGTTTGGACACACCTTAATTATTTCGTGTACCTACTCACGTCTCGCGCGGGCCAATTATTTTGTTTCTAAGGAGCGGTGCACACAAAGTCTTTACCCGCGCCCGTAGGCTCGAGAAAAGAAACAAAGCTAACCTAATTGAGGGCAACCCACGCGGAACAATTTGGTTCGCTATAGAGCAACTTTTTTAGAGTATTTTTCGTATATTTCTCGCCTACCACGGGCACGAGTCTAATTGGGAAAGTTTGGAATTTTACAATCTGTATCTAACTCATTAGATGGTTGCTTAATTATCTCTTTCTCGGTAACTTTAGGATTGGGTCGTTTTTATTAAAAAAATAATAGATGATACTCGCGACTTCATTCGCGTGGTTCAAGGTTTTTTATTCCCGCGGGAAATCTTCGATGTACCGAGATAAAATTTAGCCTGTGTGTTCAGGGTAGATATAAGCTACTTCCATTCCAAATTTCAGCCAAATCGGTCCAGTCATATGGCGTGAAAGTGTAATAACTTCTGAACTAACTAAACAGGTTAGCCTGATACCATCTTAGACCATTAAGATGCATCAAACCATGTGATGCGTGACTCGTAGTGGAATAAACATAAAAATCACCAGGCTATCTTTACTATAAGTTTACTAGGTGATGCCCGCGACTTCATCCGCGTGGATTAAGTTTTTGATTCCCGTGGGAACTCCTTAATTTTCCGGGATAAAAAGTAGCCTATATCCTTCCCCGAATTTCATAAAAACCGGCCAAACGGATGGGCCGTAAAGCGTAGCAGACAGATAGACAGACAGACACATTTTCCCATTTATAATTTAAGTATGAATTATTATAGCATGGACAGTTTCAATTCCTTTTCTTTCTTTTCTATTCTTTACTAAACCGAAAAACCCAAAGAAAATTCATTTTATCACATCGTTTCTGCCGTTAAGGCGCTGTGAGCTCACGAGATGAAAAACACAGGCGCGGGGGGGTGAAATCGAGCAAGCGCATGTCGCAAAAAATGCATGAAATCATTTGTAAAAATATTAATATTTACTTTTCAATACAAATTAATCCGACAATGTGTTTGATTGATTTGACTAATTATTGGTTTGAACAAGGAGAAAAACTGCTTTTAAAGGTAAATTAGGAGGTATCTATGTTTAAAATAAATTTCAATGCAGAGATTTTTTTTAAATTGTGTTTTGAGATGCGTCAATGACTGCATAAAGGTCTTGAAAACAGCAAATTATTTTTACAAGCATACATTATGTCACCGTTTGATGGATACACTGCTTTTAAAACCCCCCTTTTACGCTACACAGGGCCTTAAAGGGAAGGCGATGTATCGTTAATTGAATCGGAAACCATAAACGAGTACCTACTCATTTCGTTCCGTATCATTTGATTTTGTTTCAACAGCCACGTTTCGAATCATTAATAAAACGAGACAAAAGGCTTAAATCACCTGAAATATGGCTGTATATAAATTTGAAATTCATAAATAGGTTCAACTTCTAATTCGAACCGCTAGGATATGAAATATCCGGCTGCCGTTTTTCCTTCCGCATATAATATTGGTATCTTCAAATCAAGAGTGAATAGGCATCTTCTAGGCAAGTGCGCTCAACCTTAGGCTGCATCACAACTTTGAGTAGGTAGTGTCTGATTGCAGCCAGGAGTTATAATTAAATTTAAAAAAAAATTGTTAATTTATTCGCCTCAATTTAATTTTAATACTTCGCATTGTTCGTAACAAATTTAATTAGAGACCATTTTTGGAAAAATCATGATTTTAATTTTTTTTTTATGTCAAGCCTTTCATTAATTTTTTTAGAATGTACGCGCCTTCAATGCATTTTCTCTCACGTGATTGCGGAGCGCGAGCTGTAGTGCGGAGATATGGCAGTGCTAATGTAAAACCTGATGCAGAATAGGTTATAGTGTTACACGAAGGCAGGAAACTCGTGTAAATAATACACACAGATGATGCTTCGTATAGTATAATTCCACGTTCGGTTATTTCATGTGTTATATAAATACATATAATGCGATTTAGTTAACCCGAAACACCAATCACAATAATTACTGGTGACAATAATAATTACACTTTCACTAACAGATAAAGAATGACTCAAGTACCGCCAAGCGATCTTATTTATAGAAGACACATTTAGTATAATGACGTTTTTTGTCATGATATTATATTTCTTGATTCAATTTAAAGTCAAATGAGCTCTTATTATTCATAAACGCTAACAATAGGTAGTGCGTTGTAGCGTGAAGACTGGCTACTATTAGGAATGGGCTATAATGATGATGATTAGTGCTATCCGTGCGAAGCCGGGGCGAACCGCTAGTAGGTAATATGACAGAAAATATGTTTTACTAGCTGATGCCCGCGACTCCGTCCGCGTGGTTTCAGTTTTTTGATTCCCGCGGGAACTCCTTAATTTTCCGGGATAAAAAGTAGCCTATATCACTCTCCAGGTCCTCAAATATAACCATGCAAAAAATCACGTCGATCCGTTGCTCCGTTGCAGCGTGATTGAAGGACAAACCAACAAACCAACAAACAAACTGACTTTCGCATTTATTATATTAGTATGATAATTAATCTTGCAAATAACATTTCCGCAATCCATTAGAGATAATCAGGATAAAGCTATCGTAAAGAGCGATTTTGAGCTCCATAAATAGCTATAAATTAAGGTCTGCATTTATATAGAAAATGCAAGATTAACTTTAGCCCTTAGGCAGGTGGTCTGTAGGGATATTACGCTAAGAATCAGCCCCCCGATGGTCTAAAAGTTGCCGATCAAATCGACAAAGTTCGGCGTCAAAGTAAAATAAACCATAACATCATTGAATTAGTGCTCAATTTCGTGTATTCATTCTCATCCGTTTAGGGTATCGCACATACTTAAACGTATGAGAATGGATACACGAAATTGAGCTTTAATTCAATGATGTTATGGTTTATGTTACTTTGACGCCGAACTTTGACGATTTGATCGGCAATTCTTACACAATCGCACCTCAGCTTTGTAACGTAGGTATACGGAATTACTAATGTTTTATTTTATGCCTTTGATACTCGTGACATTAAGATTGAATTCCAATAATGACTGACAACATTATTAATAATGTTAAACGTTATTTGAAAGTATTAAACTAATCTGTCTTTCTAGAGTGTAAGGCTGTCTGTTTGTTACATTTCACGGTTTAACACCACTTCTGATGTTGATCAACAACAGTATAGCATCCTTAAAATATAATATCTTTAAATAGTACAGGTTACTCTTTCACAGGAAATCAAAGTAAGTAAAAAAGTAAGTTTAAAAAAAATATCTTTCAGGCGATCCTGACTTATATTATAAATTAGATGACGCCCGCGACTTCGTCTACGTGAGTTAGGTTTTTTTATTCACGCGGGGACTCCTCAATCCCAGGAAAAAAAAAATATTAAACTTCGTCAGCTACTATCTTAATAACTTCTGATTGTTTGAAATTTCTTTTGAGAAATTTTGGACCAACTGTTTGTGCTACATTTCTAAGAGATTGTGTATCATTGGTTTTCATATAAATGGGCCTAAGAAAACTTATATATACTATACTTAATCCGTAGATATTAGAAACAGGGGATGGATCGGGGATGGAAGTAATGACACGTCATTAATTATAGCGAAGTCTGAACCCAACAACTTTTCGCGATTCGATTTGTATTGTCGTAATTTATGTCTTCGGCTGTTACCGTTATGGTATTACTAACCTCAATACAAATTGATGGATGAAATCATGGAAGTTGACGAGTAGGCATTCCATCTTGTAATTTTTACTTATTATGTTCGACAGGTACGCCGATGTTGATGTTTTAATCAACTATTATGTTAATAATAAGTTGAATAATGCTGTTAAACTATAGAGACACTAGATGATGTGCGCGAGTTCGTCCGCGTGGATTAAGTTTTTTAAATTCTCGCGGGAACTCCTTAATTTTCAGGGAGAAAAAGTATGTTTTTTTCGGGATGCAAATCTCTATACCTTAACACACAGACAGAC
The DNA here is from genome assembly GCA_963932025.1 of Erebia epiphron. Classification (NCBI taxonomy): domain Eukaryota; kingdom Metazoa; phylum Arthropoda; class Insecta; order Lepidoptera; family Nymphalidae; genus Erebia; species Erebia epiphron. Next base: position 2,955,218 of record OZ009947.1, on the reverse strand, counting down.
TGGACAACACAGTGATCCTTCATCCTAACAGTGATAAAGGCTGCATTTTCCAGTATTAAGTACGGGAATCAAAAAAATCATAAAACTAGGTACTTACCAGTTTATAGATCATTGACCCCATCCAATTTAACAACTTTAACCATCGATTTACCAACTATGGTAAGTCAATGACTTTAACAATGAAAAAGACTGTCCTAGAGTCCAGAACCGCATTATAAAAAGCCCTGTGGGGCTTACTACCATCGCTTAAAGTAGTATTATTTTAAATTGTTAATAAAATATGACGTACCTTGACTTCGCTAAAATAAGGATTATAATGCTGCCGTAAATCCGTTTGTCAAACGTATAATTCGACCTTTTTAAGGAGTTCATAGATGACAGCACATCAAAATGCATGTATGAACTCCTTAAACAGTTCGAGTAATATGTTTTAAGCTGTCAAATGATAACGATTTGCTTAGACAATTGGGCCTCTGAAACAAGAGCGTCAACATTATTGAAATAACTAGCTGATGCCCGCGACTTCGTCCGCGTGGTTTAATTTATTTATTCCCGCGGGAACTCTTTAATTTTCCTAGATAAAAAGTAGCCTATGTCACTCTCCAGTTCCTCAACTATACTAATGCCAAAAATCACGTCAATCCGTTGTTCCTTTGCGGCGTGATTGAAGGACAAACTAACAAACACACTTTCGCATTTATAATATTAAGTGTGATACTGCTCTAAGCGATGGTAGTAAGCCCCCTGAAAGCCGTCGCGTCGTGGAGCGTTTCGCGTTGTTACCCAAATTCATTAGCGCAGCGCGCGAGTTATTCCGTGTTACTTATTTTTAGTGCGCGCAAAATATTTGGGCAAGCGATGAAATGTTACATTACATTACCTACGAATGTTAGCATTATTATATTATGAGAATAAAGTGAAATACTCTGATCGTTGGACTTAGCCCTAATTCCAGTCTGTGTGCCTAGCCGTGAATGATTTTCTTCCTATTCGATGAGCCCTAATTCTAGTCTGTGTGCCTAGCTGTGGATACTTTTCTTCCTATTCGATTGTGACAACGTTAATTACGATTTGTAAGGAATTGTCAAGTGCTTGACAGCTGGCGTTCGATCTATTCCATATAGAAGTTAACGTTGTGGCGATCGAATACGTAAACTCCCACTCGACCTATGCCCGTAGCCGTAGCGGCCTCCCGATGTCGGTTTATTAATTTAAAAAGATTTATTTATTTATTAACATGGCCCCAAAGTGTACATGCTGAAATTGTTTGAATGATATAGGTACAATTTAACCATACTATGACTACAGAATAGATAATTAATAGTACGTTGCGATAACCTAGTAAATGGTGATAGATCAGTGATTCAAACGTCAGCCGATTCGGGTTGTCGACGGGCGGCGTGCGGCGGTTCAAACCTTGGACTTGGCAATTTTAACTTTTCTGAGTTATAAATATTTATTGCTACAGCGGTGAAGGGACCGGAACGTTAAGTCGATCAGTCGTCAAATTCAAATTCGGGGACAAACCGGAAGTTCAATTTCCGCGTTTGTCCCCAAACTCAAATTCGGGTATGTCCACGTGGGGACAGAATGTGGTGACAGACAGGAAGCAATCAAAACATCGCGAAGAAACCCACATGCTCGAGAGTTCTTTATAATATAATAACTCGCTGATGCCCGCGACTTCATCCGCGTGGTTTAAGTTTTTTTGATTCCCGCAGGAACTCCTTAATTTTGCGGGATAAAAAGTAGCCTATATGTGTTATTCCAGACTATAATCTATCTCTGTGCCAAATTTCAGCCAGATCCGTGCAGCCGTTGGGGCGTGATTGAGTAACAAACATCCATACATCCATCCATCCATCCAAACTTTCGCATTTATAATATTTATTTGATATTAGTAAGAAGATGCTCAAACTTGATTGACAGCTCACAGACCCATGAGAGCATTATGCACAACTCTGATACTTGCAGGTTTCGTCACGAATATTTCCTTTATGTTTTTGGTGAACATTTAATAACATAATGCCCGAACTGCCTCGTTGGTCTAGTGGTTAGTATGTTCGACTGCGGCCGACGAGGTCCCGGGTTCGAGTCCCGGGTCGGGCCGTAATTAAGTATTGGGTTTTCTGACTAGACATTCTCAGTACTAGCCCGGAGTTAGGAAGTTGGCGGTGTTTCACCCCCGTGCCTCGGAGAGCACGTTAAGCCGTCGGTCCCGGTTATTATCACTAACATAATAATAGTCGTTAAAGCCTGCCAACCCGCATTGGAGCAGCGTGGTGGGTCTAAGCTCTAACTCCCTCTCTCCTATGAGAGTGGAGGGCTGTGCCCAGCACGTTAATGGGCTGTAGTGGCGGTGGTGGTGGTGGTGGTGGCTCGACCCGGAAATCGAACCCAGAACATCGTCGTTAGCAGTCGAACAAGCTAACCAATACACCGACGAGGCAAGCGATATCTATATTCATACATTAATGTTAAGGCCATTAGAGGATAATCATCATATCTCACACATGATATCGTCACGGATACATCTACCCTCATAATGTAACGATAACAGTAATTGATGTACATTTCAAAGGTTGTTGAGTAATGGCCATATTTAATGAAGCATTCACGGGTCGTGCCTTTGCCTTTTCAAGTCATTGAGACCTCTACCACAATGAGATATACCTAACAGGTATGATATACCTAACTGGATGATGTACGCCTCTTTGTCCGCTTCGTTGGTCCAGTGGTTACCATGCTCGACTGAGGATAACGAGTTCCTGGGTTCGATTACCGGGTCGGGCCATAGTTAAGTATTGGGTATTTCTGACAAATATTCGTTCTTGATTCTGCCTTGAAGAGCACGTAAAGTAGTCGGTCCTGCGCTTGATTTCTCTCCGGTCATGTCAGATTTTCCGTCCTATCGGGCTCTGAGAGTAAGGGAATAGAGAGTGCACCTGTGTTTGCGCACATACTTGTAGCTGTGGATGGCTTATTGCACGGCACGGCGGTTACGCCGTGGCTGAAATTTGGTCGGGAGGCTATTAAATTTTAATTTTTCCTCTTTAAAAACCCCTTCAATTTTTCGGGATGAAAAGTAGTCCATGTCACTTTTCAGCTCCTTAACTTTAACATGGAAAAAGCCACATCGAAACGTTAATCTTGCATGGCGTGATTGATGGACAAACAAATACACTTTCTCCTCCCCTTTATAGTAAATGTGGGACTCCACCACCAGCCGGAAAAATTAGGTCACCTTTTCAGGTCACATCACGAAGCCTAATCCCCTTCAGACTTTACCTGCTACCTAACTGCAGGGTTCGCATAAAATTTTACGATCGTCAAACGTTGATATTTTTCGAGAATCGAAATAGTAATACGTGAGAGTAAAATGGATCACGTTCGTCCATTCATTAACAGCGAATACCCTTAGCGAATAAAAATCAGTGGTACGTACTACAAATGCATTATATACTTAAAATCGTAGACAATTAAAGTTATTCCACCCTGATATTACTTTTGACGCTTGAATTCTATGAGCTTTCCGATGCATCAGCCTACGTGTGCCTCCGCCTTCCTCATATGCCCCATCAGCCATCATTTCTGCTACAGATATGCCCAGATGCCCACTGCCACATCAGCTTGCTAATCATTTGGGCTATATCAGTCAATTTTCTTCTTTTACTAAATTCTCCAAATTTAACCTTAGTTACTGAGTTACTGTTTTATCGTATTCATTGTTAGTAATAATTTAAATTTTCTGCGACTTCGTGTTGAGCCTTATATTATGTTCACGAATGATTTGAACTTTTATCAACTATCTTCATACTAACCCTACAGAGCACTAATCACCTAAACGATCCAGCAAATCGTCCTGAATCTCAAATGAGTCGGGATGTAGGCAATCGTTCGGAAACTCTGGTAACATTTACAAATCACCCATCGGCTGAGTGAAGTGTTTTGTTTATAGATGACTAGAGGTCGCCCGCGACTTCGACCGCGTACAATTGTTGATTTCTTATGAGATTATGAAATTTTCCCGCTGCAAACAGCCTATCTATAGAGGCTTTATATAGCTTATGCAGGTTTTTTTTATTATTTAAAACTGATAACTTAAATGCTGTCATGTCTATACTTCAAAGGCATAAAATTTGTATGTGACCTTTCACCCCCATTTCACCCCTTTTGGGGTGGATTTTCGTAAAATTGCTTATACAGGTTATTATTATTTAAAGCTAATAACCTAAATCCCGATTTTCAAGTCTCTAACTTCAGAAACATAGGACTTTCATACAAACTTACAACCCCCATTTCACCCTATGTGGGGTAGATTTTCCTAAAATCGCTTATACACTTTATTATAACTTAAAACTTATAACCTAAATCCCGATTTTGAAGTTTCTTACTTCAAAAACTTGGAACCCTTATGTAAGCTTCCAACCCCCATTTCACCCCTATTGGGGTACATTTTCGTAAAATTGCTTATTTATGCAGGCTTTTATTATTTATAACTAATAACTTAATTGCCAATTTTCATGTCTCTAACTTTAAAAACAAAGGACTTTCATACAAACTTCCAACCCCTATTTTAACCCCTTAGAGGTGGATTTTCTCAAAACCCTTTCTTAGCTGGCGTCTACACCATAGAAGTAATCTACCTTCCAAATTTCAAGTCTGTACGCTTTATAGTTCCTGAGATATCGCTATTAGTCAGTGAGTGAGTGGTATCTCGCTTTTATATATATAGAAGACTAGCGGACGCCCGCGACTTCGTCCGCGTAGCATAAGTTTTTTAATTCCCACAGGCACTTCTTACTTTTCCGGGATAAAAAGAAGCCTATGACACTCTCCAGGTACTCAACTATACCCAATACCCATGCAAAAAATCACGCCGATCCGTTGCTCTGTTGCGGCGTGATTGAAAGACAAACTCCCGATTTGACTTTCTTGGGGATAGAAATTTTGAAAATTGTGAAATCCGTATTTCATCCTTTTCAACCGGAAGCCCAAATACCAAGTCATGGCTATAGCTTGAAAAACGACGAAATTTCATAAAATTTTCAACCCCTATCTAATCCCTTTGGGGGTGGAATTTTTAAAAATTGTTACACACGTCCTTCTTATTTTTTTACCGAAAACCAAAATACCAAGTTTTGTAGATATAACTTGAAAAATAACTTGTAAAATAAAAGACTTTCATACAAACTTTTATCCCCTATGTCAGCCTTTTAGGGGTAGAATTTTCAAAAATGGCGAAACACGTATTTCTTTATTTTGAACCGGTAGCTCAAATACTAAGTTTCATGGATATAATTCGAAAAATGACGGACTTTCATACAAACTTTCAACCCCTATTTTACCCCTTTGGGGATAGAATTTCGAAAAATCCTTTCTTATAGTGGATACCTACTCTTCACAAAGAACACACCGTCCAAATTTCGTGTCTCTAGGACCAGCGGTTTAGGCTGTGCGTTGATATATAAGTCAGTCAGTCAGTCAGGACTTTGAATTTTATATATATAGAAGATTATATCGTTCACTCTGATTATATTGACGGATTTCTTGATTAGGTACCTAATCATTTGTTTTAAAAGAGTATTTAGGTCAAATTTTCATAATTTCACCCCAATAAAGGCTCACTGAGCAGTCTTCTTATAATGAGAAAAGTTGGCCGTAATCTACCATGCTGGCCAAGTGCGGATTTGCCAGATAATACTTACTATTTAATGCCAAGCGACAACTTTTAGGTATCTTAGATTGATAATGGGGCCAATAATAATTCTGTTGTATACCATGTCTAAATTAAACTAAAATGACAGCTCTATTCATATTGCTATCCCTTTCATAATAATCTCTGCGGAAAGCGGTACCACTAGATTTAAAGCTGACATTTTAGGTTAGTTTAGATATTTTCTTAAACAGAATTGGCCCCAATGTACAGGAAACTTAGAAGGTTCTTGAACATCATCCATATGTGTATAGCCATTGGGCTAGTTGCCAATGTCATCACGCTGTGACGGTTTTTGATATGATGATAGATGAGACCAAAGGTTTCTTCAAAACCGGGACCTGTAATCACAGCACTCACGTCTGTGCGAGAGAGGTCACTAAGGCTTTGGAAACTTACGTCGTGCCTTCCCAAATTAACCCAAAAGCTTTATTCCACCCTTTTGAGAAAAATATTCTAGGCATGGCGTCCGCAAAAATGCAGTTCTACAGCAAAGCGCCGATCTTCAAGCCTTGTTAAAACTTCCTTTACTGCAAGCCGCTAGAAGGGTTCTGCTATTATATTTCAGACTAGATGATGCCTGCGGCTTCGTTCGCGTGGACTAAATTTTTTGATTCATGCGGGAACTTCTCAATTTTCCGGGATTTTCTTCTCAATTTCGCCTATGTCCATCCCCGTGATATACCCTATCCCTGTACCAAATTTCATCAAAATCGGTTGACCAGATGGGCCGTGAGAATGTAGCAGACAGACTGTAATTTAATGAATAAGTTAAGTCAAGCATTATGTTACTAAAATAAACAATTATTATACATGAATATATGCTACAATCTAAATATTAAATTAACTAGGTACTTATAAATTAAGTTTAGTAATTAAATTACCAACAAGTTATTAGATTTTCATAAATATTTTAATGAATAAGTTGAGTCATACAATTATGTAACTAAAATAAACAAATATTATACTTACATAAATATACTAAAATCTAAATATTAAAGTAACGACAAAATAAATTTAATAAATTACCATAACCCTTCCCATTTTCCTCTGACTGTATCGAGAGCATACGGACTGCATAGTGGGAGAGAGCCACAGGATATTATCTGCACATTTTTGCTTTGAAAAACATTCTAAACACGTCCTCAGCATAAATATGCAGCGTTCTGCGGCAAAGCTTCGATCTTCAAGCCTTGTTAAAACTTTCCGTTCTGCCGTCCGCGGGATCGCCGCTATTATTGGAAATACCGGGATTTTTAACCATCTCTCAAAACATCTTTTAGAAACTTGCATAAAATAGTACTTAAATAAAAGTTAAATTTAAATCGGGAATAATTTTAACAGCTGTTTACCCGGGTGTTGCCACACCAAAAAAAATGTCCTCCCGACGGAATTTCGGCCACGGTGGCCAATTTGAAGAGAGACAAGCCATCTGCGATAGATGATCTGAGTGATATTAATAGTGCACAAGTGTGCGTGCAAACACAGATGCACTCTCTATTCCTTTACTCTCCTAGCTCGATGGGACGGAAAATCCGACACGACCGGAGAGAGATCAGTGATCAGATCGAACATGCTAACCATTAGACCAACGGGACAGAGATACTAAAGTAATAATATGAAACACAGTTAAACCGTGTATTGAAACTATTTTATGAAGCTACTCGTTGCGAACCATAAGTCTGTAAAAAAAACAAAAAAAAATTATTTTGATGAAAAATGATGATTTGTGTGTTTAAAAATCTATTAAGAATTTCTATTTATCACCATAATACAGACGACTAGTTTTAATTTTTAATTTAGTATAAGTAATATAAAATACATAATTTTATGTATTAGTATGTAGGTATTTGTTTGTATGTTTATTAATACACCACCCGCAAGTTAACCTCCTCAACTTCTCCTAATCCTAAGGTTGCCTGGTAGAGATCGCTGCTAAGCGATAAGGCCGCCTTTTTGTATTCTATGTACTTCGTTCTTTGTTTTTTACTGTGTATTTATTTGTGTTTTTTATGTGTTGTGTACAAAATGTACAAAATCGCCATTCAGCGTGGCAATGCTGCAAGTTTGATGGGTACCTTTGGTCCAGGGGCAACCAGGGGTGGTCTTTTTGATTAGGTTTTTATATTTATCTTTTGTTAGTAGGTATATTTAAGGATTAGTTTTAAATTTTATTTTATAGTTAGTTTGAATAGAGAGTACCTAATAATAATAATTATAATAGGCTTGCGTTTTGATGATAATAATCATTAGTTTAATTTAGGATATCTAATGCGCCTGGCTCTAGTCAAATATTATGTAAATCATTGTTAGGTTTAGTCTTACTCTTATACGGCAACTAACTTTAACCGAGTAGTACTATTGTAATTTGTAGGTATTATCTAACGTAGGCTCACACGAATTTGCAAGCTTTCAGTAAGTAAATGTTTTGGTTAATTCTATAGACTAAGCGAGTTTAAATATGGTAGGAGTTTGGAAGTTTAATTAAACGCTTAGGTAATTTAATCTATGCTAATAATATAAATGCGAAAGTTTGGATGGATGTTTGTTTGTTACTCAATCACGCCAGAACGGCGGTCAATATGAAATTTGGCACAGAGATATATAATAGTCTGGAATAATACATAGTCTAGGTACTTTTCAACCGACTTCAAAATAATTTAATATAAGAAATTCTTTTTGAACAACCGACTTCAAACTCCCGCGCCAACTTTACAACAACAAGTACCTACACGCTGCACAAAGTACTTATTTTATTGTTGATATTTTAAAAACCGCTCGACCGATTTCGATAAAATTTATATGGGACCACATGGGAAGTATGCCCTTTCAAATAAAATACGGAACCCTAAAAAGAATCATCCAAATCGGTCCACCCAGTCAAATGTAAATTGGTATAATAAAATAAGTTGTAATTGTAATGGTCCCATGTAAATTTTATCGAAATCGGTAGAGCGGTTTTTAAAATATCAACAATAAAATAAGTACTTTGTATAGCGTGTCATGCTTGTTGTTGTTAAGTTGGCGCGGGAGTTTGAAGTCGGTTGTTTAAAAATATTTTTTTATATTAAATTATTATTCCGGAAAATTCTCCGGAGTTCCCGCGGGGACCAAATAACTATGAAATACTAGATGATGCCGGTGACTTCGTGGACGTGGGTTAACTTAATCCAACGTACTGCCATGTGATTGTACAAAAATTTTGCATGCCCATCGTATGGCGGATTGTAGATGGTAAAAAATTAATTAAGACCTGTAATGTATCTACCTGCAATCAAGCAAATAAACTTTTATGATTATGATTATTATGATTAACGCCGGGATAAAAATCAACCTATCCTTGCTCGGTATCTTCCCGGGATGCAACCTATCTCTGTACCGATTTGTCAAAATCGGTTGAATACATGGGACGGGAAAAAGTAGCAGATAGATAGACACACTTTCGCATTTGTAATATTAAGTATGGATTTATTTGAAACAAGCTGATGCCCACGATTTCGTCCACGTGGATTGAGGTTTTTTTTGGTTCCCGCGGGAACACTTCGATTTTATCTCTAATCTATCTCTGTGCCAAATTTCATCCAGATCCTTTCATCCGTTCTGGCGTGATTGAGTAACAAACCTCCATACATCCATTCATCCAAATCATTTATACCAAACCAAAACCAAAAATAATTTCACATTAATAATATTAGTAGTTGACGACCTCCGTGGCGCAGTGTGTAGCGCTGTTGCCTTAACGTGCTCAGGTCCCGGGTTCGATCCCCGGCAGGGTCAATTTGGGAATTTCTGAATTTTCCCTGGTCTAGCCTGGTGGGAGGCTTCGGCCGTGGCTAGTTACCACCCTACCGGCAAAGACGTGCTGCCAAGCGATTTAGCGTTCCGGTACGATGCCGTGTAGAAACCGAATAGGGGTATGGGTTTAATATAACTGCCATGCCCCTAACAGGTTAGCCCGCTACCAGACTGCATCATCCCTTACCATCAGATCTTACCATCAGGTGAGATCGCAGTCAAGGGCCAACATGTATTGGATAAAAAAAAAAGTATAGAAGACTACATGGATGGTAGTATCGTCGTCGTCGTGGTATTATATATCTATTATATATATATATATATTATATATATATGACGGCGCCACCATCAACATTTTGTAAACAACAGGTGCAACGGGCAACACGTCATCGTGCCCCCACCGTCGCTTGCCCCACCATCGATTGTTATAAAAGGCGGCGCTCGCCAGTTGAACGGGATTTTCGCTAGTTGACGGTTGCCCGGTGCACACGTTACACCGACGGTCGTGCTTGTTATAAAATTCAAATAATAATTTGTGAGAATTCAGGAAAGTGATTAAATAAAAGGAAAGTGACCTTGAAACGTGATTTGTCTATATTTTAAAATTAAAACAATGTCGGCCACTGCACCTACATCAGAAACAGGATAAAGGACCACTAAATAGGCCCACATATATTCGATAAAGAACTAAATTTTGCCTACTTGAAATAGATAAAGGACCGCTTAATAGGCCCACATAAGAGATGAACCAAAAAGGAACATACCGACATTTAAAGTGTTTTAAGTGGATTACGTTATCGATCAAGATATCTCTCGAAGGGTGACTCGCGAAATTTGCAGTATTTCTTTGTGTGCTAAAGTCGTGTTTTGTTTTCATGTGAAAAATATCGCTGGCTCGCGGGCGTGGCCGAGCTGTGGTGTTGCACAGCTCGTGTGCTTCAAGCGCGTCACGAGTGCACTTGGGTGTGCAGTTGTGCATGCCACGTGGGCGCTCTGGGCAGCGTTCACGAGGGCAATTCAGTCTGCAAACACGCTGTCATGTCTTGCGGCGTGCCTCTGAGCCGCGGTGCTGCGCGCTTTCCCGTGTTACGGCTGGCATTCGCCTGGCATGGTGGTGAGGTGATGACACCATCGAGCCTCTAGTTATATGACGTAATATGCGACATTGGTAAGGCCTTTAATTTACTTGTACTACAAAGTAAATGAACAGTAATTCATGTTACTGAATTGACTGTAAATTGTGTAGAAAAGGTTTAGACCGCAATTGTTTTTACGCGATTTCCATTTTATGATAATTTCCCAGTAAATTAGCAAGCTGTGTTGGCTCAGTGGTTGTTACTGGCATAACGCATACATTTGAGTCCCTAAATTGCCCTGAATGCTAGTTTGTGAACAGTATAAAGTGTCTAGCAGAAACATCTTGTTCAATAGTAGAACCTTTGAGGGTACCGACCCGGTACAAAAATATTTTTGTGAAAAAGAGGTGACTCATACCCTAAGTTTGAATGGATTAACTTGAAATCTCTAAGTTTGCTGAGTCGTAAAGTAATGTTTTGCTAAAACATGCTGTACGGATAAATTGTTTTTGCGTAATTTAGTTTTTTGTTTTTAAAATGAGGGTTGTTATTTTAAACTCATGACCTAGTTACAATCGGACATAAATCAACCGCAATTCTAAAGTTTCATACGTAAGCATAGCTAAAAGCCAACATCTGGGAATTGAATTGAATTACGATACATAAAATTGCTACCTATCTACTTTACGATTTCATTGCTTTAATATGACGTGTTACATAGAAAAAGTGTCTCAAAATAAGTTGGTTGTGTGTTCCCGAGATATCAATGCGTTTGCGAATAAATAACGTGAATGGATTTTGCGAATGCCTTCTCGATTTTGATAAAAATTGTTGTGGTCGGGTATAGACGAGCGGATATTTGAAGTTAAGCGTAGCTTAGATTTTGGTTGGTTTCCTTAATGTTACCGAGCCTGATTGCGTAATTTGGATAGCAAGAGAGTTTCATTCCGCTTTGTTAGAGAGGTATTGTTTGTCTGCCCTCGTGGATAGTTAAAGTTTGATTTCATACAAATCAATTATGAGGTGACATACCAATCTGACAGAACTTTGTCTTTTTGCTCATTAGTGATTTTACATGCGTAAAAACAATAGTGGTTTTGTATCGCGTGGATTATATCAGGCTGCAATGCTGTTGATTTTAAGTTGTTGATGTTTGAGGGTTAGTGACAGCTAGTTGAGACAATTGATCGTCTATATTTAAAGTAAAGTTAAAATACGATTTGGTTCGGAACTTAACAGTTATATGAGTAAATTAGGAGTCTTAACAGAAATACAAAACAAGTTGTGAGGTTTTTGTATGAAGTATCCCGTGCCCCTTACTTTGGCGGGTAGCTACGTGGCTTGAGGCTTACCTACGTACCGTTTGATAGTGAATTTGTTTATTACTTCTAATTACTCAAGTAGTAAACAAGTAATAAATTGTTATACATTATGTGAAAATAAATATTATAAAGTAAAGAGATGTTTTGAATATGTCATTGAAGGGTTTAACCCGACCAATGACTTGCTAAAGGGATGTGTATCCGGGCTAGCACCACCAGCTAAAAGGATTCATCCGGTCTAGCCTCATGAGCTATAGGGAATTGATCCGGTCTAGCATCATCTGCTATAGGGATCAATGTCCGGTCTAGCAGCTATAGGGAATTGATCCGGTCTAGCATAACCCGCTAAAGGGGTCAATATCCGGTCTAGCATCAACAGCTATAGGGGATTGATCTGGACTAGCATCATATGCTATAAAGATCAATGTCCGGTCTAGCACAATCCGGACCAGTAGTTAAACTGAAGGGATACTGTTCACTGAAGGGTCTACTGACCGGGCCAGTACCTTCTGAAGGGTTAATGCGAACCGGACCAGATTTATGAAGATTATAGCTTACGTTTTAATTGACTGTTATAGTTGTGAATATGTCAGGATGATCGAACAATGCTTCTTGCTCTCAGATACTAATGAAAACGCACACGAGGACGTGCGCTCGTCAGTATGGCCGTGACGGCGCCACCATCAACATTTTGTAAACAACAGGTGCAACGGGCAACACGTCATCGTGCCCCCACCGTCGCTTGCCCCACCATCGATTGTTATAAAAGGCGGCGCTCGCCAGTTGAACGGGATTTTCGCTAGTTGACGGTTGCCCGGTGCACACGTTACACCGACGGTCGTGCTTGTTATAAAATTCAAATAATAATTTGTGAGAATTCAGGAAAGTGATTAAATAAAAGGAAAGTGACCTTGAAACGTGATTTGTCTATATTTTAAAATTAAAACAATGTCGGCCACTGCACCTACATATATATATAAATTATATATATATTTAAATGAATCCCTATTTCCCTTGGTCACGGCATCACACGTGAACGGCTGGACTAATTTCGCTAATTCTTTTTTGTTGTACCTATAGGTGAGGACCTGGAGAGTGACATAGGCTACTTTTTATCCCGAAAAATTAAGGAGTTCCCGCGGGATCGGGGATAACAAAACTTAAACCACGCGGACGAAGTCGCGGGCATCAGTAAAAAGACTAGATGGTAGTATGGATATGGGTATATTCCTAGGGTTGCAATCCTATTAGAGCAACTCTCTCTTGTTCAGAAACGCGCTTAGCATTCTTGGTATGATTCCACTCGGATATGATTCAATTAGGAAACTATTCCTAGGTTTTGGTGGCGAGTTAATTAAATTCCTTTCAATACGAGCGGCTTAAAGTTAGATATGTCTGAAATGTGATTAGTCATAGGTTCAAATTGTAATGTATAACCAACGTACTATTCCTACCTATTCTGTGGTGTAACTATTGAGGTTAGATCAAAATTTAGTGTCATTGATGATTTTGAATTGTCATTTCAGGTATATTTTTGCACTAGCTGATGCCCGCGACTTCGTCCGCGTGGTTTAAGTTTTTTGATTCCCGCGGGAACTCCTCAATTCTCCGAGATAAAAAGTAGCCTATGTCACTCTCCAGGTCCTCAAGTATACCCATCATGCCAGAAATAACGTCAATCCGTTACTCCGTTGCGGCGTGATTGAAGGACAAACCAACAAACCAACAAACAAACTGACTTTCGCATTTATAATATTAGTATGATTATATAACCGTTAACGCTAACTGTTTCCTTTGTTTCCCTTTTGACGTGTGTTCCCGTGGGATCAGCTGTTTCACTGGCGACGAGGATGGGATCCGAACCCACGAAAGGAAGGAAAGAAAGGAAGGAATGAAGCGCGCGAAGAAATATCTACAGGCAGAAATCAGCTATATCATCTATTAGATCTCTCTCTCTGCGTCGTTTTCCTAAATGCTTTAGGTCGTGACCCTTTCCATTAATCATATGCTAGGAGTTTTCTTGGGATAATTAATGCGGTGGGTTCCCAGGTCCTTCCACATACGACTCGATTAAGAGTTTTTCAACTCTTAGGTTTCTACCGATTAGGTATTATCAGATATTGGTGATAATAACTGGGACTGACAGCTTAACATGCTCTCCGACCACCACCACTACAGCCCATTAACGTCCCACTGCTGGAAACAGGCCTCCACTCTCATAGGAGAGAGGGAATTAGAGCTTAGACCCACCACGCTGCTCCAATGCGGGTAGGCGGGCTTTAACGACTATTATCATGTTATTGATAATAATCGGGACCGACGGCTTAACGTGCTCTCCGAGGCACGGGGGTGTAACACCGCCAACTTCCTAACTCCGGGCTAGTACTAAGAATTTCTAGTCAGAAAAACCCAATATTTATTATGGCCCGACCCGGGACTCGAACCCGGGACCTCGTCAGCCGCAGTCAAACATGCTAACCACTAGACCAACGAGGCAGGCATGGAGGAAACGAAAAGGTCAAATTCGGTTACCCATCCAGTTCCCGACTTCGGTCAACATTGCTTACAAACGCAATCGACTGATATCCGTTGTCACAACTAGGCCACATGTCTATCATCTATAGTTAGATACAATAGGCATGATGACTGATTTTGAAAAATGGTCAGATTATGTTCGGAAGTATCTACTATTTCGAAAAAATATCTTATTTCAGTAGAAAAATAAAGTTTGGTAGATAAAATTAGCATTTGAAATTTAAATTTTAAAATTCACGCCAAAACGTTCGGCGGTGTCATGGCGTCGTTGTGACGTCACTATTGTTTTTACCAATGTACTCTGTGCAGTGTGCAGTAAGCAGTAGTGTGATTTTCAAAGCTCGAAAACAAACAATTGTGACGTCATTCGCTTCTTTGTGTTTTATGCAATATGGCGGATTGCTGTATTTTATAGTTTTATTTTATCAATATAAATAGCAATCTCACTCGAAATTGAAAAATAAATACGTTTTTTATAATCCATGAATCCTATTTCATTAGATAAATTCATAATTTCATTGATTCTTGGTTACTGTCATCATGCCTATTGTGCCATTGAATATAATATATACTACGACCAATACAAATACAACTACAAAACATTTTTGTTCAAGTAGACGTAGTTCTAGTAGTAACAAGTTTTATATTCCATGTTATAACATACTAGCGAATGCCCACGACTTCGTACGCGGGGATTGAGGTTTTTTGGTTCCCGCGGGAAATCTTTAATAATTCCGGGATAAAAAGTAGCCTATGTGCTATTCCAGACTGTAATTTATCTCTGTGCCAAATTTCAGCCAGATCCGTTCAGCCGTTGAGGCGTGATTGAGTAACAAACATCCATCCATACATCCATCCAGACATCCATCCAAACTTTCGCATTTGTAATATTTATTTGATATTAGTAAGAAGATGCTCAAACTTGATTGAAACTTGATATTATGTTTGATGTTTGTTTTTTGTATCAGACCCCTGCTAAGAAATGATTTTCAGAAATTACATCCGAATAATTGGTGTTTAGCGGAAATAAATTTGTTCTTTGAAAAGGACATTCAAAAGCTATTTTTTGTGTCCTTTATGTAGGACTTTTACTCCATAGTATAGGAGTAAGTCTAAAGTACAAGATCACAATGGCACCGACTACCGAGTATCGTTACGAAGCGATCTCCCGCGGACCGACTGGCGTAATGACCCAGCTCGCCACCACACGCAGATAGCGTCATTTGCCTACAGATGAGATAAGCAGAGCTAAAAAGGCTAGTTCTGTGTTTTAATATTAAGAAAAAGCATTTAAATAGTTGTAAATCTTTGCCTTATTATAAATAAATGATGCCCGCGACTTAGTCCGCGTAGATTGAGGCTTTTTGCTCCCGCGGGAACTCTTTAATTTTCCGAGGTAAAAAGTAGCCTACGTGTGTCATGATTTCCTATTATTTATAAAATATGTATATATATATAAATATTATAAATACGAAAGTTTGGATGGATGGATGCATGGATGGATGTTTGTTACTCAATCACGCCCCAACGGCTTAATGGATCTGGATGAAATTTGGCACAGAGATAGATTATAGTCTGGAATAACACATAAAGGCTACTTATTATCCCGGAAAATGAAAAAGTTCCCCCGGGAACCAAAAAACCTCAATCTACGCGTACGAAGTCGCGGGCATCAGCTATTTATTTATAAAATATTGTGTTAGCATTATTACTGTTTGTCATTATATCTCATGAAACAGAATATTTTATAAATAATTGGAAAACATGACATGTGTTATTCCAGACTATAATCTATCTCTGCGCTAAATTTCATCCAGATCTGTTCAGCCGTTCTGGCGTGATTGAGTAACAAACATCCATCCATCCATCCAAACTTTCGCATTTATAATATTAGCAAAGATGTAGATGATGCCCGCGACTTAACCTTACCCCTTGTGATAACCCTGTGCGATTCGCATTTGGATAAAAAAGCATGTCCTTTCCCGGGATGTAAACTACAAAATTTCATCAAAATCAGTTGAAAAGATAATCCTTTAAAGCGTGACAGACAGACACACTTCCGCATTTATAATATTAGCATGGATAAGTATGGATTTGAACAAAAAATTCCAATGTTTATTTAACAATTTAACAAAACCCTTTTAGATCGACGCCTTTAAACGCCGAGTTAGTCTGTGGCATCGGGGTCAAAAGAATAATAACATAGAGGTGAGTGGGGTGGAGTGGAGTGGCTGTTGGCTCGAGCTGTAACGAGTACCAGATAACAGGCAATCGGTTTAGTCCTTTGCCATTTTGTATCCGATCTATTTACTCTTTGAACTTTATGGGAAATTTCGTCATTTAACACAGAAGATCATGGCAAACGAATACAGTCATTTTAAAAAGTATAACCGTTTTCTTCTTACTTTATGAAATTTTATTTGGGTTCCTTAGAATAAGGACCTAAAGAGGAATAAAAGAGACGTGTAGTTACAGTTTCGCTTCTACTAGTTTTCCACATCCGTATTTATGACATGCTAGCAGTGTAGGGAAGGTCGTTCGTGGGGGTGAGCCACTTACTACTCGGTGGGGTGAGCATTCTATTTTATAACAAAATTCCACAACCTATCTTAAACTTGCCTTTACACAAGTTTAAGAAGTCCATGAAAAGTATGCTCCTGAAAAAAGCTTATTATACTGTTGAATATTACATAATTGACAAAGGAGCATGGATTTGACTCGCTCCAGCAATGCTAAACGGACAGCTGTTACATATGTATGTACAAATTAATGAAATTGTAAATTATTTTTTTCAAAAGAGTAACCGCCAAATTTCTTGCTGGTTCTTCTCGGTAGGAATGTCATTCCGAATCAGTGGCAGATTCACTCGACGATTCAAAAGTACTTTTAAAAGTTTATTTGAAAACAAATCATTTGAATTTTGAATTTTGTCCGCGATTTCGTCGTGTGGCTTTATAAGCTTCTATATTAATTCTAGCGGGAACTCCCTAATTTTCCGGGAACAAAATAGCCTATTTCCTTTTATAAAAATCGGCTGAAAGATTTGGCCGTGAAAGCGTAACAAACAAACTCACTTTCGCATTTATCTTATATATATATAAAAGCGAAAGGTCACTGACTCACTCATCACGATATCTCAGAAACTATAAAACATACAGACTTGAAATTTGGAAGATAGGTTCCTTCTATGGCGTAGACGTCAGCTAAGAAACGGTTTTGAGAAAATTCACCCCTAAGGGGTTGAAATGGGGTTTGGAAGTTTGTATGAAAGTCCTTTGTTATTGAAGTTAAAGACATGAAAATTGGCATTGAAGTTAATAGTTTAAAATAATAAAAATCGATATAAGCAGTTTTACGAAAATCAACCCCAAAGGGGGTGAAATGGGGGTTGGAAGTTTCTATGAAAATTCTATGTTTTTGAAGATAGCGACTTGAAAATCGGGATTTAGGTTATCCCGCGGGAACCAAAAAACCTCAATCCACGCGGACGAAGTCGCGGGCATCAGCTAGTTAAGTATAATATTAGCTAGTACTAGATGGAGCAAGAACTTGTTGGGTCCCTATCGACCGTGCCTTAGGGCAGGGTATGTATGTGCATTCGATAGGCCTTGAGTAGGGTGGAAATGACACACGATAATAATTACATGACATAGTCTATATTTGAGCCCCCTTGTGCGCGCAGCGTTTGACAGGTGTCGAATTTCGCGACCCGCCGGCGGGCTGGCGCCGCTTGAAAAAATAACTCCTAGTACCTACTTGTACTAAAGCTATTGTAAACAAAGTTCGTCATTCAAATCGTTACGAACTTTATTTTATAGATTAAAGTTTGAAAGGTAATCGCTCTTCTTTATGGTTTACACAGAAAAATAGCAAAAAGAAAGACAAAAATTACCCTCTTTTTTTTTTGGTACCAATAAAATAAACAATATTACCCGTATCTGTACTTAGTCGCTGATTTGCTCTATGGTTAGTTTAAAGTATTATCACACGAAACAAAGACTCTTTTCCATAATTCTTATTCTAGGAAGAAAACAAATAATAAAAAAAAAATTAATTTCGTGTCCTCCTCGCACGAAATTTCTACCCATAAATTGATTACATAGAGTAAGGACGTCAAAAAATTCCTACTGTGTCCTTGTCTATCCTAGTATTTAATACCAAAGTTAGAGAGGAATCGAGACAGTAATCTATTTATAAGAAACAATTTATGTCGGCAACCGCGGTGGACGCGTTCCGACATTTTACTTGTAACCGTTAAAAAAGTTAAATACCGGTCTAATTTGCTCCAATAATAAATAAAGAACGTTAAGCAACGAAGGCTCCTATAGCAAATAACGTTATTATATTTAAAAAAAAATCTTTAAGACCGCAATCACACATACTTTAATGTATGTTTTACTCAAATACTTAATGTAAACAGCTTTGTAATTCACATATCGTTTGCAAATGTTAGAGAAATTATTTAGGTAAGCTATGTACTTACGAGCTACGACTTAATGAAGTGAAACTTCTTTAGAATCGTTGTGATTTGAAAATTCAACGGCCCGAAAAAATTAAACGAAAAAGCGACACCAAAAAGAGACAAACAAATATAGGAGAGAATGAGATAGAATTCAAGTTATATTTATCTTATTCTCTCGTAGGCAATTTTTCTGAAGTTCACTTCTGCCGTGTGTGAATTGCACACACATTGCAAACGCACACTTTTTTTTCATAACAGCTGATGTGATCTCACCCGGTGGTAAATGACAATACCACTACAGCCCATTAACGTCCCACTGCTGGGCACGGGCCTCCACTCTCATAGGAGAGAGGGAATCAGAGCTTAGACCCACCACGCTGCTCCAATGCGGGTTGGCGGGCTATAACGACTATTATCTTGTTAGTGATAATAACCGGGACCGACGGCTCAACGTGCTCTCCGAGGCACGGGGGTGTAACACCGCCAACTTCCTAACTCCCGGCTAGTACTGAGAATTTCTAGTCAGAAAAACCCAACACTTAACTATGGCCCGACCCGGGAATTGAACCCGGGGCCTCGTCGGCCGCAGTCAAATATGCTAACCACTAGACCAATGAGGCAGTTGGTCAAATGAGCAAATGGCAATGCAGCCTACCAGGTTGGACCACTTTTTGGGTTCCTTACTCAACAAGGAACCCTTATATTTTTTTTTATACTAACTAGATGATTATTAACAGTCAAGAAGGTAAAATAAAAAATTAAAAAGAGAAGAAGAAGAACATCAACAATAATGCTATTATTACTTCGCCATGGCCGTCTATCTGTCCGCGGTTTAGCTCAGAGGCAGTTACAAAGCTGTAATTAGGCATGAGAATTCATATAAATCAAGTCGACAAAGTGGTAAAATATTTTTTCTGTGGCTTTCTGAGGCTTCGGCCGTGGCTAGTTACCACCCTACCGGAAAAGACGTGCCGCCAAGCGATTAAGCGTTCCGGTACGATGCCGTGTAGAGATCGAATAGAAGTATGGGTTTAATATAGACGTCATGCCCCTTGTAACTTGTAGTGGATAAAAAAATATATTATGAAAACCTACACTGCGCGTGGCTCGACGCGCGCTTGGCCGGTTTTTAAATTGGCAGGACGAACACAATACCTACTGTTTCGCAGTGGCGCAAACAACAGAAAAACACGTAATTTAAATCCCTGCAAATTGTTTGAATAATAACAATGGTATAATGTACCTAAATGGAGAGCCGAAATGAGCCGAAAATGAGTAAGATACCTATATAATACACACACGGGGTCAGTCATGTATGAATTTAATTTGGCCGCTAATACAGGGGCCTGAATAAAAACAAATATCACTGTTCGATCAAACGGTAATAGGGGAGATACTTTAAATAAAAAATTTCATTGTTATCCGTCATTCCCCAAAAAATATCTATTTTAATATCTTTTTTTTTTAATTAGAAATAATATCTGCTAAATTTAATATCTGCTACAATTTTATCCTTGAGAACGATCTAACTAGTATGGTATGTGATGATCACAGATCACAGTCTAAGATTAACCCGCCGTTCCCCTAAAAACCGTTTTTAGGGGAACGGCATGTTATATCAAACCCATACCCCTGTTGGTTTCTACACGGCATCGTAATGGTACGTGTTTGCCGATGGTGTGGTAACTAGCCGTGGCCGAAGCCTCCCACCATACCGGACGAGAGAAAATTCATGAATTATAAATTCCTAAATTGACCCTGCAGTTCAATGCACTTGTTTTGCTGCATTTGTTTCACTTCTTAATTATTATGGTCTTCACTTAAATAAATGAAAGAAATAATCTTCTTTATAGACAAGGGTTCCCAAACTTATATGTATCACGCCTCCCTACTGCATAAGGAATCGATCCCGGAATCTCCCTCACCGCTGCTCCAGGGAAGTCGACCAATTATCAATGATAATGGTCGATAATGATGAAGTTGTACCTATTCCGTGGATGAAGGTATATATACCTTTATGAATTTCTATGGTTGAGCTATACAAAAAAAACAGCTGGTTACTCAGTCAGCTCAGGTAAATTTCAATCTAGTTGCCTGTAGAATAGCCGCCGCCATAAATATCGCGGATATTTGCTCGTGTGATTGCGCAAATACTGCGCCGCCGCAAAGCGCCGAAATTGAGATAGAAGTTTGCTACAGTGTTTTAAAAGCCTTCCAATATACTCAGTTTGCATATGAACTTGAAATATTTATATTTTATAGATAGCTTTATTTAAGGCCGCTTGCACAAAGTCATTTTAAACAGATGTACTAACCTAAATGTTGTAATGCTGTCACTTTTTGGCAACAGCATATACAGGCCCACTTGCGTAACACCCCTAAAAATACTAGTATTGCATTTGCATTAAAAATTCACTAAATAAAAAGAGAAGACCCTCCCTGGCGTAGTGGTGGCCGATGTGGTCTTATTGTGGGAGGTTTCAGATATAGACTATAAGTTCTGGAATAGCACACAGGCTACTTTTTACCCCGGAAAATTCAACAGTTCCCGCGGGAACAAAAAACCTCAATACACGAGGAAAAATCGCGAGCTGGTAATATTCGTAATATTAAGTATAGATATATCCTGATTGATTGTAGTTTTACCGCATTAGTTAATAAAATTCTGTTTCGGACGTTCCATCGTCTCTAGGAGCTGCCTGTCGACGGCAAATTAATTGCCTATTTACCGGCTCCCCCCAATTACCGCACCAGCCTGCTCAAACGGGAAAATTGGCTGTTCTAATAACAAAAGAGAATATTTCACGAAACATAAGAAAGCTTGTTATAAAAAGATCCCAGGGGTTATTAGGATTTACGCCGTGTTTCGAAAAATAGGTAAATTAGGCCCGTATTAATAAACCAATGAGCTAAAACAGTCTCTTACGAGTAAATTAAGCTCAATCCAACCAATACTTGACCAATACTTGAGAACTTGTTTTTATCTGATATTGGTTTATTAATACGGGCCTAAGTTTGTGATCTCTTGTCTATAAATATTTGAGGCTTAGTTTTGTGGCTCCGCCCACGTCAGACAATCGGTGACGGATTTTTGTTGGCAAAATAGGTACTAAAATTATACATCAATGTTGACGAACAACGAAACATACAGAATACAGATTGCAATATGGAAACGTACACGTCTTTAAAAAAATCGGTCAAAACCAAAATAGGATGTATCCCGCTCGATCCGATTGACGGTAGGAAATATGTAAAGTTCGGACGTTGAGTCGGTGATAAAAGTCGGTCCGATTATTGAACCTACAAAAAGTCTGACGAGGGCGGAGAATCTATAATTTAGTTGTACTGAAATGAAATAAAAAAACGGAAAAATATCTTTAATAAGCCTTGTTATCATAGAGGTAATATAGCTTGTTATATTGTCATTCCGTAAAAAGGGAACATAACAACATCAACAAAAATTCGATTCATTAAAAGGAGGTAGGACCTAAAAAATTATGTTATCCGTATTATGTATTTCCCGGAATGATTTCTTTTGTTACCGAAACGGCAAATTATTGTCCCATTACCTACCACTTTGAAGCCGTAATTGGGGTCGACGAAGAGGCATTCAATTATTTAACCGATACTGTACAGTGGCATGAAAAATTGAATAGGCGGAAATAAGGTTGCAGCTACAGTCCGACAAACTTATCTGGCCCGGTTTTCAAAATTGGAACTAATTATTTTTTTTCCTGATAAGATTGAGGGTTTTTGGTTTCCGCGGGAACTCTTTAATTTTCCTGGATAAAAAGGAGCCTATGTGATATTCCACACTATAATCTAAGTATCTCTGTGCCAAAATTCATCCAGATCTGTTCAGCCATTCTGGCGTGATTGAGTAACAAATGAATATTGATTAATTAAAAAAAACTTATTCCACGCGGACGAAGTCCCGGGAATCAGCCAGTATAGAATAAACGAGCAATAGGTAATAGTGTGTGAACTGAACATTCTGTCTCTCGACTGGTAAATGAAAGCTTTTAAGATAGTTGTTGAAAAATCGGAGAATTTATTTTTTGCTCTCGCCGCTTCTCAGCCGAGTTTAGGTCTTGCTATAATTAACTTTTATTATCTGTGGTAACTTCAATTTGTAAAATTGCAAAACAACACAGATTTCGGTTTTTATGAGTCACAGGTTTTGATCAAAGTTCGAGATCAAAGTTTGGGTTTATAATGGAATTTGATTTTTAACAGGGGACTTATTATCATCGCTTAAGAGCACTATTATTTTAAAATTGCGTTTTATATGACGTACCTTGGCGTCCCTAAAATAAGGATTATAATTTTAAAACTAGAGCGTAAACAATATATCATGCTTGCATGCACAAAACCAAAACTGACCTAAATAAGTGAATTTACGAGTACGTACAGTTTGCAGTAAAGTGTAAACGATCATTCAAAACAGCGCTAATAGAGATTGTATTTTATTTTTCCTCGTTTATGCTTCACACACACACACACATGGCGAGAAAATTGGAGCGCCAAAGTGCTAAATGAAATGTAAGTCTGGAGTGCAGCAAAGAGGCGATTTAATTTGATGTCGATTGTTCGGGGAATTCTACCAATGCGATAGAAACTAATATCTTTATGTGGCTCTAATACGGATTCGGAAGTATTCTATGTTTCTCTTCAATTGATGTTTTTAACCACTTGATTTTTCTGTAGAATAAGTATAGATTTTTCTAAAATACTTACTAATATTATATATAAAATAGCGCCCGTGACTTCGTTCGAATGGATTCTCATGAATTTCCTAAAAGTGTTCTCTTCTTCCTAGTAGAATCTACTCAGTAGATTCTGCTTTCTGAACCGGCGGTATCATTCTGAAGTGCTGCTCCGTCATTAGCATAATTGCAATTGATTTTCATTTATATCCATACTAATATTAAAAATGCGAAATTGTCTGTCGTCCGTCTGTCTGTTATATACGCTTTCACTATCCTATCTTTTCAAGTTCAACCGCTTTCGACGAAATTTTGTACAGGATAGGTTGCAAGCTACTTTTTTATCCCGGAAAATAAAAGAGTTCTCACGAGTTTTTAAACCTTAAGATCAACGTAGACGTAGTCATGGGCATCTAGTGACAAAACAATAATCGATCGATCGATTTTTTTTTTTTTTGGTGTGGCAACACCCGGGCTAACAGCTGTTCAAATTTGTCCCGATTGAAATTTAACTTTAATTAATATTAAACGCTTAATTTACACCCTATTTAAAGTAAAATCAATTATTTATGTTACAAAAAGTGATTTTGAAAGATATTTGAATAGTTCGAGTGCTTATTAGGTTTTTATTACATGTAAAATTAACAACGGATAAAGGTTAGTACTTACTTACAAAATTGACGTATCTTTTTTAGTGTTTGTATTGCGTATTGCTGGATGTTTTAATATTAAACATCTACGCCATACATGCGTAATCAGTATTTGTGTTTGCAATTGTTCGTTAATACCAAAATACGACACCAGTTGCAATCTCAATTGGTAAGTCAATGATCTCAAAAACTGTCATCTCGCATTCTGGGGTCGTTGCTCTTTGCTGTAATTAAGTACTTATTTTGCATTTGAACTGCAATATGATGACCCGCAGAGCTTTGGCACGCCAGGAAGAATCTAAACTTCAGCTGGCTTTAAAGGAATTAAAGGCTAGTAAAGAGCTATGTGCCCAATTGAATAGTGAAAGAGATGACAATGAAAAGGAACTATTAGGTATGTTAAAAAGTAATGAAAAGTTGAAATCAGAGTTATCTGCGCTACATATACAGTACGACAATGTAGTCGAAGAGCGTGACCGCCTTCAGGAGCTAGTGGATAGGTTTGATGAGTGCCGGGCCGAGTACGAGGCAACACTTAACAAGATCTCCGCACTCCACCAGCAGCTAGATGAGGCTCACGACAAGATCTCCGAGTTGGAAACAGCTGCACAGAACACCACAGCACAGCACACCCAGAGTCTCTTCGAGGAATTAGTTGGTAGCGCCCCGCAGTTGGTTACTGCTACAACGGATGAACCCACTTTCTGTACTGACCATCCAATACCACAGGTCACACATACAACCCCCTCAAAGGTTTATCCCTGTAGCAGTAAAAAACTAAAGAAATATGTTAAAATTAACCGGTATATTAGAAAAACTCAAAAGTTAATATACAAACATAATTATTCATTTAAAACGATGAAGCCAAAAAAGGATAGGTTAGAATTATTAGGCAGAATTAAAATGTGCAGCAA
The DNA here is from genome assembly GCA_963932025.1 of Erebia epiphron. Classification (NCBI taxonomy): domain Eukaryota; kingdom Metazoa; phylum Arthropoda; class Insecta; order Lepidoptera; family Nymphalidae; genus Erebia; species Erebia epiphron. The sequence continues at coordinate 2,930,042 of OZ009947.1, read as the reverse complement.
AGAATTAGAAAGTTATAAAATAAATTATGAATCTGACACACACATCCTAGAGGTTCAAATAGCTCGATTGCAGGCTTCTTTGCGTTCATTGTCAGCAAAGTATGATTCATGTCAAAAAAATATAATTTCACAGTATACACAGACAACTGATGAGCTTGACCCATTAACTAGTATTGAAAGTATTGAAAATATTAACTTCACTCAAAAACAGTGTTCTGATAATAGTGCAGTTCATCCACAGTCTGTGGCTACAGCATCATCACCCTCAAAGAAGAGGAAGGTGTGTGACAGGTTCCCCAAGCAAAGTACCAATAGTTCCTTTACTCTCACAAAACCTAGTACATGCAATACAAACACATTTATGTATAGCGATGGAATTGGTAGTGGTATGGGCATACTACTTCATTCACATCTACAGGGACATACGGTTTTGAACTGCTGTTCACCTAATGCGGGACTAATTTCTATTGTCAAGTCAATTTATAGAAATAAAAATAGCTTTGATTTAAACACAAACTTAGTGATTCTAGTTGCAAACAGAGGGACAATTAATGAATATGACTTGAAAAAATGCTATCAAACCTTGGAAAAATTAAATGTTAATAAAATTATAATATATACCCTCCCTTACTGTGACAATTTGCCACACCAAGAAAATACCTATAGATATAAGTTAAATATGACATTATATAATTTATGTACCTACAATAATAAATTTAAAATAATTGACATAAGTACCCAGTGTGGTAAAGTTTATTATGACTTGGAACAAGATAGGTATAAACTATCATGTTATGCTAAGGGACAGATAGCTGTTTCGCTATCATATTTTTTTTCAACACTAGCCAAAAATGTGGCTAAACAAGCTGCTTCTATTGAGCAGTGTTTTTACTCTGACATTTTGGATATAAGTCCAAGTAACTTTACTTTAAACTAGATAAGGAGACAACGGAGGTTTCCTCTTGCTTGAATAGTATAAGTTATAATAAGGCTTTGCACACACTTGACGCAAAGCAAATAAAAAATAAAAAATGTAATGTCATCAACCTGGTTCACCAGAACATTCAATGTATTAGAGGGAAGGATTTGGAGATTGAATTGTTCCTAAATAATTTTAATATTGATATTTTATGTGTAACTGAACATTGGCTAAAAAACCATGAGTACATGTTCAATTTTAGTGACCACCAGGTTGGTAGTTCGTTCACCAGATCTAATGCCATCCATGGAGGCTCTTTAATTTTGTTGAATAAAAAATTAAAATTTAAGAACCGAAATGATATTGTGAGCCTGTCTGTTGAGCGAACAATAGAACTATCTTCAGTTGAATTGGAGCAATTTATTGTTGTGTCTATATACAGACCACCTTTGTCTAACTTTGAACTTTTTGAAAAGGTAATGGATGATGTACTATTTAAACTCTCTAAATCAAATAAAAAGCTTATTGTGTGCGGAGACTTTAATGTAAATATATTGGAAAGTAGCCCTTTAAGTGGCAAGTTATTGAATCTATTCAAATCCTATAACTTATCCAATATGTTTATGGAGCCAACTAGAATAACTGCAACTAGTGCCACATGCATAGACAATATTTTTACAAATTTTACACCTGTTAATAAAAACATTATTAGTAAATTAGATTCAGATCATTGTGGACAACAAATTCAGTTTGAAAATTTAAATAAAAATGTATCAAAGCGTAGAATAACTTTTGTACCAGTAACGTTGGACCGTATTGAAAAAATAAGAACAAGTCTTACAGAGGAACTCCCTTTTTTACCAAATGGGTTGAGTCCTAATGAAATGTATAACATATTCTTTAATACTTTCAGTGAAATATTCAAATCAATATTCACCAGTAGAACGGTCTTAACTACTGATGCAAACGTTTTTAACGACTGGGCAACAAATGAATTACACAGAAGTAGGCAAAAATTATATGAATTGTATGCGGAGCGACAGTATGATACTAGTGATGAGTTCAAGCAGCATGTTCAACTGTTTTCCAAGAAATTTAAAAGAGATTGCATTGTGGCTAAATCAAAACATATTCAAACTAAGATAAAAAATAGCTCCAATGTAATCAAAACTACTTGGAACATAGTGAATGAAGAAACAGGAAGAGCAACACGGAAAAATTGTGAATTTAAACTTAATGTCGGTAATACACCTGTAACTTCGGACTCCGAAGTTGCTTCTGTTTTTGAAGGCTTCTTTACGGATATTCCTGTTTCTACCACAGAATCGTTGAACTCCTCACCAAATGCCGCTCTTACTTTACTGGAGGATAACGTGGCTGAATGTAATAACGTTTTCAAATTCTGTCACGTTAACTGCTCTGACGTTATTAAAGCTTTCAAATTAATTAACAATAAGAAGACAAATAATTTGTGGGGCATTTCCGTTAACGTTGTAAAATCATTGATTGATATCGTTGCACCCGAGTTAGCTTTAATATTTAATAATTGTATTGATTGTGGTGAGTTTCCTGACTTAATGAAGCACAGTAAAATAATTCCTCTATTCAAATCAGGTAGTACCAATGACCCCGCTAACTTTAGACCTATATCTGTACTACCCACTTTTAGTAAAATATTTGAAAAATTAATATTAATTCAATTGCTTAAACATTTTTGTAATAATGACTTATTACATAGTAAACAGTTTGGATTTACACGGGGTCGCTCAACAATCGATGCTGGTGTTGAGTTAATTCAAAATATATTCGAAGCCTGGGAGGAATCACGTGATGCACTTGGCGTTTTCTGTGATTTATCCAAGGCTTTTGATTGTGTTGATCACGAAACATTAGTCAGAAAACTGCACCATTATGGAATTAGGGGTGTAGCACTGGATATGATGAATTCCTACTTAAAAAATAGGATGCAAAAGGTAGACGTCAATGGAAAGCGGTCTTCCGGATCGATTGTAAAAATGGGGGTTCCACAAGGTTCAATTTTAGGGCCTTTTCTATTCCTCATTTATATTAACGATCTTCCTTACCTTGCCAAGGATAATCATGGGATAGTATTGTTTGCTGATGATACATCACTTTTGTTTAAAATAAATCGTTACGAAGCTACTCTTGACGAAGTAAACAATTCTCTCACTAAAGTGGTACAGTGGTTTGAAGCTAATAACCTACTACTCAATGGTAAAAAGACAAAGTGTATCAAATTTACATTACCTAATGTCAAACAGGTAAAAACCACTGTACAGCTTGATCATGAGGAATTAGATTTAGTGGATACCGCTGTTTTTCTCGGAATAACGTTAGATGCTAAACTCCAATGGGGCCATCATATAGATGACTTATCGAACAGACTTAGTTCTGCTGCATACGCGGTTAAAAAGATCCGCCAGTTGACAGATATAGAAACGGCGAGATTAGTTTATTTTGGTTACTTTCACAGCATTATGTCATATGGTATATTATTATGGGGTAATGCTGCTGATATTAATTCTGTTTTTGTACTGCAGAAAAGGGCTGTTCGAGCCATATATAATATGGGACCACGAGAGTCACTAAGAGATAAATTTAAGGAAATCAATATTATGACAGTGCACAACCAATATATATTTGAAAATTTAGTATACGTGCATAAACACATTGATAAATTCAAGAAGAAAAGTGATTGTCATAATGTCAATACTAGAAATAAAAATAAACTTGTAATGCCTGCTTCTAGGCTTTGTAAAACTAGCAATTCGTTTGTGGGAAACAGTGTCCGCTTCTACAATAAGCTCCCAGAAGGCATGTTGAAGATGTCTCTGAATAAGTTCAAAGTTAATGTAAAACGTAAACTCATTGAAAAATCTTATTACCATGTGAAGGATTACTTGAATGACAAGGAGGCTTGGCAATAATTTGCTTTAGTATACGTGCATAAACACATTGATAAATTCAACTCTGATAGTTCCTTAGTTAAGATTATTTGTGAGATGGTGATAATGAAAAAAAAAAACCCCGGCTGAGTTTGTTGTGGGCTCTTCTCAGACCAGGGCGCGTTTGGAACCCTCGTAGCTTTAGTTTTAAGAAACCGTAACCGATTATCACCATCGTGTTTTTTTTAAGTAAGTAATTTTTAACGTCAATAAGTGTACCTACAGTGTACCTATATTGAATAAATGATATTGAATTGAATTGAATTGAATTGATCGATCGAGTAGTAAAAATTCTTTGAAAAATAGTACCACCGACTAAAAAAACGAAAAAAAAAACTTGATTTTTATACACCCACTTCTTATACTAACTTTTTTTGTTGTTAACTTTACGTATCTTTTTTATGCCCGTCGTCCTTTGCTTGAAGTCGGTTAATTAATACGTAAATAACTACATTTTAGGTAACTAAATATTTAACTTTGTAATTTTGTATGCGAGTTGTTACTTTGTTCCGCCAGCAACAAGTTTTTGTAAGACTCCTAAGTGTTTGCTGAAGTTAGATTGCATTCTCACCATGTAGAAACTTTGCGTGATTACATCCCTGTTAGAATAATTAACGAAGAAAAAGCATTAAGGTTCGTCGTAAGTAGATAATTAATGAATCCATACCTCTATACTTAGTATTATAAATGCGAAAGTTTGGATGGATGGATGTTTGTTATCTACTAAATCACGTCAGAACGGCTAAACGGATATGGATGAAAGGGGTTTGGGTAATTTTGTATGGACCGGTGGCATGATTTTTTTTCTTAGCGGCCACTAAGTTAATTAATGCTACCGTATAGTGTAATCAATAGTAATGATGGCTCAAAAAAGAATTTTGACAAAAGTCATATCGGAGCTGAAATATCCGGTGTTGAAGTTGTAGAATTTTGAGAGTTTGGTCGTCCGTATAAAGACATAATTCTCATATATTTTATTGTTAATACTATTTTATTTATGGTGTTATTGATAGAATATTAAAAAAAAAAAAAAACAAGAATACTTAAAATCACTTCTCTATAATATTTAGTCAATACCAATTAATTACTTAATATTGCTACAAAATGTGACGCGAACGTAGCAATTTGTCGAGCGCTTTACCTGTTTCTTCGAACGCTTCATTTTCTATATCGTGTCGTATTATTAAATCTAGGAACTGCGCTGGAGGATATATAGACTAAGAGATAGATGCAGTTTTGGTAACTATCCTCAGAAAGGCTGATTCAGTATTACGTGGGTGTAGGGCCCTCCACTGATGACAAAATTGAAAGTCTGCCCCCATGCGGATGGGCCTTTCGCTAGATATGGCCGTTGCAAGACGGTTTATGGTTACCAAAAATTAACCATAACTAGAAAGGCTGATTCTTGTACAGCATAAAAGTATGCGCAGTACCTATGTAAACAGTATTAAAACTGACGCTATGCATCGGTCCTTTCACTAGATATCACCTATCAAAGACGTTATGAACATACATACTGTAAAGAAATGTTAGCAATTATTTTAGTCACGTTGATTGCTATTAAAAATTATGAAGGGCGTAAGAATTTATTTAACGGCAATCAACGTGACGACATGATAATTGCTTATATTTTTTTATAGTATGTATGTTCATAACATCTTTGAGAGGTGATATCTAGTGAAAGGCCCGATGCATAGCGTCAGTTTTAATACTGTTTACATAGGTACTGCGCATACTTTAATACTGTACAAGAATCAGCCTTTCTAGTTATGGTTCATTTTTGGTAACCATAAACCGTCTTGCAGCGGCCATATTATCTAGCGAAAGGCCCATCCGCATGCGAGCAGACTTTCACTTTTGTAACCAGTGGAGAACCCTACACCCACCTAATACTGAATCAGCCTTTCTGGGGATCGTTACCAAAAGTGCAGCTATCTCTTATAATAATAGGTTTTCCTGATATCGCCCCCATGCTAAGTACCATATGATGGCCATAACGTGGGAACAACAACCCAGAGTCCGTTTCCCCACAATACAAGAGCAATAATGACCTCTTATTGCGTGCATGCCGCGCGGCTCAGGTAAACTAATCCTGTGCTATGATTGGTCAAGGCGATCGCGCTCGGTTAGTAGGCTCATTAGGTGCTCTTTTGTTGTTGTTTATGACTAAAAGTAAAATAGCAGGAAACCGTTAAATCTAATAAATGAAATAAACACGAATAAAGTAAATGACGAATGACGAAGCCCCGATGTATTTTAGAAAAAAATTTTAATAAAAGAAAATGGATGTCTTATTGTGTTCTTTCAAATAAAATAATTTTCGTGAGTGGCCGCAAACTTAAAAAATCATGCCACTTTTACCCAATCCCCTTTGGCATAGAGATATATTATAGTCTGGAATAACACGTAGGCTACTTTTTATCCCGGAAAATTTAAGAGTCCCCGCGGGAATCAAAACCCCTATCAAAACGGGTGAAGTCGCGGGCATCAGCTAGTATAATACCTATTAGAAATGGAAAAATGGGTCTGACTGTCTGTCTGTCTGCTACGCTTTCACAGCCCTTTGAATCAAAAAACTTGAATAAAAAAATAATTGGCATTGGTATCCAGCATTGGTCTTAAAACCATGAAAAAAACACCTCTAGTTTTTTTAAAATTCTTATACATAAAATTCTCGTGTCACAATTTTCGTGCCCATACTCCTCCGAAACGGCTTGACCGATTCTCATAAAATTTTGTGAGCATATTGAGTAGGTCTGAGAATCGGCCAACATCTATTTTTCATCCCCCTAAATGCTATGGGTAGTCCCCACCCCTAAATTTTTATTTTTTATTTTTTAGACAAAATTTTTAGTTTTTATTTTTTTATCATACAACATACAAAAATACATACAATCCTAAATTTTCACCCTTCTACGATCAACCCTTATTTTTTATTTTAGTAATTTAATCATTTTTCATCTCCGGTCGATAACTGATCAATCGTCATTTAATTAGTTATTTTAATATGCATATTCAGTAGGTCTGAGAATCGGCTACTATCTATTTTTCATACGTCCACGCGAACGGAGTCGCGGGCATCAGCTAGTTATGTATAAAAAACTAGGAATAAGAGAAATAATAAAATACTAACGCTGCCAAAAATAAACTAGAGAACTAAGAATACAAAAATGCAACGAACGAACTGACAGATTTTCCGCCTTTTATAGAATAAAATGAAATCCCACGTGCCATATTCCACATACCAAAATGCTATATAGTGCAAATGGAAAGTAATCAATGGTTGTACATCCAACGGTCATCCGGAAAAAAGATGGAAAAAAAGGATCAAAAGGGACATCGGAGTTCAGTGACAAAAAACCGAAGCCGAAATGAATCAATACCCGTGTTCATTCAAGAAGAGCATAAAAGATCCTATTCATGTCCGATGGAAGGAATAAAAAAAAAGTGTGGTCACGAGGAATCTTTTTATACGACTGCCTGAAAAAAGGAGTATATTGTTTTCAGGGTTCATGTATGTATGTATGTATGTGAGTTTGTTTATTCCACCATAACTTTTATAAGCCTGAACCGATTTTGATAAATGAGGTATCGTTAGAATCCCTAGCTTATTCCGGGTGACATAGGCTAGTAAAAAATTTAAAAAAAAATTGATGGGGTGACCATGGTACTGCATTAAAGACTAAAGTTGAAAAAAAATATTAATATATTAATAATTTTAATTATATTCACTTGTTCTACCTATGTTATTTTATGCTTTTTGGTGTCGGTGTTCAACAAAAGAAGAAAATAAACGTTGTGTTTAGTTAAAAAACTTTTTGAATTTTTTTTTGTAAGTACCTACATATTGACTACCTCCGTGGCGCAGTGTGTAGCGCTGTTGTTTTAACGTGCGGAGGTCTCGGGTTCGATCCCCGGCAGGGTCAATTTGGGAATTTATGATTTCTGAATTTTCCCTAGTCTGGCCAGGTGGGAGGCTTCGGCCGTGGATAGTTACCACCCTACCGACGATGACGTGCCGCCAAGCGATTTAGCGTTCCGGTAGGATGCCGTCTAGAAACCGAATAGGGGTATGGGCTTAATTTAACTGCCATGCCCCTAACAGGTTAGCCCGCTACCATCTTAGACTGCATCATCACTTACCATCAGGTGAGATCGCATAAGGGCTAACTTGTAGTGGATAGAAAATAAAAATAAAATATGCAAAAATCAAGTCGATCCGTTGTTCTATTGCAGCGTGATTGAAGGAAAAACAAACACACTTTCGCATTTATAATATTAAGTATGATAGGTAGACTCCGAACTGGGACTCGAATCTTTCACCTCCCACTGACAAGACTAACCACGTACCTACGGAGGTCACTGGCAGGGGTTGTAAGTTTAATTATACATGTACCTAGTCTAAATATCGGCCCCAGTTTTCATTTTCCAAGTAGACTTGTAATGTCGACTGACCTACAAATTTTTACTCCTATTTTATCTTGGAAAGTGTTCAAGTATTGAAATATCCTAAAAGTTTGGCAGATTGAGTTTTTAAACGTGGGCCTTACTTGAACATTTTTACAGCTGAAACTAAGTTTTTTTAAGGAAAGTTCGTAATAGTATTTAGTATCTCAATATAAAGTAGGTACTTATAAGTAACTAAAGAACCTTTTACGACCAATATTTTAATTATAATTTTAAAACCTAGATTCCGGCCAAGGGACTGTATTTAAAAATATCTCGAGTGGTAAGATGGTAACTTAAAAGTTTCGGATTTTCGAAAATATATTATAGACTATGGACTAAATCCATACTCCACACTATTACACCTAATTACTATTATTATATAGTAATTAGGTTAGGCTAGCTAGCATTGCCCACTCGGCTCTAATCGCTAGATGGAGGGAAGACTTGCAGTCTCCCGCTGCCGGTGCCTGGACGGTGGAGGCAATTCGACCTCACCTCGAGCGTTGGATCAAAAGACGCCACGGTACGTTAACGTATCGGCTGGTGCAGGTACTTACGGGACATGGGTGTTTCGGTAGGTACCTGCACCAGATTGCGAGGCGTGAAGAGACGCCTGCCTGCCACGAATGTGGTGCACCAGCCGACACGGCGCAGCACACCCTTGCGGAATGCGCAGCCTGGGAGCCGCAGAGGCACACATTGTCGTGCATCTTGGGCGGAGATCTTTCGCTTCCGAACATAATAAACTGCATGATCGGAAGCGAGGCCTGTTGGACGGCAATGGTGTCCTTTTGTGAGCAGGTGCTCTCACTGAAGGAGGCGTCTGAGCGGGAAAGAGAAGAGGCACCCGACGCTCATCCAATGCGCCGTAGACGCCAGGGGGGCAGGAGGCGCCGATATGCGCACCTAGTTGCCCCGTAGAAGCAAAATTAAGTGGCTCCAACGTTGAGACGACACAGTAGTTTGCATTCATGTGTTCCTGTGCCGCCACATTAAACGGAAGACGGGTCCGCTGGGTTTTAGTGGGTAGTCTGTTATGTCAGTGAGTCCCACATACCCCACCGGAAAGAGTGCAATCCGCTTTATTTCCGGAGGGGATGCCTAAACGCATTTCCCAGCGTTAAAAAAAAAAAAAGGCTAGCTAGCATTAAAGTTCTATTGTATTATTTTCATTAAAAAAAAAACTTCTAAAGCAATAACTTCTGTCTCTCTTCCTCTTAGTAAGATGAGTTGTGATGGAGTCATCACCACCACCACCACTACAGCCCATTAACGTCCCACTGCTGGGCAAAGGCCTCAACTCTGGTAGGAGAGCGGGAATTAGAGCTTAGACCCACCACGCTGCTCCAATGTGGGTTGGCGGGCTTTAACGACTATTATCATGTTAGTGATAATAACCGGGACCGACGGCTTAACGTGCTCTCCGAGGCACGGGGGTGAAACACCTCCACTTCCTTACTCCGGGCTAGGACTGAGAATTTCTAGTCAGAAAAACTCAATACTTAATTATGGCCCAACCCGGGACTCGAACCCAGGACCTCGTCAGCCGCAGGCGAACCTGCTAACCACTAGACTAACGAGGCAGTCAAAAAACACTACTACTAATATTATAAATGCTGAAGTGTGTCTGTCTGTCGGTCTGTCTGCTACGCTTGAACAGCCGACTCAACCGATTTTGATGAAACTTGGTAGGTACAGCGGTAGGTTGCATCCCCGGAAAGGCTAGGCTAGGCTTTTAATCCCTTTAAATTGTTATGGAGTTTCCGCGGGAATCGAAAAACCTTAATCCATGTGAACGAAGACGTGGGCATCATCTAGAGTAGTATAAATTATGTAGTAGTATATTGTAGGATAGTAAATTGCATACATTACTGCAATTTATGTAACATTTTGCTTATCGTAAAAGCAGCTGTGGAGTTTCTTGCTGACTCTTCTCAGTAGAATCTAAGAGACATATATTTATGCCTGTAGGTATGTTAAATAAACAAATTTGAAATTGAGGTGAATTGTAAATAATATAATCAATTTTTCACGTAAAATTAAAATTCAATCGATCGAATAAATTAAAATTTCCCAGTAGCTATAAAATTAAATTATTTCATTAAATTGTTCCCATGAAATTGGGTTTCAGTATAAATTTAAACAAACTTTATAATAGATTAAGTACTGCGGGAGGTAAACCTATAGCAGATTGTGCTTTTAATTAAGTTTGTCTCGAATTAGTTCACCCCTTATGTGCGTGAAATAAATAATTATGGATTTAACCGCTTTAACTTTGAAAACGAAGTTTTATACTCAATACTCAATTTATTTATTCCATGTAGGACACACAGGCAAGGTAGGATTTTGACGGCCTCCCTGGCGCAGTGTTGAGCGCTGTTGTCTTATTAACGTGGGAGGTCCCGAGTTCGATTTCCGGCTGGGTCAATTTGGGAATTTATAATTTCTGAATTTTCTCTGGTCTGGTCTGGCGGGAGGCTTCGGCCGTGGCTGGTTACCACCCTACCGGCAAAGACGTACCGCCAATCGACTTAGCGTTCCGACTTGATGCTGTGTAGAAACCGATTAGGGATATGGGTTTAATATATCTAACTGCCATATCCTAACCCACCCGTTACCATCTTAGACTGCATCATGACTTACCATCAGGTGAGATCGCCGTCAAGGGCTAACTTGTAGTGAAAACAAAAAGGCGTCTCTCATCTCACCGGTTATTCACAACGGTTCGGAATACAGATTCTACAGAGAAGAGCCAGCAAGAAGTCAGTGTTCTTACATACAAGTATCACTTTGTCGAAGGTAGATGTATCTGCACTTCTGCAACCGTCGCCATCTTTACTAAAATCTATATCTCTAAATATATAAAATTCTCGTGTCACAATGTTAGTTACCATACTCTTCCGAAACGGCTTGACCGATTTTTATGAAATTTAATATGCATATTGAGTAGGTCTGAGAATCGGCTACTAACTATTTTTCATACCTCCACGCGGATGGAGTCGCGGGCATCATCAGCTAGTAATTAGTATATATATAAAAATGAATCCCTATTTCCTTTGGTCACGGCATCACGCGTGAACGGCTGGATCAATTTCGCTGATTCTTTTTTGTTGTATAGTTGAGGACCTGGAGCGTGACATGGCTACTTTTTATCCCGGAAAATTAAGGATTTCCCGCGGGAATAACAAAAAACTTAAACCACGCGGACGAAGTCGCGGGCATCAGCTAGTCTTACTTTATGATATTATAAATGCGAAAGTTTGGATGGATGGATGGATGTTTGTTACTCAATCACGCCCCAACAGCCTAACGGATCTGGCTGAAATTTGGCACAGAGATAGATTATAGTCTGGAATAGCACATAGGCTAATCTTTCGCACATAGGCTCTTAGCTTTTAATCCCGGAAAATTAAAGAGTTCCCGCGGGAACCACAAAACCTCAATCCACGCGTACGAAGTCGCGGGCATCAGCTATAGTATTATATATAAATAACGGCAAACCGGCATGTAATACGGCGAATTCTACGATTTAGCGGTGACATTAAGGCCCATTTGCTCTAGACCTTACCTACGAGTATTTAGTCCTATCAATGTATCTGACCCGGTGTCAAAATTGGAACGAAATTATATGCATGTTTTTTTTATTTATTTTTTAATATTTTACATGTGTTTAAGTTAAATTTGACATTTTTCTATACCTGTCCTTTTCATGTCAACCCGGAATAAACCTAAACATTGGATAAGTAAGTAAATATTATAAGTATGTGCAATAAACTTATCGAAAAATGACAGCATCACAAACTATAGTCCCACAACCACTGACCCCGTGACAGCATCGTAGTATCTATTTTTTTAAAAAAACTAAAGAGGCATAAAATTTGTTCCAATTTTGGCCACCGGACCAGATAACAGGGTCTATAATTAGTAAATGCCGGTAGTATTGTCCGACAAACTTATCTGGACCGGTGACAGCGTCGCTACTATGTATGAAAAATAAAACAAAAACTAAACAGGCATGAAAATTAGTTCCAATTTTGGCCGCCGGGCCAGATAAGTTTGTGGGACTGTAAATTTATAAGTCTATGGTAAATGCCACATAGGAGGGTAGGTGAGTGTTATCATGTTCACACACGACGCGTCCGTGACGACATTGTGAGTCATTACATACGCTTAATGACTCAGATATAAGCTCTCGCTCACTTGGGACTCCCGCCGTCGCGTCGCTGTGATAATGGAAACATTTTGTGTTATAGGCCGTTGACTTCATTAGTAATTCTATACATCGCTGAAAACTAATGTTAAGTACTCTTCTGGGAAGAACGGTTAAGGCGGGCTTCCACGAAAGCGGAGAGAAACAGAGAGTACTGGATAGAAGCAGGCGTTACTTTGAAGTTGATACTTATACCCCGATTATCATGGACTTATCATGATAATCAGGGAAAAAGAAGCTTTGGCAGATTCGTCAAAACAGACACATCTACATGGTACAAGGTGTAGCTTGCGATATATTGCATCGCGTATATGCGACTAGCGCAATTGTGAAGATTTGGTAGAATTTTTCATGAAATTCGGCGGGGAGATCATATTTTTTTGGGCAAGTTCAGCGGAGATGACTGCATTGTTTTGGATTTTAATTTGATGTACCTATTTATGCATTCACAAAACGGTAACGTTTCGATATTATATTGGGCGGCAGGGCGATTGTCTATCGATCGCAATCACCTCTGATTGGTTAATATACTTCCACTACTGGCCAAAATCCACTGACGCAGCCAATATACCATAAATTCAGCCAATCAAAACAATTGAGCCTGTAACAATGATTGATGCAGGTTTTACACAATCGCCCTACTATTGTGCGGAATTTGTGACTTTAAATTAATGGATTTTGGGTACATTTTGACATCAATTTGATGTTCCATCACTATCAATCGAATTTGCATTTCTATCATTTTCAGTTTTCCTGTTCGATTTGGTGGAAACCCGCCCGAAGAGTTTGCCTAAAAACGAGAAAGTTTGAAGTTCGCAAAGCGAAAAATCTGAAATAATACGGCGTATCTCACACTACGCTACACTACTGCACGACGTAGCACGGCGCGCTTTGCTGCTGCGCACTGCTTCCAGGCGCGGAGAGGTGGGTAATTCGTATACAAACTAATAACCGCAAAAACGAGATTTATCGCGGGGCGCATCGCAGTGCTTTGAGTTGATATACATTTCTATCAACTCTAATTATTTCTGAATGCTTGAATGAAAACTACAACAACAGTCAGGTATCTCTATCATACCCGACTGTTCTTGTGGTTTCAAATCTTTACATTTTAACTTAGATAGACTTTCAACTGTAACTTTAATCTATTCAAGTGGCACGGTCAAGTGTTAACTTTCTGAAATGAAAGATAAATGTTTTTAAATCCATTAAGTAATTAAAGTTGTCGAGTCAAAAGCCTTCAGTAGCCATGAGTCTGGTTGTACTAAGTGTATTTATTTTTCATTAGGCTGCAGATTACTCCAATTAGGTTCGCCCTCTACTTGCTTTTAAAGGCAAAATAAGATTTCATTTTAAGTTTCAATGTTCTGACTGGAAGGTACCAACCACTAGACCAACGAGGCAGTTCCGAGGTACCTATTTTTTAAATATTTTCAGGTGTAATTATTCAAAAACTTGGTAAATTGAATTGTTGAACCTGATCCTCAAATTAACTTCGAATTGATGGAAACACTTGGAGTGCTCGGTCAATTAACTTTTCGTCGCGCAGTCGACAGTCAATTGAAAGATTACGAGTTTAATTCTCTGCACCTTTTTCCTCAATTTATGCAAACGAAAGGCCTTGAGTTTATAGAGATTTTCATCTTGAAATGGGACTGATAAAAGCTGTTCTGTGACAGCTCTCAGTCAATACTATTGAACGCCAAGCAAAAGCCAAGTTTCGTCTTGCTGAAATCCATACTAATATTATAAATGCAAATGCAGCCTGTCTGTTCAAGATTTTGACAAAATATGGTACTGAGATAGGTTGCATCCCGGAGAAGGACATTTTGCAGTGCTTTTATCTTGATATAGTTTCAGCGGGAATCTGAAAAACCTTAATCCACGCGGACACAATTGCGGGCATCATCTATGATAGGTACCTACAAATATTATAAATGCGAAAGTGTATCTGTTTGTTAGTTTGTCCTTTAATGAAGCCGCAACAGAGCAACGAATCGACGTGATTTTTTGCATGGGTAGGTAGTTGAGGTAATAGAGAGTGCCTTAGCTACTTTTTGCACAGGAAAATCAGAGAATTCTCCCTGGATTTTTAAGCCAAAATCCACTCGGACAAAGTCACGGGCGTAGTATAGTTTTTCAATACGCCGCGCTCTGCGGTTTGACCCCACAATAATATTATATAACCTTTCTACTTTGGAGTATTTGATGAAACACCACAAAGTAGAAGTTGAAAGAGCTCTTATCTAAGTATGATCTACTTTTTCCTACAGTTCGCGCACGAGTAGAATGCAGAGCTAATGTATGGTGACACATACAAAATCTCAGCATTCAACTCGCGCGCGTACTAGAGGTTCCATTCCATTTCATTCCGACTGATTTAGAAAACAGTAGCATCGTTTAAAGCAATATTATTTGAATACTAGCCGATGCCCGCGATTTCGTCCGCGTGAATAAAGGTTTTTTGGTTCCCGCGGGAACTCTTTATTTTTTCGGGATAAAAAGTAGCCTATGTGTTATTTCAGACTATAATCTATCTCTGTGCCAAATTTCATCCAGATCCGTTCAGTAGTTTTTGCGTGAAAGAGTAACAAACATCCATACATCCTCACAAACTTTCGCGTTCATAATATTAGTAATTAAAAAAAAACATACGCGCCGAATTGAGAACCTCCTCCTTTTTTGGCAGTCGGTTAAAAAGATGTAAGATTGTTGAAGCTCTTGTTTACGAACTATAAGCCTTATTTTAGGGGCGTTAAGGTACGTCATATAAAACTCACATTGGCTTTAAGCGACGGTAGTATGCCCCCTGTGGTGCCCAATGCGTAAAATACATGGAAACAAAGCTTCCTTGAAACTGCAGCCTTTGTAAGGGATCTATTGTTTTCGATTTATCTATTTGTTGGTAACGCAAGCTAAAAGCTTCGATAAGTCCGTATTAACTTTTCTACCAATTTTAAGTACCTTATTTCATTTCATTTGCTTAGCAATGGTTGGGCATATATTATATTAAGTAATGTGTCCAAAAGATCTCACCACTGAAAAAACCAAATGAAAATCCTAACAAACACCTACGTTCTAATACAAAAAACTTAAGTCCCTAAGTTTTTTGTATTAGAACGTACAATCTTTGTAGATAATGTTAGCGCCGCTCGATGACTACAGATGGCGCTGTTTCCGCCAATCAGAGAAGTTTCCGCTCATGTTGCAGCTATTTTTAATGATGTGACGTCACAATACTGCTTTAGAATATTACATTATAGCAACTTCAAAGTCTTTAACCTTTCGATACTCAGACTTGCCTCGAGTAGCAATTGTTCTAGAAAGTAGACCTATCTAGGTATACCTTGGTTGCGAGTGTTTATGGATTTAGTTGTTGTTATATTGTTACATTGGAATTAATATAATATGTCTTATGTTTCTTCCTAAATAGTATTATTCATCATCATCATCATCGCGTGCCTTCTGCAAAATGAAGTTTGGCGGTCATCATCCGAAAAACTTCTCTATTTTGTGCCACATCTTTGAGCTTCGGATAGCTAAGCCCCGTCCACTCCCTTATATCGTCCAACCACTTGCGCCTTTGGCGACCTGGAGCTCTCTTACCTGCAATTCTTCCTTCCAAAACTAATCTTGGAAGTGAGAATTGGGCTCCTCTTTGAAGATGTCCGAAGAAAGCCATTTTTCTCCGCAAGATGGTGGACATGAGTTCTCTGTCTTTGTGGACTAGTTCCAGTACCTTAGTGTTAGGTGTAAAGCTGTTCCAGGTGATCTTAAGCATTAGAGTATAAGCAAATAGTATTATTAGAGTCTGTGTATTACAAATTGTGTGTTTGCATCTTAAAAACCTTATCCTTCACCATACGCAAGTAGGTCTGCTAATAATAAGTACACGCGTAAGAAAAGCCTGTATCTACTCCCGAAGCATGTAGGAGACAATGTGGCGACATGCGGCGCAAAGCTGGATCTACATAATTTATGCGGCCCGCGTATCATAAACATGAATCCAATCACGCCGGGGTAGCAACAAAAGAGTTTACGGGCTGCGCATACAGGCGGAAACACGGAAGGGAAGCAAAGCTGAGTGTTTTTGATAACAACCTTAAACTCAGAATTGTTGACTTGCGGTTGAAATTTTGACGGCCTTCCTGGCGCAGTGTTTAGCGCTGTTGTCTTATTAACGTGGGAGGTCCCGAGTTCGATTTCCGGCTGGGTCAATTTGGGAATTTATAATTCCTGAATTTTCTCTGATCTGGTCTGGTGGGAGGCTTTGGCCATGGCTAGTTACCACCCTACCGGCAAAGACCGCCAAGCGATATAGCGTTCCTGTACGATGCTGTGCATAAACCGACTAGGGATATGGGTTTAATATAACTGCCATATACCCCTAACAGGTCCGTTACCATCTTAAACTGCATAATCACTTACCATCGGATGAGATCACACTCAAGGGCTAACTTGTAGTGGAATAAAAAAATCCTCACCCTACAAACAAAGACCGAAACACGTTCTTAACGATCTTGAAGACCAATTTACGATCGACAATGGTATGGTGACAATGGTATGGTGACAATGGTATGGTGACAATGGTATGGTAGAGGAACGACCCCGGCGAAGAGGAGGACCTCGATTTCTTACGTCACCCGGACGTGGCGGAACCCACGGCCTCGGGTCCTTACAAGTCTAGTCAAGTCAACCTCCCATTTCCTCCCAATTCCCATTCGTTCCAAAGTCATCCTAAGCCGTGGTCCAAGGCCTCACAGGAGGCGCCCTTAGGAAGATGTTGTTCCTCCGACGTCTTCGAGCACTAGGGCTCATTTTTTCGCGACTTTTCTTGAAAATTTGTATTTTAAAGTGGGAATTAACAAAAAGCCACCTCGTGACTAACGTTTACCGCTTCACTTTTTTATGAAGTCCCGCCGACTAGTAAATTAGTTTACTTATAACCAAAGTTATATAATTTAATTTTTTAATTTTTTTTTTCTACATAAATTTTTTTACCATTTAAATGACTTAAAATTAAAAAAATTATATGCATGAAATTGTGAAATTACCACCTGAAAACAAGCATCTGAGTACAAAATTAAGAAAATTACTTGGGACGTTACTACTTCAGATTTTCAAACAATATTACTAACTTAACGAACCAGACTCCACTTTACCGTACTTTAGTCTAAACGAAACAAAGGAAATCCATTAGGTGAGAGCAGAAGGTTTTACTTAGCCAATATGCAGTATAACGAATACCCCATAAAATTGTATACGGAGTAGATAGAAGCCGAATATACGTGTTAGAATAGACTAACAAAAAATGTAGACGGAAAATGACACAATAAATAGATTTCCCTGAAGCGTGTCTGTGTGTATTCATCACATTTTTTTCTGTTTGACATTTTTCATTTGATTCACAATATATTTGATTATTTGACTAAACCAATTGCCGATTCACTACTGAGCACTAGTCAGTCAAGAATGAGAAGGGTTTTGGTCATAGTCCACCGCGTTTGACAAGTGCGGATTGGTAATAATTCCTTCGCGAACATTATGAAGAACTCTCGGGTATTTGTCAACCTGTCTGCCGAAGAGTAAAGCATTTTTACTGAAATTCAATGCATAAAAAGCTACCTACTACATATTATTACAAATTCCACGATGACACTTTCAAACAATTAGTAACGAAATCAATAATGTAGCCATAAAACCGATTTTATTCCAACTTTATTTCTTATGAAGTTTTGTGGTTGACCTCCTTTATTTTTTTCCGTTTAAATTGAATGTTGTATGTACCTCAAAGAAAAATCTTTCTTTCCTTCTAATGCCAAACATCACTAAATCCACGCTCTGGCTTCAATTTGAAGATTCACAAGGTCTTGGTTTTATATTAGTCTGCGGCAAAGATATACACCGTATGTGCTAAAGATGCGGCGTATTGCGGGACAAACCTGGATCTACATAATTTATGGGAGCCTGGTATCATAAACAGGGATTCAATCATGATACAACATAAAATAAACATAGATATTGTTTGATAATGATCTACAAAACCTGGTGTATTCCCAAAAATTGTAGTTTAGGTACATACAGAGTTGGTTTAGGTACAACATGTGTCCTACCGACTTATATTGGTATGGGTTTATTCTACACGGCATCGTGCCAGAACGCTTAATCGCTTGGCGGCACGAATTTGCCGGTAGGGTGGCAACTAGCCACGGCCGAAGTCTCCACCAGACCAGACCAGAGTTTTTTTTTATCCACTACAAGTTAGGCCTTGACTGCGATCTCACCTGATGGCAAGTGATGATGCAGTTTAAGATGGTAGCGGGCGAACCTGTTAGGGGCATGGCAGTTATATTAAACCCATACCTCTATTCGGTTTCTAAACGGCATCGTACCGGAACGCTAAACCGCTTGGCGGCACGTCTTTGTCGGTTTCTGTCACGAAAATTCAGAAATTATAAATTCTCAAATTGACCCTGTCGGGAATTGAACCCGAGGCTTCCGACGTTAAGACAACAGCGCTCACCACTGCGCCAGGGAGGTCATCGTTCATGGAGAAGATGAATAAAATATTACGATGATCCCGTCGGTTGGGAGAACTACATACACAATCATGTCCGATAACTAAAATAGAGGGGGAATGTGTATATCCGTATGTGTTTCAAATTATTTCAATATGTAAGTAGATCATCATGATTTATGTGAGCCTAGTACCTTACGTTCGCACAAAACCACAATAGGTAACATCTTCATTTCCATAACACGTTAAGTAACAGTTCAAAGTTATAAACAACTTTTGGTTTGCCTATAACCTTAGCATTATAAGTATAATATACTAGATGATAAAACTTCTGAATTTTCCGGGATAAAAAGTAGCCTATGTCCTTCCCCGGGATTCAAGTTTCAACCTACTTCTGAATCAAATTTCCTCAAAATTGGTTGAGAAGATGGCCCGGGAAAGCGTATCAGACAGACATACACACTTTTGTAACTTTATAATATTTGTATGGATTCATACAGTGGGTCGACGCCCATACAAATGACAGAGATGACTGTACTAGCGCCTAGAGCTACCGTATGTCTGCATAAAAATTTGTCATCAGAGAAACCAAATTTTTCACTCATAACACCTGTTATCCCGGCGTTTTTTCACTAGCCTTATTGCTTTTGGGGCTGGTGGAAGCACCTGGGTAACATACCCTGGGAAATATGTGGCCAGTAAATTAAAAAAAATAAAAATGTATCGCTGTTGTGTTTATTTTTTTAAGCTAAATTGTGCGTTTAATTAAAAAAAATTACCACCAGCACCTACAAGTTGAGTGCGCAGTATAATTGGCCAGGTGGGAATGAGTGGCGGCAGTCGATTAAACTCTCGAACAAATCCAAGTGAGTTCCCGAACAAGTTTGATTCGCCCCAATAGGATGAACTGTCCGTGGAACGTTTTTCATAATTTCCTTCGAGACTTCATGAAGTTTACAACTCTTGTGGTGTTGTGAGCTGTGTTTGAGTTATTGTAGTTTTTTTATTAAATAAGATATAGATAGTTATATATCACCGCTGGATATTAAGAAACTAGATAATACTCGCAACTTTGTCCGCGTGTTTTAAGGTATTTAATTCCCGCGGGAACTCTTTAATTTGCTGGGATAAAAAGTAGTCTATGTCCTTTGCCCCAAATTTCATCAAAAACGGTTGAAAAGATGGGCCGTGAAAGCGTAGTAGAGGACAGACAGACACACTTTCGCATTTTTAATGTTAGTATGGATACAGGAGTTAAGTTATTTAGACGTTCGGCCTTTTGTTCGGGTAGTACCTATAGGGGGTTCGGTCCTCGGGCACGCATTTTAAGTCACGTGCGTTTTTTTACCACCACTACGAGTTAGCCCTTGATTTCAATCTCATCTGATGGGAAGTGATAACGCAGTCTAAGATGGTAGTGGGCTAACCTGTTAGGGGGTATGGTCATTAACCTCAATCGGTTTCTACACGGCATCATACCGGAACGATAAATCACTAGGCGGTTCGCCTTTGTCGGTAGGGTGGTAAGTAGCCAAGGCCGAAGCCTCCCATCAGGCCAGAACAGAGAAAATTCAGAAATTATAAATTCCCAAATTGGCCCTGCTGGGGATCGGAACCGGGACCTCCTACTTATAAGACCACAGTGCTCGCCACTGCGCCAAGAAGGTCGTCGCGTTTAAAGCAAATAAATTATATCACGTGCTATGAACGTGAAAGAAAACATTGTGAAGAACCTGTGTTCCGAGAGTTCTTCATTCTCGAAGGTGTGTGAAGTCTGTCATGTTTGCCCTTGACTGCGATCTTACCTAGTGATGAATTGACGATACAGCCTAAGATTGAAATGAGAAGCCTATAACCTGGAAGAGATAGGTATTAGGCAGTTTTTCTAGGGTTCCCTACGTAATCAACATGGAACCCTTATACCGTACCTACCGTACCGTACCTTATAACGTCCGTCTGTCCGTCTGTCCGCGGCTTAGCTCAGAGAAAGCTGTGATTTTGCATATATATGTAACATCGAGTTAATAATTCACGCTGACAAAGTGGTAAAATAAAATTTTGGTTTTTATTTAGGGTAAGGAGAACACGTAAAGTGGAGATCATCATCATCATCATCAAGCGACAGACGTCCACAGCTGGACATAGGTCCCCTGCGTGGACTACCACACGCCGCGATCTTGCGCCGCCTGGATCCGGCGGCTCCCTGCGACTCGTCTGATGTCGTCCATCCACCGAGTAGGGGGTCTGCCAACGCTGCGCTTTCCAGTGCGGGGTCGCCACTCCAGCACTTTGGGACCCCAACTTCCATCGGTCGACTAGACTTGGTCGCTAACTATGGGCCTCATAAGAAAGCTCAGGGTCACTCAGCGGACGATGGAGAGAACAATGCTCGGGGTTTCTCTGCGCGATCAAATCAGAAAGTGGAGATTAATTTTTTGAATTAAAAACGAAGTTAAAAGGAAAACTATCACAGTTTAGTAGGCGTTACACGTTAACGAGTAACAGTTGACCAACGAGCAACTACGAAACCCTACACTGTACGTGGCCCGACACGCACTTGGTCTGTATTTATAATTAACTGATTTAACGCGGCTATATTTCAAATAAATATCAATTATTTAAAGTATAAACTGATCCAATTAATCACGGCCCCTGTCCGGAAAATCCACTTAATAGTAGATTAATGCTTTTCTCTTTACTCTGATATCCCTTCCGACTCCAAGATTGTACCTATGAATCCATTCATCTTTCATGAATTCTATTCATTCATACCCCATACTCTGCGGACTAGCTAAATTAATTATTTTTTAATTTTTATACGACTACCTGAAAAAAGGAGTAGGTATATTGTTTTCAGGGTTCATGTATATATGTATGTAAGTATGTATGTATGTATGTATGTATGTATCATTGTATGTGAGTTTGTATATTCCACCATAACTTCTTTACACCTGAACCGATTTTGATAAATGAGGTATCGTTAGAATCCCTAGCTTATTCCGGGTGACATAGGCTAGTTTTAAACAAAAAATGATGTGGTGACCATGGTTCCGCATTAAAGACTAAAGTTGAGAAAAAATATCCGAAAATAAGATTAAATATATAATCATCAACTAGAAAATGATGAGTAGAATTCAAAAATATATAACACTATAGTTCAACATCCAGTGATTCACAAAAAATATCATTTAATAAAAATGTATCATTACGTAGTAGTTCGCAGTGGTAGCCGTACTTCCATTCGAGGGGGAATAATTTCGATTTTTTATTACACGACTGCCCAAAAAAGTGTTATGATTTCAGGGTTCGTGTATGTATGTGTGTCTACGGCAGAGCAGTCGTATTTTTTAATAATTTTAATTATATTCACTTGTTTACTAATTGATGTTCGCGTGACTACGTCCGCGTGGATTGAGGTTTTTGGTTCTTTTATTTTCCGGGATTAAAAGTAGCCTGTGTGTTATTCAGATCTATCTCCGTGTCAAATTTCATCCAGATCCGTTCAGCCGTTCTTTTCGCATTTAACTATAATATTAGTATAGACTAAGTGAATACCCACGAGTTCGTTGGTTCAGTTTGAGTTTAATCCTAACAAATATTATAACTGCGATTTCCGAATGTGCGTTTGTTTGTTACGTTTTCACTGCCCATTTTTTCATTTTGATGTTTGGTACTGACTACGGTACGGCTTCGTTTTATCCTGGAAAATTAAAGAGTTCCCGCGGGAACCATAAAAGTTCAATCCACACGGACGGAGTTGCGGGCATCAGGTAGTCTTATTTAAAGGTATCTATAGCCTATAAGCTTAGAAATATCTTTTGACCTTTGTGACTACAAGTAAAAATACCTAGCAAAACCTTTACCGTATAATTTCCTGCAGAAAATTGAATAGAATTGAACTGATCCGCATGTGACCCATTTTCCGCTCTATCGGCAAACGAAACTTAAAAAATTCTTTATCAGCCGCCATTTCGTTTCTATTTTATTATAAATTATACTCATAATTACAATTCAACCCATTGTCGGCTCACTACTGAGAACGAGAAGGGTAAGGCCACAGTCCACCATGCTGGCTAAGTGCGGATTGGCCGACTTCATACACCTTTGAGAACGTTATGAAGATCGGTCGGTCATGCAGGTTTCCTCACAATGTTTATTGTTTTCCTTCACCGCAAAAGTAAGAAGTGATATTTAGTTTCTTAAACGACCATTCTTTTGACGACTTCCCAGGCGCAGTGTTGTGTGAGACTTGGCCGGTGTGGTGGACTATGGCCTGCAAACTCTTCATCTTGACGGCACTGGATAGGGTAGAACATACCACGTACCACGGTAATTGGTATAATGTAAGCTCTATAATATTATGCACCTATGATATATGGTATATTATGCACCGTGTTCTCGATAATAGATAAAATAGGAATTGGGTATTTGACCACAAGTCAAATAAATTATTTTGGAATGGAATTTTGTATGAAACGCCGAACTGTGATGTCCTCAAAGTTCGGTAGGTATAAAATCCCTTATAGTAAGCACGCTTTTTGATGTTTGAAAAAAGTTGCTGTTTTGCCTAGTTGTCAAATTCCCAAAATACCCAAGTATAGTCCGTCAAACTTATTTGGCCCCGGTGGCCAAAATTGGAACTAATTTTTTTGCCTGTTTACTAGTTTTATTTTCTTCTAGTTTTAACTTCAAAAAAGGAGGAGGTTCTCAATTCGACTTTTTTTTTATGTTTGTTACCTCAGAACTTTTGACTGGGTAGACCGATTTGGATGATTCTTTTTTTATTTGAAAGGGCATACTTCCCAAGTAGTCCCATATAAATTTTATCGAAATCGGTCGAGCGGTTTTTAAAATATCAACAATAAAATAAGTACTTTGTATAGCGTGTGCTTGTTGTTGTAAAGTTGGCGCGGGAGTTTGAAGTCGGTTGTTTAAAAAGATTTTTTTTATATTAAATTATCATATCTACTGACGACGCTGTTACCGGATCAGATAAGTTTATGGGACTATAAGAAAGTGATGGGTGAAGTCTGAAAATTTGAACTTGGCCAGCGATGGATTGAAGTGCGTATGAGTAGGTGAATTAGTGAAAATTCGGCACGCGTACCGTTTGACGGAAAATTTACGCCCGCGTGAGAGTATTTATGTGCCATTAACGGAAATTATTGTTACGCTCCGGTATATCAAATACGTGACCGTAATGCTCTATGAAGTATGAACGCATTTTGCGGTTCGATTGACTTCGATTTCAGACATCACTGTTATTTCTACTAGGAGTTGTATTAGGGGTTAGCCCTTGACTGCGATCTCACCTGATGGTAAGTGATGATGCAGTCTAAGATGGTAGCGGGCTAACCTGTTAGGGGCATGGCAGTTACATTAAACCCATTCCCCTATTGGGTTTCTACGCGGCATCGTACCGGAACGCTCAATCGCTGGGCGGTACGTCTTTGCCGGTAGGGTGGTAACTAGCCACGGCTGAAGCCTCCCACCAGGCCAGACCAGGGAAAATTCAGAAATTATAAATTCCCAAATCCCCTGCCGGGAATCGAACCCGGGACCTCCGCACTTTAAGGCAACAGCGCAACACACTGCGCCACGGCGGTCGTCAACTGTCGGTTTTTGCTGGTATGTTCGACTGCGGCTGGTGAGGTAAGGGGTTCAAGTCCCGGGTCAGGCCATAATTAAGTATTGGGGTTTCTAGCAAGAAGTTCTCACTACAAGCCCGGAGTTAGGAAGTTGGCACTGTTTCACCCCCGTGCCTCGGAGAGCACGTAAAGCCGTTGGTCCTGCGCCTTATTTCTCTCTGGTCGTGTCGAATTTTCCGTCCCATCGGGCTATGAGAGCAAAGGAACGGAGAGTGCCCGTGTATATGTGCACACTTGTGCATTATAAATCTCCCGCGCAGATGGGTCTCTCTGATGATTGGCCGCCGTGGTCGAAATTTGGTCGGGAAACATTACAGTTAAATGTTTTGATCATGGTTATCCATTTTTAAATATCAAAGTGAAAGAAGACTCTTTCTTATCAGCCATCCGATGGAGACTAGACAAACAAACGCTGCGGGGTGACAGGCAAGTGACGGTGGAGGGTATCTCCAAGATGGCAGAAATTACAGTTCGAAATGAACGAACTTACAATTTTATTTCGAAATGAACAAACTTACAATTTCATTCCGAAACGAACAAACTTACAATTTCTGATGTGTACGAGTATGTAACGTAGTACTTATAGTTTTTTATTTTGTCCTTTTTGTGTTTATAGCTGCCAATAAACATTTTTCTATTCTATTATTTTCTATTGAACTTCAGTTAGCTTAGCATCTATGCCGCTTGGTAATACCTCGGTCCACTCAATAAACAGATTTCAACGGGTTAAGTTATAGCCCAGCTGTTGACCATTTGTAGTACGAACATTGATTTATTATTCCAGAAAATCAATGGTTTCCGGCGGGAGTTTCAAAAACCTAAATATATTTCACGACTGATTTATAATCATACTTACTAATATTATAAATGCGAAAGTCACTTTGTTTGTTGGTTTGTTGGTTTGTTGGTTTGTTGGTTTGTTGGTTTGTTGGTTTGTTGGTTTGTTGGTTTGTTGGTTTGTCCTTCAATCACGCCGCAACGGAGCAACGGATTGACGTGATTTTTGGCATGGGTATAGTTGAGGACCTGGAGAGTGACATAGGCTACTTTTTATCCCGGAAAATTAAGGAGTTCCCGCGGGAATAACAAAAAACTTAAACCACGCGGACGAAGTCGCGGGCATCAGCTAGTAAAGAATAATATGTACCACATGATATTTTGCCATCACGACTTTTATACTCATAAATTTTCGACTGGAGGCTACAAAATAAATATCCATTATTTTTCGTATAAAGAGTTTTGTAAACGTTTGGAAGAATCCCTTTATTATTCAGGGATTTGTCTTTCGCCACAAATAGTGGGAGCGCGTCTAATAAGATCAGGGCCCGTATTCTCTAACTCAGTGACTATCAAAAATGAAAGCCACTGACATATATGTAATATCCATTGAAGGTTTACTATGAAATGTTACTTTTGGAGTTTACTCCTTAAGAATCGATTTTCATATATAAGGCGCCCGGTATGAGAAAAATATGAGAGGTAAAATCTACTGATGAATGACCTCGTTACTTTTTTGGTGCGCACCTATGGTGCGCACCTTTCTAATTTGGTTGTGACGTAAGAGTGAGACGTACATCGTTTATGCTGCAAGGCGACTATACCTATATGTTATTGGGCTTGTTTGATTCTATCAGTGTCAATGTACTTATATTGCTGTTTTTGTTATACATATCAATATAGCTATTTATGCAACTGTATCGTAATGAAGGTCATTTTAATTCGAGTGCTGTTTTTTGATACGAGGCTTGCCGAGTATCAAAATAGGATAGTACGAGTAAACTCCAGTCGTGCGTCGGAGCTGACACACACAATTTTTTATTTATTTCATAGTAAACCTTCAATGGATATTACATATATGTCAGTGGCTTTCATTTTTGATAGTCACTGAGTTAGAGAATACGGGCCCAGGGCGGGAACTTGGGCGTAATCTAAATATATATAAATCACGTGTCACGTTGTTTGTCCGCGATGGACTCCTAAACTACTTAACCGATTTTAAATTAAATTTGCACACCGTGTGCAGTTTGATCCAACTTGAAAGATAGGATAGCTTACATCTTAAAAAACGTCAATTCACGCGGACGTAGTCGCGGGCATCATCTAGTATACTATACGTCAGAGTTCATAGATTTTATCCTACTTATCTTTGTGTTGTATGACTATGAACGCCTTAGAATGGCAGCTGTGTACAAGTGTAATATGAAATGTAAGTTTAGATTTCATCTGAATATAAAGTGGGTTTTTTACATAAAAGTTTACGTCTTTTTTCCCTTTCTTACGTCTACTCTGAAGTACTAAAGATCGAAGTCTTAGCGATTTCCTAGTTTCTAAAATCTACGTTACAATGTAAAATTGTTTCCCCCTGTCGGACGGTAAAAAAAAATTATTCATTCATACGTTTGGAAAAATCTTTTTATTATTCAGGGATTTGTCTTCCGCCGCAAGTAGTGGGAACGCGTGTAATAAGATCAGGACGGGAACTTGGGCGTGGTATACTATCCGTCAGAGTTCATAGGGCTTATCCTACTTATCTTTGTGTTTTATGAGTATGAACGCTTTAGAATGGCAGCCATGTTGTACAAGTCTAATATTATGGTATGTAAGATTAGATTTCATCTGAATATAAAGTGGTATTTTTTTACATAAAATTTTACGTCTTTTCTTTCCCTTTTCATCGTTGCTTCTTCATTACTTGAGATTGTGTTTTTTTTATCCACTACAAGTTATTCCTTGACTGCGATCTTAGCTGATGGTAAGTGATGATGCAGTTTAAGATTGGTATCAGGATAACCTGTTAGGGGCATGGCAGTCATATTAAACCTACCCTATTCGGTTTCTGCACGGCGTCGTACCGGAAAGCTAAATCGCTTGGCGTCTTTGCCGGTAGGATGGTAGCTAGCCACGGCCGAAGCCTCCCACTAGGGAAAATTCAGAAATTATAAATTCCCAAATTGACCCTGCCGGGGATCGAACCCGGGACCTCCGCACGTTAAGACAACAGCGCTCAACACTGCGCCACGGAGGTCGTCTAAATCTATCCTTCTCACGCTCTCCGCTTTGTGCTTTAAAAGGTCTAGCCCCATCACAGAGGCGCGACGCTACTCGGCACTTAAATAGTATATACCTACACATAGTATTAGCACCTCCGTGCCGCGTCGTTGGGCTCAGCTCCATACAAACTCATAAGAAAAATATTTGCCGCTACGTGCCGCGCCGTGCATCTGTAGAGGACCTTTATGAAACTAAAACCCACCGTGCATCCGCTTCGGATGCACGGTGGGTGTAATTCCTTGTACATATTTTTAAGGACACCATCACACAGAATGCGGGCGCAGGTCGGGCGCGTGGCGGGTAACGCTGTGAGTTAAAATACAAGGAATTACACCCAGGGCCGTCTTTAACCTATTGGAGGCCCTGGGCACATTAGGATAGTGGGGCCCCTATTAATTTGACATAGTTTTATTAAAACAGGCATAAGGAGTAGATAAGCATTATTCTAGATTTATTCAACTGTCATATTAAACACTGTCTCTTTTCTTTTCTTACTTGAACACCGGTTATCTATCGGTAGGTGATCTGACAGGAACTAGGAGGCCCCATCGATTGCGGGGTCCTGGGCACGTGACCAGAGTTCCCAGTGGGATATAGGGGCCTGATTATACCCACCATGCTCCTGACCCGGCCCGCGCCCGACCCACGCCCGTACGCGAGTTGCGCTTTTCCAAACGATGCTTTAGAGTAGACTAGGTTATGTCATTGATCTTCGTTCGCTCGACGTGTTCCCAAAATTTATTCGCGCGTGAACTACCGTAGTCACCGCAATTCGTATTTCGATATTTCTGTGTTAACACCAGCGTTTCCAATTGTTGATTTCGTATAAAAGGTGAAATGATAGCAGCTCTTTGATCTGTTCAATAACAAAGTCTGTCGTATTATTTTAATTGTTTGATACCACGAAAACGTTCACAATGCCTTTAATTTAATGCGATTTTATTACGAAGCTATTATTGTTGTTTAAATTACTATAAGACTAGTTGATTACCGCGGATACGCTTAAATTTTCTGGTAAAAAAGTAGCCATCATAATCGGTAGAACAGATGGGCCGTGAAAGTGTAGCGTAGATAGACAGACAGACAGAGACACTTTCTAACTATAAATAGTATATTAGTATGGAAGTATGGATATTAATTTACTAATATAACGCCCGTGAACTCGTCTAAGAACTTAAGAATAAGAAGAATAAGAATAAGAACATTTATTTGCATAATACACGTAATACAGGTGGTTTTACAAAAGAAAGTCACAGTGTATTGCCATGCCAGGCGTGCAAATTTAGCTATGTTAAGAGTTACATAATATTTTATTAGTATAAATAATGTCAAATAGTATAAAGCATATTGATAAACATCACATAAATTATAATCATCATTCCATTAATTTAACGCACAATTATTTAAAAAAAAGAGACAATAATAAAAGGTCACATTAGTATTTTAGGTCATCTGAAGGGATCTAAGTAGTCGTTAATCGAGTAGAAGCACTTCTCTAAAAGCCACTTATTTAAGTATGATTTGAGTGCTGGCGGTGACATAGTTTTAACGTGAGGAGGAAGCTGATTAAATATGCGTATCGCCATGCAGTAGGAATTACTCTGGAATAAGCGTAATTTATGATGGATTTAGGTTTTTAGAAATCCCGAGCAAGCTTTTTGACTTTCCGGGACAAAAAAAAAGTCCATCTCCGCAATACCTTTACAAAATTTCGTCAAAATCAGTTTAACGGATGAACCGTGAAATGTTAATAAACAATTTAACTTTTTTCGCATTTATAATATTAGAATACACTTGGAAACTAAAAAAAAATCTTAACAATTTTAGAAATAATTTCTCAGCTACAAGTTATAAATCATGAAAAAGCATGTACTTTAAATTCTCTGAAGTTTAAAGAATGTTTATTATTGGTATCATATATTTCCGTTATACCAAAAGGATACAATTAGTAGACACAGTAAGTAATTATAATTTATAACGTAGGTACGTTATAATAATTCTATTGTGGAAAAGTGTACGAATAAAAAGAGATGTAGCGTCCGTATAGCTTAACAACTTTTACTTTGTACCTACGCCAACGCACCTCTGTTATTTTATTTTAATAACCCGCGACTTCGATCACGTGGCATAAGTTTTTTTTAATTCCCACAGGCATTCCTTAATTTTCCGGGATATTAAAGTGTGCGTGTCCCAAAAATCCCACTTGAGTAAGGATTATTTATATTCACCGAGTAGTAAACCTATTGAGAGCTAATAGCCACATTTTCGCTTGGAAACACATCTCACCACTTTCAGGTGGGGGACGAGGTAATAATAGCATTTCTTATTGGCTGGCTCAAGGTCAACTTTACACAGTTATAAGGACAAAGTTTATGTTACCGCGGCACTTGGGCTGCCCGCTGCGCGACAAAAATCCTATATCGATAAAAATTACCAGTACTTATTGGAAAATTAATACAAATATATTTTTTATTCAAACAGCAAAATACAACCATAAGTATGATTAAAGATAATTATCTGATATATATTTTTTTTTATTGTCCAAGTGCCCAAGTTCTATAGAAAAGAACTAAAGTTTTCAACAACAACTTTTAATCAAATAAATAATAAACCTCTAACCTGTTCTACTTCAGAATTGTTCGGAATTTATTGAAATATAAGTTTTTACTCAGTTAAATAATTTATTGGCAATTCAAGTAGTATAAGGCTATCGATATAATTTATCGATAGTTGCACGGGCTACACTGGGCTATGCGTGGAAGAGACGGAGATATGTAGAACTACATGTGAAAGACAAAGAAAAACTGAAAGACATCAACGGGTTCCATTTCATTTTTGTAAATATTTTTATTTTTTTGCGTATTGATGATTTTTATATATTAGTAGCAAAACTACACTTACTTATGAAATGTTATCCCATCCTTTACATAGCTGGATGTATTGCTTCTCTTTCCACGCCATTTAACGCTACAGAGAGGCCTATTTTTCGTTTTTTACTCGATCATTTTCTGAGCACTGTCGAATACGGACTGAGGGCGGCTATAGGCACAAAACGTAGCGTTAGCACTCATACTGCTAACGTTTGGCTGGTGAGGGGGCACGCTATGCTCAGTCAATTGGTTGTATGGTCTGTGTTTATATTCCTCCACCCTAACAGTTTAATGCACATACTGCTTACATAATTAGTACAAAAGCTAAATTAATTAATTAGGAAAAGTAAATTAAAATATTCTCCAAGGCAACGTTACAAAAATTTAATCCAATTCCCCTTTTGTGAAGGGAACAGACTCCGAACCTCTTCAATTGTATGAAATCCTGGTAAGACCCTGGCATTGATGTATAATTGTAGTACCTTCGGGCTTCGCCCCTTGCAAAGAAAATCGTGTCATATAATGATTCTTTCGTTTGAAAGAAAGACAAGGACAGATTTAAATAGAACGTCGTATAACGTCGATGTGCTTAATAAATAATTAATTTAAATCCGTGCACATTTAATTTAAACTGAACAAGAAAACACTCAAGTGTAAAAACTAATTAAACTGCAAAAGAGCAAAAAGAATGGAGCTTGGCGCTCTTTTTAAAATAGGAACGAATGTAAAACCTCATTTCTCTGTCGTGTTTTCTTTGATGCTGAATAAAGATGTAATTAATTGGTAAGCTGCTGAAAAGGCACATGCTGAGTGAAAGACTTTTGTAATTATGAAGAAAAAATTACCATGTAAAACGAAAAGTAATTCAAAACCTTATTACAGTGTAAAGCATTACTTTATATGATAAAAAAGCATAAATGGGTATGATTATGAATAATTCATAACCATGTATGAATTGTTCCAGCGGCTAATTATGTAATTGTTATAATAATTATAAATCTAATTAATTTTCGATGTTTGTGAGATGGTGATAAAAAAAACCCGGCTGAGTTTGTTGTGGGCTCTTCTCAGACCAGGGCCCGTTTGGAACCCTCGCAGCTTTTGTTTAAGATACCGTAGTTAATTATCACCATCTCGTCTTAACTACGAGTACTACTTTGTAAACGTGACGTTCAGGAGGTGGTACCACAGAATAGTAAATAGTACGTTATGGTACTTTGTAGGTAACTACATATTTTGCAGTGTTTTACAGCGGGTGCAAATTGGTTAAACGATTAGAATACCAGATAATCAGAATTTCAATTTATTGCCTGTCTAATTCTTAGTACAATTAGTCTCCTCTCAGAATGTGAACGGTTTGGCTATAGTTTACCACGATAGAAATCAACGTGAAGATCAAAAGACTATGCCCAGAGTTGGGTGTCCATCATATCATCTTATTTATGGAAGGAATAGGCATCTTCTAGGCAAGCGCGTTCCACCAGTTATCTGATCAGTCTCAGTAAACTTGTCTGACCAGGTGACAGCGTCGCTTATAGTATATAATAATAATAAAAACCAAAAATAATAGTCTAAGATACGTATATAACCACGACCTTCACCGAGCTGTTTAATGGATGAAACCTACTTTTTATTTTTATTTAGTAATAGACTAGCTTATGCCCGCGACTACGTCCGCGTGGATTGAGGTTTTTTGGTTCCCGCGGGAACTCCTCAATTTTCCGGGATAAAAAGTAGCCTATGTGCTATTCCAGACTACAATCTATCTCCGTGCCAATTTTCAGCCAGATCCGTTCAGTCGTTGGCGCGTGATTGAGTAACAAACATCCATACATCCATACATTCATCCATCCAAACTTTCGCATTTATAATATTAGTAAGATTAAAAAAAACTACTTACTAGATCTCGGTCAAACCAATTTTCGGTGGAAGTTTGCATGGTAATGTACATCATATATTTTTTTTTAGATTTATCATTCTCTTATTTTAGAAGTTACAGGGGGGGAGGACACACATTTTACCACTTTGGAAGTGTCTCTCGCGCAAACTATTCAGTTTAGAAAAAAATTATATTACAAACCTCAATATCATTTTTGAAGACCTATCCATAGATACCCCACACGTATGGGTTAGATGAAAAAAAATTTTTTGAGTTTCAGTTCTAAGTATGGGGAACCCCCAAAATTTATTGGTTTTTTTTCTATTTTTGTAAGAAAATCTTAATGCGGTTCACAGAATACATCTACTTACCAAGTTTCAACAGTATAGTTCTTATAGTTTCGAAAAAAAGTGGCTGTGACATACGGACGGACAGAAGACAGACAGACAGACATGACGAATCTATAAGGGTTCCGTTGTTGCCAAATTTGGCTACGGAACCCTAAAAATGGGTCCCGAACTTTAACAATGAAGAGTACGACGCAGAAAAAGTTGTTTGTTTAAAGAAATTTTCTACGTTTTAAAAGCAAAAACCTGTCTAAAAAACAAAAAGCCAGGAATCTATAAAACGAAAAGCATGATAATAAAAAGGCACTATATCACTTAGTACCTACAGTTTCTTGCACTTTCAGACCTGTCAGCTTGTCTAAGTTAATTACACTTTGAAGACAGGAACGGAAAGAACGCGGGCGCTAAATGATGAATAGTTAAATAAGTTAGCTAGACTTTTAACTATGATAGATTTTTTTTATTAAATTGGCTATTCAGCGGAGTAACGCAGTCAGCGTTCAGGGCACATTGCCTTATTGCAGCGATTTGGGTGACATTTTAAATGTTTATTTTTAATACTTTCTGAATTTTCTCTATCTGGTTTGGTCTGGTGGGAGGTTTCGTCCGTGGCTAGTTACCACCCTGCCTGCAAAGACGTACCGCCATGCGATTTAGCGTTCCGGTATACGATGCCGTGTAGAAACCGACTAGGGGTATAGGTTTAATATAACTGCTATAAGTACCCCTAAAAGGTTAACCCGTTCCTGCAACCAAGTAAGACTGCATCATCTCTTTTACCACGAGGTGAGATCGCAGACAAGGGCTAACTTGTAGGGCAGTAAAATAAATAAATACTTATTATAGTTAAAGAGTTGAAAGAGTCATTTAAAAAAGAATAAGCGAATTTTTTTTTTATATCCACTACAAGTTATCCCTTGACTGCGATCTCGCCTGATGGTAAGTGATGATGCAGTCTAAGATGGTAGCGGGCTAACCTGTTAGGGGCATGGCAGTTATATTAAACCCATACCCCTATTCGGTTTCTACACGGCATCGTACCGGAACGCTCAATCGCTTGGCGGCACGTCTTTGCCGGTAGGGTGGTAACTAGCCACGGCCGAAGCCTCCCACCAGGCCAGACCAGGGAAAATTCAGAAATTATAAATTCCCAAATTGACCCTGCCGGGGATCGAACCCGGGACCTCCGCACGTTAAGACAACAGCGCTACACACTGCGCCACGGAGGTCGTCATGATTAGTTTAGGACTTAGATAAAGTAAGCGGTAGCATACATTAACCACAGTATATCACAAGCAATTTATTAGTGGCGTGGAGCAGGACATTAATGAAGCGGCTGCACTCGGCGGCATGATTGATTGAGCCGACGCCACTTGATTGATCTCATACACGCTAGAATAGACTACGAGTAGATAACTATTACTTCACTTGGCGCATTGGTGTACGCTGTCTTATGTTATAACTAGCTTTTTTCCGTGGCTTCGCTCACGTTAGGTTCGATTTTCATTTAAATTTCAAACCCCCTTAGAGGTTGAATTTTCAAATATCCTTTCTTATAGGATGGCTACGTTATAATAGCTACTAGCTAATGCTCGCGACTTCGTCCGCGTGGAATAAGTTTTTAATTCCCGCGGAAACTCCCTAATTTTCCGGGATACAAAAGTAGCCTATGTCACTCTCCAGGTCCTCAACTATACCCATGCCAAAAATCACGTCTATCCGTTGCTCCGTTGCGGCGTGATTGAAGGACAAACCAACAAACCAAAACATACTGACTTTCGCATTTATATAATACTAGCTGATGCCCGCGACTTCGTCCGCGTGGTTTAAGTTTTTTGTTATTCCCGCGGGAACTCCTTAATTTTCCGGGATAAAAAGTAGCCTATGTCACTCTCCAGGTCCTCAACTATACCCATGCCAAAAATCACGCGTCAATCCGTTGCTCCGTTACGGCGTGATTGAAGGACAAACCAACAAACCAACAAACCAACAAACAAAGTGACTTTCGCATTTATAAAATTAGTATGATTAAGTATGATCCGTATGCCAAGTTTCAGCTATTCAGTACGATCCGTCCATTTGTTTGAGCTATGCGTTGATAGATCAGTCAGTCAGTCACCTTTTCCTTCTATGTATTTAGATTTCTGAATTTTCTTTGGTCTTGTCTGGCGGGAGGCTTCGGCTGCGGCCTAGTTATTACCCTACCAACAAAAACGTGCCACCGATTTAGCATTCCGGTACGTTGCCGTGTAGAAACTGATTAGGACTGATTAGGATTGAACGGGTATAGATTTAATATAACTGCTGTGCCCATAACAGGTTAGCCCGCTACCATCTTAGACTGCATCATCACTTGCCATCAAGTGAGATCATCATTTCCGTTAAGTAGGAGAATAAAAAAAATCTCCTTACAGCAAAAAATAATAATCTATCTGTAACTTGCTTAGCAACTTTGTTATTTGATCAAAAGAACACTGGCTCATTTTTTGCGCAAAGGATCAGCCTGGCTCCTCCAACTGCGGAACAGCGGAAATGCAGTCAGCATTCTTGACACCATTCCACGCCGGCATGATTTATACAGTAATTAGGTAATAGTATATAATATAGGCTAGCTAGTTTTAAGTTCTATTGTTTTGTGTTTTCAATAAAGATGATTTTAAAAAAAACTTTTGACAAATAACAATGTGGCTTATTGAAAGACTAGCGAATTCCCGCGACTTCGTCTGCGTGGTTTGAGGTTTTTTGGTTCCCACGGCAATTCCTTAATTTTCCTGGATAAAAAGTAGCCTATGTGCTATTCCAGACTATAATCTATCTCTGTGCCAAATTTCAGACAGATCCGTTCAGCCGTTGGGGCGTGATTGAGTAACAAACATCCATCCATACATCCATCCAAACTTTCGCATTTATAATATTAGTAAGTTTAGACATAGATTAATTTCGGCAGTGAAACTGCGGTACTAGAGTGGGGAGAGTAGAATCTCTAAAGTACCGGAAATATGCCAGCAAAGCATGAAATCGCTCATGTCGTGAACTGAGTCGCTCTTGTCCAGAAATGATATAGATTCGATCCGGAAACGATATGTTAGACTCGACTCCTGTAATAAATCCGTTGACCGAGTCAGCAAATTGAAATTTTATCTCTGTCCTTGGGGGGACATATTGTTGAAAGGATTTTTTTCATGGTGTATTTTCTCTGCGGTTCCATAGATACTCATTTTCTTTTCCTGGTTTTTCGGGATACAAGGGCGCAGAAGGCGGGGCAAATCCTTTGATTTATTCTACTTTCAAACATGTCCAAAAAAAGATATTCGGAAAACAGCCACGAGGTTTCTTTTTTATAAATGACTAGTTGATGCCCGCGACTTCGTCTGCGTGGTTTAAGTTTTTTTGATTCCCCCGGAAACACCTTAATTTTCCGGGATAAAAAGTAGCCTATTTCACTCGCCAGGTCCTCAACTATACCCATGCCAAAAATCACGTTGATCCGTTGCTCCGTTGCGGCGTGATTGAAGGACAAACCAACAAACCAACCAACAAACCAACAAACAAACACACTTTCGCATTTATAATATTAAGTATGAAATGATACTTATGAAAAGATAGGAAGTTAAAACGTTGCAGACAGATAGACAGATAGACACACTTATAATATTGAGTATGGATTTTATTGTGGAAATCTATACGTCTATACTTACTAATATTATAAATGCAAACGTTTGGATGGATGGATGAATGTTTCTTACTCAATCACGCCAGAGCGGCTGAAAGGATCTGGATGAAATTTGATACATAAGATAAATTGTAGTCTGGAATAACACATAGGCTACTTTTTACCCTAGAAAATTAAAAAAGTTCCCGCGGGAACCAAAAAATCTCAATCCACGCGGAAGAAGTCGCGGGCATCAGCTAGTAGGTATGGATATAATTCGGTATACACAAAAACTAAAGAAAAAGTTTAAATAACTGTCTCCTCTAAAGTTCCATCTTAATTTATCACGCCTTTAAATTAAGACCTAATAGCCTTCCAATTTTCGGGCGCCTGGTAATCTTGGTTTGGATAACTCTGAATTTCATTAATGAAAACCCCGTAATCCGTCTTAGTTCAAAGAGGATAAGACATCGAATACAACAATCTACTCGACAATTTACGTCGAGTTATGCCGGTAGGTACCTCTCTAAGCTGAAGATTTGATTTTACGGTTCGCACAGTCTGAAATATTCCGGCTTGGATCTTATACTGGATGTAGTACAGATCTCCTTGATCTAGATCTGTAGGATCTTAGTATTGACATTAAAAAAAGTAGGTAAGGAAGTTTTTTTTATCAACTACAAGTTAGCCCTTGACTGCGATCTCACCGGATGGTAAGTGATGATGCAGTCTAAGATGGTAGCGGGCTAACCTGGGGGTAAGGCAGTTACATTAAATCCAATCGGTAATCGGTAAACGTAATCGGTTTCTACACGGAATAGTACTGGAACGCT
This sequence comes from Erebia epiphron, assembly GCA_963932025.1. NCBI lineage: Eukaryota > Metazoa > Arthropoda > Insecta > Lepidoptera > Nymphalidae > Erebia > Erebia epiphron. The sequence goes on along the minus strand of OZ009947.1, from coordinate 2,892,701 downwards.
AAATCGCTTGGCGGCATGTCTTTACCAGTAGGGTGGTAACTAGCCACGGCCGAAGCCTCCCACAAGGCCAGACCAGAGAAAATTCTGAAATTATAAATTCCCAAATTTATTCTGCCGGGGATCGAACCCGAGACTTCCCACGTTAAGACAACAGCGCTCATCACTACGCCGCGGAGGTCGTAGTTCATGGAGAGGGAGGTTGTCAAAAGTTTTGCAAAAGGTGGGTAGGCCAGCGAGTGATGGCGGCATTTTACAGCAAATGCAAAGTACCGCCGCACCGCAGGTGTACGACCGACGGCTTTACGTGCTCTCCGAGGCCCGGGGGTGAAACACCCCCAACTTCCTAACTCCGGGCTAGTACTGAGAATTTCTAGCCAGAAAAATCCGACTCGGGACACGAACCCGGGACCTCGTCAGCCGCAGTTGAACATGCTAACCACTAGACCAACGAGGCTATGGTCGACGACCTCAATTCACATAGACGGGCCCTGTCAAACAAAGAATGTGAACTTAATAACGCCATCTAGTCTGAAAAGCGGGACAGCGCTATGGAGGGGACAAGGACAGGCTTATACAGGTGTGGAGCGCGCTCTACAGGTCGGACGCCCAATTTTTTTCTATGAAAGGGCCTAGTACCTACATATAAATCGATGGCTATGGTATTATTATAGTGGATACCAAGTACATAAGCAGACTTTTTCTCTATGGAATGTAGTGCATCTATATTCTGTCAGAACATTATTCAAATAGACTTTTCGAGGGACCTTTTGAATTAGCGAATGTCTATAGACAATAGACTAGCGCCGTGTCAGAATGATAATTATATTGACAATAATGAGCCTTTTGATGTCGTCTGTCCACCGTGTGGGGGGTCTGCCGACGCTACGCCTTCCAGTGCGGGGTCGCCATTCCAGCACTTTGGGACCCCAACGTCCATCGGTTCTCCGAACTATGTGCCCCGCCCATTGCCACTTCAGCTTCACAACTCTTCGGGCTATATCGGTGACTCTGGTTCTCCTACGGATCTCTTCATTTCTGATTTGATCACGTAGGGACACTCCCAGCATAGCCCTCTCCATCGCCCGCTGAGTGACTCTGAGCCTTCTTATCAGGCCCACAAGGTGGACAGACGACATCAGGAGAGTCGCAGGGAGTCGCTGGATCCAGGCGGCGCAAGACCGTGGCTTGTGGAGGACCCTAAGAGAGACCTATGTCCAGCAGTGGACGTCCATCGGTTGACGACGACGACGACGACGAATGAGCCTTTTCCAGTCCTAACGCTTTGGGATCTTTTAATTGTCTCATTCGAAAATATAGAAAATTTGAAGAATTTCTAAGAAAGTCGACTGGATAAATTAAGCTATATCTACGGCGAACTTTAGTAGAATTTTTAATTACACAATTTTTTTGACGTTTGTAAGACATCTGAACGTCGAGGGAGCCAGGGAGGTCGTCAGATTTCCCGAGATAAAAACCTAACTTATATGTATACAGATAGATATAGGCTTATACGGCCCTTGCCTTGAGACAAAGGAGCATGGATTTGACTCGCTCCAGCAATGCTGAGGACAGCTGTTACTTAATGTATTCTACAAATGAATGAAATTGTAAATTATTTTCTTCAAAAGAGCAACCGCCGAGTTTCTTGCTGGTTCTTCCCGGTAGGAATGGCATTCCGAACCAGTGGTAGATTCACTCGACGATTCAAAAGTACTTGTAAAAGTTTATTTGAATAAAAATCATTTGAATTATGAATAGTGTCAAAGACATTAGACCACACTGCTAGTAGGTTAAAAATAAACACAAAGATAACCATGAATAGATTTTAATTTCTGTTCATTCCAGTTTGTTGTGTATGTTAGAATCACATTCTATCCAGAAGAAACTGCAAGAAACTGGTATAGTTGCTCTTTAAAAATTATTGAACAGCCAATGATATTAAAACATAATATTATATAAAAACGATGAACTATTAAAGTTGATTTTACAATTATATTGATTTTAATAAATTTCACTACAAGATCTGTCTCAAAATATTCCAAAAGCCAATTGTTTAGAAATCGATAATGATAACCTAACATAACCTCTTAAAATAGTATGTAATTATAATTTATACTTATCTCAGCAAAATGCAGTAATCCACCCTAATCTTCACCAATACAATCAATAATAATATACACTTTATCCACTTGTAATAACTCCTCAAAATTTTAATACTGACTGAACTCCCGACGCCATTTTCTCTCACCTTTATACTATTTTTCTGTTACCGACCCACCAACATTCTCCTGAATTTTTGTGATTGGCTGTCATGATTACAGCCTATATATTGAAAAGCTACGATTGGTGATTAAATTACTTAGCATCAATCAAAATAAACTCTGCATCCTGCAACACTCAATGTTGCCAAAATATAACCTCCAAAGTAAAATGAACAATTCATTGCAAGAAACCTAAATTGAACATGAAATGCAATGCAAAATCACCTATGAATCACAACTCAGCATCGCAACAACACTGCGAATAGCGTTCATTCCTCACACTCGCCCATCCTGACGCCTCTTTGCGTCCCTGCAAAGAAAAATTGGTATGAATAGGTTCAATCACCGCATACATGAAAACAACCAAGCAACCTAACCTTGGAGAAAAATGAACTCTATGTAGTATCGACCAATCAATCCCTTGCTCCCCACTGCTTTTTTCTTTTGTTACTTGACCAATATAAAGACTCTATTGCGAGCAAAGTAAAGTACATAGTTTATTTTCAAAGAGATTTTCACAAGATTTTATAAAGCACCGACTCATAAAATACATCTGTTTATAAGAAGAGTATACGCATTTATCAGATAGTTTCCATTAATTTCCCGTTATTCAAGTATATTATTCATTATTTATATATGGAAGAGCTGTTCATTTATTTATTACCAACATAAACACACTTAGATAATCAGGCCTATTTAACAAATAATCATTAAATATGACCATTTACCAAAGTACACATTTTGCCCATCTGTTTATCAAATTGTTATAGTGACAACCCTGTGACTCTAAGACAGCACCAACCCTACGGCTGACAGATTACGTTTGCACTTCATCAGCGTATAGTGTTACAGTGAGCGAAAATGTTAGATTTAGTATTCTCACGGACAACTATTTTCTACCATGTTCGCACGTTAATAAGTAATTATAAAAATTGCAACTGTAAAATTATTCAGTAAACCCTAATTATAAGAAAATTTCAGACCTTCCTCAACCTCCACCTGCCGGCCTTCATAATTAAATTTATTCACCAAATGTTTATAATTGTAATTTACCAAATATACCCATAAGCTATTTCTTTTTAACAAACCAATTCATCGAGCAAGTATACCTTTTCATCAAAATATATACCATTTGCTATGAGCCTACTCAACAAATAATCATCGAATATGACCATTTTCCAAAATACACATTTTGCTCAGCTTTTTATCAAATTCATTTACAAAAGTTTTATTTGCAATCATTAAAACTATTCAAACCTTTCAGTCGCAACCATTGCAACTGTCCAAAGAAATCTGTAATAACCAGTATAAACTTCTAGAACCAAATAGTGGCAACCGTCATAACCATTTTTCCAAGTGGCAACCATTAAAAACCATTAAAAACATTTTTTTCAACTTTCTCATATATATTCCAATAAACCATCATATATTTTTGCCAAGTAAAACCATTTATAACCATTAGAACCATTTTTTTTTTTGCCACAAATATTTCCAAATTTCCATTTAGCCACTAACAATAAAACCATTTAGCCACTGCGGCTTTTTCCAAATTACTTAGTCGCAAACCTTGCAACTTAATTTTAATCGATTATCCAAACAGTATAATATTTTAACTTCTATTAAATCTTTAAACTCGAAATTACGAACTTCTTTTAAGTTTTATTACGAACTTGTTCGGGTAGGCCTTATATTACCAACTTGTTTGGGTAACCAATTAGTAATAATCAAGACCAATCATTACCTCTAGTACAGTCTTCTTAAGTTGCCATCAGACACGTCCAACTGATCCAATCACCGACGGAGTATCAATAGGGGTATCCAAGGTAAAACTTACTTGTAGTCAAATCTGTATGTTGTAACCTGGTAACCAGCTATTTAATATTTGTAGTGCCAAGTCCAATTTTTATAATCCCAGCTACTGCACCTGGCCAGAGATTTTGACTTGAGACTTAACTCAAAAATTTCGCCACATTTAACATGCGACTTACCTTGAGTACTGTAGATACCTTCAGCAGAACTGTTTATGAGTCTTCACTCTACACTCCTTGTCCTCATCAGCATCAACTCTATGTGAGCACCAGCAGTATATTTCTAGTCTTCTTATCTTTAGCAGCTCGGAGATGATGAAAACAAACTCAGCAGCAGCAGCAGCAGCAGTATATTTCTTGTCCTCTTATCTTTGGAGATTATGATGAAAGCATCTTCAACAGTTCGGAAATGACGAAAACAAAATCAGCAGCAGCAGAACTGTATGGAAGTCCCCACTTTTACACTCTGTTATCTTGTCTTCGGAGATGATAACGATGAAAGGATCTATGAGTAGATATCCTATTCAAATCCTCGACGTCGGTTATCCCGTGCATCATATTTCTCAGTCGACAACCAATCAACTTCAGTCTTTTGAAGTTTTCTGCAGCGAGTTGGCCTTGGTCCACTATGTTGAGATGATTTTTGATCTGCTAACCTTGCTGTGTCAATGCGTCTCTATTAGTGACCGGATCTTTACTTTCGTCTAATTCATTACTCTGACATTCCGTTCATAAGACTTCCTATAATAACTCATATAGTTAATAACCATCAACTATAGTCTCTCCATATAGACTCTCCTATCACATTACAATAGACGGATAAATATTGACTACATTGACGAATATATCTATTTAGGGCAGATAATTTCCGTTATAGATCTAACAACAAAAGAAATTTAGAGAAGGGTTGCAAATGAATGGAGCAAGAGACTTATGACTTGGATTGCGCTTACAAATAGAGTAGTCAACGCTTGTGTCTTACCATGCTTAACCTATGGTTGCGAAACCTGGGCTCTTAATGCAATCCACGAGAAGGTACCACCACGAGGCAAGAAGTATGCTGGTAGTAAAGATCAAAGACCGACACAGTAGCCGAGGTATAAGAAAGCAAACAAAAGTAACAGACATTCTAAATAAAATAGACACGAAGATTGAGGTCGAAAACGTTTCGAGGTAGAGCGTACCGAGGAGGCTTTTGTCAACAAGCAATACGAAACAAGTGACACTAAAATCTGAATTAAGTACTTCACATTTGTGAATTTCATTGATAACAATAATTAAATTTTCTTAGGTAATCATATTATTATAACTATACCAACTATCAGCTCTGCTAATTCAACTCCATCGACTCTATCATATCAACTCTATCAGCTCTGCTATTTCAACTCTATCGACTCTACCATATCAACTCTATCGACTCTACCATATCAACTCTATCGACTCTACCATATCAACTCTATCGACTCTACCATATCAACTCTATCGACTCTACCATATCAACTCTATCGACTCTACCATATCAACTCTATCGACTCTACCATATCAACACTCAAACTAAATCATCTATCAATTAAAATTTTGAAAACGCAATTAATAGCAAACTTCAGTAAAAATAAGTGAAACTAAAGCCGATAGCAAAACTCCAGAGTTACAAATCTGAAATCTTTAAATTGTTGCTCAATACTTTCAACGATACTCCGCGACAGTTGTGTTTCGGATTTCGGAATTTGCCAGAACAGTAATCAATTTAAACGCAAAAATAAACCCAAATACTTCTATCGGTGCCTCTTCTATCGAAGGTTGGCGATAATATTGGCAACTTGAACATTCGACACTGCAGATCTAAATAAGGATCGGATGATTTTATTGAACCACTGGTGTATGTGCTTCAGTCAGGATGTCCTTCTCTGTCCCACGCCCCTTTTGCCTTGTATTTTGCCCTGAATAATTAATAGTAGAGGGTCATACTCGACACAAGCTCCAGTTTCCTCTCTTTTTTTCATCCAGAAGAATCTTCTTCGAACCCAAATACGACAAAATCCCCATAAAACAGCCATAATCAAAAATTCACTTCAATGAAACTCCATTTACAATCCTTTCGTTTTAAAATGAACAATATAATAATAATTTAGCAAGTCAATTTACGCAAAAAAATTGAACTGCTCACGCCATCCTGTCATAGTATTTTTGTTGACGATTTAATTGGCATTTAAGAATTAAAGTAAACAAACTATACTAAAACGTTTGCAGTGCAAGTAGTAAAACAAGAAAGTTTTATTGAGGAACTAGATCAAGAAATATGTAGCATTACTAATATCAATAGTTACGTATACGATTCGTTTTTCAAATTTAAGTATTTACTCTTAATTTAGAATATTTGCTTGAAAACTTTGCTTTTGTTAATAATTTGTTTTAAGTAGAATAATTACTTTTTGTTGATTACTTCGAAATACGTGAAATTTAAACAATAGCACAAATTATCAAATGATCATTAATACGGCACTGAACAGCAAAACTTAAACCACTTAATCTCAAAATAAGGGTATATAGAAAATAATAAAAACTTTTGAAAACCAAGATCACATATCGTACCACCATAACCATAACCATCCTGATATTAACCAATTAATAAAACTTAATATCCCAAACGACACCATGAAAATCGAACCATAAATGTATGCTTTCTTCTATAATTCCTGTATGGACCGTAACGTAAAATAATTGGAACATAAATAATACCTGTATAACAGTAAAATAAACCTGCTAGGAAAATCTAGTACTTAATTATTATTAAACCACCAATTGTAGGACGATCGAATTTGTATAAACATTAGATAAAATGCGGGTACCGTCCCCGCATAACTATCGGTAATAATAATTTAATTAGATCCTACCAGTAAATCCGGATACTCATTTGATGTACTGCCTCCAAGGAAGTGGCCTCATGCTCCAAATGCATCAGGAAGTGGCCTCGTGCTCCAATTGTATGTGGGCTGTGGGATCCTACCTCTGTAGGATCCCACTTCTGAAAATGTCAAAGACATTAGACCACACTGCTAGTAGGTTAAAAATAAACACAAAGATAACCATGAATAGATTTTAATTTCTGTTCATTCCAGTTTGTTGTGTATGTTAGAATCACATTCTATCCAGAAGAAACTGCAAGAAACTGGTATAGTTGCTCTTTAAAAATTATTGAACAGCCAATGATATTAAAACATAATATTATATAAAAACGATGAACTATTAAAGTTGATTTTACAATTATATTGATTTTAATAAATTTCACTACAAGATCTGTCTCAAAATATTCCAAAAGCCAATTGTTTAGAAATCGATAATGATAACCTAACATAACCTCTTAAAATAGTATGTAATTATAATTTATACTTATCTCAGCAAAATGCAGTAATCCACCCTAATCTTCACCAATACAATCAATAATAATATACACTTTATCCACTTGTAATAACTCCTCAAAATTTTAATACTGACTGAACTCCCGACGCCATTTTCTCTCACCTTTATACTATTTTTCTGTTACCGACCCACCAACATTCTCCTGAATTTTTGTGATTGGCTGTCATGATTACAGCCTATATATTGAAAAGCTACGATTGGTGATTAAATTACTTAGCATCAATCAAAATAAACTCTGCATCCTGCAACACTCAATGTTGCCAAAATATAACCTCCAAAGTAAAATGAACAATTCATTGCAAGAAACCTAAATTGAACATGAAATGCAATGCAAAATCACCTATGAATCACAACTCAGCATCGCAACAACACTGCGAATAGCGTTCATTCCTCACAATAGAGAGACTAAGAGGTCTCTGGGCTTTAGGTTATCTGTGTACAAATTTTCGTCAAAATCAGTTTGGATAGGCGTTAGGAGTAACAAACATCCAAACATAAAAACTTTGAAACATCCATACTAATATTACAAATGCGAAAGTGGTTCTGTCTGTCTGTCATCTGTTCAACCGATTTTACTGAAATTTGGCACAGGGGTAGATTGTATCCCGGGGAAGGATAATTCTTAACCCGGATAATTAGAGTTCCCGCGGGAATCAAAAAATCTTAATCCACACTGACGAAGTCGCGGGCATCATCTAGTAGTAATATAAACTTTTGCTCTTCCTCTCGGACCGCGTCAGTAAGCGGACGTGCACATCAAATTATTTTAAATTGAACTGTTTAAAGTGCTAAGTGAGTGTAGGCGCCTATGTGCAAGTGTACAGGAACGAAGAAGACACATATATTTCTCACCGTGCGCTTCATACCTTTTTGCGCACGCGCAGATCTGTAAATCGACAAACGGAAAGTTCTACCGCTTAAACTTTGGACTTAATCTTTTTTTTTTTTTTTGTAAACATGTCCGCCTCGATGAAAAAAAGTACTCTAAAAGTTCCTCATGGAGCCTCTGAAGGTGACATTACGAAACTTGACCCTGATAATCCTCTGCTTATAAGGAGACAGAAACGGCCTCGCAACGAGATGCTGAATAATTCTGAAGAGGACATCGTTGGTCAGTCACTAAAAGAAGAACTTCTAGAAATGCTGACAAACTGGAAGAAGGATCAAGATGCCGCTTTGTCTAAACTGTGCCTCGAAATTTCAGAGTTAAAAGTACAAAATACAAAGATTCAGGCCACAAATTCTCAACTAGAGCAGTCCCTCTCTTTTATATCCTCCCAATACGAGGATATGAGAGAGAAACTGATCTCTTATGAAGATGAGCGCAAAGAAAACCGCAGAATAATTGCTTCATTAGAAATCAAAATTGATGAGCTGCAAAAAAGGTCGAAGTTCACAGTTTTGGAGATCAGAAATGTGCAGCAACAGAGCGCAAAGCATGAGACACAACAAGACCTCACAAACCTAATACATAAGACATGCGTGGCTTTGGGGGTGGACATTCAGACGGGTGAAGTAAAAGATGTCCACAGAATCAAAAATAAATCCGGCAGTTCCACCATTGTCACTGAGTTTACCACTGTTGTGTCTAGAAACAAAATACTAAGCGCAGCCAAAGACTATAACAAAAAACACCCAAATACTAAACTGACGACGTCTACTCTCGGCTTACCTGGACCTAATATGCCTGTTTATATAACGGAGGGTCTAACAAATAAGGACAGAAAATTATTCGCTATGGCACGCGATGCGCGAAAAGCACTTGATTACAAATACTGTTGGACAAACCAAGGCCGAATCTACCTGAGGAAGACAGAAGGCAGCGCTCGTATTGAAATTAAAAGCGAGTCCGACTTGGTGTCCCTAAAAAATAAGTGACTAATAGGTGACATAATATTATATCCTGCTGTAATTTATTACTTACCTGCATATTTCTCTCAGTGTACCCCGTGCCTAAGTTTACATGTTAAACTGATATTATATTTTGTACAACTACCTACAATTCACTTTTGTAACTCAATGATCTACTTAGTTATCTCGATTTTTACACACTTAACTCACTATATTATAACACCTTTTACACATTATAACAAACGTACTAGAATCTATCACTCATTCCAATCTATGTTATACGCAAAAATCTCATGGTTATGGTACCTGCTAACAGTTAATATAATAATATTATTATCGTCCCCATATCGTTGTTACGAACTGAATAAGCTATGTCTTGTGCAAGGTAAGTATCTATTAACATACTTTTCGTGTTTGTTTCTGCTCCATAAACGAACCTTTGCCTGCCACTTAGTAAATAATCTTTCCTCATGTTCATACCAGTAAATGATGTTCTATCTAACCTGGACAAGGTCTCTTTTTGTGATGCATTAACATGTAGCCCCGACGAATGCTCCGATTTACTACCGAGAGCCAAGACGAGTCTTTATATCTTAACACAAAATATACGTAGTCTAAAAGCCAATTTTAGTGGGCTTCTAACTTTGCTTGAACGTATTAAAACTGGTTGTGATATATTTGTTTTATCTGAATGCTGGCTTTCTTGTAATCCTGTTATTCCCACTTTGAACGGCTACTACGCGCACCAAACGAGTCGTAATTTTAATCAAAACGATGGAGTAGTCGTATATATAAAAGATAATTTAGTTAATGTCAAAACTATTGAACCTGTAGTTTCTGATGCAAATTGTCTTATAACTACGGTTGGATCCGATCTTGTTATTATTTCTATTTACAGGCCCTACGCATTTAAAGATCCGTCGAACTTTATTCACTCGATGGATCGAGTCCTCTCGGATTATAAATCCTATAATAACATTATTTTTGTCGGGGATATTAACATCGATATTGCAATTAATCATCAAGCTAACCATTCACTTGACTATCTGGATCTCCTTGCTCACCACGGTCTCTTCCCGGGGCATGTAATACCAACACATGGCTCCACATGTCTTGATCATGCTAACTTAAAAACTGTAGTATCACCAAAAATTCTGGTTTTAGAATCTACGCTTACTGATCATTATGCTGTATTGATATGTCTGTCAAAGATTAAATATAGTCATCAAAATAAACCCTTTATCACTAAAACTGATGAAGTAAAACTTACTAATGACATTCTTAACATAAACTTTGATTCTGTATATTCAACCCTTGACCCAAACATTGCAACCGAATATTTAATCAACCCTATTTTACATGCCATATCAGCGAACACCATTGAAATCCCCTTATCTCGTAGACGTAGGCCTATCAAGCCTTGGATTACTCCAGGCCTACTGAAATGCATACGTCACAGAGATAAGTTACATAAGAAGCTTAAAAAGGATCCTTTAAATGAAATTCTTAAGGTTTCCTACAAAAGGTATCGTAATTATTGCTCTAATTTACTACGCAAAGTTAAAAGAGATTAAGAGAAAAATGAATTCATCAAAGCTGGTAAAAATCCTAAATTATTGTGGAATGTTATTCAGTCCGTAACGAATCTATCAAAAACTCAATCTACCGCGCGAGATCTTTTGCTTTCGAATTGTAATAAAGAGGTCTGCATTAACGAAGTCAACACTTATTTTGCCAATATAGGAAGTCAACTGGCCGACAAATTACTCAAAAATAATCAACCTCCCCCGTTATACTCATCTCACAGGGAATCCTTTGTATTGCTGGAGACGGATGAGTCTGAAGTTGAGCGCTTGATCAATTCTCTTAAAAATAACTGTGCAGCTGGTTGGGATGGTATCTCTTCAAGATTTTTAAAAAAGTATATAGGTGTAATTGTTCCCCCACTCACATACATTTGCAATCTCAGTATTAAAAAAGGTATTTTCCCTGATATGTTTCAAAAAGCACTTTTGCATCCCATTTTTAAATCTGGCGATAGAGACCGTGCCGAAAATTATAGGCCTATCTCGATCTTGCCAGCGATGTCAAAGATTCTCGAGAAAATCATTAATTCGAGGCTTGTTTCCTATCTAGAATCATGTAACTTATTATCAATTAACCAATTTGGTTTTCGTAAGAAACGGTCCACTGCGGATGCCGTCCACAGTCTTGTTGATCATCTTGTGGGCAAACTTGATAAAGGACAAAAGTGTGTAGCTTTGTTTTTAGACTTGTCTAAGGCTTTCGACACCGTCTCCGTACCTATCTTAATTTCTAAGCTTGAGACTCTGGGCATTCGAGGTAACCAACTTGCACTCTTTCAGAGTTACTTGACAGGTAGAACCCAATTAGTGAAGATAGATTCCTATACTAGTTCTGAGTTGCCAATCACATATGGAGTGCCTCAAGGCAGTATTCTTGGCCCGAGCTTATTTTTGGTTTACGTGAACGATTTATGCAATATTCATCTTGATCAAGGTAAGATATTTTCCTATGCCGACGACACAGCTTTGATTTTTTCTTCTAACACCTGGTCAGATACGTATCGACTTGCCCAAAATGGCTTTGACATAGTAAGGAAATGGCTTAATAACAATCTTTTAACATTAAATATTTCTAAGACAAAATGCATAAATTTTTCCATTCGTAATTCTACACTTCCCCCTAGTAACTCTTTACCAAAGCTAGTTGCCTCGTCAGCGCAGTTTAACCTCACACCTGAAAGTGATCCCGTATTTGTGGAAAATGTCACCTCTATAAAATATCTTGGTATAGTGCTGGACTGCAACTTAACTTTTAAAAATTACATTGAACACCTTTCTAACAGAGTACGCAAGCTTATCTATGTTTTCAAACAACTTCGCCACTCAGCTGATCCTGAAATTTTAAAAATGGTCTATCAAGCACTATGTCAATCTATTATTGGCTATTGCATAACAGTCTGGGGAGGTGCAGCTAAAACACATCTTATTCAAATCGAACGTGCACAAAGAGCTGTATTGAAGGTGTGCTGCTTTAAACCCCGTTTGTATCCTACAAATATGCTTTACGAGTATTGTCAGGTATTAACTGTACGGCAATTATTTATTCTGGCTACTGCTCTCAAACAACATTCTCTGACGTGCTTCACCCGTGATTGCCCTCGTCGTAGACCTCAGCTTGCTAGCTATAGTAAGCTAAAGACAGCTTTTAGTCGTAGGTTTTTTGTCTTCCTTGGACCTCACCTCTATAATAAGTTGCATAAAATTATTTCTCTGCATTCTTTAAATCACCATAATTACAAAGATGCACTTAAAAATTGGCTTCTTAAGCAAACATACTCGGCTACTGAAGGACTTTTGGAGATTCTAGTTTAATCCCTACTTATTTAAACTACCATACACACACACACACACACACACACACACACACACACACACACACACACACAATACTCATACACATAATACTCATACACTCACAACTCACATACTCACATACAGACACAACGCACACTCTCATGCAAACTCAAGCCTACACGCACATGCATTGTTGTAATTTTGCTTATGTCTCGAGTTGGAAGCCCTGTTTTCCGAGACACAGTTTTAACTAGTTCGGAAAACAGGTGCACAATAATATTTAGATTATTGTTAATTATATTAGTTTTATCCTAGGTGTAAGGCTATAAATGTTATTTAGTTGTCCCACACTGTATATTATATGAAATAAATTTATCTTTATCTTTATCTTTAAACATCCCTAAAATAATATTAGTTAGAAGTAAAATATTCCAAATAATTACCAAGTAACATTTTAGGAGTTGATTAAAACCTACACCACCGTAAACTATGTTTTCCTAGTAAAACGGCTAAATAAATAGTATCTATAAACATGAAAGGCAATTTATTGAAGCCGGAGTGAAATGGAAAACACCGCAGTATTTATTTAACTACGCTATTTATACGCTATTTATTTAATTAGAGCGGAAAGTGAAATGACGTCATTAATTACACCCCTAGCTCAGAAGTCCACCACCACTACAGCCCATTAACGTCCCACTGCTGGGCACAGGCCTCCACTCTCATAGGAGAGAGGGAATTAGAGCTTAGACCCACCACGCTGCACCAATGCGGGTTGGCGGGCTTTAACGACTATTATCATGTTAGTGATAATAACCGGGACCGACGGCTTAACGTGCTCTCCGAGGCACGGGGGTGAAACACCGCCAACTTCCTAACTCCGGGCTAGTGCTGAGAATTTCTAGTCAGAAAAACCCAACACTTATTATGGCCCGAAGTGCGTAAGCGCAGCTCAGAAGTGCACGTAATTAATTATTTTCTTTTATTCCTACATATTAAAAATAGTTTGGTCTTCGATTTTATTTTAAAAAAACACTGGCCAAGAGTGTGTCGGGCCACGCGTTGAAGGGTTCTGTAGTTGCCCATTGCATAAAAAATGTGGCTCAGTTTTTGAGCCCTTCTAGATCAGCTTTTCTAGATTTGCTAAGGCTGAAACTTACTAACAATAATCCATACTTCCATACTAATCATACTAATATTATAAATGCGAAAGTGTGTTTGTTTGTTGGTTTGTCCTTCAATCACGCCGCAACGGAGCAACGGATCGACGTGATTTTTGGCATGGGTATAGTTGAGGACTTGGAGAGTGACATTGGCTACTTTTTATCCCAGAAAATTAAGGAGTTCCCGCGGGAATCAAAAATCCTTAATCCACGCGAACGAAGTGGCGGGCATCATCTAGTACTATATAAAGATTTTGTGGTGCTACTAGTAGCACCACAAAATCTTATAAGTATAATATTACTAGTAATATTGCCTAGATTTATTTGAATAGCACCTTCAAATCAAGAGTGAATAGGCATCATCCAACCGAGCTCCACCTTAGGCTGCATTACCACTTGCAAGTAGCTCTGATTGCAGCCAAGCGCTAGCATATATATTTAAAATAATTTAATATAAAAAATACTTTTTAAACAACCGACTTCAAACTCCCGCGCCAACTTTTATTGTTGATATTTTAAAAACCGCTCAACCGATTTCGATAAAATTTATATGGGACCACATGGGAAGTATGTTCTTTCAAATAAAAAAAGAATCATCCAAATCGGTCTACCCAGTCAAAAGTTCTGAGGTAACAAACATAAAAAAAAAAAAAAAAAATACAGTCGAATTGAGAACCTCCTCCTTTTCTCCTCCTCTCCTGAAGTCGGTTGAAAAAAGATGTAATTTGTTAGCTTGCTCAACTTTAAAGACAAACTCGATAACTTTATGGATCTTGTCAAAATGTCGTTTGAAACTTAAGTGTACACCTGCGCCCAAACAAGTAGGCGATATCTTATCAAGGAACGCCAATTTTGTTAATAGGCTTCTGTGTCCTGACATGTTCGCGGTACTTAACTGAGTGTTGTTTATTATAATTAACACCCTTTTAACACCATATTATATCTACGTTCCACATCCTTCCTGGCGCAGTGTTGACCGCTGTTGTCTTAACGTGGGAGGTCCCGGGTTCGATCACCAGCAGAGTCAATTTTGGAATTTATAATTTCTGAATTGTCTCTGGTCTGGCCTGGTTGGAGTCTTCGGCCGTGGCTAGATACCATCCTACCGGCAAAGACGTGCCGCCAAGCGTTCCGGTACGATGCCGTGTAGAAACTGTTAAGGGTTTAATATAACTGCCATAGGTACCCCTAACAGGTTAGCCCGCTACCATTCTTAGATTGTATCATCACTTACCACAAGGTGAGATCGCAGTCAAGGGCTAACTAGTACTTTATAATTAAAAAAAAACCCGGGCAAGTGCGAGTCGGACTCGCGCACGAAGGGTTCCGTACCATTATTAATAAATAATTACCTTTGTTAATGAACCGCAAGACTAACTTTGTTTGTAGAGGTTTATTGTTAATATCAAAAAAACTATGCTAGTTAGAGCATTGGCTATAGTTTTCCTGTAAAATATACGTAAATCCTATTGACCGATTGGTAAACCCCGGAGATAAGGGGGGGGGAACGGTATTTTTTTAGACATTTTCCCCGATAAATCAAAAACTATCATAACTAAAAATAATTAAAAATTAACTTTACTTTTCAAATTTCACTTTTAAATTTCAACCCTCAGATTTTCCCCCCTTTTTAAATAAGAACAAAAATAATTTCCAATTTTTTTTCATTCCAGTGTCTTTGGGCCACTAATATACATAACTATTCCAAATTTCATGTCGATAGCTTCGGTAGTTACTGAAATAATCGAGTGTGACGGACGGACAGACGGACAGACGGACAGACGGACAGACGGACAGACAGACGGAGAAAGTCGCACCATAAGGGTTCCATTTTACCATTTTGGTACGGAACCCTAAAAAACAATATTATGTTAACAGAATAAAATATGGTAGGTATTTCATAACTTTCATATCGGGACCACGTGTTACTGATCCAAAACTGATAAGATTCTTTCCTAGTCATCGGACGGAGACGTCCACCACGCTGGCCAAGAGCGTATTGGCAGACTTCACACACCTTCGAAAACATTATGAAGAACTTTCGGGCGTGCACGTTTCTTCACCATGTTTTCCTTCACCGTTTGAAGCAAGTGATATTTCATTTTTTTAAATAGCTTCCTGCTCGGGTATCAAACCCGCGTAGGATAGTGTCTTTACCACTAAGCTATCACCGCTTCAAACAATGAAATGACGATGTATCTCCTCTGTTATATAATTAGCGCCTCGTTGGTCTAGTGGTAATCATGTTTGATGGCGGCCGGCGAGGTCCCGGGTTCGAGTCCCGGGTCGGTTGAGGAATTTGGCGGTGTTTCACCCCCGTGCCTCGGAGAGCAAGCCTTCGGTCCCGGTTATAACATGATAATAATTGTTAAAGCCCGCCAACCCGCATGGGAGCAGCGTGGTGGGTCTTATAAGCTCTAATTTCCTCTCTCCTATGAGAGTGGAGGCCTGTGCCCAGCAGTGGGACATTAATGGGCTGTAAAGGTGGTGGTGGATATAATTATCGCATGACGCACTGAAATATTTAGAATAGGTAGTATATTTTTATCAATTTTGGAACATATTTTCTGAAGCGCAGCTGGTGCTAAGCGTGGTGAAGCGTCTTGATAAATGTATTGCCCATACGTCTTGTAGTAACTTCGCGAAACAGTTCCTCTCGAACAGTTTTAGAAGTTTAGATATTATTAATGTTTAAAGTTGGCTGGAATACTCATTTACTTTTTGTACAGAAATTTAAGGTTTTTAGAGATATGTTCTTTAATTTAGTAAATCACTAACTTTAGATGACCGCGACTTCGTCCGCGTGGTATACGTTTTTTTAATTTCCATGAGAATTCCTTAATTATCCGGGATAAAAAGTAGCCTATGCCACTCTCTACAGGTCCTCAACTAAACCCATTGAAAAAAATGCGTTGGTTTGTTATGGCGTGATTGAAGGACAAACCAAAAAACTAACAAACTTTCGTATTTATAATATTAGGTATGACTATCTGATGCCTGCGACTTCGTCCGCGTGGAGTTAGGAAAATCCCGTGGGAACTCATTGATTTTCCGGCATAAAAAGTGGCTTAAGTATTCCCCTGGGATGCAAACTATCTCAATGCATCAAAACGGTCGAAAAAAATGGGCCGTGAAAGCGTAGCAGACAGACAGACATATTTTCATATTTATAATATTATATTACAGTATGGATGTACGTCCAAAAACCTTCATTCTACAAAATACCTGTCGACATAATAAATTATTATATTTTGATCCAATATAATACTGACCACTTATCACTTGAGAACTTCGTCCATTATGTACCTACTCTTGAACAAAACCCAACATACTTTTAGGATGAAGAATGATATCTCTTGGACAGTAAAGATCAAATTATTATTATGCTCGGTATAATAATATAATATTACTAGTAAGTTCTGTTCTTAATATACAATAGCTGATGCCCGCGATGTCGTCCGCGTGGATTGGGGTTTTTTTGTTCCCGCGGGAACTCTTTAATTTTCCGGGATGAATAGAAGCTTTGTGTTATTCCAGACTATAATCTACCTCTGTACCAAATTTCATCTAGATCTATTTCGCCGTTCTGGTGTGATTTAGTAAGAAACATCCATCCATCCATCCATACATCCATCCATCCAAACTTTCGCATTTATAAATACAAATGACAAACACAAAATTAATGTTCACAAAATTAATTAGTTACAATTAATTCTTAATCTTAAAATTGATCCAAGGTTTTACTGATAAAATATGACAAAAGATTTATTTATTTCAACTTGTCCTACGTGAAATAAATAAATTGACAAGTCAAGACTCTACCACCGCTACGGAATGATGATATTACTGTGAAGAGCCTCAGAAATACTGTTTTGTATAAACTCACTAACCGCTTATTAACTTTGTGATCCCAATACCAAGGTAAGTATACAAAGAAAGAGGATAGTCGAAGTCGAACAGCCATTTTAAACCGTGAATATTAACAAAGTTTAACAAAGTTGGCGCAGCTCGAACGCGATAAGCTTTTACTAAGCTCGCTGAATGGACTCCAGCAAGTGGTTTTTGTTATACCTGCTACCATAGGTACTATCAAAAGGAAACTCGGTTATCCACATAAATAAACTTTAATTTAGCATTAAAGAAACTAGAAGTTCAATTCACCAAACCACATAAATCCTCCAAAATACCCTCAATCTTTCAACCTCAATTTTCACAATCGTGCATTGTCGAGTCAACATCTCCTGAAGATGCTCGGAGTGAAACGTACATTGAGGGTATTTTGGAGGATTTATGTGATGTGGTGAATATCGCGAGCTGCAAGTTACGAACTGTTCCACATAGGTTTACCTTCTATGGCGGATTATAGCGAATTAAACTTCTAGTTTTTTCATTGTCATGGACTTCCGCAAAGTAACACCTGCTTCTATCCAATATTTAATTATGCAGTTCACACAAACACTGACTGAGGGTCTTTGGGACAAACCGCGTGTTGTCTTGACACTGCATGCGGATCTCATAGCTCAGTGTACGTCGGATACGGATAAAGCCCGTATTTTAGCCGTATCCGAAAAAGAGTCAGGTCACTAACTTCACGCTCTGCCATCTCATAGCCTGGGAACGATTCTCGACCGGACAGCGCTTCGTGCGGCAGTTTGCTTACGCTTGGGAATAACGGTATGTGAGCCTCATTACTGTCCTTGTGGCAGCCACGTGGATCAGTTCGGTCACCATGGACTCAGTTGCATTCGGAGCGCAAGCCGCTTGTATCGTCACGGTGCTCTCAATGATATAGTCCGTTGCGCTCTGGCCACTTCCTCCATCCCCGCACAACTGCAGGTTTGTTCAGGGATGACGGCAAGAGGCCGGACGGGATGACTATAGTACCGTGGTTGATGGGTCGTGCACTGGTGTGGGATGCAACCTGCGTTGATACGTTGGCAGCGTCCCACCTACCGGGTTCGTGCCTAAAGGCGGGTGCAGCTGCCGAATCTGCTCAGTTGCTTAAGCGTCGCAAATACTCAGCCATTACTGAGGACTTCGTTTTTGCGGCGCTTGCTTTTGAGACTCTGGGCCCATGGTCATCGGGCACGAAGAATTTTATAAATGTCGTGTCCCAAAAACTGATCCTCGCCTCTGGTGATCAAAGAGCTGGCGCTTATTTAGTCCAACGGCTTAGCCTTGCCATTCAACGAGGTAATAGCGCCAGTGTTTGGGCGCCATGCCCATTAACGATCACTTGGACGGCGTGTATTTTTTGTAAATATAAAAAGTTTTTTAATTTAGATTTTAATTTTAATTTATTTCTTAGTTTTAATTAAAATAAAATTTGTTCATGATTAAGTATGTAATCATGAACAAATTTTATTACGAGTATAACAAAGATAGGCAAAGTTGACGCGTCAGGCTCGCCCGACTTCAACATAGTGTGTAGAAATCAAAATTATTTTTTACTTAACAGTGGATTTGGAAGTCGGTTTTTTTGGAAAGAATTTTTATTTACCTAGTTTAGAAAATAGATACCGTTTAGTTAATATTAAATACGTTTTAAAGTGGTAACAAAACGTTCAACAGTTAGATATAAGAGCAGCCAAAATTTTCATGATTATTTAACACCCAAAAAGTTTTTTTAGTTCATTTTAGATGCACTAAAATCCTTTTAGTATTTTTATTTACACAAAAGATATTGTAAAATTCAAAGCATTCAACAGCATCAACAAAGTAACAGTGAGTTAACTATGCAAAAGTTGGTATCCAAAGTCAACGGTGTACTCGGTGAAATGTTTGAAGAAAGTTGTCTGGTTCTAACTAAATTAAACCAGTTAGTGGCTCTTGCAGTGTAGCCGCCGGTACACAACAAGTTTGTACTGTTTTCACTGGTTTGCTGGATCAATGATTACAAAGGCAATCTCTGAAATGAGATATACAGTGCGTTAGGATATATACATTGTAGGTATATTGTAATATTCATATTTTGGTAAATAATAATTCAGTGATGATCTATCATACTATTACAACGTATAATATTACCTATTCTGTGCTATTACTAAAGATAGAAATAGTAATATTTAAGGTATTGGAGAGGTTAAGGTGCAAGGTTAAGGTGATATTTAAAAGCAATATTAATCGTCACATTATATTGTGTCCTATTTTTCAAATAGAAAATCAAAGTCAAGACATTAATTCAAAATACCTACGCGCCGAATTGAGTAAATCTTCCTTATTGGAAGTTGGTTGTCAAAGTACTAGTCAAAAGTAGGTATTCAAAGTTTAAGGTGTACCTATACAATGAAATGTTTCAAAGTATTCAACAGCATCAACAAAGTAACAATGAGTTAACTATGCAAAAGTTGGTATCCAAAGTCCTCGGTGTACTCGGTGAAAATACTTATATATTCGGTTAAACTTTGTAAGTAGTAATGGTCATGTTTTATCTATTTATTTTACATATTTTTTATTTATTTATATACTAGCTGACACACGCTACTTCGTCTGCGTATATTAAGGATTTTCGGTTAACATTCAAAACAACAATTCATCAAAATCGGTTGATTAGTTGGGCCGTGATAGCGTAGCAGACAGACAGACACACTTTCGCAGTAATATTAGTACCTATGAATAATTTATAGACTAGCGCATGGCTGCAATCAGAGGCCCAATAATTGTCTTAGAAAATAGTAATCATTTGAGAAAGCTCTCAAATAAGGAAATACGTTTTTAGCAAGCGCTAAAAACGTATTTCCTGCACAGAGTAATAGCACAGGTAAAAGGACGGTATTACTCGAACTGTTTATGGAGTTCATGGAGTAGCGCATCTCCGTGCCGCATCACCCAGCTCCATTCAAACTCATACAAATCATATTTGCCGCTACGTGCCGCGCCGCGCCGTGCATCTGTAGTGGGGATAGACCTAAAGAATTTCCACGGAATTTAAAGAAACCTAAGTCCACGCGAAGTCACGGTCGTCATCTAACTCATAAACCAAACAAACCTTTCAGTACAATGACAGATAAATTAATAATATTGACTTACTTAATAAAATAGAATCGCTCCAATTCATATTGTATGAAAAAGAAGAAAGTTTATTCCCTAGTGAGCAATCGATTACATTATCAGGCGATCTCTTATGAATAGTCCTATTACTATCACAAACTATTCATCATAATACCACAGCGTAAGTATAATATAAATTATACAGTGGGTCGACGCCCCTAAAATGATAGACTCGGCTACCGTGACAGTCGTAGCACCTAGAGGTACGGTATCTCAACTTCTGGTTGGGAGAGGTATGGAAACCTCTAATTAATAAAAAAATTGAAATAGATTGAGGATTGTCTACGTAGATTGTCACTAGTTTGGACCTTCCTAGTTCATTTCCTAGTGATAGGTGGAAGCAAGAAGGGAGATTTTCAGCAACCTCAAATTTCAAGGTAAAAAATATTATGCGATAAAATTGAGTTTACGGGACGTCACGTGCAGTTTAAACAGCGATAAGGTATTTTCCAAATTGACAGTATTAAAAAATAAAAGGTTCCATTTGACAATTTGGACTTATACGAGTAGATGAGTTCATAATCCAAAAAACAAAAACAGCCATGTTTCGTTTCACTTACACTCAATGATGCTAATACACAAAAATTGAATAAGATCAGTTTTTATTGTATACCAATGATATATTTCTACATCCATGTAGGAAATTGCCAACCAACTCACCACGCTGCTCCAACCCGCATTATAGCAGCGTGGTGGGTTTAAGCTCTAATTCCCTCTTTCCTCTGAGCCTGTGTCCAGCAGTGGAGATGTTAATGGGGTGTAGTGGTAAGAAACTGCATACAAATTTGACGTTAATGTAAAAGAGTTTTTAATATAAAATCTGCCAGTTTCCTCCGTAACGTCCCTGTCACCCCGCAGCGTTGCTTCTAGACCCCTCCGTCGAACGACTGATAGGATAGAACGTATTTTATTAGGCTGTGAAAATAGGTATATTAGTTATCCGAAGTGTTTTATTATGACGACGCTCGCGATTGTCTCGATATATTATTGAGGTGTTTCATTTGTATCTCGTTGATTTTTTGGGATATAAAGATTAGGCAGGGGAGTTACTACCACCGCCACAGCCCATAGCCTGGGCCCTGGAGGGCACAGGCCTCCACTTTCATAGGAGAGAAGGGAATTAGAGTTTAGACTCACCACGCTGCTCTAATGCGGGTTGGCGGGCTTTAACCTATTATCATGTTAGTGATAATAATCGGGACCGATGGCTTAACGTGCTCTCCGAGGCACGGGGGTGACACACCGCCAACTTCCTAACTCCGGATAGGTACTGAGAATTTCTAGTCAGAAAAACCCAATACTTAATTATGGCCCGACCCGGGACCCGAAACCGGGACCTCGTCGGCTGCAGGCGAACATGCTAACACCTAAACCAGCGAGTTAGCTAACCCGGTATAATAATTAGATGTTTCATTTGACCCTCGTTGATTTTCTTGCCTTAAATATTTGCCAGGGTTACTGTTGGTTACAGTATTATTTCAAAATGAAAGCTTTATGTCAAGTACCTTGACGTGCTTGACGCCCATATATAAGGATTATAATTCTAAAATACGAACGTCAACAATATTGAAATAATACGGCTTTGGCAATGGTAGTATGCCTCCTGAAACTTACAAGTTTTCTGATTTGACATGTTTCTGATTTTGTGTTCGTTTCTGTCCCGGAAAAGATTATCAGAGAATCATTGATCCAATCTTAGTTGATAGGATTTTGATAATAAGCCAAAAATTAAATAATCATTGGCCTATCTCTCTCTCTGTCTTTCTCTCTCTGTACTCAAACTAAAACTTAAATGATTTTTATTCAAATAAACTTTTACTAGTGCTATTGAATCGTTGAGTGAATCTGCCACTGGTTCGGAATGTCTCCTACCGAGAAGAGCAGAGAGACAGATATAATAGAGCCACACGTTATTGCATAAAAAGTCTACCACGTATTATAACCACCACCTACCACCACTAACGTCCCACTGCTGGGCACAGGCCTCCACTCACACAGGAGAGAGGGAATTAGAGCTTAGACCCACCACGCTGCTTCAATGCCGCGGTTTATATACCAACAATAATTTGATAAATAAGTATATCAAATACCAATGTACTCGTACGTAACTAGTTATGTTTTTAAAGCTTTTATATTGAAAACATTTCCAGTTGGTTGGGCTTAAAGTCTGACCTATATAATATTAATCCTTTTTAATTGTAATCGATGGATTGCTGGAGAGTGTTTGTTGGTTGGGGTTTGAAAAATTATTATTATGAATATATTTGCCATTAGATATCCATGTTATTTACAAGTACCTACCTACATATAGGTAACCTTTTAAAATAATATGCGTAACTCTGAGCACCACCAATAAGTAACTGGCATGAGTTATTTTATAATTGACATAGAGAAAAAATCTACGTTCCAAATTTCAAGTTTGTATGCTTTTTAGTTCCTGAGATATCGTGATTCAAATTCAAATTCAAATGATTTTTATTCAAATAGACTTTTACAAGTACTGTTGAATCGTCGAATGAATCTACCGATTATTTTGTTTTTCAACCGACTTCAAAAAATACCTATAAATTGTATTATAGCTATAGATTAACTACATAACTATTATTTTTAACCGACTTCAAAAAAAGGAGGAGGTTCTCAATTCGACTGTATTTTTTTTTTTTTTATGTTTGTTACCTCAGAACTTTTGATTGGGTGGACCGATTTGAATGATTCGTTTTTTATTTGAAAGGGCATACTTCCCATGTGGTCCCATATAAATTTTATCGAAATCGGTCGAGCGGTTTTTAAAATATCAACAATAAAATAAGTACTTTGTATAGCGTGTGCTTGTTGTTGTAAAGTTGGCGCGGGAGTTTGAAGTCGGTTGTTTAAAAAGAATTTTTTATATTAAATTATTAGATTCCAATTTTGGCCACCGGGCCAGAAAACTTCGTGGGACTGTACAAACCGACTATATCATTATTATCCATACTGATAACTGCCAATGCTTAAAGCTATATTGCTCAAAATGACAGTTTGATGTCACGTACCTTGCGTTCCTAAAATAAGTACTCTAATAGTAAAACACGAAAGTCAACAATAATGAAACAATATGGCTTTAAGCGTTTGCCTTTGCAGTATGGCCACAGATCCCTGTCTGTCTGTGTCTGTTTGCTTGTCTGTCTGTCGATCTGTTATGTCATAAATCCTAGATGGGCAGCATGGAAAATGACGCTTAAAATAAACCAAAATTCATTTCCAAAATTCGGCGCTCATCAATCACTGCGATTTCGCAAAACGAACAACAAATATCGGCACGAACAAAATACGAGTAGCTTTTACGTTTTTTTAGCCAAAAAAATTCATTTTAGCTTTTACTAGATTTATTGTTACGGACAGTCAAAAATGAAAGACGTTTTACCAGAATCAACAGCAACTTTAATTTTCACTGTTCACAATAATTAATTACAACCCAAAAAAACATTTTTATTATATCCGATAAACCAGCGACAAGCCACCTCGAGCGCCGGCCATAGACAATATTACCTCTTTTAATTTGTTCCTGGATGTATGGCTATTACCATAGAGTAATGTTACTATTACTCTATAGACACAGACATAAAATTACTTTCTATCAGCCACCTCTCCTCTCATCTTCCCTCCTCTCCTCACCTCTCCTCTCCTCTCCTCTCCTCACCTCTCCTCTCCTCACCTCTCCTCTCCTCTCCTTTCCTCACCTCACCTCACCTCTCCTCTCCCCACCTTTACTCCTCACTGCTACCCCTCTCTCTCGCTCCCCGCTCCTCGCTCGTTACATTATGTTAAAAGCTAAATGGTTTCAATATTATTTATTTATCAACCGACTTGAAATAAAGGAGGAGGTTCTCAATTCGACTGTTTTTTTTTAATGTTTGTTACCTCAGAACTTTTGACTGGGTGGACCGATGTGGACGATTCTTTTTTCATTTGAAAGGGCATACTTCCTATGTGGTCCCGTATAAATTTTATCGAAATCGGTCGAGCGGTTTTTAAAATATCAACAATAAAATAAGTACTTTGTATAGCGTGTGCTTGTTGTTGTAAAGTTGGCGCGGGAGTTTGAAGTCGGTTGTTTAAAAATAATTTTTTATATTAAATTATGTTGCACTTGCTGATGCCCGCGACTTCGTCTGCGTGGATTGAGGTTTTTGGTTCCCGCGGGAACTCTTTAATTTTCCGCGATAAAATGTAGTAGGTATATGTGTTATTCCAAAATATTATCTGTCTTTAGTATCTGTAGGATATATAATATACTAGCTGATGCCCGCGACTACGTCCGCGTGGATTTAGGTTTTTTGGTTCCCGCGGGAACTCCTTAATTTTCCGGGATAAAAAGTAGCCTATGTTTTAATCCAGGTTATAAGCTATCTATGTTCCAAATTTCAGCCAAATCGGTTCAGTAGTTACGGCGTGAAAGCGGAACAAACATACAAACAAACTCACTTTCCCATTTATAATATTATTATAGTAAGGATTATATTACGATCTAGCCTGTGGGCTTACAAGTACCTAATATTGCGTTAACTTAAACATCTGAGTTTGAGTAATTTCTACATCTAATTTACAGTCCAATAACTGGCCTTAGTTAATCACAACAACAATAAATTAATCATTTGATCAGGCTGCAGTTGCTACTGCTAAGCTCTAAATCAAATTGCGATCTAAACACAAAAGTATTGAATAATCGCTGAGACTGCCGGTAAGAGACTAACCCTATGTTCCGATATACACTGAGAGCACTGTTCAGTGCTCTTACTGGGGAGAAATTCGTTCCGTTATGGAGTGACAGTATAGTGCCGCAGTATCCTAGGGAAATATATGACGTCATAAATCGTCGCCATTTTTGTACTGTGAGCACTGGAGTTTTCGAGGTAAGGTGCTCTCAGTGCTGACTGCGTTCCGTTTTAAACAGTGACCAGTATAGCTAACTATAAAGGAACGGTTTCGCAGTGTACTAAATTGACTTCACACCTTACAGTGCTCGCAGTGTATTTCGGAACATACCTTATCTTTCAAACGTCAAATTACTCGTATTTATGTTAATTATTCCAATTTGGCGTATCCCCGCCAAAGAACGAACCGAGTGAAATACACCGAATGAGTCAAATATCTGTTTAATTAAACCTTCATCAATAAATAAATTAACAATCTTTTATCTTTTCTAAAAATTCAATTCAGTTTTAAACGCAAAGCTGACACCACATCAAGACACGCGGAAGCGTGTCCAGCCAAAGTCCAAAAAAGAAAGAACTGGCAGCACCGTGTGTAATATTACACGAACCATTTGGAGCCACTTTTGACCCCCTCATAACTCAAAAACTATTACACTTAAACATGTCAAATTTGGCTCATATATTGAGACCCGCGAGATACGTATGTGCTCCAAATTTCATAAGCACACCTCAAATGGTTATTTAGATATAAACGTCCAAAAATCGTCATTTTTATGATCTACCTACGGATAGATCAAAACTCTGACACGGGGCATACTACCATCGCTTAAAGCCGTATTATTTTAATATTGTTGACGTTCATGTTGTAGTGTTTTAATCATTATTTTAAGGACGTCAAAGTACGTGACATTCAACCGTTACTTTGAAAAAATACTGCTTTAAGCGGTGGTAGTAACTCCCTCGTCCACTTCCTGCGGCAACTTGCATTACATTCTACGCATAGTGCATGCACAACTAAATAAAACAAGAGTTGTTAAGTAAAAAAAAACTCCTATTACATAAATCATACTGCAGTTCTTTGTTTAAATTCGTTATTTTGTGTTGTTAACTATTGAAAATGACACATAATTATTATTTTAATGTAAATAATAATGAATAATAATATAGTTGCATTAAAACCTTACCTTCTTATTCACGCATTTTGTGCAACGAAACGTCATTGACAGAAAAGAAGAAGAAACGTATTTGAAGTCGTCAGTTCAAGTTGTCAGTCATTGTGATTTTTAATCATTGTTTATAGTGGTTTTAGTGATATCGACTGTCTACCGTGCTTGTTTTCAATGTTTCACTAAAAACTTTTGCTATACTATAATATGGATTCGATCTCGCCGACTTCGCGCTATATTCCATGGATGACCATTGTTTGCAATTTGGGTACGTTACGTTGAGGTGCATAAATTGTCACCTGAGTGTAAACAGGGTGCTAAGACCTGTTGTTACCATGGGTGGGCTCACCATCGAAATGATATTGTTGCACCGGCAGCTTTCTTGATAATGTAACGACAGTGATTACCTATTTAATATGAAGATGAATAAATCAATGAACTAATAGAAAAGTCCTACTACAGTGTAAAGGATTATTTGAATGATAGCAAGGCATGAGTATGAATTGTTACAGCGGCTGATTATGTAACTGTTATATTGTATATATAATTTCAAATATTTGTGAGATGGTGATAATAAAACAAACACAGTTGAGTTTGTTGCGGGCTCTTCTCAGACCAGGGCACGTTTGGAACCCTCGTAGCTTTAGTTTTAAGATACCGTAGTTAGTTATCACCATCACGTCTTATGCTCTGTAAGCATGACGTTCAGAAGGTGTACTTTGTAGGTACCTATTTTGAATAAATATGTTTTGAGTTTGAGGTTGTGTTCAATAATTTCTGTACAAAAAGAAATGATATCCCATCAAAAACATAAATGTAAAATGAGAGCCAAAATCCAAAATTGTGATATGTATATAATATATGCATTGGTTGTTGACTTCAGCGACAAAAGAAGTGAGATCTAAATGGGTGCCAAAGTTCAATGGTCAGTCCTGCAATTTATTTATAACAACATAAAATATTTTATAACAACTTAAAATATCATTTCTTCTTATAACTTAGGATAATATGTTGAAGACTAAGGCTTTGGCTTGGCTAGTTTCCATATACGAATTATTATTAAGTAGGTACCTAAAAGTACAGTTTCTACTAGCAAGCCAAATTTTCGGAAGAATAAAATAAGAACTTACAGCTTTACAACTTGCGAAGGCTATAATTCGTATATGAAAACTAGCCAAGCCAAAGCCTTAGTCTTCAACATATTATCCTAAGTTATAAGAAGAAATGATATTTTAAGTTGTTATAAAATATTTTATGTTGTTATAAATAAATTGCAGGACTGACCATTGAACTTTGGCACCCATTTAGATCTCACTTCTTTTGTCGCTGAAGTCAACAACCAATGCATATATTATATACATATCACAATTTTGGATTTTGGCTCTCATTTTACATTTATGTTTTTGATGGGATAAACTTTACTCTAGCTATTCCGTTGACACCCGATCTTATCTTAGTTGCCTAGTTCTAATATAATTGGTGTTAACAATGTTAATGTGTTGTTATTCTATAATTTACACTATAATAATTATCTTATAACCCAACTTGGTTGAACTGCCCTCAAAACAATAAACTACTATAAAAATACCGAAAAAACTACGTGACAAAGTCACCAAATAATTAGAGAGGAAATAAAAACTCAAAGCTTTTTTAAACAAAAACTGAAATAATCAAGCTAATATTTACATACAAGGCGTTCATGGTCAACGCTTCGCAGCACTAATTTTTCACCTTTCAAACCGAACCTTTCAAACGAATAAAAACCGTAAACTTATTGTGTTACAGTTGATTTTCGATTGAGGGTAGTTGTAAACTATACTTCGAAAGGCTGAAGTAATTATGAACTTTATAATTAACTTTGTAGAGTCGTATTTCCTTTGTGCGATAGGTATAATCTAGACTGCAATAGGTGTATCACACGTGTTGACCTCAGAAGTAGGGCGCAATGAGGGTGTGTTTTGTTCTCAGCTCGGGAATGAAAGTCGGTGTTTTTTTTTCGTCTACTGTACGTGGTTTATCAAAGTACAATCCGTTTTTTTGCGGGTTGCATTTTTTGATGAAAGGTCCCGAGTCGAAATCATACTCAAATTACTACTTAACTTACTTAAAATAAGTCTTGACCCATCGGGGATTATTTTATAATTTCGTGATTTCATTGCCGTAGCGATGCCTATGATCTGTTGCTTTTTTGTACTAAAAAGTTGTAAAATATGTAAATAAAAATATATCTTCAATTCCTTCAGTCTCTTCATGTTGAATCAATTTAACATTATGACGATCTCCCTCGCGCAATGTTGAGGCGCTGCGGCTGGAACGGAAGGTCCTGGTTTCGATCTCCAGCAGGGTAAATTTATGAACTTATAATTTCAGATTTTTCTCTAGTTTGGTCTGATGGGAGATTTCAGCCTTGGCTAGTTACCATCCTACCCGAAACGACACGACGCTAGGTGATTTAGCGTTCCGCTTACATGCAAATTAAATCAGGTGGAATCAGGGAAAAGCTCAGGTGAGTTTACGCTACACCAAATAGACTAATTATTTAACTTTTTGTTTTTATATGAATAAATAAACAAAATAAAATAAATAATATATTTATTTAAGTAGACTTTGTACAAGTGATTTTGAATAGTCGAGTGAATTTACACTAGAAAACAAAAGCACAAAAAAAAATTGGGTAAACTTTACACTTTATAGTGTAAATAAACACAAACCCCCCCTCGACCAACTAAATTCATCCACTGTAAAAAAAGTCCGAGGTAAAACCACAGAATAGGTAATAGTACAATGGTTAAACCCCCAGGCGACCCAATAAACTGTCTATAACAGATTAGTCTACTACCATAGATTGCTTCCTGATTCATGAGATAGCACCAGATGTATCAGTTCTTTGCCATAACTAAAATTATATTCGTCTTTGAAAATCAATTTTCATTTCATAGCTAATATTTTCACTGACAAGCGGCAAAAATCCTGAATCACATTGATTCGTATATTTGAATCACATACGTTTGGACGACGAGATCCGTCGCGTTTACATTCTCCTATCATCATAATCATCATCACTACAGCCTATTAACGTCCCACTGCTGGGCACAGGCCTCCACTCTCATAGGAGAGCGGGAATCAGAGCTTAGACCCACCACGCTGCTCCAATGCGGGTTGGCGGGCTTTAACGACTACTATCATGTTAGTGATAATAACCGGGACCGACGGCTTAACGTGCTCTCCGAGGCACGGGGGTGAAACACACCGCCAACTTCCAACTCCGGGCTGGCACTGAGAATTTCTTAATTGAAAAACCCAATACCTAACTTTTATACCTGACCGGGAATCGAACCCAGGACCTCGTGATCCGCAGTCGACTATGCTAACCACTAGACCAACGAGGCAGTCATCCTCCTATGCATTATTCCAATTCGCAATCTGAAATCGGTTGTTAAATCTAGCCTTAGGTACTATTAACGAGCGTCTCTTAAGGAACAATAAGCTTAAACTACTTCAGTATTCTTTCTTTATAAATTTATTTCTTATACCCAGATGGTGCTGCCTCGTTGGTCTAGTGGTTGGCATGTTCGACTGCGGCCGACGAGGTCCCGGGTTCGAGTCCCGGGCCGTGCCATAATTAAGTATTGGGCTTTTCTGACTAGAAATTCGCAGTACTAGCCCGGAGTTAGGAAGTTGGCGGTGCTTCGCCCCCGTGCCTCGGAGAGCACGTTAAGCCGTTTGTCCAGGTTATTATCACTAATATGATAATAGTCGTTAAAGCCCGCCAACCCGCATTGGAGCAGCGTGGTGGGTCTAGCTTAAAGCTCTAATTCCCTCTCTCCTATGAGAGTGGAGGCCTGTGCCCAGCTGTGGGACGTTAATGGGCTGTAGTGGTGGATAACTAGGTGGTGACTGAATAAATCTCTCTGAATCTCAGATCAGGGCGCGTTTGGAACCCTCGCGTTGCATTGTGAGTTGGTGCAGAAAATTCTCGAATTAAACGAAAGCAAACGCTTAATCCGCAAATAGCGCGGAACTACGGGATAAAAATTAAATTGAAATTGCATTCGTACATAATATTATGGATGAAATATAGTTATAAATTGCAATGTTTATACCTACGCGAACATAGAATAATAATGAATTATTATTTGTGACGATAAACTACGTGAATTTTGAAAACAGAATTTGATAAATAATTAAATACTTACGTTTTTGCCAATCACGGCGTCATTCAGTCCAAATGACATTCGAATTTCGAATAATTAATTATCCATCTGGGGGCATACTACTATCGCTTAGTTAGTGTTATAGAATTATATTCTTTATTTTAGGGACGTCTAGGTCCGTGACAGAAAACTGTCATTTTAAAATACTTAATACTTTTTTTTTATTTATCCCCTACAAGTTAGTCCTTGACTGCGATCTCACCTGATGGTGCGTGATGATGCAGTCTAAGATGGTAGCGGGCTAACCTGTTAGGGGCATGGCAGTTATATTAAACCCATACCCCTATTCGGTTTCTACACGGCATCGTACCGGAACGCTAAATCGCTTGGCGGCACGTCTTTGCCGGTAGGGTGGTAACTAGCCACGGCCGAAGCCTCCTACCACGCCAGACCAGGGAAAATTCAGAAACTATAAATTCTCAAATTGACCCTGCTGTGGATCGAACCCGGGACCTCTGCACGTTAAAACAACAGCGCTACACACTGCGCCACGGAGGTCGTCGAGACTGCTTTAGTAGTACCTAAGTTAGTAACCTCCCAGGGGCTTTAGCTCCTGCTATATGGCTCCATGCCATGGCGCACATCTCTATATGAAAGAGCTCGTTTTAGTACTTTGTTCAACAATATTAATATTTAAAAAAAAATACGGTTGTCTGTAAAGTCAGTTTACGGACGATAGTTTTACGTGATAACTAGAAGTTCTCGAAGAAACTCGCGTGGCGGCGTTCCAGTAGCAGAACTATTGGAACTGCTAGCTCTGACGTCACGCGAGAAGAGAGATAAATGTGTCACAAGCCAACGCTTGGGCTGATCGTGCCTCTCTGTCGCTTGTTCCGCGCTCTCACTCGCACGCTCAGGCTCAGGCGGAACGTGACACTTTTTCGTGCGTGCAGCCGGTGTTCATCGATTTATAAGACGTTATCACGTCAAAAAAAATATACAGGTTAACAGCAGTACTTTGGGAAGCGCAGTGTTGGCAGACCCCCTTTTCGGTGGACGGACGACATCAGGCGAGTCGCAGGGAGCCGCTGGATCCAGGCGGCGCAAGACCGTGGCGTGTGGAAATCCTTGCAAGAGGGCTATGTCCTGCATACGAGTACAAACAAAGTTTATATTAGATTCCTGAATTCAGAGTGGTAAATACCTTGAGAACCAAATTAATTGAAAAATTTCTATTAAAAAGGTTATGTTGCAAAATGAAAAGGTCCTCTCAAATTATTGAAACAATTTATAAGGGTTCGTTTCCATTGGAGCGAAAAGAAAGCAGTTAAATTTTTCACTGAGTGTGTAGGTATATCTGATTACAAAATTATAAAAATAAAATATACGAGAAAGGCGATTTTTGAACGCCTCTCTTGAATATTTTACGAAAGTGTTTAAAATGTAAGTACGTAGTGTAAAATGTTGTAGAATGTAGATGATAGGGAACCGTTCCAGTGTAAGTCGGACTCGCACTTGGCCGTTTTTTTTATGGATATAGCTCATTGATATTCTTCGTCTCAGTGGAAACTTACCTTAAACCTAAGGACCGAGGGCTAAGGACTAAGTAAAGAGGGAACATAATTACCTAAATAAACAGGAGCGCATGTATATTTCATTTTATAAGAAGGAACCGGATCGGCAAATTATAATTAAATTCAAGTACAAAGTATATTATTTATGATATTCCGAGAAGCTGGGTCAGAACGAATGAGTTCGGAGAGCAAACTTGATTATTAATTTTGTAAATGTGGAAGCAACCGACATACCTCGAAGAGTCACCAAGCTTCACAACCTTGTTCCTCCTTCTCCGTTCTACTTCAGAACAGCGAGAAACCGTCAGCCTTGGCACTTTTATGTGGTTGACGTCCAATCTGCTCGCACGAAGCGTTTTTGTTCGACGTTTCTGATCCGAACCGCTAGGGTGTGGAACACCCTCCCAGCGCACGGGTTTCCTGCCACATATAACTTACTAGCTGATGCCCGCGGCTTCGTACGCGTGGATTGAGGTTTCTGGTTCCCGTGGGAACTCTTTCATTTTCCGGGATAAAAGTAGCCTGTGCTATTCCAGACTATAATCTATCTCTGTGAAATTTCATCCAGATCCGTTCAGCCGTTGGGGCGTGATTGAGTAACAAACATCCATCCATACATCCATCCATTCATCCATCCATACATCCATCCATACATCTATCCATACATCCATCCATACATCCATCCATACAAACATCCATCCATACTTCATCCATACATCCCTCCATACATCCATTCATCCAAACTTTCGTATTTATAATATTTATTTGAAGTACCTACCTTCAAGGCAAGAGTAAATAGGCATCTTCTAGGCAAGCGCGATCCATGCTACAACTCATCATTGATTTGAGCAAGAAAAAAAAAGTTTAAAAGGCAAGAGGCGGGGCACATAGTACGTAGATCCGATAGGTGTAAAGTACGTACGTACGTAGATCCGATGTAAAGATCAACTGCTGAGATTCTTGCCGACTCTTCTCAGTAGAACTGCTTTCCGAACCGGTGGTTGAGTTGACTTATCATAAGTGACACAAGTTGTCCAACGTGAAATCCATATCCATACTAATATTATAAATGCGAAAGTGTGTCTGTCTGTCTGTCCGTCTGTCTGTCTGTCTGTCTGTCTGTCTGTCTGCTACGCTTTCACGGCCCAACTACTCAACCGATTTTGATGGAATTTGGTACAGAGATAGTTTACATCCCAGGGAAGGATATAGGCTACTTTATATCCCGGAAAATTAAAGAGTTCCCGCGGGAATCAAAAAACATAAGTCCACGCGGACGAAGTCGCGGGAATCATCTAGTAAATAAATAATTTATCATGCTTTAGGCTATCATCGCTTCAAATAGGTAATAAAACTCATCAAGTAGGTAGTATTAGTAGTAGTAGTCTATTATTTTAATTAAGGGTCCAGACAGTGACAAACTAGACCGCATTCAGAATGGAATGAGAACAAGATGGACGGGTTTGATGAACCACGCGCGATTGTGCACAATGCCGCGCCATTGTCGCGTCCCTCATCTATCATTGCTAACACCCTCTTGTCGATCGGCGAGGACCTTCGTTCAATTCTCGCGGACAATTCCTCACTACATTGCGCACGTACTAGGTATAATATTACTAGACACTGGTTACGTAGAAACAGAGACGCGACGAAGGCAATATATAATATTATAGTGCGAAGTAATTATGCGATTATTTCCTACTAGATGATGCCCGCGACTTCGTCCGCGTTGATTAGTTTTTTATTCCCGCGGGAACTTCTTTCCGGGATAAAAAGTAGCCTCTGTCCTTCCCCGGGATACAAACTATCCCTATAACAAATTTCATCAAAATCGGTTGAACAGATGGGCCGTGAAAGCGTAGCAGACTGACAGACACACTTTTGCATTTATAATATTAGTATGAATGCTTGTTTAGTGTTGATAAGTAGTAGGTATTAGCTGATGCCCGCGACTTCTACCGGGTGGAATGAGTATATTTAATTCTCACGAAAACTCCCTTACGTACCCGGGTATAAACTATAAAGTAGCCTATGTCACTCTCCAGGTCCTCAACTATGCTTATGCAAAAAAATGACATCGATCCATTGCTCTTTTGCCACGTGATTTAAAGACAAACCAAGAAACAAACACACTTTCGCATTTATAATTAGTATGATTGTATGGATTTGATTCTGTCGTTATATATTTTAAATATCATTAGAAATGTTTTCCGATGAATTTCGCAAAATTACCATGAAATTGTAACTCTGATTTTACTTGATGAATTCTTAGATAAAGCACTTTAATTGGAGTTCACGTTCAAGATTTCGTTTGAACCAAATTATTTACCCCTGACCTTTGTTATAAATTGATTTTAATTGAATTAAGTGCTATTCATTATCATCTTTTAAGAATATTGGGCTTTGAAGATTTAAGTTAATTTTATATTTTAGAATCTATAAAGACAATAACTTAATTTAAATTAAATATCTGGGTAAAGATCTATTGAAAATGTACTAGGGGATCATACTAATCTATACTTATATTATAAATGCGAAGGTTTGGATGGATGGATGTATGTATACTGCGAGGATGTCGGGCTCGTAGCATCGCGTCACTATATGTTAGCACTATATGTTATTACTCGTATGTTCCGATATTATACACTGCGAGTACTGTAAGGTGTGACGTCAATTTAGTATACTGCGAAGCCGTTCCTTTATAGTTAGCTATACTGGTTACTGTTTAAAACGGAACGCAGTCCAGTAGGGCGACCGCGTATCTTTTGCATCAATCATTGATACATCGCAATCACCTCTGATTGGTTAACACTCTTCCACTATTGGACGAAATCCGTTGACGCAGCAAGAATACCATAAATTCAGCCAATCAGAGGTGATTGCGATGTATCAATGATTGATGCAAAAGATACGCGGTCGCCCTGCAGCTGTTGATCACGTGATCAAAGCACTGAGAGCACCTTTCCTGGAAAACGCCAGTGCTCACAGTACAAAAATGGCGACGATTTATGACGTCATATATTTCCCTAGGACACTGCGGCAGTATACTGTCAGTCCTCCCCAGTAAGAGCACTGAACAGTGCTCGCAGTGGATATATCGGAACATACCCTACAACTGTGACGTATCCTATGGCACTATGGTATCACCAAATGGTGGTATATATACCAATTAAATTAACTGCTTTTGTGTTAGTAACGAGTGCGTTGTTAAAAGAGGATTGCCGGTAGTCCCACAAACTTATCTAACCCGGTGACAGTGTCGCTAGTATACATAAATGAAAAAAAAAAACTTAACAGGCATAAAAAGTAGTTCCAATTTTGGCCACCGAGTCAGATAAGTTGGTGGGACTTATCTATAGTTCGCGCGCGAGTTGAATGCAGAGCTTACATTGTATGGTGAGACGTACATGAGCTCTGCATGCAAATCGCACGCATGCTATATAGATAAAGTTAGCTTCATTTGCTCGAATATGGGTAGGTACAAAAAATGATTTATGTGTTTAAAAACACATAGTTGTATAAAACACATAGTAGGTAACATAAAAATGTAGTAGGTATCCATCGTATTGAATTAGTATTCTCATAGAATAAACTAGAAAACAAGTGTCCTAAAAATTTTTCGACAAACAAAGCAGCCGGTTTGTTCGACGAAGCATTTAAAATGGACGAATAAAATTTATCAAATAACAATAGAGTCATCCGACAATGGTCCGCATTGAACCCCCTACCCTTTCGGACACTTGACATATTCGGCAGGTCACTCGAGTGGCACAGTAAAGCTTGAAACAAATACAACGCGTGTCTTCAGCGTTTGCGAATGGCACGGGTGCTTTAAGTAGGTACTATGCTGGTGGCAAGTAAAAGTGCTTTTGCGTAAAATGCGTTTAGATATTACGTATGTATACTTTGCAAATATACTTTTTCTTCACCAGCATCATGGAAAACAATTAAAATGTCGAAAAGTCCATGACCGCATTCGCGTGTCACACCGCGCGATGCACTTACTCGAAAGGGTTCCTTTTTCACCATTCTGATAAGGTATTGACAATGACTAATTCGGTACGGAAATTGATGAGTTTCTTGTTTTAGTTTGGGTACTCTTAAAAACTGTTGCCATCCAGCCGCGCTGCCGCTGAATGTTCAGTTTGTTTCAGCCCTTATTGATAAAAGCTAGCGAAAGTTATTGAATTGAAATATTCTCTTTTATATGCTAATAGACGGTACAATACTTTTGGAAAGCTTTTTTGGTCGGTTTTAAATAACCAGATGTTGTTTAATGCTGTTAGATGGTTTGTTATTACTGTTTTAATAGCAGTTCGTAGTAACGGTATAATGGGCTGATTAAAACAACCCAAAAGGTCATACTAAGGTTGAAATCTCATACTGACTGTAATCATACTAATAATATTATAAATTGCGAAAGTGTGTTTGTTTGTTGGTTTGTCCTTCAATCACGCCGCAACGGAGCAACGGATCGACTATTTTTGATATGGGTATAGTTGAGGAACTGGAGAGTGACATAGGTTACTTTTTATCACGGAAAATTAAGGAGTTCTGGCGGGAATCAAAAAAACTTAAACCAGGCCTTACTTAAGCCAGGCCCAGACTAACCTTAAAATATCATTATGAGTTCATCATTGATCCGATTGAGTTGAAACTTTGTACATTTGCTGCTGGTACTTGGACTGGACTAAGTAGGTATAAATAATGCTCATCTTCAAATAATTTTGAAAGTATGGAGAATTGAAATTAAAAAATTAAGTATAAAATAAATAAATAAATAAATAAATATTCCTTTATTTAGCCAAAAAATTACAACTAAAAATGAAACATTACATAGTACCACAGCTCTCATGGAACCAAGGATAAATAAGATAAGGACAAATTCCCAAATTGTCCCGGGTGGGTATCGAACACGAGAATTTCCACATTTAAAGACCAAATCCCCTTTCCAGGGTAGTCATTAAAAAGTTTATCTTTACTCAAATAGCTTTTGCCCGCGGGTTCGCTGACGATTTTAAGTAAATTTTGAACCCCTATTTTACTACCCATTTAGAGGTTGAATTCTTTAAAATCCTTTTTTATCGGTTGCCCACGATATAACGAGTGAATATAATTAAAATTATTAAAAAATACGACTGCTCTGCCTTAGACACACATACATACATACACGAACCCTGAAATCATAACGTCAGAAGTACGGCTACCACTGCTACTACGTAACGATACCACAGTCATTAATTAGCTTTGAAACCTTATTCACATTTTTATTAAATGATATTTTTTTGTGAATCACTGGATATTGAACCATAGTGTTATATATTTTTTGAATCTACTCATCATTTTCTAGATGATGATTATATAGTTAATCTTATTTTCGGAATCTTTTTTCAACTTTGGTATTTAATGCGGGACCATGGTCACCCCATCAATTTTTTTAAAAAATTTCCTAGCCTATGTCACCTGGAATAAGCTAGGAATTCTAACGATACCTCACTTATCAAAATCGGTTCAGGCGTAAGTATAGAAGTTATGGTGGAATATACAAACTCACATACATACATACATACATACATGAACCCTGAAAACAATATACTCCTTTTTTCAGGCAGTCGCATAAAAATAGCTATAGGTATGCCTTTCAAATCGCCCAGTCCTATTGTTTGAACTGTGCGTTGATAGATCTGTCAGTCAGCTTTCCCTTCTATATATTTAGACTAGCGGATGCCCGCGACTTCATCCGCGTGGTTTAAGCTTTTTGAATCCCGCGCGAACTCCTTAATTTTACGGGAAAAAAAAAGTAGCCTATGTTACTCTCCAGATCCTCAATTATACCCGTGCCAAAAATCACGTCGATCTGTTGCTCCGTTGCGGCGTGGTTGAAGGACAAACCAACAAACAAACACACTTTCGCATTTATAACTAGCTAATGCCCGCGACTTCGTCCGCGTGGTTTAAGTTTTTTTTAATTCCCCGGGGAACTCCTTAATTTTCCGGGATTAAAAGGTAGCCTATGTCACTCTCCAGGTCTTCAACTATACCCATGCCAAAAATCCTGTCGATCTGTTGCTCCGCTGCGGCGTGATTTAAGGACAAACCAACAAACCAACAAACAAACACACTTTCGCATTTATAATATTAAAATGCGAAAGTGTGTTTGTTTGTTAGTATTATTAGTATGGATTTTGCTTTAAAAAATTTGTTTTTGATAAACTTCGGAGGAAGTGGTGGGTAAATATCCGAACATTTTAGTACATAAATTAATATTTAGACACTTCGTCTTCAACGCCCACGTGAGGCGCCAATGTTTTGCGACACCTGCGTACGCCTGAAGATTCATCTAAAAAATTTAATGATTAATCACTTTCCTCCCTATTTCATAGAGTGGATCGTTGCGTAACCACTGAGTGGGGAAATGTTATACATAGTTAGTATTCTGCGGTTACTCTCTGTTGCGTCAGAGTACAGAAAGTTTTGAGGAATACCTACTAATATTATAGTCCAAAAAACTTATCTGACTACGTATCATGCAAACGATTCGCGATGGCAAAAATTGTACAATATTTGCTGCCTAATCGCCAATTCGTATTATGTATCTGTCACCGTAAGATTGTAAAATCCATAGGATTGTAATCTAACGCTTTTTTTTCGATAGATTGTAAACAGTCGAAAGATTGTGAACAGTTCAATTTTTGAAATATTGTAGTCATTGTATTTACGTTTTCTTGTCTCTTTCTTGTAGGTTAGGTTAGGGTTCGACATAAATAATCAAGTAGTGCTATACCTAAGTAGATTTTTTTTTTTTAGACAGTTATTTACGTATAATATGCAAATAATATAATAATAACGGTTATTTTCGAATAATGCAAATACAAAGACAAATTAACAAGTAGGTAAGTTTAACAAACAGAATAGGGTAAATGCAATTAAATTAAAATACCTAATTAAAATAACTATCAAAATTTTGTGCCCTAGGTAAGGTGCCCAGCACGCAGGCAGCATTCCCGCGCTGAATAGCTATAGAAATTCGTTGCGTGAGAAAGCTGCCCGCCCGAGGGTCGCCTGTTGGCTCCCTGAGGCGTTTAGTAAGCTCCTTGCGGAGATTTTTAGCACCCCTGCCCCACGGGCCCAGTGTCTCGACGCCAAACGGGACAAATTCATATTGTGCGTCAAGACAACTGTAGGTACTTATTTATTTTTTGGCGCTCTCGTGCGTCCGCCGCCGTCCCGGCTCGTACGCTGGTAGATTGTAAGTAAGACGCCGCCAATGTATCGGCACACGTAGCATCCCATACCAGCGCACGACCCATCCTCCAAGGGATCAACGACATCCCGTCGGGGCGCTTGCCATCGTTGCGCACGATCTGGGGCTCTAAGTAGATTATAATCTAACAACAATCACACGGTTTTTACAATCTTACGGTGACATATCGTCGACACCTATTACGAATTTGCGATTATATAATATTGTACAATTTTCGCTAATTTTGCTATCGCGAATCGTTTGCTGATACTTAATCAGCCTGTCGGTGGGCATAATTGAAGCTAATTTTTATGCCTGTTTAGTCATTGTTTTTATTTTATTTTTCATAGATAGTGACGTTGTCACCGTGTCAGATAAGTTTGGGTAGACTATAATCCATACTAATATTATAAAGTGTCTGTCTGTCTGTCTGTCTGCTACGCTTTCACGGCCCATCTGTTCAACCGATTTTGATGAAATTTGGTACAGGGATAGGTTGTATCCCGGGGAAGGACATACTCTAAAGACAGGAACTCGCTGTGAGCATATTTGGACTAGCGAATTCCTAGACCCTACGTTCCAGCATTCAACGCAACAGGCAAGCAACATTCAACAACATAAATTCCTTCCTGGTCGTCGGGAGTGAGAAGATCCCTCAGAAGAAAAAAGGGAATTTCAAATTTGCAAATAATAAACATTGAACATTTGGGTGACAAGCCGTGAAGTTTATGGACATTTAAATATAGCCAATATACAGCAAAAGCACCCTATATTGGTGACTCTATATTGCTGACCCCTATATTGGTGACCCCGACGTAATCTTATTAATATACTTGTAAACGTGGACCAAGTCTATTATTTCCACATCACATAGGTGGGCAAAAACACCTATACATGTTCATAAGGCAAAGTGTGTCTATGGCTCTATTGTTTAGTGTAAAAGGTTGTTGAGCAAGGCGTAAAGTGGGGCTTCTATCGCCAACACGCCTGCAATGGACTGCTTTGTGATCTTTGCGGCCTTTCTCTTTTAATAATGCATTTAATACTAACAGTTGCTATAAGGCTTGTTTATTTTGTAATGGGTTTATTATATTCAGGAACTTATTCTAAGCCACAGACAGATAGATACAGTATACTTACACCTATATAGTAAATATGAAAAATTAAATAAAAATAAGGAAGAGGAAGAGAGCCAAATATGCACCACTCTTGGGCCAATATTTATTTGTCCCACTGGCGGTGGAGACGGTGGGATGCTGGGGTGGGGAAGCAAAAACTTTCATTAAAGAGATAGGCCGTCGTTTGAGGGAAAGGGGCTGTGACCCACGTTCTGGTTCCTACCTGGTTCAAAGGTTATCCATCGCCATTCAGCGTGGCAATGCTGCAAGTTTGATGGGTACCTTTGGTCCAGGGGCAACCAGGGGTGGTCTTTTTGATTAGGTTTTTATTTTTATCTTTTGTTAGTAGGTATATTTAAGGATTAGTTTGGCTAGATTGTAATTATATTGAGCACCCTTCATTACCACTCAATAGTAAAAAAAAAACCA
This sequence comes from Erebia epiphron, assembly GCA_963932025.1. Classification (NCBI taxonomy): domain Eukaryota; kingdom Metazoa; phylum Arthropoda; class Insecta; order Lepidoptera; family Nymphalidae; genus Erebia; species Erebia epiphron. The sequence continues at coordinate 2,851,390 of OZ009947.1, read as the reverse complement.
TAAAAAACAAAAACTAAACAGGCTTAAAAAATAGTTCCAATTTTGGCCACCGGACTAGAAAAGTTGGTGGGAATAAACTGATATTATGTTTAGTTGCAACTATTTATAACTCATTGCGTTGGGGTCAAATATACTATGAGGTCATTCAGTTAGAAGAATCGAATTTGTACCGTAGGCCGTAATGCATATTCATAAGGCCAAAGTATGGCCCTATTGTTTAGTAAAAGCTTGTTGAGCAAGGCGTAAAGTGGGTTCTTTCGTCAACACGCCTGCAATGGTCTGCTTTGTGATATTTGCGGCTTTTTTTCTTGTAATAAGGCATTTAATACAAGTTTTTTGTTTTGTTGATTTATTTAGGGACTAGATGACTGAAGCACTACCCTTTTAGTCACATAACCACGGAACGATAAGCTATCACTATAGATCAAGTTATCTTACAATAAAAGAGAGCTTGGTTATCGATTGAAAACGCTGGTTTTCTTCATACATCGGAATATGGTGCCAATTTTTGAATCCCTCGGGATAAAAAGCCTTCACCTTACTTGTGTGTCATACAGTATGGTTGAAAATCTACCTTTTATTTAGCTAAATTTACACTGATCGTAATTAATTTGCTGTCACTGTTCACAAGATGGAGTTGCGGGAATCGTCTATTAAAAACAGTTTAGGAAATAAAATGGTGGAACAGCATTTTCAACATGGTCGTGTATCTTAACTAAACTAATACTACAAAGAGGAAACAATTGATTGTTTGTAATGAAAAGGTAAACTCAAAAACTACTCAACCGATTTTAAAAATTCTTTCACCTATCTATAGAAAGATACATTATATCAGCGAGTAACATATTATAAATGCGAAACTGTGCTTGTTTGTTGGTTTGTCCTTCAATCACGCTGCAACGGAGCAACGGATCGACGTGATTTTTGGCATGGGTATAGTTGAGGACCTGGAGAGTGACATGGCTACTTTTATCCCGGAAAATTAAGGAGTTCCCGTGGGAATCAAAATAACATATTCCACGCGGACGAAGTCGCGGGCATCAGCTAGTAGGCTATATTTAAAAAAAATAGAGATCCTTACGAAAACTGCAATAATGTGAGTGATTTAAGTCGGAAAAAGCCATCTCGTAATTTATAAATACAGTCATATTATATCCTCAGTATAAAAAGTTAAATGGGTACTTTTATGTATAACAAGAAATGTTCTCGTAGGTCCGTGTAAAGCTCTTTATTCCTGTACCCTCGTCAAGCCCCGCAGCCCGTTAAATAGCAGTCACGTGTAAAATGGAGGATTTCTTTACTTTTACTTATTTACTTACTACGTTTACTAAGACACATGGTTTAGACGGAATAAGGAAAGGGTTTTATTAAAATACACCTTTAGGTATGTACCGATTAGGGATAGGAACCGATAGGGGTATCATTTTAATATAACTGCCATACCCCTAACAGGTCAGCCTGCTACCATCTTAGACTGCCTCGTTGGTCTAGTGGTTAGCATGACGAGGTCCCGGGTTCGAGTCCCGGGTCGGGTCATAACAAGTATTGGGTTTTTCTGACAAGAAATTCTCAGTACTAGCCCGGAGTTAGGAAGTTGGCGGTGTTTCACCCCCGTGCCTCGGAGAGCACGTTAAGCCGTCGATCCTGCGCCTGATCTCTCACCGGTCGTGTCGGATTTTCCGTCCCATCGGGCTATGATGACGGGCTATGAGAAGGGACAGAGAGTGCACCTGTGTATGCGCACACACTTTTGCACTATAATATCTCCCGCGCAGATGGCTAATCTCTCAGGAGATTGGCCGCCGTGGCCGGAATTCGGTCGGGAGGACATTAGACTGCGTGATCATTTACCGTCAGGTCATTTTGCAGTCAATTTGTAGTGGTGTAAAAAGTCTTAATTTACATACACATAATTCACGGATTCTACTTTGCACTTACCAAATTTTGTTAAAATTGGTTAAAAAGATTGGCCGTGAAAGAATTACAGACACACAATTCTGAATTAACTATAATGTTAGTATTGATCTTGGTCTGTTGAGAGGATTCGGCCGTGGCAAGGAACCAACTGGCAAAGACGTGTTACTAAGTGAATGCGATATGGCAATCCAGTACGATGGCGTGTAGAAACCGATTAGGCTACGATCGCACTGGGAAATTTATTCGCTAATTTAGCAAGAAAAGAATACAATTATTTTGCAATAATCTGCCAACAGAAAAAATTCTGCATGGTCAAGCATGCAGTTACAAGCGAAGCACCGTTTACCTTCCCAACCAAGCAAGAAAGCCAAGTTCCCAAGCAAGTAATGCCACCACCACTCACATGCACCACCACACAAGACTTTTATACTATTCTCGACGCACGTTTCGCCCCGGCACCGGAGCATCCTCAGGAGATGTCGACTTTACAATGCAAGATTGTCTAGTGAAATTGCAGTCAAAGGCTAGCTTGTAGTGCAAAAAGTGGATGGTGAAAGCCTACGTTTTTCAGAAATAAATACCGACTCAGAGATGAGGCGATTTCTACTAAATTAACTTTCAAGAAGCTTAGATCCAATTTCGGGGAAACAAATTAAATGTGTACCGTTTCAGATATCATAACTTTTGTTGGCAATAAATCTAAAGTTTAATTAAGTTGAGTTTTAAAGCATTGGCGCCACCATTAGAGCGTGTACACACTAGGGACCGGACAGGACAGAACAATGTTTTGTAGCGTAATGTGCGCGCTCCATATTAAAGTGAATGATGCAGACTGTATTTTCAGCCAAACAATAGTAGTTTGTGATACACGGGCGGTAAGTAGGTTCTTAAAAACGAGTTGATTTATGCCAGCCCAATGCCGCCAGGCGAGGACTGACCATCGTCAAGAGTTTGTAAAAATCTTTCCGCCCGTGAAAAACACAAAGTTTTTCAATACATTTGTGACAAAAATTTAAAAAGAAAACTGGAGTAGATATATAGTAGGTAGTAATGATTTCTCAAGTTGTTGACATTAATTTTGGCGTGCGTGATTTTTCCTCACATTTAAAATACCTAATAGTTGATTTAATTTTATTATTCCATATCACCCACTCATATTAATTTCCATATCTACTTATGATAAAATGCGAAAGTGTCCAGACGTCTATCTGTCTGTCTGCTAGGCTTAACGGCCCATTTTTTCAACCGATTTCGATGAAATTTGCTAGAGTGATAGGTTGCATCCCGGGGAGGATATAGACTACCTTTTATCACGGAAAAGTAAGGAGTTCCCGAAGGCATAAAAAATATTCACGCGGACGAAGTCGCGGGTATCATCCTGTTATTTATGACAGCTGATATCATAAAAAGCTACTTAAAAACTACTTATCCTATATCTTGGCACTTGACCTTCGGAATTAAACCCGGAACCTCCATTTTCACGGACGAACATGCTAACCACTGGACCAAAGAGGCAGTTACATGAAACCTGAAAGGCACTATTAAGTATTCTGTGATGAAACGCGAGTACAGTCGTTAATTCTGAAATAGCGAGTCAGCAAGTCCTTGACATTCTCGATTCACTCTGCTTTATACCGCTGTATCGTATGGACTGATTGCAGAACGCTCTTCATACCAGACTATTTTTGACTACCTCACGTTTCGACTTGATTTTCCATCTGGAAAAATTTCAGCGAGTAACGCTATCTAGTAAGAGTAACAAGACTTTAAACACAAGATGACACATTTTAGATTAGATGTAGACTACAAGATTTTAAAGAAACTTTTGCAACTCCTTACCTATGCATGAGGCGTGAGCATAAAAATTCATAAAGCCATTCGCAATAAACCTCCGTCGACGAAAACTTGGTTTAAAGTTAGCCATAACGCTTTATAGAGATCAACTTTTCTAAACTGCATGTCAAATTGCAGGCGAAAGCGTGTGACTATTGTAACTTTTACACGACTACGGCAAAGTCAAAAGGAAGGGTTATTATGATTTTAGCAGTCTATGTACGTTTATATTTGTTTTTTTTTTCCATTACAAGTTAGCCCTGGACTGCGATCTCACCTGATGGTAAGTGATGATGCAGTCTAAGATGGTAGCGGGTTAACCTGTTAGGGGCATGGCAGTTATATTAAACCCCCTATTCGGTTTCTACACGGCATCGTACCGGAATGCTAAATCGCTTGGCGGCAGGTCTTTGCCGGTAGGGTGGTAACTAGCCACGGCCGAAGCCTCCCGCCAGGCAAAATGTATGTTCCACCGTAGCGAGGGAAGTACCTATTGAGCCGATTTTGATGAAAGAGTTGTCAATCGATTCGTTAATGATCCAGCTACATTTAACACAAACAAAAACGATAGGTATAACGGATTTTACCTCGATATTCAAAAAGTGGTATTCGAATCAGTCTATAAGGTGGAGCGTGCTCGCCTTGAAGATGGGATTTACCCCGCGACGAATCATCATCATCTAGTAGAAATATAACTTAAGACAATAAAATTAAAATTGTAATGCCTATAGGCATACCACAAGTGCCTAAAGTACATATTAAATTTAATTATTTGTGAGCAAAAGAACATTATTATTCAAGTAAATACAAATAACTTATATCACATAAAGATCATGTTAGAAGAGTGAGACAGGGTAGATTAAGAGTAAAAAGAGTAAATAATTATTATGGTAGGAGGTTAAATGGATGCTTAGTGCCTGGGATATTTAATAGAATAGAGTGGCTACGAGTAGGTAAAAAAGTCAGTGAAGGGGTCCTTAAGAGAAAACTAAAGGAAGTTTTCATTAACGACTCCTTCACTGATTAACAATTAAATAGTATAATTAAGTAAATAAATAATTTAGTGTTAGTAGCTTAATTTTAATCACATACTCAGTATTTTATAAGGTATAATAGTTGTTGTGTAAATACTATAATAAGTGCACGGTATATAATTGTAAGTTGAGCGCGAATTCGCCAACAAACTACATGTGTAGTTTGGCGAATAACATAATTTTTGTATATGTTGTGCAATTTATAAATTAAATAAATTAAAAAAAAAAAAAAAAGTGATTTTGTACCTACGTTGATCATCATTGAAATTTCAATTTTATTGTAATATAATCCATAACCTTAATTTTTTTTTAGAGGATGGCTCCGATAATAAGATTTGTAAATTGTAAAGTTTGTTTTGATCAATAAATAAAAAAAAAAAAAAAAAAAGCGACAGCGAGCGGTCAAATCCATGCTCATCTATAAGTGACGTAATCTTCAACAGTATAATAAGCTTTTTTTAGGAGCATACTTTTAATGGATTTCTTAAATTTGTGTATAGGCAAGTTTAAAATAGGTTGTGGAATTTTGTTACAGAAAAGAATGCATTATGCTGTAAATGCATTGAAACCTACTAAGAAGTTTAGAGTTTTCCGCCTCCTAGCTAATAATGTGCTCTACACCTTAGCAATGTAGCGACATTCCAGCACGCGACCTCGGCTGAGTTCACGAACTAAATTGAGATACCTATCGAACACGTCAGGAGATCACCCGCGCCAGCGCCTTCCGACGTTTTCCCACGTCTCTTTTATACAACTTTTATACAGCCTTTTCATTTTAGGAACTGGGGGAAAAGTATTTAAATTGAAAATCATAGATACTAATATTATAAATGCGAAAGTGTGTTGGTTTGTCTTAATCACGCCACAACGGAGCGACGGATCAACGAGATTTTTGGCATAGGTAGGTACATATTTGAGGACCTGAAGACCACTAAGCGGTTCCCGCGGGAATCAAAAAAAACTTATACCATCCGGACGAAGTCGCGGGCATCAGCTAGTTTCTTTATAAATATGTAATACTAATACTGATATTATGCGAAGGTTTGGATGCGCAAACTATCGCGACAGGACAAATCGCATGTTATCTAGTAGTCTCTATAAGTACATGCATTCTTCTTGCAAAAAGGTACTTATAACATTTTTTATCTTCCTGGCGCAATAGTGAGCGCTGTGGTTTTATTGTGGGAGTTCGCGGGTTCCATTCCCGGCAAGGTTAATTTGGGAATTTATAATTTCTGAATTTTCTCCGGTCTGTTCTGTTGGGAGGCTTCGGCCATGGCTAGTTAGGTACCATCCTACCGGCAAAGATGTACTGATGTATGCGATGCGATGCGATGCCGTGTAGAAACCGATAAGGGAATGGGTTTAATATTAAGCCCGTTAGCAGCTAAGAGTATAGTAGAGTAGAGTAGAGTATAAAAAAAATTACATATTATTATCTTAATGAGGTTTTTTTGACCAAGGATCTAAAGTGTTCGCGGAGGCGGCAAATTGAAGTTCTGTACACAAAAAAGAGGTTTAATGACTTCCCGCAGCCGTGTATTATGCAAACTTTAATTAGTTTAACCTCTTGGGAAATATCGAAAATCTTGAAGAAAATAAAATGTTAATTTACTTAACTCCCACAGAAAAAGAAATGATATTTTTGGGAAGTTATGTAAAGCTTTTATAATCAAATAGTGAATATTTTCGACCGAAGTTTGTTCTTCGGTATTTCGAAGACTCTTTAAGGAAATAAAATGTTAATTTACTTAGGTAAGTACTTAGGTACTAACTTCTATATAAAAAGAAATGAAATCAAGGTTTGTTCTTTGGTATAGGTACTTATTAATAATAATAACCTATTGTTTTACTAGCCGATGCCCACGACTTCGTCCGCGTGGATTGAGGTTTTATGGTTTCCGCGGGAATTCTTCAATTATCTGGGATAAAAAGTAGCCTATGTGTTCCAGACTATAATCCATCTCTGTGCCAAATTTCATCCAGATCCGTTCATCCGTTGTTTTGAGGAACAAACACATCCGGATGGATACAAACTTTGGCATTTAAAAAATTAACTTGTAATAAAACAGGAAGAAAGTAGCAACTAATTAGCAGACTTTATAGACCTTTGAGAATAATTATGATTAAGAACTATATGCATGCAAGTTTCTTCACGCTGCTGCTCCTTTGTCCTTCCCCATGATGCAAACTAACTCTATTCTAAATTTCATCAAAACCGGTTGAAAAATGGGTTGTTATAGCGTAGCAGGCAGACAGAAACACTTTCCTATTTATTATATTAGTATGGCTTGCTATAGTTAAAACGCATATAAATAATTATCTTTTGAGATAAATATGAGAATCTTATCTGGAAATCATATCCCGAAATGCACTAATCACAGAAGGCCTATTACACAAGAATATTACCTACTTTACCTGGTCAAAGAAATAGAACGGGTAAAAATGATAAACCCTTATCATGTTAGCCGGCCGCTACCATCTTAGACTTTTTGTAGGGAATTAAAAAAAAAAAACATGCAGTTAATTCAAGTATGTTTCCAGCCCATTACACCCGCAAATGGGTCGCTTTAACCGTCATTTATCTGTGGTGAGTTTTGACCGCTCGCCATGTTTCAAATTACGTGCGGAATTAATCAGAGCTCAAAGCGATTTGTTTAACAAGCTACCATTTGCATTGCCGGACGTGTAAAAAATCACTGTGCATAAGGTTGCACGCACACGGGCTAATAGGCATGATGACTGATTTTGAAAAATGGTCAGATTATGTTCGGAAGCATCTACTATTTCGAAGAAATATCTTATTACAGCAGAAAAATAAACTTTGGTACATAAAATTGGCATTTGAAATTTAAATTTTAAAATTCACGCCAAAACGTTCGGCGGTGTCATGGCATCGTTTGTGACGTCACTATTGTTTTTACCAATGTACTCTGTGCAGTGTGCAGTAAGCAATAGTGTGATTGTCAATGCTCGAAAACAAACAATTGTGACGTCATTCGCTTCTTTGTGTTTTATGCAATATGGCAGATTGCTGTATTTTATAGTTTTATTTTATCAAAATTAATAGCAATCTCACTCGAAATAGGAAAATAAATACGTTTTTTAAAATTCATGAATCCCATTTTCACTGAAAAAAAAGATTGTCTAACAAGTAAGAATTTCACTTGTTTAAGTATTTTATGTTTATTTCCAAAAAGAAAATTATAGAAACCATTAACCATACATATTTACTGGCGATAAAGACAAAATGATTAAATAGGCTACAAAGTAACTTGTTAAAAACAGTAATCTAGCTTGATGAGGTCGGCATGGTATATCATGACGTCATAGCAAGGTATAATGTGGTATATTAAATTTAAACAAGTATTGTTGATTAATATCAAATCATTTCATACAATTTATCAAGAAACGTTATTAAGACAATTAGTCGAGTTTATTGCAAAATATATAGCCATGTTAAAACGAAACATCGGAATTTATTAACAACGCAAAGATAATTATTATTGTTAATTTTGTGCAAGTTATACGACACGTCCGCGCCAATAGATATTAGAATTGTATCCGCAGTACACATTATAGGGATGCTCAGTAATAATAATTATAATAATAATTATACAGTTTCTATTGAAGGTTCTTTAATTAGAGACTTTTAAACCTAAGATTCCACTTTATTCAAGGTCCTTATTTGACAATCCTTTTTTTTCGCTGTGGTCTTCACTTTTTGTCCTAAATGGCAACGCGCCTCCCGCCGAGTTAAAAAGTATGACGGACGTAGTACCTATAATACCATCTATATATATAAAATTCAAAATCCTGACTGACTGACTGACTGACTGACTTATATATCAACGCACAGCCTAAACCGCTAGGGTTAGAGAATTGAAATTTTGACAGTAGCTTCCTTTTGTAACGTAGGCGCTCACTAAGGATTTTTCAAAATTCCACCCTTAAGGGGTGAAATAGGGGTTGAAGGTTTGTATGAAAGTCCGTCATTTCTCAAGTTATATCCATGAAACTTAGTATATGAGTTATCGGTAAAAAATAAAAAAATACGAATTCACAGTTTTTGAAAATTCTACCCCCGAAGGGGTGAAATAGGGGATGAAATTTTTTATGAAAGTCCTTAATTTTTATGAAAGTCCCTAATAAATAAAGAAGTACATGTGGCACAGTTTTTCTAAATTCCACCTTCATAGGACTTTCATACTAACTTTCAATCCCTATTTTACCCCTGTAAAATAGGGGTTGAAAGTTAGTATGAACTTCATTTCTCAAGTTATAGGATGAACTATTATAATATTATAACTATGTATAACAAGCATTTGGGCTTTCAGTTAGATATGCAGAAGTACGTGTTTGACCATTTTTGAAAATTCGACCCCCAAAGGGGTGAAATAGGGGATGAATGTCCTTCATTTATGAACATATTTTTGAAGTTATAATAACGAAACTTGGTGTTTTGGCTTTCGGTATAGTATAAAGAATTATGTGTGTACCTAACAGTTTTTCAAAATTCAACCCCCAAACGGGTAAAATGGGGATTCTAAGTTGGTGTAAAAGGCCGGCGTTTTTCAAGTTAAATAGCCGTGAAACTTGATATTTGGGCTAAATTATGAAATACATAATTCACAGTTTTTATAAATTCTATCCCAAAGGACGTTAAATAGTCCTTCAATCACTCTGCATCAAAGCAACGGATCGACGGGTTTTTTTCATGGGTTCTTTTTATCCCGGAAAATTAAGAAATGCCTATGGGAATTAAAAAACTTATGCCACGCGAACGAAGTCGCGGGCGTCCGCTAGTTAAATAAGATTACTTACCAACAAAATAAAATATGTAGGTATTATTTATTTTTTGGTGGCTTAACGAGTAGGTACTAAATAAAATTTTGTTTCAGGGTTAAAATAATTTAAGCAGAACGTGATTAAATACCGGGGAAACAATAAAACAGAATGTAAAATTTTCCTTATCCACGGGTTTACAACCAAAGCCATATTTCTTTTTTCCAGTTAATTAAGGTACATATTTTATGTCGTTTGACTGTTATTATAAAGTAACAAAAACCAATACTGAGGTAATTGGATGAAAACATTAAGACTGAACTGTACCTACTGTAAGATTTTTATAAGAAACAATGGTTCTGTATAATTAAAGAACAAATATAGGCGAAAACTGGAGACCAAGTATTGTCAACCGACTTAAAAATTTCGACTGTATTTTTTTAAATAATGTTTGTTACCTCAGAACTTTTGACTGGGTGGACCGATTTGGATGATTCTTTTTTTATTTGAAAGGGCATACTTCCCATGTGGTCCCATATAAATTTTATCGAAATCGGTATAGCGGTTTTTAAAATATCAACAATAAAATAAGTACTTTGTATAGCGTGTGCTTGTTGTTGTAAAGTTGGCGCGGGAGTTTGAAGTTGGTTGTTTAAAAATAATTTTTTATATTAAATTATCTCTTTAGCATTTTGTCCGCGAAAATCCAGCGCTCTTAGCATCAAAACAGCATTTTGGTTAGGTTGAAGTTTTTACTTACAATTTTACTAGGTAATGCCCACGACTTCGTCCGCGTTGATTAAGTTTTTTTTATTCGGACGGGAACTTTTTAATTTTCCGGGTTAAAAAGTAGGGTATGTCCTTACCCGGGATGCAACGATACAAAATCGTTTGAAAATATGACAGACAGACACACTTCTGCATTTATAATAATGATAATAATATATTATAATGGATTATAGTGAAATACAGCAAAAAATTTATTTGGCCGGCACTTTCACTTTTGGACCAAAATGGATGATGTCCGTTGCATGAAAGCATCCAAGAAATTGGCTTCGCATTTAGCAACGAAGCCAATTGCTTAATGCTTGTTTTCATTTCATGAAAGGTTTCGAAACTAATGAAAGGGGGGGGAATTGGAGGTGAACAACGAAAGGTAGGTAGATATGTCTTGTCGCCTAGAGTGAGCACTTCTTATAATAAAAGTGAATGATGCAAATATTTTTCGATAGTATGTTTTTCCCTAGCTCTGCCAAGTAGGTACCAACTCATAAGACATACGCAACAAAAATAGGTGTTTACAAATTACATCTTCATGTCCTGGAACCCTCGTGAGTTTATCTGGACATTGCACATTCCTCATAAACAACTATATAAAATAACTTTAAATACAAATCAATAACCTAAAACATCACATTATCATAATACTCAAAACTATAATGAGTAAAAAAGTGGGAAGATATTAGCGTACATTGTACTATTACATATTCTGTGGTATTACAATTGAATGCACCGAATTAAGATTTTGGAAGTCAGTTAAAAAAAAGATTTGGTGACTGAACCCTAAAAGGCACCGCTTCATAAAATAACAGTCGGGGAGTTTTATCAACCCTTAATAAACTCAACCAACCTTAATAAGACCCTTAATAAGGTCGAAACAATATCCTTTTATTTAATCATAGTAATTACGTTTGAGATTTCGTTTGAGGAAAATTCTTTTCTTTCGACCCGATGGCTTGTAATTTCGTGATTTCGCGTGGTTTTGTAATATAACACGCAAATTTTTAATAAGCTCTTAAATTAAGGGTTACTGAAAGGATCTTGAATCACGATTTATTTTATTTTTATTATTTTTGTGCAAAATGTGTCTACTAACTAACAGATAATAAGTGGATAGACGTAAAGCTTATCTCTCGAATATAAATTGTGAAATTGTTAAGTGGAGGTCTTGGTACAAAAATAATTATTTTAGTGACACAATATAATTCTACGATGTGACATTCAATAACACAATTTCTAAACTAAAATGACAGCTATAAATCTAGTTATGTCCCTTTCGGCATGGAGTATTATGAAAGGGTTAGCAATATTTTTAATGCTGTCATTTTAGTTCAGTTTAGAGATTGTCGGCCGGTTTCTGAATTGAGAATTTCATGTTGAGTCTGTCTCAAAGACTACTTAAGGACTAATTAAGCAAATTTTTGTTTCTGAATTGATATTGGGCCGGTTACTGAATTAAGCATTCAAGCAAAAACAGCAAGTTCCAACTCTCAAACTTTACACCTTTTTTATGACGACCTCCGTGGCGCAGTGTGTAGCGCTGTTGCCTTAACGTGCGGAGGGGAGGTCCCGGGTTCGATCCCCGGCAGGGTCAATTTGGGAATTTATAATTTCTGAATTTTCCCTGGTCTGGCCTGGTGGGAGGCTTCAGCCGTGGCTAGTTACCACCCTACCGGCAAAGACGTGCCGCCAAGCGTTTAAGCGTTCCGGTACGATACCGAGTAGAAACCGAATAGGGGTATGGGTTTAATATAACTGCCCTGTACCTAACAGGTTAGCCCGCTACCATCTTAGACTGCATCATCACTTACCATCAGGTGAGATCGCAGTCAAGGGCTAACTTGTAGTGGATAAAAAAAAAAAAAAATTTTAGTGACACAATATAATTCTACGATGTGGCATTCAATAACACAATTTCTAAACTAAAATGACAGCTATAAATCTAGTTATGTCCCTTTCGGCATGGAGTATTATGAAAGGGTTAGCAATATTTTTAATGCTGTCATTTTAGTTCAGTTTCGAGATTGTCGGCCGGTTTCTGAATTGAGAATTTCATGTTGAGTCTGTCTCAAAGAAAGATTACTTAAGAACTAATTAAGCAAATTTTTGTTTCTGAATTGATATTGGGCCGGGCTCCAACTCTCAAACTTTACACAATATCAATTCAGAAACAAAAATTTGCTTAATTAGTCCTTAAGTAGTCTCAATTCAGAAACCAGTCGTGTGCTCTACAAAATCAGCCCCATTATAGACTTAATAAATTGGTACACAGTATATTATTATTATTTATGAGAGGGTGATTGTTATTTTGATCGGGTGGATCAGGGGTATGGGTAAGGTTAGCCCGCTACCATCTTTGAATGCATCATCACTTACCTCCAGGTAAGATCGCAGTCAAGGGCTAACGTGTAATGGAATCATACTAATATTATAAATGCGAAAGTGTGTTTGTTTGTTGGTTCATTGGTTTGTTGGTTTGTCCTTCAATCACGCCGCAACGGAGCAATGGATTGACGTGATTTTTGGCATTGGTATAGTTGAGGACCTGGAAAGTGACATAGGCTACTTTTTATCCCGGAAAATTAAGGAGTTCTCGCGGGAAAACAAAAAACTAAAACCATGCGGACGAAGTCACGGGCATCAGCTAGTTAAATATTTTTTTCATCCCACCATCTCGGAAAGAGTATTTTTACGCTTCGATATCTGAATGCAAAAGCCGTTATTATCCTCTTGAGGTTAAAGTAAATTGAATTTAGAACATCGTGTGCACGTTAGTAAATATCACTCATCTATGAAGTTTGTGAATTCAAAACATCATTAAAACCCATAGAGGCCTCTGTGTTAAAACCTATTTACTTCTACCCTACCTCTATGCTTCTACCTCTATGGTGCCGAATTTCCATACAACCGTTTTTAATTTGTTAAAAACTCCCACTCGTAACCTTCTTGGTGTACTTTTTAATTTGCTTTGCGGGCACCATTTTCTTTCACGCCATATTGTTTAAAATTAAAACCTTCGATTAAAAACAAGAAAATTGAAAATAAGTGAAAAACCTAAAATGAGTGATTCTAGTGACGAAGAAGTTAATTTGACGCCAACAGAATTGACTGAAACTGTTAAAAATGCGGAAATGAGCTTTCTCCCTCAACAATCACGCGAGAAGTATTTCATTTCCTCGCTGAGGTGGGATGAAAAGTTACGTGTTGCACTCGAGTGAAAAGATTTTTCACCTCGTGCTCTTTTGATTCCCTCGCTGACGCTCAGGATTCTAATTTTTGAACCACTCGCTGCGCTCGTGATTCAATTCGTCATCAAAATTGATCACTCTTGTATAACAAATAACTATTTTCAACCAACTTCAAAAAAAGGAGGAGGTTCTTAATTCGACTGTATTTTTTTTTTTTTTTTTTAATGTTTGTTACCTCAGAACTTTTGACTGGGTGGACCGATTTAGATGATTTTTTTTTATTTGAAAGAACATACTTCCCATGTGGTCCCATATAAATTTTATCGAAATCGGTCGACCGGTTTTTAAAATATGAACAACAAAAGTTGGCGCGGGAGTTTGAAGTCGGTTGTTTAAAAAGTATTTTTTATAATAAATTATGTAGAGTTCGTAATATTTATTAACTACAGACATAATAATTCATATACTTAATATTATAAATGCGAAAGTGTGCCTGTCTGTCTGTTTGTGTGCTACGCTTTCACGGCTCATCTATTCAACCGATTCTGATGAAATTTGGTATAGGGATAGTTTGTTACCGGTGGTGGGACATAGGCTACTTTTATCCCGGAAAATAAAAGACTTCCCGCGGGAATAAAAAAACCTTAATCGACGCGGACGAAGTCGCGGGCATCATCTAGTATTATCATAATAAAGGAATGTCTTTGGAATATTATAGAACACAGCGGCAGTATCTACTATCTAGGGTTTACTGTACTGTCGAGGGATTAAACCGTATCTGAATGTATGTATCTGTCCGACCGTACCTGCCAAGACCAATGTAGCCAAAACAACTCATGTTTGTAGGTCTAGGTAGCCAAATTGGGATTAAGCCTAAGTCGCAGATTTATGTGCTACTGTATGATAATCGTGATGACTGATGATGGTAAAAATGATATTAATGTTTCCGTGTACATGGGATTTCAAAAATCCCTTAGGATCTCTTTAATTTTCCGGGATAAAAAGTACTTACTATCTATATCATTCTTCTTTCATTATATTAGGTACTAATTATGCCCATAACTTCTGGGGGAATTTAAAAATCCTGATGGATTTCCCGGGATAATAATTTAGCTAGTGTCACTCTCCAGATGATAATATATCCATGCAAATGTATCGCAAAAAAAGAGATCCAACGCAAAATAGTATAAGACACGGTATCTACGAGATCTTAGGTATTTTTGAACTTCCTACTAGAATTCGACGCAAAGCAGACGTATAAAGTGCTAACAACTGTGACGTATTAATAATAGAGTTTGAAATGGCCTGAAAACGTGTGGGAGTACCGATAGAAGATATTCTGAGATACCCAGCTTGTTTAGCAAGGTACTCGTGGGTGCTGTTATGAAAATACTTTTTATTATGCCGACACGACTGCGATATTTCAGTCGATAATAGCAAAATACACACAATTTCCAGAAAAATCTCTTAAATATTATTTTTCTATTATTTCTATTATTTTTACTGAGTTTAAGTGTTTTAAATGCATAGTTTACAGCAGGTGTTCCAATTTGGGAGCCTCAAAAGAGAGAGCCTCGCAAAATCTATAGATGTGAATTTGTGGGCTTTACATTAATAATAATAATTATTATGCTTGAAGATTTTTAACAATGCAAAGGAACTTTCTGACAGATCCATCTGGAGTCAAAAGAAACTGACAGACGAAATAATATAATTAGGAAAACAGAGGCCTGTGTATGTGCGACACCCTCTCGTTCGGCAGTTAAAAGTCTATTTTAACGTTTAAACTATCGTGAGAGATATTCATTATAAACACTAACTAACTAAACTAGTCGGACACTTTTCTGACATAACACGTGAGTGTATCCGGTTGATAAGTATATTTATAAAAGTCGTCCATTGTCACGACAAGATTTCTTAGATAAGTCGTATTCTGTAAATCCTTTCGTTTGTTCTTTTAACCGTCGAGGGGAGTCTGGTGCGATGTAGGTAGTAGGTACCTACTCAACTTAGTGGCTGTCTGTACCAAGAAAATAGGAAGCCGAGAAAATACGTGACTAGCAGGTTTTTAAGGATACCTCTACTTATAAATCTTCCTTTATTGTTCTAATCTACAGCAGGTACGTTAGAGTAATTGTCAATAGAGCTAGAGTATGTTCGATTTAGAAAACTGGAGATAAGTATTTTTAAAATTTACTCTATGTAGTTAGTTCTTGGGTGTGATTCACTTACTGGTACAAATTTTATATTGAAGTGAGTTAACCTAGACGGGTGAACCTATTATCGAACGCCAAATAAAAAGGGGGTCTCTCAAAAATACCTCAATCCCCAAGACTTTGAGGTTTTTTCTCCGAGGGATTTTTTTTAATTTTCCGGGATTAAAAGTAGCCTTGACTAGACTATATAATATATCTCTAGACTAGACTATATATATCTCTGTGTCAAATTTCAACAAGATCCGTTCAGCCGTTCTGGCGTGATTGAGTAACAAACCATTCATAAGAAAACTCCATCCATCAATCCTTTCAGACTTTCACATTTATAATATTAGTATAGACTTACTTCTGGAACGACGTTTAACTTTACTGTTGGTAAAGTTAAATAATTCAGTTTTCCCTGAGTTTTTTTTTACTATTCTAAGCTTTGTATGTGTGTGAGTCGACATAATTTCGTATCGAATAACACAGCCGGCCGGTTGCCCGTGAACCCTAGTATAAGCCCGTAGCAATCCAATATCACACACAACAAAAGATTCACACAAAGCAGAACTAGGTCTATAAATAAGTGTTTCTTTTCTTTTATAATTTTGTATTTTTGTTTAAAAAAGCCTACAAATAGACAATTATTATTTTAAAATAATAAATAAACAAACAACTACGTGCTGGTTTTTCTCGGTAGGAATGGCATTCCGAATCAGTGGTAGATTCACTCGACAATTCAAAAGCACGATCCAAATTTATTTGAGTAAAAAACATTTGATTTCGAGTTTAAATCAAATCGAATAAAACAAAATGAAGAAGAAAAATACCAACTTTAATTCACACATAATTCAAAAGTGCCACCTTAAAGATTGGTTCCCAAGTTTCCTCCCTTGTCTAGGTATTCTGACAGCTAAGCTCACATGATGCTGACGATTTATTTCCTATCCCGAACATAAAATACATATGACGGGTCGTTGCGAGCTCCACTGTGTCTGTTTGGGGGATGAGCGGTCGACAATCCAATTTATTGGGCACACTTTCCGTTTACGAATGTAAACAAAGCAATGCCACAGCTTAGCTTACGAAGAGTTTTGATCTGACATGTACCTACTACGTATTTTGTCAGCGCACCGAAACTGACGTTAGCCCACAAAAATCTAAAAAAAAAGTAAAAACCGACTTCCAAACCACTGTAAAGTAAATAGTCGGGCGAGCCTAACGCGACAACTTTGCCTATCTTTATCTACCGGTCCGACTTCAACATTATGTATGTAGAAATCGTAAATTATTTTTTACTTTACATTGGCTTTAGCAGTCGGTTCTTTAAAAATAATTTTTATTTTTAACTTTTTAGTGTACCTACTCGTTAGTTCTTGAAGTCCATGCTCGGTATCAATATCAATTTACCATCCAAAAAATCCCCACGGCTTAGGAGTGCAGTACCCTGTATCAGGATTGAGGAGTAGGAGTCAAAAAAATATGGGACCACCTCGGGAGCTTCTTCTAGGGAGCTTCTTCTAACCACTCAAAAAACAAAATTCATATCGGTTCAGATACCTTGGTGGAATCGGTATATATGTCACCGTAAGATTGCAAATGCCGTTGGATTGTAATCTAACTATAGCGATATTGTAAACTGTCGACAGATTACAATTTAACGCATTATTTTTCGGTAGATTGTAATCTGTTAAGTATATTAACCCGATAAAACTTAACTGATTCTTTTTGCGAACCCTAACCTAACCTACAAGAAAGAGACAAGAAAACGTAAATACAATGAATATTTCAAAAATTGACACTCGGAACATTGAACGGTTCACAATCTGTCGACAGTTTACACTATCGCTAGTTGGATTGCAATCTAACGGTTTTTGCAATCTTACGGTGACATATAGACTCAACATGAAATTCTCAATTCAGAAACCGGCTGTATATCTTCTTAATAATTAAAGTGGAATTGAGTGGAAAAAATAAATAAGAATAAACGCTGGGCTTTTCGCAATTTCGGCCCGTAATGGCTGCGTGGGCGGAGGACGAGATGCCTGGAAGGGCCTACCGTAATTTGACGCTACCATTAATCACATTTTTGTCTAATTCCCGTCAACTATCTGGTCCAGACTTTTTGCCCTGTAATTACAGAATCTAAATCTTATATAAAAAGCAAAGGTGACTGACGGACTCATCTATCAATGCACAGCTCAAACCACTGGACGTATCTGGCTGAAATTTGGGATATAGATATTAGATAGCTATAATGACGTAGGCATCCGCTCAGAAAGTATTTTTCAAAATTCAATTCGTAAAGGGGTAAAATAAAGCCTCGGGCAAAATCTAGTTTCTAAAAAAACCATAGTAATACCTATTATAAATCCGAATGAATGTCTATCTGTTTGAGTACGCTTTCACGGTCCAACTTTTTAACCGATTTTGACGAAATTCGCTACAGTGATAGACTGCATGCCGGGTTAGGACATAGGCTTTTTATCTCGGGAAAATATAGAGTTCCCGCGGGTGTCATAAAATCTGTATCCACACGGACGTAGTCACGAGAATCTCTTAGTTTGTTATACTTGTAATAAAATTGTAACTGGACGGTTTCTGTAATTTGTCAAAGACATTAGACCACACTGCTAGTAGGTTAAAAATAAACACAAAGATAACCATGAATAGATTTTAATTTCTGTTCATTCCAGTTTGTTGTGTATGTTAGAATCACATTCTATCCAGAAGAAACTGCAAGAAACTGGTATAGTTGCTCTTTAAAAATTATTGAACAGCCAATGATATTAAAACATAATATTATATAAAAACGATGAACTATTAAAGTTGATTTTACAATTATATTGATTTTAATAAATATCACTACAAGATCTGTCTCAAAATATTCCAAAAGCCAATTGTTTAGAAATCGATAATGATAACCTAACATAACCTCTTAAAATAGTATGTAATTATAATTTATACTTATCTCAGCAAAATGCCGTAATCCACCCTTAATCTTCACCAATACAATCAATATTAATGTACACTTTATCCACTTGTAATAACTCCTCAAAATTTTAATACTGACTGAACTCCCGACGCCATTTTCTCTCACCTTTATACTATTTTTCTGTTACCGTCCCACCAACATTCTCCTGAATTTTTGTGATTGGCTGTCATGATTACAGCCTATATATTGAAAAGCTACGATTGGTGATTAAATTACTTAGCATCAATCAAAATAAACTCTGCATCTTGCAACACTCAATGTTGCCAAAATATAACCTCCAAAGTAAAATCAACAATTCATTGCAAGAAACCTAAATTGAACATGAAATGCAATGCAAAATCACCTATGAATCACAACTCAGCATCGCAACAACACTGCGAATAGCGTTCATTCCTCACACTCGCCCATCCTGACGCCTCTTTGCGTCCCTGCAAAGAAAAATGGGTATGAATAGGTTCGATCACCGGATACATGAAAACAACCAAGCAACCTAACCTTGGAGAAAAATGAACTCGATGTAGTAACGACCAATCAATCCCTTGCTCCCCACTGCTTTTTTCTTTTGTTACTTGACCAATATGAAGACTCTATTGCGAGCAAAGTAAAGTACATAGTTTATTTTCAAAGAGATTTTCACAAGATTTTATAAAGCACCGACTCATAAAATACATCTGTTTATAAGAAGAGTATACGCATTTATCAGATAGTTTCCATTAATTTCCCTTTATTCAAGTATATTATTCATTATTTATATATGGAAGAGCTGTTCATTTATTTATTACCAAAATAAACACACTTAGATGATCAGGCCTATTTAACAAATAATCATAATAATCATTAAATATGACCATTTACCAAAGTACACATTTTGCCCATCTGTTTATCAAATTGTTATAGTGACAACCCTGTGACTCTAAGACAGCACCAACCCTACGGCTGACAGATTACGTTTGCACTTCATCAGCGTATAGTGTTACAGTGAGCGAAAATGTTACATTTAGTATTCTCACGGACAACTATTTTCAACCATGTTCGCACATTAATAAGTAATTATAAAAATCGCAACTGTAAAATTATTCAGTAAACCCTAATTATAAGAAAATTTCAGACCTTCCTCAACCTCCACCTGCCGGCCTTCATTATTAAATTTATTCACAAAATGTTTATAATTGTAATTTAATTGTAATTTACCAAATACACCCATAAGCTATTTTTTTTATCAAACCAATTCATCGAGCAAGTATACCTTTTCATCAAAATATATACCATTTGCTATGAGCCTACTCAACAAATAATCATCGAATATGACCATTTACCAAAATACACATTTTGCTCAGCTTTTTATCAAATTCATTTACAAAAGTTTTATTTGCAATCATTAAAACTATTCAAACCTTTCAGTCGCAACCATTGCAACTGTCCAAAGAAATCTGTAATAACCAGTATAACCTTCCAGAACCAAATAGCGGCAACCGTCATAACCATTTTTCCAAGTGGCAACCATTAAAAACCATTAAAACCATTTTTTTCAACTTTTTCATATATATTCCAATAAACCATCATATATTTTTGCCAAGTAAAACCATTTATAACCATTAGAACCATTTTTTTTTGCCACAAATATTTCCAAATTTCCATTTAGCCACTTACAATAAAACCATTTAGCCACTGCGGCTTTTCCAAATCACTTAGTCGCAAACCTTGCAACTTAATTTTAATCGATTATCCAAACAGTATAATATTTTAACTTCTATTAAATCTTTAAACTCGAAATTACGAACTTGTTCGGGTAGGCCTTATATTACCAACTTGTTCGGGTAACCAATTAGTAATAATCAAGACCAATCATTACCTCTAGTACAGTCTTCATAAGTCGCCATCAGACACGTCTATTGATACCCCTATTGATACTCCGTCGGTGAATGGAACTGATCCATTCACCGACGGAGTATCAATAGGGGTATCCAAGGTAAAACTTACTTGTAGTCAAATCTGTATGTTGTAACCTGGTAACCAGCTATTTAATATTTGTAGTGCCAAGTCCAATTTTTATAATCCCAGCTACTGCACCTGGCCAGAGATTTTGACTTGAGACATAACTCAAAAATTTCGCCACATTTAACATGCGACTTACCTTAAGTACTGTAGATACCTTCAGCACAACTGTTTATGAGTCTTCGCTCTACACTCCTTGTCCTCATCAGCATCAACTCTATGTGAGCACCAGCAGTATATTTCTAATCCTCTCATCTTCAGCAGCTCGGAGATGATGAAAACAACCTCAGCAGCAGCAGTATGTTTCTAGTCTTCTTATCTTCAGCAGCTCGGAGATGATGAAAACAAACTCAGCAGCAGCAGCAGCAGTATATTTCTTGTCCTCTTATCTTTGGAGATTATGATGAAAGCATCTTCAACAGTTCAGAAATGACGAAAACAAAATCAGCAGCAGCAGAACTGTATGGAAGTCCCCACTTTTACACTCTGTTATCTTGTCTTCGGAGATGATAACGATGAAAGCATCTATGAGTAGATATCCTATTCAAATCCTCGACGCCGGTTTTCCCGTGCATCATATTTCTCAGTCAACAATCAATCAACTTCAGTCTTTTGAAGTTTTCTGCAGCGAGTTGGCCTTAGTCCACTATGTTTACATGATTTTTGATCTGCTAACCTTGCTGTGTCAATGCGTCTCTATTAGTGACTGGATCTTTACTTTCGTCTAAGTTCATTACTCTGACATTCCGTTCATAAGACTT
Organism: Erebia epiphron; assembly: GCA_963932025.1. NCBI lineage: Eukaryota > Metazoa > Arthropoda > Insecta > Lepidoptera > Nymphalidae > Erebia > Erebia epiphron. The sequence continues at coordinate 2,829,904 of OZ009947.1, read as the reverse complement.
CTTATAATAACTCATATCTTAGTTAAAAACCATCAACTATAGTCTCTCCATATTATGGACCCTCCCTATCGCATTACAATAGACGGATAAATATTGACTACATTGACGAATATATCTATTTAGGGCAGATAATTTCCGTTAAAGATCTAACAACAAAAGAAATTTAGAGAAGGGTTGCAAACGAATGGAGCAAGAGACTTATGACTTGGATTGCGCTTACAAATAGAGTAGTCAACGCTTGTGTCTTACCATGCTTAACCTATGGTTGCGAAACCTGGGCTCTTAATGCAAACCACGAGAAGGTACCACCACGAGGCAAGAAGTATGCTGGTAGTAAAGATCAAAGACCGACACAGTAGCCGAGGTATAAGAAAGCAAACAAAAGTAACCGACATTCTAAATAAAATAGACACGAAGATTGAGATCAAAAACGTTTCGAGGTAGAGCGCACCGAGGAGGCTTTTGTCAACAAGCAATACGAAACACGTGACACTAAAATCTGAATTAAGTACTTCACATTTGTGAATTTCATTTATAACAATAATTAAATTTTCTTAGGTAATCATATTATTATAACAACTATACCAACTATCAGCTCTGCTAATTCAACTCTATCGACTCTACCATATCAACTCTATCGACTACCATATCAACTCTATCGACTCTACCATATTAACTCTATCGACTCTACCATATCAACTCTATCGACTCTACCATATCAACTCTATCGACTCTACCATATCAACTCTATCGACTCTACCATATCAACTCTATCGACTCTACTATATCAACTCCATCGCCTCTACAATATCAACACTCAAACTATCTATCAATTAAATTTTTGAAAACGCAATTAATAGCAAACTTCAGTAAAAATAAGTGAAACTAAGGCCGATAACAAAACTCCAGAGTTACAAATCTGAAATCTTTAAATTGTTGCTCAATACTTTCAACGATACTCCGCGACAGTTGTGTTTCGGATGAGAAGAATTTGCCAGAACAGTAATCAATTTAAACGCAAAAATAAACCCAAATACTTCTATCGGTGCCTCTTCTATCGAAGGTTGGTGATAATATTGGCAACTTGAACATTCGACAATGCAGATCTAAATAAGGATCGGATGATTTAATTGAACCACTGGTGTATGTGCTTCAGTCAGGATGTCCTTCTCTGTCCCACGCCCCTTTTGCCTTGTATTTTGCCCTGAATAATTAATAGTAGAGGGTCCTACTTAGGGCCACGACACAGGTACTCCAGTTTCCTCTCTTTTTTTTTCATCTAGAAGAATCTTCTTCCAACCCAAATACGACAAAATCCCCATAAAACAGCCATAATCAAAAATTCACTTCAATGAAACTCCATTTACAATCCTTTCGTTTTAAAATGAACAATATAATAATAATTTAGCAAGTCAAAATACGCTAAAAAATTGGACTGCTCACGCCATCCTGTCATAGTATTTTTGTTGACGATTTAATTGGCATTTAAGAATTAAAGTAAACAAACTATACTAAAACGTTTGCAGTGCAAGTAGTAAAACAAGAAAGTTTTATTGAGGAACTAGATCAAGAAATATGTAGCATTACTAATATCAATAGTTACGTATACGATTCGTTTTTCAAATTTAAGTATTTACTCTTAATTTAGAATATTTGCTTGAAAACTTTGCTTTTGTTAATAATTTGTTTTAAGTAGAATAATTACTTTTTGTTGATAACTTCGAAATACGTTAAATTTAAACCATAGCACAAATTATCAAATGATCATTAATACGGCACTGAACAGCAAAACTTAAACCACTTAATCTCAAAATAAGGGTATATAGAAAATAATAAAAACTTTTGAAAACCAAGATCACATGTCGTACCACCATAACCATAACCATCCTGATATTAACCAATTAATAAAACAATATCCCAAACGACACCATGTAAATCGAACCATAAATTTATGCTTTCTTCTATAATTCCTGTATGGAACGTAACGTAAAATAATTGGAACATAAGTAATACCTGTATAACAGTAAAATAAACCTGCTAGGAAAATCTAATAATTATTATTAAACCACCAATTGTAGGACGATCGAATTTGTATAAACATTGCGGGTGCCGTCCCAGCATAACTATCGGTAATAATAATTTAATTAGATCCTACCAGTAAATCCGGATACTGATTTGATGTACTGCCTCCCAGGAAGTGGCCTCATGCTCCAATTGCATCAGGAAGTGGCCTCGTGCTCCAATTGTATGTGGGCTGTGGGATCCTACCTCTGTAGGATCCCACTTCTGAAAATGTCAAAGACATTAGACCACACTGCTAGTAGGTTAAAAATAAACACAAAGATAACCATGAATAGTTTTTAATTTCTGTTCATTCCAGTTTGTTGTGTATGTTAGAATCACATTCTATCCAGAAGAAACTGCAAGAAACTGGTATAGTTGCTCTTTAAAAATTATTGAACAGCCAATGATATTAAAACATAATATTATATAAAAACGATGAACTATTAAAGTTGATTTTACAATTATATTGATTTTAATAAATATCACTACAAGATCTGTCTCAAAATATTCCAAAAGCCAATTGTTTAGAAATCGATAATGATAACCTAACATAACCTCTTAAAATAGTATGTAATTATAATTTATACTTATCTCAGCAAAATGCCGTAATCCACCCTTAATCTTCACCAATACAATCAATATTAATATACACTTTATCCACTTGTAATAACTCCTCAAAATTTTAATACTGACTGAACTCCCGACGCCATTTTCTCTCACCTTTATACTATTTTTCTGTTACCGTCCCACCAACATTCTCCTGAATTTTTGTGATTGGCTGTCATGATTACAGCCTATATATTGAAAAGCTACGATTGGTGATTAAATTACTTAGCATCAATCAAAATAAACTCTGCATCCTGCAACACTCAATGTTGCCAAAATATAACCTCCAAAGTAAAATCAACAATTCAATGCAAAAAAACCTAAATTGAACATGAAATGCAATGCAAAATCACCTATGAATCAGAACTCAGCATCGCAACAACACTGCGAATAGCGTTCATTCCTCACAAATTATTATAAGTATATTGAATATTTTAGGACAATTTTAATCTGAGGAAGTTTTAGTATCGATTTTGTTTGAATTTTTGTCCGTCTGGCTGTCTTTGTGTCTGTAATTATGTTTGTGGCTCGTCTGAACATAGTCTTTTAAGTTATAACGCCGACAAATCCTACACTAAGGTATCAAAGTTAAGCTCGATTAAAATACTTAATTGAACAAAAATTCAACTAGGATCTTGAAAAAACATTTCCTTCCATATAGATGTAATTGCCGAAATCTTTTCCTTTGTTGTATAATGCGAAACAAATTCCCTTTCAACAAAAATCTCGCTACCATTTGGCAAAACACTTTTTTTATCTGTTGAAATAAAGCCGCTGTGATGTTAATGTCCTACTTCATATTTCGGCTCCATACCTAAGATAATGTCACATGAGTGATCGGTAGATAGGATAAAACAGGCTGTCTACCTACAAAGGTTTGTATTCTTTAGTCTTACAACCTTGTTCTGAGGTAGTAGAAAGAAGGAAGAATCCTTCTTTCTACTACTTACAGAAGTGCCAATTATATGTGACCGTTAGTATCTTTTTTCCTACTTGCTCGGAAATTACTTCATTATTATGCATACCTATACATGCAAAACAATACTTATGTACATTGGCTGTTTTCAGGCCTCTGACATTGAAGTAGGAAACTGGAAATCATATCATTACCCCTTCATAACAAGATTTCAGACAGCGTTTGCGATTGCGTGAGACAAAGTTATAAAATATCGGCAATGTTAAAAAGCTTCTTCCTCGCACTACTTTGTACAAGTCTCGGCCGAATAGCAATTCACAGCCTCGTTTACTAAAAAAAGCCTTGGCAAACACCTCGTTATTACTCAGCCGTAAATTGATTTCTTTCCGGCCTATGCAGTAATGTACTATTGTGGTTGACATCAAATTCAATTTTATAAAGATATTTTTAGTTTGAACTTTGATGACGTCACAATTCAGTATTTCATACAAAATGCCATGCTAAGTAAAAAAGTAACTGATTTGACTAGTTGTCAAATACCTAATTCCAACAGTGGGCGACACATTGTACTATTACCTATTCTGTGGCGACACTGCCCTGCATCGTGTGCATATTATTTTTCTCTCAGTGGCTAACAAGCAAACATGTTCGCAGTGTTTGTTTTTCTAGAGCGCAGTCGAGATAAAATATTCGCGCACAAAATATGTGCTGCACACGATTTTGGTGGAATTATTTAGCCTCTAGTTAATAGCCTCTCTATTTTATAGATTTATCTCGTTGATAGCTAACTGTATCACGGTTGAGAATTGCTTTGCCTGTTTTTGTCAAATACTGCGAGGGGAAGAGAAGTTACGTTCATATCGCGTATGATAATAGTATTTTTCTTTTCATCTGACATTTTTATTTTGTTTCTTTTGCATGATGATGATACGTTGTTTCCGCTGATCATAATATTGTTAAAAGTATTATTGACGTGAATTGTGATAACTTGTTCTTTTAGGTTCTTTCTATTCCTGGCTGGAGAAATGAAATTGGGGACTCTACATAGCAGATTAAGTAGGTACGTACCTAGTACCTACGTATTGTGTATTTGGATCTTGTATTGTTAGTTTTTACTAATGAACAGTAATAACCTAGTTGTTAAAGACGTCTATTAAGCGGGTCTGGGGTTCGAATCTCAGGCACACATCTCTTAGTCAACAAAAGATGTTTATTTACAGATGCCTGCGACTTCATCCACGTGGATTAGGGATGTTTGGTTCCCGCGGGTTTCCGAGTTAAAGAGTTTTCTTTAATTTTGTTTTTCCAGATTATATTCTATCTCTGTGCCAAATTTCGTCCAGATCCGTTCAGCCGTTTGGGCGAGATTGAGTAACAAATATCCATCTTTCCATATATTATCCATCCAAACTTTCGCATTTATAATATTATACTAGACTAGATGATGCCCGGGACTTCGTTCGCGTGGATTAAGGTTTTAAATTCCCGCGGGAACTCTTTAATTTTACGGGATAAAAAGGAGCCTATGTCCTTCTCTGGGATACAAACTACCCCTTTACCAAATTTCATCAAAATCGGTTGAACAGATGGGCCGTGAAAGCGTAGCAGACAGACGGACAGACAGACAGACACACTTTAGCATTTATAATATTAGTATGGATAAGTATGGATATGGATCAATCAATCAATCAATCAAATCATTTATTCAATATAGGTACACTGTAGGTACACTTATTGACGTTAAAAATTACTTATAAAACGTGATGGTGATAATCGGTTACGGTATCTTAAAACTAAAGCTACGAGGGTTCCAAACGCGCCCTGGTCTGAGAAGAGCCCACAACAAACTCAGCCGGGGGTTTTTTTTTTTTTAGTATAGATTAAAGGAATTGAGTTGGAAGCTATTCAGCATTTAAACCAGTCTTTTATATTGATGTAAGTTATAAAGGAAGTAGTCACAACCAATTTATTAAATTGACGCTTGAAATTTTTTCCCCACTCAGTGTTGGTTCGGCAGCAAATTGAATTGTGTGGGGATCACGACCTCAATTTGAACGATCCTCCGGAAAACATGTAAAAGAGGGATTGTTTCCCTTTTTGCAGCTTTTTTCTTTCATTTTTGCAAGGTATTAAACACTAGCTGATGCCCGCGAGCTCGTCCGCAAGGATTAAGTTTTTTGTAATTCCCGCGGGAACTCCTTAATCTTCCGGGGTAAAAAGTAGCCAATGTCACTCTCCAGGTCCTCGACTATACCCATGCCGAAAATCACGTCGATCCGTTGCTCCGTTGCAGCGTGATTGAAGGACAAACCAACAAACAAACACACTTTTGCTTTTATAATATAGTAGCTGATGCCCGCGACTTCGTCCGCGTGGTTTAAGTTTTTTGTAATTCCCGGGGGAACTCCTTAATTTTCCGGGATTAAAACTAGCCTGTCCCTCTGCAGCTATGCCCGTGCAAAAAATCATGTGGATCCGCTGCTCTGTTGCAGCGTGATACAAGGACAAAACAACAAACCAATAAACCAACAATCAAGCACACTTTCGCATTTATAATATTACTAGCTGATGCCCGCGAGTTCGTCCGCGTGAAATAAGTTTATTTCAATTTCTACGGGAACTCCTCAATTTTCCGGGATAAAAAGTAGCCTATGTCACTCTCCAGGTCCTCGACTATACCCATGCCGATCACCACGTCGATCCGTTGCTCCGTTGCGGCGTCATTGAAGGACTAACCAACAAACAAACACACTTTCGCATTTATAATATAAAATATGATGATATGATTAGTATGATAATTCTGGTCGTTATAAAGAAGCGATCATAATGTAAGTCCTCCCAGTACATCTCACTACTGAGCATAGAAATGTCCTTTAAAATAAGAAATATTTAGGCCATATTCTGCCTCGCTGACCAAGTATACGGATTGGCAGATTTCGAAAGTTTTAAATTCCCTCCTCCTGGCGCAGTGGTGTGCGCTGTCTTAGCATGGGAGATCCCGGGTTCGATCGTACCTAGCTCAAGCACCAGCCCCTTTTAATATAATATAATATGTAAAAATGTAATGCTATGTAGTTGGGAAAATAAATAAATTGATTGATTGATTGATCTAATTTCAGAATTTACTCTGATCTGGTCTGGTCGGGATCTGGGAGGCTTACCACCCTACCGGCAAAGACGTGCCGTACCGCCAAGCGATTTAGCGTTCCGGTACGATGCCGTGTAGAAACCGACTAAGGGGTATGGGTTTATAACTACCATAAACCTACCAGGTTAGCCCGCTACCATCATAGTCTGCATCATCCCACCACCACCACCACTAAAGCGCATTAACGTCCCACTGCTGGGCACAGGCCTCCACTCTCATGAGAGAGAGGGAATTAGAGCTTAGACCCACCACGCTGCTCCAATGCGGGTTGGCGGGCTTTAACGACTATTATCATGTTAGTGATAATAACCGGGACCGACGGCTTAACGTGCTCTCCGAGGCACGGGGGTGAAACACCGCCAACTTCCTAACTCCGGGCTAGTACTGAGAATTTCTAGTCAGAAAAACCCAATACTTAATTATGGCCCGACCCGGGACTCGAACCCAGGACCATCAGCATCACCAACAGTCTGCATCATCACTTACCATCAAATGAGATCGCAGACAAGGGCTAACTTGTAGTGGAATAAAAAAAAAGTTAAAAAGTTAGAGGTGCGTAACTGGGATCTGAACCTTGGACCCTCGAATTGGAGGCTTAAGTTTAACCATAAGGTTACTTTAACCACGAGGCTACCACCGCTTACTATTGGCAGAGTACAATAAATTAAAGAAAGTGGAAGCCATATTTTAACTGTTTTATTTAGTTATAAAGAACACAAGCAAATCCATTGTTTTTCGTTGAGCAGCCAGAGAAGAAAGAGGCCTGTCAAAATTGACGTACATTGAAATAATCTATTACACAGATATATTATGCTCATTGACTTTACTCTTTATTGTCTCTGGCTAACACTTACAATAGGGACTAGGGTCCTTGGCCTGGTTTTTGCACCCATACAAGGAAATTGCCCATAATGACCGCGCTGGACAGGCGTGTTGGTCATCGCAGGGCTGGGCTCGGACTGTTCGCACTGGTGTCGCTGCTGCCCGACATCGGCCAGCGTCGTTTAGACAGTCCAGCCAGTTTTTGAAAAGGCTATACCGCCATTTATCGGTCGCCAGAGCCTCGTTTTAGACCAGCAGGGGGCACCACGGGCAGTTGAGGTTGGCTGTTGGAGTGCTAGGTGGAGACGCACTCCCTTACCCCTCATCAAAAACCGGGCAAGTGCGAGTCGGACTCGCGCACGAAGGGTTCCGTACCATTATTAATAAATAATTACCTTTGTTAATGAACCGCAAGACTAACTTTGTTTGTAGAGGTTTATTGTTAATATTAAAAAAACTATGCTAGTTAGAGCATTGGTTATAGTTTTCCTGTAAAATATACGTAAATTCCTATTGACCATAATTATTTCAAATTTTTCGATTGGTAAACTTCGGAGATAAGGGGGGGGAACGGTATTTTTTTAGACATTTTCCCCGATAAATCAAAAACTATCATAACTAAAAATAATTAAAAATCTGTTTTAGAATGTACAAAGTAAACCCTTTTATATGATACCCCACACAGTACAGTTATCTCACTTTTAAATTTCAACCCTCAGATTTTCCCCCCTTTTTAAATAAGAACAAAAATAATTTCTAATTTTTTTAAATTCCAGTGTCTTTGGGCCACTAATATACACAACTATTCCAAATTTCATGTCGATAGCTTCGGTATTTACTGAAATAATCGAGTGTGACGGACGGACAGACGGACAGACGGACAGACAGACGGAGAAAGTCCCAACCATGGGTTCCATTTTACCATTTTGGTACGGAACCCTAAAAAGTAGTGAGGTAAAAGCCACTAAATACCTGCAATAAAGATATTGTTGGCAAGCAATTACGTCGCGGCATATCTCGAGGGCACGGTATGTCACGGCTTTCGTCGCGGAGTGGGATTTAAGTACGATATTGTGCTTACTTCAATAGACCTGAGTATTCATGGCAGGCACGCCAAACGTTCCATTTTTGGAAAACGCACGGTAAAATAATTTGTGCGAGCCCGCCTGTTTTTAAAAAAAAAAAAATTATGATATAAAGGGTATCCTGAGTTAATTTGAAATAAACGCTGTTAAAATAATAACATACCTATAATAAATAATATTTTTTTACTTACCACTTGGGTGTATTCTTGCAGTGTATTAAATTTTCAACTTCCTTAAGGAAAATAGTTTGTTATATCATTAAAAGTTTAGCTGTATTTCGGATATCCTAAAATATTTTCTAATAAGAATTAAAGCTATACAAATTCAAAACCAGAGGCTTAGATATGCAAGTTTTACTACTTAATCTACTATACACTGTTATAGATTATAACTAAATTCTAATTTTCACCTCATTGAGAAAAAAGCCTTTGTAGATTATTTTCTTAAAATTATCATGTTCATAACTTTATCATCATCATTATCAATTCAATATTGCCAGCTCACTTACCATCAGATGAGATCGCAGTCAAGGGATAACTTGTAGTGGATAAATATAAAATAAAATAGCTCGCTATTGAGTACGAGTTCTTCTCAAAATGTTCTTCTCAAATTATTAATTTTTTTTTATTGAGGTGAAATTAATACGTTACTGTCACGTCCATAATATGCGTCCCTGTGTTTTCACAGCGCGTACATGTGAAAGGAATGTGCTAAAGTAAACTTCACTCATACGCTTTTGTACCCGCTTTGTAGCTCCGGCATAGCTTTGTCGCGAAATTTTGTCGCGTTATTGTAAAACTACACGTAGGTGAGTCTAGCGCTGTGTTTACACCCCCAACAAGTTTTGATGAAATTAGTTTTCAACAAAATTATAACAAAACTTGACAAAATCATGCCAAAGATAGAAACAAATGGTTTTTTTTTTCAGGTAGAAGACAACTCGTGATACTTATGATAGGTTCGGACTCAATCACCGGTTCGGAAAGAAGATTCTATGGAGAAGAGCCGGCAAGAGCTCATAGTAGAGGATCTTAAGTAAGATCGACCTTCACTCATCTGCTTACCAGGTGAAAATTATATTTTATCAAAAAAATATGTTTCTGAACATATACCAATAGGGTTGCCATAAAAAAATATGGTCATGGCTGTGATAAATAAAAAGTAGGTACTTAGTTAATAGTGAATTATTTTTATACTATAGTTTAAAGGTTGTTGGATAATTAATTAAATAAACCTACCAACCGGACTATTCCGAATAAAAAATATTAAACAAACAGTACAATATGGATTTAATTATTATATTTACAATTCTGTGATCGAAAATAAATAGAAAACCTGTAAACACCTTTATTAAATTCCCAAACCAAGTGTGTGTTTATTATAAACTCTGTAAAGTGGTTCAAATTTCTTCCTAATTGGGGAGTTTTAATACAAAAATGGAAGATAAGTAAATTTACAAGGTATTTTATAAACATACGGGTATTAAATTTCCTGTGAAACTCATCAAAAACGGGATCCTAAAATTACGTTGTAATTTTTTATCCATTAATGCAATATGCTCAGCTTACGACAAAGACTTAAGGAAAAAGTAAGGCAGAGCTTTCGTCTAGATATCTAAATCAGGTAAAGGTTTTTTTAATCTAATACAAGTAAGTACTTGACTACTTATCACATTCAGTGATAAGTGATGATGATGCCGTCTAAGATAGTAGCTGGCTAACTTGTTAAGGGTATGACAGTTATGTACAGCCATACCGTTAATCGGTTTGTAAACGGCATATGTTCATCTCATCAAATCACAGACTCCCTACAGAGTACAGGCCCTCTTAGAATGACAGGGGTTAAGGCCATAGTCCACCACATTGGTAAACTCCGTGTTTCTTGTCAAGTACAACTTAACTACAAGGCAAGAGTGAATAGGTAACTAGGTATGTTCTAGATAAGCACGTTCCAACTTAGACCTCATTATTTATTTCTATAGGCATGAATGTTGTTAAGCACAAGCCTATCCTGCAAGGTAAGTATTAATTAAAAAACTGTTACCCGACAGCGGAAAAAATTTCACAGACCCCCATTTTTTTGGTGTCACATCCGTCATATTGATTTTGTTCGTGTAAAATGTAGCCTTTGTCACCCGGACCATAATTACGAATCGATTGACATCTCATTCATTTCAATGAGGTCAGTAGTATAGGCGTGCATAAAAATCTAAAAATCTGCTAAAATCGACCTGACCTGCCTGGCACAGTATTCAGCGCTGTTGCCTTAACGTGGGAGGCCCCGGGTTCGATCCCCGGCAGGGTCAGTTTGGGAATTTATAATTTCAGAATTTTCTCTGGTCTGGTCTGGTGGGAGACTTCGGCTGTGGTAACTAGCCACCCTACTGGCAAAGACGTACCGCCAAGCGATTTAGTGTTCCGGTACGATGCCGTGCATAAACCGACTAGGGGTATGGGTTTAATATAACTGCCATACCCCTAACAGTTTAGCCCGCTACCGTCTTAGTGCAAAATCACTTACCATCAGGTGAGATCACAGTCAAGGGATCACTTAAAGCGGAATACAAAAAACAATATAACCCTTCCTTTTGGTGCCTTTGCCATAGTCGGGTATAAAAAAATTGTTTTTCTTCGTACTCTTCCTTTAGTCTGTGAAAATCACACGAAGCCCTTAATAAAACCTTTCTGACACGACCCTTTCACGTTTCTCCTAATTGAGAGATTTGTCACCAAAAGGACACTGGGCTTAGGGAGGTATAATTAATTTGTAGCTTCTGTCTTAGCAGAAAAAGGAGAAAAAGAAATGTAATTTTACCTTCCCGATCGAGGGCATAATATGGAACAATACGGCTTTAAGAGATGGCCATAATATTATTATGGCCATCTCTTAAAGCCGTATTGTTCCAGTATTGTTAACGTTCGTGTTTTAGAATTGCAATCCTTATTTTAAGGACGTCAAGGTACGTGACATAAGACTGACATTTTGAAATAATACTGCTATAAGCGAAGGTAGTAACCCCCCTGAATGTCTGAGTAGCAAAACTTCTAACTATATGAAAAGTCTAACGAGCAATATGCATTAGGTATATTTTATTAGAGAAACGTCCATGTAGGAATATAGCCATCTATCTAAAGATATAGGTATATTACATCCGATATGGTTCTTTGTTTTTTTTTTCACTACAAGTTATCCCTTGTCTGCTTCTGATATCACCTGGTGGTAAGCTATGTTGGTCTAGTGGTTAGCATGTCTGACATTCGTCCTGGGTTCGAGTCCCGGGTCACGCCATAATTAAGTATTGGGTTTTTCTGACTAGAAATTCTCAGTACTAACCCGGAGTTAGGAAGTTGGCGGTGTTTCACCCCCGTGCCTCGGAGAGCACGTTAAGCCGTTTGTCCCGGTTATTATCACTATAGCATGATAATAGTCGTTAAAGCCCGCCAACCCGCATTGGAGCAGCGTAGTGGGTCTAAGCTCTAATTCCCTCTCTCTCATGAGAGTGGAGGCCTGAGCCCAGCAGTGGGACGTTAATGGGTTGTAGTGGTGGTGGTGGTGGGTAAGCTATGATGCCGTCCAAGTTGGTAGCGGGCTAATCTATTAGGAATTTATTACACTCCTAAACTGTTTTTACATGTCAACGTAACGGAACGCTAAAAAGGTTGTCGGCACGCCTTTGCCGTTAGAGTGGTATCTAGCTACAGCCGAAGCCTAAAATAAAATTTAAAAATTACTAGCGGATGCCCGCGGCTTCGTCCCCGTGGATTAAAGGTTTTCGATTCCCGCGGGAACTCTTTAATTCTCCGGAATTAAAAGTAGCATATGTTATATTTCAGACTATAATCTATCTCTGTGCCAAATTTCATCCAGATCCGTTCAGCCGTTCTGGCGTGATTAAGTAACAAACATCCATCTTTGACGACCTCCGTGGCGCAGTGTGTAGAGCTGTTGTCTTAACGTGCGGAGGTCCCGGGTTCGATCCCCGGCAGGGTCAATTTGGGAATTTATAATTTCTGAATTTTCCCTGGCCTGGCCTGGTGGCTTCGGCCGTGGCTAGTTACCACCCTACCGGCAAAAGACGTACCGCCAAGCGATTTAGCGTTCCGGTACGATGCCGTGTAGAAACCGAATAGGGGTATGGGTTTAATATAACTGCCATATTATCCTACCAGATTAGCCCGCTACCATCTTAGACTGCATCTTCACTTACCATCAGGTGAGATCGCAGTCAAGGGCTAACTTGTAGTGGTTAAAAAAAACTATCTATCCATTCTGTCGCATTTATAATATTGGTATAGATAAATTGCTAAATTGACCCTGCCGGGATCAAACCCAGGACCCTCCCCCTTTAAGTCAACAGCGCCACTGCGCGAGGAAGGACGTCAAAAAAGACACTCATCCACATAGCACGTTTTAATAGCATAGTAAGGCCGCCATTTTCCCCTGAATACAAAATTCACCGCGTCACCGAGATAGAGCACGTGAATCAATTTATCAAACCCATCAAACAGTTACGAAGTTGACACAAGGGATGATTTTATGTGAAACGTGTCAGCCATCGAATATTGATTCACCTAACCTACATTATATTGCTTCCTCCATATCGATTCAATAATAACTATATATCGGTCTGTTACGAAACCTGCCTTAATCATTGGTACAATCTCGATTGTTGTCATTAACTGAATATTGGGCTTATCCTCCTTATTAAATCATCCATACTAATATTATAAATGTGAAGTCCGTCTGTCTGTTTGTATGTCCGTCTATCTGCTACACTTTCACGGCCTAAATTTTGGACCGATTTTGATGAAATTCGGTATAGAGGTAGGTAACATCCCGGGGAAGGACGTAGGCTACTTTATATCCCGGAAAAATAAGGAGTTTCCGCGGGGATCGAACCCTAATCCACGCGGATGATGTCGCGGGCATCATCTAGTTAAGTATATCGCAATCGGTATAAATAACGAGTTGACTTACATTAAAGGTAAATTATAATATTACTAGATGATTTCCGCGACTTCGTCCGCGTGGACCAAGTTATTTCGATTCCCGCGGGAACTCTTGAATTTTCCGGGATAAAAAGTAGCCTATGTCCTCCCCGGGATACAACCTACTCCTGTACAAAATTTCATAAAAATCGGTTGAACAAATAAATTTTTTGATTCCCGCGGGAACCTTTGAATTTTCCGGGGTAAAAAGGAGCCTATGTCCTTCCCCGGGATACAACCTATCCCTGTACCAAATTTCATCAAAATCGGTTGAACAGATGGGCCGTGAAAGCGTAGCAGACAGACAGACAGACACACTTTCGCATTTATAATATTAGTATGGAAGTATGGATTTTTATAGTAAAGTTAATGTAACGCGTAATTGTTAGAAAAGTTAGCAAAAGGAAATTATTGAAATGTTTATTTCTTGATATTACTTAAAGCTCTTACTTACTACGTTCCAAGTTATAAAATACGTCGACGCGGCAATCAACGTAACTCTGTGTTTGTAAGTATTTCCAGATTGTTATAACGTAAATACTATGTTATGCTCTTTGCCATGGGATTTTAACCCTTATATTCATTGATTTAAGGTTTAACGATTCAATTATGAATGATTTAATGTACGAGTAAGTACAAGATGTAACTGTTTACAGTGCTAAAGATTTGCGCTTGACTCCTTTGCTGTTTGCCTGTAGCATGTAGCGTCAATAAATGTTTGCATTGAGATATCACAAACAACGTACTAGTAAGACGTAGGTAATTGTATATTAAAAGCTTAGCAGGAAAACATCATACTAATCATAATTAATATTATAAATGCGAAAGTCAGTTTGTCAACGGAGCAACGGATCGACGTGATTTTTGGCATGGGTATAGTTGAGGACCTGGAGAGTGACAGCTACTTGTATTCATTCTCTCGTAGGCTAAATCCTATCTATGTTTGTCTCTTTGAGGTGTAGTTTTTTCGTTTCATTGAATAGGCATGGTGACTGATTTTGAAAAATGGGCAGATTATGTTCGGAAGTATCTACTATTTCGAAAAAATATCTTATTTCAGCAGAAAAATAAGGTTTGGTAGATAAAACTGGCATTTGAAATTTAAATTTTAAAATTGACGCCACAACGCTCGGCGGTGTCATGGCGTCTTTTGTGACGTCACTATTGTTTTTACCCATGTACTCTGTGCAGTGTGCAGTAAACAACAGTGTGATTGTCAAAGCTCGAAAACAAACAATTGTGACGTCATTCGCTTCTTGGTGTTTTATCCAATATGGCGGATTGCTGTATTTTATAGTTTTATTTTATCAAAATAAATAGCAATCTCAGTCGAAATAGAAAAATAAATACGTTTTTTATAATCCAAGTATCCTATTTCATTAGATAAATGCATAATTTCATTGATTCTTGGTTACTGTCATCATGCCTATTCTCACATCACAACGGTTCTAAAGAGTGCTGGCGGCACGTCTGGCGGCACGTCTTTGCCGGTAGGGTGGTAACTAGCTACGGCCGAAGCCTCCTACTAGGCCAGACCAGGGAAAATTCAGAAATTATAAATTCCCAAATTGACCCTGCCGGGGATCGAACCCGGAACCTCCGTACGTTAAGACAACAGCGCTATACACACAGCGCCACGGAGGTCGTCAAACCCCTCACTTTACTTTAGCTTTGCGTTTAAAATTGAATGGAATTTTTAGAAAAGTTAAAAGATTATTAGATAAGATTGAATACCTTCGGTGTTTAGATAATTATTTTGATTGTGAGCTTGCAGAAGCAACTGCAGCCTGGTCAAAGGATTAATTGTTGTTGTAATGCTTTAAATCCTTATCGTTACTAATATTATAAATGGGAAAGTGAGTTTGTTTGTATGTTTGTTCCGCTTTCACGCCGTAACTACTGAACCGATTGCTTTGAAATTTTGCAGATGTAAAGTTAGAAGTCCGGATTAAATAATAGGGAACTTTTTATCACGGAAAATTAAAGAGTTCCCGCGGGAACTAAAACTCCTCAATCCACGCGGACGAAGTCGCGGGTATCAGCTAGTATGTTTTATAAATTAGCTATTTACATTAAATCGCTCGTGGAACCTCTACATGTTTAACTATTTATTCGTGCAAGTTCAAATGAAAGTACAAATATATTAAAAAGTAAAAGTGTTTTACTAATACCTACTTCTGGATTGTCTCTTAAAGTACTATCTTTAATTAATAAATATCTCCGAGCTTATGTTAATATCGCGTGAGGCGCCTCCATTTATTGCTTGCTCAGTGAGTCGCGAAATCATTAAGACGTTTCAGCTCATAAGTTATGCTTACACTCACAGTGAGGTACATGTTGTGTATATTTAGCTTAAAATATGCTCTGTATTTAACAAAGTGTACCCGCCCTTCACATCGGTATCAGTAAGAAGCGTGAGCGATTTAATTATCTTAGATGTTGTACGATTAGATTAATTACCTGAAAAGACTCACCGCCAAGGCATTTCTACACAATCTTGAGTGTGTAGGCGTATGTCAAATTTAGTTTTCAATATTTAAATTTACAGATGACAAAGTAGGTATGTTGTCTTTCTGTTACCATTACACATTAAATTTTTATCCAGGAAAAAACGTTACCAAATTCTTGCACTGCTTTTTAGTTGGAATTTCACAAATTCCTTTCTTCATGGGGGTCTACGCCTATTACTTAACAATATCGCTAATTTCAGGAGCCAACTATTTCGAATGTACGTCAATGTCTCAGATTTGCCTTTAATATAATTATGTGTATATAGCGTCAGCTTTGTGTTTAAAAATTGATTTGAAATTTAAAAAAAAAATGATAAAACATTGTTAGTTTATTCATTGATGAATGTTTAATTTGGCAGATATTTGACTCATTCAATGTATTTCACTCGGTTCGTTCTTTGGCGGGGATACGCCTTAATGGAATAATTTGCATAAATACGAGTATATTATGGCGTTTCAAATTCAGTCTCCTACCGGCAGACTCAGCGATTATTGAATACTTTTGTGTTTAGATCGCAATTTGATTCAGAACTTAGCAGTAGCAACTGCAGCCTGATCAAATGATTAATTTATTGTTGTTGTGATGCTTTGGCCAAGTTTCATACTTAACTGTTTACATTCAATCTCTCGTGAAACCGCTACACGTTGTGACCATTCGCTCGTGGAAGTTTTAAAGAGAGTACAAACATATTTTAAAACTAATTTTAATTTGCTTTGCCCATTTATTTAATTTGCTCACTTCTGGAATTATGCTTACAATAGTAAAAACCTCAACGTGATATTGTAATATGTACTCAGTTCAACATAAAGATGCAACTCCTCAATAAATCGTTGTAGGTTGTATACTCATTGATTTGGAAGAAAGGTGCTTTGAAAATGTAAATAGGTTAGATTTGGAAATGTTAATATAACAATAGCAAGTAAGGTTATTCATTATTCATTCTATTAGTTAGTAAAGAGTAGACATTAAGAAACCACAGAATAAAGACGTCTTTACCAACAGTCTCCATCATTTAATACGAAACAAAAGCCACATTACTTCAATATCCCCCTATCCCCGACCTTTGCTGAAGCTAAAAAATTCGCTTAAGTTTCTTAATTAAGCCAACATATAAGCACAAACGGATTGGTTCCCCGCTCCGCTCATTGTTTGCGTAGTTCCGGCGCATTGTTCTCAATTTTATATAATTTCTACAAGTATGAAATCACGGCGCGGATTAAAACTTTCCTGAACGGAACCTGAAAATGCTGCTTTATTGTTTCGAAGCGATCTTTCTTGCTACTTTTTATTTAATTTTCTGTGACGACAGAACAATATTTTATTACTTTAAAGTCCGTATTAATTTAAGTTTTACTTATTTTAGCCCAGCTGGTGGCGCTAAGACGACATTATGCTTACCGCCTCTAAGAACTGCCCCTCTATTCTCTTACCAAGTGGCTATCAAATAATAATTACCCCCCCAGTCACATATTATACTTTTATCCATTGAAGATTTGCTATGAAATGTAATTTTTATATGCATAGCAAACCTTCAATGGATAAAAAATATATATGTCAGTGGCTTTCATTTTTCATAGCAACTGTACTGAGTTAAAGACAGGGCCATTGTAGATCCTAATGAGCTTATAGTCTTAGAGAGAAAAATTCAAACTCGCTCAATCACTGTCTGACTCATCAACTCGTTCGCTCTGTTATCGGCCAGAACCCTTACCATAAGCTTTGATTCGATTGATCATATAAGCATTCGATGACATTAGCGTCAAAGTAAAATAAACCTTAATAGCATTTATTTGAAGTCACAAATTCAGTACTGCTGAATTTAATTTGGTAACGTATCGTATACGTAGAAGTGTATTAATTGAGCTCTAAAGATATTTTATTAAGGTTAATTTTACTTTGATGCTAATGCCATCGAATTCGTATACCATCAATCGAAGTAAAACATAGGGTAAGGGTACAGCTCAAACCCTCGGACGTGGGAAGCTGAACTTTTTCAGAGAGGTTCGCTTTATAATGTAGATAAAGAATAAAGCCGGATTTTTCAGTAATCACAAGGCAGCAGGCGGTCCTTATTATTCCACTAGACGATGCCCGTGACTTCGCACTGAAAAAAGAAATTATCACTTCAACCAAAATTTTGTTAGTCATTACCAAGTAAAAGTGATTCAGATTCCCGCTCAAATTCCATAAATTTCCGGGATAAAAAATAGCCTATGTCCTTCCCCGCAATTCAACCTATCTCTGTACTAAATATCGTCAAAATCGGTTGAACAACCGTGAAAGCGTAGTTTAGTGATGCTGCAAAAGTGTGACGTTGAACTTCCTTTTTTCCTAATTCGGAATCATAAAACGGCTGGTACACGTTCCAAATGCAGTTACTAAGCTCGCGAAAACAGCACTAGTCAAAGCTTTGTCGCCGAATGTATTTGGGTTGAACAGCCGCGTTATGACGTCATCGAGCCGGGTAAACTGCACAAAAACCCGGCCAGGGCTAATGTCATTCGCTTGAATAGCTCCCGAATCGCGAATTGTACTGTGCAGTACAAAATAAACTTTTATGTAACGCCCCGGGAGAAGAATGTACGAGTGGAATGTTTTTTTTTACTCCATTACAAGTTAACCCTTGACTGGAATCTCACCTGACGGTAAGTGATGCAGAATAATATAGTAGTGGGCTAACCTGTTTAGGGGTATGGCAGTTACCCCTAAACAGACCGATTAGGATAATATTAAACCCATACCGGTATGGGTTTAATCCATACTAATTTTATAAATGCGAAAGTGTGTCTGTCTGTCTGTCTGTCTGCTACGCTTTCACGGCCCAACTACTCAACCGATTTTGATGAAATTTGGTACAGAGATAGGTTACATCCCGGGGAAGGACATAGGCTACTTTTTATCCCGGAAAATTGAAGAGTTCCCGCGGGAATCAAAAAAATGTATCTGTTCAACCGATTTTGATGAAATTTGGTACAGGGATAGGTTGTATCCCGGGGAAGGACATAGGTTACTTTTTATCCCGGAAGATTGAAGAGTTCCCGCGGGAATCCAAAAACATCAATCCACGCGGACGAAGTCGCGGGCATCATCTAGTAATAAACTAATCGGTGTAAAATCGCTTGGCGGTACGTTTTTGCCGGAAGGGTGGTAACTAGCCACGGCCGAAGCCTCCCACCTACTATAATGTTTTGTTTTATTTGTATGTTAGCAAGTTAAGGAACTGCCTCGTTGGTCTAGCGGTTAACATAGTTGACTGCGTACACGAGCTCCTGGTCGATTCCTAGTTGGGCATAAAAAAATTGTCAGGTACTGGGTTTTTCTGTTATGAAATTCTCATTGCACGCCAGAGTTGGAAGTTGGCAGTAAGTCACCCCCATGCCTCGGAGAGCACGTTAAGCCGTCGGTCCCGGTTATTATAACTATATAATAATTAGTCGTTAAACCTGCCAACCCTTTCGTTGTCCCGTTCTTCTTCCATCTTCTGTGTTCCCTCATGATTATAATATGTGGTTCTTCAAAAGGCGGATAAAATTTGTGTAATAAAGTGTTTTTACTTACTTACTTTATATATATAAAATACCCGCATTGGAGCAGCGTGGTGGGTCTAAGCTCTAATTCTCTCTCTCCTATGAGAGTGGCGGCCTGTGTCTAAGCTATTAATTATTAAACTTAATAGATAAATGATAAAGATAAAGATAAAGATAACGTAAGTTTTATTTGCTTGTACATTCATTCATTAATTAGGTAATATTCCAGCAAATAAATTTAGTAATCCAACAAAATAAATAAGCTTAAGAAAGTAATTAGACGATAACGAAACGAAGGATAAAATAAAAAGCCGTAAAATACTAACTTTTATGACAAAGCTAAGGACTTAAGACTTAATTAAAATAAAATAACAAACCCCAATATTATATAATGAAATTTTATTTCCAAGTAACTATATTATAATAATAATATTATGATAATATTTAATAGTATCTCTTTAAAATATTTACAGTTACACGTTATCACGTAGGTAACAACATAACGTTACAATTAAAATGTTCTGTTATTTGACCTTGGGCCCTAGTGCTACGTGCTAGACGCGCGAACGTAATCGCGGTCGATAATAACGGTTGTGAAACGGATAACGTTATAACAAATAACGTTACAATAGTTCTTAACGATGGGTGAACTGATTTTGCCCCGGCGTGTAGCTCCGCGAGGCTTTCTGCTGTAACAAATGGAAGGCATTAGTGGGTTAAATTATGACTCTATTGTAGTGCTTCTTTGCTGTATAGTGGGATAATTTAGAGTTGTGATGTCGTTTAAAAGTAATAAAGAGTTCTAGGATCATAATTTGTTAGCTTTAATAGCTTGATAGGCCACAATATCTAAGCTTTTGGATCATTGATGTAGAATTTTAGTTCATTCTATTTCAATGTTTTGGATAGAGGCATTTTTTAGTAAAGTGGTAATTTGGATTTTGCCTTGATACTAAAAAATAGTGTGTTAACATTCAGAATATGCAAATTCATATTTTTTGAAACTATTTAGGCAGAAACCCTTGACTGCGATTTCACTTGGCTGTGAGTGACAATCTGAGATGGAAACAGACTAACTTGGAAGATGTATACAAGGTGTAAGGTAATTAGTATAACATA
The DNA here is from genome assembly GCA_963932025.1 of Erebia epiphron. Classification (NCBI taxonomy): domain Eukaryota; kingdom Metazoa; phylum Arthropoda; class Insecta; order Lepidoptera; family Nymphalidae; genus Erebia; species Erebia epiphron. The sequence goes on along the minus strand of OZ009947.1, from coordinate 2,809,118 downwards.
CCCGCGGCTACCCATGTTAGATGGTGTATAGATATATTGGAAAAATGTCATAAGACGTGTAGCTCATATCCTGGGGGAGTTATGTGGACTTCAAAATTTTAGCATAAATATTGAGGTGGCATCCCTTAAAACAGCTGATTCAATATCAATGAACTGCGAACAATACGACGTATGTTAAGCCTCGTTGCCAGCGCGAGTGCGGTTAATCCAGTCGCGATACTAAAGTAATCATTATTCGGCATGCAATTAAATTCTCAAAGCAAAAGCCCGGCTAGAACTTACGTATTGTTGTAAAAAAATGCCCGACTAGTATCGGACTTAGTAAGTCGAAGTCAGTCACTTTTCCTTACTTTATGAGCCGCCTTTCCCTGTGATTAATTTCTCGACTTACTTCGTTTAAGTTTTGATCAATAATTAATTATTCTGTGTAGTTTGTTCTTTCGATGATTTGCAAATTGTAATGAATTGCCAAATTGCATAACGATACGATAATAATTATTATATATTATCGCTTGTAGTACAGTTCTGACTTTAGGTGTAGAAGGAACAAAGGACTCCACAGGGTTGCCAAAATTTATTTTCCATAATTAACTAATCAATTTTGTATGGAAGTTTTTGATAATTAATTTTGACTTTTTAACTCTACCATAGTGTTTATAACGTCAAAATGGCATGGGTAGCCGCCGGTATGTTATACCATTTACCTTACACCTTGTATATAGCAGTTGCTATGCGGCATCGAACCAGAACGAAAAATAGCTTGGCTGTTAGAATGGTAACTAGCCACGGCCAAAACCTCCCACAAACCCCGATTACAGACAATTTAGAATTAATAAATTCCCAAATTTCTCCAGTTGGTAATCGAACATAGAACCTCCCACCACCACCCCACTGCGCCAGGGAGGCAGATAACGCACCTAGCTGATATAAGAAGACTCAAACTAAAACAAAAAACAAGTACCTATATCATGACTTTTTTGCACAAAACTGTTATACCACGGATGAAATAAAATAGTTACTTCGATAGTTTATTGCATTGGATTTGACCACTAGTAATTTTAATTTTCACTAGTCAAATTAGTATAACTACCAATTTGATCACTGGGAAATACCAAAATTATTCTTGGATGCCCTGGATAGTAACTTACCTAAAAAACTACTACTACTAGGTAGAGTCCGTCCAATAATTCAGTTTACCTGGGTACATTACACGGTAATTGAAAAATAGTTAATAGCAACACTGTAAAAGGATCATCGATCAATCAAAAAAATGAGAAACAGTCAAACTCAAAACTACTTAACAGCAAATAATAGTGTCGTCAGAACGCGATTTTATTTTCTAAAATACTTAAGTTAACTAACAGACTCTACTATAGTTATATTATTATGATGTTGTTTTAAGTAACTTAGAGGCTCTGCGATCAAAACATCCGCAGCCTATTTCTTCTGTTTTATCAGATCTGAATATTTCAGACACAACTTCGCTTCTGGCTAAGGTGGAGGATGTTCGTGCAGCAGTATTGTCTTTTAGAAATGGTTCTGCTGGCGGTATAGATGCTATGTCACCACAGCATTTTAAAGACTTAATTGGATTAAACTGTGATATTGGCAAGGGACTTTTACAATCAATCACCAATTTAGTTAACTTAATGTTATCGGGCGTCGTACCTAAAGAAATAACACCAATTTTGTACGGCGCCAATCTTTGTGCCCTTGCCAAAAAAGATGGTGGTGTACGACCGATTGCTGTTGGTTCCACCATAAGACGCATTGTTTCCAAAATCTGCTGCAGGAACATTGCACCATCTATGTCAGAATTTTTTCAACCTATACAACTAGGCTTCGGATGTAAGGGTGGTTGTGAAGCTGCAGTTCACGCTGCTCGTACTTTTCTATTAAACTCAGGTGAGGAGGTGTTGCTGAAAGTTGATGTTAAAAATGCTTTCAACTCAATTGATCGTAACATCCTCCTCTCTGAGGTTAAAAACAAAATTCCAAAAATTTTCCCTTACCTTTGGCAATGTTACGCGGAACCAACCAAATTATTATATAAATCCAATTTTCTAAGCTCTGCTGTAGGCTGCCAACAGGGAGATCCACTGGGACCTGCTATTTTCAGTTTGGCTATTCACCCAATTATTTCGGAATTGAATTCTAAATTTAACATTTGGTATCTAGATGATGGAACTTTAGGAGGTGAAGCGTCATCTGTTTTAGGTGATCTTGCGGTTTTAATTGAACAATTTAAATCTGTTGGTTTGGAATTGAATTTTGGCAAATGTGAGCTCTATATTCCAAATTCAATGGAAGTCCAAAAAAGACACATCATTACTGAACAGTTTAATCATTTGGCACCAGGAATCAAAATTTTAAGTGAAGATTCGCTACGCCTTCTTGGGGCTCCCGTCTTAGTTGATTCTATTCCACTTTTTATCAATGACCAAATTACTAAATTTGATCAATGTTCGGAACGCCTCTTCCAAATTAATTCACACATGGCCCTTTTTATTATTAAATATTGTCTTTTCGTTCCAAAATTTACATATTTTCTTCGATGCTCTCCACTTTGGAAGTTCCTTCCCTTATTGAACGATTTGGATAAGAAAATTAAAAACACTTTATCTAAAATTCTAAATTGTCCTTTAGATGGCACGACTTGGACACAAGCCTCTCTCCCAGTTCGGTACGGTGGTTTAGGCATTCGTAAAATTAGCAGTGTATCATTACCAGCATTTTTATCTTCTGTTTATAGTACGATTAAGCTCTTTGGCAATATTTTAAACCAATCATTAGGTCCCATTGAGCCGTCGTATTTGGCTGAAGCTAGAGGTGCTTTCAATGTGGCATGTCCTAGTAAGGAGCCGGTATCTTTGTTTTCTCAAAGACAATGGGACGACGCACTATGTTCAGATGTTTTGCAGGAGCTTATAAATTCATCACCTACTGCAAGCGACCGTGCTCGTCTTCTTGCGGTGTCTACGAGGGAATCAAGTTACTGGCTTCATGCTCTCCCGTCTAAGCATTTAGGCACTCTGTTGGACCACCTCACTCTGACGATTGCGGTTGGTCTTCGACTTGGCGCCAAGTTACAACAGCCACATCTTTGCCACTGTGGTGGGGCAGTGGACGCGTATGGCCATCACGGGCTTTCTTGTATTAAAAGTGCCGGTCGTCTTTCGCGACATGCTTCCCTGAACGACATCATTCGTAGGTCTCTTGCCACCGCTAAAGTGCCTGCAGTGTTAGAGCCTAATGGCTTGGCGCGCAGTGATGGTAAGAGACCTGACGGGATGACTCTTGTTCCGTGGAAGCAAGGAAGGTCGCTTGTTTGGGATGCCACATGCGTGGATACGCTAGCGTTATCCCACTTGCAGGCGTCCTCCATGTCAGCGGGAGCGGCGGCCACTAATGCAGAAAGAGCCAAGAGGCGCAAGTATGAAATTATTGAAAATAATTTCATTTTTGTGCCTTTTGGTGTTGAAACCCTGGGGTCGTGGGGCGAAGATGCCAGATCCTTTTTTAAGGATCTATCTTCTCGTCTCACAGAGTCCACAGGTGACCGGAGGGCTGGCAGTTACCTCGGCCAACATATAAGTTTGGCTATTCAGCGGGGTAACGCAGCCAGCGTTCTGGGCACACTGCCTCATTGCAGCGGGATAGATGATATTTTTAATGTTTAGTTTTTAGTTTTTAATTTAGTTTTTAATTTAGATTTAATTTAGATTTTAATTTTATTATTATTAACAATATAAATAAATCCTTACTTAGTAATTATTAGTATACTAGGAAGTTCTGTTAATTTTCAACTGCAGCAGTTATTAGTTTGCGGTAACAATGTAATAGTTTAATGGGGTACTTTGCACTGAACAATATTCTGAAATTCCCCGGATATTGCAGTCAAAAGCCTTTTCCGCCATGTGTATGAGCGTCATAATGAGCGTTCGCAGCAGATGACGTCATAATGGAAGTGTAGCTTATGATACTATGTGAACATGTGTGTTACCTATAATAATATAGGTAACAAATTACTAGCAAATATGATATAGCTGATGCCCGCGAATTCGTCCGCGTGGATTGAGGTTTTTGAGGTTGTGTGGTTCCCGCGAGAACTCTTTAATTTTCAGGGGCTGAAAAGTAGCCTGTGTGTTATTCCAGACTCTAATCTATCTTTGTGCCATATTTCATCCAGATCCGTTCAGCCGTTCTGGCGTGATTGAGTAACAAACATCCATCCATCCATCCATACATCCATCCAAACTATCGCATTTATAATATACTAGCTGATGCCCGCGATTTCGTCTGCGTGGTTTGAGGTTTTTTGGTTCCCGTGGGAACTCCTTAATTTTCCGGGATAAAAAGTAGCCTATGTGCTATTCCAGACTATAATCTATCTCTGTGCCAAATTTCAGCCAGATCCGTTCAGCCGTCCATACATCCATCCAAACTTTCGTATTTATAATATTTATTTGAAGTAAGTAAAGTATAGTACAGCTTATTCGTAGGTTAGTCTACTGGTTAGCCCACTACCATGTTAGACTGCATCGTCACTTACCACAAAGTGAGATCGCATTCAAGATGCAGTCAAGGGCTAACTTGTAGTGGAATAAAAAAACTGGCATTTTATATTTCATTTGATGCCAGAGTATAGGAAAGGAATATTTTCCTCTTTAGTTGCTTCGTAAAAGGCGCATTCACAAATCAAAAGTATTCCATACATTTGTGCCTGTCAATTCAGAAATTCCATTCTGAAAGCTCGACGAAAAATATAATATTTGAAAGCCAGTTGAAAAATGGATATACAACTTCATATCGTTTGTAAAGAGCATATACGTGACTTTAGAAAGTTTAGAACGGTGAAGCGAACGCGAAGTTGGATCCGGAATAAAATCCGCATTTTTCGCAAATTTTGCGGTTACATGTATTTGACGGCTGGTGGGCACTCCGTCATTTACGTAAACTCGGCTGGGTTGACATTACACATTTATTAAAATTATCCATTTTATTGTTGTTAAATGATGCCCGCGACTTCGTCCGTTCGGATTAAGCTTTTTAAACGTAATTTCTGCTGATTCTTTGATTTTTTAGGCAATAAGTGTTGCTTGTGACCTTCCCAGTAGGTATCCATACTAATATTATCAATGCGAAAGTGTGTCTGTCTGTCTGTCAGCTACGCTTTCACGGCCCATCTGTTCAACCGATTTTGATGAAATTTGGTACTTTTTATACTGGAAAATTCAAAGGTTCCCGCGGGAATCGAAAAAACTTGTTCCACGCGGACGAAGTCGCGGGATTCATCTAGTATTATATAATAACTTCTCTTATTTATTGTGTGCTAAATGGTGCCCGCACGTGTTTTTTTTTAAAGGTGCCCATGCGACTGAGTCCGTGCGGATTTAGCTTTATAAACATAATTTCTGATGGGACCTCTCTGAATTTCCAGACAATAAAAGGGGTGGCCTATGTCCTTCCCGTTCTATTATATAATCCCTTTTATTTATTGTGTGTTAAATGGTGCCCACGCGTTTTTCTATTTTTGTGAAATGGTGCCCGCGACTTCTTCCATGCGTATTAAGTTTTTTAACGTATTTGCCGATGGGGACTCTTTCGTGATCGAGATAAACTATTAAAATAAGTAACTGTATGCCCCACGCATTTCTATTTCCTACGCGATGAAAAAGTATATTCTTGAAATCAAGTAATTAAGGTGCTGTAACCAAGGACAGAACTATCTCTACAGCCAATTCTTTAAGTCAATTCCCCAACTTTTTACTTTAGGTTTTTGCTCTATCCACAAAATGAAGCAAACACAATGAAACCCGGTTAGTCTCGGGAACACAAGTCGTTGATACAATTTCGAGGCTACTCTTTGCTTATTTCTTTTTGTGCGGTAGACTTATTCTTTCTCTCTTTCCTTTATTTTATATTTTCTTTCTACCTTTCTGTTTTATTTTTGTAGCTTTTATTAGCCGAAACGACTTTTGAAAAATAGTCTATCCTTCAATTAGTCATCAAATCAAATAAATATTATAAATGCGAAAGTTTGGATGGATGTCTGGATGGATGTATGGATGTATGGATGTTTGTTACTCAATCACGCGCCAACGGCTGAACGGATTTGGCTGAAATTTGGCACAGGGATAGATTATAGTCTGGAATAGCACATAGGCTACTTTTTATCCCGGAAAATTAAGGAGTTCCCGCGGGAACCAAAATACCTCAAATGAATGTTTGTTACTCAATCACGCCAGAACGGCTGAACGGATCTGGATGAAATTTGGCAGAGAGATAGATTATAGTCTGGAATAGCACATAGGCTACTTTTTATCCCGGAAAATTTAAGAGTTCCCGCGGGAATCAAACAAATGTATCTGTTCAACTGATTTTGATAAAATTTGGTACAGGGATAGGTTGTACCCCGGGGAAGGACGTAGGCTACTTTTTATCCCGTAAAATTAAGGAGTTCCCGTGGGAACCAAAAAACCTCAAACCACGCGGACGTAGTCGCGGGCATCAGCTAGTAGTATATACATGAGGACTATTTTTTAGGGTCTTGTTCAAATTACAAACCAAAATTACAAACCACCATACGTACTAACGTATGGAGGTTTGTTTACCTACTGATTAGTTATCAAATAGTAGTCCTTGCTCTATTCTCAAATAATTAATATTTGTTTTTAATTTGAACAAGACCCTAAAAAATAGTCCTCATGTATATACTATTACGTAATAGCGTTGTTGATATTGTCTACACCTATCATAAAAGGTACTAAGTACTTATATTACTATTATAAACAACTAGCTTATGCTCGCGACTTCGTCCGCGTGGACTACACAAATTTCAAACCCCAATTTTACCCCCTTGGGGGTTGAATTTTCAAAAATCCTTTCTTAGCAGATGCCTATGTCATAATAGCTATCTGCATGCCAAATTTCAGCCAGATCTGTCCAGTAGTTTGAGCTGTGCGTTGATAGATCAGTCAGTCAGTCACCTTTTTCTTTTATATATTTAGATAATTTCCCAGTGAGCACGTGAACAGAAACACTTGCTCTGTTTTACAAAGCTACTGTTCATTAGAGCATGGCATCTCGAATATTGACTCGAGATGCCATGCTAATGAACATCGCGGGGAACTGAATCCCGCGTAATTACTTTTCTCACGTGCTAACCGGAGCACGCTGCATCACCAGATACTTGCTCTATCGTACACAGTCAGCAATTACCATTGAGCAAATGAACGGACATTGTGTGGGGACGTGCTCCGCGCATAGCGCACGTGAAGTTACCCGTGTCACTGCATTTCATACGTGCTAACCAAAGCACGCTGTCAGCATCACCGGATACTTGCTCTATTGTACACAGTCAGTAGTAAACAGTAATAAACACATTACCATTGAGCACATGAACGGACACTGTGTGGGGACGTGCTCCGCGCACAGCGCACGTGTAGTTGCCCGCGTCGCTGCTGTTCACACGTGCTAACCGGAGCACGCTGTCAGCACCGCCGGGGACTTGCTCCGTTTTAACACTGTGACAAAAAAAGTTTTTAAGCTTTGTCATCACAGGTAAGGTTTACTAGAAATTTAAGTTGCGTCAAAATATAATAATTTGCTTGAATAACCTGACCGCAGCTTAGGAATGGATACTCTGCAGCATCAAGATTTCGGATCAGTTCCAGATAAGGATTTTATGAGAAATTCGGAAGTCAAAACAAAATACAAATACAAATATTTTATTTTGCCAAATGTGGGTACAGAATATAGTAGGATGGAAATTAAATTATTGTGCCTGACACATTTTGCCAAATAATTGGCGTGCAAAATTGGTAGTACAATTACATAAATACTGCTCAAAATACATAATAGGTATGCGTTATAATAAGTTACAAAATTAAGATAGATTATTAGATTATATATAAGCTTACAACATTAAAATAGATTTATTAGATTATTTATTTATTAAATTGAAATGTCATAATATCCTATTATAAAATTGAGATACTCTCAGGTCAAATCTTACATTTAGCTAAAAATTCGTTAACACTATAAAAACATTCGCCAATTAAATATTCAAATAACTTTTTCTTAAATATGGATGTTGGTAAAATTTTAGTGTTGTCAGAGAGCTTGTTGAATAAAGTTACAGCCATACAGTAAGAGGTGCGAGAACATAAAGTTAGTCTGCGCTGGGGTATCTCTAACTTGAATTTTTGCCGGCGGTTCCTATTATCAGGCTTCATCTCGAATAAGTATTTGTTTTTTTTTACAAAAAGGCAAGTTTCGAAAATATATAGACATGGCAAGGGAAATATCTTTTTCTTTTTAAATAAAGGCCGACACGGGGCTATTATATCAGCGCCACACAGTGATCTGATGCATTTTTTCTGTACTCTAAAAGCATATTCAATGCCGACAGAGTTACCCCATAAACTAAGCCCATAGCGCAGTATTGATGCTACATAGCCATGTGGCTGCTTCTTCGGAGATTGTATTTCGAAGTCGATACAGTGCATATACAAACCTATTGAGTTTTTTGCAGGTGAAATGAATATTATGTTCTTTCCAACTGCAGTATCTGTCAATCGTAACACCTAAAAATGTTGCTGATGGAACCACTTTTATTTGTTCATTATTATAACTTATATTAAGGTTATGGGGTGTGCTATTATATGTTTGAAATTCAACTATTTTTGTTTTATTTAAATTAACACAAAGCTTATTCAAGTCGAGCCAATTAATAATCGTTGCTTGATATAAATGAATCCGATTTGAATGAATGAATCAGTTCAATGTTTGAATTATTATGAACTAGATGATGCGCGCGACTTCGCTCAAGTGGATTGAAGTTTTGTGGGTTCTCGGGAGAACTCCTTAATATTCCGGAATGAAAAGAGCGGCCTAGTCCTTCCCCGGGATGTAACCTACCTCTATACCAAATCGTTTAGTCTATAAGATTTTTCTATATTCTGTAATTTTGTTTGTTTTGTATCTGTGTTTAATTATAATCCCAATTAAAGATTTATTTAAATCGTTACGTCTAATTATAAATGTAGAGGATTCAAAATTTCACGAGTCGTATATTTTGAAGGGCTAATTTCGTGGTTATGCAGCCAAGATTACACGTTTGCGGTTATTACATAATTTATGAGTGCGTAGCGAGTGTCGTAAAGTTTAGAGATTGTTCATTTATAATCACATTCACCTTACAAAATGGTTTGATTGTAGTGCCTACTATACTGGAAGGGAACCATGACTTATTCCACGTGGATTAAGGTTCTTTGAAAATTCTTTAGAAACTCTTTGATTTTTAGGGTCAAAAAATATGTGTCCTTTGACCAGTCAGTGAGTCAGTCAAGATAATTCAATCTATACTAGATACTAGTATACCGAATGCTATGCAATGCATAAGCTATTTTTTATCCCAAAATATTAATGAGTTCCCGTGGGAACCAAAAAAACCTAAATCCACGCGGAAACAGCTAGTTAACATTAGACGATTTACTTTTTTCAGTAAATCAACGTTGAACACTTCGAACTAGAACACTATAAAATTTTGACTGCCCAGCTTTTTCGTTCAAACATTCGCACGTATCGCTTCGAAAAGCCAAAAAAAGTGGGCAAAAACTAAAATCCGCTGCGAACAAATCCGAACGAAAATATTTCAACTTATAGCCCGCTGTGAAAGGCTGATTTAAGCTTAGGCCGTACGTGGTTCTGGATCAACGCTGATAAATGATCCTTTTACTCCGCAAAAAGCTGATTTACACAAGTTTAAGAAATCCGTTAAAAGTATGCTCCCAAAAAAAGCTTATTAGACTGTTGATGATTATTGTAACAGATAAAAACTGGCCAAGTGCGAGTCGGACTCGCGCACCGAGGGTTCCGTACAAACCTATGTTTTTTTTAAATATTTGAGTTGATTGAATGAAAGGTAAATTGCGGTTTACGATCTAAGACGTATTAAAAAAAAAATACTAACTAGATCTCGTTCAAACCAATTTTCGGTGGAAGTTTGCATGGTAATGTACATCATATATTTTTTTTAGTTTTATCATTCTCTTATTTTAGAAGTTACAGGGGGGGGACACACATTTTACCACTTTGGAAGTGTCTCTCGCGCAAACTATTAAGTTTAGAAAAAAATGATATTACAAACCTCTATATGATTTTTGAAGACCTATCCATAGATACCCCACACGTATGGGTTAGATGAAAAAAAAATTTTTGAGTTTCAGTTCTGAGTATGGGGAACCCCCAAAATTTATTGTTTTTTTTCTATTTTTGTAAGAAAATCTTAATGCGGTTCACAGAATACATCTACTTACCAAGTTTCAACAGTATAGTTCTTATAGTTTCGGAAAAAAGTGGCTGTGACATACGGACGGACAGACAGACAGACAGACAGACATGACGAATCTATAAGGGTTCCGTTTAAAAGAGCATGGATTTGGCTCGCTCCAGCAATGCTTTGGACTGCGTTTACTTACCTATGTATCTACTCATTGAAATATACCTACTTACCTAATAAAAAAAAATTTTTTTAATTGATAAATGACAAATGTTTAATTTATTTCACATAGGACAACTTGTGTCACTTATGATACGTTAAGACTCTACCACCGGTTCGGAAAGATAATTCTACCAAGAAGAGTCGGTAAGAAACTCAGCAGTTGCTCCTTTCTTCAAAAAATAAAGAGGTTACAATAATTATAAAATACAACACATACGCTACGAATACAAGTATTACACTGACTTGTGGGTCACTGGATGCGAGGCCGGTTGCTTCCATGCAACTTGGTCATTCAGAAAATCATCGATAGTGTAATAAAAAACATAGGTTTGAGTATAAAATACACTAAACATATTAAACCAGGTAAATCGAAAGGTTATTCATAGTATGATCAAAATCATTAAAATGTAAAAAAATATATATGTCATGCCTCGCATCGCAACATGTTTACGGTAAAAAGTTATGAGATCCCTTAATGGAGAGCCAACTCGAGTCTGTGATCTGTTTAGTAATTACCGCATATTAATTATACACCTTTGTTTAAATAAAAAATATCGTGTATGTGCAATTGTCTAGCAAAATTATGATATTAAGTACTAGTAATAAATAATACTAATACAATTCCTATGGCTTCGTCCGCGAGGACGAGTTTGCCAAAGGGTTAGAAAAAACCGACCAAGTGCGAGTCGGACTCACGCAACGGGGGTTCCGTACAAACTGTGACGTGGTAGGCCGTCTACGATGTGGTGGCCGGCCCTTGGAGCTGTGAAAATATCAAGCTTCTAAGCCAACGCAATCAAAAGATACAGCCGTTTATGCTGCAAATTTTCGACACTCGCAAGGGAATCAAAACCTACAGGGTACTTCCCGTGAACTCAGAATCTTGAAATTTGGTACGAAGCAACGTCTTATAGCACAGATATAGGAAAAATTGCGAAAAGCATAAATTTTTACTTACATCTTATAATAAAAATATATTTTATAATTTTAAACTTGTTCCTTTTGAGGTACGAAACCCCTAAAAAATCACATGCTTATGTAGGTAACTTTTACAGCAGTGAGTAAACTTTCATGACAGTTCTTATTAGTATTCTTGAGAGTGAAAACACACAAAGGAAATGTTCGTGTCGAAGGGTCACAACTGTTTGTCCAGTCACGCTAGTCTCTACAGCTCCATATAAAAGTGAAGTGCCTCGTTGGTCGCTGAAAAGGTCCCGAGTTCGAGTACCTACTGGGTCAGGCCATCATTAACCAGTGGATTTTTCTTACAAGAAATTCTCAGTACCTACCTCTAGCCCGGAGCTAGGTGCCGGTGCTGGCACCCCTGTGCCTCGGAGAGAACGTAAAGCCGTCGGTCTTGCGCCCGATCTATTTCCGGTCGTGTCGGAATTTCCGTCCCATCGGGCTATGAGAGTAAGGGAATAGAGAGTGCACCTGTGTTTGCGTAAACATTTGCGCACTTTAATAAATCTCCCGTGCAGAGAGAACTAGCTAATCTCTGGAGATTGGCCGCCATGGCCGAAATTCAGTCGGGAGGACATTAAGTATATCAAGAAGACACATGTATATCAAAAGTTGCCAAATCACGGAAAGGATCACAAAATCGCTATTTATTTATAACTAGATGATTCCCGCGACTTCGTCCGCGTGGACCAAGTTTTTTCGATTCCCGCGGGAACTCTTGAATTTTCCGGGATAAAAAGTAGCCTATGTCCTTTCCCGGGATACAACCTACCCCTGTACCAAATTTCATTCAAATCGGTTGAACAGATGGGCCGTGAAAGCGTAGCAGACAGACAGGCAGACAGACAGACACACTTTCGCATTTATAATATTAGTATGTATATTGGATGTTGAATAACTCGAACGAGTTCAAAAGGGTTAAGTGACCCCATACCGTCATATTGGATTTTAAAAGCACCTTGTAAAGCATGAAAATTCATTTTTAGTTTCCTTTGAAGTGAATTTGGCTCATCCATCAACGTTGGAACGTGTTGAACCAGAAATACGACGTAAACAGATTTTGCTCTTTCCAAATGGATCAACTGTCGAATTGGATTTCGTTTAATGTAGGTACCTATTATTGGTTTACGCTGGAAATTTTATTTTGAGATTCATGAAATTTAAATTCTGGGACCATACTGCCAACGCTTAAAGCAAATAGCAATACTTAAGCAATATTACTCAACACAACAGTTTGATATCTTACCTTGACGTTTCTGAAATAAGGATTATAATAATTATTCTAAAACACGAAAGTCAACAATAATGAAACACTGGCAGTATGGCTGGTATGGCCCCTGATCGATATCTAATAAAACATATTTTATTGAATCTTACCCAACTGTTATTTTGGAACGTATAGAGCTCAAAATTTTACATACCTAATTCTATAATATTTATTACGAGCATATTATGCTAAATAATTCACATGTAATCTTCTTCCCCCGGACACGTACAAAAAGGTTCCTGAATATGACCGAGTCTTATCCTATTTCAAAGTGTATTATTAATGAATTTATCATACCGCTTTCTTTTATTCAAGTGAGTGAAGGACGTATAGTACGCGCGCCAGTTGAATGCAGAGCTAATGTACGTGTCACCGTACATTAGCTCTGCATTCAACTCGGCGCGAACTATTATGTTATCGACGCGACGTTAGGCCTAATTGCAGGAAAATTTCGGCATGAATAGATTTGAAATTATTAACTAGTATGCCTAATATGCCTAATGCATTTTTTATAAAACATTTTTCGAAGCACATTATGGAAAACTTAATTTTGCGCGAATAACATAATTATCCGGAGATATTGAAGAGTTATTAAACTTTTACAACAGACAGATCCTTATTTAAGTATCAATTTAGTTAAGAAAACATCTATCAACGTTGGAATACATTGAACCCGAAACACGACGTGTAAGGATTACTAAATTCCCACTTCTTTATTAATTAATGTATTACTTGTTATTATGTATAAGTACCTAACTACTTATAATACAGGTTAGCCCGCTTACATCTTAGACTGCATTGTCACTTACCATCAGGTGAGATCGCAGTCAAGGGCTAACTTGAAGTGGATTAAAAAAAACTTATATAAAATTATTATTTACCTATTTCATTTTATATTCTTATATAGTATAATTACATTTTAGCGTGATAATCATTTAACTATCGTACTATAATAGTGTGTGATTTGTATTACATGAAATTACAATAATATAATTTAATTTATTAATGACATTCGGCAACTTCTATTTTGTAATGTAATTCAATCATTTTTGAAATTGTCTTTAAAATGGTGTTTTATTGTTTTGGTTGTATTTACATTACCTGAATAAATGAATTGAATACCGAGGATAAAGAAAAATGATAATACCTACTTAGAAGATTTTACAATGGTGATAGAAGAACCGACATACCTACTTAGGTATTATAAAACTAATTTACAAACGGTTTACACCCCGAAGTCATTATTTATTTAAAATCTTATATTCCGTGCACGCACAAAAAGGTTTAGCGGTGTGACACTGTTCGTATCGGGTTCCAAAATACCTGGCGGGTATATGAAAATATATTTCAGCTCCTTTCGCGGTGAATATGGATCATCTATCAACGTTGGAACACATTGAACCAGAAAGGCGACGTGTTCAGATTAACAGATTAATGTTATTATATTGTGCTGTCAGTCATATTCTCTGTTGATAATATTAATCACACTAGCATAAGAGATATGCTTTGCAAACTTACTTACTCAAACTCATGCACCACAAAACATTTGCGGTCATCGTTAGACGATACAACCGATAGACGTCTACTGCTGAATATGGGAATTTTGAAGGGATTTCCACATGGAGGGGTCTAGGGGTTGACTCCGCCTCCTTCACTTCATTATTTACGACCAGTCATTTATGAGTCATTTCATAAAGAGCAACTGCTGAGTTTCTTGAAGTCTCTTCTCAGTAGAATTTGTTTTCCGAACCGGTGCAGTCAAAACATGACGTAACATAAGAGACACCTGTATGTCCTACATATGACGACTCCCTGGCGCAGTGTTGAGCGCTGTTATCTTAACGTGCGGAGGTCCCGGGAATTTATAATGTCTGAATTTTCCTTGACTGCCTCGTTGGTCTAGTGGTTAGCATGATTGACCGCGGCTGACGAGGTCCCGGGTTAGAGTCCCGGGTCGGGCCATAATAAGTGTTGGGTTTTTATGACTAGAAATTCTCAGCATTAGCCCGGAGTTAGGAAGTTGGCGGTGTTTCACCCCCGTGCCTCGGAGAGCACGTTAAGCCGACGGTCCCGGTTATTATCACTAACTTGATAATTGTCGTTAAAGCCCGCCAACCCGCATTGGAGCAGCGTGGTGGGTCTAAGCTCTAATTCCCGCTCTCCTATGAGAGTGGAGGCCTGTGCCCAGCAGTGGGACGTTAATGGGCTGTAGTGATGTGATGATGTGATGATGATGAATTTTCCTTGGTTTAGCTTGGTGGGAGGCTTCGGCTGTGGCCGTGGCTGTGTTACCACCCTATCAGCAAAGACGTGCCGCCAAGCGATTAAGCGTTCCGGTACGATGCCGTGTAGAAACCGATTAGGGGTATGGGCAACGTACTATAACCTATTCTGTGGTACGGGTTTTAATATAACTGCTATGCCCCTAACAGGTTAGCCCATCTTAGACTGCATCATCACTTACCATCAGGAGAAATCGCAGTCAAGGGCTAACTTGTAATGAAAAAAAAACCTTTCCAAAAAACCGACTTCCAAAGCCACTGTAAAGTAAAAAATTATTTTGATTTCTACACACTATGTTGAAGTCGGGCGAGCCTGACGCGTCAACTATGCCTATATTTGTTATACTCGCCCGACTTCAACATATCAATCAATCAATCAATCAATCAATCGTTTATTTGCAAGAAACATTGTACAATTAAGATGACGAAATAATTAAAGAACAAACATGTTTCGTCATTGCTGACGTGCAAATTTATAAAGAAGGTACTTAGTCTCTAAATATTATTATCATTTTATCATATTTTATAACGGTTTGCGTACTCTTGTATGGTGTAAAATGCTTTGTCCATTAAAAATTCTTGTAGTGAACGCTTAAATTTATAATAGTTTTTAATATTAACAATACTTTCTGGGAGTTTGTTATATAGAATACAAGTCATAACAAAGGCGCTATTACCAAAATGTGTAGTCTTTGATGCCGGCATGCGGAGTTTATTTCTATGTCTTTTACTTTTTAAATTATCATAAAGGTGCAGATTTCTTCGAAATCATAGTGTGTAGAAATCAAAATATTTTTTTACTTTACAGTGGCTTTGAAAGTCGGTATTTTGGAAATAATTTTTATTTTTAAATTTTTAGTGTAAGTACTCTAAATCCCTACGGCTTAGGAGTGCAGTACCATGCAGCATCAGAGTTGAGGTGTTGGAAATTGGGGTTAAGTGTGAAGTCGTTGCTTGACATCTACAATATTATTAATTCATCATAAAAAAATCTAAATCGCTATTTTTAAGGAGTTCTGTACCCTGCAGCATCAGGGTTGAGGTGTTGGGACTCAGAGTTGTATCGTTTACACGTGACTTGATACCTACTATATGAATTCACCATCAAAATTTCCTAACTCACTAGTTTTGAGGATTTCATGTAGTACGGTACACCTACAGCATCAGGATTGAGGATTTGGAGTCAGAATTTTTTACGCGAGCTTGCTCTAACCACTAAAAAAAAATTGTTCAAATCGGTTTATAAACCACGGAGATATGCACCGACATACATTAAAAAAAAAAAACATACGCACCGAATTGAGAACCTCCTCCTTTTTTGGAAGTCGGTTAATAAAAAGAAAAAAAAACTAAATAAATTGAGTATTCAGTATTAATGTTCCAACCTGTCCGTGTATTAGTGTTCTTACCTGATGTCTCCTCTAGTGGTGTCAGCATTCAACGCTCTCCCCTCATGCAGCCAAGTAAGCACTGCGGGAGTCTCCACGTCGCGTGCCCTACACATCAGGGCATTGACTCCACAAAGTCGTTCCAGTACAGTCATTACGTCTCCAAGCTAGTCTCGGGTAATCTTACCTGATGGCTCCTCTAGTGGTGTCAGCATTCAACGCTCTCCCCTCATGCAGCCAAGTAAGCACTGCGGGAGTCTCCACGTGGCATGCCCTACACATCAGGGCATTGACTCCACAAAGTCGTTCCAGTACAGTCATTACGTCTCCAAGCTAGTCTCGGGTAATCTCACCTGATGCCTCCTCTAGTGGTGTCAGCATTCAACGCTCTCCCCTCATGCAGCCAAGTAAGCACTGCGGGAGTCTCCACGTGGCGTGCCCTACACATCAGGGCTAGGGTTGATTCTGCTTCGTAGTACTTCTCTTGTAGAGGCCCGCCGGCCTCGTCGACCACCCATACTTGTGGCGCTAGAAATACATAAATCGATTAAGTACTATAATTAGTATAGAGCATCATATTTATAGGAGCAGTTCTAGTTTTTGTTTTGCAGGTGGCCTTTTTTCCAATTCAGTTGAGGTCATCTATTTTCTAATTATAATATTAAGTAGAACATGTCAAGCCCGGGTTATTTCAAGACATCATACGTTTAATATTATAAATGCGAAAGTGTGTTTGTTTGTTGGTTTGTTGGTTTGTCCTTCAATCACGCCGCAACGGAGCAACGGATTGACGTGATTTTTGGCATGGGTATAGTTGAGGGCCTGGAAAGTGACTTAAGCTACTTTTTATCCGGGAAAATTGAGGAGTTCCCGCGGGAATCAAAAAAAATAAAACCACGCGGACGAAGTCGCGGGCATCAGCTAGTTGATATTATAAAGGATAAGTTTCGAAATTAAAATCGGTTGTACTTAATTTCTTACTTTAAATCAAGTGTTTTGGATCCATTTAACCTTGACGCTAATGTAATCGAACGTTCAATACGATCAATCGAATTTATAATGCAAAAACTTAGACTAAGCGTACTGAGCATACATTGCAGGTCGATTGCGTTTGACCAGCGTGTACTAGGCTAGGCTAGGCTAGGCTATGTCACCCAGTAATTGAAAAAAAATATTGTTATCTGTAAAGTCGGTTTACGGACGATAGTTTAACGTGATAACTAGAAGTTCTCGAAGAAGCTCTCCTGGCGGCGTTCCAGTAGCAGAACTACTGGAACTGCTAGCTCTGACGTCACGCGAGAAGAGAGATAAATGTGTCACAAGCCAACGCTTGGGCCGATCGTGCCTCTCTATCGCTTGTTCCGCGCTTTCACTCGCACGCTCAGGCTCAGGCTCAACGTGACAATTTTTCGTGCGTGCGGCCGGTGTTCATCGATTTATAAGAAGCATACAAAATGCAGCTTACTGTTTACATGGAGATAAGTTCTGCTAACTCTAGGGGGGTGTGTTGATATCTGGCACTCGTATACTCCTTCGTCGTCCGGCTTCACTTCCCTGAGCAGTAGCCTCCAGTTCCCAGGGTACCTCTTCGCTACTGACACTCTGTTGTCAGCTGCGTATGTCACAGCTCCCACTGTCAGTAGCTCTGGCATTTCTTCTTTGCCTCTACGGCGGACCCAGGATACCTGAAATGTTGAATGGGTAAAAATTCATGTACATTAAGCCTATGCCTTTTTACTCTATATCTTACTGCTGATGCCCGCGACTTCGTCCGCGTGGATTGTGGTTTTTTTTTGGTTCCCGCGGGAACTCCTTAATTTCCCGGGATAAAAAGTAGCCTATGTGCTATTCCAGACTATAATTTATCTCTGTGCCAAATTTAAGCCGTTCTGGCGTGATTGAGTAACAAACATCCATCCATCCATAATCCATCCATCAAACTTTCGCATTTATAATCTATACTATCCATACTAATATTATAAATGCGAAAGTGTGTCTGTCTGTCTGTCTGTCTGTCTGTCTGCTACGCTTTCACGGCCCATCTGTTTAACCGATTTTGATGGAATTTGGTATAGGGTTGTATCCCGGGGAAGGACATAGGCTACTTTTTATCCCGGAAAATTCAAAGGTTCCCGTAGGAATCAAAAAATTTATCTGTTCAACCGATTTTAATGAAATTTGATACAGGGGTAGGTTGTATCCCGGGGGGAAGGGCATAGGCTACTTTTTATCCCGGAAAATTTAAGAGTTCTCGTGGAAATTGAAAAAATTTGGTCCACGCCGACGAAGTCGCGGGAATCATCTAGTATTAGTATAAATTGGATCATTTCGTAGATTTTGTGGAGTTACATACATACCTAATCCTCATGTAATACCTACTCAGGTATATGAAACAAGACTATATATTGTGGTGTAAGGCTTCGCCCGCAGCTAGTTACCACCCTTTTTTTTTTTTGTTTGTTGACGGGGGGGAAATCTCCTTAAGATACCCGACTTCCTGGGGGGGAAATCGGGTTATGTAGGATTTCTACCTACTAAAACCCCCCCGGTGGCCGACTTTAGCGCATATTGGGAGGCTCCGAGATCTCTTAAGAACGCATCGGTGCCTCCCTTGTCCCTCCCTCGGGCTCATCCCGGACTCCTGGAGAAGTCCCCTCATTACCCGGACCTGTACATGAGGTATGGCAGCTTGATGGCCACAACAAGCTGCCATCTTCCCTACCGGCAAAGACATGCCGTAAATTAAGGGTAGAGTTTAATAATATAACTACCATCTTGCCACTGCTACCATCTTATATTACATCATCAGTTAACATCGATAAGATCAAATTCAAGGGCTAACTTGCAGTGAAATAAAAAAGAACCAAGTAAAATACTTAGTAAGTAAAAGTAAAAGCATGTATCCCCAACAATCAGAAACCCATAAATAAGTTATCAAGGAACTTCTTATAAGAACTACAAACGAAACAGATGTATGCCTAACTTAAAACAAGGTATTTGGCATTTATGTTAGTGAATACACCGTCTTCTTTGGTAAATACAAAGAAAAGTTAAGTTTCTCAGTTGGACACTGAAGTTGTTGTGTTTAACTTATTAAGACAAAGTTTAATTTACTAGTTCCGAGAAGTAAAATAAAACAGCGACGACCACAAATGTTTTTGTTAACAAACTAGGATAACTACCTAACATTTGACTTGCCTCGAGATAAATTAGATTTGAAATTTTATGTTAAGAAAGATATATAGATAGAAAAATTCTTAATTGCTACACCAACATAAAGATATAAAGTAAACACTTAAAAAGTACAGAAAACAAAGTGCGCAAAGGCGGTCTTATCACTAAAAATAATCTCCTCCAGAGATATATTAATGATAGGTTAAATATAGTTAGCGCCAAACAAATACCTAGTCGTCTCTGAGTTGAGGTGCACGTGCTTGTTTGCCCAACTCTCACACAAACTGTCAAGTCAACATACATACTACACGTGAAAATATGCTATTGCGACGCGTCTTGCGCTTCAGACGCGACTATTTGATTGGCGCGAGCTCTACACTAAAATGTATGATGTCCAATACTTCATTCATTTGGTTTCCAAAACGACTTTAGACTTGTTAAAGTACCAAAGTAAATTCTATAATTAATTTTTCATCCCACCATCTCGGAAAGAGTATTTTTACGCTTCGATATCTAAATGCAAATGCCGTTATTATCCTCTTGAGGATAAAGTAAATTGAATTAAGAACACCGTGTGCACGTTAGTAAATATCACCAGTCTATGAAGTTTGTGAATTCAAAACATCATTAAAACCTATTTACTTCTACCTCTATGGTGCCGAATTTCCATACAACCGTTTTTAATTTGTTAAAAACTCACACTCGTAACCTTCTTGGTGTACTTTTTTAATTTGCTTTGCGCGCACCATTTTCTTTTACGTCATGTCATTTCCTCGCTGAGGTGGGACGAAAAGTTACGTGTTGCACTCGCGTGAAAAGATTTTTCACCTCGTGCTCTTTTGATTCCCTCGCTGACGCTCAGGATTCTAATTTTTGAACCCTTTTTTTAGAATCCTTCGCTTGCTCGGTCATCAAAATTGAGCACGCGGTTAAAAAACAACTTTTCACTCTAGTATAACAAATAACTATTATTAATAAGGTGTGGCAATGAAACTTCCGCAATAATGACAAAAGAAGGCTTCATTCTTTCATTAAGATCCTTGCGGATAATTACTGAAATCGTTCCGAGTCTCGTGTAAAATTGGCTAAAACTCCCGAAAGGCTAATTACAAAAGGATTCACTTAATTTATTCTCTTTCCCGCTTGTTGAGATAAGAAAAAGATTTTAATTCTATTACAATACGGTTTTGTAGCGGACATAAATAATGCCCGATCAAAAATTATTAGGGTTGCAAAATAAAACATGATGTGTAAATAATTCAAATATTTTTAAAATGTCCAAATTAAGCCCTTTCATTCATTAATACCATTTTAAAAAAAGTTTTTTTTTTTGTATAATAATCAATCTCATAGCCCGATGGGACGGAAAATCCGACACAGGAGAAGATCAGGCACAGGACCGACGGCTTCACGTGTTCTCCGAGACACGGGGGTGAAGCACCGCCAACTTCCTAACTCCGGACTAGTAACACAGAATATTTTATGCTAGTAATGAGAATTTCTTGCCAGAAAAATCCAATACTTGCTATGGCCCGGACCCGGAACCCGAACCCGGGACCTCGTTGGCTACAGTCGAACATGCTAACCACTAGACCAAGCAGAAGCAGTTATTTAGCTTAGTATTCAGCTACACTATAGAAATTGTCGATCTTCGGTTTTATTTGTGAGCTAGACACAACAACCGGATTTTCTGCTTCAATACATTAATGGGATGCACTCTGCAGTAATCCCATGTGGATGGACTTGTATCAGGATTTATGGAACTTCGAGTTTACCAACTTTTTGCATAAAAACTTTGTGATTTAAGTTGTTTTATCTTGAAAAGCTCTAGCATTTCTGAGCTTGTGAATTAGTATCGTGACATGAACTTTTATGTTTTTCTTTATTTTTTCTGTCATGTGTTTTGTCTGTGACACTATTGTCGAATAAACTGTTTTTCTTTCTTTCATGTTATTAAATCTTTAAAATATTGTTGCCAAAGGTACGTTATATTGTTTCGCAATTATATTTTCCACTAGCTGATGCCCGCGACTTCGTCCACGTGGATTGAGGTTTTTCGGTTCCCCTCTCTTTAATTTTCCGAGATAATAAGTAGCCTATGTGTTATTCCAGACTATAATCTATCTCTGTGCCAAACTTCATCTAGATTTTTTCTGCCGTTCTGACGTGATTGAGTAACAAACATCAATCCATCCAAACATGCATCCATCCAAACTTTCGCATTTATAATATTAGTAAGTAAGTAAGTTAGTATAGAGTATTTAAGTATAGATGACGTTTTAAATACAGAGTAGATTTGCGCTTGCGGCTTGACGACACTAAATGTATGCCTAAGAAAAGCACAGCAAAATGAACCTTGTGGACACGGCAAAATGAAAAAGTTTGTAGATGAGGCTTAATAAATAAGGTCCTAATTTACATATTTTCACCTTCCGAGATTTAAATTTGGCTTGTGGTTGAGAACATTAATGGGTGAAAGAAGACAAGAATAATCTTAATAGCATTAATGATGTTAATAAGCCATAAATCAGGGAATAAAAGGCTGTATTCCAATTGTAAAGGAGAGGAGTTGAGCAAAGCAAAATATTCGAAACACAACATTTTGCCCTTAGTTACCACCCTACCGGCAAAGGCGTACCGCCAGGGGATGTAACGTTCCGGTAAATCATTCGATTAGTGGTTTAAAAATACAAAACAAAATTAAATATCACTTGCTATAAACTGTGAAGGAAAACCTTGTTATAATATTATACTACAATATACTGATATAATATATTTTTTACCTGGATTAAAACTAAATTAAATTAAATTAAATTAAATCTAAAACGTCATCGAGACCACCGCAGCGAGGCATTGTACCTAAGATGCTGGCAGCATCAAACCTTGTAAAGAAACCTGCATTCCAGAGAATTTTCCATAATGTTCTCAAAATCATGTAAATCTGATAGATCTTTACTTAGCTATTGTGGTGGACTATGACCCTAACTCTTCTTATTCTGAAAGGAGACTCGTGTTCAACAGTGGCGGTGAGTTGATGAACAACGATACATCCAGCCTTTAATAATTAAAAAAAAACAAGGTATGAAAAGTGTTCCTGGAAAGGCGGTCATTTATTTTATTCGATTAATTGTAGGACTTGCCTTTATTCTCTGTCCAATCATTTATTTTACTTTTGATAACAATCGAATTTATTTATGAAAAAGTTTTAAATCTTTTTGACACATTTTTGCTCAACATTTTTTTATCTTTCTAATATATAAAATTCTTGTGTCACAGTTTTAGTGTTTATACTCCTCCGAAACGGCATGACTGATTTTTATGAAATTTAATATGCATATTCAGTAGGTCTGAGAATCGGCTACTATCTATTTTTCATACCTCCACGCAGACGGAGTCGCGGGCATCAGCTAGTCATTTTATAAACATAGGTACCCAGGCTTTGAAATTACTGTATCGTATAATATAAAATAATTAGTTGGACCGAATAGTCTAACTAATAGTCTTTGTTATTCAAAGCAATGCCTCAATGTACACACAGCCTTAAAGTTGCTTTGCATTATTACCCTCCGCGTAATAATTTACGTATACTCGTATATTTGGCATATGTTTTGTGAGACACTGCCTTAATTTATAATGACATTGTAATTGGAGAGGGGAGCTTACCAAAGCTTTTCTTGTATATGGAGTAAATTGAAGAATCATTTAAGCACCAAAATTCAACTCCAAGCACCAAAAGCAAACTCTTCTGTTCATTTTGAGATAAAAGATTTTACTTAAAATAATGATAATAAAAGGCTTGAATCTAGGTACGAAAAGAGTTAGTTAAACCAATTATTTTTATCCTACTTGCTCGGAAATTGCTTTATTATTAAAAAAAAAACAATACGTACATAACATATCGTAACGTAACGTACGTTAGAGGTTTTTTGGGTTCCCGCGGGAACTCTTTAATTTTCCGGGATAAAAAGTAGCCTATGTGTTATTCCAGGCTATAGTCGATCTCTGTGCTAAATTTCGTCCAGATCCGTTGAGCCGTTAGGGCGTGATTGAGTAACAAACATCCATTCATCCAAACTTTTGAATTTATTTATTTCACACTAGCTTAAGCCCGCGACTACGTCCGCGTGGATTGAGGTTTTTTGGTTCCCGCGGGAACTCCTTAATTTTCCGGGATAAAAAGTAGCATATGTGCTATTCCAGACTATATTCTATCTCTGTGCCAAATTTCAGCCAGATCCGTTCAGCCGTTGGCGCGTGATTGAGTAACAAACATCCATACATCCATACATCCATACATCCATCCATCCAAATTTTCGCATTTATAATATTTATTTGATTTGATTGATTGATTTGATTGATAGGACATAGGACAACTATGACAAATTTATATTATATTTTATAATATTAGTATAGATATAGATGTAGCACTTTAGACGATATAAAAGTTAGAAGTTGAAAATCTATGACTCAAAATAAAATCAAATCATTGAACCCCAATAGGTACAGTCCGCAGTCAATAACCTAAAAGTTGCAAAGAGATAAAAATAAATATTATTTTTATCTCTTTGCAACTTACTTAACGTTACTGTAAAGCAAAGTGCTGTAGGTTTAACGATCATAAGAAATATGGAGTCAAGCAACAAAAGAATAAACGATAGGAAATAAGAGTAAAGTAAACGAAATGTAGAAACCGCGGCGCAAGTTTACTGCGGAGACAAAGGAAACCGGTCAAGTGTAATACGGATTCGCTCACTTACGAGTAGGTACTACTCAGAAGCTTTTTTATCTTTGCTTCATCTTCTTACTAAAACACCGGCCAAGTCCATGTCAGACTCGCGCACAAAGGGTTCCATACCACCACAAAATATAAATAATTACTAGATGATGCCCGCGACTTCGTCCGCGTGGATTGATGTCTCTCTTCAATTTGCCGAGATAAAAAGTAGCCTATGCCCTTCCCCGGTATAATACCTATCTCTGTACCAAATTTCATCAAAATCGGTTGAGTAGTTGGTCCGTGAAAGCGTAGCAGACAGACAGACAGACGCACTTTCGCATTGATAATATTAGTATGGAAAGTATGGAATAGTATGGATTAAATGCTGATCACATTTATGCGATCAGATTTATTATAGCTAGAAATCTAAGTAAGCTAAGATATTAAAAGGATTGGATACCATTGAGTTAAAAAATTGCAGGTTGAAGAAATGTAAAATGCAGGTAAGTTCCCTGGTAATGGATCGTTAAATATAATAAGGTTAATATACTTTCAGCTCCATGAAAGAACCAAGTCTGTAGATTCTTTTCAAAGATATATTCCGAGTCGATTCGCAAACCACGGAAATATTCTACTATCATCTTGTAGTTAAAATCTACAACTCTTGGGAAAAGTTTTGCAATTAAGTTCACTAGACTTAGCAATACTTGACGATTTAGATTCCATAACGACTTGGGATGTTTTAGAACACTTGTATACTGCATATAGTTGTGAACTTTATACTGTTGTAACTATTATCCTGAACTTGTATCTTTGCGTAGTGATACTTGACCAACTTAACTTGGTTGGGCTGCAATTTCCATAAACTTCTGAACAAGAAAGATTTCTATAGAATGAATATTTATTGACTTAGTTGTCTTGCTTATTTACTTACTAGCTTTTGCCCGCCGATTTTCAAACAAATTAGAAAACCCTATTTTACCCCCCTAGGGGTTGAATTATGAAAAATCCTTTTTAAGCGGATGCCTACGTCATAAAAGCTGCCACCGTAAGAAAAATTACAGCTCGATCCGTCAAGTGGTTTAACCTGTGCGTTGATAAATCAGCCGGTCAGTCAGTCAGTCAGTCAGTTAGTCAGTCACCTAGTCCTTTTATATTTTTAGATGAGGTGTCTTTGCACTGATAGTGTGTGCGTTATTAAACCCTTTGCCAGCTCACTAGTGAGCAAGAGTGTCCTCTCAGAATGAAGAGGATTTGGCCATAGACGCTGACCAAGTGGGGATTAACAGACAACATCACACCTTTGAGAACATTATGAAGAACTTTTGACCGATTTCGATCAACCGATTAGGGGTGTGCTAATTAAAATATAACTTACACAACAAGCCAAAAATTTGGCTCAATTAGGGAATAATTTGGCTTATTCTATAAAAAATACAAATATGCCTTGAGTGGGTTTCGAACCGGCTATTTTCACGCTAAGCTACTGAGAGGAGCTAACACCAAGAAGGCGAGAGACAGGGCTTATCGCTTTGTTACGTACAATTTTTCCACGCCAGGTCCCGGCATTTTATCCCGGCGAAAATAACTAGTTATGTTTTAAAATCTAAATTTTAAAAGTGTCGTGTCCCAAAAACTGAGCCCCAATTGTCTAAGCAAATTGTAATCATTTGATCGCTTAAAACGTATTAATCGAACTGATTAAGGAGAACATACATGTCTCTTGACGTGCAGACATCTATGAACTCCTTAAACAGGTCGAATTATACGTTTGACAAACGATTACAATTAAGAATTACACAATCGGGGGGCAGATCCACGCCTCAAGAGCTGGCGCTTATTTTCCTCTATTCCTTCCTGTTATACTATTAGTATAACTTAATACTTAAATGTTATGGGCATCACTTCAAATTGTCTCTGTACGAACTGTCCGGAACGAAATCTCTTATTCCTTTCTGTT
Organism: Erebia epiphron; assembly: GCA_963932025.1. NCBI lineage: Eukaryota > Metazoa > Arthropoda > Insecta > Lepidoptera > Nymphalidae > Erebia > Erebia epiphron. The sequence continues at coordinate 2,782,860 of OZ009947.1, read as the reverse complement.
AGTTTAAAAGTAAACGAACAGATCGGATTTGTTTTTCCGGGTTGTTAGATCGATCGAACTAATAGTATAACAGGAAGGAATATAGGCTTATTTTACCCCAACGGCTTAGTCTTGCTATTCAACGAAGTAAATGCGCCCGTATTGTGTGTATAACCTCACCTGGACGGCGTGTATTTTTTGTAAAATAATAAGCAGTCGTTTTTTAATTTATCCTTTTAAGTAGATAAAATTTTTCTATACATAAATAATTTAAAAAAAAACTTACCGTCTTATCTTGTAGAAGGCTTATCCGGCAATTTAATTGCGCGTCCTCACCTAACTGTACAGTTATCTTAGTAATGTTCCCATCAGGCGTATCCTCGAACGTTGGACCATATCGTCTGTCGTGATCGAAATAAGTGTTCTTAACTGAAATGACGTGCGGTACCTGTGGACAGCATTCCAGATATTATATAGTGACATTCAACTACAGCCCATTAACGTCCCACTGCTGGGCACAGTCCTCCACTCTCATAGGAGAGAGGGAATTAGAGCTAAGACCCACCACGCTGCTCCAATGTTAGTGATAATAACCGTGTTCTAACGAAATCTAGTCAAGTATAAATGCGACTGCCTCGTTGGTCTAGTGGTTAGCATAGTCGACTGCGGATCACGAGGTCCTGGGTTCGATTCCCGGTCGGGCATAAAAAGTTAGATGTTGGGTTTTTCAATTAAGAAATTCTCAGTGCCAGCCCGGAGTTGGAAGTTGGCGGTGTTTCACCCCCGTGCCTCGGAGAGCACGTTAAGCCGTCGGTCCCGGTTATTATCACTAACATGATAATAGTCGTTAAAGCCCGCCAACCCGCATTGGAGCAGCGTGGTGGGCTAAGCTCTAATTCCCGCTCTCCTATGAGAGTGGAGGCCTGTGCCCAGCAGTGGGACGTTAATAGGCTGTAGTGATGATGATGATGATGATGATGATAAATGCGAAAGTTTGGATGGATGGATGGATGGATGTTTGTTACTCAATCACGCCAGAACGGCTGAACGGATCTGGATGAAATTTGGCACAGAGATAGATTATAGTCTGGATCAACAGATAGGTTACTTTTTATCCCGGAAAATTAAAGAGTTCCCACGGGAAAAGAAAAACCTCAATCCACGCGGATGAAGTCACGGGCATTTAAGCTAGTTATAAATTATGTCGTTGTAAGAGGTTTTGAGTTTTTACCATGTCGAGGTTAGCATCAACTTGCTTGTGTTGATTTGGTTGAACGGTCAACGTGCTGGTTTCCGGTTCTGTCGACGGCCGTGGCATTTGTGGCACTTTGAACGACTTGGTGCTGTCTATCGTGGAGTTCCCCAGCCGAAGCATCACGGGCGCTGGTACGACCCCTGTGCTGAGGGCGTAGTAGGGGGTTACTGTTTGGTCCTCTTCTGTGGTCGATGTTTGGTTGTCTGTAAAAGGAATACTTGATTAAGAAAGAAAACAAAGAAAAACTATTTATATTCACCATTGTGCCATACATTACAATACTTTAAGGTAAATGTTGCCATAATTTTTCGACTCCAGTACTTGAGCAAACTCCTGGTCAAGTCCTAGTGGCACCTTTGATTTTGTTTGTTTGTTTGTTTTAAATTCTTTATTGCACAAAAGTAAAACAAATGTACAAAGGCGAACTTAATACCTAGAGGTATTCTCTTCCAGTTAACCTTTGGTAGTGGGGACAGGGTTGAGATCACAGTGCGTACAATATAAAGAGAAAAAGTTAGAGTAAGAAGAAACATAATAGGTAGTAGGTAATAAAGTGAGGTATGGTCATTTATTAAGCAATTTAGTAAATGGCTTGAATAAAGAATTTAAGTCAAAATACATATCAAGATATACACCAAAAAATATAATAAACTTAATATAAAAAATACAATATATAAATATATATATATATATATATATATATTTATATATATACATGAATATATACAATTGTAAAAAATAATATATACACATAAATTAATACTTATGAATGTGATTATGTGGAGGTATTCTGACATTTTTGAAAGTGTTCGTGTACTCGACGCTTAAAAACGTTTAAAGACGGTGCCTGACGTACTTTCTGGGGAAGGGCGTTCCATAACCTGATTGCAGTAACTGAGAAGGAATCTGAATTTAGTGTTGATTTATGTTGCGGGTAGACAAGAATATCTACGTTTGAGGAACGTTGAACACGTCCAGATAAGCCGAGGTACTTAAAGCGTTCTTGGAGATACTGAGGAGAACTTGGATCATGAAGAATACCATAGAGAGAAGCAAGAACGTGCACATCTCGGCGAAAGCGAATGTTGAGCCAACCTAGTCTTGAACGGAAATTAGAAATGTGGTCATACTTACGCAAACCGTATACATATCGAATGCACAGGTTGAGCAGGCGGTCTAGTTTGTTCAGAAGCTCTTCGGTGAGGTCGGTATAGCAGATATCTGCATAGTCGATGATTGGAAGCAATAAGGAATTAACCAGCACAAGTTTTGCTTTTTGTGGCAGCATATTCTGCATCCGTTTAAGTGCATGCATAGCTGCAAAAATCTTACGACTGATTTCCGCAACGTGACAAGACCAGGAGAGATCTTGCGAGATATGTAGTCCTAAATTTTTCACCTGAGTGGAGTATGGTAAATTTATATAATTAAATGTAACAGGTGGAAGGGAATTTAGATCCAGTTTAGAAAGTAGCCTAGGTCTGCCGACAAACATGACTTGTGTTTTAGCAGGGTTAACTAGAAGTCCATGGTTTTCGGTCCAGACACGGATTGACTCCAAATCGCTATTGAGTTTATCAATGGAGTCAAGGACATCCTCAACATTGAAAGAAATGTATAGCTGTAAATCGTCTGCATACAGGTGATAGGAGCTGAAGTTTAAAACGGAAACTAATGTATTGATAAATACAGAAAAAAGAAGAGGAGACAGTACTCCGCCCTGGGGTACGCCCGCAGTGATGACAGTCCATTCAGAGGAAACCTCTTCAGTTCGGATACACTGCCGACGGCCCCGAAGATATGAGAGAAACCATTCACCTACTGACTGTGAGATATTAAAAGAGCGTAGAATTGCCATCAATATGTCGTGATCTACACAGTTAAAAGCGTTGCTAAAATCTAATAGCGTAATTAACGTAACCATAGATCGATCTATAGCATGTCGGATGTCATCAGTGATTTTAATTAGCGCTGTACATGTACTGTGAGAGGGTCGAAAGCCAGATTGAAATGAATTTAAAAGTGAATTTTTATTAAGAAAAATGGAAAATTGATGATGTACTATTCGCTCTAAGATTTTTGAGAGGAAAGGCAATATTGAAATTGGTCTGAAATGTGTTACATCAGTTGGGTTATTTTTTTTCGGTATGGGAATAATGTGTGCGTTTTTCCACAGCGTGGGAAAAACTCCCGTTGACAATGACGAATTTAAAATGTGCGTGATAAAGGGTAACACAATGTCCAGGACCAATAAAATCATTTCACGACCTATTTGATCACTACCTACTGCTTTGCTCGTGACAGAGGCAATGAGTTTTCTCACTTCACAGTCAGAGGTGGCTTCAAATCGGAAAGAGGAGTGTCCAGGCAATGGAAGAGCAGAAACTTTACTAATAGTGGATGCCTTAGTAACTGCATTTAACTGAAATGGGGGAGTGCAGAAATGTGTATTTAGCACATTTACATCAAAGTTACCGACGAGATTATCACGCCGCTTACCAAAGCCCATTGCTCGTAGCAAATCCCATAACTTTTGGGGTGGACACTTCTCAATCGAGGAAAAAGAGTGGCGGCGTTTGGCGTTTCTGATCGCCTGATTGCAGCGATTCCTGGCCATTTTAAATGCTTCCCAGTCATCGTTTGACCGAGTAATCTTGAACTTCCGTTTCAATTTATCACGCATAGCCATCAAAGTTCGAATTTGATCCGTCATCCAAGGAGCAGGTGGATGTTTAATACGAACAGCTGTCACTGGCGCATGTTTATCAAATAAATTGATAAGGAGTTTATTAAAACAATCAACTTTGTCATCAATGTGGTTTAGCTTCTCAATTTGAGGCCAGTCAGTATTTACCGCATCAAATATAAGTGCATCTTTATTTATACGGTTAAGACTGCGTTTAAAGACAACTTTTGGTTTGACCTTAGCTGGTTTAAGTTTATAAGAAGCAAATATGAGATCATGATGTGAAAAACCCGGAGCGGCAAATTGGCCATGTGTAAGAATATGATCAGGTTTGGTAGTAAGGATAAGGTCAAGTAAAGAACGGGAGTCGTTAGTGTGAAATGTAGGGTCTAAATTGAGGATAGTGAGATTAGCAGCGTTTGATATATATTTTAACTTTTTTGCTCTATGATCGTCCCGTAACAAACAGGTATTAAAATCGCCCATGATTATACAGTGCTCGTAACTTGGTAGAAATGTCTCAAGGGCATGCTCAAGCGTTTCGAAGTATTGAACTGTGGGAGGTGCTTAAACTACTCCAAGCAAAAAGGCAACACCACTGATAATAATTTCAATCCAAAGGTACTCCAAGTTATTGGAGTAGATCGTTGGTGACTGGTCAATGATCTTATATTTAATATTGGATCTTAGGTAAATAGCCACGCCTCCGCCACCTTTACCAGTCCGATCATTTCTTATCAAAACGTAGCCAGGCAACGGGTAGTAGGAAGAAGGCAAAGTAGGCTTTAAGAATGATTCGGATATCAGGCACGCATGTATGTAGTTACATTTGAAAGTGTTTAGAATTTGATCAGTAAGGTATTGCATTTTTTTTTCGATTTATTACTGGTGACTGGTGATACAGTGTGAGATCTATAGAACAACTAACATAGACTGTATGTTAGAATGTAGTGGATGAATGGATGGATGTTTGTTACTCAATTACACCAGAATGGCTAAACGGATCTGAATAAAATTTGGCACAGAGATAGATTATAGTCTGGAATAATACATAGGCTAATTTTATCCCGGTTAAAATCAGTTAGTGTTCGTTACGGTGGCTATTTTTTACATTATAACCGTGGTATGTCGCGTGCAGTACATGTGGTTCACATCTTTCAATTAAATGTTGTTTGTTCGTTTATAAAGTACACATTTCCATATGAGAATCAAAGTGGACACGGGCGTCTAGCCTGTGTAATGTGTGAAAGCCTGTACGTGGTAGGTATAGTATTATCCAAAACAGTGGTACCTGTGGTGAATTGGCAAACAGCTATCTGGGTGAGAAGGAAAACGCCCACACTCCACATAGCGCCGCAACCAGGCCGCGCCCGCTCCGGCCCTTCATAATCTGAAACAATCGAGACACGTATAAAGCTTCAATGACTGATGGGACTTGTCAGTACTGTAATAGTAGTTTGTGAGGGGTAAGAAGGTTTTTACAAGTAGGTAGTGACCATCGTCACGAACAAACGAGTTTCAACGGCTCCGTGGCGCAGTATTGAGCGCTGTTGCCTTAACGTGCGGAGGTCCCGGATTCGATCCCGGCAGGGTCAATTTGGAAATTTATAATTTCTGAATTTTCCCTGTTCTGGCCTGGTGGAGCGCTTCGGCCGTGGCTAGTTACCACCCTACCGGCAAAGACGTGCCGCCAAGCGATTTAGTGTCCGGTACGATGCCGTGTATGAAACCGAATAGGGGTATGGGTTTAATATAACTCCATGCCCCCAAAAGGTTAGCCCACTACCATCTTAGACTGCATCATCATTTACTATCGGTGAGATCGCAGTCAGGGGTAACTTGGAATGGATAAAAAAAAACTAACGAGTTTGTAAAAACCTTAACGCCCACACACTATGACACACACAATACAACGCACACAATATTTTTCAATACATTTGCATAGATTTAGTACTGGCCCAATACTAAATCTATGTACATTTGTGAGACAGTTTAAAAATACAACTTGAGTAGGCAGGTTAGCTGGCACTCACTAGAAAATGGTTTCTCACGCCTTATATTACAAGTGTGATCTAAAATGTTATTAGAAAAACAGTGGGATCATTCCCCCAAAAAGCTCTTTTTTGAACGTTTGAAAGTACTCAATACCGGGTCCACAGACGAATTCCCGCTGAAAAAGAAAGCGTGAATACACAGAGAGTATAAAAAACCCGACCGCTTCTGTTAGAATTTACTTCCACCGGACATGAAAGTGTAATGGGGATTGGTTCGCCTTTTAAACCGACGCTCTGGAATATGCAGTTTTGTTCAAGTGTTGAAACTTTGGCTTTTTTCTGTTTTCGATTGCAAGGTTGGCTGTGATTTTAGGATATTTGGGACGATTGTAAGGCGCGACACACATGACACAGTACCTAGATTGGATTTTGGAGCCGAGTCGCGGCATTTTTCTTCATACAGTTTTAAACGTATATTTATTTACTTTGAAATAAACCTCACTAAAGGCTCGTCAGGGCGATTCGTGTATTTTTTTTAGTAAACCAATTTGAACCGAATGTCAATGTACATAAAGCTGAGTTTTAAGAGTTATCACAAAGATTCGCCGCTCCGTCTGTTGACCTTGAGATCACAACGAGTTGACGTGCTAGAGCAATGGTAATTATTTTATAAAATTTTCGTTGAAAAACTGTGTCGCATCCGCGCCAACCGCGTGTCACATACAGTAATGCCGTCTTAGAGCTGCCTAGAAATCTATATACTGAACCAATTGTAGATTCACTGGACGATCCAAATGCACTTGGTTTTTTTTTTTTGTTTTTATCCACTACAAGTTAGCCCTTGACTACGATCTCACCTGATGGTAAGTGATGATGCAGTCTAAGATGGTAGCGGGCTAAACTGTTAGGGGCATGGCAGTTATATTAAACCCATACCCCTATTCGGTTTCTACACGGCATCGTACCGGAACGCTAAATCGCTTGGCGGCACGTCTTTGCCGGTAGGGTGGTAACTAGCCACAGCCGAAGCCTCCCACCAGGCCAGACCAGGGCAAATTCAGAAATTATAAATTCCCAAATTGACCCTGCCGGGGATCGAACCCTCGACCTCCGCACGTTAAGGCAACAGCGCTACACACTGCGCCACGGAGGTCGTCGAGTTTATTTGATATACAACAATTTAAAAGATTTGATTTGTTTTGATATATTGCTTAAACATTAATTTATTTCATCAGCATTTCTAAAACTCATAGGTTCGGTAGATAGGTAGTAACCTACCCTTAATGAGGTTATTCTATTTTTAATCAAACCTGTCAGAGCAAATTCTGTTTGATTGAAACCTATTTAATCAAACATATTAATTTTGAGTTATGATGATCCAAGATAGAAGTAAAATAATTGAGATATTAAGTTCGCTTTTTAAATCGTCGCTCGCTCGGTCGTCTGTGAAATATGCAGTTTTGAAGAGATGAAGCTTTTACTGACGGCGGATAACTAGACACTAGGTACACGAAAAGACTATTCGATTTTTTGACGACCTCCGTGGCGCAGTGTGTAGCACTGTTGTCTTAACGTGCGGAGGTCCCTGGTTCGATCCCCGGCCAAATTGGGATTTTATAATTTCTGAAATTTTCCCTGGTCTGGCCTGGTGGGAGGCTTCGGCCGTGGCTAGTTACCACCCTACCGGCAAAGACGTGCCGCCAAGCGATTTAGCGTTCCGGTACGATGCCGTGTAGAAACCGAATAGGGGTATGGGTTTAATATAACTGCCATGCCCCTAACATGTTAGCCCGCTACCATCACTTACCATCAGGTAATATCGCAGTCAAGGGCTAACTTGTAGTGGATAAAAAAAAAAAAAAATTTTACCCCGTTTATTTGGCTATGATTTTTAAGGTGTCATGAATTTTTTGTTTAAAAAAAGTTGGTCAGTTACTCTTTGCTTTGGTCGTACTTATTTTTTTCCTCCACGTGGACATTGGAAAAGTGAATTTGAATAAAAGACAGTTTATCGATAGCTCATTGGTTTATTGGTTTACTGTTATATTTGTTACACGGTCTTTAACTCTTTAAACTGATAACAAATTATTCTTAAACCAGGTTATATTAGAAGACTACACTAACAAGTTATCCTGTTTTGACAATCCTTTTTTCCCCGTGTAGTCTTTTCTATTTAGTATGGGTAAATATGGCGAAAATGAGACAGGACGAAAAGGTGAACGATTTTACATTGAAATATTTTGATTTTTGGCATTTTTCACGTGACAGAACCACAGACAAAAAATAACCTAAGATATATTTAATTTTGAAGCGAGTCTTTGGTTCAAGTAAATTATTCTATTATAGACTAGCGGTCCGCCCCGGCTTCGCACGGGTAGCACTTGATCAAAATAGTCCATACCGAATAATGGTCAGTCGGCACTGAGGCGAACAACTCCACCATACGTTCTCAAATTTTGTTCAGCAAACCGCTGTGAACGCTTGGCACTTTAGTCTCCAATACGACGTATTTTCGCTGCACTCGCCTGGGAACTATGTTTAGAACTAACAACTAAGTTGAGACCTGGCTCTTTTAGGCATTTCGCAGTCTGTCTACAACAGTTAGATATCAAAATGTTTAAAAAAATGTTAGTAACTTCTCTTGTATTTATTATGTTTGTCTTGACAAATATGACATACGAGACAGTCTGAATTAAAAGACGAATATAGGTTTAACGTAAAAAGTTAAATAAGGTGAATTTTTCCGACTTAATTCACATTATTGCAATTTTCAAAGGGATCTCTAATTTATTTTAAAATAAAATGCAACCTATGTTACTCGCTGATAAAGTAGCTTTCTATAGGTAAAAGAATTTTTAAAACCGGTCCAGTAGTTTTTTTAGTTTATCCATTACAAAAAAACAAACAAATATTTCCTCTTTATAATATTAGTTTAGATGTATTCAAAATTTGATTAGATCATTTCAATAATTAATAGATACCTCTGAGTTCCACACACAAAACTTTCATCTAAATTGATAACATTCGAAGTTGTTAGTTTCGTGAGTTGGTAACACGATTAGAGACGGGATCCGACAATTTCAATTACTTATACATGGAGTTAGTATTAATTGAATAAAGGTCTCATCCGGAATAGATATACGTCCGATTATATAATAGTGTTAGACTGCCTCGTTGTTCTAGTGGTTAGCATGTTCGAATGCGGCTGACGAAGTATCAGGTTCGAATCCCAGGTAGGGCCTTAATTACTTAGCGGTTTTTCAAGAAATTCTAAGTAGGTACTAGTGTATTTACTATTCTGTGGTACTAGTCCGGATTTAGGAAGTCGGCGGTGTTTCACCCCGTGCCTCGGAGAGCACGTAAAATCGTCGGTCCAGCGCTTGATCTCTCTCCGATCGTGTCGGATTTTCCGTCCCACCGGGCTATGAGAGTAACGGAACAGAGAGTGCATCAGTGTACGCACACACTTGCAGGTGGCTAATCTTTCTGGAGATTGGCCACCGTGGCCGAAATTCGGTCGGGAGGACACTTTTAGTAGTGTCAGTATTATTGATGAGCTCCCTGTCGCAGTGGTGATCGCTGTGTTATAGTCGAAGGCCCTGGCTTCGATACCCGGGAAGGTCAAATCGGAAATTTATAATTCCTGAGTTTACCCGTCTGGCTCGGTGGGATAAATATTAAAAACATGTAAGTTATGGCTACGTAGGTATTTATAGTTTTCAAACAACGAGCATTCAAAAATTGCAACAAAATTCAGAACGCCGAATATAGCACTAATAAAAACGGCAAATACATAAAAACGGCTTTTACTATTCAAATAAAGGTTTCATATATTTGCTAATACACTATTTCAACACAAAACACAGACCCGTGCGCTCACTATACACATATAGCGGCACAATATTTATACAAAACGGAAAATTTTAGCATTTTGTACGCTTAGTCTAAGTTTTTACATAGCAAATTCGATTGAACGTAATCGAGCGTTCGATCACGTTAGCGTCAAATGAAAACGAACCTTTGACAGTATACCGTATAAAACTAGACCTCAATTTTGTGATGTATTCACAGCGAGCGCTCTAAACTTAAACGTTTCGAAATTAAAATCGGTTCTACTTGTGTCCTGTCGGTCGGTTTGTGTCCTGAAATTAAGAGCTTTTGGGTCCATTTTACTTTGATGCCAATGTGGTCGAACGCTCGATTGCGATCAATCGCATTTGCAATTTAAAAACACTGACACAGCGTGCGCGTTTATTATATTACTAAACGACTCCCTTGCGCAGGGGTGAGTTCTGTGGTTTATAAGTGGAAGGTCCAGGGTTCAAAAACCTGGCAGGGGCATTTCGGAAAATTATAATTACGGGTAAGTACTATAATTATTGTCTCCCGTCTGGTCTGGTCTGGTCTGGTCCGGTGGAAAGCTTCAACCGTGGCTGGTTACCACCCAACCGGCAAATACGTATCACCAAGCGATTTAGCGTTTACGATGTCGTGCAGCAGGTTTAATATAACTATATCATAACCGCGGTCATACCGAGATTGGCCCGCTTCATGGACTGCGGGCTACGTAACGCAGCGTAAGTGCTGCATCATCGCTTACTACCAAGTGAGAACGCAGTCGAGTTCTAACTTGAAGTAGAATTATAAAAAAAAACTACACTATTTCTACACAAAACCCATTAGAGACAGGTGCCCGGCCGCGGCACAGACGAAACTAAAACAAACATCACGTCTATCGTATAAAACTAACTTTTTGCGCCGGGATGAAATGAAGATAATATTACTATTGTGAGATAAAAATAGTTATTCATTTTGTTTGGAACTAACTTTTGACTGTGGTGTTAGGGTTGATATACACATGTTTAGTTGAAGAATCACTTCTATGATAATTTCGGAGGCAGCTAGAAACTCTTAGGAGGAGAAAATTGTTTGTGAAAAAATATTTATGAGCTATCGCTTTGTCCACGTATTTCATTTTAGTCCATAAGAAGGTTATTAAATTGTGTGTTACTGGTTATAAGAGTAAAAATCTTCTATACTAATCATCATACTAACTAACTATCATAAATGTTGAATCATAAAGTTTGGGTAGATGGATGGATGTATGGATGGATGGAAGGATGTTTGTTCCTCAATCACGCCAGCTGAACGGCTGAGCGGATCTAGATGAAATTTGGTACAGAGATAGATTAAAGTCTGGAATAACACATAGACTTCTTTTTATCGCGAAATATAAGACTTCCTGCTGGAACCAAAAATTCTCAAATGGATGTTGGTTACTCAATCACGCCAGAACGGCTGAACGGATCTGAATGAAATCTGGCACAGATATAGGGTCTGGAATCACACTATCACATCACACTAATAATATTATGAAGGCGAAAGTTTGTGTGTGTGTAAGTGTGTATGTTTGTTACTCCTTCACGCCGCTGAACTACTGAACTACTGAACCGATTTAGCTGAACTTTGGAAATAGATAGCTTATAACCCGGATTAAAACATAGGCTACTTTTTATCCCGGAAAATTAAGAAGTTCTCGCGGGAACCAAAAAACCTCAATCCACGCGGACGTAGTCGCGGGCATCAGCTAGTGGTGCATAAATATCTTCTCTATTGTAATTATCCACGGAGAAAACACGATTGTATGGGGAATCCGCCCTCCCGTATCGTCTTCAAATCTATACTAATATTAAAAATGCGAATGTTTGGATGTATGGATGGATGTTTGTTACTCAATCACGCCCGAACGGCTGAACGGATTTGGATGAAATTTGACACAGAGATAGATTATAGCCTTGAATAACACACAGGCTACTTTTTATCCCGGAAAACTAAGGAGTTCCCGCGGGAACCTAAAAACCTCAATCCACGCGGACGTAGTCGCGGGCATCAGCTAGTAACACTTAATATGCTACTATTTATCCCGGAACAGAAACCACGCGGACGAAGTCGCAGGTGTCAGCTAGTAATAATAATGTAACTTTTCGGTTTGGCCGTTCGACTTTCAGAACAAAAAAATAGTTATTTGTTATACAAGAGTGAAAAGTTGTTTTTTAACCGCGTGCTCAATTTTGATGACCGAGCAAGCGAAGGATTCTAAAATTGAATCACGAGCGCAGCGAGTGGTTCAAAAATTAGAATCCTGAGCGTCAGCGAGGGAATCAAAAGAGCACGAGGTGAAAAATCTTTTCACTCGAGTGCAACACGTAACTTTTCATCCCACCTCAGCAAGGAAATGACATGACGTGAAAGAAAATGGTGCGCGCAAAGCAAATTAAAAAAGTTCACCAAGAAGGTTACGAGCTTTTTACGAGTGTGAGTTTTTAACAAATTAAAAAAGGTTGTATGGAAAGTCGGCACCATAGAGGTAGAAGTAAATAGGTTTTAATGATGTTTTGAATTCACAAACTTCATAGACGAGTGATATTTACTAACGTGCACACGATGTTCTAAATTCAATTTACTTTATCCTCAAGAGGATAATAACGGCTTTTGCATTCAGATATCGAAGATTAAAAATACTCTTTCCGAGATGGTGGGATGAAAACCCTATTTAACATTATTATGCACTAGACTGAAGAAAATGTCAAAGGAGAAGATGTTGTTTTGTCGCGTTAATGTATTATGCTCCACACAAAAGTGAAGTTTCCTTTTATTTTTTGTCGGTAATGTGTTTTTGCTCTAAAATAAATTAAAATGTGTTCCCAAAATATCTCTAGCATAAGACATGATAAAAAATTGAAAAATATTCACGTCGCAAATCTTCTTAGCGAGTCTGGAAAATCACCTGGGAATAGTCACGCCAAGTCCGAAATTAAATTTAAAACAAAACCCACTTTTATATCAAATTTTTTATTCGCGGAGCCATAGACATTGTTTGAAAATGTCTTAGAATTTAATTAAAGATTTTGATATCCATACCTACCATGCATAACAATAAACGCGTATGCTATTTGTCTGTCTGTCTGTCTGTGTCATAATTACAAGTTTGTTGAAATAGGTGGTGTCAAAGATGTTGGTACAACATCTCAATCAAATCAGCAACTCTTTATCAACTCTTACAAAACACGCTTCTAGTATGAATTTTTGTATTCAGAAATACATATACTTAATTGTAATGTCATAAAATTCCAACACAATTTTTTTCATTCCTATTGTTTGGTTTGTTTTAGATCTTTTTTTTAAATTGATTTTGTCAAAATTCAGTACAGGGATTCAGCACAGAGAGGTTTTACCTTTTTTATTAACAGGAGATTTTATAATTTAATATAAAAAATACTTTTTAAACAACCGACTTCAAACTCCCGCGCCAACTTTACAACAACAAGCACACGCTATACAAAGTTTTTATTTTATTGTTGATATTTTAAAAACCACTCGACCGATTTCGATAAAATTTATATGGGACCACATGGGAAGTATGTTCTTTCAAATAAAAAAAGAATCATCCAAATCGGGTCCACCCAGTCAAAAGTTCTGAGGTAACAAATAGAAAAAAAAAAAATACAGTCGAATTGAGAACCTTTTCCTTTTTTTGAAGTCGGTTGAAAATTAAAGGACTTTAATTTTCAAGCAACCATAAGCAAAGCGCTTCAAAGAATCTCCAAAAATAAAACATGAGATCGCAGATTATTTCGTTATTTTATTTTCCAAAATTATTCGGTATTTCAACATGAGAATAATTATGCAATGTATTTATATAGGGTATTTATGTAAATTTATTCCAACCTCGACACTTTTCACGGCGCCGTCATCAAAGGTTAAGAGGCGGGCCTGGAATTATCTCGTGGAACACGAGTGTCGCGTCGCGGATTACCTCTGATTACCGTTGATTACCGTTGATTACGGGTGATTACTGTCGATTACCTCTCGGTTTACGCACTAAACGGAAATCGTGACATTGCTACATTGACCATTTAAGCGTTAATTTGTAAGCGACAAGCGAATTATTGGTCTTTAAAGTTCATTTGTGGCACCTGAAATGGGTTCGATTGTATTTCGTACCAGTCATGCACCAGTATCAAAGTTCTTTATGTAAGATGTAGGAGAAAATAATCTCGGGTGAGGTCTAAGCCCTTTGATTGGTTGTTACTTTTAAAGGTAATAATAGTAAATGTGTAATCTTAGAATTTAGAAGTATTTATTGGGGTGTTTAAGAAAATTATTCGCAGCAGAAACAAGCAAAGAATAATAATATAATTATGGCACTAACTACTTGGTACTCGACAGAAGATGTTTAAAAACGTTAGCGTTTAAAAACATAAACGCTATAGATTATCGCTTGCGTAAATTTAGCTATTTTATTCATTCACGAATCGTGACCGCGATTCTATTAAAAATATAATTTAAAATTATCTCGGCTGATAGTGAGATCTAAATTAACGAATTTCACGGAACAAACGAAAGAAAAGGAAGCTGGCAATGTATGAAATTAAAATATTATAGCTTCAAGTTTTCTCACTGGAGACTTCTGGGGTGTGCGGTTGATAAAGTTAATTAGGTTAGTATTTCTGCTAATTCCTATAAGAAATTTATTATAACCGTGAATAAATTTTCTTTTTGTACATACAATTTCGTACGCATACAGAGCGTACTAAGGAAGCAATGAGTCAGAATTTAAAAAATATTCAGCTTTCCCTTAGAAATGTACGATACAATTTTTTTAAACTAGATGATGCCTAGCCTATGTCCCTCCCACCTTGGGATATAACCTATCCCTGTACCAAATTTCGTCAAAATCGCTTGAACAGGTGGGCCGTGAATGCGTAGCAGACAGACAGACAGACACACTTTCCCATTTTTAATATTAGTATGGATGTTTAATGTAAGTTTACGATTATTTCCAGGATAAATAAATTTTTGGAACACGTATTTTTTGGAACCGTTGCCTTGATTTTTATCTACTCGTATTATAATTCTTATTTTAAAGATGTCAAGGTACGTGACATAAAACTGTTAGTTTGAAATAATAATGCTTTATGCGATGGTTGTAGCCCCTCTGCAAGGCTTTAATAGTCAATATTGATTGGCTCTACACTATGTGTACCAAAATTTTTAATTTCAAAATTGGAATACTTTCCAACAGACTCGTTCGAGTGATACGAACGTCGCGTCGTTGCGGCTTTGAGCACACGGAACGTTGGCGGAAAATAAAAATGGAACGAGCAACCGGCCCAATTATATCGACTGCTTAAAAGATCCCAAATGAAGGGGTCTACAATTCTACATCTTTATCTGTCTTTTTTAAACCTCAAAAATGCATCGAAATATCTGAATTAAGATTGGAATTGCTTTTTTAATTAACCTAATTCGCTCCATGGTTTCGTGCATCGTTATTTATAAAAGAAGAAGCTGACTTATCATTGTTGTTCAACTCAAATAGCTGGGATTGGAAACATGAGATTTTGCATGAAGTTTCTTCATTAGTGTAGTATTTACTCTATACTAATACTAGTTAATGCCCGCGACTTCGTACGCGTGGAAGAGGTTTTGTGGATCCCGCGGGAACTCTTTAATTTTCCGGGATAAAAAGTAGCCTATGTGCTATTCCAGACTATATTCTATCTCTGTGCCAAATTTCAGCCAGATCCGTTCAGCTGTTGGCGCGTGATTGAGTAACAAACATCCATACATCCATACATCCATCCAAACTTTCGCATTTATAATATTTATTTGATTATAAATGTGAAAGTTTGGATAGATGGATTCATGGATGTTTTTTTATTATTCAATCCCGCCAGAACTTAAAAAATACATAAATCTTAGAAGTACAATCTCGTTATTTCTCAGAACTAGTTTATATCACGGCTTGTGAAATGTAATCAGATTAAAATAAAACAAAAACACAAAAAATCTTAGACCTCGAAAATGAGATGAAAGCATAAGATGCTTTTGTTCTTTAAGCCGTGTTTTCATTGTGCTCAACAGTGTGCAGAAATTAAAATAAAAACTCCGAAAATGCACTCTTGAAAGAATTATATTCGTTGACAGCTCTCGTGCGACGCTATTCTGTGAATTGTTTAGTTATACAAGAGACCCTCGGGTTTATATGAAAATTGAAGTTTATTTTTAAAAAGTTTTGCCCGAATTTTTCTTTATATTACTCGACTAACTGATGCTTGTGACTTTCGTTTGCGTAAGTTTAAAAAAAAACCGTGGAAACTCTTTATAAATTTGGGACAAAACGTATCCTCTGTCCATATATACGAAGACGAAACAAGTTTGGACTGTCCAAAGACGAAACATGTTTTGACTGTCCATAGATGGATCACGATTGGACGGTTTTTGGATTGTCATCATAATTATTGTACAATACTTGTAGCAAATAAACGATTGAATTGAATTTAATCTTATAGGAAACAAGCTTGTATTATTATACACTATGTTTGTAAACATACGGTTCACGGTTTCTGACGACCTCTCTGGCGCACTGGGTGCAGTTGCGGTCTTAATAGTGGGAGGTCCCGGGATCCATGGCAGCTAAACCATTTGGAAACCGACCCCCCCGATTGTGAGGAAATCGTAATCGTAATCGTTTATCAAATGTATAGGTAATTCGACCTGTTTAAGAAGTTCATAGATGGCTGCACGTCAAAAGCATGCATGAACTCCTTAAACAGCAGGGCGACCGCGTATCTTTTGCATCAATCATTGATGCATCGCAATCACCTCCGATTGGTTAACACTCTTGCACTATTGGACGAAATCCATTGACGCAGCAAGAATACCATAAATTCAGCCAATCGGATGTGATTGCGATGCATCAATGATTGATGCAAAAGATACGCGGTCGCCCTGCAGTTCGAGTAATACGTTTTAAACTGTCAAATGATTACGATTTGCTAAGACAATGAGGGCTACCGCGTTTAAATTCGCCGCTAGGGGCGCTAGTGTAGAGTGAGGTCTCCAAAATGTCAAATATCACTGGGCTTTTAACGCGAGTCTAATTATTTAGTTAATTTTATGAATATTTAGCAATAACCGATTAATTATGGAAGATGTAAAGATACGTGTCAATGAATGCCAGTGCTCTGTACTTTGACAGCGGAGCTAAGAAAAAGAGGTGCAAAAATAAGCTGGCTGAAAGAACAGCTACTTAATTCATAGGTTAGTATTTCCCTGATTCCTGTATGTTTACTATTTTTAAAGGGTTTTTTTTCAGAAATATGCTTGTTTACCGAATTTACAGCTATATTTTAGGACCTTACACGCAAGTGGCGCCAACTAGTGAGCATAAAAACGGTAGCCCTCATTGGGCCTCTGTTTAAGGAGTTCATAAATACCTGCACGTCAAAAAGCATATAGTATGAACTCCTTAAACAGTTAAAGTAATACGTTCTAAGCAGTCAAATGATTATGATTTGCTTTAACAATTAGGCCTCTGAATCAATTCCATTTCAGATAAATTTAATTTTTATTTGTCGCTTTAAAAAAAAACGAATTCAATAAATTACAGTAGGACTCAGCAAAATAACGGCTATTTGATGGCCGTTTTAAATCCGCTTAAATGTTTTAAATTTTCGATCTCGATGATTCATCTGTATGATACGAATGACTGACCGATTGCAATCGAGCTACAAATGATTTAACTCTTGGTATTTAATATATTTTATCTACTCCAGCATCGAAAAGTTCCAATTTCGAATTTGACAACTATATCGAATTGAACCCTCTTTCGTGTTTGCTTCTCATAACGATACAGTTCGTTGTATGGGAGCTGTATCGTTATGAGTCGTAGCTGTATCGATATGGTTATCTTCATAAATAGGATACCTATAGCTTAGCGGCTCTGGGTTCTGGCAATTTGGTTTTTTTAATTTATAAAGTAAAAAATTATAAAGACGTCCTTGTCGTAGATAAAATATTGTATGCAACTGTACGTAATTAGTCATTTTAATTCTCGTACTATCCTATTTTGATACTCGGCAAGCCTCGTATCAAAAAACAGCACTCGAATTAAAATGACCCTCATTACGATACAGTTGCATAAATAGCTATTACCTATTGAAGATGCTCTCAAAATGGTAACCACTAACTGAAATAATTGCATACAGATACTCCATCACACTGCCTCGTTAGTCTAGTGGTTACCATAGTCAACTGCGGATCACGAGGTCCTGGGTTCGATTCCCGGTCGGGCATGAAAAGTTAGGTATTGGATTTTCAATTAAGAAATTCTCAGTGCTAGCCCGGAGTTGGAAGTTGGCGGTGTTTCACCCCCGTGCCTCGGAGAGCACGTTAAGCCGTCGGTCCCGGTTATTATCACTAACATGATAATAGTCGTTAAAGCCCGCCAACCCGCATTGGAGCAGCGTGGTGGGTCTAAGCTCTAATTCCCGCTCTCCTATGAGAGTGGAGGCCTGTGCCCAGCAGTGGGACGTTAATAGGCTGTAGTGATGATGATGATGACTCCATCACAACTCATCTTACTAAGAGGAAGAGAGACAGAAGTTATTGCTATTTCGTCATCTACGATTTTCCAGCACAGGGCCCCACGTTTGAAGGTACGCTCACTGAAGAGAAGCGTCATAGAACTAATATTTGCCGCTACCATTGATGTAGAATTTCAGTTCATTCTATTTCAATGGCCGCTACTAATTATATCTCAAGTAAGGCTTGACCTTTATCCTGCCTTAAATACCTAACTAACGTTCTATAAACCGTTTACTTTAATAAACCGTTTATATTCGAAACGGTCAGAGTTAAAATAAACTCCTCCTTAAATATACTTAACTCCTTTGAAATGAGTTATTTATTTATAAACTCTCTAATAATTAACAGCCACCCTCAAGTGAAATAATTTACAGACTTCATTTAGAATAAAACACGAACAAACTTTGCCAAAGGAAGGAAGAACATTGTTGCCTTTATGAATTTCAGCCGATGTTTCACCAGAAAATAATACCTCAGCACAGTTGAAATACTTTTAGGAGCTTATAAATACTGAACTTGAAGTAACCTGTGACATTGTCCACGTGAAATTACGCATGAATGTACCTACCTAATAGTTTTTTTAATCTACTATACTTAATCGTACGCATACGATCACAAGTCAGTATAGACCGGCAGGAAACGGTGTCGTAAAAAGGACCATGAAAAAAGCGGTGCACGATGGTATATACTCGTTATGGCGGTGAGTAAATTTTCTTCGAGATTCAATCGATAATTGCAAGTACTCACTAAGCTTGAAGATATTGACTGAGCCCTCTGCCGGCGAAGCCGAAAAAACGTGCCGTTCCGCAATGTCGGATCTCTTTGGTTCAATATGTTCACCGACAAACTTCTAAGTCTTCGGATGATTTAGTCTCCGGATCGTTAGGTGCACCAAATCGCACATTAAATCGTAAGTACTCGTATACATACATAGATGTATGCTCGTATGTAGGTACTAGATGGGTCCTTTTATGGAAAAAAAATTTGGGCGTCCGACTTGTAGGGTATGCCCCTCACCTGTAAAGTCCATGTCCCCGCCATAGCGCTGTCCCGCTTTTCAAACTAGATGGCGTTAGTAAAATAGGTCCACATTATTTGTTTAACAGGGCCCGTCTATGTAAATTGACGTCGTTGTTAGTATAGCATGACCAACTACTGTAATCAAGATGGCAACCTTTAACTTTTAATCGATTTCCGAAAGATAATTGTTCGACGCGTCGTATGTAAGCCGACCATTTTTTACTAGTTAAGTTGAAGCACTAATTTTACCAATCGGCATTTCGATAAACGATCACTAAATTGACAATTAAACGTATTAGATACTAGATGATGCCCGCGACTTCGTCCGCGTGAATTGATGTTTTTTTAAGATTTAAACTATCCTATCTCTCAAGTTGGATCGAACTGCACATAGTGTGCGAATTTTATTATAATCGGTTAAGTGGTTTAGGAGTCCATTGAGGACAAACATTGTGACACGAGATTAATATATATTAAATAATTATAATCATGACATTAGCGGAATAAATACACGAGAGAAGCAATGAAAGACCTCGTATCTTTTGCATCAATCATTGATACATCACAATCACCTCTGATTGGTTAACACTCTTCCACTATTGGACGAAACCCATTGACGCAGCAAGAATACCATAAATTCTGCCAAGCGGACGCGATTGCGATGTATCAATGATTGATGCAAAAGATACGCGGTCGCCCTGCGGGTCGGTGACAGAACTACTTTATTATTCCACATACAACAGGTAGTAACCTCTCAGATACAAGCAAAGAGTATAATATTATATAATTACTACGTTCTAGCTACAAGTCCTGCAGTCTAACCCTATGTTCCGATATACACTGAGAGCACTGTTCAGTGTTCTTACTGGGGAGAAATTCGTTCCGCTATGGAGTGACAGTATAGTGCCGCAGTATCCTAGAGAAATATATGACGTCATAAATCGTCGCCATTTTTGTACTGTGAGTACTGGCGTTTTCGAGGTAAGATGCTCTCAGTGCTGGCTGCGTTCCGTTTTAAACAGTGACCAGTATAGCTAACTATAAAGGAACGGTTTCGCAGTATACTAAATTGATGTCACACCTTACAGTGCTCACAGTGTATTTCGGAACATACCCTAAGATTGTAACGGGCATGGCATGGCAGTTAGAATTAGCTCATTCCCCTAATTGGTTTCTACACGGCATCATACCGGAACGCTAAATCGCTTGGTACCTACTTGTGTCTTTGCTGGTAGGGTGATAAGGATAACTAGCCGCGGCCGAAGCCTCCCTCTGGACCGGAAAATTCTGAAATTATAAATTTCCAAGGTCCCTGCCGGGGATCGAACCAGATATTCAACAGGTCTCACCATTATGCTACTGCAGGCTGAGTGGGATTTTTTTTCGATCGTGTTAAAGTTTACTGCCATTTATCTATGAAACTAGATGATGCCAACGACTTCGTCCGCGTGATTTAAGTTTTTTTAATTCCCGCGGGAACTTCTTAATTTTCCGGGATAAAAAGTAGCCTATGTCACTCTCCAGGTCCTCAACTATACCCACGCCAAAAATCACGTCAATTCGTTGCTCCGTTGCGGCGTGATTGAAGGACAAACCAACAAACCAACAAACCAACAAACAAACACACTTTCGCATTTATAATATTAGTATGACTAACTGATGCCTGTGTACGGGAGCAGGTGATATGGCTCGACCGTAACAATAGGATGATCATCCTCCGAGCGGGTGTTGTGCTCGGGGACCACTGGTCCGACCGTTCATCTTTGGAGGTCGTATATATAGCGTAATTCTGAGAAAACTTCGTAAGCGTGAGTTGGGCTCTTCGTGGTCGCGTGCGTGTACTAGTAATGCCATCTATTGGATTATGTGCGGACTGCGAAGACCGCCACATCACTCCCCTTCGAGTTTGGAGGTCGTCAGCATTCAGTTGAGCGGCGTTGCAAGCATCTGGAGAAGTGGCGTCGATGAGCATTCAGGTGTAAGCGCTGCGTCGGGAAGTACTCAGTGAAGCGGCATCGTGTACAACCAGAGTAGTGGCGTTGTAGGCTCATACGACTCTGAGGCTGTGTATCCCACTTGTGCAGCTGGTACGGGGCGTCGACGGGCTGTGTACTGATATGCTGTTGCGAATCGACTGGTGCGGGCCGCCGAGCGTGTGGCTCTGTGAACGGCTGTGCTGCATTTCGTATGTCGCTGTTGTGCCGGAACATCGATCGGCTGTGTTGCGTTGCGTTGCTGTGCTGCGATGTGATGCTGTTGTGTCCCGCTCTGCGTACTGATGATGCTGTCCTTGATGCGATGACTGCAGGGATTATTATTGTGTCTGACGAATGAGGGCGTGACGTCGGCTTGATGTGCGTCGGCGGCGGCTTGAAGATCACGTGGGCTTTTCAGTCATCGTCGGCGGCGGCTTAGAGATCACGTCGGCGGTCACCAATGTACGGGAGCAGGTGATATGGCTCGACCGTAACAATAGGATGATCATCCTCCGAGCGGGTTTTGTGCTCGGGGACCACTGGTCCGACCGCATCAGAAGGTTGCGTGTTCAAATCACGTCGGGGTCACCAATGTACGGGAGCAGGTGATATGGCTCGACCGTAACAATAGGATGATCATCCTCCGAGCGGGTGTTGTGCTCGGGGACCACTGGTCCGACCGTTCATCTTTGGAGGTCGTATATATAGCGTAATTCTGAGAAAACTTCGTAAGCGTGAGTTGGGCTCTTCGTGGTCGCGTGCGTGTACTAGTAATGCCATCTATTGGATTATGTACGGACTGCGAAGACCGCCACACCTGCAACTTCATCCGCGTGATTTAAGTTTTCTAAACCCACGGGAATAAAATGCGGGAATTCCTTAGTTTTCCGTCACTCTCCAGGTCCTCAACTATACCCATGCCAAAAATAACGTCGATCCATTGCTCCGTTGCGGCGAAATCGAAGGACAAACCGACAAACAAACACACATTCGCATTTATAATTTAAAAAAATACGCGCCGAATTGACAACCTCCTCCTTTTTTGGAAGTCGGTTAATAAGTATGATATGATTGATCGAGCGCTAGCTGTCAAGCACTTGACAATTCCATACAAATCGTAGAACTTAACGCTTCTGCGATCGTATGAAAAGAAATTCCCAGTAGGTACTCTGATCATTAATACGCCTTGATTACAAAATTTCGTATGCAGAATGTGGAATGCTTGTCTTAATGGTCGAAAGCCTTTCGTACAGGCAAGGCCAAAAATTCGGTAGGTAATGAGTTTTTTGAAGAAACTCAACAGGAAAAATAGAACATCCGAGTATGAATGAAAAAGCCAATAAAAACCATTATCACTGTGATAGAATTTCGAATATAGTCCATACTTATTACATAGCTTTACGAGTATATCGAGCAAACCATGATAATATAAGGCTTTTGTGTGGCACTTGACGGTCCTTCTAGGCCCAAGAAAAAAGGTCAATACCTTATTATATGCGGCCAATATTAATTTTGTGGAGGCCTTTTCGAGAGTTCCACAAATCTTATTGATGTTTGAAGTGTTGGTTCATAATATTCTATTGGCCTATTCTATTCATATGCGTATTGACAGTGGATAGTCCTTGGTGCCTTAATTGTATTCTTTCAGAACTTTGTATTACGTCGTTAATATTTTCAGAGCCTTTAAAAAGAAAATGAAACGATTGATCATTGGAATGTATTTACAAAAGAAATCTTTATTATTAGTGAAGAAATAAAATTCATACTAATATTATAAATGCGAAAGTGTGTGTGTCTGTAGTCTCCTACGCTTTTACGGCCCATTTTCAACCGATTTGGATGAAATTAGGTATAGAGACAGGTTGTATCCCGGAGAAGGACATAGGCTCTATTCCGGAAAATTAGGAGTTCAAACTCAATTTATGAGTATTCAAAATTGGTATTGGTTTTATTTTTGTTTCTTTTATTAACGTTATGAAAGTCCCTTTTTTAATTTTTTAATTTTCAAAATAATATACTAGATGATGCCCGCGACTTCGTCCGCGTGGATTGATGTTTTTTTAATTCCCGCGGGAACTCTTCAATTTTCCGGAATAAAAAGTAGCCTATGTCCTTCCCTGGGATGTAAACTATCTCTGTACCAAATTTCATCTAAATCGGTTGAGTAGTTATGCCGTGAAAGCGTAGCAGACGGACAGACAGACAGACACACACACATTTTCGCATCAATAATATTAGTATGGATTGGTTGTGGACTGTCATAATTTTAAATTCCTTCAATTTAATTCTCAGGCACCCTCTTGATCCCGTATTGTAGGTATATGGCTCAAAGTTTGACTCACACTTGGCCGTTCCTTTTTAGGGTTCCGTAGCCAAATTTGGCAAAAACGGGACCCTTATAGATTCGTCATGTCTGTCTGTCTGTCTGTCTGTCTGTCCGTCCGTATGTCACAGCCACTTTTTTCCGAAACTATAAGAGCTATACTGTTGAAACTTGGTAAGTAGATGTATTCTGTAAACCGCATTAAGATTTTCTTACAAAAATAGAAAAAAAACAATAAATTTTGGGGGTTCCCCATACTTAGAACTGAAACTCAAAAATTTTTTTTTCATCTAACCGATAGGTGTGGGGTATCTATGGATAGGTCTTCAAAAATGATATTGAGGTTTGTAATATCATTTTTTTCTAAACTGAATAGTTTGCGCGAGAGACACTTCCAAAGTGGTAAAATGTGTGTGTGTCCCCCCCCCCCCCCCCGTAACTTCTAAAATAAGAGTTGTACATTACCATGCAAACTTCCACCGAAAATTGGTTTGAACGAGATCTAGTAAGTAGTTTTTTTTTAATACGTCATAAATCGTAAACCGCAATTTACCTTTCATTCAATCAACTCAAATATTAAAAAAAAACATTTAATTTAAAACTTACTACAGGTTTGTACGGAACCCTCGGTGCGCGAGTCCGACTCGCACTTGGCCGGTTTATTTTTGTTAGCGTATTTTTTGTGTCCAAAGAAAGTAATCGCGTCGTTATTGTAAAAAGTGAAAGAAAAAGTTAAATTACGCCTCCGTGATGACTCTTGAATAAATAAAGGTCCTTGTACTAGCGGGAACCCTTTGTGAAATAACCTATCAAAAGCAACCTTGAAAACAAAGTCACCAAAATTCTCTGCGTAGGGCGCAAAACTTTTCAGACCAATGTCCCCAACTTTAGGATGAAAACAGAATAGGGACAAAAAAATGTCTGACCGACAAAAAGTAGGGCCGTAATAGCTTAGTGGTCAAGACGCCCGGCCTCCTATACGGTTAGACTGGGGTTCAATTCCGAGCACACACATATAATTTTTCACACAAAATTTCACTCGCATTAACGGCTAAGGAGAACATCTTTATAATATTCTCAATGGTGCGTCCAGTGTGCCATTCTGCACTTGGTCAGCGGGGTGGACTATGTCCAAAACCCTTCTCATACTGAGAGGAGACTCGTGCTCAGTATTGAGCCGGCGATAGGTTGTACGCGCACGTTCACTTGGAGCTGCACGGACTACCGCGACACGATGAAACGTAACTCTCATACGACGCAGGCATTTCGCACGGACATTTCCGTACGTAAATCGTGCGACATAGGTACCCCAAACATAGGATTACCTAGTGTGGGAACCATTGGACATTGTCAAAGTTGTTTTTTTGGTAAATAAACATTTTTCATTTTCATTTTCTGATCTGTCCGTAGTGTGTTTTCACCTTTAGAGTTACAAAATAGCTAGAGTATGAAACTAACTTTGGACAAGCTTTTACCGAAACCAAATAAATTCAGCAGACGCTAGGGATAGCGTCTGCTGAATTTATTTTGTTTCGGATTCTTTGAGAGATTTCTTCTGATAGTTTGTGACTTTGAAGTCGGATGGAAACACGATATGATCATCATGCCAAAAGGCTGAATCTCTAGGCTTTGCAAATAAATTATTTTAAAAGAAAAAACAAATCAAAAAATTTGGATAATTACCTTTAATTAGACAAGTTATTTAGTAATAGATGATGCCCGGGACTTCGTCCCCGTGGATTGATGTTTTTTGATTCCCGCGGGAACTCTTTTTTAAATTTTCCGGGATAAAAAGTAGCCTACGTCCTTCCCCGGGATACAACCTATCCCTGTACCAAATTTCATCAAAAATCGGTTGAACTGATACATTTATTTGATTCCCGCGGGAACTCTTCAATTTTCCGGGATAAAAAGTAGCCTATGTCCTTTCCCGAGATGTAACCTATCTCTGTACCAAATTTCATCAAAATCGGTTGAGTAGTTGGGCCGTGAAATCGTAGCAGACAGACAGACAGACAGACAGACAGACGGCCAGACAGACACACTTTCGCATTTATAATATTAGTATGGATATGGATAGTATGGATTAGTTATATGGATTACCAAACTTAATTATTTTTCTCAGGCTTTTTTCTTAATTATTATGGTTTAACCTACTTTATTGTTGCGAATTTATTTTAAATTTAGGTTGTATTTTTATTGCTCAAATTATAATTTGAATATAAAAAAATAATAATAAAATTAAACTAATATTATAAATCCGAAAGTTTGGATGGTTATATGTTTGTTACTCAATCACGCCAGAACGGCTCAACGGATCTGGATGAAATTTGGCACATAGATAGATTATAGTTTGGAATAGCACATAGGCTATTTTTTGTCCCGGAAAATGAAAGAGTTCTCGCGGGAACCAAAAACCTCAATCCACGCGTGCGAAGTCGCGGGCATCAGCTAGTAATACATATTTTACATAGATAGAAGACAAAAATCCAGAAATAACATTCTTTAAACTTAAAAACGCAGCGATAACTTCGTGAAGCTAAAAGCAAGGAGAGATTTAGAAGGAGATTGCATCTCGTTAGTGATCACGCGAGGCGCTCATTTCATTCCATCAAATGAACATTACGATCATGGGAGCGTTGCAATTTAGAAAATAGGAACTGGGTATTTTAGGGTTCCGTACCTCAAAAGGAAAAAGCGGAACCGTTATAGGATCACTTTGTTGTCCGTCCGTCTGTGTGTCAAGACCCTTTTTCTCAGGAACGCATGGAGGTATCAAGCTGAAATTCATATTAAATACTCAGGTCCACTGTCCGTTGGAGCTGTGAAAAAATCAAACTTCTAAGCCAATGCATCAAAAGATACAGCCGTTTATGCTGTAAATTTTCGACACTCGCAAGGGAATCAAAACCTACAGGCATAGTTCCGTGAACTCAGAATCTTGAAATTTTGTACGAAGCAACGTCAAAGCACAGATAAAGAAAATTTGCGAAAAGCATAAATTTTTAGTTAAATCATATAATAAAAATATTTTTAATAATTTTAAACTTATTACCCCTTTCCGCCGTAAATTGAAATTAAAATAGATAAGTGGAAAAAAATTACCATAACTTTTACTTACTACAGGTTTGTATAGAACCCTCGGTGCGCGACTCGCACTTGGCCGGTTTTTTTTTAAAATATGTATATTGTAAATAGGCTAGCGCTTGGCTGCAATCAGACTTGTTTGCAAGTTGTGATGCAGCCTAAGGTAGAGCGCGGTGGCCTAGAAGATGCCTATTTACACTTGATTTGAAGGTACCTATATTAAAAGAGGAGGGGAAAACGGAAGCCGGGAGGGCATTCCATATCCTAGCGGTTCGAATTAGGAACGAGGATGCAAATCGCTTCGTACGAGCCTTGCGGTTCGATACTAAAAAGGTGACGGAGGAACCAGATCAAATAGTTCTTGGGCACACTCACCGAAATATATCCTGTAGAATACCGACAGGTAGATGAGAATGTAAAGGGTTCAATAATATTCGGTTGAGGTACAGTTACCTCAACCGAATATTATTGAACTAGCTGATGCCCGTGACTACGTCCGCGTGGATTGAGGTTTTTTGGTTCCCGTGGGAACTCTTTCGTCTTCCGGGATAAAAAGTAGCTTATGTGTTATTCCAGACTACAATCTATCTCCGTGCCAAATTTCATCCAGATCCGTTGGGGCGTGAGTGAGTAACAAACATTTATCCATACATCCATACATCCATACATCCAAACTTTCACATTTATAATATTTACATGAATATGACTGCCTCATTGGTCTAGTGGTTAGCATAGTCGACTGCGGATCACGAGGTCCTGGGTTCGATTCCCGGTCGGGCATAAAAGTTAGGTATTGGGTTTTTCAATTAAGAAATTCTCAGTGCCAGCGCGGAGTTGGAAGTTGGCGGTGTTTCACCCCCGTGCCTCGGAGAGCACGTTAAGCCGTCGGTCCCGGTTATTATCACTAACATGATAATAGTCGTTAAAGCCCGCCAACCCGCATTGGAGCAGCGTGGTGGGTCTAAGC
Organism: Erebia epiphron; assembly: GCA_963932025.1. Classification (NCBI taxonomy): domain Eukaryota; kingdom Metazoa; phylum Arthropoda; class Insecta; order Lepidoptera; family Nymphalidae; genus Erebia; species Erebia epiphron. The sequence continues at coordinate 2,755,141 of OZ009947.1, read as the reverse complement.
TCTAATTCCCGCTCTCCCATGAGAGTAGAGGCCTGTGCCCAGCAGTGGGACGTTAATAGGCTGTAGTGTTATGTGTGTAATACATGAATATGATAGACGTAATTTTTAAAGAATAGTCAGAACAATATCACATGAATAGATTATAGTTACTCATAGAATACAATATAAATGCGAAAGTTTGTATGGATGTATGGATGGTTGGATGTTTGTTACTCAATCACGCCAGAAGGGCTGAACGGATCTGGATGAAATTTAGTACAGAGATAGATTATAGTCAGGAATAACTCATAGGCTACTTTTAATCTCGGAAAATTAAAGAGTTCCCGCGGGAATACAAAAACCTCAATCCACGTGCACGAAGTCGCGGGCATCAGCTAGTTAATCATACAAATTATACTGCTTGGCAGTGATTTTTCTTACTAAATCCCTAAATATATTGGGCAGTATCCCGTCACTAATCAACGCTAACTTAGTTCGATGTGCCCAATTGAATACACCCTCGTGGAATACACAAATTGTGTTATCAACTCACGTAATAATTTAGTGCTGGATATTTTCTGCGTAAGATTTTCCCTTTATACAACCGGCCCACTAACTTCTGTACGTGTAACGAAAATTACATTATTATTGGTGAGTTGTGGTAAAATTATTTTCCGTAAGTGCCTCGTTGGTCTAGTGGTTAGCATGTTCGACTGTGCGGCTGATGAGGCCATAAGAAGTACCTATTGAGTTGGGTTTTTCTGACAAGAAGTTCTCAGTACTAGACCGGAGTTAGAATGTTGGCGGCAACAAGCTCGATTTACATAGACGGGCTGTGGCACATACAAAGAATGAGGAATTATTCTACTAACGCCATCTAGTCTGAAAAGCGGGACAGTATACCATGGCGGGGACAAGGACAGGCTTACACAGGTGAGGGGCATGCCCTGAAGCCTAACTTTTTTCTATGTAAGGACCTATCTAGTACCTATATATATATCGATGGTTGTCGGTGTTCCACCCCAGTACCTCGGAGAGCATGTTACGCCGTCGGTCCTGCGCCTGATCTTTCTCCGGTCGTGTCGTATTTTCCGACCCATCGGGCTGTAAAGAGTAAAGGAACAGAGAGTGCACCTTTTGCACACACACTTGTGCACTATAATATCTCCCGCGCAGATGGCTAATCTCTCTGGAGATGCCACCGTGGCCGAAATTCGGTCGGGAGGACATTATTTTCCGCAATATTACGTCATAGGTTACACAATGATGCCCGCGACTCCGGCTGTGTGGATTTAGGTTTTGGTTTATGCTCTTCCCCGGGATGCAACCTATTTCCGTACTAAACTTCGTCAAAATCGGTTGAACATAATATGGAAAATGTAAGGGTAGCAGACAAATATACATACGAGTATAAATGTATAGCCTAGTAGCCCGCCAACCCGCATTGGAGCAGCGTGGTGGGTCTAAGCTCTAATTCTCTCTCTCCTATGAGAGTGGAGGCCTGTGCCCAGCAGTGGGACGTTAATGGGCTGTAGTGGTGGTATAGCCTAGTAATAAATATACCTACGGACGTTTCCTTGTGGTCCTACTCATTTTCCTACTAGTGGGACCACAGGAAATTGGTGGGATTGTTATTGGTTCTACTAAGTCCTCATGGTCTATGGCATAATCTATCTATCTGAAATCTATAGTCAATATCTATCTGAAACTGAGATTCGAATCTAGGGACAAATCGCGAACCTTTTCAGGAACTGTTCAGGATTTGTGTGTATTTTAATTAATTATAATTTTGCTTTATGGTTATATTTATTAGGTTTTACTAACAATCACTCAATCAACACACACAATAGTAAAAATAAAAACCATTATTATAAATATTGTACAAGCTGAGTGAAGTGATTACTTATAAGTTTCTTAATTTAAGTAAACACAGTAAAACAAATGCAACAACTATCAGGGCTAAAATAAATGCATAAAGAAAAATAAAGAGAAAAAACCTGTATAGCTGAGGCCTGAAGTCTCCATAATTTCCCAAAGTTATTTGAATTCTGTCAATTTTCATTTGGCTAGCATGGTGGACAATGGCCTAGCTCCTTACCATTCTGAAAGGGGACCCATGTTGGCTTACTTAAAATTCCATACGCTTAGAGAAAACGTAACAGTCGAACATTCTTGAAAGGAATAGGTTCATTTTAGGTCTACTAGGTACACTCTACCATGAATAGAGGAAAATACATAGATTGAATTAAAAATATAATGATTAAGAACAGTACAGTAAATAACGAGAAAATAATAAAAATGTATTTCAAGATTTCGATACCTTTCCAAGATGGCAACTTTCAGCCATAGAGACGGCAGTAGGCGCGAAATGTATCAAATGTCATTTCTGACAGTCGCTGTCAAAATAACGTGTTTTTCTTTTGAAAAAGTAAAAAAATATGAATCCGCCATTGTTACCCACTCATGTTTAGTGTTGCTTATTTTGGAAAGATTAAATAATTTCGCCACTGAAATTACGACGAATTCGTAGATTTGACCAATTAAAACTAGTCTAGTATTATTTTCCTTCATTTCTCTACTTGTACAAGACCAGGCCTACGCCCCATACAAATCTGAACCGTCTCTTTTATTATACTACCAGTTTTCGATGGCGAGCAATAAAACAATATACTGCCTACGAGCTCAATAAACCTTCTACAGCTCTCAAAGGGCATTCGCGGGATTAGTATGCCTTACTGGCGTATACCCACAAATCGTTGGTTAGAGTTGAAGCTTGGAGAGACACGACGAGGGACAGTAACAGTATGGCAGGATTTCTACACCCACAAATCGTTGGTTAGAGTTGAGGCTTGGAGAGACACGACGAGTGACGGTAACAGTATGGCAGGAATTCTACACCCACAAATCGTTAGTTAGAGTTGAGGCTTGGACAGACACGACGAGGGACGGTAACAGTATGGCAGGATTTCTAATTTTCTACACCCAAAAATCGTTGGTTAGGTTGAGGCTTGGAGAGACACGACGAGTGACGGTAACAGTATGGCAGGAATTCTACACCCACAAATCGTTGGTTAGAGTTGAGGCTTGGAGAGACACGACGAGTGACGGTAACAGTATGGCAGGAATTCTACACCCACAAATCGTTGGTTAGAGTTGAGGCTTGGACAGACACGACGAGGGACGGTAACAGTATGGCAGGATTTCTAATTTTCTACACCCAAAAATCGTTGGTTAGAGTTGAGGCTTGGAGAGACACGACGAGTGACGGTAACAGTATGGCAGGAATTCTACACCTTCAAATCGTTGGTTAGAGTTGAGGCTTGGAGAGACGCGACGAGTGACGGTAACAGTATGGCAGGAATTCTACACCCACAAATCGTTAGTTAGAGTTGAGGCTTGGACAGACACGACGAGGGACGGTGACAGTATGGCAGCAATTCTACACCCACAAATCGTTGGTTAGAGTTGAGGCTTGGAGAGACACGACGAGTGACGGTAACAGTATGGCACTATGGTTTTCACTAATAGCGCAACGTAATTATCTATATAATATTATTTTTCACATAGTGGGTCGTATATCGATACACCCCATGCAACACATCTGGCTACCATTAGAGTTGTAACACCTAGAGTTAATCTACTGGCTAAGGTAAGAAACTGCATACAATTTTGACATTAGAGTGCTGAATTTTGTATTGAATTTTTTTCCAGCTACCTTCATCACGTGTCCTGTCACCCCGCAGCTTCAGAAATAAAGTTTCTCAATTCTACCGAAAATTAATTATTAACCAGAAATCCCAATAACATTTTTAGGGACTCTAACTAAGGACCTCATGATCCACAGCAGATCAAGTTAATTGGACGAGAAAAATTGGGCAGCAGTAACAAACTACGTGGAAATAATAATAAAAGAAAAGGAGCAAGAAGAAATACGCTGACAAAAAAGGCCGTGAAAAAAACGCAAGTGTTGCCGTTTGTAGACTGAAAGGCAGGTAGGTACACGGCCAGCAGGCAGACAGTAGGGGTTTTAGTCGGTATGAGTCCGGCAATACCCGGGTGGTAGTCCATAAGAATTTTCCCTGCTGTATAAATCCATTAAAAAAAAGATCAAGTTATCCACTAGACTATCGAGGCAGTTCTATTTATTAACAAAGTAAAGACTTGTTTTTCTATTTGGATCACGTACCGTACTGCTATTACAGCTATTCGGGCGTCCATTAGGATAAAACGACTGGTCGAAATTCGGTTACATCCTCCGCAATTGCTTAAATTGGTAATAAATAGACTGACAAACATGTTACATGCCTTCCGTCAATAATTATTGATACGAGAGTTATCGTCTGGAATTTATTACTGTTTTTAAAAATCATGTACAGCTAAATTAGATTATGTAAAGTTGGAGTGGTACGTAAACTTGTAGTAAAATGAATAAAATACGTTTAAATAATTCTTAATTAAATCATTACCTAAAGTCTAGTTTATGCAGTTAGTTTGGTATATATGAGTCTTTGTTACTCGAAATAAACTTCAAAATCAAAAATCAAAATCAAATTATTTTTATTCAAATAGACTTTTTACAAGTTCTTATGAATAGTCAAATGAATCTACCATTTGAGATGATTTGAGAATCTACCATTTGTTGAATCTTCTATTTATAAAATATCATTGGATTAATTTGAGTTTATTTTTGGTAAATACTATGATATTGAATTAACAAAGAGAACAGAAAATAAGGTAGGCATAGAAAAACAGGTTTTTGTTTTGAGAAAAAGGAATTCGGCGAAAGCGTTACACGAGACGTAACAATAAAGTGATTCGTGGTAGACGTCATTAATTCGGCACATTAAATTGAGTCTGTTGACGCTCGTTGAATTTTAAAACTTGTTTTGGCTCTATTTTCGTCGTGATTTCTATTTGGTCTGAATGTATTGAAGAAACTCAGTGGCAGGTCAAAACATTTCATGCGAATCTCAATCTATAAAGGTGTGTCTAAACATAAAGCAGCAATCTTGCACGGCTTCCGCGCGCCCAACGCCACGCTGGGGCCATACTGCTAATGCTTAAAGCCATAAATTGTTTCATTATTGCTGACTTTCGTGTTTTAGAGTCTCTCCTCCTCTTATGGGAGGCTTCGGCCGTGGCTAGTTACTATCCTACCGGCAAAGACGTGCCGCCAAGCGATTTAACTTTCCGGTTCGATGCCGTGTAGAAACCGAATAGGGGTATGGGTTTAATATAACTGCCATGTCCCTAACAGGTTAGCCCGCTACTATCTTAGACTGCATCATCACTCCCATCAGGTGAGATCACAGTCAAGGGCTAACTTGTAGTGGATAAAAAAATAAATTATGATCCTTATTTTAGGAACGTCAAGGTACGTGACATCAAACAGTCATTTTGTGTAATATTGCATTCGTATTGCTTTAAGCGTGGGCAAATTTGGCCCCTGCTATTGGTCGAATGCCGCGCGTATATTCGTTGGTACGAGTATAGTCCACAAGTCCTTATTAGGACGAGGCAGAATTGTGTCCAGCAAACACCGCTTTGCTGACGCGTACTTGCCGCTCCATGTTTGGACACACCTTATCTGTATAAACCTACTGTGTAATATTATCAATGCAAAAGTGTCTGTCTGTCTGTCTGCTACGCTTTCACGGCCCATCTTTTTAATCGATTTTGATAAAATTCGGTACCGAAAATGGTTGCATCCCAGGCAAAGATATAGGCTAATTTTCACGCCCATAATCTAGTATTTGTTGTTGGCAAAATTGGCACGTAAAAGATTATGGTAGAAAATATGTTTTTTATTTCAGCGCTTACCACGCTAGTAGGAGGAGGTAGGTCGACGAAATTTAATTTAGTGTAGTTTAATAATTCAAAGTAAATAAGATTATATTTATCAAATTTTCCAGGTAAGCCGCTTCCATCTGGCTGCTTCTTTACATCGTCATAATAATAATTTAATTAAGGACTAATTACTTACCTACTCATTATTAATTTTGTAATTTTTACTATAGTGTTTACCCACACTGAGGGAAGTTTCTAAACTATTCTGAAATACATATCAAAATCTGAATAAAAACACAAAAATAAATTAACAACAACGTCATAAAACAGAATAATCTCATAGCCATTAACATAATAAACAAACGTACCTAATTTATCAATTTACGCGTACACAAGTAAATTGTTTTCGTATAACAGCTCTCGTTTAGGCAACGACCTGACAACGGGACAAATACTTAATTCAGCCCTTGCTCTGAACGAAGCGTAGCTAAATAAAACGTGTTCTTTGTAAAATACATCATTATTCTGAAGACATAAATTGGATTTTACAGTGGCCGAATTTTAACCTCGTTTTCAAAACGATCGGCGATAAATAGCTAAGTAATAAAAAGGTCCCAATAGGGTCTTCAATTTTATTATAGCTCGTGATCGCCAAAAATAAATATCTGAAATAAAGTTTTATAAATTCAATTTTCTGAAACCATTGTAACACAATAATTATTTATTGTATTTTCTGAAACCATACAATGATACACAATTATTGAATGTTCCCTATGTAGCACTTGTTATAAGAGCTAATTTTAAATCAATCGGCTTAAATATTTTTTACAGTAAAAAGGTAGAAAAAGGGATCTTTCAACTTATTTTTAATGAAAAATGAATTGAAAATAAAAATTTATATATTTCATTAAACAAAGAGATTGGGGCTGATTCTGTAGTGCACAATCTCTAAACTAAACTAAAATTAGAGCATTACAAATATTGCTAATCCTTTCATAATACTTCCTACGGAAAGGGACAGAACTAGAATTAAAGCTGATTAACATATTATTTTACGTGTCATTTGTAAAATAATATAAATAATTATCAATTACTCTCGCGATCAAAATTAAATTGTTGTCATACAACAACTCTTATTCGAGTAATTCGAATTGAAACGATCTAACACATAATTATTTATACTCTAACTGCTCCAAACTCTGCCAATTTTGTACGCCAATTATTTGGCTAAATGTGTCAGGAACAACAATTCAATTTCCATATTACTATTTGTACTCATATTTAGCAAAAGAAAAGCATTTGTATTTGTATTTGAAATAACAATAAAACGTGTCCTTTGTAAAATACATCATTATTCGCAAGACTGTGGATGTTGTGCTTGCCCAAATTGAACTTCGTTTTCAAAACAATCGGCTTTAATAACCGCCTTTTATAACAGGACAGGATCGAGAATGGTCTTTATTTCAAACTTTATTTTTATTGCGTGATCCCTGAAAAATAAAATCCATGCTTTTATGGAGGCAAAAGTTTATGCAAGTAAATATAATTAAAATTATTAAAAAATACGACTGCTCTGCCGTAGACACACATACATACATGAACCCTGAAAACCTAACACTCCTTTTTTGGGCAGTCGTGTAGTAAAAAATCTCCCTCGAATGGAAGTACGGCTACCACTGCTACTACGTAACGATACCACAGTCATTAATTACCTTTGAAATCTTTTTCATATTTTATTAAATGATATTTTTTGGTGAATTACTGGATATTGAACTATAGTCTTATATATTTTTGGAATCTACTCATCATTTTCTAGATGATGATTTAATCTTATTTTCGAATATTTTTTTTCAACTTTAGTCTTTAATGCGGAACCATGGTCACCCCATAATTTTTTTTTAATTTTACTAGCCTATGTCACCCGGAATAAGCTAGGGATTAAAAAGAATTGATGGGATGACCATGGTTCCGCATAAAAGACTAAAGTTGAAAAAAAATATTCGAAAATAAGATTAACTGTATAATCATCGTCTAGAAAATGATGAGTAGATTCCAAAAATATATAAAACACTATAGTTCAATACACACGACTGCCCAAAAAAGGAGTGTTATGTTTTCAGGTTTCGTGTATGTAGGTATGTGTGTCTACGGCAGAGCAGTCGTATTTTTTAATAATTTTTATTATATTCACTTGTTTGTTTGTTTATTTTTATCACATAAGTCTGAAATTCAACAATAAAACGCATAATTTCCAAAGGACCTACAACATAAAATTTTTGAGAGTTTAACGTTGCAGCATTTAAAACTTTGTTCAGCTTTTATCGCGGTTTTATTGCGTTTTTTTAAAACTGTAATAAAAAAGGCACAAAAACGGTCTATACTTACTTGATTTTTTCTGAGACATCCCTGATAAAATTTACGTTAATCTAATAATGCCATGTTATTTACAACCGAGGCACCGCAATGTAACTTTCCTTATTAAATACGTTATTTGATGGAAATGTAATTAATAATTACACCATGTCATTAATTTAGCATTACAATTAATTTTAATTGTTACGGCCTTTTATACCCATGTAATTTTTTACGGCTCCTTTTAATTAAATTTTGTTAAATTATTCGAATAAATCTTTTAATAATTCAATTAAAGGAAAAACTGACTGACTGACTGTTGTATCAACGCACCGCTCAAATGTACGGTTCGTACCGGAATTTGGCACCCAGATAGGTTTTACGACGTAGGCATCCACCCTTAATTTTTAAGTTTAACTGTATTTATCGATAGATCTGAGGGCAAATTTTTATGCCGCGGAAAAAAAGCTACTAAAATTTCACGCTGTATGTAATACCTACTTAAGTACTCTGTGCCAAAAGTACGTATAATATTCCAGTTCAAACAAGACCGCCCACGATTACGGAACAAGATTTACAAGACGGTACTACTCTGACGGTACTCCGATGGGATAACTAGATGTAAGTGGAGTGAATTTAAAATTCTGAACGTCGACCGCGGCCATATTTGTTATTCATAGACGTTCTGGGGGTAGAATTTATCATGCCAGCTACTCGTGTTCGTGCTGAGACGAATCTAAAAATTTTGAAAACGGTTTTAGTAAAGTGAGTTTTGACGTTGGATTTAAAAGTGATGTGGATATATTTTGGGTTCAAATAGATGTCCTGCAATTACCTATTCTGTGTCTATATTACATTATCACACGGACTCATATATAATGTAAAGAAAAGCGAGCTTTTAGTTTATAAAAGCAGAGGATGTGCTTTGAAGAATATTCCTCCAGTTACTCTGAATGGAATTCCACTAAAAAGAGTGGCAGAGTTCAAATACCTGGGACACATAGTAACTGAGGATTTGTCCGATGTCAAAGATATTAAAATTAAAAAATTAAATTAAAAATTGTTTATTTTCACAGCAACATTATTTTTACACATAAAAGGTTGGAGCCTTCTTTTAAGAGTTAAGATTACCCCTGTGGTAGAAGGCTCCGCTCTTCCATAACAATAATAATAAAAATAAACAAAATAAAACAATAAAAAATAACAGAACAATATGTGGGTACAAGGAAAATAAATTTAAATTAACAAAGTAAACAAATGTTAGTGACAGCGGTAAAATTATGTTTGTAATGCTGTTTGTGTATTAGCATATGTACAAGCGTAATGTGAAGTGGAAGTGTATGTATGTATGTGTGTGCGTGTGTGAGTGTGTGTGTGTGTGTGTGTGTGTGTGTGTGTGTGTGTGTGTGTGTGTGTGTGTGTGTGTGTGTGTGTGTGTGAGTGTGTGTGTGTGTGTGTGTAGTGTAGTGTGAAAGTTTGTGTAGTGTGTAATCGCGAGTATGTGTATAATCGCCGAGCTGCGATTATGAGTGTTAAATAAGTATTAAGTAATAAGCCATATCATAATCATATACTATAAAGGTAAGTAGGTAGTTAAATCAATTTTATTTTTTATTTTATTTTATTCATTTTTTTTTATTTATTTTATTCATATAAATATTATATTATATATATATATTTTTTTTTTTTTTTTTAAGTTTTTACAGAATGCGTTTCAATAGGGATTCAACTTCATCATAATTTAGTGATAATAAATATTTTTTCAAAAGATCCTTGGAAACATGTAATTTTTGAGGATATATTTTAAGTTTTCTGTTAATCACATTATACAGGTAGTTAGATTGTGAGCAGTATTGGTATTGTGCAAAAGCAGTTCTAGTACAATGTGTTTTTGCTACAACATGTCTATTTCTTTTTCTGAGAGGTATAAAAGGTAAAGATTTATGCTTTCTCAGAACTATGTTTAGTACATATAACTTCCTTACTGAAAGTAACCCAGCGTCGGAATAAAGGTGTTTAGTAGGATATAAATAAGGTTTAAAAAGCATAACTTTCAGAAGGGATCGCTGGGCTCTCTCTAGCTCAAGAAACTTTGTTTTGGCTGCCCCGCCCCAGGCAGTAATGCAGTAAGATATAATAGATTGAACGAGAGTTAAGTAGACCGTGTTTAATATTTTTTTAGAAGCTATATGTCTTAAGTTTTTAAAAATCCATATTAGTTTCCTTACTCTGTTTGATACAAGATCTATATGAGAATACCAAGTCATACGATGATCTAGCATCACACCGAGGTATTTAATGGTCTCTACTTTATTCAATGCCGGACAGTCACATCCCACATCAGCCTCCCGTTGCACACAAGTATGTATCCTCATTTCGAAGTTATGCGGCGGTTTGGAACGTTCACTTATGGAAAAGCACATGTAATTTGTTTTAGTTGTATTAAGCGTCAGTAGATTATAATTAAGCCACTTGGCAATGTTCATGAGCCCCTTTTCAGCATGATTATTAACATCTTCCCAAGTATTGCCCGTAAAAATAATAGCAGTATCATCTGCATACGAAAATACTTGACCATTGTGCAAATTCATGCTACATAATTCATTTATGTATATCAGAAATAGGGTAGGGCCCAGAACACTGCCCTGTGGAACGCCATATAGAATATCTAATTCGTCACTGAGGTACTTATCAATCTTAACCATCTGTGTACGCCCGTTTAAATAACTCCGAAATAAGGATAGTGAAGTCCCTCTTATGCCAATGGCTTCCAGTTTTTGCACAAGAATGGGAACAGAGACGGTGTCAAATGCTTTTTTGAGATCAAGGAATACTGCGAGACATTTCTTTTTACTATCTAAACTTTCAATAATCAAAGAGCTAAGAGCTGTGACAGCATCTTCGGTAGATATTCCTCGTCTGAAACCATATTGGGAATCAGATATTATACTGCGTTGGTCTAGATAATTAGACAGTCTTATATTTATTAATTTTTCCAATATTTTTGAGATAGCTGGTAGCACTGAGATTGGTCTATAATTGTTGACATCGTCTCCGCTACCACCTTTGTGGACAGGTGTGATTATAGATTTTTTCAAAATAGAAGGAAAAATACCTTTACTGAAGCAAAGATTAGCGAAATGTGCAATTATGGGCGTAATTAGACAGTTAGCAAGTTTCAGGAATTCCGTTGGAATATTATCCCAACCTGGAGCAAAGATATGGAAAGGGAACGCAGGGCGTTGGCGGTCCGATGCAACATGTTAGCTCGTAGGTTCGCACGTTGCAACAAAGAGGTAAAGCTCACGCTTTTTAAGGCATATTGCCAAACATTTTACACGTGCAGCCTGTGGGTGACATATACGCAGAGGGCCTACAACGACCTGCGAATCCAGTATAATAACGGATTCAGAGTGCTGTTGGGATTGCCCCGATTCTGCAGCGCGTCACTGATGTTTGCTGAAGCTCACATAGATGACTTCTATGGCATTATGAGGAAAAGAGCAGCGTCAGTGATGAGCAGGATGCGGAGGAGCACCAACGGTATTCTCAATACTCTAGCGGAAAAATTTGAAAATCCTTTTGTGAGACACTGGGTAAGCATGCACATGCACTCCCAGTGTTTCACAAACGGTAGATATCAAGGTAATTAACACTACTAATATAGTTATATAAGTTCTTTTTTTACTAATATTACTAATATTAGATGTAGTTTATTATTATTGTATTATTATGGATGTTTTAATGTCTGAAATAAAGATTATTATTATTATTATTATTATTAGATATATTTTGTATTTCTCATTGCTCGTGGGTTTTGTCAATTTTTCTTTAATCAAGCAATGTTATGGGTTTTCTCAAAATCATACTAGTATTATTATAAATGCGAAAGTATGTTTGTTTGTCTGCTACGCTTTAAAGGTTCATCTGATTTTGATGAAATTTATAAATGGAACATATTAAAATGTTACGCACCCCTGGTTCCAAGATGTCTGCCCAGTGTTGTCACAAACAGGCGCTCTTCTCATTTATTATTATCTTCATAGATAATGACAGCTCTTAAAATGAAGTGTCTTTTGAATATTCTCTGGGATTATCTTGTCATCCTTGTGAAGATAGATTATTATGTTCACCAATTTATGTAAGAAAATCCTTTGTTGTTCACCTATTCGAGAGCGTCTCAAAACAACTAGATGTCAACACAACTATGGCTACGTGGATTAAGGTTTTAAAAATACAGAGGGAACTTTTCAATTTTCCAGGATAAACTAGCCATGGGGTGTCGTTGGACACATCGTATGAACACAGTTACTTTCGATATTCTATTTCAAAAATTCCAATTTGTGAGTCGTTTAAGAACCTTTATATTGACTGTTAGATAAACCTCTTAATATTTACGAAGATAATAATATAATTCTCGTAGACATGAGTAAGTATATATTATGTTTACGAAATTACGACAACAGCTTTGCACAGCCATCTTGGAGTCAGGGAAGCTAAACAATAATCTATACTAATATTATAAATGCGAAAGTGTCTGTCGGTCTGCCTGTCTGTTTATCTGTAGACTACTTCCCGTTAGGAATAGGTAGGCTAGGAGTTCGCGTGGGAATTAAAAAATACTTATTCCACATCAGCACCAGCTAGTTAGAAATAAACCTAAAGTGCCTAAAGTATGTCCTATGGATATTGACATTCAGGGGTTAATTTCTGTTTGATGATTTAGAGCCTTCATGCCATTGCAAAGTATCAAGAAAGATGAAAAGTGACAGAACTTTATGCAAAGCAGATGTTACGCTTGGGAGTTGGGACTGACATAAAGCAAACTAGTCACGCGCCAGCCTCTTTTGAACTATTAAGAATTTAATATACAATGATGACCTTCATTTTGGCTGTCTGTTTCCAAGGACCAATTAATCTATACATATTACGTGTTAGCATTGTTACTGTTTGTCATTATATCTCACGAAACAGGTATAATATCTGTCAATTTGACTCGTTTCATGTCATTCGATTTAATCTGCGGATACGGACGCCATATTAAAAACAGTTAGTATAAATACGAGTGTTTGAACGATGGCAACTCAGTCTCCTGCTGGCAGACTCAGCGATTATTGAATACTTTTGTTCGCATTTTGATTTAGAGCTTAACGATAGCAATCGTGGTTGGATCAAATGAATATTATCTTTAATTTTAGCCAACTTTTATCTAATTACATTAAATCTCTCGTGGAACCTCTACAAGTTTAACGGTTAAGAGTACAGATATATTAAAAGTGTCTCATAACTACCTTATTCTGGATTGTCCCTTATATTATAATCCATACTAATATTATAAATGCGAAAGTGTGTCTGTCTGTCTGTCTGTCTGTCTGTCTGTCTGTCTGTCTGCTACGCTTTCCCGGCCTATATTTTCAACCGATTTTGCTGAAATTTGGTACGGAGGTAGGTTATATCCCGGGGAAGGACATAGGCTACTTTTTATCAAAAAAATGTATCTGTTCAACCGATTTTGATGAAATTTGGTACAGGGATAGGTTGTATCCCGGGGAAGGACGTGGGCTACTTTTTATCCCGGAAAATTGAAGAGTTCCCGCGGGAATCAAAAAACATCAATCCACGCGGACGAAGTCGCGGGCATCATCTAGTGTAATATAAATGCGAATGTTTGGATGGACGGATGGATGTTTGTTATTCAATCTTGCAACGGATCTGGATGAAATTTAGCATAGACTTAGTCTGGAATAGCACATAGGCTACTTTTTATTCCTGAAAATGAATGAGTTCCCGCGGGAACCAAAAAACCCCAATCCACGCGGACGAAATCGCTTGCATCATCTAGTGTCATAAATGCGAAAGTTTGGATGGATACTCTTAAATTTTCCGGGGTAAAAAGTAGCATAATATGTCCTTCACCATGTTACTACCTATCCCTGTACCAAATTTCATCGTATAACGAAACCAATAAATATTTTATATATCATTCATAATAACCTTATTATGGAAGTTGTGCCTCGATGACTTATGAATAGTTATTTGTTATACAAGAGTGAAAAGTTGTTTTTTAACCGCATGCTCAATTTTGATGACCGAGCAAGCGAAGGATTCTAAAATTGAATCACGAGCGCAGCGAGTGGTTCAAAAATTAGAATCCTGAGCGTCAGCGAGGGAATCAAAAGAGCACGAGGTGAAAAATCTTTTCACTCGAGTGCAACACGTAATTTTTCATCCCACCTCAGCGAGGAAATGAAATACTTCTCGCGTGATTGTTGAGGGAGAAAGCTCATTTCCGCATTTTTAACAGTTTCAGTCAATTCTGTTGGTGTCAAATTAACTTCTTCGTCACTAGAATCTCATTTTAGGTTTTTCACTTATTTTCAATCTTCTTGTTTTTAATCGAAGGGTTTAATTTTAAACAATATGACGTAAAAGAAAATGGTGCGCACAAAGCAAATTAAAAAAGTACACCAAGAAGGTTACGAGTGTGAGGTTTTAACAAATTAAAAACGGTTGTATGGAAATTCGGCACCATAGAGGTAGAAGTAAATAGGTTTTAATGATGTTTTGAATTCACAAACTTCATAGACGAGTGATATTTACTAACGTGCACACGATGTTCTAAATTCAATTTACTTTATCCTCAAGAGGATAATAACGGCTTTTGCATTCAGATATTGAAGCGTAAAAATACTCTTTCAGAGATGGTGGGTAGAAAAATAATTTCGTGGCTTTATTTATTCATTATTATTACAGATGCGAATAAAATAATACGTTGTCTATAATGGAGTATCTAGCAAGACGTTTACAAGGTACATATTGTTATTTTAATAATAACCCTCTGGCTTGGTATAGGCAATATCTAATAATAGGGAAAAGTAAATATACATTATATAATAACTCTTGTGTATTTGGCGTGTGCTCCGTTTTCCCTTCCACTTTTATGATATATTATTAATATCTTCAAATCAAGAGTAGATAAGCATTTTCTAAGTATGCTTTCTATATATGTTACTTTTATTTTATTAAATTCCAAAGTAAATAAATATTGGTCCAACTCAAGTGACAATTTTTCGTTTAAAATGTTACAAAGCTCTGTTCAGTAATTTAAAACGTTCGTCGTAATTAATTACAGAAGTGAAGTATTTTCTAATTTCAACTGTTCCACACCCCTGGCTAAAAAATGGCCGACCCAAGTTGTCGCTAGCATGTGCTCCGCTCATTTATATCTCTATAGATAGAGACAGCTCTAAAGTAGAAGTCTTATTAACCGACTTCAAAAAAGGAGGAGGTTCTCAATTCGACTGTATATTTTTTGAAGTGAAAACTTCTTTAGCCACGTTGAGCACTTTTTGGTAGGGGGTAAACTTGTGGATTCGCATCACAGACACTGTCACCGACACCGCGTTGTTATGGAGACCAAATTCTTAAATATAAATATACTACATTCGTAATTAAACTTTAATGCCTTCGTTTTAAGGTTTATATTTGATTTTTTTTTCTTAAATATTCGTTTTTACTTCTATCGGCTATCCCTATGACTGCCAATTTTTTTGTATGTATGTTACGCGACCATTCCGAAAATTATGAATCAATTTTGATGATTCTTTTTTTTGTTTTATCATACTTCAGAGGTGGTCTCATATAAATTGTATCGAAATTGATTTTGCGTTTTTTGAGAAAATCAACAAAAAACAAATAATGTTTTGGTTTATGGTTCCCTTCAGCAAAATTTTGATAAGGACTTTCAATCTCTGTTTTATCTGTTATCACAGAAACATTAGCCAAGAACAAACATTTGGAGTCGGTTTTTTTTTTAACTTAATTAATTATTGATATATTTTTCAGGCTAATAAAGGCTGACCAATAACCGTAAAGGTTTTTAAACATAAAGGTTTTCAAACTTCCCCAGAAAGTACGTCAGGCAGCGTCTTTAAACGTTGTTTAGTACACGAACACGTTCAAAAATGTCAGAATATCTCCACATAATCACATTCGTAAGTATTAATTTATGTGTATATACTATTTTTTACAATTATATATATATATATATATATATATATATATATATATATATAATATATATTGTATTATTATATTATTTTTATTCAAGCCATTTACTAAATAGCTTAATAAATGACCATACCTCACTTTATTACCTACTACCTATTTATGTTTCTTCTTACTCTAACTTGTTCTCTTTATATTGTACGCACTGTGATCTCAACCCTGTCCCCACTACCAAAGGTTAGCTGAAAGAGAATACCTCTAGGTATTAAGTTCGCCTTTGTACATTTGTTTTACTTTTGTGCAATAAAGAATTTAAAACAAACAAACAAAACAAACATTTCGGCTACTGAATAATTAGAATAGGTAAAACAGACAATAAATTATGTATTTTAAATATAATATGACTGACAAAAATAGGCCGACTTAATTAAATAAAGGAAGATAAAGCGTCTGCGCATTTGACGGAAATTATGTTTTTTTACTATAACTATTTTTTCGTTCGTTAAAGTTCATTGATAGGCCGTGGGTTAGCCTCTATAAGCTTTCCCAAGTCCGAAAAAGATTTATACATTTCAGCTACTAAATAATTTGAATAGGTAAAGCAGCTAATAAATTATTGTTTCTGAATATATGACTGACAAATAGGCCGGTTCCACACTAGTAATCCCGTGCGCCATTTATCGGGATAAGGCCCAGCGTTATATCACATTACGTATGTAACGTTTGGTAAATTTATATCCAATTTGCTAAGCTCCAGGGTCCCGTCATACGACCCGTGAATTAGGAATGATGGTAGATAAAACACGTATTTTGAATAAGAATATATTTTAGGGTCTTGAGGGGATACGGGTAGTTTGTACACAACCAATACCACTCCTGTGAAGTTATTACGTGTGATGTTTCTAAGTATACCTTCAAGGTATGCAAAATACGGCAATTTATTCTCTCTATCTCCGTCGTATCACAACTGTAAGCCAAATATATGAAGTACTGTGTTTTATTGTACATTATTTAAATTAAATTTATTTATTTGCTAAATATGAGTTTACAGATGTTTACAATGTTAAAGCGTCCTTCATATTCTACTATTTAGTATGCAAATATTATAATATTGTAATAATATTGTATTTCAAATTTATTCCAGTGAGATTATGACTAAAAGTCCAGATTAAAATAAAATTCAAATATAAAAAATCATCTTGTCAATCTATATTTACTAATATTATAAATGCGAAAGTTTGGATGGATAGATGGACGTTTGTTACTCAGTCACGCCATAACGACTGAACGGATTGGAATGATATTTGGCACAGAGATAAATTATAGTCTGGAATAACACAGGCTACTTTTGCCAAAGGAACCATAAAACCTGAATCCACGCGGATAAAGTCGCGGGCATCAGCTAGTTTATCATATTGCGAAGTAGCGGGTTAGCAAGGATGAAACTGGCGAATGACCAATTTAACAAATATTAATTACTACTTGGTGATAGTATAGGGATGGGATACCTTAGTAAAGATAGGTGGACTAGGCGGATAATGTAGGTAAAATTACTATCAAAACCACCCTTTGTTAAAACTAAGGCAAAAATACGAAACAATTTGTTATTGTAACAAAAAGGTAGACTCGAAAGACAACGATTTTCCAAGTAATATAATCCAGTACAATAAGAGTCAGGTGTGGCAAACAATTGGCGCAAAAGTCATTAGCAGGTACAATGCCGTGATTTATAGTTCATTGTTCCGTTCACCTTTGAATCTATTTCCCCACTTTTCCCACTTGAAGGCTGTTGTGTCACTGTTATTATTCCGGATGATTTCCCTCGTGGAGATTGATTAATTTTGTTTGCGAACACCGGGGAAATTATTTATTACCGGTTTACCTTTTATTGTTTTGTCGGCGAAATTGATTCTTTATTGCGACAGGTGATTCTTTTATTGAGTCGATTTGGGTTTACGATCCCCGACTTAAACGGGTTAGGGTGTCCTTACAAATTATGTTAGCGTTATATCAAGTGGAATAAAAATGCCCATACCCAGTTTATTGGAAAAGGTTTGCAAGCTCCTTTGATCCGTCGAAGATCTTTTTGATTGCTTACGAAATAGGCAGACCGTTAGTGATCCTTTAATTTTGGAAGTATAATAATTGTAATCTGCTTTTTTTGTTTTTAGTTAAAATCGGTTTTCTAGCTTCTAAAAGAAAATTAAAATCTAGAAAAGAATTCTTATTTAGGCAAAACTCACGCATGTCAGCGAAATCTATCGATGCAATAGCGATACCATAACATGGCTTCTTTAGTGAATTTTAACATAATATAAAAGAAAATTTAAAAAAAAAGTAAGTGGATTACCTCATCTAAATAAATATTTTAAATTTTCTCTTAAAATCTGACACAAAAATTACTGTTAAAAAATTGTTTAGCAGAGGAAAAGAAAATGGCTGCCTATCAACAAGCCCGCCGAGTAATGTCTGTTGTAAATTAGGCATGGCGAGGAGTTTATCTATTTAAATTTCACTATCTCAGCATCCAAGGCGACTGTTATTCAGCGCTCAAATGCGGGATAGTGAAATGCTGATGTGATTTTCGTTTTAAAAGGGACGAGCTACACTCGTTCTGAGGCTGTCGTCTCATAACATCGTCCTGATTCCTGAAGTAGGTAAGCATATCGCAAAATATCCCACTTTTTGCTATAACATCTATTTTTATTATTATTCACGACTTTCGTTCTATACAAGCACTCATTTTAATAAAGGTTGTAACTTTTAAGAGCAAAATACTCCCATTAAAGACCTAACTATTACCTAAATGCATAACAAGATGTTATAAAGCCGGGGGACATGAACGCCAAATTCACCTCCAAACCTCCGAAGTAGGTCGAGAGGTGCGTTAATGCGGAGAAGTGTGATATCTCCCCAACGACTAAATCTATTCAGCTGTTTGAATAATGTCTTAAATCCGGAATTCCGAGTTGACTGA
Source organism: Erebia epiphron (assembly GCA_963932025.1). Lineage (NCBI taxonomy): Eukaryota > Metazoa > Arthropoda > Insecta > Lepidoptera > Nymphalidae > Erebia > Erebia epiphron. Next base: position 2,736,039 of record OZ009947.1, on the reverse strand, counting down.
CATTGTAATCACTCGAATATCCCAAACGACATGGAAACCAAAATCCTGCTCGATTTTGAATTCAGTTTCAACCTTATAATATAACACTGTGATAGACTTGTGATTAATACTTCAATAATCAATGTCTCTTATGTTACGTCATGTTTTGACTCTATCGCCGGTTCGGAAAACAGCTTCTACTGAGAAGAGCCGGCAAGAAACTCAGCAGTTGCTCTTTTTTCCTTCCTTCTGTAGTAGGAGTACTAGTAGTAGTCTTTATTGCATCTTTACATGCAGGTAAAAACATTATACATATAGAACAAGAACACAGAAAACTGTGGTAATGCGCAAAGGCGGCCTTATCACTGAAGGCAAGGAGCTGATGACAATTGGTCTAGGAGCTCAAGTGGTTGAAAATAAAGTTTGAAGAATATGCCCGAGGATAGTCCCACCCTGGCGCAGTCTGATGCTGTCTAAGATTGTTAGCCCGCTAACATCTTAGACTGCATCATCACTTACCACCAGGTGAGATCGTGGCCGAGGGATAACTTGTAGTGAACAAAAAAATGTAATAGGTTAGATTTTTTTAGTTCATATTGAAGTTGGTTTTTTATTTATTTTTTAATACTTAAGGGTTACTTTCACTTTTTTGATATCTTTAAATGAGATTTGGTAAAATTTGATGCTCTTAAGCAGCAAAGAACTGTAGCAGAATTCAACTGGATTCTGCTTTGTAATTTAAAAGTCGACACACGAGTTTGACTGTATGAATAATGGCATGGATATTTTATGTTTCATTCGTTGTTCTGAAAGAGGATATTCTCTATTTTTCTTTGAATATTCGCTTTCTACAAAACTGCATATCGTTGTAAATTTTTATTACAACTGCTATAAATTTTGTACGAATACTTTGTGTTTTGAATAGGTACATGGTTCCACATGATGCTCAGATTATCTATAGGTACCTACTTAGGTACTAATACTATAAATGTGAAAGTTACACAATCACGTCAGAACGGCTGAACGGATCTGGATGAAATTTGGCACAGAGATAGATTATAGTCTGGAATAACACTTATGCTACTTTTATCATAGGCTTTTTATCCCGAAAAATCAAGTAAGTACTTACAATCAAGTAACAGCGGGAATATAAAAAAAAATTATTCCACGCGAATGAAGTCGCAGGCATCAGCTTGCAATTTAAAAAGAAAGGCGAAAAAACCTTAACAAGTGCAGCTTTAAAATTCCAAGTCACAAGGTACATTTTTATGTTATCTTGAAATTTTAATGCTTTAATTAACACTATTAAAACTCGTGACATTTTATGGACCAATAAAACATCGCTTCAACCCTTATGAACCACTAAGAACTTAGTACGTACTTGTTCTTCTTAGTAATAACTGGTAATAGTACGTATCTGAAAGTTTAAGGTGTGGTTCCGTGTTTTTAGTTAGTTTATTAGTTACTCACAACTTTGAAGGTAATTTTTCGTAAATGGTAGTTTTCTTAGAATACAGACTAAGCTCTGTCCTACTGCAGAGACAAACGCGACTATAACAACGCGACTCGTTATAACGTGACGCGACAGTATGAAACAGAAGCTGACCCGCTTGGCCCACGTTGTCGCATCCATGTCTCACTAACCATGCAGCTCTCTTAAATAATTGTTAAGGTTATTATTATTTTTTTTATTATTATATTATTATTAAAATTTTAATTATTGAGTATAATTTTAATTTTTAAATAAGTATTATTGTTATTAATTTTCAATCGTGTTATGTAATTTCTTAACAAATTTGTATGATTTTAATTTTTAAGTAATTATTACTGTTATTAATAATTGTAAGTTGTGCTGTGTAATTTTTTTATTAATTAGTGTAATTGGTTTGTCCGTACGAAATAAATAAATAAATAAATAAATAAATGTCCATACTTCCATATCCATATCCATACTAATATTATAAATCCGAAAGTGTGTCTGTCTGTCTGACTGTCTGTCTGTCTGCTACGCTTCCACGACCCATCTGTTCAACCGATTTTGATGAAATTTGGTACAAGGATAGGTTGTATCCCGGTAAAGGACATAGGCTACTTTTATCCCGGAAAATTTAATCGTTCCCGCGGGAATCATAAAAACTTAATCATCTAGTACTTAATAAGTTTGTCATTTTCTATGGACTCGCATCGCATCGCGCCGCGTCGCTTTGGTTGCGGACACTCACGTTGCTCACTTGCAATGCCTCATTTACGAACGACCGTACGTGGCTTCGCTCCCGAACGCCATTGAAGTACTAATAAAACATCACTGCCTGAATAAATTTAAAAAATGCTAAATTTCAGCTTTCAAGTGCAAGGATCTAGTCTGTTGATGTGTCATTTTGAGAATGGCTGTGATACACAGTCGGATGGGTGGACCAACAGACTGTATGAAACTATTTATAAGAATTCCACGTTTTACAGCGGAACCCTAAAAATGTAACGAGTTTAATGGCCTCGTTACGGCGGTTCATAACGTGCTGTAAGGGTAGTATGATGTTCTTATGAATGTCTTTATACGCCATCTAGACCGTAAAACTTTACCGCTGATCGTTAATTCGATGAAATGGAAAAACGAGCAGTTATGGATCATAGTTTTGAAAGACGATTTTTCGGTACGTCACTGATTTTACTTGTGAGTTTACCCGGCTAAGTTTGTAGTGGGCTCTTCTCAGACCAGGGCGCGTTTAGAACCCTCGTAGCTTTAGTTATAAGATACCGTTACTGATTATCACCATTATATTTTATTTATAAATAACTGAACGTCAACAAGTGTAGTATACCTACCTAAATTTAATAAAAATGATTTGAATTTGACTTTGATTTACTGCAAGCTCTCGACTGGAATCCCCAGGGAAAAAGAAAGCGTGGCCGACCCAAACAAACTTGACGGCCTAAGGTTCTGGCGGAGGTCGCGAGGATAGGGATGACGTGGGATGAGGTCAAGGGTGTAGCTTCTAACCGATTGAGATGGCGCAACACTGTAAACGCCCTCTGCCCCACTGGGGAGGACACAGGACATTAAACAACTAAAACAACTGATTTGATAGAGCAAAGTGAAGGTTTCTGATGCCCGATTACACCAACCATTACTAAATTTTAAGGAATAGCTAATACCAACAGGTGTCAGTTTTCACATGCAATAACTGTCATCTAATGGGCTTAGGTCTCAGACTAGTAAAAGGAATAGATTTAGGATAATATAAATTTATAGGCATTGTTGATGAAAATGGACATCGAGTATACTTGGACGCATTTGCGCGTTCTCTGTCCGTCCTTCCATCTGTCAGAGCTTTGTAGCTTCAGAGTTGATTAACATAATTAATTTTTATACGACTGCCTGAAAAAAGGAGTATATTGTTTTCAGGGTTCATGTATGTATGTATGTATGTATGTGAGTTTGTATATTCCACTATAACTTGTATACGCCTGAGCCGATTTTGATAAATGAGGTATCGTTAGAATCCCTAGCATATTTTGGGTGACATAGGCCAGTAAAATTTTTAAAAAAATTGATGGGGTGACCATGGTCCCGCATTAAAAACTAAAGTTGAATTTATTTTTTCGAAAATAAGATTAACTATATAATCATCATCTAGAAAATGATGAGTAGATTCCAAAAACATATAACACTATATTTCAATATCCTGTGATTCATAAAAAATATCACTTAATAAAAATGTGAATAAGATTCCATAGGTAATTACTTAATTAATGACTGTGGTATCATTACGTAGTAGATAGTTACGGGCTACGGCAGAGCAGTCGTATTTTTTAATAATTTTAATTATATTCACTTGTTGATAATATTACCTACTTCATTTGTAAGAATTGCGTAAAGCTAAAGATTACATAAAAAATATTTAAAAAAAGCATGCAGGAAGTATTTTTTTCTTTATGTACTCTTGTAAGGTGCATACACACTGGTTGGTCGGGTTTATAATAAAGATAAATAAATATTATAAATGCGAAAGTTTGGATGGATGGATGGATGGATGTATGGATGTTTGTTACTCAATCACGCGCCAACGGCTGCACGGATCTGGCTGAAATTTGGCACAGAGATAGAATATAGTCTGGAATAGCACATAGGCTACTTTTATCCCGGAAAATTAAGGAGTTCCCGCGGGAACCAAAAAACCTCAATCCACGCGGACGTAGTCGCGGGCATAAGCTAGTAAAGATAATAAAGATTGCTCTCTGTATGTCACAGCGATTTTAAAAATAAACTACATATAAGCTTTGTAAAGTAAAATTAAATTATCTGGTCTCGTCGGCCTAGTAAATAAAATCGATATCTCATTACGAATGTTCGCAAGGATGTTTATTTATTCACAAGATGGCGGTACGAGTTCTATTAATACTCTACAGTTTATGGCTATTGATCTAGCTTGTGTCTATTGTTTTGTGCTATTTATAATTTAGCTTACATTGTTGTGATAAAACGGGGTCATGAACAGAGTAATCAAATAAATATTATAAATGCGAAAGTTTGGATGGATGTCTGGATGGATGTATGGATGGATGTACGGATGGATGTTTGTTACTCAATCACGCTCGAACGGCTGAACGAATCTGGATGAAATTTGACACAGAAATAGATTATAGTTTGGAATAACACATAGGCTACTTTTTATCCCGGAAAACTAAGGAGTTCCTTAGGAACCAAAAAACCTCAATCCACGCGGACGTAGTCGCGGGCATCAGCTAGGCCATACTAATTACTAGATGACCGCGACTTCGTCCGCGTAAATTACGTGGGAAGTCTTCAATTTTCCGGGATAAAAAGTAGCCTATGTCCTTCCCCGGGATACAACCCACCCCTGTACCAAATTTCATCAAAATCGGTTGAATAGATGGGCCGTAAAAGCGTAGCAGACAGACAGACACTCTTTCGCATTTATAATATCAGTATGGATTATGAATGCGAAAGTGTGTCTGTCTATCTGTTAAATTTTCACTCGATATATTTTTTATTATAAATAAGTTGCATCCTCGTGAACAGAAATAGTCTTACTGTCGCACTCAGAGTTGCTTAATCATTACAGGAAATCTGTAATGAATATGGACTTTTTTTTGACTATTGTAAGATTAAATGTAAAATTTAACTTTGAAATTCAATTCTTTCCAATTTCAATACATTGGAATTGTCCAAAACAAGAATATATTTGGACTTCAGCCACGTGATTTAAGATTTAATAAAATGCCTAATGCCGTAGTCTATGGGGCTGATTCTGTAGTGCAAAATTATAAAGTAGGTACCTAAACTACGAGTAATATCCGTCCTAGCTATCTCTGTACCAAGTTTTTAAAGGTAGTTTTTTAAAATACTAGATGATTCCCGCGACTTCGTCCGCGTGGACCAAGTTTATTCGATTCCCGCGGGAACTCTTGATTTTTCCGGGATAAAAAGTATCCTATGTCCTTCCCCGAGATATAACCTATCCCTGTACCAAATTTCATTAAAATCGGTTGAACAGATACAATTTTTGATTCCCGCGGGAACTATTGAATTTTCCGAGATAAAAAGTATCCTGTGTCCTTCCCCGAGATATAACCTATCCCTGTACCAAATTTCATCAAAATCGGTTAAACAGATGGGCCGTGAAAGCGTAGCAGACAGACAGACAGACAGACAGACAGTCGCACTTAGTATGGATAATTTATATCAATTTTACAAACGTATTACAAATAATGCATAACAATACATTTCTTTTAGTTTACAGGTATTTTTTGTGTATGGGTGAGTATCTAAAAATCAGCCATTTCTATTAAGTACTTATTTAGAGTTCTATGTTCTAGCCTCTATGGTACAGTCCCCCTTTTCTCTAACTTAGTGGCTATGAAAAAATGAAATCCACTGACATATTATAATATTTTTAACCTCCGACGCAAAAAGAGAGGGGTGTTATAAGTTTAACGTGTCTGTCTGTGTATCTGTGTATCTGTGTATCTGTGTATCTATGTATCTGTCTGTGGTATCGTAGCTCCCACACGGATGAACCGATTTTCGTTTAGTATTTTTTGTGTCATAGATAATTTTATCCCGAGTGTTCTTAGCCATGTTTCATGAAAATCTGTTCATCCGTCTGAAGGTCATCAGCTTTTTTCTAGTCGGGGGTCTTTTTTAATTATCCATTGAAGGTTTGCTATGAAAATGTTATTTTTATTTCACAGCAAACCTTCAATGGATAAAAAAATATACGTCAGTGACTTTAATTTTTTCATAACCAATATAAGAGAATAGGGCTGCTGAGCATATATAGGCGACGCCCGTGTCCATACCGGGCTGGCACCGTTTTTACGACTCCCGTAAATCCGGATACTTTGATCGGATCACGCACAAAAAAGTGGCACGATACGTTTATATTATGATTCGTATTTGCTGCGTTTACGGAATTGTTGTTCTTTTTTCGATTTATTTACGAAATAGATTGGTATCATTATAGGTTACCGTCATAACTTAATCATTCTAATGTTAAAAATACAAAAGTGTGTTTGTTTGTTCAGAACAACGGAACAATGTGATTTTAGTTGGATATAGTTGGGGATGTATAGAGAGTGACAGGTATGTTTCATCCCGGAAAATCAAAGTGTTCCTCTGGAATCTACGTAGATCAAGTCGCGGTTATCCGCTAGTGGTAAATATCTCGGCCTCAAAGTAGCCAGTCCAAGAATCGATTCTCGGGCCTCGGACCTCTAACTTTTCTGAGTTATGTGTTTTTCCCCAGGGCCTTCCTGGTCCAAAGGTTGCCCATAGTCATACAGCGTGGTAATGCTGTAAGCTTGATGGGCACCTATGGCCGCGGTCCAGGGCAACCAAGGGTGTTATTTTTGATTAATTTTTTTTTTGTTTATCATAATATTATTTAAAATATTGATGAAGTAAGTATATTTAATGGTGTGTAGTCTGCTTATCAGCATTATAGTTCTAGAGATAGATTGCATCCCGGGGAAGTGCATAATCATAATTTTTGTCCCGGAAATTTAAAGAGTTCCCGTGGGAATAAAAAACCCTTAATCCACACGGGCATCATCTTGTAAAAAGTATATATTTGATTTGATTAGATCTTGCGCCTAAGGGCACGTTTACAAACAACGCAAAAGGCACAAAAGTTACGATACTGATGGCCCCTCATATCCAGGCCCGGCCATGAAGGCTCGGGTCCCTTCCAACCTGGCACCGCCTTTACGATGGCCATAAATCAGGTGATTCTGATCGGCTCCACGCAGGAAAAAATGCCCCGCTCCATGATACGGTTATGTAGGGATTTATTTCGTTTATGGTTAGCGGGGAAAAATGAAAGTTTATTTATATTAATCATGCTAGGTAAATACGTGTGTGAGTTTAAAAAGAAAGGAAAGAAGTTTAGAAACGAATGAGTGTCTCGATTTTTGATAGTTTCGACGGCCTCCCTGGCGCAGTGTTGAACGCTGTTGTCTTAACGTGGGAAGTCCCGGGTTCGATTCCCGGCAGGGTCCATTTGGTAATTTATAATTTCTAAATTTTCCCTGGTCTGGTTTGGTGGGAGCCTTCGGCCCTGGCTGGTTACCACTTTACCGGCCTTTGCCGGTAACCTTAATTAAATAAATTGCCGCTAAATTGCTTGGTAACGTACACCAAGCAATTTAGCGTTCCGGTGTAGCGTACCATTTTAGACTGCATCGTCACTTACCATCAGATGAGATCGCAGTCAAGGGCTAACTTGTAGTGGAATAATAAAAAAACTAGATAGGCGGACTAGTAGGACTGCACGTTGACTGCAAAATGGCAGTATTTCAGCAATTTTAGTTTGTCCTTCAATCACGCCACACCAGAGCAACAGATCGATTTGATTTTTGGCATGGGTAATGGTTATAGTTGAGGATCTGGAGAGTGAGATAGGCTTCTTTTTATCCCTGAAAATTAAGAAGGTCCCGCGTGTATCAAAAAAAATTAAACCACGCCAACGAAGTCACATCATCAGCTATTATCCTGTTAATTACGATCATTTAATTTAAAAGCCATAAATATATAACCTGTCAACATGGTGTTTGTTTAATAAACGGTTCATTAAACTCCAATGATTTTTCTCAATAGAGTAATAATGGTCACGCATTACTATTGGTTGATGGGGCGGCCATAGCGCTTTATTGCTCTATAAATTGAGTTATGGCCATTGTCTGGCGGAAAAGGCGTTTTAAAGCCTGCCATGAATTAATATTTATGCCTAAAGTTCTATTGTTTTTAGGGCTCCGTACTGCAAGAGGAAAAAAGGAACCCTTATAGGACCACTTCGTTGTCCGTCTGTCTGTCTGTCAACTGTATTTTTCTCGGGAACGCGTGGAGGGTATCAAGTTGAAATTATTAAAATCATGGTTCCAAGTCAACGCAATAATAAAAAATTCTTTTTAAACAACCGACTTCAAACTCCCGCGCCAACTTTACAACAACAAGCACACGCTATACAAAGTACTTATTTTATTGTTGATATTTTAAAAACTGCTCGACCGATTTCGATAAAATTTATATGGGACTATTTGGGAAGTATGCCCTTTCAAATAAAAAAAGAATCATCCAAATCGGTCCACCCAGTCAAAAGTTATGAGGTAACAAACATAAAAAAAATAAAAAAAATACAGTCGAATTGAGAACCTCCTCCTTTTTTTGAAGTCGGTTGAAAATATGCGGCCGCTTATGCCGCATATTTTGACACTCGCCATTAAATCAAAACCATAAGTAAGTATAGTTAGGTAACTTTTATTAAACTACTCAGGTCACAAATCACGGCTACCGAGCTGCCAATTTCGCAAACTACCGCCGAAATCTGGAGCGGCATTAATTCGGCGTGTATTAAAGCTAACTTCTCAATTCTAGCTGTATATGAGGTACGTGAGCGAGAACCACATGGGGCCCCAGTGTTGTAAGTTATAATAGGCAACGAAACTCAAGTAAGTACTTGGGAACGCAGAGTGGCAGTTTCTAAAATCATGTTCATATCATTGGATAGAAGCAGACTTAACTTTGCGGAAGTCCATAATAATCAAGGAACAAAAAGCTTAATTCGATATACCTAATAATTCTCTTCTTTTGACTTCTTTTGACAGATAATTTAATATAAAAAATACTTTTTAAACAACCGACTTCAAACTCCCGCGCCAACTTTTATTGTTCATATTTTAAAAACCGCTCGACCGATTTCGATAAAATTTATATGGGACCACATGGGATGTATGCTCTTTCAAATAAAAAAAGAATCATCCAAATCGGTCATCCCATTCAAAAGTTCTGAGGTAACAAACATAAAAAAAAAAAAACAGTCGAATTGAGAACCTCCTACTTTTTTTGAAGTCGGTTAAAAAATACAGTCAAAATTACTTTTGACATTAGTGGTTCCCAGAAAAGCCTATGTAATGAAAGCCTCTGGGATTTAATTAATCTCTGTACCAGATTTTACCATACTCGCCAAACAGATATATACATTGAAAACATAGCATACAGACAGACAGGCGTAAGCTCATGCAGGCGTAGCCAGTGCGAATCGGATAGTTTTAAAATGTGTAATAAATCAAAATACAAAATAAAATCCACATTAATCTTCTAGCCACAATTTATGTTACATGTTACATATCGTGTAAGGGTACTGATAGATCGCCTACTTAGATGGAAAGGGTCGCGACAGTGCGATATTGATAGGGAGCACGAAACGGTAAATAATGATATTGCTTCTACAAGCAAAACCTGTGTTATGTATACGATACAATATCGCAGATTTACCAATAACCTCCTTGACAACAACAACTTTGACGACCTCCGTGGCGTAGTGTGTAGCGCTGTTGTCTTAACGTGCGGAGGTCCCGGGTTCGATCCCCGGCAGGGTCAATTTAGGAATTTATAATTTCTGAATTTTCCTTGGTCTGGCCTGGTGGGAGGCTTCGGCCGTGGCTAGTTACCACCCTACCGGCAAAGACGTGCCGCCAAGCGATTCAGCGTTCCGGTGCGATGCCGTGTAGAAACCGAATAGGGGTATGGGTTTAATATAACTGCCATGCCCCTAACAAGTTAGCCCGCTACCATCTTAGACTGCATCATCACTTACCAGGTGAGATCGCAGTCAAGGGCTAACTTGTAGTGGATAAAAAAAAAAACCTTTTTAGGGCTCATGGCACATTGACGAAAAATAAAAGTGTAAGGATATAGGTACTAAAATTCTATATCAATAGTATAGACGCGTCTTTTTATAACAATGTTACATATCGTGTACTCACTTGGTCTTAGATTGAAGGGGCCGCGACAGTGCGAATTTCATAGGGGGCACGAAACGGTAAATAATGGTATTGGTTATATGAGGAAAACCTGTGTTAATGCGAACTAGAACTCGTGACTCCATCGCTCCGCCTCAATAAAGTCCGAAGGTCGTTCGTGGGAATGAGCATACTATTCTTTAACAAAATTCCTCAACCTATTATAAACTTGCCTTTACACAAGTTTAAGATACTTAAGCATAAAAAAAATGCCCCTAAAAAATCTTATTGTACTGTCGAAGATTATATTAATGATAAAGGCGCATGGATTTGACTCGCCCCAGCAATGCTCAGGACAGTGGTTACTTATGTATCTGTATATGTTGTATGTAGATTATTGTAAACATACCATATAGGTACTATTTTTTTTCAAAAGAGCAACCACCGAGTTTCTTGCTGGTTCTTCTCGGTAGGAACGGCATTCCGAACCAGTGGTAGATTCATTTGACTATTCATAAGAACTTGTAAAAAGTCTATTTGAATAAAAATCATTTGAATTTTGAATTTTTGAATTTTATAAAATATCGCAGACTTACCATCAACCCTTTTCGGGCTCATAATCAAATCAAATTAAATAAAATTTATTTATTTGTGAATACAGTAAGTAGGTAAGATGTTAGTTTTACAGAAGTTATCATTTATTCTACCACAGAGTGGTGTACAAATCTTTTAGCTTAGTTACAAATTACAAATTTCGAGAATATTATAAGAAATTAGTGTGTCTCGCAGAGTGCTAGTCTAGTACTTACTTACTTACTTACTACTTACTTACTGCTTACTTACTACTTACTTACTCATGGCACATTGACTCAAAATAAAAGTGTACTGATGCGTCTTTGTACAGCAATGTTTGTACACAAATGTGACAAACGCACTTTAGCTCCGATCCTCCAAACCACCATGTTGGCATAAGGACACAACTACTCTCGGAATGAAAAGTCTTTAGTATTTACAGTGAAACCGACTCAAAGCAAGACAAAACCAAGCATTTCAAGGGTAAATTCCCTCTCGAAACACCTCCAAAGCCCGAGCTCGAAATGTCTCCCAGAGATGTCCATGTCAATACAATTAGACATCAAACGAAATATCAAGTTCTACGTTTTGCCTCATGAGTCGTAATGAAGTCTCAACGGTGACGTATGGCGCTCAAATGCCATTCAATGTAGCGCTTGCGAGCGTAGGGTAGATAAGCAAATGGGGACGGAAATGTGTGGTACAAGTGATGAGAGTACAGCGACAAAAATGCTCTAACATATTACTAACTGCATGATGCCCGCGACTGCATCTGCGTAGATTTAGGTTTTTGAAAAACTCATGGGAACTCTTTGAGTTACCGGGATAGTAAATCTTAACATAATCATAGTACATAATATTGTTAAGGATAGTATGTTGATAGACGACAGAAAGTCTTGAAGCTACGATTAAACTTTCCTTTAATGGTCAACAATACAATAAATATGTGAATGCGGACTGTATATAATAAGATGTGCTCAGTTGCCGCGTATGATTGCGAATTGGCAAGAGCCGGAGTGCGCGATGTCCCGCGCCCGCTGCCCGCGCCCCGCGCGTGCAAAACCTGTTGGGAGGCGTAGTCTCCAACAGTCTGCCCGGGAAATGTTGAATTCTTCAACTTTATGAGAGCGGAAGGGGGCAGATATTGTTGCAGGCTCACTGAATTATGCCTTTCTTCGTTTTTATGTCTGCAACTCGACTGATGCCGTCCTTGCCGGGGTGTAGCTTCACTACTCTGCCCATTTGCCAGAGCAGTGGAGGTTGATTTTTATCCTTCACCAGCACCAAGGAACCAAGCTTGAGGCTTGAGGAGGATGAACGCCACTTGATCCGCTGCTGTAGAAGCGAAACATATTCAGTTGAGAAGCGGGACCAAAAATGTTGTTTCAGTTTTTCGATTCTCTCGAAGCGCTGCAGCCTATTAATGTTTACATCGCTGACGGGAGGACGAGGAACCGTTAATAGTGAGCGTCCAATGAGGAAGTGAGCTGGAGTAAGACAGGTCAGATCGGAAGGATCTGAAGAGAGAGGTGTCAAAGGTCTGGAGTTTAGGATAGCTTCTATTTGGATCAGACACGTTGACATCTCTTCATAAGTAAGATGAGTCAAATTAAGAATTCGCCTGAGGTGGTGCTTAACTAATTTAACCATAGATTCCCACAGTCCCCCAAAATTTGGACTATAGACTGGAATGGTATTAAAATCTATGCCTTGATTACTGGTTTCCGACCGAATTTCATTTAAAGAATTATGTAGAAAGGAGGAGAGCTCGTTACTAGCTCCAAGGAATGTAGATGCGTTGTCCGACGTCACGGAAACCGGTTTTCCGTGGCGGGAGATGAATCTGTACAGAGCTGCGAGGAAGGCCTCCGTAGTTAGGTCCGTAACAAGCTCTAAGTGAACCGCTTTAACTGCAAAACACACAAAAATGCAAATGTATGACTTCGTCAGCCTAGCACCTCTGCCCTTTCGGTCTGCAATCAGCACTGGCCCGGCGTAATCCACGCCAGTGTGTAAGAATGGATACTCTAGATGTGTCCTATCATGGGGTAAGTCGCCCATAATAGGTTGTATGGTCTTTGACCTAAATCTAAAACACCGAACGCAATAGGCATGATGACTGATTTTGAAAAATGGTCAGATTATGTTCGGAAGTATCTACTATTTCGAAAAAATATCTTATTTCAGCAGAAAAATAAGGTTTGGTAGATAAAATTGGCATTTGAAATTAAAATTTTAAAATTCACGCCGAAACGCTCGGCAGTGTCATGGCGTCGTTTGTGACGTCACTATTGTTTTTACCAATGTACCTTGTGCAGTGTGCAGTAAACAATAGTGTGATTGTCAAAGCTCGAAAACAAACAATTATGACGTCATTCGCTTCTTGGTGTTTCACCAAATATGGCGGATTGCTGTATTTTATAGTTTTATTTTATGAAAATAAATAGCAATCTCACTCGAAAAAGAAAAATAAATAGGTTTTTTATAATCCATTAATCCTAATTCATTAGATAAATTCATAATTTCATTGATTCTTGGTTACTGTCATCATGCCTATTATGTACGACGCGCTTGGCGAGATTCCTCCCCCCAAGTGGCCAATATTTTTGTCTGATATTAGACAAAAGCAGCTGTGGTCCGGCATGCTTTAATTCTATGTGCTGTTTATGAAAAATTGTTTGAGTGATATGATGTTTGCTACATATAATTATGGGATGTTTAACATCATAGCTGTAGAATGAATTATTAAGACGCCCTCCGACTCTTATAAGGTCATTTGAGTCTAGAAAAGGGGTGAGTGAATTTAATTTATTATTTGTAGGTAAAGGTTTGCCTGCTTTCAGTAAGTTGTATTCCTCTGGAAACATTTCTTTTTGTGTAAATTGTAGTATGTAATTTTCTGAGTTTTGTAATTCCTTTGTAGTTAAAAATGTAGTTAGTTTGTTCTTAGGATTTTTACAATTATATATAAATCTTTGTACATAGGCAAATGATCTTATTAAATGTGTATAATTTGATTTTTTATGTATGAGATTATGTATTGTGTTTGTCTGTATGTTTGTATTGTTTTGTGTTGAATTAGTGTGTAAGACTATTTCTGTATTAACTGAATTAGATTGTGTGTTCGGTATTGTAGGGAATTGTATATGTTTGGAGTTTAGAAAGTCAGGGCCGGACCACCATAAGTGACAAGAGGAAATACTGTCTGCTACAATCCCCCGAGAAACTAAATCCGCAGGATTCTCTTTAGACGGAACGTACCCCCATCTGTGACCGGCCGTGCAGTCCTGTATTTCACCCACTCGAGTCCGAACAAACATTTTTAATTGGTTCGATTGAGTTTTTAACCATGCTAACACGATAGTGGAATCAGTCCAAAAATAAGATTTGTTTATTTTTAATGTTAGAGATGATACCACTTTAGTATGGAGCCTAGTGGCGAGAAGCGCACCACAAAGCTCTAGCCTTGGGATTGTGGTAGGCTTCAATGGCGCCACTTTATTTCTGGAGGCTAATAAGTGTACTTGTACCTTGCCGTTTTCATCAACTGTTCGCACGTAAACACACGCGCCGTAAGCGCGTTCCGAAGCATCTGAGAATGTATGCAATTCCATTAATGTTTTGTTGTTAGTGCCGACCCAACGAGGAATGCGAAGTGAATTAAGTGAAGTAAGAGAAGCTATGAAGTTTAAAAAAGACTTCTGTGTATCTTTTGTAACTTCGTCATCCCAGCCGCACTTATTTACCCAAAGTTTTTGCATTAGAATTTTTGCTTGAACTGTACAAGGTCCTAAAAGACCAAGGGGATCGAAAATTTGACTTATAAGTGATAAGATTATACGTTTTGTAATTTTTTTTGTGTTTGGGTCTAAATTAATTTTAAATAATAAATTATCTGTGTTACAATCCCAATGGAGACCAAGTGTTTTTGACGGTAATGAATCATCTAGATTTAAGGTTTTATCCGTTTTAATATTTTCAAGCAAATTTTTACTAGGTAATGATTTTAGAACTTCGGTATTGTTTGATTGCCATTTACGTAGCCTAAATTGCGCTGACTGTAAGGTGTCGATAACATTTTTGCAAAGATTTATTACTGACTGTATGGAGTCTCCACCGCTAAGAAAATCGTCTACGTAGAAATCCCTAGTAATAGCTACCTTTGCTTCTGGATCCGAACACTTTTCACTACTAAGGCTACTAAGGCTATTTAAGAACTACTAAGGCTATTTAAGAAGTTTTGAAATATTGTAAGCTTGCCCTTAACACTACCGCGAAGCTTTATTAATTCTTTTATTTTAGCGTCACTCATTTTTAAGAGCGTAAATTAAAGGCCAAGATTAAGAACAAAGCAAGCGATAGGTAACTATTGTACGTGGCGGACGACCGGCCGATGCATAAAACCGGTTTGCGTTGCACCGAGGACTGATGCGCTTACGTACCTATGCACTCGAAGCGGTGACAATTTTAAGCGTAATGAAATGAATCAGCGTAATTTGAATTGGATAGGTGCAATTTTAGCTATTAACTTGTAATATTATAGCATTTTAATGAAATTTATGCAATGTATGAAATAATATAGGCATTGACACTTATTTTAATGATTGCAAGAGTAATATTAAGCAAATTATTTTAAGACTATTTAAATTGGCAATATAAGGCGAAAAAGCTACACAGAAATTTTATTATTGTAAATTATTATGAGAATATCTTAGAATCAGATCCAAATAGAAGACGGAAAATGCTAGAAGACAGGAAAGTAAGAAGGAATATGGAACAAACTCACAAAAGGTCGTGTCCCCGTCCTTTGTTCCCGCGATGCACTCCGATTTTTGGCTGGTTTCTTTATTTGCTTGAGGTAGAAGGACCAAATGTTAAGGATAGTATGTTGATAGACGACAGAAAGTCTTGAAGCTACGATTAAACTTTCCTTTAATGGTCAACAATACAATAAATATGTGAACGCGGCAACTGAGCACATCTTATTATATACAGTCCGCATTCACATATTTATTGTATTGTTGACCATTAAAGGAAAGTTTAACCGTAGCTTCAAGACTTTCTGTCGTCTATCAACATACTATCCTTAACAAATATCGTACCTAAAGCACTGTCAACGAAAAGTTAACAACAACAAAAACAACTTTTTATTTCAATTTTACAACTGAATATAGCCATGCAAGTTCGTCACTCCAATTGTATGGCTGTGCAGAATCAATAAGTGTTTTTGTGTTGTACTTCCGTTTTATGCAACTTTATAACAGCGTTACTAACCGCTGGTCGTAACCGCCTATGGCTTATACCACAAAACACATTATAAAGTAATGGTATAGGTACAACTACAGATGACTACCCAACAGAGCACTGTGAAAAGTGCACAGTTCCGCGCGCAAAACAATACCTAAGTAGGTTTTCGAGCATGAATGGAAAATGTTTGTTTTTTAAGTGGCGTCACTACAATTGTATGGCTGTGTAAGCTCAATCTTAAGTGTTTTGAGTTGTAATTCCATTTTATGCGAGGTTAAAACGGCATTACTTTCCTGCTGGTCGTAACCGCCTATGGCTTGTACCACAAAACACATTATAAAGTAATGGTATAGGTACAACTACAGATGACTACTCAACAGAGTTGTATTAACGTGTGCCATTGTAAAAAGTGCACAGTTTCGCGCGCAAAACAATACCTAAGTAGGTTTTCGAGCATGAATAGAAAATGTTTGTTTTTTAAGTGGCGTCACTACAATTGTATGGCTGTGTAAGCTCAATATTAAGTGTTTTGTGTTGTAATTCCATTTTATGCGAGGTTAAAACGGCGTTACTTTTCCGCTGGTCGTTACCGCCTATGGCTTGTACCACAAAACACATTATAAAGTAATGGTACAGGTACGACTACAGATGCCTACCCAACAAAGTTGTATTAACGTGTGCCATTGTGAAAAGTGCAAAGTTCCGCGTGCAAAACAATAAGTAGGTTTTCGAGATTTAATTAAAAATGTTTGTTTTTTAAATAGCATCACTCCAATTGTATGGCTATGCAAGCTCAATGTTAAGTGTTTTTGTATTATATTTCCATTTTATGCTAGGTTAAAAAGGTGTTACATTTCCGCTGGTCGTTACCACCTATGGCTTGTACCACAAAACACATTATAGAGTAATGGTACAGGTACAACTACAGATGCCTACCCAACAGAGTTGTATTAACGTGTGCCATTGTGAAAAGTGCACAGTTCTGCGCGCAAAACAATACCTAAGTAGGTTTTCGAGCATGAATGGAAAATGTTTGTTTTATAAGTGGCGTCACTCCAATTGTATGGCTGTGCAAGCTCAATGTTAAGTGTCTACGCTCAATGTTAAGTGTTTTTGTGTTGTAATTCCGTTTTATGCGACGCTAGAACGGCGTTACTTTTCAGCGTCATTCTCACGAAGGTTGCGGTCAAAGTGAGCATAGGTACGTGGAAATGGGAAAGAAAATGCTGCAGCTTTAAAAATGCAACTTAAAATTACAAGTAAAATACTTGATATTTTTTTAGATTATGTTTTTATTAGCCTCTCAAGTAATTCTACGAACTTTAAAGTGTAGAATAGTTGTATAGTTGATTACGTTACGTATAGTCGGTTAAATAGTTATCGGGTAAGTATTTTTGACAAGAAATTCGCAGTACGTTGATGTTTTTTGTTGACGCCTGAAGTTGATGTTTGCTTTGTCTCACCTCCGTGCCGCGGAGAGTAGTATGTAAATAGTCGTCGCTCATATGCTATCGATCTATGAGAGTAGGGGAATAGAGATCTCCATATATATTCTATAATAATATATTATATTGCGCTAATATCATAATAATCAATATCATTTTAGTCACAATCATTATTAATGCCAAATACCAGTTATAGCAGCAAAGAGCGGCAGGACACAATTCTGCCGCAACCTAAAAAAAGAATTGAGGACTTTACTGCACTATCACCTTACCTGCCTATTCTGTGACTAATGACTATATATCCACGAATATATTATGCGCGGCAGACATCCAATAACAGCACAAAAGACACGCTAGATTGCCGTTTTACCTATGTTTGGACACACCTTATGTCACACCACTCCAGCAAAGCTATTGCCGTCTTCAATAATGAATGAAAGTAAAACATTCGCGAACAATGTTGCGTAACTATCACAGGACACAGCTGAGGAGCGCTCGCTGAAGTTATCCGATAGCTTACGGCGTGAATAAACTGTGTTATTACTACATTGTCAAGGCTGTGACCTTAAGAAAGAGCCGCGCTAGCTCCTATCTCAGTGGCCACGGATGAAAGCTACTGACATATATTTTTTATCCATTGAAGGTTTGCTATGAAATGAATATAACATATTTATATAGCCAACCTTCAATGGATAAAAAATACATCAGGCTTTCATGTTAAAGAATTGAGCGGCTGATCGAGTGACATAGATCCTTTTTGAACAATACTGCTTTATGCAATAGTAGTAACCCACCTGGAACTAAGCTGTCAAGGAAATTCATAATGATTTTAAAATTCACATTCGATGAGGTCTCACGATCAGGTATAATTTTTTTTTTAATAAAATATTACGAGAATTATCAAATCAAATAAATATTATAAATGCAAAAGTTTGAATGTATGTATGGACGTACTAGCTGATGCCCGCGACTTCGTCCGCGTGGTTTAATTATTTTTGATTCCCGCGGGAAATCATTAATTTTCCGGGATAAAAAGTAGCTTATGTCACTCTCCAGATCCTCATCTATACCCATGCCAAAAATCACGTCGATTCGTTGCTTCGTTGCGGCGTGATTGAAAGACAAACCAACAAACCAATAAACCAACAAACAAACACACTTTCGCATTTATAATATTAGTATATATTTGTTTATTTATTAAGTAATTATTAAAAATACAAATCATTAAATTCTAAATTAAACCTAAATTAAAAACTAAATTAAAAACTGAAAACTAAACATTAAAAATATCATCCATCCCGCTGCAATGAGGCAGTGTGCCCAGAACGCTGGCTGCGTTACCCCGCTGAATAGCCAAACTTATATGTTGGCCGAGGTAACTGCCAGCCCCGGTCACCTGTGGACTCTGTGAGACGAGAAGATAGATCCTTAAAAAAGGATCTAGCATCTTCGCCCCACGACCCCAGGGTTTCAACACCAAAAGGCACAAAAATGAAATTATTTTCAATAATTTCATACTTGCGCCTCTTGGCTCTTTCTGCATTAGTGGCCGCCGCCCCCGCTGTCATGGAGGACGCCTGCAAGTGGGATAATGCTAGCGTATCCACGCATGTGGCATCCCAAACAAGCGACCTTCCTTGCTTCCACGGAACAAGAGTCATCCCGTCAGGTCTCTTACCATCACTGCGCGCCAAGCCATTAGGCTCTAATACTGCAGGCACTTTAGCGGTGGCAAGAGACCTACGAATGATGTCGTTCAGGGAAGCATGTCGCGAAAGACGACCGGCACTCTTAATACAAGAAAGCCCGTGATGGCCATACGCGTCCACTGCCCCACCACAGTGGCAAAGATGTGGCTGTTGTAACTTGGCGCCAAGTCGAAGACCAACCGCAATCGTCAGAGTGAGGTGGTCCAACAGAGTGCCTAAATGCTTAGACGGGAGAGCATAAAGCCAGTAACTTGATTCCCTCGTAGACACCGCAAGAAGGCGAGCACGGTCGCTTGCAGTAGGTGATGAATTTATAAGCTCCTGCAAAACATCTGAACACAGTGCGTCGTCCCATTGTCTTTGAGAAAACAAAGATACTGGCTCCTTACTAGGACATGCCACATTGAAAGCAACTCTAGCTTCAGCCAAATACGAAAGCTCAATGGAACCTAATGATTGGTTTACAATATTGCCAAAGAGCTTAAACGTACTATAAGCAGAAGATAGAAATGCTGGTAATGAAACACTGCTAATTTTACGAATGCCTAAACCACCGTACCGGACTGGGAGAGACGCTTTTGTCCAAGTCGTGTCATCTAAAGGACAATTTAGAATTTTGGACAGAGTGTTTTTAATTTTCTTATCCAAATCGTGCAATAAGGGAAGGAACTTCCATAGTGGTGAGCATCGAAGAAAATAGGTAAATTTTGGAACGAAAAGACAATATTTAATAAAAAAAAGGGCCATGTGTGAATTAATTTGGAAGAGGCGTTCCGAACATTGATCAAATTTAGTAATTTGGTCATTGATAAAAAGTGGAATAGAATCAACTAAGACGGGACCCCAAGAAGGCGAAGCGAGTCTTCACTTAAAATTTTGATTCCTGGTGCCAAATTATTAAACTGTTCAACAATGATGTGTCTTTTTTGATATTCCATTGAATTTGGGATATAGAGCTCACACTTGCCGAAATTCAATTCCAAACCAACAGATTTAAATTGTTCAATTAAAACAGCAAGATCACCTAAAACAGATGAAGCTTCACCTCCTAAAGTTCCATCATCTAGATACCAAATGTTAAATTTAGAATTCAATTCCGAAATAATTGGGTGAATAGCCAAACTGAAAATAGCAGGTCCTAGTGGATCTCCCTGTTGGCAGCCTACAGCAGAGCTTAGAAAATTGGATTTATATAATAATTTGGAAGGTTCCGCGTAACATTGCCAAAGGTAAGGGAAAATTTTTGGAATTTTGTTTTTAACCTCAGAGCATTTTTAACATCAACTTTCAGCAACACCTCCTCAGCTGAGTTTAATAGAAAAGTACGGGCAGCGTGAACTGCTGCTTCACAGCCACCCTTACATCCGAAGCCTAGTTGTATAGGTTGAAAAAATTCTGACATAGATGGTGCAATGTTCCTGCAGCAGATTTTCGAAACAATGCGTCTTATGGTGGAACCCACAGCAATCGGACGTACACCACCATCTTTTTTGGCAAGGGCACAAAGATTGGCGCCGTACAAAATTGGTGTTATTTCTTTTGGTACGACGCCCGACAACATTAAGTTTACTAAATTGGTGATTGATTTTAATAATCCCTTGCCAATATCATCGTTTAATCCAATTAAGTCTTTAAAATGCTGTGGTGACATAGCGTCTATACCGCCAGCAGAACCACTTCTAAAAGACAATACAGCTGCACGAACATCCTCCACCTTAGCCAGAAGCGAAGTTGTGTCTGCGATATTCAGATCTGAAACAACAGGAGAAATAGGCTCCGGATGTTTTGAACGAAGAGCCTCTAAGGTCTCTTCTGTATCAGGGGCCAACACATCACTTGAAAATAAAAGCCGAGCTGCACCCTTATAATCGCCATCACAAATTTTTTCAATATATAGTACCGAATCAAATCTTTTGCTAATTTTATTATTTGCTTCTGGTATATTATGGCTATAACTTGAATTTTGGTCATAACATTTACCGCAATTATTTTTAATTTTCTGAGTAAGGGAGCAGCTCTCACTTTTGTCTACATTTAAAACTCTGTAAGCAAAAGTTAGTAAATGTTCCCAACTTTGAGAAGAATTTTGAGTAACTACAGCATTGATCGTTTTCTTTAAAGTGTTTGCTACTATTAAGCGTGAACCCCTAGGAATACGTTTAATAATAGGTACATTGTTTTTCAAAAAGCTAAGATGTTGCCAAAATTCAGTTGTTGAAATATTTGAGGTATTAATTGGTGAAGAATTTTGAATTTGAGTAATTTGTGACTGCTGGTGTACCGAAACCGTTTTGTGAATTTTTCCAATGTGTATGTTAAGGCCTGTTTTATTTTTGAAATACTTAGGTTGAGAACAGTACTTACAGAGCAGCTGGCTTTCCAGTGATGAATTATTCCCAAGGCTACCAACTGAAGCACTCATTGAATTGGCGACAAGGAAACAGCAATAAATGACAAAATAAAATAAAAAATACAGTAATATAAGTTAATGAAAAAATACACACAAAATAACTTAAAAATAAAAATCTGAAAAGTTTTAAAGTCGAAAGGCCCGAGAAACGAGCTTGTGCGGCGTGCCAACTGCCACCCAAATAGGAGGCCGGGTGTCGATCTAAACTATTAAATATCCAGTACGTAATATTTGATTCTTCGTATTTTCATATGTAAATGGATCAAACCGAAATAGTTCCAATTTTTCTGCTAGTCGTTCACGAATAGTGTTGAAACTGTGTCCTGTCACTACACTTTCCATCATGACTATTACTCGTAAGTTTAGCTTTTGGCTGCAGAAATATCCAATAGACGTCTTCAAAACTTGTGAAAAATATTCCGGTCTGATATTGGGTCAAAAATCACTTAAAAACTATAAAAATCACATGGAGCACTGCTTGCTATGTTTTTATTATAGGTAATAGCTAAAATCCGTAAAAAGGGTAATTATTTTCAATTTTCATGAAAAATTTTCAAGTTTACATATTTGACAGCTTACTTCCAAGCAATATTAGTATGATGATTGATGTATGGATGTTTGTTACTCACTCACGTTCGAACGGCTGAACAGATTTGGATGAAATTTGGCACAGAGATTTATCTCTGTGCCATAGTCTTGAATAACACATCTACCTATACTTTTTATCCCGGAAAACTAAGGAGTTCCTGCGGGAACCAAAAAAAACACAATCCACGTGGACGTAGTCGCGGGCATCAGCTAGTAAATTCATAATTTCAATTGTTGGAAATCAAACCCGGGGCCTCCATCTCATAATAAATACCACTGCGATCGCCAATGTGCCAGGGAGATCGTCAAAAGATTGTTGTTTTATCCATTACAAGTTAGCTCTTGACTGCAATTTCATATGGTAAATGATGATGCAGTCTAAGATGGTAAAATAGAAACTGGTCCCAAAAATAGAAACTTTATTTTTTGTCATAAAAACCGTAGTTCGCGACTGTTACCTTGAACTCGTAGAAGTTGTAAAGTATTGTGGATGAAAGATGACGGAATGAAGTTATGATACTTGTTCCGGCAACTTATGATCTCTTTGAAGGTGAGTTTGAACTTTTCCTGGCTAGAGCAAAAACTTTTAACTGAGTTAATTAAAACTTGACGATCTCCCTGGCGCAGTGTTGAGCGCTGTTGTCTTAACCTGCGGGGGCCCCGGATTCGATCCCCGGCAGGGTCAATTTGGGAATTTATAATTTCTGAATTTTTCCTGGTCTGGTCGGCAAAGACTTGCCGCCAAGCGATTAAGCATTCCGGTACTATGCTGTGTAGAAACTCATCCCATACCCCTATGGGTTTATAATAACTGCCATGCCCCTAACAGGTTAGCCCGCTACCATCTTAGACTGCATCATCAATTCATCACTTACCATCAGGTGAGATTGCAGTCAAGAGCTAACTTGTAGTGGATTGAAAAAAAACATCATATCGATTTTGTGTAAAAGCCTATGTCACCCGGACCATAATAACGAATCGATTGACACCTCATTCATCAAAATCGGTTCAGTATTTTAGACGCTACGGTGGAAATATATATCAATACAACAAAACATTCTACACACAACAACAACAAACATACATTCAACAACAACAATACATTCTAGGGCTGCTGGAAGAAATCTCTTCAAGAGATAAGTTGTCCTTGTATATGTCACCGTAAGATTGTAAAAACCGTAAGATTGTAATCTAACGCTTTTTTTTCGATAGATTGTAAACAGTCGAAAGATTGTGAACCGTTCAATGTTTTAAGTGTCAATTTTTTAAATATTCATTGTATTTACGTTTTCTTGTCTCTTTCTTGTAGGTTAGGTTAGGATTCGACTTAAATAATCAAGTAGGTTCTATCGGGTTAATAAACCAAACAGATTACAATCTACCGAAAAATAATCCGTTATATTGTAATCATTCGACAGTTTACAATTTCGCGAGTTAGATTATAATCTAACGGTTTTTACAATCTTACGGTGACATATAATATGTCCTTTAAATTTTTGTTTAGTTTTTTTAAGTTTGGTACTAAATATATAAATAAATAAATAAAACATATATACTTTTTTAATATCTAGCTAGCGCTTGGCTGCAATCAGACTTGCTTGCAAATCACATTAGACATTAGACTGCTAAAACATAACCCTTCCTTTTGTAGCTGTAGTCGGGTAAAACTCAACAACCTGTAATAAAAACAAGTTTAATGGTCACCGAAGACCTAATAAATGAGTCTTTTATACAAAACATTAAACTACCGATCGTTTTCTAAATTGGCTCAGGTGCATTATTCCAGCGGGAGACTTTGACTGGTTTATTTATCTACTAGGTACAACTAGTAGGTATTTATTGAAGCGACTTCCATAACTTACTCGTAGCTTAACTACTTGCCTACTATTAGTTAAGACATTGTCTAACTTAAAATAATATGTAATTACCGTAAATGAAATAATTAGGTATCCTACCTCATGGTCTAGTGGTTAAAATGTTCGACTGCAGATGACAAAGTCATGGACTCGATTTCTGGATCGGGCGTGACCAAAACTGGAACTTATTTTTATGCCTGTTAAGTTTTTTTAAATTTAATTTTCCATACTAGCTGATGCCCGCGACATTGTCCGCGTGGATTGAGGTTTATTGGTTCCCGCGGGAACTCCTTAATTTTCTGGGATGAAAAGTAGCCATGACATGCTATTCCAGACTATAATCCATCTATGTGCCAAATTTCATGCAGATCCGTTCAGCCGTTCTGACGTTATTGAGTAAAAAACGTCCATACATCCATCCATCCAACCAAACTTTCGCATTTATAATCATACTAATATTATAAATGTGAAAGTGTGTTTGTTTGTTGGTTTATTGGTTTGTCCTTCAATCACGCCGCAACGGAGTAACGGATCGACGTGATTTTTGGCATGGGTATAGTTGAGGACCTGGAGAGTGACATAGGCTACTTTTTATCCCGGAAAATTAAGGAGTTCCCGAGGGAATTAAAAAAACTTAAACGCGGACGAAGTCGTGGGCATCAGCTAGTTTATAATATTAGTATAAATATAGAACTACTCGGGACACTGTCAACGGGTCAGATAAGTTTGTCTAATTTAGGCTGATAATTTTGAGAGATGAGAGGTGTATACCAATATTGAAGATCAAGAGTGAGACAGACTGAAGTACTATGCAAACGACATCTGCCAAAATTATCATCCTAAATGAAATAAACCTCTCTGTCTGATGACAATGGACTTTTCTGACGAAAAATTAAAATCTGGCAAAAGTAACTCTAGAGCCGCATTTTCTCAACTTTTACCCCCAAGGCTGCAGAGCCTTGGGGGTAGAGCCTAATCTTCTACATTACATCGAAATGGGACAGTTACTAAAGAGTTAAAAGGTATCTTAAATCAAACCGCTCTATTGCGGACCGTTCTGCGAAAATTGTGATGGCCGCCAGAATGACTAGTCGTCGACTGATGGAGCCTTTCCTTACCTTATTTATCTTACTCGTAGATTTGCTAAGTACCTACTATTAGTTAAATTTATAGTCCCAAAAACTTACCTGACTCGGTCACAGCGTCTCTAGGAAATATTAAAAAAAAAAAAAAAACAAAAACAAAACAGGCATAAAAATTAGTTCCAATTTTGGCCACCGGGCCAGATAAGTTGGTGGAACTGTACATTGAGTAGTTTTTTTTAGCCACTACAAGTTAGCCCTTGACTGCGATCTCACCTGATGGTAAGTGATGATGCAGTCTAAGATGGTAGCGGGTTAACCTGTCAGGGGCATGGCAGTTATATTAAACCCATACCCCTATTCGGTTTCTACACGGCATCGTAACGGAACGCTCAATCGCTTGGCGGCACATCTTTGCCGGTAGGGTGGTAACTAGCCACGGCCGAAGCCTCCCACCGGGCCAGACCAGGGAAAATTCAGAAATTATAAATTCCCAAATTGACCCTCCCGGGGATCGAACCCGGGACCTCCGCACGTTAAGACAACAGCGCTACCCACTGCGCCACGGAGGTCGTTCTAGTGACACTAGTGGTTATATTTTCGGCTTAAGATATCGTGTCCATGCTGTCATCAGTCATGGACTTGATATTCCAGATTGGGTCAGTTTATTCGCAATGGGCTTTTGTGTCGAAAAAATTCTACAATCTTTCTACTTTAGTAATTTTTTTTCAACTTTTACCCCCAAGGCTCTGTAGAACCTAATCTTCTAAATTACATCGCAATAGGGTAGTTACCAAAGTGTTTAAAACCAAACCCCAATCCACCCTGTCGCGGACCGTTCCGCAGTTCCGCAGAAAATATCATGATGGTCCCCTCTAGGTACCTTTGGCCAGTCATCGTACGAACCTTTCCTTCCGGCTCTTTCATTCCATTTAAGACACACATACCTACCTTAAGTGTATCAACTATCCTAACATAATATTAACGCGAATATATGAGTTTGTTTGTTTGAGTGTTTGTTTGTCTATATGTTGTTTACGCTTTCACAGGCCATCTTTTTATGCACTCTGGATGAAATTTTGTACAAACATAAGTCATTTCCTGGTGAATACATAGGTTTATCCCGATTCGGTTTGATGAAGCGCACAATGTTACGCGCATGTAAGCGCGTAAGCTGATACGAATTTATATGCGCAAACAATACGCTAGTCTGCAACCGCCCTAAGATACTATAATCTATATATACATATATATATATATATAAAAATGAATACCTATTTCCCTTGGTCGGCATCACGCGTGAACGGCTGGACCAATTTCGATATTTTTAGGGTTCCGTGCCAAAATGGTAAAATGGAACCCTTATGGTGCGACTTTCTCCGTCTGTCTGTCTGTCCGTCACACTCGATTATTTCAGTAACTACCGAAGTTATCGACATGAAATTTGGAACAGCTGTGTATATTAGTGGCCCAAAGACACTGGAATAAAAAAAAAATGGAAATTATTTTTGTTCTTATTTAAAAAGTGGGGAAAATCTGAGGGTTGAAATTTAAAAGTGAGATAACTGTACTCTGTGGGGTATCATATGAAAGGGTTTACTTTGTACATTCTAAAACAGATTTTTAATTATTTTTAGTTATGATAGTTTTTGATTTATCGGGGAAAATGTTTAAAAAAATACCGTTCCCCCCCCTTATCTCCGGAATTTACCAATCGAAAAATTTGAAATAATTATGGTCAATAGGAATTTACGTATATTTTACAGGAAAACGATAGCCAATGCTCTAACTAGCATAGTTTTTTTGATATTAACAATAAACCTCTACAAACAAAGTTAGTCTTGCGGTTCATTAACAAAGGTACCTAATTATTTACTAATAATGGTACGGAACCCTACGTGCGCGAGTCCGACTCGCACTTGCCCGGTTTTTTTTTGTTGCGTAGGTGAGGACCTGGAGAGTGACATAGGCTACTTTTTATCCCAGAAAATTAAGGAGTTCCCGCGGGAATAACAAAAAACTTAAACTACGCGGACCAAGTCGCGGGTATCAGCTAGTTCCCACTAAAAGGGCTCGGCAATTACAGAAGACATCGAACGTCAGTCTCACGTAACGATTCAGGGTAAGCGGCACTCCGGAATCGAATGGCCAATCTCCAAATTGGCCGTGCTGCTAGACTTGCCCATTTGTGTGCAATTGCGGCAAATTATTTACGCACGATGTATATCTGAATTAACAAGTAAATACTTTGCTTTTATGAACAACTAGCTGATGCCCGTGACTTTATTCGCGTGGAATAAGTTTTTAAAACTCTTTATCCGGAATAAAAAGTAGCCCATATCACTATGGGGTCCTCCAGGTTTCCAGGTCCTCAACTATGCCCATTGCCCATGCAAAAAATCACGTCGATCCGTTGGTCTGTAGTAGCGTGATTAACTTATAATAAACTATGCTTAAACATATTAAATACTGTAAAGGTGACCTTATAAAGAAACTACCAACTTACAAAATCGTAAAACTGAAGTTAATCTAGAAAATGATTAATCAATAATTTTTTCTTGAATTTTACAAAAGATTTCTCATTGAATACTTCGTTTGGGAAGCTATTGTACAGTATGCACTCCCTGAAACTGCATAGTTTTCGAACCACAAGTTGTCCTAGCTTTTGATAATTGATTTTGATAAAAATGTAACCTATCAATCTATCTCTGAACCTTAATACGTAAATTTTGTCAAAGTCGTAACAAACAGACTTCCGTAATCGTCCAGTTACACTTTTCAACCGACTTCAAAAAAAGGAGGAGGTTGTCAATTCGACTGGTTTTTTTTTTATGTTTGTTACCTCAGAACTTTTGACTGGGTGGACCGATTTGGATGACTCTTTTTTTATTTGAAAGGGCATACTTCCCAAGTGGTCCCATATAAATTTAATCGAAAGCGGTCGAGCGGTTTTTAAAATATCAACAATAAAATAAGTACTTTGTATAGCGTGTGCTTGTTGTTGTAAAGTTGGCGCGGGAGTTTGAAGTCGGTTGTTTAAAAAGAATTTTTTATATTAAATTATATAATAATAATTATTATTAAAGATAATAAAATTTAATAACTGATAGTTAAAGTGAAAGAGCACACGATGGGATCGATCAATTAATTGATTAACTGCCCTCTTGTAAATGTATAACGACAGCAAATTTTGCTGATAAATTGATGAGCCCGGGGTCTGCGGGCCTTCTATTAACTCGTTATATTTTATTTATTAAAGAACTAATGACCGACATAGCTCGACTGGTTGCGATGATTTAGTGTTTATAAAATGTAATAGAGGTTATATTATAGTGGTAATATTATGGTGGTAGTGGTTAATTTAAAAATACTGATAACTTAAGGACAATTTTTCTGTACTTACTGGAAATCTTTTGTTCTATAACTTTTTCAATAAATTCTTAAAAATATATTTTGTTGTTTTAACTTTTCGCTGTACACTCTACCTAACAAAAGTTGTTCAGTAAATAAGTTAGCCCTTGACTGCGATTTCACCCGATGGTAAATGATGATGCACCTAGTGGTTTTCTATACGGCATAGTACCGGAACGCTAAATTGCTTGGCGGTACGTTTTGCCGGTAGGGTGGTAACTAGCCACGGCCGAAGCCACCCACCAGACCAGACCATAGAGAAATAATAAATTCCCAAATTGACCATACCGGGAATCGAACCCGGGACCTCCCACGTTAAGACAACAGCGCTTAACACTGCGCCAGGGAGGTCGTTAATACACTGTATACAGGACTGTTTGAAGAACCGATAAATTTTGGAGAGCATGGGGTGCATACGTTACAGTAACACTGCCTGGGATCGAACCCGAAACCTTCCAATTATAAGAACACATCACTACCACTGCGTCAGGGAGGTGTGTTTTTACCACCGAGTAGTAAACCTATTCAGAGCTAATAGCCACATTTTCGCTTTGAAACACATCTCACCACTTTCAGGTGGGGGACGAGGTAATAATAGCATTTCTTATTGGCTGGCTCAAGGTCAACTTTACACAGTTATAAGTACAAAGTATATGTTACCGCGGCACTTGGGCTGCCCGCTGCGCGACAAAAATATATCGATAAAAATTACCATTAGAAAATCAGTACAAATAATTTTATTCAAACAGCAAAAGACAACCATATGTATGATTATAGATAATTATCTGATATATAATTTTTTTTAATAGCCCAAGTGCCCAAGTTCTATACTAAAGAACAAGTTTTCAACAACAACTTTTAATCAAATAAATAATAGACATCTAACCTGTTCTACTACTTCAGAATTGTTCGGAATTTAATGAAATATAAGTTTTTACTCAGTAAATTAATTTATTGGCATTCAAGTAGTCTAAGGCTATCGATATAATTTATCGATAGTTACACGGGCTACACTGGGCTATGCGTGGAAGAGACGGAGATATGTAGAACTACATGTGAAAGACAAAGAAAAACTGAAAGACTTCAACGGGTTCCTTTTCATTTTGGTAAATATTTTTATGTTTTTTATTTTTTTTGCGTATTGATGATTTTCATTTATTATTACAAAACTGCACTTACTTATGTAATGTCCCGTCCCATCCCATCCTTTACATAGCTTGTGATGGTACCGGCGTGATCGTCTTAGCTAATAAAATATCGTGGCTAGTATAAGTGAGGAAACCTATAAACCTAAGGAAAGGGAAAATAACACTGTAGAGTTAGTGGCACTTCCAGTATCCGGTAGTCGTATTTGTTTGTCATGAATTACCAGTAAAACTGGTACTTAGCTACACTACGCTGGGTGAACGCGTAAGGCAGACCTAATCAATCCGTCTGAATTTTGGTATTCAGTATCGATACCTTACCGCGGAGTTTAACTTAGAGTTATTTAAATTATGGCATAGTAACATGTAATAAATCGAGTTTGCAAATCAGGGTCGGATTGAATGGTTGCTGATTACGTGTATTTCCTTTTAAAGGCATCTTAGCTGACCAATGGTAACCGAGCACGGGGACATTTCCCTACGCCTGCACGAGGCCCTTAATCATTGTTATAGGGGCTGCATTCGACCTCCTTTATGCGCTCCGACGCGAATTTATTTCCACATCCGTAAACGGCTGGATCTATCTTTTATGGGCATTTTAGCCCGCCCCTTGGTCCATGGACTTAATTTTTATATCATTTTATATAGTAAGGTTTATGAATTGGCCAATTCAAGTCGGAGGTCGATCTGCGGGAGAAGTTTGTGTTTGGTGTGCTGAACCATTGCTGCCGACTTGTCACCACGCAGCCATGAAGCCGATTACTTTGACTATATTGTCAATTACTATCAATCAAATTATCAATATTAAGTATAATTCCCAATCAACCCGAAGTGCCAAATACTCTACGGTTACGTCCCATTTCTCGAGACAATAGACGTATACCTGACCCTTTGTTTCATGTAGCTCGCCCGCTTTGTCCCTCGCTCTCGTCGCTGTAGATCGCCGTCTCGTTTCAAATGCTATATAATTATGCTAGAAAAAAAACTGTTGTTCCCTGCTGCCGCTAATACCTCATGTACACAGCTCAGGCCTATTTAGCCCTTATGCCAAATTTGTAAAAGCAGTAATTTCCTAGACTGTGTTAATTTTAGCTATTCAGTTAAACCAATACTCGCTCTATTGTATAAAAAGTAGTGTATGGACTTTGCTTATAGCAAAACCTGCTTCTAGATTTTAACTAAGAATTTATCCTGCTGACCTAAATTAAATATGATAACTTATATAGAATCTACCTAGCTCGTTTCTTTAAGGTTAAGAATCGTGACTGTAAACCTAGATATGTGGGGTGAAATTCATTATTGGAATATTATTCGTAACCTCTAGCACAAGTCATTAAATGGTAATTATTATTAGGACAAAAGGTAGGTAATTGTTCAGATCTTAATAGCTTCCAATAATAAATCTGTAAGGTTACTTATCTATAATAATAAAAGAGAGATTGTTAATATTATTTACTTTTATTTTCTGAAAATTTATTTATATTACTCCACATGGAGTGTTATTAAAGAGAAGACACTGATTTTAATTTATTTACACCAAATTCGATTGTTGAAGCAATCGTATCAATTTGGTGGGAAAATTCTCGTTACCTAGGCTTCCTAAAGTAAGAGAAAAGAGAATTTCCAAAGATAAAAACTCTTACAGCCGCTTAGGACTAATATACACCTTATTTTATAACCATATACACACATGCACACAGTTTTAATTCATGATTTATAATAAAGAAAGATTTAAGGCACATGTTATATAACTCTAGACTAAGAATATACTTTAGGTATGTTACCAAGGTTCACAGCTTTAGGTAATTATGTCGTTAAATTAATTAAATCATTCCCAACTCAATGTTTGATGCGGGAGTATTTCCAATACAGCAAGGTCCAAACATTGCACGGAATACGCCTTTTACCCAATTCTTTTTATACAACATTATAAGCAGAAAGATAATGGTAACTATTTGCATTATCAATATAATAATATCTATTTGTGACCAATTTTTATTCTCACTTTCCATCATCAACTCATACACAAAATCTAGGCTAGCGTCTGCATCCATTTAGCCAGGCGTCCTATGACTAGATGTCTTAAACGATTTACTTGACCTTATTATGAACCTTGTTTACGATACCTTATTTAACTTAATTGTGTACTTTACCGAATATTCAGCAACCAGCTTCACTCACTACAATCACTTATAATAGCCTATTCCCCGAAAGAACTTATCTATAATATGATCTGATCTATACAACCATTTAATTAAGTGGAAAAGTATAAATTAACACCGTTACTTTTACAAACAACTTTGGACCCAATATTTTCTCTGAACTCTAAACTCTTATACGTTATAGATTCGCGGATTTGAGGACTCTCCTCCCTGAATTGCGCTCGGAGCTTGAATAATGAATCCCTCCCTTTTCCCGAAGTCCGTCACCTCTTATCCACGGCCAGCCTTTTCCCCCAGCGAGTGCCACTGCAAAAAAACTACACACAGTATTTGTTCCTCTCATTGGTCACATAATTTCCATGCATTTGTATTGACCAATAATCGCGAAGTCGCTTAGACCCCGCCCTTTCCCTAGGGAACTTTTTTGTCTTAAAGATTTCTACAGTATTAAATTTTAAATTTTGTTTTTATAGTTAGCGGTCCATCAACATCTGGTATCGATTTCTATCAACGCTGCGTTCACTTACACAATGTAGTCGACTCGTATTTATTGCCTTCTTTAATTTTAGCTGTCTGGCCAAATTGAAATTTTGGTGTTTTATGACTGTTTGTAAAGCCATTTCTGTTTAAGTGCGTAAACCCTGTTGATTTTTAGGCGATAAATAACGTAGTATCGCATTTCAATGACCCTTAGGTTTCGCTAAATGTCTTTCCCCATGATTCTGTTTTCTGAGAATTTTTTTTTCTGTGTTAAACCTATTTAATAATTTACGACCCTTGTTGCACTTTTAAAATTTCTACTTTATTTTATTGCTTGCCTTGTGTTGAGATTTCTCTTTAAAATAAAAAATTTGTATAGGTATACGATAGGTACCATATTGACCATCTCACACTCCCCCAAATAGATTTTTAATACACCTAGTCTAACTAATGCCTAGGCATCCATACTAGTCGTTTGAAAATCTATTTCTCTCCTACAATATACTGTTAGTACTCGCTTTCCTATTTTACTCTAACCCCTAATTAAATCTATTCTTTTAAATATCTCCATAATACCGAAACAGGTGGATCGCATTGTAGTTTCCTTTAATCTCTTTCGTACGAACGTCAATTAAAGTGTATACATTATTGTATGGAACGGCCCCGATTTCGTAAGGTCCCTCATAAAGTCGCATAAATTTTTTCGTTATCTTCTTGTCAGCGTCCGATTTTGAAAAAAATTTGAGCTTAACTAAATCACCTATCTCAAACTGTACTAACTTGTGATTTTGTTATAATGGAGTTCCCTATTTTCTGCCGCCTTTATTATGTTCCGTCTTGCATGTTCTCTAATCTGTTCTAACGACTCCCGTTGTAAACCGGTCTTGTTTGGTTCACATTTATCAAAATCGGTCGATAGAAAAACTCGTTTTCCCCATACTATTTCGTTTGGCGCATAACCAGTTGTAGTGTGTATAACCTGGTTATAGCAGTCTTCTATGTCTGGCAATAAATCTACCCAAGATCGGTGTGACTTATCACAGTACGTTCTAAATAGCCTGCCTAACTCCTTATTTACTCTCTCCGTTGAGTTTGGTCGTGGGTTCCTAACAGATGTGTGTGTTAACACAATACCTAACTGATGAATACCTGCCTCGAAAACCTTTGAAGTAAAATTTGTGCCCCTGTCCGAACATAATGTCCTAATCTCTACCTGTTTGTGAAACTTTCTCACACATGTTAACGTAGCCTTTCCACTCGCCTGTCGTAATGGATATAGTCTAATTAATTTACTATAAGAGTCCTGTATCACGAATACATATTTGTACCCAAACCGTCCTGCTGGTAAAGGTCCATATATGTCACAGAAAACTCTCTCTCCTATTTCTTTAGCTATTACTGTTTTAATAGGTCCTGTATGTGTTTCTAATGCGTGCTTCGCCTTCTGACATATATCGCATGTCCTTATAATTCGGCCTATAATACGAGACATATTCGAGAAATAATAACGACGCTTCATCGTAGCAAGCACCTTATAACGTCCGAAATGTCCTAACTCTTCATGTATGCCAATAATCAAATCTCTTTGCAACACCTCGGGGACATATAATCTCAACGTATCCCCATTTTTACCTGTCCTATATAAAATCCCTTCCTTGAGCACATAATATCTTGATTCAGGTGTACCTGCTATTTTTATACGCCTAATTATTTCGCTAACACTCTTATCACGCTCTTGATAACTACTTATCTCTCTCCATCTTTCCTGTACTACTCGTCCTAATGTCGTTTTGAATAGATTCATTTCTGGCCCCGCAGTCTTATTTGTTAATACATCGGTGGTCCCTTTTATATGCCGCGATAATACATCCGCAACTGTATTCAATTTACCCTTCACATGTTCTACTGTATAGTCGAATTGACCCATGTAATGGACCCAACGTATCATACGTGCGCTCAATAATTTACATGATTGTAAAAATATCAAACTCTTATGATCTGTCCTAATCACTAGCCGTGCTCCTCTCAAATACGTCTCAAATTTCGACAAACTAAAGATGATTGCCCACAGTTCCTGCTCTGTAACTGTCCATTTTCGCTCCGCCTCCGACAATGACTTACTACAAAATCCTATTATACACTCTTCCCCTAATTCGTTTAATTGATAAACATATCCCGAAACTCCAAGATTACTGCTATCAGTTTGCAAATAATAAGTCTCCTTCGGATTTGGATGTACGAGAAGTATTGTGTCTAAGAATAATTTCTTGACTTTCTCGAAACAATCGTTTATTTCTTCCGTCCATGACCACTTGTTATTTTGTTTCAATAGATCGCAGAGCGGTCTAACCTCTTCGCTATATTTCGAAATAAACCTTCTGAAATAATTTATTAATCCCAAAAATCCCCGTAATTGTTTTACTGTTCGAGGTATGGGGAAATCTAGTATGGCCTTTACTCGCTCAGGATCCATACGTACCCCGTTTGTATTCACTATATGTCCTAACAATTTTACCTCTACGCATAAAAATCGACACTTTCCTAACCTACCTGTCAATCCTGCGGTCTCTAACCTGTCTAGTACCTGGTCTAAATGTGCTAAATGTTGTTCTATGTCTCCTTTAGTGAATATGACAATGTCATCTAGATAATTCACGCAAAACTCACGCACGTCCTTCAGTATAATATCCATTGCCCTAGAAAATCCTGCCACAGACGTCTTTAATCCCTGAGGTAATACACAATAGATATAAGTCCTTCCCATAAATGAAAACCCTGTATATTTCCTAGAATCCCGATGCAAAGGTATTTGAAAATAAGCATTATTCAAATCAATCAGACTGATATAATTTACTCCATGAAAAGATTGTAAGATCTCCGATGTGAGTGGTGGTGACCCTGCATCACCTATCATTTTCTTATTAAGTTCGCGCGCGTCTAATAAGAGTCTTATCGACCCATCTCGTTTCTTAGTGAACGTGAGAGGACTACAATACGGGGTTGCCTCCTGTTTGACCACGCCTAATCTTTCTAATTCCTCCAATTCCTTTTTTACTCGCTCCCTATACGCCAAAGGTACCGGATAACTGTGCTTTACGAATGGAGTTTCGTCTACCAACTCAATAATGTGCTCGTACCTGTTCGTTAATCCTAATTAGGATGGCTATCTCAGGTAAAATTATGTTTTCCTTTAAGATCGAGTCATACAACTCCCTAGTCATTCCGCTAATCTGACTTCCCGTATCAATAAGCGCATTCATGTTTCTACCATACAACTTTACACATACTTCTGGTAATCTAGGTAAAGAATAGTCAATTCCTACATCGATCGTCTCATCGAGTTCGTGAAACATTGTACACAAGTCTAGACCTCGCCTCAAACATTTCCTACAAGCCTCGTCTAACTCGTCGCATTCCAGTATATTATCAAACTGGTTTTCCAACAAGATCCCTATGCTATCAATTTCTAACTGGCAACTATACCCCCCGTCATTCATCTTGCCTTTCAATGCTCGCGTAATACCATTTCCGCCGACCCCTAAAGCTTGTCCCGGCTTCCATCCATCGTTCGTTAGGATTCTATAAGCCAAACCTATTCTTTTATGTTCCGATATACCTTTATTCCCCGTTTTACACAACACTAAGCTATCGGACCTTACTAGTGTGGGGAAATTTAGTTTTTTGAATTTCCCTCCCCCACATGTTCCGATGAATTAGAGCTTTCACCCTCCTTTACAAAAGTAATGGCTGGCCTGACTCTTTCAGTTTCAGACAAAATAGGTCTATTAAAATTCGCTCTATAACCTAGCCGACCTCGGCGATAGACTCGTCCCCTTGTCGAATTACCCCTACTAGCCCAATTGTTAGCTGAAATTGTTGCTACAATGGGACGCGCCATCCGCGACTCACTGTACCTACGTCCTCTAAATCCACTACCTGCAATGCCTCGCGCGGCTCCCCTTTGTTTGTCGACAATGTTTTGTTCTAAGCTCCTAAGGAATTTCGCCCCATTCATGATGTTAACTTCCTCAGTTCTGGTAAACCATAATCGTTGAATATCTATTGCATAGTGGCGCATAATGGAATTTACTAAATCCCGTTCGCTAAACGCAATAGTCAAAGACTGCATTGACTCAGCTTGCTCGGCAAAGTGCTCAGACATAGACATCCCTGAGTCACTAGTATAACTGCATTAATTAACCTATATCTTACTGATTCTTGAATCTGTTCGGTCCAATAATTTCGTCTAAAGTCTGTCTCGAAATCAGCGAACGAAACCCAATCCTTTGAGTACAATTCCATAACCTTTCTCGCGTGCCCCGATATACAACCTAGCGCTATATCAATCTCGCGGTCCATTCCATTTACAGCCCTTATATACTTCTTTAATCGCTTTAAAAACGCAATAGGGTTGGTGAATGGTTTCCCATCGAAATTTGGTTTGCTAACAGACGGCTGAACCACATATAAATTCCGAGTCTCGGATAGTGCCGTACTAGAACCCGCAGACTCTACACTAGTTTCCTGTCTTTCACTTTCACCCCCTTCACTACGTACTACGCTAACTGTATCTAGTGACGTAACACTTGCCCTTTCGTTCAATGTAGCATTGGGACTCGAACCCAAATTTTGCAATTTCTTCTCGAAATCACTAATCTTTTGTAAAATCAACTCTAATGTCGCTTTCCCTACGGTCTCTGTTTGCTCGCTCGTTCCTACAACACTCGTCTCTGGTCGATTCTCCGCTACCTGCTTCGCACTGCGACCCTTTCTACCTGCTGGCATCGTTACTAGTCCGACTTAACTCGCCTATTTACTATTTTCCGTTCTATTTTCGTTAACGCTAAATTACTTGTTTTACTTGCGCGCCCTTTTAAAATCTGACAGACAGTTTATTATTGTAATAATGTAAGACCAACGTAATATCTTTACCAGATGTTTTTGAACCCTAGGGATATACACAGATTTTATGAATGATTAAAGTTCAAGGGAATAAGTCTAAAATATAAGGCAGAGTTAGTATCTCGGCCACTGCAATCAATCTCCCGACGATCCCTGTAAATAGTACATCTATAAAATATACCGCTCACCTCGACTATTCCTATAAAAAAATACAACATAATCTTACATAATAACATGCACAGTGTGTCTTAAATCTTTCCTTGTTTATTCTAGATATATATATTTTTATATACATTTTTTTTTCATATAACCTCACATACAAGTCACGATTCCTACGTTGTGTTTTTTTTATTTTTGTTTTGTGAATATATAGATCTAGTCATACCGTCATTCCGAATACGTACATAGACCCCTGGTCGCTCGGCAACAAAATTCTGTGACCTACGCGGTCACAGATTTGTGACACAGGACATAATCCCTGATCCTATATACCAAACTTCGTGACCTAACTCGATCACAGACGTGACAAAGGACCTAAATAGAACTATTCTCCTGATGAATCAATCCTGATGAATTTTAATCCTGATGAATTATTATCCTGGTGAATTATTATCCTGGTCACGGCACCAAAATTCTGTGATGGTACCGGCGTGATCGTCTTAGCTAATAAAATATCGTGGCTAGTATAAGTGAGGAAACCTATAAACCTAAGGAAAGGGAAAATAACACTGTAGAGTTAGTGGCACTTCCAGTATCCGGTAGTCGTATTTGTTTGTCATGAATTACCAGTAAAACTGGTACTTAGCTACACTACGCTGGGTGAACGCGTAAGGCAGACCTAATCAATCCGTCTGAATTTTGGTATTCAGTATCGATACCTTACCGCGGAGTTTAACTTAGAGTTATTTAAATTATGGCATAGTAACATGTAATAAATCGAGTTTGCAAATCAGGGTCGGATTGAATGGTTGCTGATTACGTGTATTTCCTTTTAAAGGCATCTTAGCTGACCAATGGTAACCGAGCACGGGGACATTTCCCTACGCCTGCACGAGGCCCTTAATCATTGTTATAGGGGCTGCATTCGACCTCCTTTATGCGCTCCGACGCGAATTTATTTCCACATCCGTAAACGGCTGGATCTATCTTTTATGGGCATTTTAGCCCGCCCCTTGGTCCATGGACTTAATTTTTATATCATTTTATATAGTA
Organism: Erebia epiphron; assembly: GCA_963932025.1. Classification (NCBI taxonomy): domain Eukaryota; kingdom Metazoa; phylum Arthropoda; class Insecta; order Lepidoptera; family Nymphalidae; genus Erebia; species Erebia epiphron. Next base: position 2,697,578 of record OZ009947.1, on the reverse strand, counting down.
AGGTTTATGAATTGGCCAATTCAAGTCGGAGGTCGATCTGCGGGAGAAGTTTGTGTTTGGTGTGCTGAACCATTGCTGCCGACTTGTCACCACGCAGCCATGAAGCCGATTACTTTGACTATATTGTCAATTACTATCAATCAAATTATCAATATTAAGTATAATTCCCAATCAACCCGAAGTGCCAAATACTCTACGGTTACGTCCCATTTCTCGAGACAATAGACGTATACCTGACCCTTTGTTTCATGTAGCTCGCCCGCTTTGTCCCTCGCTCTCGTCGCTGTAGATCGCCGTCTCGTTTCAAATGCTATATAATTATGCTAGAAAAAAAACTGTTGTTCCCTGCTGCCGCTAATACCTCATGTACACAGCTCAGGCCTATTTAGCCTTTATGCCAAATTTGTAAAAGCAGTAATTTCCTAGACTGTGTTAATTTTAGCTATTCAGTTAAACCAATACTCGCTCTATTGTATAAAAAGTAGTGTATGGACTTTGCTTATAGCAAAACCTGCTTCTAGATTTTAACTAAGAAATTATCCTGCTGACCTAAATTAAATATGATAACTTATATAGAATCTACCTAGCTCGTTTCTTTAAGGTTAAGAATCGTGACTGTAAACCTAGATATGTGGGGTGAAATTCATTATTGGAATATTATTCGTAACCTCTAGCACAAGTCATTAAATGGTAATTATTATTAGGACAAAAGGTAGGTAATTGTTCAGATCTTAATAGCTTCCAATAATAAATCTGTAAGGTTACTTATCTATAATAATAAAAGAGAGATTGTTAATATTATTTACTTTTATTTTCTGAAAATTTATTTATATTACTCCACATGGAGTGTTATTAAAGAGAAGACACTGATTTTAATTTATTTACACCAAATTCGATTGTTGAAGCAATCGTATCAATTTGGTGGGAAAATTCTCGTTACCTAGGCTTCCTAAAGTAAGAGAAAAGAGAATTTCCAAAGATAAAAACTCTTACAGCCGCTTAGGACTAATATACACCTTATTTTATAACCATATACACACATGCACACAGTTTTAATTCATGATTTATAATAAAGAAAGATTTAAGGCACATGTTATATAACTCTAGACTAAGAATATACTTTAGGTATGTTACCAAGGTTCACAGCTTTAGGTAATTATGTCGTTAAATTAATTAAATCATTCCCAACTCAATGTTTGATGCGGGAGTATTTCCAATACAGCAAGGTCCAAACATTGCACGGAATACGCCTTTTACCCAATTCTTTTTATACAACATTATAAGCAGAAAGATAATGGTAACTATTTGCATTATCAATATAATAATATCTATTTGTGACCAATTTTTATTCTCACTTTCCATCATCAACTCATACACAAAATCTAGGCTAGCGTCTGCATCCATTTAGCCAGGCGTCCTATGACTAGATGTCTTAAACGATTTACTTGACCTTATTATGAACCTTGTTTACGATACCTTATTTAACTTAATTGTGTACTTTACCGAATATTCAGCAACCAGCTTCACTCACTACAATCACTTATAATAGCCTATTCCCCGAAAGAACTTATCTATAATATGATCTGATCTATACAACCATTTAATTAAGTGGAAAAGTATAAATTAACACCGTTACTTTTACAAACAACTTTGGACCCAATATTTTCTCTGAACTCTAAACTCTTATACGTTATAGATTCGCGGATTTGAGGACTCTCCTCCCTGAATTGCGCTCGGAGCTTGAATAATGAATCCCTCCCTTTTCCCGAAGTCCGTCACCTCTTATCCACGGCCAGCCTTTTCCCCCAGCGAGTGCCACTGCAAAAAAACTACACACAGTATTTGTTCCTCTCATTGGTCACATAATTTCCATGCATTTGTATTGACCAATAATCGCGAAGTCGCTTAGACCCCGCCATTTCCCTAGGGAACTTTTTTGTCTTAAAGATTTCTACAGTATTAAATTTTAAATTTTGTTTTTATAGTTAGCGGTCCATCAACATCTGGTATCGATTTCTATCAACGCTGCGTTCACTTACACAATGTAGTCGACTCGTATTTATTGCCTTCGTTAATTTTAGCTGTCTGGCCAAATTGAAATTTTGGTGTTTTATGACTGTTTGTAAAGCCATTTCTGTTTAAGTGCGTAAACCCTGTTGATTTTTAGGCGATAAATAACGTAGTATCGCATTTCAATGACCCTTAGGTTTCGCTAAATGTCTTTCCCCATGATTCTGTTTTCTGAGAATTTTTTTTTCTGTGTTAAACCTATTTAATAATTTACGACCCTTGTTGCACTTTTAAAATTTCTACTTTATTTTATTGCTTGCCTTGTGTTGAGATTTCTCTTTAAAATAAAAAATTTGTATAGGTATACGATAGGTACCATATTGACCATCTCAAGCTGGAGGTATTGCTTCTCTTTCCACGCCATTTAATGCTACAGAGAGGCCTATTTTTCGTTTTTTACTCGATCAATTTCCGAGCACGGTCGAATACGGACTGAGGGCGGCTATAGGCACAAAACGTAGCGTTAGTACTGATAGTGCTAACGTTTGGCTGGTGAGGGGGCACGCTATGCTCAGTCAATTGATTGTATGGTCTGTGGTTTTTACCCTACGTATATTTAGAAAGAAAGAAATCTTTATTCGGGGATACAAGTACAAGAAATACCTTATAATTTTTAGGCAATATTAAAATCTAAATTAAAATCTAAATAAAAAACTAAACTAACTACCTACCAAAAAAACAAAATTTTCAACATGGAGACTTATAATAAAATAAGTAACGTAAAGTAATAAATAAAGCAAAAAATCGCAAATGTGCTATACCTGTTAGATTAGAATATAGCGCTGATCTTCCGTGAAGCCAGTATGCTATATACTTATATCATATAATTTAATAGTGTATAATAGTATATATGTATAATAGTGTATAATTATGTATAATAGTGTAATTTTGTCTTAAATAGTGTAATAGTGAATAAAATGTAAGTAAAATCCTCAAATCTTGTCACAAGCTTGTTATCAGTACCCAGTAAAAGGAATCTATTTAATACTAAGCTCACACGGCCGTCCTTTCCACGCTTTCATGTCTTTGAAGAACATTATCTAGGTAAGTAACATAGCCTTAAAATCCTTTTATGATACTCCCTTGTGGCAAGAATTCACTGACGTGTGATATTAGTTCACTCAGGAGTTTGGATACATATAAAGGTTTTTCAGTCTTTATTCTCGTGGGGATGCCAGTGATAGTCTAGAGTGTTTGAGTCGAGTGTATTTACGTTCGACTTCGAATAGGGATGCTGACAACTCAATCAAATCAGCAATTCTTTATCAAACTTAAAAACGCGCTTCTAGTATGGAAGTTTGTATGACAAAGTTGTGACGTCATCCAATTTCAACGCACATTTTTCTTTAATCGATATTTTAAAGATTTAAAATGGTTTTCAGACTTATAAATAACCGAGGATGTGAACTTTAGGCCTTTTGGGAGACCCTCCTAATTAATAATAATCAGTAAGAAATAATTTATTTTTGACATGGCCATCATCCTTAAACAGGTGGACGGAGTTTGATCCTTTAATATTCTAAGGCCCGTAAGTATTAATAAGCCAACATCGGCTAGGGCCAGGTTCTCAAGACTGTCGGTTAAATAGATGCTTTAAACCGGATTTCAGCATAGATTCTTTTTTTTCTTCTTTCTATTTTTTGTTATTTTTATGGTGGTATTGATTGGCCAATACTTGAGAATGTGTTCTTAGCTGATGTTGGTTTATTAATAAATAAAATAAATTAATTAATTAAGTAAGTAATTAATACGGGCCTAAGTTTTCTGAGCTATTTGCGTTTTCAGCAATTAAATATAACTTGCTGTAACGGTGAAGGAAAACATCGTGAGGAAACCCGTATTCCCAACAATTCTTGATAATGTTCTCAAAGGTGTGTGAAGTCTGCCAAAGCATTGGCCAGCGTGGTGGGCTATGGCCGAATCATTCTCATTCTTAGAGGAGATTCGCGCTCAGTAATGCGCTGGAAATGGGTCAAAATGAAAGTGTTAATACGATACGATAGTGGTGATACGTGATACAGTTCATCCCTGCGCCTCATCGTTGTTGTTTAGATTCTAGAACTTGTTTAGATCGTTGAGGTGCAGGGGTGATCTACCTCCTTATGCCATAGCATAAATAAGTAGATCACCCCTCCACCCCTTTATGGTATGCTTGTAATGTATGGCACAATTTGGAAATAAATGATTTTTCTTTCTTTCTTTTCTTTCTGGAGCTCGGTGTCCATTTACAACATCTACTTTGCTAATGGTCTTCTTATTTGAAATAGGCACTTTTCAATCCTAAAGATCTCTATATACAAGCGGTCTTGTTTTTGTAATGTGAATAGGCCTTTACATTCTTGTTTACAAGAATGTGACCTACATTCCATCTCATACTGTGTCACATTTGGAACGGGTAAAGCCGCAGCCTGCAGGCATTATCGTATAAAGAGCTAGTAAAGGAAGGCCTGAAGCATTTTTCCGTACATAAAAGAGCTATTTACAGAAATTATATCTTTTTTTGGCAACAGACCTGCAAGTAAGTTTTTTATTCCACTACAAGTTAAGCCTTGACTGCGATCTCACCTGATGGTAAGTGATGATGCTGTCCGAGATAGTGGGCTAACCTGTTAGTGGTAGGTATGGCAGTTATATTAAATCCATACCCCTAATCGGTTTCTGCACGGCATCGTATCGGAACGCTAAATCGCGTGACTGTACGTCTTTACCGGTAAGGTGGTAACTAGGCATGGCCGTAACCTCCCACCAGACCGAAGCCTCCCACCTGAAAAACTTTCCGGTTCGATGCTGTGCAGAAACCGATTAAAAGTATGCGTTTGATGTAACATAGACTCGTTTGTGATTCGTCAGCGATGACTGTTAATGCAGTGTACAGACTACGTGTATATTTTAGTCTGATCGTGGTACCCGTACTGTGCAGACGCGCTCATATTTTTAGGGTTCCGTACCCAAAGGGTAAAAACGGGACCCTATTACTAAGACTCCGCTGTCTGTCTGTCTGTCTGTCTGTCTGTCTGTCTGTCTGTCTCCAGGCTGTATCTCATAGACCGTGATAGCTAGAAAGCTGAAATTTTCACAAATGATGTATTTCCGTTGCCGCTATAACAACAAATATTAAAAATTAAAAATATATATATATTAAGGGGGGTCCCCATACAATAAACGTGTTTTTTTCGTATTTTTTTGCTCAATATTAAAAACGGTAACAGGTAGACGGTTCAAATTTTCACAGAATATTAACTTGTATATTACCTTTCAAAATAAATAATTAAATATCAATAAAGTAAATATTAAAGGGGGGCTCCCATACAACAAACGTAATTTTTTGATATTAACAGTAAACCTCTACAAACAAAGTTAGTTTTGCGGTTCATTAACAAAGGTAATTATACCTACTTCTTGAGTACGGAACCCTCGGTGCGCGAGTCCGACTCGCACTTGGCCGGTTTTTATCCTTATCTTTCGTTAAAACACAACTTACAAAATGGCGGAATTAAGAATAATGAGATTGAAAATACAAGAAATAGTAGAGCCAAAGATGAACGCAATAGATAGGAATGAGGAAACATAGATTTAGTATTGGGCTATGTGTGGAAATAATGACTGACAACTTCATAATAAATGTAGAAAACGATAGCAGCGATACGTCGTCAGATAGTGATTAATATATTTTGAATAATAATAACTACATAAATTATAATGAAAATAAATGATGTAAATATTATATTAGTCTTGATTTTTTTTTTTTCACATTAAATACATTAATTTAATAAAAGCTTTTTTTATTTATTTTAAGAAACTTCTACTAGCCTAATTTTTCACCTACTTATTATATTACAAAGGCAAGTGTAGTCGTGGGAAGAAAGATAGTTTAATTTGAAAGTAGCGCAGTGTGTACGTACATTCAGAATGGTTTATGCCCACTGACTTTTTTTGTCTTTGTCATTTGTATGGGATTACGTGACAGAGAGAGCGCTATATTAACTAGTCTCCGTGGATAGAGTATAACTGCCACCCCTAGCAGGTTAGCCCGCGACCATCTTAGCCTACATCATTACTTGCCAACCAACTCGTAGTCAAAACCTCCCTGGCGCAAATGGGAGCTCTATGGTTTCGAAGTGGGAGGTTCCGTTTTCGGTCCTCTCTGGTCTGGTGTGGCTTCGGCCGTAGACAGAGGTTCTAATACGATTCATCGTTCCATTGGAATTCCCTGCAGAAACCGACGTTTTGTCCGGTCGCACAAGTGTGCGCGCTCCATACAAGAGTAAATGACGGTTTTTATCCGCCAGATAACTAGCAAAACGTTTATTCACGATCAAAGATTAATGAGAAAATTTTACCACATTTTATGAGGAGTTTAACTACTACGAAAAAAATTGACTAGTTCAACGGTTAAACTAATCAGTATTATGGGAACTACCGAAATCTGCATACCTACACAGAGTCGCGGGAATCGTCTAGGTAACATCTAGATACTCTAGATCAGGGTAGGCGAACCTTTAAGTAGGTATATCAACGTGCCATTTGTTCTAAAGTGTTAAATGAGGTCAAAGAAGTGCCATCAAATCATTTTTGACTTTGAGATAATAATACTTAATAAATACTATCAACTCAAAAATACAAAAAATACATTTTGCAATGTCTCAATTATACGCGTAATCAAATAAATATTATAAATGCGAAAGTTTGGATGGATGCCTGGATGGATGTATGGATGGATGTCTGGATGGATGTCTGAATGGATGTATGGATAGATGTTTGTTACTCAATCACGCCCCAACGGCTGAACGGGTAGAAATTTGGCACAGCGATAGATTATAGTCTGGAATAGCACATAGGCTACTTTTTATTCCGGAAAGTTAAAGAGTTCCCGCGGGAACCAAAAAACCTCAAATGTATGTTGGTTACTCAATCACGCCAGAACGGCTGAACGGATCTAGATGAAATTTGGCACAGAGATAGATTATAGTCTGGACTAACACATAGGCTACTTTTTATCCCGGAAAATTCAAGAGTTCCCGCGGGAACAACAAAACCCACGCGTACGAAGTCGCGGGCATCAGCTAGTTTAAATTAAAGTAAAATTAGTGTCATTTGTGTTGTTGCAGATTGCATGACAAATAGGGTTATAACTTGTAACTGATAACATGTTACTTTTAGCAGCATGCTTGTTGAACTGCAGTCATGTGTCAAACGGTTTCTAACGTTCGCTCATCATACACACATTTAAAACCTACTTCAGCACTTTTAGTGAATTTTGTGATCAGTGACGTGCCTAAAATATTGTGTCGCGTGCCATTAATGGTTCGCGTGCCATTGGTTCGCCATCCCTGCTCTGGGTAAATATTTGAGTAAAGTAGACGAAAATGTGTAGGTTTTAATGTACGAATTGTTTAAGAGAAGATTTATTTCACCGTCGAGAGCTGTGATGTGAGACAGTGCGAAATAGATCGAGCTCGTGTGTCCCTCGTGTGAATTCCACCGAGTGAAGCGAGTGTCACGTGTCAAGGTCTTGTGTGGGGAATTTCACGTTTTCCGAATCAGAATCAGAATCAGAAATCATTTATTGCATTATACACAAAAAGGATATTTCCCTTTAATTCCTCCTGCCCGTTTCTAAGCCAGCTAATTCTATTTTTAACCGACTTCCAAAAAAGGAGGAGGTTCTCAATTCGGCGCGTATCTTTTTTTTTTTTTTTTGTTTTTTCTTTTCACTTTTCATTTTTGCACAGTTCATTTATTTGATAACTCCCGCGACTCTATCCGCGTGGTTTAAGTTTTTTTGATTCCCGCGGGAACTCCTTAATTTTCCGGGATAAAAAGTAGCCTATGTCACTCTCCAGGTCCTCAACTATAACCATGCCAAAAATCACGTCGATCCGTTGCTCCGTTGCGGCGTGATTGAAGGGCAAGCAAACAAACCAACAAACCACCAAACCAACAAACCAACAAACAAACTGACTTTCGCATTTATAATATTAGTATGATTAATAATCTAGTACGAGAATAATTTTTGGCCTGACCCGGAAACGAACCCAAGCTCTCGATATTCTTAGGCATGCTTGCATAAACGCCGGGTTATCATTTTAACCCAGAGTTAGCTGCTACTTTGACAGAATTCGTTTAAAACTTCGGTTGTAATTTCAAGCGGGCCTTAGCAATGAACAAGGGGGTCAAAATCAAATTCAGGTAATATTATCTCTTCGTCGCATTCCTCTTTACTGAGGGTCGTGACCCCTTTCCGTTAATCAAATATTGGTAAGTATGAGTTTTCTTGGGATAATAATGTGACGGGTTCCCACGTCCTTCCGCATACGACTCGACTAAGAGTATTTAAACGCTTAGGTTTTTGTAACGATGATTTTCAGATGTTAGTGATAATAACCGGGACAGACGGCTTAACATGCTCTCCGTGGCACGGAGAAAACGAAAGGCCAGATTTGAACCCCCAAATTCGGTCACCCATCCAGTTACCGACTTAGGTCAACGTTGCTTAACAATCGCAATCGACTGATATCATGCGTTGTCACATCTAGGCCACTCGTACCTCAGTTCAGTTAATACCTACTTACTATTACCCGTACCCGGCAGATCTTCCTAGTCCATTGAATCCATACTAATATTATAAATGCGAATGTGTGTCTGTCTGTCTGTCTGCTACGCTTTCACGGCCAAACTACCCAACCGATTTTGATGAAATTTGGTTCAGAGCTAAGTTACACCCCAGGGAAGGACATAGGCTACTTTTTATCCCGGAAAATTGAAGAGTTCCTGCGGGAATAAAAAAATTTATCTGTTCAACCGATTTGGATGAAATTTGGTCCAGGGATAGGTTGTATACCGGGGAAGGACATAGGCTACTTTTATCCCGGAAAATTGAAAAGTTTACGCGGGAATCAAAAAACAACAATCCACGCGGACGAAGTCGCGGTCATCATCTAGTGTATAATATTCCTGACTCCCCCCTCAATAGAGGCAAATATAACGTAAAAATGACCTCGTTCAAGGTCTTTGCGTCAAAATAAACATGCAGAAGTTGACAACCCAATTGCGACGGCAAAAAATTTTAATTAAAAATTCCATTTCATACAGAATGCTGTGTTGAGGGTCAAAATGGTTATTAACTCACGTAAATGTGAAGTTTCAGTGGCGGACTAAGACCGTGAGAGACCCGGAGTGGCTTCACCAAAGAGGCCCCTGGGGCCCCGCCATAACGGTAGAATGATTGTCCAGGGTCACGATCACGATGATATCTGAGTCTGATGCGTCAACTTTGCTTATCCTTATTCTACCCGCCCGACTTCAACATAGTGGGTAGAAATCAAAATTATTTTGTACTTTAGAGTGGCGTTGGAAGTCGGTTTTTTGGAAAGATTTTTTTCTAGTAGTTGAACATAACGTAAAGCTGTATACCCACTGTCGCAGTGGACTGACGCTTGATATCTCCCGCAGTGAAGCTCGGCCGACAGTCGGATCGATACGGCGATGTACGCTGCTCATTTCATCACTTATTCACAAATCCTGTCATACGGAACGAAGCGGCACTTCCCCTTGTTACTTATATATTTGCTAGTGTTCTTCTGTGATTTTATTCGTTGCCAGTCATTGAAATAGAAATAGGTACTAAAATTCTACATCAATGTTGCCAGTATTAAATTAAGTAAGTAAAATGACTTTATTACACACAAACAAAATATTATAACAGAACAGATAACACGAATCGTGACTAAAGTACTTGTTACGGTGGCCTATTATCACTACGAGTGATCTCTTCCAGGTAACCTATAAGTTATTTTTGTATCGTGTCGCCAGTTTAATTTGAACTTCATTTCATTTAAAAGTTTAGGTGTAAGTTTTGTATCAATACCGTGACTTTGGATTTTTCGCGATTAAAAGATTAGTCCATGTCCGGGATGAACGCTATTTTTAACATACTTCCAAAAAAGGAGGAGGTTCTCAATTCGGCGCGTAGGTATCTTTTTTTAATGTATGTATGCCGATTTCTCCGAGGTTTCTGAACCAATCTGAAATTTTTTTCTCTAGGAAGCTCGCGAGTTGACTCCAACTCCTCAATCCTGATGCTGCAGGGTACTGCACTGCTAAACCGTGGGTATTTTGGACCTTTATATGGTGAATTGATATTGTAGGCATCGAGTATGGACTTCATGAACTAACGAATACACCATAAAGTTAAAAATAAAAATTATCTACAAAAAATATTGTACCTTCTAATGTACTTATCCAAATTTCATTAAAATCTGTCAAAGATGAGCCGGAAAACGACAACAGGCAAAAATATAGGCAAAAAAACAAACTGGCAGACACTCTTTCGCATTTTAAATATTATTATGGATCATACTTCAATTCCAGTAATCGCTTCACGTAGATGACTGCACGTAAAACCGTAATTATCCCATCGCTCAACTCAAGTTCTGCTCCCGAACTTCCCAAGTCTCAAGTCAACCGATGAATAAGCGAAAACGGGGCAGAAAACTTGTCTATTCATGCCACTTTTCCTCTCGTTAATCTAGTCGACAGGTCTTAATTTATCGGCGACTTCAAATGGGATTATCCATAATACGATTTCGGCCTTCGGTACCTAATTTTTCGAGTTAGGGTGAAAACAAACTATGGACCGGACAGGATAAAACGTTTGCGTAAAAATAGGGTTAATTTGGGAATTTACAATTTCTGAATTTTCTCTGGTCTGGTCTGGTGGGAGGTTTCGGCAGTGGCTAGTGTTACCACCTTACCGGCAAAGACCAAGCCAAGCCGTCAAGCGATTTTAAGCGTTCCGGTACGATACCGGAACCATCTTAGACTGCAATATCACTCAAGGTCCCGTCTTACGACATACTGCCCAAGGGATGTCGCCAAACGACAATTAGGTATCACGATATCACCTATGGATCACAATTCAAATAATTACCTATCACGATAAAGTTTTGTGTATGATATCACGACGTTTAGCATTTTCAACATTGAGTGCAATATCTCAAGGATTATACTAATTCTTCTATATTCCACCACCACCACTACAGCCCAGTAACGTCCCACTGCTGGGCACGGGCCTCCACTCTCATAGGAGAGTGGGAATTAGAGCTTAGACCCACCACGCTGCTCCAATGCGGGTTGGCGGGCTTTAACGACTATTATCATGTTAGTGATAATAACCGGGACCGACGGCTTAACGTGCTCTCCGAGGCACGGGGGTGAAACACCGCCAACTTCCAACTCCGGGCTAGTACTGAGAATTTTCTGGTCAGAAAAACCCAACACTTAACTATGGCCCGACCCGGGAATCGAACCCGGGACCTCGTCGGCCGCAGTCAAACATGCTAACCACTAGACCAACGAGGCAGTTCATAGTACAAAAATTAAATTAAAATTTTGGGGCCCGACTTCACCAAATTTTGCAAACTTATTAAGATCAGCTGGTGTAATTGTAACATCTCTTCTAGGAACCCTATGAATACCCTGATAATCCATACTAATATTATAAATGCGAAAGTGTGTCTGTCTGTCTGTCTGCTACGCTTTCACGGCCCATCTATTCGACCGATTTTGATGAAATTTGGTACAGGGATAGGTTGTATCCCGGGGAAGGACATAGGCTACTTTTTATCCCGGAAAATTCAAAGGTTCCCGCTGGAAAAAAAAAAAATTATCTCTTCAACCGATTTTGATGAAATTTGGTATAGGGATAGGTTGTATCCCGGGGAAGGACATTGGCTACTTTTTATCCAGGAAAATACAAGAGTTCCCGCGGGAATCAAAAAAACTTACTCCACGCGGACGAAGTCGCGGGAATCATCTAGTGATATAATAAATTAGCTTACACCAAAATTACATTATCCAAATAATGTTCAACCAGTTTAATATCGCGATTTTGATTAAACCGCCATTCGTTATATCGCTGTCGAATTATCGGTCGAGTCATTAATTAGTAATGTATTTATTATTTGAACACTATGTATAATAAACTAGCTGATGCCCGCGACTTCGTCCGCGTGGTTTAAGTTTTTTGTTATTCCCGCGGGAACTCCTTAATTTTCCGGGATAAAAAGCCTATGTCACTCTCCAGGTCCTCAACTATACCCATGCCAAAAATCACGTCAATCCGTTGCACCGTTACGGCGTGATTGAAGGACAAACCAACAAACCAACAAACAAAGTGACTTTCGCATATAAAATACTAGATGATGCCCGCGACTTCGTTCGCGTAGATTAAGGTTTTTGATTCCCGCGGGAACTCTTGAATTTTCCGGGATAAAATGTAGCCTATGTCCTTCCCCGGGACACCACCTATCCCTGTACTAAATTTCATCAAAATCGGTTGAATAGATGGGCCGTGAAAGCGTAGCAGACAGACAGACAGACAGACAGACAGACAGACGGACAGACAGACAGACACACTTTCGCATTTATAATATTAGTATGGATTAGTATGATATTCATTTCGGCTGGTTTTTTTAACGAAATGTTGCTGTTTATTTTCTCGGACATCCGTTCTGAAAGCATTTTTTTTAACGTCAATAAGTGTAGGTACCTACGGTGTACCTATATTGAATAAATGATATTGACTATTGACTATTGACTATTCACTATTGACTAATTAGCATAAGTACAGTCATGTCGAACAACGCGTTACATTTTTGGTGGACATCGTTTTGGTCCAATGATGTTTATTTCACATGTGAGCCATGCTGCCAACGTTAAATGACAGTTTGTTGTCACGTACCTTGACGTTCCGTAAAAAAGGATTAAAATGCTAAAACACGGAAGTCAACAATAATGAAACAATATGGCTATAGGCGTTGGCAGTATGGACCCTGATCATCCTTATGCTAGCGATCGCCCGCGACTATGTTCTTGTGGGGTTTTTAACATTAGGTACCTAAATCCGCGTGGATTTATTCGTGAATTCCTTAATTTTCAGTGGGAAAAGTAGCTTATCCTGTCTTTCCCCGGGAGCTTACCTACCTCCATGCCATATAAGATCCAAATCGGTTGAAAAGATGAAGCATAGTAGACAGGCAAATAGACAGACATACCCTTTTCGCATTTATAATATTAAAAATATGGATTCTCATGAGAACGAAGCCGCGGGCGTATCATACAATCATACAAATATAATAACAAAGAAGCTTAGCTCGTTTAATACCATATATACCTACTTAAAAGAATCTTCTTAACAATTTAATATACTCCTATGTTCGGGTCTAGATGGGTAGAATATCGACGAGGGATAAAATTGTTTGTGTTAGACCGGGGTCAAATGTAGCGGAAAATCGAGCGCTGAAATCAGCTAACGGTCATCCGCTACAATATACCATATTGAAATACTAGGGATGTATCATTATATTATATCTATGCGGACGTAACACAAGTTTCCGCGCGTTGGATTCCGCAAGATTTATCCCACGAAATAGATGGCCGGCATTTTTATCGCTGCCCATGTTTGACAACTACATATATATTTTGTGTCATATACATCAAATAAACAGGGCGGCCAAGTTTCCGTGCCAGTAAGTGTATCATACTTACAGTTCGCGCGCGAGTTGAATGCAGAGTAAATGTACCTATGTGTCACCATACGCGATCTATACTAATATTATAAAACCGAAAGTGTGTTTGTTTATTGGTTTTTTGGTTTGTTGGTTTATCCTTCTATCACACCGCAACAGAGCAACGGATAGACGTGATTTTTGACATGGGTATAGGTGAGTACCTGGAGAGTGACATTTTGTGAGACTGGCTACTTTGTATCCCGGAAAACTAAGGAGTTTCCGCAGGAATAAAAAACTTAAACCAAGCGGGCGAAATCGCAGGCATCAGCTAGTGTTCCTTATGTGAAAGAAATAAATACGAGACGGTTAACTTCGTTTATTAACGTTTATCAATGTGCCTCACAATACAATCTTCTTTTGAGATTTATACATGTCTGTCCGTCTGTCTGTATGTAAGAAATCAGCGAAAAAACCTTCATAATCAAACTCAATTTTATTCAGGACCGCAAAACTTTAAGCGGGCTAAAAGGATTTGTTTTTGAGGCGATAAATTTGGTCACTAGTTACTTAAAGAATCATTAAACATTACTAGATTTTTTTACTAGCTGATGCCCGCGACTTCGTTCGCGTGGATTGAGGTTTCTCTTGGTCTCCGCGGGAACTCTTTTATTTTTCGGCATAAAAATTAGCCTATGTGTTATTCCAGACTACAATCTATCTCTGTGCCAAATTTAATCCGGATCCGTTCAGCCGTTCTGGCGTGATTGAATTATCCATCCTTCCAACGGCGAGTTTGGACCCCCTGGCGCAATGATGCAGGGCATTGTGGTCTTGTAAGTGGAAGGCCCCGGGCTTAATCCTCAGCAGGGTCATTTTTTAATTTATAATTTCTGAATTTTCGCTGGTCTGGTCTGGTGGGAAGCCCCCCACCATGCCGGGCGGCTCGACCATGACTAGTTACTACCCTACAGAGACAAAGTTAGCGCTTGTTTGCCAAAACGACTGCCTCGTTGGTCTAGCGGTTAGCGTAGTCGACTGCGGATCACAAGGTCCTGGGTTCGATTCCCGGTCGGGCATAAAAATTGTTAGTGAGAATTTCTTAATTGAAAAGCACAATATGTGCTTTTCAATTAAGAAATTCTCATTGCCAGTCCAGAGTTGGAAGTTGCCGGTGTTTCACCCCCGTGCCTCGGAGAGCACGTTAAGCCGTCGGTCCCGGTTATTATCACTAACATGATAATAGTCGTTAAAGCCCGCCAACCCGCATTGGAGCAGCGTGGTGGGTCTAAGCTCTAATTCCCTCTCTCCTATGAGAGTGGAGGCCTGAGCCCAGCAGTGGGACGTTAATAGGCTGTAGTCGTGGTGGTGGTGGTGCCAAAAAGAAATAAGTTCTAACATTTGTGTACTCAATCAATCAATCAATAATTATTCGTTTAAATTAGGTACACTTTTTTTTGCGGGATAGATAGTCTTGCGCTTGACGACAATCATGGTTAGTGCTGATGAGGTCTAGTTTGAAACGCGCTTGCCTAGAAGATGCTGTACAATTATTGATGTCCAATAATTTATTAAAAAAAAATATACAATAAATATTATAAATGCGAAAGTTTGGATGGATGGATGGATGGATGTATGGATGTATGGATGTATGGATGTTTGTTACTCAATCACGCGCCAACGGCTGCACGGATCTGGTTAAAATTTGGCACAGTGATAGAATATAGTCTGGAATAGCACATAGGCTACTTTTTATCCCGGAAAAATAAGGAGTTCCCGCGGGGACCAAAAAACCTCAATCCACGCGGACGTAGTCGCGGGCATATGCTAGTGATTTATAAAACGCGATGGTGGTAAAATCGGCTACGGTAGGTATCTTAAAACTAAAGCTATGAGGATTACTTTATTATGAGGGGTACTTTTAAATCAACGCTGAACGCTCTTAAAAATTTAAAACTTCATTTAGTTCTATAACCGAGACAAGTTTTATATTTTGGTTTTATTGTTTGTGATGATTTCTGTTTTGGTGTACAATAAAGAATATTTCATTCAAGTGTTGGAGTCAACGTGAAAATAAACAGACTTTTCGTCGAGTGAACGAGCCAAGGTCACTCGCGAATGCGCGAACGTTTTTCATTAATATTTTTATTGCGTTCTTTCAGAGTGTCTACTCGTTTACTGGTATAAACTGTGCGGACTCGAATCTCGTGTTTTATGCTTTATTTTTATTCTGTGGCGTAAAATATTTATTTTCTGAAAGCCTGTCACACGCAGCCGTTAAAATGAGATCTACGTCGTCTTTCAAATTGCATAAGCAGGAATCTTATTAAATCAGAAGAAAAATATATGATGTGGGGTTTCGTATTTTATTAACATTTCACATTTTGTTCGCGTCACAGTAATGATAAAATTTACAAATATTTTATGAAAATTCTACAAAATAATATAATGCAATGCTTCACTGTGACAATTTTGTTACTTTTTCTCTATTTCCTACAACAGACCTTATGAAGAACGGGAAACTTTGAGAATAGGTATTTAACAATTATATTGACGCCGCGCCGATACCCGATAGGGACAACTGCAGCTTGGACCGATTATACCTATGAAAAACAGTCGAATTACTTTGTTTCCTCCACTAAAACTGAACCGATTTTAATTTTATTCAATAATAATTTAAGAAGGACTCAGGCTACGTCGGTATGTTTTTCATTTTTGATTATATTCGACAAATTTATTTGCGGGATCATCATCATCATCATAATCACATTTATTTTGCAAGAATATGGTACATGCAACATATAATTACATAGGTGTTAAATTATAGCTTTTATCTACATATTCTGCCTATTATTTAAGATTTTAAACCAATAACAATATTATTATTAAACTGAAAGTACGAAAATACAAACTTTCAATTTCATTGCAACATGGAAACATAAAAAAATCATTTTAACATGTCAAAATTAATAATAATGTAAGTAAAAAATGAAGTCACAATTCAAATTAATAAAAAACCTAGAATAATAATCAAATGTCATATGAATAAACTAGCGGACGCCCGCGACTTCGTTCGCGTGGCATAAGTTTTTAATTCCCATAGGCATTCCTTAATTTTCCGGGATAAAAAGAACCTAATTTACCCTAATTTAATTTAATTTAATTTAACCTAAACAATTTATAAAAACTCTGAATTATGTATTTCATAATTCAAGCTGGTAGCCCAAATATCAAGTTTCATAGCTAAGTAGGTATAACTTGCAAAACGCCGGCCTTTTACACCAACTGATAACCCCTATTTTACCCGTTTGGGGGTAGAATTTTGAAAAACTGTTAAACACGTACTTCTTTATATTATACCGAAAGCCAAAATACCTAGTTTCGTTATTATTACTTGAAAAACATCTTGATAAATGAAGGACATTCATCCCCTATTTCACCCCTTTGGGGATCGAATTTTCAAAAATGGTGAAACACGTACGTCTGCATATCTAACTGAAAGCCCAAATGCTAAGTTTCATGGCTATAACTTGATAAATGAAGGACTTTCATACAAACTTTCAACCCCTATATAACCCCTGGGGGGTTGGAATTTTGAAAAATCCTTCCTTAATGAGCGCCTACGTCACTAAAGGAAGCTACTGTCAAAATTTCAAGCTTCTAACCCTAGCGGTTTAGGCTGTGCGTTGATATATAAGTCAGTCAGTCAGTCAGTCAGTCAGGACTTTGAATTTTATATATATAGATTAATATTGGATAAATTAAATGCCAAACAATTCAAATTCCTTAAAATACAGATAATAAGTTAGTTAAATGTCTGATGATAGCGCGAAAGTTGGGCCATTTTTTGCCATTTTTGAAGGTTCGGTGTTCTAAAATAATTATCAATTTATCGATAAAAGGAAAACATAGGGACATGGCACGGATACATATGTTTTTTATAGTGCAAGAATATTTTTTCTATTGTAATAATTATCCACGGAGAAAACAGATGAATATGTTTGTATGGAGAAACCGCCATGCCATTTCGTCTTAAGTATTCCACAGTGGACATCGATTGTGGTATTAAGAATACATGTGAATATTAAACCGTAAAATTTAAGCATATCAGATACCCCCATTCATATACTTCATACAAAAATGATACCAAGTCACGTAGTCAGGATGAAGCACGGCTTTGTAGATGCGATGTTATAAAGGTTACTTTTAGGACCACAACTCTCCTTGAATTTGTTTTGAGTTGAGACTTGAATAGCAATGAAGCAGATTTTATGCCTTATTATGTTATCTGAGCTTTTAAGTTTGGGTGAACAACTACAAAGATTTTTCAACAAAACATGAATATCATAGGGATGATGCCTATGTCAAGTCAGACAAGAAATAACTAACTTAAAAAAAACTGTTTATCAACCGGTGGTAGCATGTTGAGTTATCATAAGTCGCACAAGCAGGACTGAAAAACAGATTCATAAAGGTTACAGAATTATAAGTGTTACAGGTTGAATTGATAACAGAATCAAATCTGTAACCGTTTTCGTCGTGTTTTTATTAAATCTGTTATCCCAAAATACTTATATTTCTGTAACAGAAGTGAATCTGTAACAGAAATGAAAGTGTTTAACAATGTTTTAAAGTGTAACCGGAATAGCGACGTTGCCAAATTTACTGTTGACGCGTAATCAAATTTGAACCTAAGGTGAAAGCGCTGAAGGTTGAAATTGTTTTAAGAAAAACGTGGCCAATGTCTGTCACTCTGTGTAAAGTCCACTGAAGTGAGAAGGCCGCGTTGTCACACCTGCCATTCATTAGGGCAAGTACCTATTAGGGTTACAGATAAAAACACTTATTCACAGAAATAAACGGTTACAGATTGATTGGGTTACAGTATCGTTTCTGTTTCTGTTATAAGTGTTTTTGTTCTTTATCTGTTTCAAAAAACAGTGTTTACAGTCAGTTGCAGTCCTTACGCACAACTTGTCCTACGTGTAAAAAATTACTAAATCATTTTCTTTTATTTCAGAGTATTCAAAGTGGTGGTCTTGAATCTCAACAATGATGAATGTGACGCGCAGGGACCTTGTTTTTATAGAGCAAAAAGCATCACAAGGCAAAAAGGACGGTTTTCCGTTTATCTTTTTGTTTAAGATTTCCCTACGTCCCAAACAAAAATAAAATATCCCTAACAAAACGTAAAAAGCTAAAATATTATGACAACAATTTTTTGCGACACGGCCTAAAGAAACAGTTTTAACTCCCGCAGGAGTCCTATACTCGAGTTTGGAAAGAAGTTTATATTCACCCCGGCAAAGCTGGGTATGTGAAATACCGCTGATTCTTTGCAAGAAGATATCTCTCTTCCTCATGAAGGGAGGTGCTATACGATACTTTACCGTTTGCCAACTAATCGGACTACTGGGTCCAATATTAGACAAGTTAATGAGCAAAGTTTGTAGGATGATTCGGATTAATTATTTTAGAAAGATAAGCTGCTAATTTTTTTTTGTTATACAGAGAACAAGTGTAAAATCCCCGGTTTCTGTATGCAGCTATTTGAGTTTTATGTGTCATTTTTAGGGTTTCGTACCAAAATGGTAAAATGGAACCCTTATGGTGCGACTTTCTCCGTCTGTCTGTCCGTCTGTCCGTCTGTCCGTCCGTCACACTCGATTATTTCAGTAACTACCGAAGCTATCGACATGAAATTTGAAATAGTTGTGTATATTACTGGCCCAAAGATACTGGAATTAAAAAAAATTGGAAATTATTTTTGTTCTTATTTAAAAAGGGGGGAAAATCGGAGGGTTGAAATTTAAAAGTGAGATAACTGTACTGTGTGGGGTATCATATGAAAGGGTTTACTTTGTACATTCTAAAACAGATTTTTAATTATTTTTAGTCATGATAGTTTTTGAATTATCGGGGAAAAAGTCTAAAAAAATACCGTTCCCCCCCCCCCCCCCCCTTATCTCCGGAGTTTACCAATCGAAAAATCTGAAATAATTATGGTCAATAGGAATTTATGTATATTTTACAGGAAAACTATAGTCAATGCTCTAACTAGCATAGTTTTTTTGATATTAACAGTAAACCTCTACAAACAAAGTTAGTTTTGCGGTTCATTAACAAAGGTAATTATTACCGTTTTACATCTTTGGTCGTTACAGTTTTAGTCGTGTTACATCTACAGTATTACGAACGAATCTTAAAAGTACCTAGCTATAACTACCTTTTTCAATTTTTATTTTTAATACGTCATAAATCGTAAACCGCAATTTACCTTTCATTCATTCAACTCAAATATTTAAAATAAAAATATTTTTAATAATTTAAAACTTACTACAGGTTTGTACGGAACCCTCGGTGCGCGAGTACGACTCGCACTTGGCCGGTTTTTTATTATGTTAGTTAGTCTGTCTTTTTACTACCGATTAATAGATGACGCCCGCGACTTCAACCACGTGAATTTAGGTTTTCTAAATTCGTGTATATACTCGTAATAAGTAAGCCTATTTTTTAATTCAATAATAGGCTTACGCTAGATCGCAATCAAACTTGATGGGAAGTGATGATGTGGCATAAGATGGGACGCGCTTTCCTATAGATGTGTATTAAAATGAGTTTTAGAACCTAAGAAAACGCACCATACAGTATGTCGATTACTTATTTGCTGTTTTTAATTTTAATTTTTAAACACTCTTCCATGGGTGTGTCTTCTCTTAGGCATACTGTTCGATGTGGTATTCATAAATCAAGATTCACGACCACCTAAAAACTATTTTTGAAGTCCTGTTCGCAATTTATCGCGAGTAACATTGTTGAAAGATTTATTTGTCTGGAACCAGTTTTTATCTGAACTAAGACGAAAGTTTTTTTGAAACACGCCGCAAAATGGAAGGAAGCGAAGTATTATTTATTCTGTTATTACACCTACATAAAAAAGGGTAAAAGAGTATTTCAAATTTCTAACAATTTCTGCGGAATATTTCGTGCTCTACTTCATACCTAATATCATGATTCAAATACCCTTCCTTATATCTTCCATTCTATGACTCTTTTCTCCCGATGACTACCACGGGTCTTCTCTCAGAACGAAAAAGCTTATTGGATAGAAGCAGCCGTTACTTTTTGAAAGTCCATGATAATGAAGGAACTAGAAGTTTAACTCGCTATAATCCGCTACAGCCTAATTTTTCGGGATAAACGTAGCCTATCTCCCGGGATATCCCCGGGATACAACCTATCCCTGTAACAAATGTCATAAAATCGGTTGATGGCTTGGTCCATCCAAGCGTAGCAGATAGACTGACAGACAGAAAGAAAGGCAGACAGACTGACCGACACACTTTCGCATTTATAATATTAGTATGGATTTCACTAGGTGCACTGACGACAGCACATGCATACTCGAAACGCGTTTGCCCTTCAACGCGAGCGTTTTGCGCGGATTTTTTTGCTGCCCTGCCCGTACTATGTAGTTTGCCCCAGAAGGGGAGAAAGATAGAAGGGATAAGGGCAGAGATAAAAAATTTGAGACAGAGAAGAAGAACAGACAGAGAGAGAGAGAGAGAGAGAGAATTTGAAAGGAGTCAAGAATGCGCCCCGGGAAATATAGCTACAGCAAGTATCGAACGGGTGCTCCTCCTGTTGTTTCGGCCCGTATTTAAACCACGAGGCTGGTGGGGCCGTTTGAGGTGGAGGATTGTCTTGTCCGTAGTGTATTTGTACTATTAGGTTTAATGGAAAAGGTAAGAAAAATACAATACAATCATACCTAATATTATAAATGCGAAAGTGTGTTTGTTTGTCCTTCAATCACGCCGCAACGGAGCAACGGATCTACGTGATTTTTGGCATGGGTATAGTTGAGAACCTGGCGAGTGACATAGGCTTTTTATCCCGGAAAATTAAGGAAGGAAGAAGTTCCCGCGGGAATCAAAAAAAACTTTAAAAAACACGGTCACGTATACTCGTACCTAGCACTCAACCCGCACTCAATTATGTGGATGCACGTACTCACAGTAATATAATTATATTATTATAATTATACACTGTAGTTATTTCTTTTTATTCGTATCGGCTGCATCCACTTCTCTTAATTGTACATAAGTAAAAATCTTTTTATTATTTGTTTAATCAGTGTTCGCGATTTAATATCTACATTTTTAATGAAATAAGTAGAACTTCAATACGCAATAGTCCGCCACAGTAAGTAATTCTATGTGGTACAGTATGTATATTGCGATATTCTACACCACACAAATCTGTATAACTGATTTGTGTGGTGTGGTGATTGGCAGATTTACTTATTGTGGCGGATTATAGGGAATTAAAGTTCTACTTATTTCATTATCATGGACTTCCGCAAAGTGACTCCTGCTGCTAACACATACCTACAATTTTTAAATATCGTACGTATTTTTTGAACCTGGTAACTATGTAATCTAATTAGAAATGAACAGAGCCGCCAGAGTTACGTGTGTAGTTTGGCGAGACAATTATTGTATTTGTTTGAGCAAATTATGAAATAAAAAAAATAAATTAACTAAAAATAAATTACTAATATAATAAATGCGAAAGTGTGTTTGTTTGTTGTTTTGTCCTTCAATCACGCCGCAACGGAGCAACGGATCAACGTGATTTGGCATGGGTATAGTTGAGGACCTGGAGAGAGATATAAGCTACTTTTCATCTCAGAAAAGTAAGGAGTTCCTGCGGGAATCAATAAAACTTAAAACAACTTAAACAACTTGAAGTCAGCTAGTTATAAATACCTTACGAATCACATAGCTTTACAGAATCATTCCCAGGAACCGGTTTTGATATCATATAATATGGGAAAATACGTTTCTTTGTCTTTCAATAACCAACGCCGCAATGAAGCAACACATTTAGGTGATCTTTGAATGTATATAGTTGAAGACCCGGAGAGTATCACTGGCTACTTTTTATCTCTAAAAATCAAAGTAAAGTAAGTTCCACGGGATTTTTAAAAGTCATCAAGGCCTCTATCAGTTATTTAAATAATAAAAATTCTTTCCAAAAAACCGACTTCCAACGCCACTGTAAAGTACAAAATAATTTTGATTTTTACCCACTATAACTATCTGCTGAAGCATTTACGTACCATGATTTAGTATACTTATCATATAGAGTGCGCCAACCTAAGATCAAATCAACAGTTGTTATGCGACGCAGCTTTAAAAACTTTAACAATGACAACTTCTTGCGTGATTTAAACAACATAGACTGGGACTCCGTTTTTAATGCTCCTACCTTAGATGACAAAATTTCTATTTTCAATTCTCTCTTAACCGATTTGTTTGACATCCATGCTCCTTTTCGTCCAATTAAATTAAAACATTTGCCTGCACCGTGGCTTACTCGCGATATAAAGTTGCTAATGAATAAACGGAACGCTGCCAAATCAAAATACGAGCTAAAACCTACTGAACCGAATTTATTGAAGTATAAACAGCTGCGTAATCGTTGTAACAAAATCTGCAGAGATGCTCAACGTAATTACATACACTCGTCTGTTAATGGCAAAAGTACGTTAAAGGTGTGGAAATTCTTGGAGTCTATGGGTATTGGAAGGAACCAAAAGGGCGTATCTCACGATGTAGACATTGATGCCCTCAACTGCCATTTCACTAACGTTACCACTGATATACTGAAGAAGTTCGAAACGCTCTCTTCCATTAACCTGCTTCCAAAACCTAGCTACGACTTCTTCAACTTTAGCACGCTCAGTTCGAGTGAAATAAAAAAGCATATTATTGCCGTAAAATCAGATGCTATGGGTAGTGATGGCATTGATGATGATATTCTCTTCTGCAATTCTTGAATCAATTAAGTTTTCCTCTGCTTCTATCAGTTGGTTCAAGTCTTACCTATTTGACCGGTCGCAATGTATACGTGTTAGAGAAAAACTGTCGTCCTACTGTCGTCTCAGTGCTGGTGTTCCACAGGGTGGTGTCCTTTCTCCTTTGCTCTTTTCCATATTCATAAATACGGTCACTAATCTCCTTTCCCTGCCATATCATCTTTATGCCGATGATTTCCAACTGTATGTAACCACTCCTGTTGAACAGATATCTGAAGCTATTAAACGCTTAAACGACGAACTTAATATTGTCTGCAGCTGGAGTGAGTCCTTTGGTCTACTAGTGAATGCCAGTAAATCACAGGTCATTATCATAGGTAACTCCAGACAAACGTCTAAACTTGACTACTCTGCTTTACCACCTGTGGTCTTTGATGGTACTGCGCTAGCATATAGTCATGCCGTTAAAAATCTTGGAGTTATCATAGACAGCAATCTATCATGGAAACCGCAAATTTCAGAGGTTAGTAAGAAAATCTTTGGCGCTAAGGTTCTATCAAAAGGTGGAAAAACTTCTTGCCAATTAAAACCAAGATTTTGTTAGCTAATACACTTCTCCTCCCCATCCTTGATTATGCCGATGTCTGTTATCTCGACCTGACCGAAGATCTTTTAAATAAGTTAGAACGCAAAACTTATGCATTCGATTTATTTTCGGCCTAAGTTCCTTAGTCCGATAGGGAGCCTTCGTACGATCATGTTTCGGAATATAGGAGGAAGCTTAACTGGCTCCCTATCAGACAAAGGCGTAATCTCCATGTCCTCTCTGTTCTTTATGCTATCCTTTACCACCCATGGTCGCCTAAAGGAACGATTCAGGTTCCTTAGCTCCTTCCCAATCCAGCATACCTTGCGATCTGCCAGTGACAATAAACTTAAAATCGCCAAACGTAACGCCGAGGGATACGCAGACTCGTTCACAATAAAAGCAGTCTTATTGTGGAACGCACTCCCAGCTGATATCAGACGAGCAAAATCTCTAGGGGCCTTTAAAAGTCATGTCAAAAAGTACTATCTGTCGCTGTAAACCTATTATTATTTGTGCTTAGGTATTTTAAATTAGTAATATGTAATGTAATATTTATGTATGTACTTAATATGTATTATATTTAGATATATATTTATTATATGTATAATTTTTTATCTGTTTATAGTATGTACCTATTAGAATGTACGTTTATGTAATTGTTTTTATTTTATTTTATTTAAAGCAATTTCCCGTCTCACAGCTGCCAACCATTCATGTAGGTTGCCTGGCAGAGATCACTTTAGTGATAAGGTCGCCTTTTGTTTGTAAGTTTATATAATGTTCTGTGTATATGTCCATTTTTTATGCAATAAAGAATTTAATAATAATAATAATAATATGATGAAGTCGGGCGGGTATAACAAGGATAAGCAAAGTTGACAAGTTGACGCATCAGACTTGCCCGACTTCAACAAAGTGGGTAGAAATCAAAATTATTTTGTACTTTACAGTGGCGTTGGAAGTCGGTTTTTTGGAAAGAATTTTTATTTTTAACTTTTTAGTGTCAGGGTTGAGGATTTGGAGTCAGATTTTTTTATGAGACCACCTCGAGAGCTTCCTCTAACGACTGATAGATTTTTTTTTTAAATCGGTTCAGAAACCACGGAGATATGCACCGACATACATTTTTAAAAAAATACGCGCCGAATTGAGAACCTCCTCCTTTTTTGGAAGTCGGTTAAAAATAGCAAACAATATACGTCCAATCAACTTCAATATCAATACGGCTCTAGCGCGGTCGATGCGAGTAAAAGAGTTTTACCGCAACCAGGTTCAGCGCAATGGTCGAGCCAGGCTTTGCCTTGAGCCGGAGATTTGGGACAGAGCTAACTGTATATTGAACTGTCGTGTATATGTCACCGTAAGATTGTAAAAACCGTTAGATTATAATCTAACTCGCAAAATTGTAAACTGTCGAATGATTACAATATAACGGATTAGTTTTCGGTAGATTGTAATTTAACCCGATAGGCCTGCGGCCGGGCACTACTTTATTACTTATGTCGAACCCTAACCTAACCTACAAGAAAAAGACAAGAAAACGTAAATACAATGAATATTTCAAAAATTGACACTTAAAACATTGAACGGTTCACAATCTTTCGACTGTTTACAATCTATCGAAAAAAAAAAGCGTTAGATTACAATCTTACAGTTTTTACAATCTTACGGTGACATATAGGTTGGACGCTCACAGCTGAAACTACTTCGGTGCCATATTCTTTTACAAGGAAAAGATTTCAGAGATTTCACTATGCGTAAAAATGTATGGAAGCGGTGATAGTGACACCCGACCTCCTGTACGGGGTCGCGAGTACGATCGAACTTTTCGAAGTTATGTGTGCGTTTTAAGAAATTAAATATCACTTGCTTCAAACGGTGATGGAAAACATCGTGAGGAAAACTGCTGCACAGCTGTTGTCTTAACGTGAGAGGTCCCGGGTTAGGTTCTTTTTTCTGGTCTGGCTTGGTTCTACCGTGACTACTTACCACCCTACTGCAAAGAGCCGCCAAGCGATTTAGCGTTCCGTTACGATGCCGTAGAAACCGAATAGGGGTATGGGTTTAATATGACTGCCATGCCCCTAACAGGTTAGCCCGCTGCCATCTTAGGCTGCATCATCACTAACCATCAGGTGAGAATGCAGTCAAGGGCTAACTTTGTTTTCTAAAAAAAAAAAAACTATCTATACTTGTATTACGATAAACAGACTAGGATTAATTAGGATCTACTCCTATATTTTCATCCAATCCGATCCCTGATCGAGTACATAAATTTAGTTTCAATTTATGGTCGGACTTCACAGCCTAAGGTCGTCCAATTAATACCAGCAAAACGATAATGTGTTCAAATGTCAGACACAGAAATAAGATATTTAACTGAACTGGTAAACCTTTACCATCAATTAGTAGATATTCGTGGCTTCAAGTATCTTACTTCAGACGATCGAGCAAAATTTTCATTTTCCTGGCCACGCACGTCTAGAATTATTATAATAATGGTTCAAAGAAGTACTTTTAAGTATGCCCACAATTTGGTCTGCGTTGATTTTGTGTTTTAATAACACTTTTTATTAACATTGTAGAATGTAGATAATATAATCTATGACATTGATGTTTGCTATATTTGTAAATAATTATTATATTATTCCCGCGGGATCTCCTTAATTTTCCGGGATAAAAAGTAGCCTATGTCACTCTCCAGGTCCTCAACTATACCCATGCCAAAAATCACGTCAATCCGTTGCGGCGTGATTGAAGGACAAACCAACAAACCAACAAACCAACAAACAAAGTGACTTTCGCATTTATAATATTAAGTATGATTGCCATCTCTTTCTCGGTACACTAAAGTGAATAAATCTATCCTTATCATGCCCTACGCATGGTTTTGGGCTCAGTGACAACTTCGCTTAACTTGATGAATAGAAGACATTTATATACGCCCAGCAATATACACTGAAGCTCATGAAGTGATATAACTACTACCGAATCCTAATGTCCAAGATAAAGTAAAGATAATTGAAGAGATAGTCCAACAATCAACATAAATCAAATAACAATAGATACCCCTAAACGATCCTTTTAAGCCCTAGCTATGGGCTATTCAAACGTTAGGAACAGAAGCGAGATATTTAATCAATTTCGCAAACTTGGCTCATCAATTCGGAAACTTATTGATACGCACGATTTAGAACTAGATGCCCAGAAGGCAATTTAGGGATAGAACTTAGGAATCAAATTACGAACTAAAATATTACTAAATTTTCTTGGATACACATTTTTTTTTTTTAAATTTTACTAGCTCCGCTAACGTAATTAGCGCCTATGGTAAGCTGATTCTCATTCATGCCAGTTCTCGCATATATTCCTCTCGCACTTTCGTTCCTCATACTTTATCTTTCTTGCATTCGTCTCCTTACTGTCTTTATGGGTGGGATTCCCATTTACTACTCTATTCTTCTAATTTATTTTAATTTATTTATTTCTTCTTATGTTAGGGAAAATAACTACAGGTCTTGTTTTTATTCTTATTTCTCTTTCTTCTTATTCTAATACATGTATTAATTGCTAAATCTTATTTCTACTGTATTACATTTATTTATACACCATCTTATACTATATATTCTGTTACTCTGTTGGTAGCTACTATTTTGTTTCTATTTGTACATTCTTTTTTCTATGTTTACATCTAAATATAATCAATATTTTATGAAACATAGCTTTATTAATCTGTTTTGTTTCGTGCTATTACTATCTTTGCTACTATTTCACAGAAATCAAGGAGCTTCTGTCTATTTTTGCTGCTCATACTTCCCCTATACTTTCCCTGGTAAGCTTTACATCCAATTTCTGTTCTACATTGAACACACTTCTTGGATACACATTGCTAGGTACTGAGACTTGATACAAGAGAGCTGATGCCCAGAGAGATGATGTGAGATGCACAGAGCGGCGCGACACGTAGCGACTAATATAATTTGTATGAAGTTTGTACGAGGCCGAGTCGCGCAGTGCCTCTGCGTGCCCTAGCTCCATACAACCTAATACAAAGAACACTTGTGGGGCTAGACCTTTAGGCCCGTATTAATAAACCGACATCAGCTTCGATTCTATTAGCATGACATTTGGTATTCTATTCTTTTCTCTCAATTGACTGTTATCATAAAAGGAATAGAGGTAAACCTATTTTTATTATCCTGAATTGGGTTGTATTAATTCGAATGACGATACTATACCTAAAATGTGTCAGTTTCATTACGTATTTAAAAAAAGACGTGTGGCACTCGGAAACTGCTGCGGTAAAGCTTTTGCATAGCATTTTTTATCAACTTACCTAACACTTTGGTTGCTGTGACTACTTGTGTTGTTGACTTCAAGCTGTTGAAAATATAAAGGCGAAATATTTTTATGAAAAGATGGTTTTAGTTGCTATGACTACTTGTGTTGTTGACTTCAAGTTGTTGAAAATATAAAGGCGAAATAATTTTAAAGAATTATGTTTTCAATCGTCCGGGTGTCCAAGGGGAATCAAAAGGCAACCAAAATCATCTTTTCATAAAAATATTCTTTTTATTTTCAACAACTTGAAGTCAACAACACAAGTAGTCATAGCAACCAAAGTGTTAGGTTTTTTTTCGTTACGGAATTTCTGGATTCGGTCTCCACGCTCAAGGCAATAGCTTAAAAAAAATACTCTGATTATTTGAATAAAATATTTCATACGTATTTGGCATTTTTATTAGAAAAATAACATTGTAAATTCGTCACCGAAATAAAACCAATATGGACTAATGGATTTAGTTAAATTCCAATACTGACATTTAAAAAAAAATATTCATAGTTTGAAATCGTTGATTCCATTTTAAAATGTAAAATACTTCTATTCAATACTGCTTTAAAAAACATCCGCGTGGATTTCATGTATTTTTCAAATTTCCCTATTCTGGCTGTTATTTTTCTGCGATGGATACCTACTCTAGCCTATGTAAAATTATTTAAATTATGCTCAGTATATGGCCCAGTAAGTTTTAGGCTTTTAAAGTTAAGTTATAGCACAGCTCATTTACGTCCCACTGCTGGGCACAGGCCTCCACTCTCATAGGAGAGAGGGAATTAGAACTTAGACCCATCACGCTACTCCAATGTGGGTTGGCGGGCTTTAATAGCTATTTATGCAGCTGTATCGTAATGAGGGTCATTTTAATTCGAGTGCTGTTTTTTGATACGAGGCTTGCCGAGTATCAAAATAGGATAGTACGAGAATTAAAATGACTAATTACGTACAGTTGCATACAAGATTTTATCTACGACAAGGACGTCTTTATAATTTTTTACTTTATAAATTAATAAAAAAGTCAAATCAATCAAGTGCCAGAACCCAGAGCCGCTAAGCTATAGGTATCCTATTTATGAAGATAACCATATCGATACAGCTACGACTCATAACGATACAGCTCCCATACAACGAACTGTATCGTTATGAGAAGCAAACACGAAAGAGGGTTCAATTCGATATAGTTGTCAAATTCGAAATTGGAACTTTTCGATGCTGGAGTAGATAAAGACTATTATCATGTTAGTGATAATAACCGGGACCGACGGCACAGGGGTGACTCACCGCCACCTTCCTAACTCCGGGCTAGTACTGAGTCAGAAAAACCCAATACTTAATCATGGCCCGACCCGGGACGGGAAGTTAAATTATATGGCTAAAGTTATAAGTTAGTCCGGCACACAAGTGCAGTATTCATACCTCCATGATAAAAGTGAAAGGTAAAATTTTTGTCCAAAGATTTTTGCAAATCATTTGGTTTTTTGCATCAGACATTTTTCATTGTTAAAGTGAAGAATTTATAAAACTCTAGACAGACAATCAAGCACACACAAAAAGTGAAATTAGCTAGCTAAAAAAATAAGGGCTTAGCCAACGCCTAGTTGCTGCTTCATAATCGCCAAGTAAAGTTTTGACAGAACGAAACTCATGACTGGCAAATGAAATTTTGATAGGATTCTTATTAAAACCTTGTACATGAGAAGTAGGAATAAGTGTTTTGTAAACTTCAGTCGAAACATCATTGGATATTGAAAAATAGGCCCTAATTCAAATTACATATTTTTTTTCCACTATAATACCTGGCAGTAGGCGCTAAATCGCTTGGCGGTAGGTACGTCTTTGCCGGTAGGGCGGTAACTAGCCACAGCCAAAGTTTGGAGAAAAGACCAGAGAAAATTAAGAAATTATGAATTCCCAAATGATCAATTTGGGAATCGAAGCCGGGACCTGCCACTAAATATGACAGCGCTCACCACTGCGCTAGACCGGTCGTCAAACGGTCAAACCTAAACTTTAGTAACTGATTATTCAGAGACTTTTAGAAAATAATAAAAAAAACTTTGCCATAAACAGGATGCTAAATATAACCCGCAGATTTTTCAAAATAATTTGTATTCATGGCGGTAATTTTGGTCCTCCATTAAAGTTGGTCTAACGTGAGATAAAACTTTTAAGCCCAAAGTATAAAGCACCGCGAACGTTTGGAACTTTAAAGAGTCCAAGTCTAAACGACTTTTTAGTGCCACCTACACTTTCAAGTGGCTGGAATAAAAGTGTCTTTGTAGGTTAAGAATATGTTCACTTATTACACAAAAAAACACAATCTTGTACGAGATTAAAAAGTTAATTAAACGATACTTTTTACATCTTCTCTTGGATGGAGTTTCTGAAATTCTTTCTAGTGTATTAGGTACATCTACAATCTCAATTAAGTCAAGTGTTTGTGATTTATTAAGTTTATTCTTGTAAAAGTTTAATTAATTTAGCAAATTAAATTTTGACAGAATCCTTATATAATACTAGCTGTTGCCCGCGACTTCGTCCGCGTCAATTCCTGTTATTATGATCGCGAGATCCAGTCGCGGACATTTTTAGATCATTTAAAGAGGAATAATTCTTTCATACATATTTTTTGGGTAACTTGAACAGTTTACGCAGCGCACGCAAAGGAAGCCCTCAAATATGGATAATTTTCCCCGTTGTTGCAACATTTTTCACTGATGCTTCGCTCCTATTGGTCACAGCGTGATGTTGTATAGCCTAAAGCCTTGCTCGATAAATGGACTATCCAACACAAGAAGAATTTTTCAACTCGAACCAGTAGTTCCTGAGATTAGTGCGTTCAAACAAACAAACTCTTCAGCTTTATATATTAGTATAGATATAGATAAGATCAGTCAAAACATCATTCGTCAATTAAACGGTACGTCTTTGCCAGTAGGGTGGTAACTAGCTATGACCGAAGCCTTCCACTACACCAGACCAGAGACAATTCAGAAATTATAAATCCCCAAATGGAAATCGAACCCGGGACTGTAAGACCACAGGGTGAGCCCCGTAAGTAGGTTTTGACGAACTCCCATGGCACAGTGGTGAGCCACTGTGCCATGGGAGTTCATCAAAACCTACTTACGATTTCTGTTCTCCTAGTATTATAATGTTCTAATTATAGTATGGTTTAACTTAGTAGGTACACAGTTACATAAGTAGTATACTTAGATACAATAGAATCAAATTACATTAATGAACTAACTTAACTTAAACTTGACCCTAAACTTCGAATACATTGTTTCCTAAGCACATACAAGTTGGTAACTTAGTTATTGTTAACTAGAATGTGTTATTTAATGATTGTAAGGGAACATTCTTGGAATGGGCATATTATGTCGTTATGTGGTCAGCTAAATACACGACGTCCATATATGACGAAAATAAAGTACCTAATCCAAGAAATTGAAGTTATATATAACGTGGGCTAAGCAAGAAATAAAAGCGTGAAACTCGAAAAACACTTGAATTTATTTAACTCCCTTTAACTGCACCCGACACCGGACGCCATTCCTCTTTCCCCTGGAGGATTCTTCCAAAAGCCTCTAAAGGTCATCTCACTCAATCTGACATTCGCTCTGTTGCGACGTGATTGAAGGACAAACCAACAAACAAACACACTTTCGCTTATAATATGAAGTATGATATATCGCAAAGATACAATTAAGTAAATAGATAGGACACTAACATGTGTTCATTCCTTTTAAGCGTACAGTAAAACTTTCACACCCGTAAACCTGTGAGCTTACTACCATCGCTTAAAGCAGTATTATTTTGAAATTGACGTTTTATAAGGCTCAACTTGACGGCCTTGGAATAAGGATTATAATTCTGATTCAAGAGATTCAACAAGATTAAAGTAATTCTAAAGTAATGGTAGTAAGCTCCCTCAAACACTAAACCTGCGAACGTGCAAAACTTTAAAGTGTCCCAGTCCAAACTGCTTTTAGTGTCATATCACTTTAAAATGTAGATTGTGTGGAATATTTATGGAGTGCGGCGAAGTGGGCACTTGTAGAAAATGTTATACTGCTGAAACGGAGTTAGAATTTAATTCAATGTGACGGGTAATTTACTTCGAACATGATACACGTACGAGAATGTAGCGAGCTGGTTTTATTTTAGTTTGTGTGGCATAGGGACTGATTCTGTAGTGAACAATCTCTAAACTAAAATGACAGCATTAAAAATATTGTCAACCTTCACATAATACTCCCTGCGGAAAGGGACGGAACTAGATTTAAAGCTGACATTTTAGTTTAGAGATCGTGTTATACAGAATTGGTCACATTATTAGAATACACTACAACAGCTATTTACACTGAATTCTAAAGCGGGGTTTCCACTGCGGATAAGCACGATATAGCTAAGCGGAACGGAATCTGCTTACACTTCCACTAACATAGTCTTTTGAGCAAGCTCATTTTGAACTCATTTTGCTACTCTAAACGGAGTCCATACGGAGCGTGCTCCTCTCGAAAGTGTGAGTGGTGGTAACCCTGCTTATTACTTTTTTCCTATAAGAAAACCATGTACATGTGATTTAGTAACGCAACTCATTATTATCCTAAAACCCCACTATAAATTTGTTGATAATATTAAGAAGTATTTCATGACTCTTAGGAAGGAGAGACGAGTAGGCTTTTAAAAATTGTTAACTTATATACAGAAGCTTATGTTAAATAACAAACTAAAAAACTCTGAACAGCAAATAAATACTCGTTCGAGTAACAATCCTACCAAAGCATTAATAACTAGACAACCGAAATACTACCTCGAATAAAGTTAAATCGAGTAGTCGTAACAAACCGCACAGGTTATGTACAGGAAGTACAAACATTTGGCAATCCACTGCACGCATTAGCTTAACGAGGTGGTCTGGAAACTTCCCGATAGCCAACTGTTACGTGCCCCTGGCCGTGTCTACGTGAACATTTGTATAACTGCGCGAGTAATATGGCCAAACATTTACCGATACTGAGTACCTACACTGTAGTCTGTACACGCATTAGTCTAACTAACTAGAGGTATTTGACAAATAGTCAAAACAGCAACTTTTTTTTCAAACGTCAGAACCTCACCTGGCGCGGCCATTTTGAAAACAAAACCATCGGCTGCGCCAAGGTCAAGTGGCGGTGTCTTTCGCGCGCGCCGGCCGCCCGCGCACATTAAAAAAATAACAACTCAGATTACTTGTACTGAAGCTATGTAAACAAACTACGGCATTCAAATCGTTACGAACTACAGCTGTAGATTAAAGTTTGAAAGGTAATCGCTCTTCTTTATGGTTTACACAGAAAAATTACAAAAATAAAGACCAAAAATCACCCTCTTTTTTTTTTTTTGGTACCAATAAAATAAACAATATTACCCGTATCTATAGACTTTTTGATTGATGTGCACTATGATCAATCATCTTAGAGTAAAAACACACGTAACAAAGACTCTGACCCTTAATTCTTGCTCTAGAACAAAATCAAAAACGACAAAAAATTTTTTTTTTTTTGAAGTTGGTGTCCTTCTCGCACTAAATTTCTACCCATAAATTGATTACATAGATTTAGGACGTCAAAAAATTCCTACTGTGTCCTTGTCTATCCTATTAGCTTCTACCAAAGTTTGCAAAGGATCGAGATAGTAAAAAATATGAAAATAATACCAAAACCTGGACATCTGGCGGCACGGCTTTTCGCCATAGACACGACGCCTTTAGACTGTCGTTCCGCAGTTGAAGGGTATGTAGATCGACAGTCTAAAGGCGTCAGCGCAGTCAAGGGGAGGAGTTCATACATGCTTTTAGACGTGCAGGCATCGATGAACTCCGTATTTATACAGGTTGAATTATCCGTTTGACAAACAATTCCGATTTCTCTGCACTATCTAAGTTTTCCTTGTGTAAACATTGGCGGTATTTTCCATTGTGATAATTAGCTAAAAGAAAAGAAATATCTAGACAAGAATACTAGGTATTGTTCGTTTAGTTAGGGATCACCTTTAGAAGATGCAGACATCAACCAGTCGAACAACAAAAGAATCATGGCCGACACGAACGGTATTCCAGAAGCTCTATTACGGATTCCAAGCATTGGTTTCCAAAATAATTAATTTCACACACATTGCACGGATTTAAACTTTGGTGCAGGCAAGAGAATTATTCATACCATTAAATATTAAACGGTATTCAAAGTGAGCCCGGCTTATTCATAATTTAAACTGATTCCTTTTCCGCGATTCTGTACGCTTTAAAGGAAATCGTGGCTTATTTTACATTCACTTTCATTTGCAGAAATTGTTTCATGTACTTCATCAGGATCATCGGCGCTACTGCCCTTTGTGGGTTTGGGTACTGTTTCATGTACTTACTTCTCTCTCTGCGTCGTATTCCTCATTGCTGAGGATCGTGACTCCATTCCATTAATCATCTTCTGATCAACTGCCTCGTTGGTCTAGTGGTTAGCATAGTCGACTGCGGATCACGAGGTCCTGGGTTCGATTCCCGGTCGGGCATAAAAGTTAGGTATTGGGTTTTTCAGTGCCAGCCCGGAGTTGGAAGTTGGCGGTGTTTCACCCCCATGCCTCGGAGAGCACGTTAAGCCGTCGGTCCCGGTTATTATCACCAACATGATAATTATCGTTAAAGCCCGCCAACCCGCATTGGAGCAGTGTGGTGGGTCTAAGCTCTGATTCCCGCTCTCCTATGAGAGTGGAGGCCTGTGCCCAGCGGTGGGACGTTTTAATAGGCTGTAGTGATGTGATGATGATGATGGGTTCCCACGTTCTTCCGCAACTTCCATCAACTCTTAGGTTACTAACTATTATTATCAGAGGTTAGTGATATTAACCGGGACCGACGGCTTAACGTATTCTCCGAGACACGGAGGAAACGAAAAGGCCAAATTGGAAACTCCAAATTCGGTCACCCACCCAGTTACAGACTTGGATCAACGTTGCTTAATAATCGCAATCGACTGATATGCGTAGACGCAACTCGGCCACTTGTCCCTTAACTTACTTAGTTCATTCTTAATTTCAGTATGTTTTTCGAGTTTCCCCCTTCCTCCCTCCCTCGCACCTTCCCTCCCTCAATTCAACTCACCACTGTACATGAGTCTCCGCTCTTAATGAGAAGGGTTTGACTATACTCCACCACGCTGGCCAAGTGCGGATTGGCAAACTTCACACCATTATGAATAAATCGGGCATGCAGGATTGTGCACAATGTTTTCCTTTACCGTTCAAGCAAGTAATATTTAATTTGTCGTTTTAAAGCAAAATAATTCTATAAATATAGCACAAAGTCCACCGAGTTTCAAAACCGACCACTCAACAGCATTGTGTTCACCCAATAAATCTCATTCAAATTGCTTCTACGCTACTGTACATTATAACTGTCTCGTTGGTCTAGCGGTTAGCATAGTCGACTGCGGATCACGAGGTCCTGGGTTCGATTCCCGGTCGGGCATAAAAGTTAGGTATTGCGTTTTTCAATTAAGAAATTCACAGTGCCAGCCCGGAGTTGGAAGTTGGCGGTATTTCACCCCCGTGCCTCGGAGAGCACGTTAAGCCGTCGGTCCCGGTTATTATCACTAACATGATAATAGTCGTTAAAGCCCGCCAACCCGCATTGGAGCAGCGTGGTGGGTCTAAGCTCTAATTCCCTCTCTCCTATGAGAATGGAGGCCTGTGCCCAGCAGTGGGACGTTAATGGGCTGTAGTGGTGGTGGTGGTGGTACATTATGTAACACTATACGACGGCAGTAGGTACTAAGCTCTAAATGGAAACAGCTATGGGCTCATACTATAATTAACTAGAGGCTGCCCCTGCGTCTGCGTGGACTATAAAGATTAAAGGTAATCAATATCATATATTATTAGCAATTAAGATTAATAAACATAATTATTAAGTTCGCCAAACAAACAGAGCAAACTTGAATGGAACTACGAAGTTAAGAATTTATGCAAAAGCGGTGCATCATTTTATTATATTCTACACTGTGGCCATTCGCGACAGGTAACAGACGTTGGAGTGTGATAGCTGTAACCTTTCTCTCAAAATGATATTTCGGCTCGGTAGCGGTTCTATATTTTAAAATCCCATGGTAATCGACGCGACGCCACGCGACACTGGGTATCGATTGTGGATACGAAAAGTCAAAGATAGCGCACGTTTGCGCTAATAAATAGGTCTATGTCCTATTAGTCTAATTGTTAGAACTAGCTGATGCCCGCGACCTCGCCTGCATGGAAACGTGAATACAATATATTTCGTCAAAAATGGTTGAAAAGATGGACGGTGGAAGCGTAGCAGACAGACAGAAAGTTATGTGGATAGTATGAATGTAAAAACCGACCCATCTGCCCACCAAGTAGTAGTGGAAGTATGGACAACATTTAACACTTAAGGCACAGAATAATACTAATATTATAAATACGAATGTGTGTCTGTCTATCTGTCTGTCTCCTACGCTTCAACGGCCAATCTTTTCAACCGATTTTGATGAATTTTGGTATAGGGGTAGGTTACATCCCGGGGACGGACATAGGCTATTTTAGAAGTAGTCGCGGGTATAATCTAGTGTAATAATAATATCTTATGAGGCAAGCCGTGGAGCCAAGGCTAAAAAAAAGAACCTAGAAACGAGAAGAGGCATCTGGCGGGATAACGGCTGATTTCATCGACCCAGCTAAGCAGATCGGTGACATCGAAAGGTGGGTGGTAAATTCTTATTGCCTACTTAAGTGGTGATGTCGGTTTGCTCGGAATCATACTAATATTATAAATGCGAAAGTCACTTTGTTTGTTGGTTTGTTGGTTTGTTGGTTTGTCCTTCAATCACGCCGCAACGGAGCAACGGATTGACGTGATTTTTGGCATGGGTATAGTTGAGGACCTGGAGAGTGACAAAGGCTACTTTTTATCCCGGAAAATTAAGGAGTTCCCACGGGAATTAGCTAGTAGGGATTATCGAAACACAAAACCCCCCCAATATACAGTCCGCTAAATCTTCGTCAAATCCAGTGACCTAACGTGGACCTTACAAACATCAATTTATATTCGGGTGGAATAAAACCCACCATTTTTTGAAAACCTTTTTACCCACCCACCATTTTTTAGTCAGAAATAAATAATAATGCAAACGTAACGAGCCGCGGCTAATGCGTTCCACACGAGTTCATGAGTGAATATGAGTAGGGGCTAAAGTTGCTTAACGAACGGTATCTCGCTGATCAACCCATTACCGGCTCACAAAGCACGAGTGGCCTCTCGGAATGAGAAGAGTTTGGCCATAGTCCACCACGCTGGCCAAGTTTGTGCTGTCTGCGTGGATTTAGGGTGTGCAAGTTTATATGGAACACCTGTAACTTTTGGGAATAACAGTAGATTATGTATATAGAAACTTTTAGACGATCAAAAACAACAAACTTCAACTAGGTCCAGGTTATTTAGCTTGGTGGTTTGAAGCTGCTATATGTACCCACTACATAATATGCCTATTATATTTTATTATACATATTAATCTATTTTATTTTATTTTATTTTATTTTTTATCTTTAAATCGCTATATCTCTCATATTTAGTTTTACACAATAAGTACACTCATTGCGCAAATTACATATTTTATTTTTCACACCACTCGCTCAACAACGCCTTATTACATGGCCTGTTATCTAAGGTTAAAGTAAGACATTAAATCCCTAGGGTTATAATGTTGTACTGAAAACCATTATTCCCTAGGGTTATAATGTGATTTGAATTTAGAATCATCGCGCATCTGAAGCAAGATCTGAAGGAAATTCTATTCATTCCAAAGAGGTTTTATTCATAATTCTTATTGCTATATGCACAAAGTCTAATTTCGGTAAACAGAATGTGTTCTCAGCAGGCGCGGCCAACTCGATTTTCGAAAACCGAAGCCGTGGCCCACTAGATTCGCACTGACGACATTTGTTTGTCAAATCGAGTAGGCCACGCCAGCTAAAAGAAGTGGTTGTATCGCGAGGTGTGAAAAGTAGAGTATTCACCGTAGGGGTAATGCTGTTTTAATCTTGGGCGCCCCTAATTCCCGCGCTACTCTCAGGATTCAAGATGCAACACCCTCGCTACGCTCGGGAGTTACTCTAAAATCCCTCGTTCCGCTTGGGATTTATCCCGGCGCCCGTGACATAATACATCGCATTAGGTACCCCCGTGGTGAATAATCTACTATTACTCCATTTTAGCACACTTATCCCGTTACTGCAGACGGCTGCGAAGACTGTCGAGCTCGTGCGTGTCACTCGTTTGGGTTCCGGCAGAATACCAGCGCTCAGGTTTTGTTTTCAAAACCTGCAGCATTAATGCTGAGTCGGGGCCTTTTCATCTTGTGCCATGTGGGTGCAAAAGCCATAGCCTAATTATAAAGTTTGATTTTATGTACGAGGCACAAGGTGAATAAATGATTTTTCTTTCTTTCTTTCTTTCTTATGTCTTTCTCCGTATTAACAGTAGATATTGTCTCCGAAACGATAACTACTCGTATCTCTGTTGAAACGGAAAAACTGGTGGAACAGATAGCCCAAAACATACTTTCGCATTTATCATACTAGATGATGCCTGCGACTTCGTTCGCGTGAATAATTTTTTTTTCATTCCCGCGGGTGCGCAATAAGCATAGCGCAAAGCATCGGGAACGCTCTGTTACACCCCAACCCACTGGCAAATAACCTACTAACCGTGGAAAAAATAAAGCGTCTGAAGCGGGCCAATGTGCTTGACAGTGTGCAGATATGAGGACGCTGGTCCTCTTCTCTAGAAAATCAGTCAATAACAAACCAAATCTGCTTATAGTCTGTCGACTGATCGCAGATCCTACTCAGGAAAAAAAAAAAATCCCGCGGGTGTATTTTGGACTTAGACTTCTAGAAATAGTATCCCTATACCTTCCTCGGCTTTTGCTTGCTTGGCTAAGCTTTTGTGCTGGATTAGTTAAGTTAAGCTTTGAACCGTGAAAACGTAACAGACAGACAGACCAACTAACAAGCACATTTTTGAATTTATGTATAACTAGATGATACCCGCGGCTTTGTCCGCGTGGACCAAGTTTTTCCGAAACCCGCGGGAACTCTTGGATTTTCTGGGATAAAAAGTAGCCTATGTCTTTCCCTGGGATACAAGCTACCCCTGTGCCAAATATCATTAAAATCGGTTGAACAGATAAAAATTTTGACTCCCGCGGGAACCTTTAAATTTTCCGGGATAAAAAGTAGCCTATGTCCTTCGCCGGGATACAACCTATCCCTGTATCAAATTTCATCAAAATCGGTTGAACAGATGGACCGTGAAAGCGTAGCAGGCAGACAGACAGACAGACACACATTGGCCTTTATAATATTAGTATGGATAGGATGGAGTAAGTATGGATTTAATACAAAAGTTTGTCTGTCTGGTTATAATCAGTCATTTTGAAAAATCATCGCTAAATAAAATGGAAAAGTATTCGGGACAGCACGTAGACGTTATTAGGGTTCCGTACCCAATGGGTAAAAACGGGACCCTATTACTAAGACTCCGCTGTCTGTCTGTCTGTCTGTCTGTCTCCAGGCTGTATCTCATAGACCGTGATAGCTAGAAAGCTGAAATTTTCACAAATGATGTATTTCCGTTGCCGCTATAACAACAAATACTAAAAATTAAAAAAATATATATACTAAGGGGGTCCCCATACAATAAACGTGTTTTTTTCGTATTTTTTTGCTCAATATTAAAAACGGTAACAGGTAGACGGTTCAAATTTTCACAGAATATTAACTTGTATATTACCTTTCAAAATAAATAATTAAATATCAATAAAGTAAATATTAAAGGGGGGCTCCCATACAACAATCGTAATTTTTTGATATTAACAGTAAACCTCTACAAACAAAGTTAATTTTGCGGTTCATTAACAAAGGTAATTATACCTACTTCTTGAGTACGGAACCCTCGGTGCGCGAGTCCGACTAGCACTTGGCCGGTTTTTTTCATCTCTTTTTTCCTTCCAAATGAAATGAAAATCATATAATAATATCTTTATTTATTACAACAAAATAAGATTCTGTTCTGGAGATAATATCAAGGGTCAAAGTAAACAACTGTATATTTATTGAACAGTAAAAGAATTGAAACAAATGACGTATTTATATTATTTACATCCTACTTATTATGGGTTACATCATAGAAATAGAATGAATTCTACATCAATGGTTACAATTTATATTATTTAAATAATATAACAACGATAATATTAATTTTATTAATGCTATAATATTACTGGATGATTCCAGCATCTTCGTCTGCGTTCATTATTTTTTTTTTTAATTCCCGCGAAAACTTTTTCATTTTTCGGAATAGAAATCACATGTAAAAGACTCCGGGATAGAACCCATCCATGTAACGAATTTCATCAAAATCGGTTGAAAATATTAACCGTGAAAGCGTAGCAGACAGACAGACAACAGGAACACTTTCGTATTTATTAATATTAATTGCAATGTTGCAATCTCAAACCATAATTACTGAATCATTTAACTAACGACTTATGAAAACTGTGAATTAGGGTGCCTTTCCAACAGAGATTTGCTACGTTTGTGCTACGTTGCTAAGCTACGGGTGAATGAATGAACTTTTTGAATCAATTCTCTGATGAAAAAGCAGCCTAATCGTGAGAAGTATTGGTGGGTTTGGCAAACATCTGTAACTTTGTAGCGAGTAGCGACGTTACACATCTCTGGTCAAAAGGCACTTATTTTCATAATCGACCGCAGAAATTCTCAAAAATATTTTTTTAAACACTGAGAATTTCTCCGGTCGAAATATTTAATGGGAGATAATTTTCTTCAAATAAGTTTCGATTAACCAAATTGGAAACACAATATTAATACAATTAACAGAGTTTACTTAACCATTAGTCAATAGTTAAATATATAACTTAGTTAACGAATTAATAAGTGAGCTTTCAATTAATGGATGTCGCGTAATACAACCAGATTGAATCATAATATACTGCTACATAATGAATGAGCGCAGGAAGATGTCTTTTGGTTCAATTAATGGCAAAGATATATTTTTTACTACATGAAGCACGCGTGGATTAGGATTTTTTGATTCCCGCGGGAACTTTTTAGCTTTCCAGGATATGCGTATGTCCTTCCCCGGGATACAACCTGTACCAAATTTCATCAAAATCGGTCGAGCGGATGAGCCGTAAAAGCGTAGCAGACAGACACACTTTCGCGTTTATTATATTAGTATGGATTTTATAGAGATACTAGATGACGTCCGCGAATTCGTCCAGGGATTCGAACAGGGATTAAGTTTTTCGTTGACATGTCAAAATTAAGTAAAATTAACATACAATCAACTTTGAAAATACGACTAGATAGGCGTAAGTCCCGTTGAAGTCATAAATAATTTAGAAACTTTTAAGCGTACGTGAAGGAGTAAGAACGCGTACTCACAAATTTTCTTATTTCTTTAACATACGCAAAGTTTCCATTGTTTACGTCGATTTCTTTGGAACTTTACCGATTTGGCAGACTCTTGTCGAGTTAACAAGCTCACAACGTTAGCCTACAGCTTTAGAAACTAAGCACACTAGAGATGGAACAGTATGAAAGAGGGATACAACGGTTTGCCCTGTAATACCAGTCTGTGTAGTTCAATATTCAATACTAAATTTTTTATTTCATATTACAAATGCGAAAGTGTGTTTGTTTGTTGGTTTGTTGGTTTATTGGTTTGGTTGGTTTGTCCATCAATCACGCCGCAACGAAGCAGCGAATCGACGTGATTTTTGGCATGGGTATAGTTGAGGACCTGGAGAGTGACATACGAGTAGGCTAATATTTAGCTAAAGAGTTCCCGTGGAAATCAAAAAACTTAAACCACACGGACGAAGTCGCGGGCATCAGCTAGTAGGTTATATATATGCTACGTAATGTTTTGACCCTACCGCCGGGTCGAAAATAAGATTCTACTGAGAAGAGCCGGCAAGAAAATCAGCAGTTCCCTATAAAAGTGCCCGACAATACGTTTTGTCCTTTTCGGTCCGTAGAGTGTTTTTACCGGTATAACTTTGGTTGTGCGCCACTGTACACAAAAAGAATGTACTTTAATATATCACTAGCACTAAATTTTATCTAGGCATGATTACAGTTTGATAATTTACAAAATAAACGGAACCGCGATATAATTTATTTATTAAGCGATCATTAAATAGACTACCTGCCAGAAGACGTTATACGGGCATCTGCTAGTAAACAATAAACATTAACTAATGATTTTAAGCTTATGTCGTGGTTTAACGACATATTTTAATGTATATAACGGGTATATACCACGATTAATTTT
Organism: Erebia epiphron; assembly: GCA_963932025.1. NCBI lineage: Eukaryota > Metazoa > Arthropoda > Insecta > Lepidoptera > Nymphalidae > Erebia > Erebia epiphron. The sequence continues at coordinate 2,654,837 of OZ009947.1, read as the reverse complement.
TGTTTTTATTTGTCGATATTTCAACCCAATTGCACGGGTCGTGGTCACCGTCGTTAATTATAAGTTTGACAGCAATTTAAAATTTTATATATTTTAATTTCTTTAATAAAACAAATACCTTTTTTAATTTCATTTATCGATTATAGTAAGAAAGTGAAAGACTTTTAATACAAATACCTATACGCGCGCGATTAAAAGTTAGAAAAAAAGAGTACCTGATTTGACTAGTATCAAAGTGATTATTCAAGTTTGCTGTTTTAGGTCCTCAAAACGCTACATCCAGCTTAATTACAATCTTATTTCAAAACAGAAATCACCTGATGCCGACTATTTACTTAAAGACCGCTAAGTGCAAAAACCTAATTTTGAGGTAAGGCCAAAAACATGAAAATTAAAGTTTCGAAAACTCACATAAACGTATTTAAGTGTCGGAAAATCGCAAATGTGTAGTTAGCCGTGAGCCGAGTCTCCAGACCTCGAAGATTAACAAAGATAGATAACCCAGACTGGTCGATAGAGAAAAATTTAGTCTTTAACGTAGTTTATATAACTCAAATTTGGCAAAATTACACTTAACGGCCTTTTAGTCAACTGACGGCAACCTGGGAATTGCGAAATTTATTTTCCACGACTTCTTTTGTTTGTAAAAAGTTATCCTAATACCTGTTAGGTACGGGTGTGTGAGCTAAGTGCTTTTTGCTTTCATAAGAAATTGTTTTTGTAAAAAGTTGAAATTGATAGGGGTTAGAAAAAATGTGGCCTTTATTTTAGAAGTAAAATCGGATTTATAGTATAACTAGCGAACCCCCGCGGCTTCGCTCCCGTGGACAACTTTAAAGCGTTAATCTAAATTTTATTAAAATGAAACAAATGTCAGCCTTTATCAAATAATGGATAAAGTTATTGTATTATGAGTAAAACAATCACTATTACAATTTTGTACCCCAATATTATTTACAGATTCAATAATTTTTTGTCCAGCGAAATGACAATGTAATAAATACAAGATGAACGGCGTCCTAAATACACAGACCTCAATAAACTGGTTTTCTTCCGAAATCAAAATGAATGATAGAAACTAGTTAATAAAGAAAAATAATATTGTATTAATAATATGTTAAATTGGATTTATAGTATAACTAGCAAACCCCCGCGGCTTCGCTCCCGTGGACAACATTAAAGCGATAATCTAATTATTTTTTTTAAATTTCTCTACAAGTTAGCTCTTGACTGCAATCTCTGATGATAAATGATTATGCAGTCTAAGATGGTAGCGGGATTACCTGATAAGAGTAAGGCAATTCCATTAAATTCATACCCGTTTCTACATGGCATCGTACCGGAACGCTTAATCGCTTGGCGGAACGTCTTCGCTGGTAGCGTGGTAAATAAATACCTGCGGCCGAAGTCCATCAGACAATCTTTCTCTTTGTTCTCTATCCTGTGGTAGTTTCGAAAAACCTTAAAAGTAGTTATTAATAAAATTTAAATTCTTACATGCTGAATGTGAAGTCTCTAATATTTATAGTAAACTAGCTCATGTCCGCGTGAATTGAGGTTTCTTTAATTTTCCGGGATAAAAGTAGCCTATGTGTTATTCCAGACATTCTATCCCTGTGCCAAATTTCATCCAGAGCCGTTCCGCCGTTGGGTCGTGATTGAGTAAGAAACACCCATCCATCCATTCACCCATACATCCATCCAAACTTTCGCATTTATAATATTAGTATAGAAGTATAGATAGGGCAACTTTAAAGTGAAAATATTCACTTTTTTCGATCCCGCGAGAATTTTGGTACACAACCCAAAAACTCTAACATTTGAGGAAAGGTTTGTTGTCTGCGGTGTTTGTAAAATAAATGAAACAAATGTCAGCCTTTATCAAATAATGAATAAAGTTATTGTATTATGAATAAAACAATCATTATTAAAATTTCAAAAATTTAACAGAGTCAATATTTTTTTTGTCCAGCGAAATGACAATGTAATAAATACAAGATGAACGGCGTTCTAAATACACAGACCTCAATAAACTGTTTTTCTTCCGAAATCAAAATGAATGATAGAAACTAGTTAATAAAGAAAAATAATATTGTATTATTGAACAAATATTTTTTCAATGAGATTGTATATATGGCTTGTTGTTGTTGTATTAATGTGTTGGTGGTTTAGATGAACTCCTTGGCGCAGTGTTGAGCGCTGTTGTCTTAACGTGGGAGGTCCCGAGTTCGATTCCCGACAGGGTCTGGTCTGGTCTGGTGAGAGGCTTTAGCCGTAGCTAGTTACCACACTACCGGCAAAGACGTGCCCGCCCAGCGATTTAGCGTTCGATGTGTAAAAACCGAATAGGGATATGAGTTTAATATAACTGTCAGGCCCCTAAAAGGTTAGCCCGCTACCATCTTAGACTGCATCATTACTTACCATCAAGTGAGATCGCAGTCAGTGGATCCATACTAATATTATAAATGCGAAAGTGTGTCTGTCTGTCTGTCTGCTACGCTTTCACGGCCTATCTGTTCAACCGACTTTGATGAAATTTGGTACAGGGATAGATTATATCCCGGGGAAGGACATAGGCTACTTGTTATCCCGGAAAATTCGAGAGTTCCCGCGGGAATCATCTAGCAAAAAATATATGATAGAAAGTTAGAAACTAGTGAATAAAGAAAAATAATATTGTATTAGTGAACAAATATTTTTTCAATGACATTGTATAAATGTTTAATCCTTGCAAATGCCTACCTATTACAAATGCTAATGTGTATGTCTGTTTGTTTTTATGTACTTCTCTTACCTATTCAAGTTTTTTTGCTTAACCTACTTTGTCATTATTTGTCTCAGAGATATATTGCACCCCGGGGACAGACATGGACAATTTTAAACCACGAAATCAAAGATTTACCTCGGGTTTTTATAATAACTTGGCCAAAGGCATGGTCATCCTCTAGTCCATACTAATATTATAAACGCGAACATCTATTTGTCTATTTGTCTGTCTGCTACTTACGCTTTAACGGCCTATCTTTACAAGCAATTTTGATAAATCGTAGATACAGTGGTAGGTTATATCCCTGGGAAGGACATAGGCTTTTTATCCCGGAAAATTAAGCAGTTCCCCGGGAATTAAAAAACTATCCATGCGAACGAAGTCACGCGCATCATCTAGTAGGTACTCTAAGAATTCATAATGTTATTATTTATTTAATGTTAACAAACTAAGAAAATGCTAACTGATTTTCCAAAGAAAATAAAGAAAGTTTTTTCAATTATTGCTATATTATTATATATCTTTACGTATGCTTGTATTTATAGACCCTTATGTTTTCTAGGTAAAAAAAAAACATCTCAGTGATCATATTTTATAGTTTTGATTTTGTCCCATTATAAGACCTTCTCATGAAAAAATCCCCAAATCGTGAAAATAGTCACAATTTAGAGCTGACACGAAAAATTATACAGCAAAAAGTATTATTTCCCGTTATTCTAGCGAAATAAAACCCTCCAAAGACCATAATTCCTATTTTTCTATATTTTTACGCCTTCAATACCCTTAGCTAAGTAATATTTTTCTAAATCGGTTTAGCTTTCAAGAAAATGACACGAACACTGTTAGGTACTACGAAGAACGTTGGAAAAAGTCCAATACTAAAAAATAAAAGAAGCGCAGAGTAAAACTTAGAAACGGAAAGTTTTTACATTAACCGTATGGCTGAAACAAAAGTTACTTTTATCTATCTGTATATTCTTGCTGACAGTATTATTTTTAACCGACTTCAAGAATACGGGATGTCCTCAATTCTATGTCAATACTAGCAGATGCCCGCGACTTCGTACGCGTGGATCGAGGTTTTGTGGTTCCCGCGGGAACTCTTTAATTTTCCGGGATAAAAAGTAGCCTATGTGTTAGTCCAGACTATAATCTATCTCTGTGCCAAAGGGAAAAGCCCATTTTTGTCCAAGGAGTAGCCAGCAATGTAATGAATATCATAAAAAGACATATTTAATAACTAGTATATTCCAGTTACCTATTTGTACGTAGCACTCGGAAATAATTAGAAAGTTTAAAAGAGAAACTCAGTCGACATTCTTTATTTTCAAACCACTTCCGCGGGCTGTGGCTCGTAATGTCAATCTTGACAATGTAGGGACTGCAATCATCATTTCGTAAAGTCGATATACCAAAAATCGATAATCCGAGATCGATATTTTCAGAAAAATAATTAAAGCAAAGCTTTTTCGCTTTTGGTTATTTAATGGTTTTATCGCTATCTTATAAAAACCTTATTATATAAAATATTATATAAATAAACATAGACATGCTAGATTAATCAATTGAACTGATTCAGTGAATGTACACATCGATATGAATCGATGTACGTAACATCGATTTATCATCATTGGCTCACGTCATACATCTCTATGGCCATAGACATTATTGACATTGACTTATCTCTATTCTCTTTATTCACGTTCATCGGTTGCTAATGTCGTGTGTTTCGTAATCGTGATTTCCTTCCTCGGTTTGCTGTAATTTAAACCTGACGACTTTGCTGCTATTATGGACTCTGCCGATGCTCCCGATGACAACCCTGACTTTACTTTGGATTACGTATAGCTGGTCGAAGGACAGTAGGCTGTTGTGCCCAACTATGTGTTTCTTGGGCTGGGCAAGATATCAGCCTAATATTGATCCCCCAGCCCAGTTCGTAGACGACGTTCTAGTTATGAATTTACGTGAAAATTAATAAAAAATCGAATACTACATGTTTTTTTATTTTAACTTGAATCTTTTTAAACATGCTCTACAGAAGTTCGTCCGAGTTTTACGTTCAAAATAGTGTTTGTTTCTTAATCTACGATTTCAATCCTTATGCCTACAATTTGTTTCATTGATGGCTGCACCTTGGCCAAAACCCCTTAGTCAACGGGGCGTTTCCCTTTCATCCAGATCCGTTCAGCCGTTCTGGCGTGATTGAGTGACAAACATCCATTTGAGGTTTTGGTTCCCGCGGAACTCTTTAATTTTCCGGAATAAAAAAGTAGCCTATGTGCTATTCCAGACTATAATCTATCTCTGTGCCAAATTTCAGCCAGATCCGTTCAGCCGTTCCATCATCCATACATCCATCCATACATCCATCCAAACTTTCGCATTTATAATATTAAAGTAAGATAACCAAGATGTTGAAAAAAAAACCAACTTACTATATGATACATGAAATCATGACAAAACGGATGAACGGATCTGTATAAAAATTGGCACAGAGATAGATTACTACTACTTTTTATCCCGGAAAATTAAAGAGTTTCCGCGGGAAACTAAAAACCTCAATCTATGTGGATGAAGTCGCAGGCATCAGCTAATCATACTAATATTATACCTAAATGCGAAAGTGTGTTTGTTGGTTCATTAGTTTGTTGGTTTGTCCTTCAATCACGCCGCAACGAGGAAACGGATCAACGTGATTTTTGACATAGGTATAGTTCAGGATCTGGATAGTAACATAGGCTACTTTTTATCCCGGATAATTGAGGAGGTCCCGCGGGAATCAAAAAACTTATACCACGCGGACGAAGTCGCGGGCATCAGCTAGTAATGCATAATTATAGCTACCTTTTGTTTCAGGTAAATAAATATACGAATAGTTCTTCATTCATTACTTCAGTTAAAGGTAGCATATTTTGGTACTTTTCCGTAGAAATAACCTTATGAATGGAACAAACGTTATTTTTACCTTTTTTCAAGAATAGTCTTGCGGAAAATAATATAACTATTATTTTGGGTTACTCAACCCTATTAAAATTGAATAAACCAAGGAAAGAATAAAATAAACAGTGCCTAAAGAAATGAACCTCACAAGAAAAAGGAAAAATATCGAGGAAGGAAAACATATTATGTAACTTCAATGAAGATTAAAAAATATAAGTTACATTTTGAAAGGAATAATGTTTATCTTTTCAGATAATATTTATTGAACGATCATGAGAATTGATGTAATTGTAAATTATTTTTTTCAAAAGAGCAACCACCGATTTTTTTGCTGGTTCTTCTATTGTAGGAACGACATTTCGAACTAGTGACAGATCCACTCAATAATTCAAAAGCACTTTTAAATATTTATTTGAATCATATTAATATTATAAATACGAAAGTGTGTTTGGTTGTTCGTTTGTTGGTATAGTGGTTTGTTGGTTTGTCCTTCAGTCATCGCCACAACGGAGCAATGGATCGACATGAATTTTGGCAAGGGTTGAGGACCTAGAGAGTGACATAGGCTAAAATTAAGAATCTCCCACGGGAATCAAAAAACCTTAAACCACGCGGACGAAGTCGCGGGCATCAGCTAGTAAAAATATTTGACTTTTGAGAACAGGGATAACCCAAATTTATGTTTTATAAGCTAGCAAACGCCTGCGGTTTTACTCCCGAGGGAATTCCGAAAATTCAGGCCTTATTTCTGCTCTACATTATAAATGGAACCTCTGGGCGAAGTTTCAGCTAGCTCCAAGGATTTTTTTTAAATTACCGAGTCAGGATTTTTCTTCTTATTTTATGAAATTTATGCTAATGCAGATGGACAGATATCCTAATCTTAACTGACAGGTCTAAAAGTATGCCTAGTAACATAAAAAATGGATACGACGTAGCGGCTGTCAATTAAGTTGAGGATTTGCTTTTAACTCTGAAATAGCACCATTACCTACTATACGTTTGGATTTCTATTAAAATTGTTTCCATTAGCTTTTTTGGTCCGGATCTAATGGCTTATTATTGGTATAATGACTGTTATAGGCATTTTTAAAGTCGGTTTAATAAAAGTAAAATTAAAAAATAATTTAATTTATAACATAACTAGCTAATGCCCGCGACTTCGTCCGCGTGGATTGAGGTTTTTCGGTTCTTTGACCGCGGGAACTTTAATTTTCCGGGATAAAATTAGCCTATGTGCTATTCCAGACTATAATCTCTGTGCCAAATTTCAGTCAGATTCGTTCAGCCGTTGGGGCGTGATTGAGTAACAAACATCCATCCATCCATCCATCCAAACTTTCGCATTTATAATATTAGTAAGATAAGATTTATTTAAACGAGCGTTAATATCAGGCGACAATAGATTTATAACATAAAAAAAATCATATATGGGCCTGTTGGGAGTCTTCGGCCGTGGCTAGTTACCACCCTACCGGCAAAGACGTGCCGCCAAGCGATTTAGCGTTCCGGTACGATGCCGTGTAGAAACCGAATAGGGGTATGGGTTTAATATAACTGCCATGCCCCTAACAGGTTAGCCCGCTACCATCTTAGACTGCATCATCACTTACTATCAGGTGAGATCGCAGTCAAGGGCTAACTTGTAGTGGATAAAAAAAAAATCATTTATATGGTACGTTATTTCGCAGGTACTTGGATTAATGTTAATAATAAAATATTATTTTTAGAGTCGGTGCCAAACATCGCTCCTACGGTACCTATTACATTTTCATTACCGTGAAACCTCAACCCACGCGGATGAAGTCGCGGACATCAGCTAATTTAAAAATAGGTTAGTATAACTAAAGTTAAATGTCAATGAAAGGATCAAGAACGGACAAACGGTTTACGTATTTTTACACGGAAAATATTGAAGGAAAAAAAAAATAGAGAAAATTTTTAATTAGAATTGATTAAAAACGTCTACATAATTTTTGCTATCTTACTAATATTAAAAATGCGAAAGTTTAGATGGATGTATGGATGTGTGGATGTATGAAATGAAATGTATGGATGTTTGTTACTCAATCACGCCCCAACGGCTGAACGGATCTGGCTGAAATTTGGCACAGAGATAGATTATAGTGTGGAATAGCACATAGGCTTTTTATCCCGAAAAATTAAAGAGTTCCCGCGGGAAAAAAAACATCTCAAACCCCAGTACATAATGGCATTCGCTAGTATTAGTGCTACAGCTTTACCTACGCATTCTTGAGATAATAAATGATAAGAATCAATTCGATTAAGTCGACGTTGCTGCAGACACAATTATAGCTTTGAGTAATTGAATTGAAGAAAATAAGTAAAATATATAAGTCTTATCAGATAAATAGAATAACCTCGAAGAGGCAATACATACCTATTTAATAAGGTTCAAATAGGTACCTACTTATAGCTTGGTAAGGTTTAATAGGTACAGTTCGCGCGGGAGTTGAATGCAGAGCTTATGTATGTGTCACCATACATTCGCTCTGCATTCAACTCACGCGCGAACTGCAGTTTAAGGGTTTTAGGGTAAATTTTGGGAGGGATATTCTAACCGTCAAATCATTTTTTAGTTTAGTAAAAGATAATTAAGGGCTTTGTACATATACCTTGTCACAAAAATTTATATAAAATACGATAAAACATTTAGTGGAAAACATTGTCTAATTAGAAATACTAGTTATTTTAAAGTAGTATTATAATTCGCCGTCCATTCTCCCTGTAGCTAAAAGATAAAAAATGTCAATTTCATTCACACACAAAAAACAATTACCAGCCAAATACAGCATCCTAATTAAATATACACAACTAACCTGTAAAATGTAGAGGTCATCGCCGGCTGCGGCGAATTTTACGACAGCAAAACAACAAAACCAACATTATAGCACTCGCACATAATTTTGCACCACTCAGAATTTTTTACACAATAATCACTGTTATAATCACTCACTGGAATTATGATTACGATTATGACAAAGTTCGATCGTAGACAGTTCGTAGCAACCGTAGCGGTACATAGCGTGCGTAGCGGCCGGCATAGATCGAGTGACTGCTACGCCGGTATGGGGACCGCGCAAGTCCGTACATATTAAGATGGGTAAAACTTGATCTAGTAAAAACCAAGAAAGTTTCGTGTAGTAGGTACTGAAGATTTGTTTGTATTGTTGGTTAACCTTTCATTGAATAAAGTTTGTTACTTTAGTTTGTGCTTAAGTATGGCACAGAGATAGATTATAGTCTGGAATAACACATAGGCTACTTTTTATCTCGGAAAATTAAGGATTTCTGCGGTAACCAAAAACCTCAATTCACGCGGACGAAGTCGCGGGCGTCGCGGTTACTGGTTTTATAACGTAATTAGTACGAAGCCTGGAGGTGTTGATATAATTCTACGCAAAAAGTTAACACCGTGATAAAATAACCGACAAATTATTATAAAAGCGTTTCGGCTTAATTTTCTCCATTCTTTCGTTAAAAACTTCCATAGGTTCCTTTCTGAATTTGACACGCTTCGGTTCACAAAAAAACTGCGGTTAAGTGCGAGTGGGACTGGTGCTCTAAGAGGATTCTGTAACATCAAACAAGTATTTACTCAGATAATAGGTAATTATCAATTTACCAAAACTCTTAGGATTTTCGTCCAGACTTGGACGAATATATCGGGTTGTGACGACGAATTTGAACTTTTGTTTTGAAATAATTTATTATGTCTTTCTAATAATTATAGGAATTCATTGTATTTGTACTTAAGTTAATTTCTTTAATAAAGATTTCGATTTCTATTTCTTGTTGAAAGTATTAAAAAAACACATGCACCAGATTTAGAACGTCCTCGCCACATGGCGTATTTTCTACGCGCAGACGACGCGATACAAACGCAAGCCATACGCGCCAAAAACCTATAGTCGGCCAAGATTGGAACTAATTTTATTCCGGTAAATTTTTTGTTTTTATTTTATTTTCAATAGTTACTAGCGACGCTGTCACCGGGTCAAATAAGTTTGACGGACTATACACAAATATAAACGCATGATTGTATTGATAAAAACGAGCAAACACGTCGATAAAGACGCGCGGTAGACGCGCGTTTGTCCCATTAATGTACGAGTTAGAGAAGTTTAACCATTAAAACTCGCGTACGCCGCGCTGTCAGTGAGCGTTATGGGCATAGATAATACTAGGTTAGGCTTTATACTAGGTTATGGGCGCGTTCGTATCGACACAAATGCTACAATTGTGTAAGGAAATCGTTTGTCAAACACGTATAATTCGACCTGTTTAAGGAGTTCATAGATGCCTGCACGTCATAAAGCATGTATGAACTCCTTAAAACGTTCGAGTAATACGCTTCAAGCTGTCAAATGATAACGATTTGCTTTGACAATTGGGCCTCTGCTTTTTGAACTGAACACGTCGTGTGCATAGGCTCTTAGTCGGTGAACAAGGTCTATGATACACGGAAAAACGGACATTACAATTTGTATTTTATTTTTCCATTATTAGATAGGGAACCTTAAGAGCCGAAAAAAGTAAATTTTCTTTTAAAATATTCTTGTAACGAGGCTGGGGAGGGGCGTGAAATAGATTTATTATTACTTTGTGTTATTTATACCCCAAGTTGCTGACTCTGAATTATATTGTGTAACCCTAATGGCCCGTTTTTGTTTTGGCAAAGTTTCCTAACGAGGAAGAGGAGTATGAAAATATTATAGCCGTTTACAACTATCTGTGTACATTTTTAAGTAGGTATGATTTGTTAACAGCTGGGGGTTATGTGGCCTAGTTGAATGCAACACAGTTAAAGTCAAAGACAAAGGTCAAGTAAATCTACCGCTGGTAGATTAAATCTACCGCTGGTAGATTAAATCATTATCATTATTAGAAATCAAGTAAAAAAACTTAAAACATAGATAATTAAAAAAAATAAAAATTTACTTGTTATCCAGAAAAATTAGAGGGTTCCAAAGATGAATTAAAAAAAAAAACAGCGCGGACGATATGGCGGACATCATCTCGTATAATATTATGAAATGTAATACTTTTAATGTAATACAAAATTGTTCTTAACACACTGGTGATCTCCAAAGTCGTTCAGATATTAAAATGATTGTTTAGACTTTAACTAAAGTTTACGACAATCTTTAGAACAACATTCTCCTTAAATTGAAAGTGTCAGCTGGCTTCCTGCAAAACATGGGTGTCTTTGAGAAAGTTTATTTCAAATAAACGAAATTAGTGTTAAAACATTTCAAACTCGGCTTTATTTATTTTGTCATAAGATTAAAATTGGCGTAAAAACGGAGCACGGAGGAGAGCCAAAGGGCATGCTTTGATTCACCGTTGTCATGCCAAAGTAAATGTTGGTATAGAAGCAGGCGCTAATTTTCGAAAGTCTATGATAACCAAGAAAAGAGAAAATTAATCCATACCTCCATACTTATAATAATATTCCACTACAGCCCATTAACGTCCCACTACTGGGACAGGTCTTCACTCTCATTCCTATGAGACTATAATTCCTATGAGACTTAGAGCTTAGACCTACCACGCTGCTCCGATGAGGGTTGGCGAGCTTTAACGACTATTATCATGTCAGTGAATAACCGGGACCGACAGCTAAACGTGGCCTCTAGGCCCGGGGGTATAACACCGCCAACTTCCTAGACCTATCTATTTCTATCTATTTCTAGACAGAAAAACCCAATACTCAATAATGGCCAGACCCGAGACTCAAACCCGGGACCTCGTCGGCCGCAGTTGAACATGCCAACCACTAGACCAACGAGGCATAATTATATTAAAAACTAGCTTTTTCCGCAGCTTAGCTTACGTTAAGTTAGATTTTCTTTAAAAAATTCAAACCCTATTATTTACCCCTTTAGGGGCTGAATTTTCAAAAATCCTTTCTTAGCGTATGCCTACGTCATAAAAGCAATCTGCATGCCAAATTTCAGCCGAACCCGTGAAGTGGTATGAACTGTGCGTTGACAGATCAGTCAGTAAGTCACCTTTTTTTTCCTTTTATATATGTACCTACTAGCGAATGCCCGCGACTTCGTCTGCGTGGTTTGAGGTTTTTTGGTTCCCGCGGGAACTCTTGAATTTTCCGGGATAAAAAGAGGATTACGTCTTTCCCCGGGATACCACCTGTCCCTGTACCAAAATTCATCAAAATCGGTTGCACAGATTTTTTTTTTATTCCCGCGGGAACTTCTGAATTTTCTGGGATAAAAAGTAAAAATAAAAAGACCCTCTGTCCTTCCCCGGGTTACAACCTATTCCTGTACCAAATTTCAGCTAAATCGGTTGAACAGATGGGCCGTGAAAGCGTAGCAGACAGACACACTTGCGCATTTATAATATTAGTATGGATTTAGATGCCAAAGTGTGTCTGTCTGTCTGCTACGCTTTTATGGCCAATCAGCACCAGAAACAATACTCATTTTAATTTTAGAAAAACTAAAAACCGAGTTAATACATATAGAAACGTTGCTATTTATTTCGATGTAAGGCCCGCTTGCTGAGACACCGGGTTACGTTTAAATCAGGAATAAATTTGAAATTATAACAGAAATTTTACACTTCTCATTCAATTTTAATCAGTCAAAGTACGAGTAGCAGCTAAGTCTATAGGTTAAAGGCGTTTATACGAGTGGGCATAAGGGTTTTTTTTTTAATATTTTACAACGGAATCCTAAACAATTAAATCTACCTCATATATAGTTGGAAGTAAGTTTGAACAATTAAGCACTTATAATCCGTATGTGAGGAGTTCTAGGGACATACTATACCAAAGCTTAAAGCAGTTTTGTTTCATTATTGTTGACTTTCGTTTTTTAGAACTATAATCCTTATTTTAGTATCATCAATGTACATGACATCAAACTATCATTTTGAGTAATATTGATTAATATTACTTTAAGCGTTGGCGGTATGGCCCCTGGTAAATAAATCCATGTAAGTGAATGGTCCCGCAACGAAGCGCACCAGCTGACAGATCCAATTTCACAGTAATTGTATGTTTCTCTCTCTCTTCACTTAAGCGTTAACACAATATTATTAAATACTCGTATATTTTAAGAGCATCTTTATAGCTATTTAAGCAACTGTATCGTAATGAGGGTCATTTTAATTCGAGTGCTGTTTTTTGCAAAATAGGATAGTACGAGAATTAAAATGACTAATTACGTACAGTTGCATACAAGATTTTATCTACGACAAGGACGTCTTTATAATTTTTTACTTTATAAATTAATAAAAAAGTCAAATCAATCAAGTGCCAGAACCCAGAGCCGCTAAGCTATAGGTATCCTATTTATGAAGATAACCATATCGATACAGCTACGACTCATAACGATACAGCTCCCATACAACGAACTGTATCGTTATGAGAAGCAAACACGAAAGAGGGTTCAATTCGATATAGTTGTCAAATTCGAAATTGGAACTTTTCGATGCTGGAGTAGATAAAAAATATTATAAATGCGAATATGAGTTTGTTTGTTACATTTAACCCGGAAAAATTAAGGAGTATAAGAAAAATCTTACACCATAGACGTAGTTGCGGGCATCAGCTAGTAATAAATGAAGCGGTGATAGTCTAGTAGTTAATCAATCAATATACTTTATTTGCATGAATAGATACAATAGGGACGAGTGGCCTAGTTGTGACAACGGATATCAGTCGATTGCGAAGGTTAAGCAACGTAGACCCAAGTCGGTAACTGGATGGGTGACCAAATTTGGAGTTACAAATTTGGCCTTTTCGTTTCCTCCGTGCCTCGGAGAGTACGTAAAGCTGTCGGTCCCGGTTATTATCACTAACATCTGATAATAATCGTTACAAAAACCTAAGAGTTTAAATACTCTTGAGTCGTATGCGGAAGGACGTGGGAACCCACCGCATTATTATCCCAAGAAAACTCCTACCATTATTTGATTGATGGGAAGGGGTCACGACCCTCAGTAATGAGGAATACGACGCAGAGAGAGAGAGAGCATGAATACATGTACAGTGGGTGATAGGTACTTACGTTAAGATCCAATGTAATCAGCCATTTCTGACATTGAAAACATCATTTTACTTTAAGAAATTAAACATCATTTCATTACACATTATACTCCTTTTTTGGACAGTCGTGTAAAAATATAATGTATGCTCTCAACGTAAACGTAATAATAAATTTCATCCTCGGTTTTAAATCCCCTAAAATAAGTGTACGGTCGCGCTCTAAAAATGTTTACCAGTTTTCAAAATAGACTCTTCATGCATGCAGTAGGGTTTAGAACGCCTTAGCAAGGTTTTTATTACGTTACAAAGTTATTATAAGTTTTCAAGCATCGAACTCAACAAAAAGAGTATATTTTAATGACGATAATGGAAGTCAATTCCTTATTTCAAGTTTGCCACATTAGCATTAACGCATTTGATAGTGAAATTTTATTAAAAAATATTAAAAAGGGTTTTCTACATTTATCCTATCTATTTGTCCGGTTGCCGCGAACGAGACCTGTTGTCATAATCTATTTATCTATGCCTATCAAATGAGATATTGACCTTCTGACACAGATATTGTGTGCATGCAAATATGATATTTAAGGTTGTAAACATTTTCAGACCGCGACTGTACACGTTACATAAACATGGCCGTTTTAGCAACCTCAACATGTCACTTCATTTAAATGTACTTATTCTCTTTTGTGTGAGCAAAAGCTGAAAAAATCCTAATGTACTTTGCACACTCGCTACACTTACTTAAAGTATTTTTTATTTAAATAATGTAAGCTCTATATAAAAAGCTCCATCACAGGGCCCTGGGCTAGAAAAAGTGTATGTGAGAGGAAAGCGTTAGTCTCTCTCCCTCTAGTATGGATGGAGAGAGACAGACGAAAACTATTTATTTTGTAATTTGTCGGATAGGAAGGATAGGACCCGCGCATTAGAGTATTATCTATTGAAGTGATATGGTCAGCAAAATGTTGCAGGTTAGAATGTACCACAGAATTTGCATTTTTAGGGTTCCGTAGCCAAATTTGGCAAAAACGGAACCCTTATAGATTCGTCATGTCTGTCTGTCTGTCCGTCCGTATGTCACAGCCACTTTTTTCCGAAACTATAAGAGCTATACTGTTGAAACTTGGTAAGTAGATGTATTCTGTAAACCGCATTAAGATTTTCTTACAAAAATAGAAAAAAAAACAATAAATTTTGGGGTTCCCCATACTTAGAACTGAAACTCAAAAATTTTTTTTTCATCTAACCCATAGGTGTGGGGTATCTATGGATAGGTCTTCAAAAATGATATTGAGGTTTGTAATATCATTTTTTTCTAAACTGAATAGTTTGCGCGAGAGACACTTCCAAAGTGGTAAAATGTGTGTCCCCCCCCCGTAACTTCTAAAATAAGAGAATGATAAAACTAAAAAAAATATATGTTGTACATTACCATGCAAACTACCACCGAAAATTGGTTTGAACGAGATCAAATAAGTAGTTTTTTTTTAATACGTCATTAATCGTAAATCGCAATTTACCTTTCATTCAATCAACTCAAATATTTAAAAAAAAACATTTAATTTAAAACTTATTACAGGTTTGTACGGAACCCTCGGTGCGCGAGTCCGACTCGCACTTGGCCGGTTTTTGTTTGAAAATAGAATTGCGAATACACGAGCGAAAGGAACTACGTTCGTAGGGGTTGTCCATATGAGACCACACGGCTTGCTGTTTTGCCTTAAGTTTTCAATTCAAATTTTTTAATATTCTCAGGGGGCATACAGCCTTCGCTTTAAGCCGTATTGTTTTAATATTGTTGACGTTCGTATTTTAGAATTATAATCCTTATTCTAGGGACGACAAGGTTCGTGACTTAAAACTGTCATTTTTTATTAATACGCGATGGTAATTCCTGAAAAAAATAACTCCCGCAAAGTTTGTCTGGGGATTCAACCCGCGCCTCTCGACCAGAAAGCCGAAATCTACCACTGGGCAATCACAGCACACAAACAATCTATCGGTTCGTTATATTAATTCCAACAATAAATCATTATTCGTATAATCCAACAAATACTAATAATAACTTTATTATTTGAGTAGACCTACGTAATAATCATTATATTTTGAAATACCAAACATGTTTGGCCATAATTAGGCGTGCAAATATTAACTGATACATAATCACTGATAGAATACTATCATACTTTATATTAAAAATGCGAAAGTGTGTTTCTTTGTCGGTTTATCCTTCTATCACGTCGCATCGGAGCAACGGATCGACGTGATTTTTGACATGGGCATAGTAAAGGACCTGGAGAGTGACATAGGCTACTTGTTATCCCGGAAAATTGAGGAATTCTACCGGCAAAGACGTGCCGCCACGAGATTTAGCGTTCCGGTACGATGCCGTGTAGAAACCGATTAGGGGTATAACCACAGAATAGGTAATAGTAGTTAGTATAACTACCATGCCCCTAACAGGTTAGCCTGCTACCAACTCAGACTGCATCATCACTAACCATCAGGTGAAATCGGAGTCAAACGCTAACATGTAGTAGATAAAAAATACATAAATTTATTATAAAGAAAACTTCATACCAATGCCATTTCAGGTAAACCATGTTAAATTCAGTGAATCCTTCAGCAAAAACGTTGGAAAACGTGCTAATTTCCATTTTAAAGGTCCTAATGTATGAGCACGTCCATACAACATTGGGTAGATAAATACAATTTACATCTAGCCGTACATCCGTGATTAATGGTCACATCGCAGGATGATAAGGGCGGTTTGAATTAATCCTATTTGTATTTGTATGCGAGTTGTATGCTTGACTAGCTGATGCCAGCGGCTTCGTCCGCATGGAATAAGTTTTTTTAATTCCTATGAGAATAGTCTATGGTCACGCTCCAGGTACTCAATCAAGTATCATAATCATCACGTGCCTTCTTCAAAACGAAGTTTGGCGGTCATCATACGAAAATCCATACTTCAAATAATAATTATTATAAATGCGAAAGTTTGGATGGATGTATGGATGTATGGATATATGGATGTATGGATGTTTGTTACTCAATCACGCCCCAACGGCTGAACGGATCTGGCTGAAATTTGGCACAGAGATAGATTATAGTCTGAACTAACACATTTTTATCCCGGAAAATTAAAGAGTTCCCGCGGGATCCACAAAACCTCGATCCACGCGTACGAAGTCGCGGGCATCATCTAGTCTTCTCTATTTTGAGCCGCATCTTTTAGCTTTGGATAGCTAAGCCCTGACCACCCCCCTATATCGTCCAACCACTTGCGCCTTTGACGACCTGGAGCCCTCTTGTATGCAATCCTTGCTTCCAAAACTAGTCTTGGAAATGAGTGAATCAATCAATCAAGTATACCCATGCAAAAAATCACGACGATATGTTGCTCTGTTGCGACTGATTGAAGGATAAACTAACTGCAGACACTTTCATATCTATACTTATAATAAAACTGTAACAGGTCCAATTCTGTACATTGAAGATATTTTGAAAATTTTTTTTGGAGGGCACTCATTATTCGATACTGAAGCCAAATCTGTAATTTTTTTCATTTTTGTCTGTCTGTCTGTCTGTATCTTGGCCGCGCATCACGCCGAAACTACTGAATGAATTCAAACGAAACTTGGCACGATTTGAGCCCATACTACGAGGCAAGACATAGGATACTTTTTATCCCGAAATTCTACCCCCGAAGGGGTGAAATAGGGGTTGAAAGTTTGTATGAAAGTCCTTAATTTCTCAAGTTATAGCCATGAAACTTGATATATGAGCTGCGGGTTGAAAATGAAAACATATGTGTTTCACAGTTTTTCAAATTCCACCCCCGAAGGGGTGAAATAGGGGTTGAGAGTTTGCATAAAAATACTTAATTTCTGAAGTTATAGCCATGAAACAGCATTTGGACTTAATATTATAAATGCGAAAGTGTGTTTTTTTGTTTGTTGGTTTGTCCTTCAGTCTTGCCGCAACGGAGCAACGGATCGATGTGATTTTTGGCATGGGTATAGTTGATCTGGAGAGTGACATGGGCTATTTTTTATCCCGGCATATTAGAATTCTCGCGGGAATCATAAAAAACTTTGGTATTTAATTATTCTTTCTTTTAAAACCAATAGGTAGGTACTTATTATTGGAGTGAATTAGTATTAGGAATGCTTCATGCAGTAAAGTATGTAACACCAACGAAACTATCGCATCCATACTAATATTATAATTAAAATCTGCCTGTCGGTCTGTCTGTCTTTCTGTCTGTCTATCTGTTACGCTTTCATGACCCATCTTTTCAACCGATATTGGTGAAATTTGAAATAGGCATAGGTGTCATCCCGAGGAAGGCCATAGGATTTCCCGCGGGAATCAAAAAACCTTGATCTACGCGGACGAAGTCGCGGGCATCATCTAGTTTATAATATTAGTATGGTGCAGCCTGCGACTTTGTCCGCGTAGAGTTATTTAATTTTAAGGGATAAAAAGTAGTCTATGTCACGTTCCAGGTTCATAGCTATATCGAAAAACATCACGTTAATCCGTTGTTCTGTTGCGAAGTGCTTAAAGAACAAACTTTTAACAATACTAGATAACGCCCGCGACTTCGTCCGCTTGGATGAGGTTTTTTCCGTCCGTCTGTCTGCTACGCTTTAACGGCATATCTTTTCAACCGATTTTGATGAAATTTGGAACAAAGGTAAGGTGAGCTTTGGTAAGGTAGGTCCCGGGGAAGGACACCGGCTACTTACTACGGGATAAATCCCGGAAAATTAAGAAGTTCCCCCTGCAATCAAAAAATTTAACCCACGCAGACGAAGTCGCGGGCATTAGCTAGTTTCACATTATTTACGGATGTTAATACGGTAGGTAATCCTTAATCTAATTGGAAGAAATAATCTTTAAAATCGTAGAATGTAATTGGATGCTATTTGTATTTGTATGTATTCACCCCGATTCTAGGTAGGAAAAAATGGTATGTAACTGGAAGAAGGAGAAAGGTAAGTAATTAAATCTGACTCGGTGTTAGGGTTTCGGGTTATCGGGTTATGGAAAATATATACCGGGTTAATATAAAAACTTATTAACCTCCTAAGGGTATTACAGCATATTATTATCTACTTAATAATATTTATTTACGTAATACAGTAAAGAATAAATTATCTAGTTATCCATGAAATAAAAAAAGCTTGAATATTATCAAATAAATATATACACGTATAACTCAGGTAGGTACCTTTAAGGCAAGAGTGAATAGGCATCTTCTAGAAAAGCGCGTTCCAACCTATACCTCATCATTGCTTTGCTATAAGCATAAATTGTCGTCAAGGGCAAGCCTATCTCGGAATAAAAATAAAAAATACATAGTTACAAAAATGATATCTAAAAAAGTGTAATAGAATAATAGTTTTTCAGTAGGTATTATAAAGAGAACATTCCCTAGAGAGGTTAAAAATATTTATTAAAAAAGTTAAAGTTTTATATAATTAACTATAAAGCATATCGTCAAGTAAGTACATGTTTGCAAATATTAAAAAAGTCAAGGCATGAAATTGCGGACATCGAAAAAGGAATTGGCAAAAAGGCGATAAAATCAGTAAAATGTACATAAAAGTATCATTCGAAAAAGTTGTATCTTTTTGTGCCCGAAATGCCGTTTTTTGACGTGTACCCATTTTTTTCAATACAACTTTTCGATAAAAAGCTCGACGCGTTCGAGTAAAACATTTTCAATTTAAAATTAAGTAACTCATACCAAAGGACTTTTTTCATTTTATCATTTTACCTTTTATTTTCAATTTTTATTCCATTAATCCGTGTATCATAAAGAGTCGGACCTCAGAGTTGGACGCTCTCGTGGAATCGTTTGACAGCAAAATTTTAAAAACTACTACTAAATCCCAGCAACTTATTTGGCACGGCGGCTAAAATTGGAACAAAATTCTAAGCGTGTACAGTTTTTGTTTTTATTTTTATTTTATTTTTCATAATTTACTAGCAACGCCGTCACTGGGTCAGATAAGTTTGTGGGACAGTCCCAATCATTTTAATCGAGGCCAGCTGAGTGGAAAAGTTTACCTTTTTTTTAAAAATTTATTATGAAAATTAAGACAAAATAAAACAAAGAAGACGTGTGGCACTCGGAGACTGCCGCGGTAAAGCTATTGCATAGCATTTTTATCAATTTAATTTCGTTACGGAATTTCTGGATTCGGTCTCCACGCTCAAGGCCCGCGATAGAAGCTATGCAATAGCTTAAAAATATGAAAGAATCATCACAATATCTCAACAAATGAAAAAGTTATGGAACTTTAAAGTTGCGCTGCAAGACGGGAGACGTGACGTCATAATTCCCTATCAACCGACTTTATAAAGCCGAATAAAAGAAATAAATGGACTTAACGTGACTTAATTGAATTTAAAGCACTTAATTTGTGTGTGAAGATAATTTTGAAGTTTTAAATCTCGGTTAGGTATTAAAATTCACTCACAAAATTTCTCACTCCAGTAAGACACAGAAATCGGTGTACATTAAATAATTAAACTTTTAAATCGTCATCTCTTAGTCATTTATTGATGGATTTAAAAAAAAACACAGATTTATTAGTTTTAATCTATATTTTACTTCCGTTGTGTTAAATATGATATTCACAACATCATGAAACTTCTCCATTATAAAAGTTTTTCAAGTCGATCAACAGAGACATCTAAATAGAGCAATTCACCGGGGTGAGAGGGGCAAGACGGGGAAGTGTTATACCAATACCGATAACAAAAGATGGCAGAACAAACTTGAATTATTTTGCTAAAGTACCTAGTTGTTCTGTTATTTTAACTAGAAGAAAAGGCAATGAAGCAACCAGAAGTTTAATTTGCTATAATTCGCGACAAAAGGAGATCTATGTGGTACAGTGATTTTTTGTGAAGTGCATTTGAAGTGAAGGGTATTTTTGGAGTTCTGTGGTGTGGTCACGTCACATATATATATATATATAATATTTTATAACATATATGTCGGGGGAGAAGCCAGAAGGGCGTCGAACTCGCAACCCGATCTGATTAGTTTTATGATAATATTAGCAATTTATTGTTAAAGTTTATTAATTGTTTCTAAAATCGTGAGATTTAAAGAGGAGTTTGTAGATTTAAAAGGCTAGTCTTGGCCGCATGTACTAGTTAGTTCCCTATTTATTTTTATGCAGAGATTTTGCTGTTTAATTACTCGTAAATGTAACAATGATTTGTTTTAATAATTTAAGAGAATAGTTGGGCTCGTTTAACACTGTAGTTAAGTGATTTGTTAATAATAAGAGTTTCAATTGTTTCAATCGTTCCACCAATCGGGGCGAGTCGGCTATTGTAACGCCGCGAGCTGCCGTTAGGGGCGCGATAGTACGCTTTAAAAAGCATTGTAATGGCCGATTATAATTAATAATTGTTGGAGCTCTGGTAAGCGAAAGGTTGTAAGACCAATTTCTACTTATATTGTGTGCCTAGGTTTTAGTTTGATTTTAGACCAAACTAACTTTGTTTATTATTGTTTAAGTTGTGATAAATATTTGTGAATCGGTTTCCATCTTGAATATCGTAAACTGAGTTAATATTGTAAAACATTATCGTCAAACCTTTTAATAAATCTAAAAGTTCTGGAAGTGATATGATTTCGCCTTACTTTATAAGCCATGCAAGCAAAGCTCTTATTACACCACTTAATATTATTTTTAATAGATCAATAGCTGAAGGTTTCTTTCAGTCTGAGTGGAAAGAAGCTCACATTGTCCCGATTTTTAAAAAGGGGAAGAAAAGTCATGTTGAAAATTATCGTCCTGTTTCTATTCTTTATGTATTTGGTAAAATGCTCGAAAAAATTATTTACAATACGATATATCCTATTTTGATAAACGCAATTCCACCTGAGCAGCATGGGTTCGTCAAAGGACGATCCACATTATCCAACTTAATGACATTCACCGAAGATGTCCTGTCCTCAATGGACAATGGGGTTCAGGTTGACGTGATCTATACTGATTTTGAAAAAGCATTTGATCGTGTGGATCACGTCATCTTGTTAAAAAAATTAAAATACCTCGGCATCCACGGAGACCTTCTGAGATGTGTTAAGTCCTACCTGTCGAATCGTTCTCAGGCTGTTGTCGTTGGTGGCTGTCGGTCCGATTTCTGTGATATCCCCTCTGGTGTTCCGCAAGGCTCACATTTGGGTCCCTTATTCTATAATATATACTTATATGACATCAACAAATGTTTTTTTAATTCAAAGTTTTTAATGTACGTGGACGATACTAAAATATTCATGGGAATCCATAGTGTAGAATACTGTGTAGTGTAGTGTGAAGTTACAAGATGATCTAAATAGACTTGCCCACTATTTTAAAAATAACAGAATACAGGTCAATATCAGCAAATGTCAGACAATAACTTTTACAAGAAATAAAAGGCCGATACAATTCGATTATTCCATCGACGGTCAAACCATCTCCAAAACTGATAAAGTACGTGATTTAGGAGTGATTCTCGATAGTAAAATGTTATTAAATCCTCATATTGAAGCAATCACAAATAAGGCTTTCTCTATGCTGGGCTTTGTTTTAAGATCTTGTAAACCCTTTATGAATATTAATACACTAAAGACAATGTACTCCGCATACGTGCGTAGTAATTTGGAATATTGCAGCAGCATTTCGTCACCTCGCTACATAAAGCCTATAGAGGCAATAGAAAAGATACAGCGCAAGTTTATAAAACATTTAAATTTTCATACTTACTCTGAGCCTCTTGACTATAAGGATAATAATTGTAAACGCTATAAATTACAAACTTGTGGGCAGCGGCGTCAAATAGCTGATATGTTAGTTTTATATGATTTAATTAACGGTAAAATTGATAGTCCGTACCTTTTGTCCAAGATTAATTTAGCTGCACCCCTTAAACGGACTCGGCATACTTCACTCCTCCACGTGGCATTCAAAAGGAAAAACTACTCCCAAAATTCCGCAATAACTAGAATGACTCGTACCTATAATAAAACCTATTCGGAAATTGACCTCTTCCGCCACTCTAAAAATACCTTCAAGCGACACGCTACACAACTCCACCAATAGTTATACATTCGCACTACACAAACACCCACACACACACACACACACACACACACACACACACACACACACGCACGCACGCACGCATGCATACAGGCAAACATCTACACACGCACACATACATACACTCACAGTCACAATCTAAAATATTATACCTACTTTTGTCATTTAACATGTAAATATGTTACACTTTGTTTCTTAAAATTGTTTTGCTTTGTACTCGTATGTAACTATAACTCACTCTCATAAATTGTTAAAAATTGTTATAAATTGTTATTTGTGTTTGAGAAAATCTGTAATTGGCTATGTTAATCCTGTTTTTTTGTTGTTTTAGTAATATTGTTAAGAATCGCTGTTGATTTTCCTATGATAATAAAAATAAATAAATAAAAAAGAGCTACCGCAGAGTTTCTTGCCAGCTCTTCTCTGTCAGAGTGGCCTTCCGAGCTGGTGGTAGACTCATTTGATCATTTGAATAAAAACCATCTGAATTTAACATCTAAATCGGTGTTTCTTTTAAGTAATTAAGGATAAGAATCTGTGAGGTTGAATCATTATTATTAAACTACCTACGTACCTACCCACGTATGGTAATTATCGTAGTATTTCATTTGATCACCTTTGCTATTAGTGATTTTCTTCATTGTGACAATAGTAAGGCTTTTGCAAGTCAGTGATGGATTAACTACTAGAAGCATTACTTACAACCTACGTCTTATAGTGGCGTAGTGTTTCTATGAGTTGCATTTGTAGGTAGTCTATTTATTTTAGTAATTGCAAATGCCAGTGATAGACTAGGCAGCTATTATAATTAGTGATTAAAGCCATTCATTCAAATAGTAACCTTCAGTTGCAATCTGTGACGTATCTGCATTTGCGGTGGTCATATTGTCAAGATCGGGCATCGCGGGAATCCGCGATGGATGTTAATCTAGTTCTGCTTTTCGATAATTAACTTCAGTGCCTCATTTGCATAGCACTTACTTTTGATATCAGCTGTTCTAGTACTGTAGATAGTGACAGCAGAGACGCTGACGCGACGCTGCGTCGTTTAAGTGGGTCCAGCTCAATATAACCATAGACAAAGAATACTTGCCGCTACACGCTGCGCCGCGCCGCGCCTCCTTAGTGAGGCTAGATCTTTACTTTGGAACGCGTAGGCGACGCGCTTCACACGGTTGGCAGAACCGAGTACTGGAGAACATCCAAAGCGTGCCGCTTACGCGTTTCGCTAAGAAGGTTATGTTATTTTTCCATCTCCATTTTCTGGGGAAAACTAGACTACCTACAGGTGCTACGATTCTAAAGACGGCTCATCTTTTAACGTCAAAGGGGTCATCTCACTCTGTAAATAACTTAATATCATAATCTGTACGCCGGTTCGGCTAATATGTTGGGACTATGTAACTAAATTAACCATCTTAAATGTACACATATTATGCAAATTAAGTATCTGAATCTGAATCTATTTGCGCTATTTCAATGAATAGTATTCAAATAACACTCAATCCAATGTTATGAATAATACACCAAAGGCACAATATCAATATGATTGTAGAACCCGAGTCAAACGATAAATCTAGCTGCTTAAAGTATATCGTCTCGTCGGGGTCAAAGTTCTGTGATGTGAAACATGCTTTATTTTATGTCCCCAAACAATCTGGTATTCTGCTACGTGAATACTTCTCGTAAAATAAAGTAGTACGAGTAATAACTTGTTACATCTCTATTCTCAACCATTATGGATATATTATAGCTTCGTTTCTTTCTTCGTATACCTAATCTATTTAAAAACTTGTTGATGCCCGAGACTTCGTCCGCGTGGATTGACGTTTTTTTGGTTCCCTCCGTGGAAGTCCCTTTATTAAATCATCATCATCAACCAACAGACGTCCACTGCTGGACATAGGTCCCTTAAAAGGATTTCCACACGCCGTGGACTTGCACCGCCTAAATCCAGCGGCTCCCTACGACTCGCCTAATGTCGTCCGTCCACCGAGTAGGGGGTCTAACAACGCTGCGCTTCCCAGTGCGAGGTCGCCATGCCAACACTTTGGGTCCCCAACGTCTGTCGGTTCTTCAAACTACGTGCCCCGCCCATTGCCACTTCAACTTTGCAACGCGTCGAGCAATGTCGGTTACTTTCGTTCCTCTGCGAATCTCCTCATTCCTGATTTGATTGCGCAAAGAAACCCCGAGCATTGCTCTCTCCATCGCCCGCTGAGTGATCCTGAAAACTTAGGGTCACTCTATTAAATTTCCAGTAAGAATATCCCTATTACGTAATGCCACCGCCACCATCAATGGACTCTAAAGATTTATTTTTAACGAGCTACCATTTTTTTCTTCCAAAGTACTATTTATACCTATGAGTATGACAATATATATTTATGTTTTTGTCAAAGGTGTGAACAAGATGGTTTACAAGTTGGCACCACTACGTAGTTCTACAGACACGTACGAAGAGACTTGCTTCCTCGTTTCTGATTTGCACCGCTCAGATATCATATCCTTCCGGTTTCTGGCTTCCGTTCTTTCGCCAGCTACTCGCGCAATAAAGGTGCCTTCAAATCACGAGAGAAAAGGTCGTCACCTTACCGCATATTCACTTACGAGTACAATCAAGCGTTGATTGTTGCCAAAGACCGCAAGCCTTTCCCAAGTAACACAAAAGTGCTGCATATCAACTGAATCACAGTCCACATTGGAAACTTTAGCTGCAAAACTTGCTATATATTAGCTGAATAAAAGCTGAATAATAGCATCCTCAGCAGATATAACTCTGATTTGGGCACAAATTATACAGCAACTAGCTGATTAACTGCCCACAACTGCGTTATATAAGCATTTAATAAGCATTAACAAAGGTAACGGTCGCCCCAAGAGCTGAACATCGGCTGATACAGAGAGTATTTTTTACCTATTATGTAGCTCAAATTACAAACCAGCACCCTTTTTACGCTTTTATGCAGTTAAAAGAGCACGAGCGGCGAAATTGTGAATAAATATTACTCCATATATTCTTTAATATATCACACTATCTCGATATTCTGCAGCATTGTTTATTTAAGCGCACCATCATACAATGTGACATATATGTCCAATAATTAAAGTAAATAATTCATTTTCGGTAAGTAAAACTTGTATTTGTTTTATAAGTGCCTGTAATTTGATAGGGAAAGCAAGTTTATTGTCAAATATCATATACTTTTAGACCAAAATTTTCACGCGCTCTCGAAATATAACTGTTTAATAGGAAATCCTATTATAAAATGGATTGTAATATTTAAAAAATGCCAGCAATTTCTTAATTATGGAACATTGAATTTGACGAAAAGCTTTTTACATAAAAAATATTAAAAACCTTTTTCAAATCCAGTAGATATTTTCGAAGACAAAATAAAAAGAAATAGTAAATATCATAAATATTGTAGTTTAGAACATGGTAAATGGTGGACAAGCAATGTGAACCGTAATAATGCCAAATAAATGCTTTAAGAGCTATATTAAGGTGCTAGGGGTATATTAATCAGCAAAAAGCTGATACGAGTGGTTCTTGTGTCTAACAAGTCAGCCATAGATTGATGTAGAGCTTGATAGTCGGTAACATATACGCAAATGCCCTCCCAATGAACAGCTGTATATAATCTGTCAAGGATTAACTTTTAGGGGTCCCTGGTGGAACGTTTGGGCATGAGCTAATAGGTCGGTACTTATTTTAAAACCTAGTTTTTAGGTAGTGTATAAAGGTTAGGTATAATTTTATTGTGCCTAATATAAAATCGTACATACATAATACAAGTATTCATGATCTTATATATCTGCATTAGTTGATTAAATGCCTACGGCAGTACAATTATTCAGCCCAAGTAGGGACAAAGAGGTACAAGTGAATAGTTTTATACCAGTTAGCTGTAATTTAACACCATATACGTTCACCCAAAGTGAACATGTGGGCTAGATAAGTGCAGTTATAAGAGTGCATATTACAGCTGATTAAAACTGTGAAAGTTCAACTATATGCAGCATGAAGCGATAATTGAATTCACATAATAACTGATAACATTATAATAACTCACATATGGTCTGTTAAAATGCAAACATTGGAAGGATACACATGTGACCTTTTATTCAGAAAATAGCTTAGTTTAGAGTGCATAAAATACTTTATTGTAGCTGAAAGTACTAAAAATAGCTAAGAGCTGAATAACATGGCCTGCGCACCTGATAGTAACGCTCGCAACATTACAGCGGTGCCTTCGTGGTGCTTAATAAAGTCAATGTACAGCAGAAAGTGTAATATTAAGCTTTTAGAGTAACGGTGGACTCTAATAAGTCTTCCTAAACGCTTAAATTACCGATGTGGACCTCATGTGACATCTTTTAATGCAGTTTTGTGTTACTTGGGTTGTACCTTCACCTCAAGTTTTTAACGGCTAAAATAAATCAATTTACAAGAATCTTAGTGGTTTAAAAATAAAAAATAAACATTAACATTGTGCGAGAGTGTCGCGGTCTGAAAAAGTTTACCAGTTTTCAAATTAGGTGGTTTAAAACCATTGATGTAGAATTTTAGTATGTTTAAAACACTGAGTGTATTAAAGTCTAAAACGCTGCAAGGTATTTATTAAGTTATCAAAAGTTTTTAAACTTCGAATTCAACTTTGACTAAGTTTGACACATTAGCATCATCGCAAATTCAAAGAGGTTTTCTACATCTATCCTATCTAGTTGCAAAATACTGAAAAAATAAAATAATCTATGATCTATGCATAATCAAACATCTTATCGACCTTCTGACTTAAATAGGTCCATGCAATTATGAACCTTAATGGTGTTAAACATTTTCTTACTGCAACTGTATCCACAAAAGAGTGCGTGTATCGTTCTAAAACAGTTCAGACGTAATATTATACGAAACACTTATGTCGTCAACTGAAAACCTTCGAGCCGACCGTGAAAGCCTTTCGCTAATAAAATTAGGCACCCATCCAAATGTACTTTCATTATAACATAAAGTGTGTCGGGCTTTTCTTTTGCCAAATGTTGCTGCGCCAAATCCGGACGCGTTTTTCACAATTTTTAGGTACATCGTAAACTCCGGATTGTACGGTCGAAAAAGCTTTTAAAAAATTGGTCTTCGGCACTTTATATCCGGCCTTTTCTTTCCGTTTGGGTTTTTTACTTTATGGCTGGTAAAGATACATTCTGCCCACGCTTATAAGAAACTATTACCTACTTTCTTTTCGCGGATAAAAGCTCTTTTTCGGAAAGATAAATTTTCCAATTTTGTTCTTAAACAGTTTTTTGTTAAGTTCTTTGTTTCTTAAGCCTCCTATTTACTACAAAAGTTTTGTTTTACTTGATCTTATACTTATGATTTTTTATACACACTGCCAGCAAGAGATTTATATCCATGATTTATATGAATCTACCACTGTTTCGACTATTCATCAGCACTTGTAAAAAGTCTATTTGAATGAAAAAAAAAAACATTTGAATTTTGATTTTTTTGAATAGGTACACTTATTGTCTTTAGAGAGTTGTGTCTTTGTAACATTATGACTAGAAAAATCTTTAAACTTATACAAAATTTTAAAAAGAATAGTGTAAATTAAAAAAAAATTGTGTTAGGTTACAATTTTTTTAATTCTGTATGCGAAATAGAATATTTGAAACAATTATTTCAAGGTTTTCATTGTTTCAAATATTCTATTTCGCACATTCAGCTGAAATATTATAATCTGATGCATATCCACAGTGTACAAGCGGCCTATACCCTGGAGAGTGTTATGCATGCTGTGTTGGCGAATGATTTTGACATTGTAGCCTTGGCCGATTTAATTTGAGCTCTATCTAACTTTTAAACACAAGTCAAACAATATACCTATTATAGTCCCCACATACTTATGTGGCCCAGTGGCCAAAATTAGAGCAAATTTTTATGCCTGTTTGATTTTTGTTTTCATTTTATTTTTCACTAGCGATCCGCCCCGGCTTTGCATGGGTAGCACTAATAAATAATCCTAATAGTCTATACCCAATAGAGCAGTGGGCAGGTTTTAGATTACGTCCGTCCCCGTCCTCACCACACCTGACACATTGTTTTTGTGTAACTTTACCTATTTAGTCAGCGCACGCCTCGTAAGCTCTCAGAAGAGGCGATTTTTTTCGACTTCGTTGACATTATTGCAATTTTCGTAAGGATCTCTAATTTTTTTTGAAAATAAAATATAGGTGAAGGAATTTTTAAAATCGGTTGAGTAGTTTTTGAATTTATCCATTACAAACAAACAAATCTTTCCTCTTTATTTTTCTTATATGTATATGTCACCGTAAGATTGTAAAAACCGTAAGATTGTAATCTAACGCCTTTTTTTTCGATAGATTGTAAACAGTCGAAAGATTGTGAACCGTTCAATGTTTTAAGTGTCAATTTTTGAAATATTCATTGTATTTACGTTTTCTTGTCTCTTTCTTGTAGGTTATGTTAGGGTTCGACATAAATAATCAAGTAGTTAGGTTCTATCGGGTTAATAAGCCTAACAGATTAGGTACAATCTACCGTACAATATATTGTAATCATTCCACAGTTTACAATTTCGCGAGTTAGATTATAATCTAACGGTTTTTACAATCTTACGGTGACATATATATATATATATATATACAAGGTGTAAGGTAATTAGTATAACATACCCGCGGCTACCCATGTTAGATGGTGTATAGATATATTGGAAAAATGTCATAAGACGTAATAGCTCATATCCTGGGGGAGTTATGTGGACTTCAAAATTTTAGCATAAATGTTGAGGTGGCATCCCTTAAAACAGCTGATTAAATATCAATGAACTGCGAACAATACGACGTATGTTAAGCCTCGTTGCCAGCGCGAGCGTTGCGATAAAATCCAGTCGCGATACTAAAGTAATCATTATTCGGCATGCAATTAAATTCTCAAAGCAAAAGCCCGGCTGGAACTTACGTATTGTTGTAAAAAAATGCCCGGACTTCGGACTTCGTAAGTCGAAGTCACTTATCCTTACTTTATGAGCCGCCTTTCTATGTGATTAATTTCTCGACTTACTTCGTTTAAGTTTTGATCAATAATTAATTATTCTGTGTAGTTTGTTCTTTCAATGATTTGCAAATTGTAATGAATTGCCAACGATACGATAATAATTATTATTATCGCTTGTAGTACAGTTTTGACTTTAGGTGTAGAAGGAACAAAGGACTCCACAGGGTTGCCAAAATTTATTTTCCATAATTGACTAATTAATTTTGTATGGAGGTTTTTGATAATTAATTTCGACTTTTTAACTCTACCATAGTGTTTATAACGTCAAAAAGGCATGGGTAGCCGCCGGTATGTTATACCATTTACCTTACATCTTGTATATATAATATTATACTAGCGATGCTGCCACCGGGTCAGATAATTTGTGGGACTATACAAAAACATTATTTTAAGATTGACCTACCTACTATATAGCCCGCGACTTTCAAATCAGTTTCTGTACAGCATCGTATCGGAACGCTATGTTACATGGCGATACGTCTTTGCCACTAGGGTGTTAGTTGCCACACGACCGAAGCGTCCGACCAGACTCCATCCGCGAGGATTTAGGAGTTTTCGAAATCCCGTGGAAATTCTTTTATTTTTCGGGATAAAAATGGCTTATCTCTATGTCTATATATGACTCTCCATGTCTCTAACATATAAGAATCATGTTTTTCCGTTGCTTCTTTGCGGCGTGATTGAAGGACTAGCCAACAAACGAGCCCACACTTTCGCATTTAATATATTACTTAACGGGGTCTTTTCCCTGTTTCTAGCAATTTTGCCTCTTTTCCAACCAGTTTTAAACCATGAAGAAGTATTTTTTTAGCATCGAAAAAAATATATATTGTAGATAGATTCTATATCTAATGATCTTAACGCACAGAAATTGGTAAAGCTATATTTTGCTCGATCATAAAAAAATATGAAGAAATCGCGATTTTGACTATTTTTCCAATTTTTTGCCTAAAGTTTTTAACTAAATTGTAAAAAAAATATATGAAAATAAAGCTTATTGTATTTATCAGTGATCTCAACTCATAGTTTTTTAAATAAAAATTCAAGCATAGTTCTAGCTTATTTCTAGACGTAAACGGTCACGCGCATCCTCTAGTGGTGGTACTTCAGTGGCCCACCGGACTCTATCGAGGTTGGACGTATGTCAGTTTTCGCAGGCCACGCTCTCCCGCGCATAAATTCTCAATTTCATTAATTTTGTTGTAAAGATGATGCACGCGACTTCGTCCGTGTGGTTTTTAAAAATTCCGTGGAAACTCTTTCATTTTTCGGGATAAAAAGTATGCATTCCAGACAATCTACTCGTATCTCCACTCCTTTCAGCCAAATCCTTCCAGTGTTTTTGCGGGAAAGAGGAATAAAGATACACAGACACACGCACACATACAAACTTTCGCCTTTATAGGTACTATTACTGTGATTACCTAGAATAATATAATATTAGGATTTTTACAAAAGCCATGAATAATTTTTGTAGAGAAAGAATTATTGTGTACCTACTCGCGTACTATTATTGTTCCCGCGACTTCGTCCGCGTGGAATAAGTTTTTTTTAAGTCATACGGGAACTCCTCAATTTTCCGGGATAAAAAGGGTACCCAGCCTATGTCACTGTCCAGGTCCTCAACTATACCCATGCAAAAAATCACGTCGATCCGTTGCTCCGTTGCAGCGTGATTGAAGGACAAACCAACAAACCAATAAACCAATAAACCAATAAACCAATAAATTAACAAACAAACACACTTTCGAATTTATAATATTAGTATGATTAGTAGTAACAATGTGACCACAGCGTAAATACATACAGTGAGGCGAGGTCTTGGCTAATTGTGGATAATTGGCTTGACTGAGAGTTGAGACACGGTAGGTTCAAACTAGTGATGTAACGAAGATTCGCATATTTTTTGAATTTTTAACCGACTTCCACAAAGGAGGAGGTTCTCAATTCGGCGCGTATATATATATTTTTTAATGTATGTTGCCGCATATCTCCGTGTTTTACAAACCGATTTGAAAAATATTTTTTTCAGTGGTTAGAGGAAGCTCGCGAGATGGTCCCATAAAAAAATCTGACTCCAAATCCTCAATCCTGATGCTGTAGGTATACCTACCACTCAAAACTAGGGAGTTAGGCAGTTTTGATGGTGAATTCATATAGTAGGTATCAAGTCACGTGTATACGATTCAACTCCGAGTCCCAACTCCTCAACCCTGATGCTGCAGGGTACAGAACTCCTTAAAAATAGCGATTTATTAATTTTTATGGGGAATGCATATTGTAGGCGTCAAGCAACGACTTCATACTTAAACCCAAGTCCCAACTCTTCAACTCTGATGCTGCAGGGTACTGCACTCCTAAGCCGTGGGGATTAAGACTAAAATCCCCACGGCTTAGGAGTGCAGTACAATTTTAAAATGTTAAAAATAAAAATTATTTCCAAAAAACCGACTTCCAAAGCCACTGTCAAGTAAAAAATAATTTTGATTTCTACACACTATGTTGTATGTTCTACACACTATATACAGAATGAACCAATGCACGTTGAAGTCATTCAAAGAAATTATGACTTCTGGAAGGAAAAGATGGAACCAAAACTGAAGACTTTTTATTATAAGTGTTTATTGCCCAAGCTTGTAAATCCTAGACATACTCGAGGCATGCCAATTAGGGATTTAACAATAGGAGAAGAAAAAGAAAATATTCAGCCTCCAGTACCCTTACAGCAGCAGCTAAATGACTTTTCCCAACCTGGACCTAGCACACGACGATTAGATTTTAATGAATTTTAATTACGTTTTTATAGTAAGCTTCCAGGTCAATCTATAAATTAAACGTATAATATTTAATTGTCAGATCTTTTTTTAATCGTTGATTTATAATTTTAATTTAATATTAATATGTAAGTTTATTTACTATATTATTATTTTAAGTAAAAATCCTTTACAAGATTCATTTTCGTTAATAATAGAATACAATGTAAACATACCTTATGAAGTCGTCCGTTTCATAAACGTCCGTTTGAAGATTCTCAGTCGGTTATCGAAAGAGGAATGAAAACCTTCCTTTCTGAGGCCCTCAAAGTTATAATTTCAGATGGTTACGCTATTTAATTTATACAACGTGAGTCAGTAATTTAAAAGTGTAAAATTTCAATGTCCTGAAAAATTAAAAGCCCTAAGTAGTAAAATACATACGTATAATTTGGTCTATTAAAATTCTAAACAATATCTATCAAGTTGAAATAGTACCTACCTACTGTATGTTTTATATACTGTGACCAGTGCTCGTACGGGGTCACTGCGCGTTAGGTTCGCTCGATGTCCGCACAGCGCGTATTTAACTACGTACGCGAGAATTTTGGAACGCGAGGGGGCTCGAAAATACCTAAAGTTCCGGGAAAACCTAGCCTTAATAAACATAAACGTTTGTTACATGTTGTAACATGTTTTTATCGTAAACATAAACCTACCGTATTGTCGGAAATATACAATTATAAGAACAAAACATTGTTGAGATATTGTAATTTTTGGAATTTGCAATTAGTAAGTAGATTAAATACTAACTAACTGACGAACCCATGGAACGTCTATCAAAAATGTAATCATATTGTTTCTACTTTAAATGAGACGAAATACCTTCAAGAATTATTTACTCTGTATAAAATACTAGCTGTTGCCCGCGACTTCGTCCGCGTGGATTGAGGTTTTTTAGTTCCGGAAACTCTTTAATTTTCTGGGATAAAAAGCTAGCTTATGTGCTATTCCAGACTATAATCTGTCTCTGTGCCAAATTTCATCCAGATCCATCCAGCCGTTCTAGAATTTTAAGTGTTCGAACAAACCCGACTTTGTTTTGACTCAGAACTTTTGACTGGGGGATTTGGATGATTTTTTTTTAGAACATATTTCCCATGTGGATAAAATATCAACAATAAAATAAGTACTTTGTATAGCGTGTGCTTGTTGTTGTAAAGTTGGCGCGGGAGTTTGAAGTCGGTTGTTTAAAAAGAATTTTTTATATTAAATTATAAATATATATTAAAAAGATTAATTATTGTGAAATCGTAGTCAGTTGCTTAGCTCACAAAAGAATCTTATTAGAATCTCAATAATTAATTATCCCTTACAATATAACAATTAATACACGTAATTGCCCATCTTTTCTCTCTCTTTAGGCTTTGTTCTCTTTTAATCTTGTTTTAGCTTATTCTCGTACTATTTACTTTTATCTGAATTCCTTTGATCGTAGAGTATCTTAAAGTAATTAGTATCCACAGATTTAGAGTTCGGTGTGAGGATCTGATAAGAAATATATAACAATATAATAACATTTTTAAAGTAAAGTAATGTTATATTACTCTACTAACTTATGCCCGCGACTACGTCCGCGTGGATTGAGGTTTTTTGGTTCCCGCGGGAACTCCTTAATTTTCCGGGTAGCCTATGTGCTATTCCAGACTTTATTCTATCTCTGTGCCAAATTTCAGCCAGATCCATTCAGCCGTTGGCGCGTGATTGAGTAACAAACGTCCATACATCCATACATCCATCCATCCAAACTTTCGCATTTATAATATTTATTTGATCTCTGTGCCAAATTTCATGCAGATCCGTTCAGCCGTTCTGGTGTGATTGAGTAACAAACGTCCATCCATCCATCCATACATCATACATACTAGTTTAGAGCATACATACATATAATTAGCCGTTTAACAAACGTAACCACTAACTATACATTTTAATGAGCGGATTCCGATCTATACTTTTATTAAAACTCCCAATAAATTACGATTTTCTTACATAATCGCACCTCATAGATTCCGTACAGGATAGTCTAAGATAGGAAATATCTTTCGCAAAATATGAGGAGGATTTTATATTTTACAACAAAATACCTAGGTGCCTACCATAAATTTTCGAAGGCCGATGCTTTGGCTTTCGGCAAACAATCACGTCTTTTGTCGTAGACATGGAAACAACGTGATTTCGGTGGCAGATCTTTAGCTTTTTTTGTGGTGGTACAAGTGATGAAATACAAGCGATTTTTTTCCTTAAGATGAAACGATGCAGTGCGTGGAAGTCACAGTCTTATCTTGGTCTGTAGTTAAATTAAATAAATTTTGGTAATTGGAAGGAGCAAAATATCAACTTAGAGTCCAAAACTTTAAAGTTTGTCTGTTTGTACACGTATTACGTTGAAGCAAGAAGGGATAATTGAATGCAATTTGGCATACTAATAGCCATCCTACTAGTATATGTTGGAATATGTCTGGGTCTGTCCGTCTGTCTGTCTGTCTGTCTGCTACGCTTTCACGGACCATCGTTTCTACCGATTTTGATGAAATTTGGTATGGGAATAGTTTTCTATCCCAGAAAATTAAAGAGTTCCCGCGGGAATCAAAAAACCGCAATCCACACGGACGAAGTCGCGGGCATCATCGCGTAGCTAATAATCTGGATATTTTTTTGTTTGGAAAAAAATTGGAAAAACCCATTCCAAAAAAAACAATGCACCAATTCAGATTTTAGAATAAACAAGCTGATGCCCGCGACTTCGTACGCGTGGATTGAGGTTTTTGGTTCCAGTTGGAATTTTCATTTTCCGGGATAAAAAGTATTATAATATTTGCTATTCCAGATAATCTACCTCTGTGCCAAATTTCATCCAGATCCGTTCAGCCGTTGGGGCGTGATTGAGTAACAAATACAATACATCCATCCATCCAAACTTTCGCATTTATAATATTTATTTGATTTGATTTGAGAGGATGTTACTTATATCTCTACGAGTGCGCAGAGCTCGTTGTAATAACTTTTAAACAATGTTTGTCCCACACCCAATACTATCATCGAGGAAATACCCCGCGGCTTTATTTCCAACATGCCATAAAAAGCCCGCGAAGCCAAGAGCCTCCGAATGTGTACGAGGCTTGTTTATAACTCTGTCATTGACTGTACCACATGTGTATTGTGTGCCTCTATATATTCAGATTCCAACCTTATTTGAATGCAAAACAGTTGATATTTGCATGGTATTAAATTATGTGTAGAATGTAGATACTTTTTATTGAAGGAACAGAATTGAATATATAAAATATACAACTATTTCGCGACTTCCTCGTGACACTACCACAGATTCGGTAAGTAGATTTTACCAATTAGAACACGGCTAAAATCTAAGCCATTACTTTTTAGGGTTCCGTAGCCAAATTTGGCAAAAACGGAACCCTTATAGATTCGTCATGTCTGTCTGTCTGTCCGTCTGTATGTCACAGCCACTTTTTTTCCGAAACTATAAGAACTATACTGTTGAAACTTGGTAAGTAGATGTATTCTGTGAACCGCATTAAGATTTTCTTACAAAAATAGAAAAAAACAATAAATTTTGGGGGCTCCCCATACTTAGAACTGAAACAAAAATGATATTGAGGTTTGTAATATCATTTTTTTCTACACTGAATAGTTTGCGTGATAAGACACTTCCGAAGTGGTAAAATGTGTGTGTCGTCCCCCCCCCCCCCCCTGTAACTTCTAAAATAAGAGAATGATAAAACTAAAAAAAATATATGATGTACATTACCATGCAAACTTCCACCGAAAATTGGTTTGAACGAGATCTAGTAAGTAGTTTTTTAATAATTTAAAACTTACTACATGTTTGTACGGAACCCTCGGTGCGCGAGTCTGACTCGCACTTGGCCGGTTTTTTGTTAAGTACTTTACTTGTTATACCAATCGTTTCGCAAATTTTTAAGTCAACAAAAAAGTCACAGGAGTAGAAACCCTAAATCGAAGTACCTAATTTAATTCACTTTTTTAATTCCAAAATTAACAAATATTTAGGAAATCACGCAAAGGATCAGCGTTGCTGTACAGCGCGGAAATGCAGTCAGCATTCTTGCCTGTACCATTCCACGCGAACATGAGTTGTATAGAAATTAAGTTAGTTTAGCTAGCTAAGTTTTAGTTTAATTTTTTTTTCAATACAGAGTTTTAGGAAATCTAAATACTTTTAATGGGAGTAGGTAGGTCTCGTTTACAATTTTTGAACCACAACAAGTAGGTAACATTTTACATAGATTATTATCATCACAACATTATTTAAATGCTTGCTAATTTGTCCAAATTTCGTTTAATTACCATAACGCGTACTTGTGGGCCATAAATAATTTCGCGTACTTGATTTAAATAAATAAATAAACACTGACCAAATTTGTGAGGGGGTAAAAACAGCGTGATGTGTTTCGTGTAAAGATACACATACTGCGTGCGGTAAGCCGCAACTTGGCCTAGTGCACTACCGTGCGCCTCGATTTCAGCATAGTATAACCACGGTAATATTATGTAATACTGTGGTATAACCAAGGGCGGATCCAGCTTTGGCGCCAGGGGGGGGGGTCACATAGTCGTGGTTAAGACACAAGAACTTATAATTTAATTTTGATTATAATAGATACAAGTATATTTAAATGACAAAATCAATTTTTCTTTTACGTCTTCTCCCAAACGCGTTATCACTTCATCTACTTCAATGGGTACGTTTTTATGGACGTGGAGAAGTGCCAGTCCGGTTAGACGTTCTTCAACCATGGAAGCTCTTAGCCACGATTAGATTTTTCGTAACGTAGAGAACGATCTTTCCACTGTCGCTACACTAACAGGTAGTGTAGCCTTAATACATAAAAATTTTCTTATATTAGGAAACATCTCAATATCGCAATTTAAAGATTCCCGCGGGAACTCTTCAATTTTCCGGGATAAAAAGTAGCCTACGTCCTTCCCCGGGACACAACCCATCTCTGTACCAAATTTTATCAAAATCAGTTGAACAGATACATTTGTTTGAATCCCGCGGGAACTCTTCAATTTTCCGGGATAAAAAGTAGCCTATGTGCTATTCCAGACTATAATCTATCTCTGTGCCAAATTTCAGCCAGATCTGTTCAGCTGTTGGGGCGTGATTGAGTAACAAACATCCATACATCCATCCAGACATCCATCCAAACTTTCGCATTTATAATATTTATATTTGATTATTTGATTTGATTTAATATTTGATTTGATTAAATATTGAAAGTACTTAAATAAAATCTATAAAAAATCTATAAAATCAGTATGTTTAACAATTTTACTTAGTGGTTCACCTAGGACCTAGACCCAGCCCAGGGGGGGGTCATGACCCCCATGACCCTCCCCCTGGATCCGCCCTTGGGTATAACCACGTATAACCACAGAATAGGTAATAGTACTAAGTATAACTTTTTATACTATGCTGCATGCTTCTTCTTCTCATAGTGATAAGGCCGCCTTTACACCGTAACAAGTTGTAAATTTTGTCACTATCCGTGTTACCTTTGTTTAGTTATTTGTTTGTGTGTAATAAAGTGTTTTTACTTACTTCTTGTGTATACCTATCAGGCTATCGATTATCTCTGGCTCCCCTCAGGAATCTCCAATCAGTCGATCAGCTGAGCAGATAAGTGAATCTAACAGTGCCCTAGGGAGCCGCAGTCAATACCTATTCGTTTGTTTATTTGTTTCCCAGACGAGACGGGCCTTGATTTGTTAGAGGGATTACATCTAGGTATTTCTGTGACTGCTTGCGTGGATGTAACTATTTTTAGGGCATTGGAATTTTTCTGACTAGTGATAGTGTAGTGAAATGCTGCCTGAAAGAACACACGAACAAATAGTCTAAGATCCGTTAAGTTACCTATGGACTATGGTGGTTGTATGGTAACAATTAACATAGTCCGTAGGTAACCTAAGAGATCGGACCGCTTGAGTTATATATCAAAATTAGGTAATTTTATAACAAACGCGATGGTATAGCATTGGCTACAATTAACTTGACAAAAAAATAATAATTAAAAAATAGCCTGGAGCGGATTTTGATAGGCAATTTATTTTAGGTGTATTTATCTATTACTAAATAAAAATAAAAAGTAGGTTTCATCCATTAAACAGCTCGTTGAAGGTCGTGGTTATATACGGATCTTAGACTAAAAGTGTCTATTTGCAACAAGAAAGGCTAAGATACGTCATTGGACAACTTCTTAGTACATAAGAAAATTATAAGCTTAGGTTAAAGAAAAATTACTTATTAGTCAAATATTCTGGCTAGATTTTAATGATATTTATTCAATAAAATAAAAATTGGAATTTTTCGAAATGCTATAAAGTTTGCACGTACTTATGAGCTCCGGCGGTTATTTCTAGTCATGTATCATTTCAATTTTTGTCTGGAAATTGAATGAATTGAAAAATTGTTTTACTATACCAGCAATATTCTATATCCTACCCCACACCATGGGATTGACGAGAAAAAAAAACTAGCCAACCAAAAAATTTTTTTTAAAATTTTAGTGCCAAATTATATTTTTGTACAACTAATAATCTCTAAGTTAAGCCGCGGATGGACGGACATAGCTAAACTATAAGGGTTTCTTGTTGACTACGGAACCCGAAAAAGGGGCTAAAAAACATGAAAAATGTGTTATTCAGAATGTACACTCATTCAAGCATGTGACTCCCATAAAATCTGGCCTCACAATCTGACCATCAGCTAAATGATCCCATAAATAAATTACCGCTGATTTATTGAGCAAAATTGCAGCCAATACGGAAGTGATGGCATAATCAAGGCGTACTATGGCGGCCTGAAAACGGGGAGCGCTACGGATATGGGGTAGTTTAAAATGCAGATTTGAATTCAAAATTGATTAATAGGTAGTTAACAACGTGATTTATCCACTACTAGTTAGCCCTTGACTGCGATCTCTTCTGATGATGCAGTCTGAGATGGTAGCGGGCTAACCTGTCAGGGGAATGACAGTTTTATTAAA
This sequence comes from Erebia epiphron, assembly GCA_963932025.1. NCBI lineage: Eukaryota > Metazoa > Arthropoda > Insecta > Lepidoptera > Nymphalidae > Erebia > Erebia epiphron. The sequence continues at coordinate 2,615,036 of OZ009947.1, read as the reverse complement.
CCCATACCCGTATAGGTAGGTACGTCTTTGCCGGTAGGGTGGTAACTATCCACGGCCGAAGCCTCTCTTCATGCCAGACTGGGGAAAATTCTGAAATTATAAATTCCCAAAATTTACCCCGCCTCCGCACGTTAAGACAATAGCGCTCAACACTGCGCCAGAGAGGTCGTCAAATAATTTAATATAAAAAATTCTTTTTAAACAACCGACTTCAAACTCCCGCGCCAACTTTACAACAACAAGCACACGCTATACAAAGTACTTATTTTATTGTTGATATTTTAAAAACCGCTCGACCGATTTCGATAAAATTTATATGGGACCACATGGGAAGTATGTCCTTTCCAATAAAAAAAGAATCATCCAAATCGGTCCACCCGCAGTCAAAAGTTCTGAGGTAACAAACATAAAAAAAAAATAAAAAAAATAAAAAAAAACAGTCGAATTGAGAACCTCCTCCTTTTTTTGAAGTCGGTTGAAAAGAGGTCGCCAGGGAGGTGATATCAATTCAAGTAAAGTATAGGTATAGGGTAGCTCATCGCGCGGCTCGTATAGTGGCCGGTGACCGGTCCGTATGCAAGCCGAGCGACAGCAATTATATTGCAAAGCGTAAAATACTATGCAAGTATTTTGCAATACCTAATTATTAAGTTAATAGTACTGTAAATGTAAATGATGTGAAAAATGTACTGATTGTACCTAAATGTAACATATTAATTCCCTTTCTATGTATGTAAACTTTAATAGGCGTAAGTTAGTCTGTAAGTATCACCATAATTATGTTAAACTTTTTTAAGATTTTGACAAAATGTTTTTATATCGTTATTTGTTATTAAAGAAGTTATAAAATCAAAATCAATCAATCAATTGAAGTTGATAATTGGCCTTACCAATATAACGTTACCCTGGAATGTGACCATCAACTAAATCTTCTTTTCATTTTAATATATGAAATAAAGTCGGTTTTGTTTGACGACCTCCGTGGCGCAGTGTGTAGCGCTGTTGCCATAACGTGCGGAGGTCCCGGGTTCGATCCCCGGCAGGTTCAATTTGGGAATTTATTATTTCTGAACTTTCCCTGGTGCGAGGCTTCGGCCGTGGCTAGTTACCACCCTACCGGCAAAGACGTGCCGCCAAGCGATTTAGCGTTCCGGTACGATGCCGTGTAGAAACCGAATATGGGTATGGGTTTAATATAACTGCCACGCCCCTAACAGGTTAGCCCGCTACCATCTTAGACTGCATCGTCACTTACCATCAGGTGAGATCGCAGTCAAGGGCTAACTTGTAGTGGATAAAAAAAAACTTATAACTCTAGAACGGCTGAACGGATCTGGATGAAATTTGACACAAGGATAGATTATAGTCTGGAATAACACATAGGCTTATTTTACATTTTTATCCCAGAAAATTAAAGAGTTCTCGCGGGAACCAAAAAACGCTCAACCCACGCGGACGAAGTCGCGGGCATCAGGTAGTGATAGCTTAAACGAGTTCCCGCTGATTTATTCACCAAAATTGCAGCCAATACGGAAGCGAGTGCATAATCTAGGCGTACCACGGCGGCCTGAACAGAGGAAGCGCTACGGAGGGGCAGTTGTAAATGCAGATTTAAATTCAAATTTATTGATAGGGAACATTGTTATTATAGGTGGGATTATATACTTTGCAAGCTCCGTGCCTTGGAGAGCACGTTGAGTCCTTGGTACCGGTTATTATCACTATTAACTGATAATATAAGTTGTAAAACGATAAAATATTGTTGATGAATTAATAAGATCGTCATATTATTCCTCCACCTGTTCGTCCCACAAATTTTTAAACATTTTTCGAATAAATATTTTTTTTACAAATTCAGTGTAGAGCTGGCGCATTTTTTGCCCAAATGATCAGCCTGGCTGTACAGCACATAAATGCAGCCAGCATTATTGCCATCATTCCACGCGGGCATGATATAGTAATTAGGTTACACAAGCTAGCTTTAAATTCTATTGCATTGTTTTCAATAAAGGTCTTATAAAATCGTCTAAATTATCGTATAGGGGCCATACTACCATCGCTTAGAGCGATATTATTTCAATATTGTTGACGTTAGTGTTTTAAAATTATAACCCTTATTTGAGGGACGTCAAGGTACGTGGCATTCAACTGTCATTTTTAAATAATACTTCTTTATGCGATGGTAGTAAGCCCTCGGGTTAGGCCACGTGATACTTAATGATATCATAAACCAATCGCTTGCGAGGAGCAAGTTGATTTATTAAAGCAAATTGCAGCCAATAGCCGGAAATGACGTCATTACGACGGCCCACCGCCGCGGCCTGTATTCTCCGATACGGTGCAGTACGCTTAGTTCCAGTTTTAACATAGCAATTTCGATTGATCGCATTCGAACGTTCGACCACATGGGCGTCAAAGTAAAATAGACCCAAAAGCCCGTGACTTAAAGTCACAAATTCAGTATAACCGATTAATATTTCGATGTAAATGCATATGTTATAGTCCAAAAACCGATGTGCGGGTGCATCACGATTGGCCAAAACTTAGTTCAAAGCCAAAACTTCGGCTTTTGCCGAGTGAGTTTTCAGGCGAATCAATCGACAAAAGCCGATTTTGTGAAATATAGTGTTGCGTTTGGACTAGGCAATCCTGAATGATGTATTTCAGTGTTTAAACTCGAAATTGTACTCTAAAGCTTGGTTAAGGTTTAAAAAAAAACAAACTTTTACGAGTACTTTGGAATCGTCAAGTGAATCTACCACTGGTTCGGAATGCCATTCCTACCGAGAAGAACCAACAAGAAACTCGGTGGTTGCTCTTTTTAAATAATTCATTTACAATAATTTTACTATATCAATGTGTACATAATTTCAATTTACTTTAACACCAATATGTTCGGATACTCGAATACGATAAATCGAAATTGAAATATAAATCTGGAACTAAGCGTACAGACAGCACTGATACAAGTGCTATTATTTTATTTTTCAGGATTTTGAATACGCAATAATTCATTTCGCAGATTTACTGTACTTTATCTTGAAATTCGTTCTATACAATAAAGAGTAACTCTTTCATTGAGTTGTCATCATCCCTATTAAGCTCCTAACACAAAATCAAACTCAAATTCAAAGTATATTAATTCAAAATTGGTAACTACAGTATACCTTCTGAACGTCACGTAGACAAAGTATGAGACGTGATGGTAATAATTTACTACGTATTTTAAACTAAAGTTACGAGGGTTCCAAACGCGCCTTGGTCTGGGAAGAGCCCACGACAAACTCAGCCGGGTTTTTTTATTATGACCATCTCCCTAATATCGTAAACTAGCTGATGCCCGCGACTCCGTCCGCGTAGTTAATGTTTTTTGAACTCCTTAATTTACCGGGATAAAAGCCTATGTCACTCTCCAGGTCCTCAACTATACCCATGCCAAAAATCACGTCGATCCGTTGCTCCATTGCAGCGTGATTGAAGGACAAACCAACAAACCAACAAACAGTCACACTTTCGCATTTATAATATTACTATGAAGTATGATCATTTAATGAAATTTTTATATATTTAACTCAAATCGGGCGTCGTCTGTTACACAATATAAATTTAACTTGACTATTATATAAGTGAAGATATTACACCTTACGCCTCATAATCCCACGCTCAAAATATGAACAAATTGAATAGATGGTTGTAACAAAACACGATCGTCGCCCGATGAATATTCATAAGCTCTTCCTGTGAAACCTGCGCCTACCTCACGGAAGCTTACTGCCTTTGTTAGGTAAATTTTTGACACGAATTTGTTACTTTCGCCTTTCGCGGAAGTTCACAAAGGTTTCATAAGGTGTAGCCTATTAAAGCTTGCTTGGAAATTCACTTTTGATGAATCACATTGTTCATCAGACTTAAGGTCTAGCCCCACTGGAGTACGGAGCGGGCAACAACCTCAATTTACATAGACGGGCCCTGTCAAACAAAGAATGTGGACTTATTTTACTGACGCCATCTAGTCTGAAAAGCGGGACAGCGCTATGGCGGGGACAAGGACAGCCTTATATAGGTGAGGGGCACGCCCTACAAGTCAGCCGCCAATTTTTTTTCTGTAAAAAGGGCCCATCTAGTACCCACACATACATCGATGCCTTTGTTAGGTAAATTTGTGACACGAATTTGTTACTTTCGCCTATCGCGGAAGTTCACAAAGGTTTCATAAGGTAGCCTATTAAAGCTTTCTTGGAAATTCACTTTTGATGAATCACATTGTTCATCAGACTTAAGGTCTAGCTCCACTGGAGTACGGAGCGGGGCGGCACGTAGTATCATTGAAGTAAAACTCTTTTAGAATCGTTGTGATTTGAAAAAGCGACACCAAAAAGAGACTAGAGAGATATTCATAAAACGATTTAGCCTGCGAGAGAATGAGATAAAATACAAGTTATATTTATCTCATTCTCTCGTAGGCTACTTTTCTGAACTTTCACTTCTGCCGTGTGTGAATGAATTGCACATGCACACTTTTTTTGTATGAGTTTGTATGCGGACGCGTCACGAAGTGAATCTGCTAACCGCGTCGCTTTAGTGGGCCCAGCCCCATAGAAACTCATGCAAAGAGTATTTTCCTCTACGTGCATCTGTAGTGGGGCTAGACCTTTACAGATAATAGCTGCGACTTCGTTCGTGTTAGTTTTTTTTAATCCCGTAGAAGTCTTTTTGGTAGTAAACATATAAATAGTAGTTAACGATGTGGCTATTTAATACGAACAAAATCTCCCACTCGGCCAGCAGATATACTATTTCAATGAACTGAAATTTTCAGGTTTTATTTTAAACATTTGACTTTCAGTTCAGGTTTGAAGGCCTTGTACCTAGTTAATATACCGAATTCTAGACGCGAAATTGTTTAGCCTTTTCACTGAAGGCTAAAGGTGTTCTCTGTGATAACACGTAATTTAATAAGCCGGCTTATTAAATTTTGAAGTTTGCTGAGATTATATTTTGGGAAGGTAGTACCAGCTGATTCATTATTTATTACTTAAAGCCAGAATTAATCTTAAAATTCTGAGTAAGTAATGAATAATTACGCTTAATAATGTTATTGAATTCATAATAATATTATGAAATATCCGTCCGCGATTTCGTCCGCGTGGATTAAGTTTATTTGATTCCCGGGGGAAATCCTTAATTTTCCGGAATAAAACGTAGCTTATATGGACGGGATGTAAACTACCACTATACAAATTTCATCACAATCGGTTGAACGGATGGAGCGTAGCAGACAGACAGACAATGGTACAGATATAGTTTACATCCCGGGGAAGGACATGGGCTACTTTTTATCCCGGAAAATTAAGAAGTTCCCGCGGGAATCGAAAAACTTAGTCCACGCGGCATCATCTAGAAAAAAAATAACCGTGTACCTACTTCCATGCTTACTTTAACCGAATTTGTCGTCTAAATCCCGACTTAACCTTAAACGGTGGTGGTTTTAACAATTTGATTACCCCTGAGCAGATGAGCCTCATTTGTATTCCGAGCCGAAGCCCCCCCCATCGGTTCAGAAAGCGTTTTTATCAAAATACGTTCTTTTATCGCTCGTCGCGACGATCTTAAGTGAGTTACATAAATTGCTACCAATTTTTGAACGGTTATTTTGTATAAACCAATTTCTTTAACAATTTTTATGAGACTTTTTACCTGCGCATGGAATTAGGTAGTTAAACCGTAGAAACTTTTTAATTTCCCGGAATAAAGTCCTCTTGACTGAATATCAGCCACAGAGGTTTATAGTCGCCTGCATGGGATAATATATCTCTCTCTATTCCCTACTCGCATAGCCAGATGGGACGGAAAATCTGACACGACCGAAGAGAGATCAGGCGTAGGACCGATGGTTTAACGTGATTTCCGAGGCACACGTGTAAGACACTGCCAACTTACTAACTTCAGACTAATACCAGTTGTAGTAGTACCGATTCTATCCTAATCAGAAGTACCGAATAATAATGGCCCGACCCAGAAATCGAACACAGGACCTCGTCAGCCGCAGCATGCAGCAACATGCTAACCACTAAACCAGTGAGTCATTTCCGGAATCAAAAGTTGCTTATTATGTTCGTCTCATCATCATCATCATCCATCTTAGTGCCAAGTGAGATCGCAGTCAATCACTAACATCATTAAAAAGCAAAAATAGAACTCTAGAACAATCTTTTTATATATAATATATAAAAATCAATTGCTGTTCGTTTGTTTCGCTAAGACTCGAGAACGGCTGGGCCGATTTAGCTGATTTTGGTTTTGAAATGTTTGTCGTTGTCCAGGGAAGGTTTAAATGGTAAGAAAATATGGAAAAATTGCGAGGAAGATAGGGTAGGACAACATCTGCTGGGCCCACTAGTCAGTGATAAATTTATAAGTATTTCCAATAATTAAACTCAATGAAAAGTAAACTTTTATTCTCTAGAAATACAGTTCATTTCACATGATCTGGTGAAATCTCGGCGTTAATTCGCCTTAAATTCCATTGAGCCACTGTGGCCTTTGTGGGTCACAGAGTCGGAAAGTCATAACGCTGTATCTATTCGTATGAATCACTAAAGGTCTAGCGCCATTTGAGATGCACGGAGCGGCGCGGTACGTAGCAGCAAATATTCTTTGTATGAGTTTGTATGGGGCTGGGTCCACCTTAAGTGAAGCGGCAAGCAGATGCACTGAGCAGGGGCTGAGCAGAGATGAGAGAGAGGGGATGAGCTGAGAGACTTAAGGCACCCATACAAACTCGTACAATTATTTTTGAAATTTTTATTATAGTGCTTCTCACACTAGGAAAGTTTCTAAACATTCTTAAATACATATCAAAAATTGTGGTACCAGTAGGATTTAAACCTGCGTCTCTCTGGGAATCGCACCTGGAACGCCTTTGACCGCTAGGCTACGGATCACTTACCTTACTTTTGAGATATGCATCTAAACATACAAATAATATTAGCCGCTACGTGCCGCGCCACGTCGAGCATCTGAAGTAGGGCTAGACCTTGTCGTGTCGCAATTCACACGTTTCATTCCCAGAGGATTTAAGTTTCATATAATATGACTTAAGGCTTATGCATACTACGCTCTTTCTGTTTAATAGGTCTGACCGTGTCGATTTAACTTTTTTCAATTATGTATATGAAAGAGGATCAGGTTTACCAGTCCCTGAGAGCAACAACGAGAGATGCTAGTTAATTGAATACTACCATCGAAGCTAGATATTATAGTACCGCAATTGGCCAATAAAATCCTAAGGAATGCCCAGTGTTTAGTCCAAGGGCAAGCTCTATAGGTCCTCAACAAAAAAAAAATTAGGTAATAAGTAGATAATAATATTGTGATGCCCTACCACATCCGCGTGGATTTAGTTTTTTAAATACATCTCAGATTGCTTTTTATTAGGATTGCGCATCTAAAAGGTTAGCCTTTAGCAAGCCTTAAAACCGGACTATGTCTGTCCGGTCACATTTTGGTAGAAATGATGCGTCAAGCCGCACGTACCTAGAGTCCGACAAACATAATATTTGACCCGGTGACAGTGTCGCTAGTGTGTATCTTCTTACTATAATATTATAAATGCGAAAGTTTGGATGGATGTATGGATGTATGGATGATTGGATGGATGTATGGATGTTTGTTACTCAATCACGCGCCAACGGCTGAACGGACCTGGCTGAAATTTGGCACAGAGATAGATTATAGTCTGGAATAGCACATAGGCTACTTTTTATCCCGGAAACCATTGAAATAGAGTATACGTACTAAAATTCTACATCATTGACAAAAACAAAAACTAAACAGGCATAAAAATTAGTTCTAATTTTGACCACCGGGCCAGACAAGTTTGTAAGACTGTACATCTCAAGTTTTAATAACTTTTTAAAATAAAATCAAATACCTACTCTCTTCCAGGATTTCACTTGATTCGCAACGACCGTGTTGGGCGCACTGGTGGTGGCGTGGCCATTTATTTAAGATCGCATATTCCTTTTACTATTTTAAGTTCCTCGCAACCAATGTCTAGTGCTGGCCCTGAACATCTTTTCATTGAAATAATGCTTGGACATATGAAGCTCCTTCTAGGTGCTTCATATGTCCAAGCATCGATATCTATTACAGCATCTGTATCTATTACAGTCCAATCGATAGATTTGGACTGTAATAGATACAGTCCAAATCTATCGATTGACTATTTTTCATCATTTGAAATCCTGTTAGAGAAGTTCACCTCTCTTTACGAGCGCACGGTAATCATGGGAGATTTCAATACCTGTCTCCTTAAAAATGACAATAGGTCATCTCGTTTGAAGTCTCTCGTGAATAGCACCAACATGCATATTCTTCCCCTTTCAGCAACTCACACTTTTCCTAACTGTGCGCCTTCTCTTCTTGACTTAATTCTCGTTTCTTCCCCTGGCCATGTTGCAAAGCATGGTCAGTGTGATGCTTCCGCATTTTCATATCACGATTTACTCTATTTGTCCTATAAATTGAAACCCCCTAAAGTTAAACCAAGGATCCTTCTCCAGCGCAATTTCGAATTGACTTGGACCGGTTGCGAGATGATGCTGACAATATCGACTGGTCGGTAGTCTCGAATGCTGACACCATTGATGAGCAGATTTCTATATTTAACTCCTTACTCACACAACTATACGACATTCACGCTCCAATTCGGCCAGTTCGCATGAAACATCTTCCTGCTCCTTGGCTCACTGCAGATATAAAAAAGCTACGGGACAAAAAGAACATTGCGAAAACTAAATATCGTATGAACCCTACTGATCTGAACCGTGAAAAGTACCATAGGGCACGTAATCGCTGCAACATGGTGTGTAGAGACAGTCAACGACGCCATATCCATAAATCTGTGGTCGAGGAAGAAGACTCGGCTAAGGTCTGGTATTTCCTTAAAACTTTAGGGGTTGGAAAGGCAAAACAAAATGTAGATTCTCCTAATCTGGATTTAAATAAGCTCAATAAACAATTTTCCTCTTCCGCTACTTTGGATATAAATGTGAAACATAACACTATTAATCAACTTTCCGCTGAGCCAACCCCAGACTGTCCTTCTTTTTTCTTTAGTCAATTTACCATCAGTGATGTTATGAAGAATATTAAAGCCATCACATCTGATGCAATTGGATCTGATTGCATTAGTCGTAAAATGATCATCCCTATCCTTGATATCTTAGCTCCTATCATTACTAACATCTTTAATTATTCCATTAACTCCAGTGATTTCCCCTCATACTGGAAAGAAGCACAAATAATTCCTCTCCCTAAGAAATCTAATCCGACGTATGCGGATTACCGACCCATATCCATCCTTCCCTTTTTATCTAAAGCACTCGAACGTCTTGTGCATCAACAGCTTAGTAAATTTTTCTCTAATCATAACTTACTAAACCCTTTCCAGTCTGGTTTCCGTCCTGGTCATAGTACGACTACTGCTTTAGTTAAAATCAGCGATGACATACGGCTGGGTATGGATAATCAACAAGTTACAGTATTGACGTTGCTTGACTTTAGCAATGCTTTCAATACTGTGGACTTTGATGTTCTGCTCGCCGTGCTAAGTTCTCTTAACATATCTCCTGGGGTAATTGACTGGTTTCATAGTTACTTGCATGAGCGCCAGCAGCGTGTACGAGTTCAAGATTCATTTTCTGAATGGTCGACTGTTAAGGCTGGTGTTCCGCAAGGTGGCGTGTTGTCTCCTCTATTGTTCTCTATCTTCATCAACTCGATTTGCTCCCACATTACTTCTCCCTACCACCTGTATGCAGACGATTTACAAATCTACTCCCAATGTAAGGTGGTGGATCTACCTGATACAATTAGGTTGGTCAATGAAAATCTTTTACGCATTTCTAATTGGAGTAACTCGTTTGGGCTTCAAGTTAATCCAAAGAAGACACAAGTTATAATCATTGGGAGTTCAAAATTAATTTCACGCATAACTTTGTCGCAGCTTCCACCAGTCATATTCGATGGGACTCTTATCCCCTACAGTGACAAAGTGAAAAATTTAGGCATTATTTTTGACCAAACATTATCTTGGATGCCGCAAATGAGTGAGCTAAGTAGAAAGATGTTTGGTGCAATTGGTTCTCTACGTAGATTGCGTAATGTCCTTCCCATTCCTACTAAAATAGCGCTGGCTCAGTCTCTTCTTCTACCGATCCTTGACTATGCGGACACGTGTTATCTTGATCTCACTGAGGAGCAACTAAATAAACTTGAGCGGCTTCAAAATTACTGCATAAGGTTCATATTTGGCTTAGGAAAGTATGACCACGTTTCCGAGTTCCGCCGTAAGCTCAAGTGGCTCCCGATTCGCCTTCGCAGGAATACTCACATTCTTTACCTTCTGTACTGCATTCTGTTCAATTCCATTACACCTCACTACTTAAAAGATAGATTTAAGTATATATGTAATTTACACTCTTTTTCCCTTCGTTCTCAAAATAATCTTTTATTAAGTACTCCTAGTCACTCAACTTCCTTCTATCAAAATTCTTTTACAGTAACTGCTATACGGCTTTGGAACGTTCTCCCTTTGGATATTAAGCTATCCCAATCTCTTCCTATCTTCAAAACTAAATTGAAACAACATTATCTATCATTATAATCTATATATTCATCTGTCGTCTATTTTCTATTACTTCTTTACCTCTATACTGTGTATTTATCCTATATATATATTTTTACATTGTTTATATATATGCAATATTTATTTATTAATATTATGTTTCAGTACACCCCTCCCGCTTTCTTTTAAAAGTTTCCTCTGCCCTAAGGTTGCCTGGAAGAGATCGCTGTTTAAGCGATAAGGCCGCCTGTTGTGCCGTATCCATTAATATGTTTGTTTTTTTTATTTAATTTCTTTGTGTACAATAAAGTATATTTTACTTTACTTTTACTTTACTACTAAAAACATTATGACAATAAAACTAAAAACTAGCATATAACCTATTCACGTTCATAATTAATATAAAAAATTCTTTTTAAACAACCGACTTCAAACTCCCGCGCCAACTTTACAATAACAAGCACACGCTATACAAAGTACTTATTTTATTGTTGATATTTTAAAAACCGCTCAACCGATTTCGATAAAATTTATATGGGGCCACTTGGAAAGTATGCCCTTTCAAATTAAAAAAGAATCATCCAAATCGGTCCACCCAGTCAAAAGTTCAGAGGTAACAAACATAAAAAAAAAGTAGGTACCTACATAAAAAATAAACATTGAATATTGAAAGTGACCTAGTTATGTACTATAAATAAATCATGGCTGCGTTTTTCAGTGCTGGACAGCCAGCCTGAACCTTTGCGCAATAAATGAGCCAGCCATTCTGTTACCAGATGAGGTGAAAATATGTCTCGCAAGAATTTTTGCCACGTTGTTTATAAAATTATACTATGCATTTTTTGACCTCTGAAGGTTAGGTACGTAACTGCCAAAGCTTTACTATTAATTTATTAATAGTGGGTGTATGCCCCTACCACTAAGTTGGCTGGACGCCAGATCTTCTACGGACAATTCTCATATATAAATTACTATTCCGAATGCATAGCTAGCGATATCATATATGTAACTCGTAAAAAATATGATTTCATAGGACCATTCAATTTTTCGCAAAAGATTATGTTTTTTTTTTATGGGAAAGCCCCGGATTATTTAGGACTGTTAGTGTAATTCTTTGATATGAATAATATTTGGTATAGGTTAACGCAGAGATTTCTTCAACCCATTACAGAAAAGCTGGCTCATGTTTTGCGTAAAGGATCAGGTTGACTGTCAAACGCGGAAATGCAGCCAGCATTCTTGCCACCATTCTCTACGGACATGATTTATATAATACCTACTCAATTAGATTAGGCTAGCTAGTTTTAAGTTCTATTGTATTGTTTCCGTAAAGATATTACAAGAGTGAAAGCATTGTGTAAGCTCAATAGAAATATCTCAACAATACTTCTTGTAATAAAAGTTTAACTGGATTACATTCAATAAGAAGTTGCTCTTTTCTCAAAAAGGTTTTGGCCTTATTTTATCGAAGTCTAATTTTTTTTCGTCTGCCTGCTTGTAGTACTTACAGAAAGAAAAGTTCTAGCTCACTCACTAAACTAACCCATCAACCGGCTCACTCACTCACTGACTAACTCATCCAGTCCAAACCTTTGGTCCCACAAAGTTCAATGTAGCAAAAACGTTTCACTCACTTTCATAAAAAAAAGCCGTTACCGACTTACTACTGAGAATGAGTTTAAAAGGTTTGGCCATAGTCCATCACGCTGGCCGGACATAATGATGACCATCTCGGGTATGCAGGCTTACACACAGATATTTTTCTTGGTCCTAAAGCAAGTAGGTAATGTTTAAATTTCTTAAAACGCACTTAACTGAAAATAAGAGGTGCATGCCCGGGGATCGAACCCGCGACCACCCGAATAGGAACCTAGGCGTTTACACCACTAGGCTATCATTGCAAGCGCTGAATTAAGAACCTCCTATTTTTGGAAATCGGTAAGAATACATACTAATTTATTTATAAATATATATTAACATATTTAATTATTATGATTTACATAGCTAAATTGATATTTCTATCCTAAATAAATATTAAAATGTAGCTAAGGGTAGTTACACACGGCTCGTGATTGCAAAAACCTGCTTCGATTTTGATTCTTAGTAACAACCACTTTTGTTCAATGGTCGAAACCTAAACATACAAAATATTGTGATGTAAGTAACGGAAATTAATTGAATAAAATATAGTTAATTTTCCGTTGAATTGTTGTTAAATGGTTACATCAAGGTATTTCGTTCTACACTATGCTAAACCTCAATTTTTCAGCGGTCAAGAACTAAAAAAACCCTGCAATTATGAGGAACAACAACAGCTATTTTATTTATTTATTTTATTTTACAAACACCACTCTTTATAAAACTGACTCGTTGGTCTAATGCTCTAGTGGTTAGCATGTTCGACTGCGATCGACGATGTATGTAGGCCGATGAGGAGATACTTTATGTATCCTATACAAAACGATATTAATAAATAATTAATGAGTTTAACCAATATGAGTGAGTGAACTTAATATGAGTGAAATGATAAATGATTTATTTATTTCACGTAGAAAAACTTGTGTCACTTATGATACGTCAAGACTCTACCACCGGATGATAAAGAACAAGAGGAAAATATAGTGAGTGTTCTAAACTATAATCTAGTTATCTATAATCGCTCTTGTGTGAGCCCGAACGAATCCATAGCCTCTGTTACCTATTCGTGGATTACCGACCCATGGGCAATCACCCTTACGAGGGGCCGTACAGAAGCAAGACAGAGCGTCGCCGCAGTTATAGAGCATTCCCAATAGTAAACATATACATGAAATATGTTCCTGTGCCGCGGGACACCGGCCAAATAGTACACGTCAAATCAAACGGGGGTGGGGTAGATTTATGTAGAATTCGTACGTAAAATATTTTATAATATCTTTAAAAATCTTAATAATTTATTAGTAACTAGCGAATGCCCGCGACTTCGTCTGCGTGGTTTGAGGTTTTTTGGTTCCCGCGGGAACTCCTTAATTTTCCGGGATAAAAAGTAGCCTATGTGCAATAGCACACCATTATGCATCACATGATTATAGTCTGGAATACCAGACTATAATTTGTCTCTATGCCAAATTTCAGCCAGATCCGTTCAGCTGTTGGGGCGTGATTGAGTAACAAACATCCATCCATACATCCAACCATCCAAACTTTCGCATTTATAATATTTATTTGACTAGCTGATACCCGCGACTTCCTCCGCGTGGTTTAAGTTTTATTTATTCCCGTGGGAACTCCTTAATTTTCCGGGATAAAACGTAGCCTATGTTCTTCCCCGGGATACAACCCATGTCTGTACCAAATTTCATCAAAATCGGTTGAACAGATGGGCCGTGAAAGCGTAGCAGGCAGACAGACAAACAGACACACTTTCGCATTAATAATATTACTATGGATTTCCCAATGTAAACTTCTGTTAATTATGTACGACTTTTCTTATTTGCACAATGTATCATTTAACATTTTGTATACCTTCTACGAGTACATGTTGGTAGTTCAAATTAAAAAAAATATAAAGAACCCTCCTGGCACATTGATAATTTAATAGTACTGTATGTTTTACGAAACACTTTAAATATTATACTTTAATATTATAAATGCGAAAGTGTGTTTGTTAATTGGTTTGTCCTTCAATCACGCCGCAAAAGAGGAACGGATCGAAATGATTTTTGGCACGAGTATAGTTGAGGACCAGGAGCGTGATATAGGCTGCTTTTTATGCCGGAAAATTAAGGAAGAATGAGGAGGAGGAATGTGAATTAAAAAAACTTATTCCACGCAGACGAAGTCGCGGGCATGTAGTTAGTCGCTGGAAAAGCTTCTCGCAAATTAAATTTTCAAACGTTTTTTATTTTCAGGATTTTTTTTTTTTTTTTAATTTATTTAGTACCAGAAAGAAGAGAAATACGAAGAAAAACAGATAAATAGTGGACAAGGAAGCACTTATCTCTATAAGAGATCTCTACCAGTGACCCTTGGCAGTGAGAAAGGTTGCGGAGGAAGAATAGGTACAACAAGATATGAGATAGCATAAAATGAGATATTATATCATAAACTTACATAAACACACAAATATACATACTAATGATATAAATATATAAATATATAATATATTATATATATACATAAATAAATACATATCAACATACATATTATATAATATAATACTTAATGATATAACAGATACATATTATTATTTATGATTATGATAGAGAAGATAGATAATGATGTTTCAGACGAAGTTTAAATGTGTGAATAGATGGGTTATTCATAAAAATACTATCAGGTAGTGAGTTCCATAGGCGCGTCGCAGCTACCGTAAAAGATTTACCATAGTAAATGGTGTTATAATTTGGCACTGCAAGTGATTTTAATTTTACACACGATCGCACAGGCATCACACGAGAAGGAGCCTCGTGAAAGCGCTCACGTAAGTATGAAGGGGAGGATGTGTTTAAAATGCGAAAGAGTAACGTGAGAATATGAGTATTCCGGCGAAGTCGGATAGGGAGCCACTGTAACTTGTTTCGAAATTGAGATACATGGTCGAATTTGCGCAATCCGTAAATAAAACGAATGCACAAGTTCTGAAGGCGATCTAGTTTGTCAAGCAGCTCTTCAGTCGCATCTAAATAGCAGACGTCGGCGTAATCTAGAAGTGGGAGCAGAAGGGATTGTGCAAGTAAGATTTTAATTTTCAAAGGAAGGAAATTCTGCAAGCGTTTCAAAGAATGAATAGAGTAGTGCAAGCGCCTACTAACATTGTTAATGTGATTTGACCAGGATAAATTATCATCGAGTATCACCCCAAGGTTTTTTGCTTTTTCTGTAAGTTGTATCGGAACGCCATCGTAAGCTATGATAGGAAGATTTTTAAAATCAACACGACTTCGCAATTGCTGGCTCCCTATTATCATAGCCTGCGATTAGGTAGGATTTACTAGAAGACCGTGTTCATCAGCCCAGTCCTTTATTTTTGCTAGATCCGTGTTAATATCATTAACCGCAGAAGCAAGGTCAGTGACAGCGGCATGTCTATAAATCTGCAAATCATCTGCATAGAGATGGTAGTGAGAAGAAATGATTTTTGTGATTTCGTTTATAAAAACAGAGAAAAGCAGAGGTGACAATACGCCGCCTTGAGGTACACCAGCAGAAATATCAGCCCAGTCAGAGTAAACTCCGTCTGCACAGATTCTCTGACGGCGACCGAGAAGGTAGGACTTAAGCCATTCAATTACGGACGGTGATAGATTAAGTGAACAGAGAATGCAGAGTAGCACGTCAAAGTCAACAGAGTTAAACGCATTGCTAAAGTCGAGAAGAACAAGCACTGTTAGTTTTTTATTGTCCATAGCATAGCGTATATCTTCAGTGACCTTGAGTAAAGCTGTAGAAGTGCTGTGTAAAGGACGGAAACCCGATTGGAAAGGACTTAAAAGGTTATTTTGAATAAGGAAAAGGGAAAGTTGTTTAAAGACAACATTCTCTAAAATTTTAGAAATAATGGGGAGGATTGAGATAGGACGATAGTGAGAGAGTGAAGAAGGATTGGATATTTTGGGCAAAGGCAAAACGTGGGCTAGCTTCCAAACTGTTGGAAAAGATTTTGATGAAAGAGAAAAGTTGAGGATATGGGTAATGATAGGCGATACTACATCGATGATAAAAATAAGCATATCACGGCTTATGTCGTCATTACCAACAGCTTTGGATGAAATATTGTGAATCGATTTCTGAACCTCACCAACCGTAATTTACAGGAATAGTCGAGTCACAGTTTTATTATAAGTATAGATAGCAAAAAATAGCTATTTATGTAACTGTATCGTAATGAGGGTCATTTTAATTCGAGTGCTGTTTTTTGATACGAGGCTTGCCGAGTATCAAAATAGGAATAGGAGAATTAAAATGACTAATTACGTACAGTTGCATACAAGATTTTATCTACGACAAGGACGTCTTTATAATTTTTTACTTTATAAATTAATAAAAAAGTCGAATCAATCAAGTGCCAGAACCCAGAGCCGCTAAGCTATAGGTATCCTATTTATGAAGATAACCATATCGATACAGCTACGACTCATAACGATACAGCTCCCATACAACGAACTGTATCGTTATGAGAAGCAAACACGAAAGAGGGTTCAATTCGATATAGTTGTCAAATTCGAAATTGGAACTTTTCGATGCTGGAGTAGATAAAATACATTCTCAGCCTAAGTGGGTTAATACTGCGTCGTAAAAAAATTCTTAACGCCCAAGGTAGGTACAGCCGGATTTACGAGGCCAAGCAAGTGTTGCTGCAATAAATTCAAAATAATGCTCAGCATCCAAACGACCTAGAATTTATTGTTACAATTAAATTCAGAAAATACCGCTTTCGGATAAGATTTTAGCATCAAAGGAAACAAATTTACCTTTTGTCGACAAAAGATTTGCACGTTTCTAACGGCCGAAATAAATAGTAAGCAATATCTATACTCTGTAATACGGTAGTATACGAGTACGATACGCCTAAAGGTGGTACGTTCTTAAAGTGCGATTATGTAAGAAAATAATAGTTATAGTCCTACAAAATTATCTGACCCGGTGACAGCGTCGCTAATGAAATAAAAACTAAACAGGCATACAAATTATTTCCAACTAGATGATTCCCGCGACTTCGTCCGCGTGGACCAAGTTTTTTCGTTTCCCGCGGGAACTCTTGAATTTTCCGGGATAAAATTGCATATGCCTATTGCCTATGTCCTTCCCCGGGATAAAACCTACCCCTGTACTAAATTTCATTAAAATCGGTTGAACAGATGGGCCGTGAAAGCGTAGCAGACAGACAGACAGACAGACAGACACACTTTCGCATTTATAATATTAGTATGGATTTTGGCCACCGGGCCAGATAAGTTTGTGGGACTGTGAGGTAATTATACTTGCTTACCTACGCGGTTTTTTCAAGCCTACGTGGTTTTTCGCAGTGTTATCCATCAATTTTTATTTTGATACTAAAAATACTAAAATTCGAAAGGAGCACTTGACCGCTTGTCGGCGCGTCGTTATCGGTAGGGTGGTAACTAGCAAAGGCCGAAGCCTCCCACTAAACCAAAGCAAAGCAAATAAAACATATTATATTCTGTTCTATTCTTATTATGTGCCAAAATGTTCTCGACGGCGAGCTCAACGACGACCACGATCTTGCCTTCGCCGATGTTTTGTTAAGGATTTTCGTAAAGTTAATTTCTCTGATTCCGGTTTTCGGAAGTTTGTCCCGTTTCTTTTTTCGCCGCGATTCTACATGCATATTAATGTCATAAAATTATATTTTTTTATTTTTTAGGGTTCCGTACCTCAAAAGGAAAGAACGGAACCCTCATAGGATCACTTTGTTGTCCATCCGTCTGTGTATCAAGACCCTTTTTCTCAGGAACGCATGGAGGTATCAAGCTGAAATTCATATTCTACGGTCCCTTGGAGCTGTGAAAAAATTAAGCTTCTAAGCCAACGCAATCAAAAGATACACTCACAAGGGAATCAAAACCTACACGGTACTTCCCGTGAACTCAGAATCTTGAAATTTGGTACGAAGCAACGCCTTAAAGCACAGATATAGAATAATTGCGAAAAACATAAATTTTTTGGTACATCATATAATAAAATAAACATAAATAAGCATAAACGGCTGAATCTTTTGATTGCGTTGGCTTAGAAGCTTGATTTTTCACAGCTCCGAGGGCCGGCCATATAGACGGCCTACCACGTCACAGGGCGCGAACCCTCGGTGCGCGAGTTCGACTCGGGTGATTCCTTGAACAAATTTTTGATTTAAAAATAATATATCAAAAGCAAATCCAAGGCGGGTTAGGATCCGTTTCGATTTGTTTAAATAAATAGCATATGAATCAAGCAGATTTGTCAATAGAGATTCGATGGCAAACTCAAAGACGACCATTCGACGAGTCTTCATTCGTAATGATTTGACACCTTAAAACGTATTAATCGAACTGTTTAAGGAGTTCATGCATGCTTTTTGACGTGCTGGTATCTACGAACTCCTTAAACAGGTAGAATTATCCGTTTGACAAACGATTACGATTTCCTTACACAATCGAGGATTTTTGGATTTTATAAAGTAAATTTTTCCGATTCCGGTTCATTGGAAGTTTGCTCTGTTTTTGTTCGCGGCGGCTGTACGCGAGCGGGGGTCGTACAATGCATACTAATGTGCCTGCATTCCTTTATTCCATTACCGCTCATAAATATATAATTTTTCTCTTGTGTATTATTGAAGTAATTTTATAGCTCGTGCAGGGCGAGTTCATGAACAGATTTTAAATTAAAAAATAATGAATCATCATCAAATCAAATAAATATTATAAATGCGAAAGTTTGGATGGATGTATGGATGTATGGATGTTTGTTACTCAATCACGCGCCAACGGCTTAACGGATCTGGCTGAAATTTGGCACAGAGATAGAATATAGTCTGGAATAGCACATAGGCTACGTTTTATCCCGGAAAATTAAGGAGTTCCCGCGGGAACCAAAAAACCTCAAATGGATGTTTGTTACTCAATCACGCCAGAACGGCTGAACGGATCTGGATGAAATTTGGCACAGAGATAGATTATAGTCTGGACTAACACATAGGCTACTTTTTATCCCGGAAAATTCAAGATTTCCCGCGAGAACAAGAAACCCTCGATCCACGCGTACGAAGTCGCGGGCATCAGCTAGTAATATCATAGTTAATGTATAACTATTTTAATAATATAATAAAAATGTATCCCTTCTGACTAACTAAATGTATGACCAAATTCGGAGGTCAAAATTTAGCCTTTTATTTTTCTCTGTGCTTAATTAGCATCTGATATCGAAAGAAACCCTTAAACCTTAACGTTGCCTTAAAGTGGGAAACCTCGGGTTCGATTTCCGGCAGGGACAATTAGGGAATTTATAATTTCTGAATAATCTCTGGTCTGGCCTGGTGGGAGGCTTCGGCTGTGGCTAGTTACCACCTTACCGGTAGAGACCAAGCAATTTAGCGTTCCGGGACGAAGCCGTGTAAAAACCGACTTGGGGTATGGGTTCAACTGCCCCTAACAGGCCGCTACATCTTAGACTGCTTCATCACTTACCATCAGGTGAGATCGCAGTCAAGGAGCTTACAACATTACAGCTATAAATAATGATTAGTTTACTGTATTTCGAATGTCAAGCATGAATCATGAATGTGAGTTATCACTGGTCCCAAATTACGAATTTACTGAGCCAGCTGCCTAGCGACATGAGTTCCGTAACAGTTCACGCTCTAAATCCTAATGCTGAGCCGTAACTAGATAGCGCGTCGTCTCAGAATTTATGTCTCTATGGTCTGCGCTATTCCCAATTATCTGGCATCTTCAGGAAGTGTGCCAAGAATCGCCCCAACGACTAATGCTGACGACACTTGTAATCAAATAATCAATCAAATATCAAATAAATATTATAAATGCGAAAGTTTGGATGGATGTATGGATGGATGGATGTATGGATGTTTGTTACTCAATCACGCCCCAACGGCTGAACGGATCTGGCTGAAATTTGGCACAATGATAGATTATAGTCTGGAATAGCACATAGGCTACTTTTTATCCCGGAAAATTAAAGAGTTCCCACGGGAACCAAAAAACCTCAATCTACGCGGAGGAAGTCGCGGGCATCAGCTAGTATTTCATAATTTTTTTAAAAATTGCGAAAGTTCGCCTGTCCATCTGCGAGTATGTGTCTGTCTGTCAGTTATCTGTTGAAGGATCAACCGCTGAACAAACATGAAGGTTACGGGTTTAATAAAAGCGTGATTCGTGAGCACTGAATAATATTTTCAGTGAACATTAATAACTTCTAGTTCTTTCATCGTATTGTTTTCAATAAAAGTAAAAAAACAAGTTCTTTCATTATCATGGACTTCCGCAAAGTAACACCTGCTTCTATCCGTAATATATTCATTGCTTGTGAGTACCATACCTCTAGTGCCCGCTTGCAGACACGTTAACCCAGGAATAAATTTGAAATTTCACTTTGACAGAATTTTCATACGAACTCTGACAAGGTAGCAGCTAACTCTGGGTGAAAAAGAAAGGTGCTGCCACTGTCATGGTAACCGGGCCTGTCATTTATATGGGCAACGACCCACTGTATGGATTCATACTATCGACATTACCACCACCACCACCACTACAGCCCATTTACATCCCACTGCTGGCCACAGGCCTCCACTCTCTTAAGATTGAGGGAATTGGAGCTTAGACCCACCCCGCTGCTTCAATGCGGGTTGGCAGGCTTTAACGACTATTATCATGATAGTGATAATAACCGGGACCGACGGCTTAACGTGCTCTCCGAGGCACGGGGGTGAACCACCACCAACTTCCTATCTCCGGGCAAGTACTGAGAATTTCTAGTCAGAAAAACCCAATACCCAATTATGGCCAGACCCGGGCTCGAACCCGGGACCTCGTCGGTCGCAGTCGAACATGCTAACCTCTAGACCAACGTGGCAGTTACGACAATAAATAGTAATACCTCCTGTTTTATTCTGCAGTTTAGCTACACGATCTTTTAAAACAAAGCTGAACGACGCTCCTACATTTTTCCAAGCGTGAAATCACGAGTAGCTATCTATTTTGTCCCACTAAGTTAATGGAGTATCATAAAAACTTTATTTACGAGCTACAGTGAAGTTAGCGATGCCGGACATTATTATTGCAGTAAATCTAAAATATTGCTGTACACAAAATAGCTGCAGCAATTACTGTTGCAATTTATTTATGTTGCAACTACTACCCATTGACTTACTAATACCTTTTTAACTTTCGTTTAAATGTAAGTTCAGATTGAGTTCTAAGGCTTCTTTAGAAAAAATACATATGAAAAATGTAATGTAGTAAAAAATACATGGGTTAAAAATTCGATTATGCTCGCTACATCATTCGCCTGGGAAAACATTCCCATGGGAATCTTTCGATTTTCCGGGACACAAAGTGGTCCATGGCTACCTTTGGGATGAAAACTATACGTGACAAATTTTGACGATTGATTTTACGGTTTTATAATTATGTAATAGTATTGAAATTCTATGAAATACAGACGGCCTGCAGTCTGACCCTATTATATAATGCCCGCGATTTCGTCCGCGTGGTTTAAGTTTTTTGTTATTCCCGCGGGAACTCCTTAATTTTCCGGGATAAAAAGTCTATGTCACGCTCCAGGTCCTCAACTATATCCATGCCAAAAATTACGTCAATCCGTTGCTCCGTTGCGGTGTGATTGAAGGACATACCAACAAACCAATAAACTAACAAACACACTTTCGCATTTATAATATTAGTATGATGTGTGGGCAGAAGGGCTGGCTTATTTTTTGCACAAAGGATCAGCTTGGCTGTTCAGCGCGGAAACGCAGCCAGCATTCTTGCCACTATTCCACGTGGGCACAATTTGTGGAGTAATTAGAATGTGATAGCTAGATATGTCTTATTGTAACGCTTTCAATAAAAACAACATATCGATTTATGTCACACTAGCTGATGCTTCGACTTCGTACGCGTGGATTGAGGTTTTTTGGTTCCCGTGAGAACTCTTTCATTTTCCGGGATAAAAAGTAGCCTATGTGCTATTCCAGACTATAATCTATCTCTGTGCTAATTTCAGCCAGATCCGTTTAGCCGTTGGGGTGTGATTGGGTAACAAACATCCATCCATACATCAATCAAATCATCAGATATAAATATTATAAATGCGAAAGTTTGGATGGATGTATGGATGGATGTATGGATGTTTGTTACTCAATCACGCCCCAACGACTGAACGGATCTGGCTGAAATTTGGCATAGGGATAGATTATAGTCTACTTTTTATCCCGGAAAATTGAAGAGTTCCCGCGGGAATCAAACAAATGAATCTGTTCAACTGATTTTGATAAAATTTGGAACAGGGATAGGTTGTATCCCGGGGAAGGACGTAGGCTACTTTTTATCCCGAGTTCCCGCGGGAACCAAAAAACCTCAAACCACGCGGACGAAGTCGCGGGCATTCGCTAGTATAAATATTATAAATGCGAAAGTTTGGATGGATGTATGGATGGATGTGTGAATGGATGGATGTATGGATGTTTGTTACTCAATCACGCCCCAACAGCTTAACGGATCTGGCTGAAATTTGGCACAGAGATAGATTATAGTCTGGAATAGCACATAGGCTACTTTTTATCCCGGAAAATGAAAGAGTTCCCGCGGGAAGCAAAAAACCTCGATCCACGCGTACGAAGTCGCGGGCATCAGCTAGTCCATCCATACATTCATCCATCCAAACTTTCGCATTTATAATATTTATTTGATTTGATTCACCTTTTTGTCATAAATCGAGGCCGCGTAAAATATTTATTAGTATAGATTGGAAAGCATTAGGTACTTAATGAAACATCAAGTAAGTAAGTGATACTTAATTACTTACATAGAACCAAGTAGGTAAGTAATATAAGTTATCCATTTTGCGGGCCGTTGTCGTCGACACTATCACGAGCCTCTTACTTGAGTTACCTACTTAGCTAACTTGCTTAATTTAACAAGACTAATTACTCCATGCTGCCATGCGCTTGCGAGATTATACGTGGTATAATAATATACGTGGTTAAATACTTAAATCCCAATAGCCATCTTTAGTAGGTTATTTAATGACTAGCTTATGCCCGCGACTTTGACCGCGTGTTTTTTTTTTTTTTGTTTTTTGATCCCCGCGGGAACTCCTTAATTTTTAGCCTGTGAAACTCTTTAAGTTCTCAACTATATCCATGCCAAAAATCACGTCAATCCGTTGCTTCGTTACGGCGTGATTGAAGGACAAACCAACAAACCAACAAACAAAGTGACTTTCGCATTTATAATATTAGTATGATAGTATGATTGCAAGTCTATATTTATGAATCTACTAGCTGATTATAATAGTAGCCCAAGCATGTGTTATTCCAAACTATATTTTATTTCTGTGCCAAATTTCATCCAGATCTGTTCAGCCGTTTTGGCGTGATTGAGTAACACACATCCATCCATACATCCATCCATCCAAACTTTCGCATTTATAATATTAGTATAGAAGTAGGTATAGATGGTATAGACTAGCTGATGCCCATGACATCTTTGGCTTGACGTGTCTTTTTAATTCTCACGAGGACTCCTTAATTTTCCAGGATAAAAAGTCTATGTCACTCTCCAGATCCTCAACTATACCCATTCCGAAAATCACGTTGATCCATTGCTTCGTTGCGACGTGATTGCAGGACAAACCAACAAAACAACAAACAAACACACTTTCGCATTTGTAATATTTAGTATGTAAGTATGGATATTATTGTGCCGTTAAAGAGTTCCCGTTTGTCAATATGTTGAAGATCTCTCACTGTTCTGTCTCATTCACTCTGTCACTTTTGATATCATTAGATTTTTTTTAAAACTGTTCGTTTTGTTTTTATTTTCATCCCGGAAAATTAAGGAGTTTCCGCGGGAATAAAAATTAAGATATTACATCACAGATGGAAACGGAACCCTGTCTATGAATATTTGCAATCAAATTCAAACACAGCTTCACTAGAACGGACTTGCCAGTTCAATATTTGCCATGTACTCGTATGTAAATATTTTATACGCCAGCGAATAAATTTATGTACAGTTAGTGTGAAATTTCACATCTCACTAACGTTGATAGAATTCGAAAACTGAAATAAAATTTATTCAGTGTAAATATTTTGACGTGAAGATCCTTGATTTAAAGTAAAATAAATAAATAAAATAAATAAACGTTTATTGACCACTTACTTTACAAATTAATTACTTATCGTACCTATGTACCTACTAGTATGTAACAGTGTGGTCAATGGGCCACCTCCTCAGCTTGTGCCACAACATGAAAGGTAGGCATGTACCTACCTGACATACTGCAACGCTGATTTTCAGGAGGGGCCCAATGGGCCGAAACGTCACAGACCATCACTGGTACCTCTACCCTAGGTTAACACGTTGGTGGACAGTACAAGTTAAGAATTTCTTCCTAAATGACACTTCTTATTCTCATACATTGCCTATGGGCCACAGAGTACGTACAGAGGGGAAGCTTCATACAAACGGCTCGTGGCGACTTCACCCATACATAGCGCAATGATGTGTGCGTGAGCTCTCACCGACACATTCACCGACACGCCGTCTGGGTACGCGACGCCTCAGTCCGGGTACGAACGTAAGGGCTGACGATCGAGCGTATAATCTAATTTTGAATTAAAAATAAAACTATTAGATTTATTTATGTAAATAGTGTTGTTTCAACAAAAATGCCGAAAATTTGCACAGTTTGCTTGAAAAGTTCCAAAGACAATAAGGATGTTTCCTATTTTTCATACCCACTTCATACCCGAGAGATAAAGAGAAGAACCTTTCTAACCTTGTTAACGATTTTCTCGGAAACCAATGAACCTATTTTTATGATTTTTCGATTAAAATCGATATTTAGGACTGTCTGGGGTTACAAAACAGGAAACTGGTACCAAAGTTTAAAAAAATCAGCGCCATTTTGAAATTCTATGTTAATTAACCGATTTCGTTCAAAATCGATATCTGAGAATCCCTGGGGTTATAAAACATGAAACGGGTACCAAAATTTTAAAAAATCAGCGCCTTTTTGAAATTCTTTGTTATTTGACTGATTTCGTTCAAAATCGATATCTGAGAATCCCCTGGGGTTATAAAACAGGAAACTGGTACCAAAGTTTAAAAAAAATCAGCGCCATTTTGAAATTCTTTGTTAATTAACCGATTTAGTTCAAAATCGATATCTGAGAATCCCTGGGGTTATAAAACAGGAAACTGGTACCAAAATTTTTAAAAATCAGCGCCATTTTGAAATTCTTTGTTATTTGACCGATTTCGTTCAAAATCGATATTTAGGACTCCCTGGTATTATAAAACAGGAAACTGGTAACTATAATATAATATTTTTATTTTTTCCTTAAATTATTGACATGCATCAGGTGACAACCCTAGCAGAATAGGTATACATTTTCGACTTATTAGGAAGCTTCCCCTCTGGTCGGATATATACTCGTGTGCTATGGGCGTAGTGTCAATGCGGTTGTATGTACAATGTTGTTGGGTGACAGAACGCCTATAGGCGCTTACGTCTATGAGCGTACTGTCATGTTGCATGTCATGAAAACTACGCATAAGGACTACACGCCTATAGCCGTAAAGTTGATTATACAGATAATAGTAATAAAACCAGTATTTTATATATAAATTTGTTTAATAATAATCACAAAATTAATCAGCCTCTTTTATAATTAACAAGTTGCTAATATAATCATCTTTTTATCTTGCCTCGGAAGGGCAAAATGTTTTTTCACTATCATCCGAATCACTAGACGAAGAAGACTCACCAGATGAGTTACTAGCGTGTTTTTGTGGGCGGCGTCCAGCAGCATCGTCAGAACTCAACGACTCGTCGCCTGAAGGATAGTAGTCCTTGTCGGACCCGTATTCCCCATCATCAGCATATGGATCTTCACTAGATTCCGGAGTTTCAACTTCATTGAACAATTCTAACAACCGTTTTTGTTCCCTTTCGTACGGATCTCCAGGCGCCATCTGTAGATAAATTCATTATTGTTTCAATACCAAAAAACTGCATTCAAAACAAGCAACTACTAATATTAGAAGCACAATTACCTTATACGTAAGTTACATGAATTGAATTTGAATGTTTCGATAAATAAAAACACAAAAATACGTTGATAACTTACCACTCGAACCGTTATTTGCGCGCGAAAGTATGAGGTGACACTAAATACTAATCCTCCCGCCGACGCGCACTACGTGACTAAATGTATGAAAACACGACGCCCACGAGCGTACTGTGCGGGGAGAGGGGTACCGGAATTCTGTCAATGTGTGTGTAACTTGACATGTTGTAGAACTATGTACGATGACAGTAGGAAAGCCGCATTACTTTTGCGGTGACACTACAACATGTTCTTCCTTGTAAAAGTATTGAAAATCAAACGCCCTCAGACGTACTGCCGTGACACGAGTAATAACTATGACGTCTACAGGCGTTCTGTCGTATCATTATTTACTATCTGAACGTCCGTGGACGTTACTGTCCATCAATGTGTTAAAAAATAAAATAATAAGTAAAAAAAACATTTAAAATGCACAACAAAACTACAATTTAAATTAAATTAACAACTTACTAAGTGTTGATAGCTTAAATCATGTTAACTGACATGTAAGCAGACTGACATGTCTAACAGGGCAAAGTTTAAGTCGCTAATGAATTCTTAATACTAAGTTATTAATACACTGACTTGTTTTCTGCGGAGGTATGTATCAGTTGAATTAATTAATGCAGAAAAGCTTTCCGTCTAATCTATCCTTAAGTAATTATTAAAAATACAAATCATTAAATTCTAAATTAAACCTAAATTAAAAACTAAAAACTAAACATTAAAAATATAAACAAGTCAGTGGATTTTCTATTATGCAGGAGTTTCCAATCGCGCGGGAGTTTCGGCGTGGAGTTATTAATACATTTAAAAAATACTAATAATACCTACCCATGCTAATACTAACACTAACACCAAAGTAAAACATTTTGTGCGCCTTTATGCTGTACAATCTTTGGGTTCATTTGGAAGTTCAGGCCTCGAGACTTGGTCTCCTTACTTGAGCGAGTTGTGCGCAAAATATTATGTGAAATACCCCGTCTTTTAACCTGTACCAAGGAATATGACTAAAATTAAAGCTTTTGGGCAAAGATTTTTAATGAAACGAATATTTTTTAGTGCTTTCGAAGGTGGCTTGGTGTCAATTCAGGGAAAGGTCCCGCGATAGAACCAGGGTAGGGTGCGGAGCCAGTGTCTTAACCAATTAATCATAATAAGGTTCTATCTTCAGGTTTTCGCTTAAAGCCCTAGATAAAGATGTACTGATATGGACGAACTTAAGCTCCATTTATAAGGCGGCTAAGATTAATTTTGCTTTAACGCTCAGGTGTTTCGATGCTCGAATTCTATCAACGTTAGTGAGATGACCTTATACTAGCCCTACAGTTCTATTTCATATAGTTCATTTGATGTGGACAATTTGGCCGTCTTCCCGTTTAGAAATATATTTCATATTGCTGTATAGATTTGTTAGCTCGGTTTAGTTTAACAGTGGCGACGCTCTGTCGTCTTTATCTATACGAAATTATATAAAAGAAGAATAATAAATATTCCGCGCGGACCGCGTTTTCATAAATCATGGATATATAAGGCATAAAATTATTACATGACATACTAAATAAAATGGCTGACAAAAATTAAAGATGCAGTAAAAGCTGAATTCACTTGCCTAAAAGTTTTCCAAATGCAAATCCAAATGTTTTTTATTCAAATAAACTTTTACAAGTACGTTTAAATCGTCGAGTGAATCTACCACTAGTTCGGAATGCTTTCCTACCGAGAAGAACCAGCAAGAGACTCGCTGGTTCCTCATTAAAAAAATTTTTTCATCAATGTGTAGATACATAAGTAACCGCCAGGGTGGTAGCTACCTAGGCTGAAGCCTGCAAGCATACTTGAGAAAATTCAGAAACCATCACATATTATGACACATCACCTGAAAAAAGCTGAAAAGCTGAAATTTTTCACAGCGGTTCACTTTTGTAGACAAGGAACTACCCCAGAGAGGCATGGCTTCGGACGGGCCCACTACTGAAGACGAGTTCTAGAATCTGCCCACCACGCCAAGTGTGGATTGGGAAACTTCACCTACCTTTGAGAATATTATAAAGAAGTTCCGTACATGCAGGTTTCTTCGCGATATTTTGGAAGTGCGTGACCAAGGCTCAAACCTCCAACCAGAAGGTCGAAATTTTTTTTTTATATGTATAGCGAGCAAACGAGCAGGCGGGTCACCTGATGGTAAGTGATTACCGCCGCCCATGAACATTTGCAGCACCAGAGGAAACGCCATTGCGTTGCTGGCTTTTGAGATAATTGTTTATACGCCCTTTGAAGAGCCCCATATTATAATCATGAGGGAACACTGAAGATGGAAGCTGGTTCCACAATTTGCGGTTACGTGGAAATTACCTGGAATAACGGGTGGTGGAAGAGTACCAAGCATCCAGGTGGTGAGGATGGAATTTGTTTCTGCGACGTAGGGTGCGACAGGAGAATACCACTAGACATCACCCTTCATAAACACGATTACAAAATTTGTATTCAGCTTACACCGCCCCAATCCACTTACATCCTCACAAAAACTCCTGAAACTCAGTCGCCTCATAAAGGAGTGAGCCATTTTTACAGGTGGGTGTAATAAGTTTCCTCATGCATATTTATCAAGCTTTACAATGCTCCTTTATTACTAAATCGCTTTTAACAAAGACGTCTTTGGGGATTTGATACTAACGGATTCTGTTCAAGTATTCTTGGGGAATAGGTATAGTTCGATGACACATACATTTACTCTGCATTCAACTCACGCGCGAACTGTAGTTACCTATATCTATAATGGGGTTAGAAAAAAATCAACTTTCTTCAATTTTGTTTAACACATACTTAAAATTGGCATGAACTAGATGATGCCCGCGACTTCGTCCTCGTTGAAATATTTTTAAGAACTGCGGAAATCCTTAATTTTCCGAAATATAGTCTTTGTCCTTCCCCGGGATGCAACCAATCCCTGTACCTAATTTCATTAAATTCGGTTGAAAAGAAGTGCCGCTAAAGCATAGCAGACAGACAGACACTTTCGCATTTATGATATTAGTATGGATGCTACACTTTCAACCTAAATCTATTCAACCAATTTTAACGTTCGGTATAATAGAAAGAATATCAAAGAATGCTAGTTTTCAAAAACCTTCGCGTTTCTTTAAGAGAGATCCACCACAATTCAAAAGAATCTTCCGTCAGCTCTTACGTAAGTATATTACTCTAGGATTCTATTAAACTTAAGAGCAGTATTTAATTAAAATCGCACAGACTAAAAATCGCTCTACATTCGTTTTTATTAAAAACTAAACTGCCGATCTCAAAATTACAGAACTGACATCATGAAATTACGAGAAATGGAGATACAAGAGTTCGCTTGCGACGAAAACTTAGAGCAATTAGATAGACAGCCCTTCATAGCCTCTGAGGAGATATAAAAAAAAAAGAAATAATAATAGTATGACCTATTTAAAATAAGGAGATGACATACATTGACTACAGGAATAGAATCGCTTAAAACGATACACGTACCTAGTAAGTCAGCAATGCACATAAAACTTGTTGAAGAGATCTAAGGTTGTTTAGAAGGTATTATTGGAATATCGGCAGATACGGCTTAGCAAAATGAATTGATGTTGCGTCCCATGACATTATTTTTCTTTTCGATAAATATTGAAATGCAAATCATTAGAGGATGAATGTACTTACTAATATTATCAGCTCAGAGAAATTCACCAAAGGGAATATTTTCTGTCATCAGAAAATTCTGATATTGAACAAAAGCTTAGTTTATAAGTAGAGCAATTCGTTTTACATAAAACTAGCAAATGCCCGCGACTGCGTTCGCGAGAATTGAAGATTTTTGGGTTCCCGCAGGAGATCTTTAATTTTCCGGGATAAAAAGTAGCCTTTGTGTTATTCCAGACTATAATCTCTGTGCCAAACATATGGATGTTAAGATATGACCATAGATGAATGGCTATCTATCCATCCATCTAAACTTACGCATCATACTAATATTATAAATGCGAAAGTCACTTTGTTTGTTGGTTTGTTGGTTTGTCCTTCAATCACGCCGCAACGGAGCAACGGATTGACGTGATTTTTGGCATGGGTATAGTTGAGGACCTGGAGAGTGACATAGCCTACTTTTTATCCCGGAAAATTAAGGAGTTCCCGCGGGAATAACAAAAAACTTAAACCACGCGGACGAAGTCGCGGGCATCAGCTAGTTTTTAATATTAAGTAGGTATAAGATTAGATTACCAATCACACTGATCTGTGACATAAGTAATTATTTCTAGCAAAAAATATACAAAACATTAAAGTATTACCTATATTACATTGTCCATCGATATTTCCTACCCTATTTGAGTGAATTACATTATTATATTTTAATTCACAAATAACATTTAAATCAATGGTATTGATAATTTGAGCAAAAATCGACAGTTTGAAGATGTTCCGAACTCATATTATGTGTTCGGAGCTCTCAGTTCAGCCAAGTAGTGGTAGTTGGCGTACTAAAACGCATGGTATGATGAATATAGAAATTGAAGCAGAAATATTTAGCAACTATTCTGCAAACATGGCAGTAGTTAGGAGTTCGGAATTCAGGAACTTTGTCAAAGAAATGTCGGAGGTCGACTTCAAGATCTTGAATACAAATTAGGATTAGAATTTCCATCGTTAGCAGAGTTCTGATGTAAATCCTTTGATGCTTCCAGCACAAGTTTGAAGAGAGTATTAAATTCATAGCAACCATAAAGCATAAGCATTCATCTGGCAATTAGGAGAGGCAATGGCGCTAGTGTTTTGGGTTTTCCGTACATTCCCAAGAACGATCATTTGGACTGTGTATATTTTTTGTAAACATAAATGTTATTGATTTTTTGTAGTAGGTAGGTTATTTTTCGTAAATATTTTAATTAGTATTGTTGAAACTAGCTGATGCCCGTGAATTCGTCCGCGTGGATTGAGGTTTTTTGGTTCCCGCGGGAACTTTTTCATATTCCAATGTGCTATTCCAGACTTTATTCTATCTCTGTGCCCAATTTCAGCCAGATCCGTTCAGCCGTTGGGGCGTGATTGAGTAACAAACATCCATCCATCCATCCATCGACCCATCCAGTTCGTAATTCATAATTCACAATCAACTATCTACCTATTACCTATAGATTCATTTTGAAGCATTCGGCTGTTTGGAATGAACGTAACTTAACCTGAACTAATACAATTACACAGGTTACATTTCATCCCGGAAAATTATAGATAGTTCCCGCGGGAATCAAAGAACCTTAACCCACGCGATTTCGGGGGCATTATCTTGTATGTAAATAGACTTTAAAAGCAACTTTAAGTAGGTACTACGGTTGCAGAGTTGAACATTGGAAAAGGACTCTTAACAGAAATATAGCAGTGTTATCACAGTTAGAGGGACGAGGGACGAGTGGCCTAGTTGTGACCAAGCATATCAGTCTATTGCAATTGTCAAGCAACGTTGACCCTTTTTTTTTTTAAATATATCGATACCTCTGGGCTCAAAGGTCGTAAAGGGCAAAATGCGACTTTTCAGGAGAAGCAAAAAACTAAAAATTAAAATTAAAATTTACTCTAGCATCTTTGTTCCTTAAGTCATTTAAATGAAACCTAAGAAGAAAGTGCTTAGAATTTATAGTATTTTCTAAGGCAGTATTGAAAAATGACCCTAGTGCTGTATTTATCGAGATAGATTGCGTTTACGACCATTAATTTAAAAATTAAAGTTCTTTACACCCTTCAAATTTTCATCCTATGTTATTGCCTAAGGGCGTAAATCTACTTTACTGTACAAAACTGAACAAAATAAGGAAATAATAGACAAGTGTAATAATTTTTAGGGTGGTAAGGATCACCAGCTAAAGTATTCTGCAAGGATAAATTAATAATTAAACTACAGTATTTAATGAATTATGTAATAATTTGTATTATATTTATTACATATTTTATTTTCTGTACAAAAAATAACAAAATAACAAATTATTCAAATAAAACGTACATTTTTTGTGTAATGAATTTGAGATCGTTAACTAAAATTGAACACAAAGCTTTAAATTATAAACTCTTTCCTTTGCATAATTAGTTTCACTTCTTTCTTTGATCAACTTTATAAACATAGTTTCTTTACTCATTTTCCTTTCACTTTCTTCATCATCCTCTTCGTCTGTTTCGTTCAAAGTATTGTGTAACTCAGAATTGCATGGCAGTTCCCTATATTCAATATAAAATCTTTTAGGTATTGTTCCATTTTCACAAAGGTTTATTAGATCTTTATATTTAGCAGCTGCTATTGTATAGTTATTATCTACTGTTGTATAGCTGCTTCACTGCATCCATACCAATCATTGTTTCATTATCAATCTCGCTTTTTCCCTTCTGACCGTCTGCGTCCCTTCCCCTTTCTTTTCCTTTCCCTGGGGTTCTTTCACATAATGTTACAGAATGAGTCTCTGCGTCGTCTTCCATGGAGTATTTGACAAACATTTTGTCGTTGGGCTTTGTTTCGAATGTGGCTACTCTGATGTTTTTGAATTTAATATTTTTGTATGTAGTATGTATTTGTGGCTAATTGAGCAAAATCTGAAAAATCGGAATATTCCATGACATTGACTTTGTAAGGTCTTGGTCTTTTGTGAGCTGTTTGCCAAAATATGTAGACCACTGACATAATTCTCTTTCGATAACAGCATGAACTGTTGTAGATTATTAATAGTAGTAATAATAGTTCCGCAGGCCTGCTAGAAGGTAAGTTTGATGGCTGCTGCAGAGAATCGCAAAAAGTGGCATCAGTTTTATCTTCCAGATTATCAGGTTTTAAGTACACAATCATACTAGTGTCAGTATACTTAGCTGCCGACATTGTAGGTTGCTGGAGACATGTATCAGAAGTAGGACCCGAGTCGACATTGTGTGCCTCAGAACAAGTCCTCTCTTCTTGGGTAATAATGGTTTCTTTAATATAAAGGTTTCTTTTACATGTTGCAATAACTGCTGATTTTGATTAGGAGGAATGCAGAAAAGAGACTACTGAAAAAAAAGTAAAACAAATTAAAACTTATAATAAATAATAATTAAAAAAATTAAAAAACACGACTGCCCTGCCAAAAAACGAACGAATAAGTTAATTTTCTTGTGAATCACTGGATATTGAACTATAGTGTTTTATATTTTTTTGATCTACCCATCATTTTGTAGATGATGATTATAATATAGTTAATCTTATTTTCGTTATTTTTCAACTTTAGTCTTTAATGCTTTTTTTTAATTTTACTAGTCTATGTCACCCGGAATAAGCTAGGGATTCTAACGATACCTCACTTATCAAAATCGGTCCAGGCGTATAGAAGATATGGTGGAATATACAAACTCACATACATACATGCATACATGAACCCTGAAAATAATATACTGCATTTTTCAGGCAGTCGTATAAAAATAATAA
Organism: Erebia epiphron; assembly: GCA_963932025.1. Lineage (NCBI taxonomy): Eukaryota > Metazoa > Arthropoda > Insecta > Lepidoptera > Nymphalidae > Erebia > Erebia epiphron. The sequence continues at coordinate 2,581,115 of OZ009947.1, read as the reverse complement.
ATCGTATTAGGTATACAAAGTACATAAGTTAACTTACATTACATTCTTCTGCTGTATTATATTAATTGAAGTGCTTTAATTGCTTCCTTTAGAATCATATTTTGGCTTTTTCACAATTATGGTTGACAAAACTTTTATCGTTTTGTTTGGCTCACGTGGGTGGATTTTCACTGGACTCATTTGATAATAATAGTCAAGTATTTCATTTTTTGAAAACAAAGAGGTATTCAATTTCAATTTCAATTTCAATTTCAATTTTCGTTTTCACTACTGGAATGAATGGTCAATTTTGGTCTGCTCCTTTCATTCAGAGACGTTTCTTCGTCAGTGTCCTCTATAATATTATTATCGCTACTGAATCTATGCTTCGTTTGAACTATTTCTAGGATTTATGGGACATAATTCCTCACTTACGTATATTAACGCCCTAAGTGGAAGCACATAATAAATAAAACTAGGTAGTAAAGGTCATTTGTATATTTTTATTTTAAATTGTAAGGATGTACCGGACAATTTGTAAAGATGATGTCCTTTACCTCCTAATTTTGAGACGACTCATAATTACCACCTGGGGTGGTATAAGACAATTGATAATTTAAATGTATTTTATGCCCAATAGTTGTTTTATACTTTGCTTTAGTACCAAAATGAAAATACTATGGTAAATAAGTGTTATTTACATCCATATTTTCTCGGTAAACATGGTTTATCGTATCAAATTATGTGGGTCGTAAAGGCATTTTTTTTGCGAATTTCGTCAAACGGAATATACAGATCGATGGAAAATTAAAAACTGAGTATAACCGTGTCAAAAACTCATTTTCGCCAAAATGTCCTTTACGACCTTTGAGCCCAGAGGTATCGATATAGGTTAGCGCTTGTCTGCAATCAGACTTGCTTGCAAGTGGTGATGCAGCCTAAGGTGGAGCGCGCTTGCCTAGAAGATGCCTATTCACTCTTGATTTGAAGGTACCTATATTAAAAGAGGAGGGGAAAACGGAAGCCGGGAGGGCATTCCATATCCTAGCGGTTCGAATTAGAAACGAGGAAGCAAATCGCTTCGTACGAGCCCGCGGAATTTCGACTGCGTAAGGGTGCAGACCTTGCCGATGCCTTGCGGTCCGATAGTAAAAACCTGAGTCGGTAACTGGATGGGTGACCGAATTTGGAGGTTCACATTTGGCCTTTTCGTTTCCTCCGTGCCTCGGAGAGCACGTTAAGCCGTCGGACCCGGTTATTATCACTAATATCTGATAATTGTCGTAATAAACTTAAGAGTTTGAATATTCTGAGTCGAGTCGTATGCGGAAGGGACGTGGGAACCCACCGCATTCTTATCCCAAGAAAACTCCTACCATTATGTGATTAATAAAATGGGGTCACGACTCTCAGTAATGAGAAATACGACGCAGAGAGAGAGAGATCACAGTTAGTGCGTATTCCGTAGAATTTGTCGGGGAGAATTTCATCGGCCTATCTCTATTACCGAACTGGCTTTATCGTAATTTAATAAATGCAGTTAGAGTTCGGTTTTCCCATTTGAAGTGACGGCTTTGTAATAAAAACCGGCTGATTAGTCCCTTTGGTCTCTTATGTCGTTTAGCCAAGTGACTTTGTAGATCATACTAGAAACCTTTGGTATTATTGAGCTTTGGTATTACTGGTTTGCTGGTTCTTCTCGGTAGGGATGGCATTCCGAACCAGTGGTAGATTCACACGACGATTCAAAAATACTTGTAAAAGTTTATTCGAATAAAAATCATTTGAATTTTGAACTTTGACTGGTAGAACTTTACGAAGTAATTTTTGACTCGGAACCTCTTAATTGAAATGAAATATTTTAGTTCATGTAGGATTAAGACGATTTAGAGGACCTCCGTTGCGCAGTGTTGAGCGCTGTTGTCTTTACGTGCAGAGATCTCGGGTTCGATCCCCGGTAGGGTCAATTTGGGAATGTACAATTTCTGAATTTTCCCTGGTCTCGCCTGGTGGGAGGGTTCGGTCGTGGCCAGTTACCACCCTACAGGCAAAAATACGTGCCGCCAAGCGATTTAGCGTTCCGGTACGATGTATGAGTTTAATATAACTACCATGCCCCTAACAGGTTAGCCCGCTACCATCTTAGACTGCATCATCGCTTACCATCAGGTGAGATCGCAGTCAAGGGCTATAACTTGTAGTTGATAAAAAAAAGGATAACTTACGTGTCACTTATGTAAAAACGAAAAGGCCAAATATGAACCTCCAAATTCGGTCACCCATCCAGTTACCGACTTGGGTCAACGTTGCTTAACAATCGCAATCGACTGATATGCGTTGTCTCAACTAGGCCACTCGTACCTCATTTAGCTATAAATAAATATTTTAAAAAATAAAAAGTTTAGGTATCGCCTTATCGTATCGTATAGCCTTAATAATTTTATTTTTCCAGTTCATCAGCAGAGTAAGTTTATGGAAAATTACCAGCCGGGGATTATATTAATCCACTAAGAATTATAAAATAAAGTCAATTCTCTGAATGAATAAAACAGCCGAGACCGGATAGATCTGGGGCACGCAGGCGGTGCAGAATCCAATTTCCTCGTGATTTTTTCCTTAAGCAAGAAAGCGCGACAAATGACGACGTTCACATAGACTGTGATAAGGGCGAAAGCACACTACGGGCAAAAAATATTGTCTGCCCAAAACATCGCTTCGCATACCATACAGGTAAATCACAATGAAGGACTACTTAACTTGTAAGTTGTAGTAGTATTTAAAAAAACTCCGCACGCATAATATAATGGAGTAACATAGACTATACGACGAAATGAAAACGTGTTTCCTATACGACGAACGGTCGGACGTATAGCGAATATTATACATAGATAACTAGCTGATGCCCGCGACTCCGTCCGCGTGGAAGTATGAAAAATAAATTGTAGCCGATTGTCAGACTGAATATGCATATTAAATTTCATAAAAATCGGTCAAGCCGTTTCGGAGGAGTACGATAACTAACATTGTGACACGAGAATTTTATTTCTATAGAGAGAAAAGATTATTTTCTGTACTTACTGCTTCTTTTCAAACTTTTGGTTTTGTTTTAATTTATTGTTGTAACTGTGACGTCACCCGAGGTCACAGACCTGAAAACCAGCGCCTTGATTTGTATGCATTTAAGGGCACATGAAGCAGAGCAAAACGTGAGGCTGTACACTCTTTCTGGGTAGTATAATAGACGAAACTGTTACACTTGTATCTAGTTTTGTCTGGGGCACCACTGGCGAATAATAGTTATTTGTTATACAAGAGTGAAAAGTTGTTTTTTAACCGCTTGCTCAATTTTGATGACCGAGCAAGTGATGGATTCTAAAATTGAATCACGAGCGCAGCGAGTGGTTCAAAAAGTAGAATCCTGAGCGTCAGCGAGGTGAACGAAGAGCACGAGGTGAAAAATCTTTTCACTCGAGTGCAACACGTAACTTTTCATCCCACCTCAGCGAGGAAATTAAATACTTCTCGCGTGATTGTTGAGGGAGAAAGCTCATTTCCGCATTTTTAACAGTTTCAGTCAATTCTGTTGGCGTCAAATTAACTTCTTCGTCACTAGAATCACTCATTTTAGGTTTTTAACTTATTTTCAATTTTCTTGTTTTTAATCGAAGGTTTTAATTTTAAACAATATGACGTAAAAGAAAATGGTGCGCGTAAAAGCGCAAATAAAAAAAATCACAAAAAAGTATACCAAAAAGGTTATGAGTGTGAGGTTTTAACAAATTAAAAACGGTTGTATGGAAATTCGGCACCATAGAGGTAGAAGTAAATAGGTTTTAATGATGTTTTGAATTCACAAACTTCATAGACGAGTGATATTTACTAACGTGCACACGATGTTCTGAATTCAATTTACTTTATCCTCAAGAGGATAATAACGGCTTTTGCAATCACATATCGAAGCTTAAAAATACTCTTTCCGAGATGGTGGGATGAAAAATCTGTTCACCTTTCTTTGTTGTGTATTTTTGCCCTAAACAAAATCGCGCGACAAAAGACGATCGAGGTTCACATGGAGTCGAATCCGATAAATCAGGATTCAGGACACCCAATAAGATTTCAACACAAGTGTTTTGTGACCTAACTGGTATTCAGAATATTGGAATTTGGATTGTCTGAAATAAAATTCAAATTCAAATGTTTTTTATTCAAATTGACTTTTTACAAGTGCTTATAAAATAGTCAAATGAATCTACCACTGGTTCGGAATGCCGTTCCTACCGAGAAGAACCAGCAAGAAACTCGGTGGTTGCTCTTTTGAAAAAGTATATGGTATGTTTACAATAATTCCAATAATCTACATACACATACACACAACACATACAGATACATTAAGTAACAGCTGTCCTTAGTATTGCTGGAGCAAGTCAAATCCATGCTCCTTTGTCATTTACGTAATCTTCAACAGTATAATAAGCTTTTTTCAGGAGCATACTTTTAATGGACTTCTTAAACTTGTGTAAAGGCAAGTTTATAATAGGTTGAGGAATTTTGTTAAAGAATAGTATGCTCACGTCACGACATCGACGTAGACGACGTCGTCACGTCACGTAGTGAGTCACGAGCCTATGGCGGTTTCTAGTTGGCCTATCATGCAGATCGCATATTCTTTTGTAATTCTGAATGTGTTGTTTTACAAAGATTAGATTACTGTAAATATACTGCGAGGCTACTGTAAGAATACCTATTTCCTTGAATCTCTCCCTAAGGGATTCACGTGGTTTCACAAGTACCTTCTTAAAACTTAAAAATTTGTACTTATGTACTCTCTCTCGCGCTTTCAAATCATACTAATATTATAAATGCGAAAGTCAGTTAGTTTGTTGGTTTGTTGGTTTGTATAATACTAGCTGATGCCCGCGACTTCATCCGCGTGGTTTAAGTTTTTTGTTATTCCCGCGGGAACTCCTTAATTTTCCGGGATAAAAAGTAGCCTATGTCACTCTCCAGGTCCTCAACTATACCCATGCCAAAAATCACGTCAATCCGTTGCTCCGTTGCGGCGTGATTGAAGGACAAACCAACAAACCAACAAACCAACAAACAAAGTGACTTTCGCATTTTTAATATTAGTATGATTGTAAAGGTGGTTTCAGACCGGCGAGGCGTGATGTGGATTCGCTGAGCGGGATTCGAAATCAGCCAGATTTCAAATCCCGCTGGGGTGAAAGGTTCGCTGGACCTTTCACACCAACCAGCCAGGCACCTTGGAAGGCTAGGCGAGAAATGAATGGGTAGGATATATTTGAAAGTGCTAGGTAGCGCGCGACAGAGAGATACCACGTGCGACTCCTATGGCTGGCCGGCGCGAGATTAGTGATCAGTTTTTGCAAGGTATTAAATACTCTATTCATGCAGCAATATCATAATTTAATGTTGTATAAATAAATGTTTCAATTCCCGCCTAGCACATTTTGACGACCTCCGTGGCGCAGTGTGTAGCGCTGTTGCCTTAACGTGCGGAGGTCCCGGGTTCGGTCCCCGGCGGGGTCAATTTGGGAAATTGGTCTGGCCTGGTGGGAGGCTTCGGCCGTGGCTAGTTACCACCCTACCGGCAAAGACGTGCCGCCAAGCGATTTAGCGTTCCGGTACAATGCCGTGTAGAAACCGAATAGGGGTACGGGTTTAATATAACTGCCATGCCCCTAACAGGTTGGCCCGCTACCATCTTAGACTGCATCATCACTTACCATCAGGTGAGATCGCAGTCAAGGGCTAACTTGTAGTGGATAAAAAAAAAACATCCTCGCGCATCCAGAGCTTTCACACCAAAGATGCCCATCTTTGGTGTGAAAGCTCTGGATGCGCGGAGAGAAATGAAATTTTGACATACAATTTACATACTCGTCCCGACTAGCATCGCCCCGCTTCGCCAGTTTGAAACCACCTTAAAAGTCTCAGTATAGGTACCTACTTTTAACAATTAATGTAGTGAAGCCAAGTTCTTGGAGATGAGACATTTTAATGTATTTCATACTTATAGGCTGAGTTTGTTGTGGGCTCTTCTCAAACCAGGGCGCGTTTGGAACCTTCGTAGCTTTAGTTTTAAGATACCGTAGTTAATTATCACCATCACGAGTCACGACATATTACTTTGTAAGCATGACGTGCAGAATGTGTACTTTCTACACCTATTTTGAATAAATGATATATTTATTTTATTTATTTAGTACCAGAAAGAAGAGAAATACGAAGAAAAACAGATAAATAGTGGACAAGGAAGCACTTATCTCTATAAGAGATCTCTACCAGTGACCGTTGGCAGTGAGAAAGGTTGTGGAGGAAAAATAGGTACAACAAGATATGAGATAACATGAAATGAGATATTATATCATAAACTTACATAAACACACAAATATACATACTAATGATATTAATATATAATATATATACATAAATAAATACATATCAACATACATATTATATAATATAATACTTAAGGATATAACAGATACATATTATCTTCAAGTATATAAAAATGAATCCCTATTTCCTTGGTCACGGCATCACGCGTGAACGGCTGGACCAATTTCGCTAATTCTTTTTTTTTTGTATAGGTGAGGACCTGGAGAGTGACATAGGCTACTTTTTATCCCGGAAAATTAAGGAGTTCCCGCGGGAATAACAAAAAACTTAAACCACGCGGACGAAGTCGCGGGCATCAGCTAGTTATTTATAATTATGATAGAGAAGATAGTTAATGATGTTTTGTATGTTTTGAGTTTGAGTTTTTGAGTCTATATCGGTTATTCTAGTTTTCCTGCAGATCTCCTCATTTGTGACTCGATCACAAAAAAATCATTTACGAAACAATAGATATTTATATGGGATGGTATTTTCCAAACCTCCTCGAGGCCTAATATTTACTTAATATCTGGGAGACAATCAACGTTCAGACCCTTCTCAAAGTGAATTATTAAAGGCGACAATAAATATTATGATAATGGTGATCACACACGGCCGCAAGAGCCTCAAGAGGAGCCTCAACAGGAGGCGCAAAAGCCGTTAACAGGCTATATGAAAATGTTTGCGATTTTTAGGTCCTTTTTTACGTAAGTATTTATTATGTTTCATTAAATAGGTTCTCCAATATAGATCATACTTGGATCAATCACAAGTTTTTTTTCACGCCACTACAAGTTATGCCCTTGACTACAATCTCACCTGATGGTAAGTGATAATGCAGTCTAAGATGGTAGCGGGATAAAATGTTGGGGGTAGTATATATGGCAATTATAATAAACCCGTGTAGAAACCGACTTCGTCCTCGTGGATTGAGATTTTTTGGTTCCCAACTGTTTAATTTTCCAGGATAAAAAGTAGCTTGTGTTATGTTATTCCAGACTATAATCTATCACCGCGCCGTCCCAAATTTTATCCAGATCCGTTCAGCCGTTCTTGCGTGATTGAGTAATAAACATCCGTCCAAACTTTAGCATTTATAATTTTTGTCGCGGGCATCAGCTAGTGCTGATGCCCGCGACTACGTCCGCGTGGATTGAGGTTTTTTGATTCCCGCGGGAACTCCTTAGTTTTCCGGGATAAAAAGCCTATGTGTTGTTATTCCAGACTATAATCTACCTCTGTCCAGATCCGTTCAGCCATTCGGTCGTGATTGAGTAACAAACGTCCATCCATCCAAACTTTCGAATGTATATATAACATTAGTATTAGTATAGATGTATCTTTTGCGGCCTTTACCACCCTTATGGCCCTCGTTGCTCACTGATTTACGATCACGCTTAAAGAAGCACTAAGTAAATAGAAGAGGGAAAAAATTAACGCCGATAAGTAACGGAGCGAACAGCTGTCGCCTTCGAATAGCTACCGATTCGTGAAGAAGCGTTTGATGTCTAATTTACTTGCTAAGAAGACTTTGGAGGCAGGATTTTCCTCAATTTAGTGTTGTAAAAATGTATATTTTAATAAATGCAGAGTCAAAGGGATCGTTATACTCCCATTCCCTATCGATTGATCGTTAAAAAAAATACTGCTTAATTTCAGTATTTCAATTTACCGTAGGACTTGGTCAACATTGCTTTTCGCAGTCGACCTGGAGAGTGACGGAACAGCGGATCAATGTGATTTTTTTTCATTAATATAGCTGTTAAATAGACCTAGACGTAGGATAATATTCATTCCGAAAAATTAAAAAGTTTCCACGGGAGTTTAAGAACTGAACTGAATGATGAAGTCGCGGGCATAATCTAGTATAATAATACTTTGTTATAAATCTACTCGACTTTGGTGGCATAAAAGTCACATAACAAAGAAATGTTCGTGTAACCATTTGGTCGCAGGAAATAGCACAATTCGCACTAAACTGCTGTCACAGCGAGAACTTGGATATTTTCACGCTGTTTCAACTGTTATTGGAAACTAGATGATGCCTGCGACTTTAGCCGCGTGGATTTAGGTTTTAAAAATACCGTGGGAAATTTTTGATTTTTCTGAATAAATATTATCCTATGTCCAGATCTATAACAGCTATATTCATGAAAAAAAATCATATTGATCCGTTGGCCCGTCACTCTCCAGGTCTTCAACTGCAAATGCAAAATTCAGGCCGACCCGTTGCAGCGTGGTTGGAGGACAAACTAACAAACAAAAACACTTTCGTATTTATATTATTAGTATACTTAATCCCTTAAAAAATTGTATACAATCAAAGATTGTATGTATTCATAGCTATATTTGTCATGGAAGGAAAAAGTTATCGAATCACAAAATTTCACACAAATCATTAGTAATTTTTTTAAATGCAATTTCCAATGATTCCGTTCCCTTCCAAGAATCAAACACAAAATCACAAAACTTTGTATCTGTGAGACAGAAATGCGTACCAAGATGCAAGGGAATTCGACAAAACTTGAATCACTAACTTATATGATGCAGTCTGAACTTATTTCAAGTAGGTACTTTAAACCGTAGTGACGCTGGCCCGGAGCTCCCATCCGTCAAAGTTGCCGAATCCATAGCGTAAACTACTTGCAAGTCGCAAGTTCGCCGAATAGTTTGCTAACTGGCTAATTTTACAACTTCTTTTCATAATAACGATATCACTTCCTCCATGTAACTTTATTTGAATGAATAACAATATGATTTTCTGTTACAACGCAAATCTGTCTAGATAAACAACTATTTATGTAGTAATGATATTTAGAAAGGCCGTTATCCTAATGGAGATTTCTAAGCCCAAAAATAAATATACTAAGTTGTAGTTCTAAATTATAGAACAGAATAGAATAGAAAAAACTTTATTGGCAGCTAAACAATGAATTAAAATTAAAATTTTAAAAACTATACTAATTTAGATACAATGCATTATAAATAGTTTGTACAGTAGTGTAACGCTACCAACAGGTGAATCACTCAGCTTGTGTTGGGGCTCCTGGCCTCTCATCAAAAGCTTAACGAGCCGGCGGAATTGCCCATACAAACGTAATACCAAAATAATTTGTAATTCGAGAATATTTCCACCATATTATGCGATTATTAAGATTGAACTTGTATAAATCTAGGTCCCTGGATAATTATCTTTTCAAAATACTTTCCCAAAATTAAATGTAAGCATATTGCGTTTCGCATGTTTTTACGACATAAATGACATGTTTTCTCCTTATTTTTTTCATATTAAAACAAACGATATCTCACGTACTAATTGATCAGGAATATAGCCTATATTGTCAAGTTACAGAATAACAACACGAAGTTAAAAACACAACCATTTTTCATTCATCATTTTTGGTATTCACGGGACAAGCCCAAAATTTATAACAAACTCTGTACGCTCATATTGCTATCGCGCTTGCACGCGATCATGTATCATTAGCCAAATAGAGATAGCAATATACCGGCAAATTTATATTTGCGGTTCGAATAGAAGTTGCGAGTGCCGCTCCCCGTATTCTGCCTTATCTACGAAAGGATAAGCCTATGAGAGATCTCTAAGATATAAGTTCATACCACAATACAAGATTCGTCAAAACTCGAAACACTAACTTGTTATGATGCAGTCTAAACTTATCTCAAGTAGGTATTAGCTACTTTAAACCGTAGTGACGCTGGCCCGGAGCTCCCATCGGCCAAAGTTGCCGAATCCACAGCGTCAACTTCTTACAAGTTCGCCGAATAGTTTGCTAACTGGCGCATCTGTTTTATTCTACAACTTTTATTCAGGCGCATACTGCCAACGCTTAGAGCAATACTTAAGCAATATTTCCTAATCCAAATGTCAGTTTGATGTCACGTACCTTGACGTTCCTAAAATAAGGATTATAATTCTAAACACAAAAGTCAATAATAATGAAAAAATATGGCTTTGAGCCAAAAAAAAAGATGCGCGAAAGCATAGGACTCAAAAATACATACTTAGTGAAGTTTTAATTCTGCATCAAACTATAATAACGCCATTTTCTCTCAAGTTATCATGTAGGTACTTATGTATCTTGCTAATGAAATTGATGTATAAAGTTGTCCGTATTTTAATCTCAATTTTCATCTGCCTCCGGCGGAACTTGCCGAATGTTAAACTTTAAACTACTCCCGAGTTACCCGAATAGTTTGCTGAACTCTTGCATCAGTTTGCCCTGCAATTTTGTCCGGTGTCCGGTTCACAGCTACTGGACAAATTTCTTAAAATACAAACTTTCTATATGCTCACTTATGCTACCTTATTTATAGAAACCCCGCAACTTCACTCACTTAGATTTAGTTTTTTTAAGTCCCTTGTAAACTCGATTTTCCGGGATAAAAAGTAGCGTATGTCACTATATCCATGCAAAAAAATCACTTCAATCCTTTGCAGCGCGATTGACGATCAAAGAAACAAACAAAATACACTTTCGCAACCATAATTACATATTTTATCGAGTGGCAGGCCTAGTGAGAGATTTCGAGAGAGATCGCGTTCTGACATTTGCAAGTAATTTAACAAAGCGCGCCGTCTGGAATCGATCATCGAGCTGACAATTCCATACAGCAGTCCCAGTAGAACATTTTTCACCTATTCGATCGCGTTAGCTAAGCCTAAGTTAACTGCCATTTGTATGAAATTAATCAAGCGCCAGCAGTCATCAGCTGTCATCAAGCGCTTGACAAATCGTACTTAAATTGTCGTTAAAAAACTCCCACTAGGCCCCCAGATTGTGGTTAACTTAATCGGTAAAATGTCCCACTAGGCCCGCAGTGCACGCACATAACAAAAATATTTCTTAAAAAATATTTTCAAAGCAACTTTTTCAGCCCATATGTTGCGGTTTGGACGCAAGATAAGCAAAAAAAAAACAAATTTAAAATATTAGCGATTCATATTTCTTGACACAGGTTCCACACGAGGCTAATATTATGAGTGACAGCTATGATCTATTGTGCACAAGTATGTTGCAACCTCGGCAAAATTCAAAACCCTTGGACGTGGGTTGAAAAGGCACGGCTATATCGCCTCTTATAATATCGATGTCTAAACATCACAGAATCCGAAAATAATAATAGAAGTTGTTAAAAAGTTTGAGCTTGTGTTACACTGCAGTTGTCTAATGGAACACCTGTGTGGCCTAGTGATTTTAGGTGGGGAGATTTTCTTCCCGATCAAGACTCTACCTCTGGTTCGGAATGTTTTTCCACTGAGAAGAGATGGCAAGAAACTCAGCATGCATAAGGACACATTTCCCGAAATTGCCAAGGGTGAAGCCGCGTGCGGTCACTAGTCCTTTTATACGTCCCTGGGTTACTTAAATATATTAAACATCCCTCAAAAAGATTAATCAGAGATAATTTTAAAAAGTTATTTCCTACTAGATACCTAATGCCAGCAACTTCGTGCGCGTAAATTGATGTTTTTTTTTAGCCACTACAAGTTAGCCCTTGACTGCGATCTCACTTGATTGCAAGTGAAGATGCAGTCTAAGATGGTAGCGGGCTAACCTGTTAGGGGCATGGCAGTTATATTAAACCCATACCCCTATTCGGTTTCTACACGGCATCGTACCGGAACGCTAAATCGTTTGGCGGCACATCTTTGCCAGTAGGGTGGTTACTAGCCACGGCCGAAGCCTCCCACTAGGCCAGACCAGAGAAAATTCAGAAATTAAAATTAAAAATTAAATTCCCAAATTGACCCTACCGGGGATCGAACCCGGGACCTCCGCACGTTAGACAATAGCGCTACACACTGCGCCACGGAGGTCGTCTGCCTGTCTGTCTGTCGTCTGGATGTTCTTTAATTCCCGCAGGAACTCTTAAATTTTCCGGGCCTTCCTTAGCCTATGTACTTCCCCGGGATGTAAACTATCTCTATACCAAATTTCGTCAAAATCGGTTGATTAGTTAGGCCGTGAAAGCGTAGCAGACAGACAGACAGACACACTTTCGTATTTATAATATTAAGTATGGATAGTATGGATGGATGTTCAGACTAGTCTCAGGATGTATTGTAAAACAAAAACAATAACACAGACATCTGTGTTGTCTGTATGTTGAATACAAATATCGGATTAGTATTCAACACACACTCCGTACGGCTTGCGGTCACGATAGATTGGGTCTATTATACCCCACATTGTAGCGGCGTCTCGGCGGAATTGTAGGCCAATGGACGCAGCGGGCATACCACCATCGCTTGAAACAGTATTATTTTAATATTGTTGCAGAATTATAATCCTTATTTTTAGGGGCGTCTAGGTACGTCAAATAAAAATGACATGACATTAAAAATGAGAGAGTGACGTGTTTGTTTGTTGGTTTATTGTTTTGTTGGTTTGTCCTTCAATAATGCCACAACAGAACAACGGATAGGCGTGATTTTTTTGCATAGGTATTATGGAGGATCTGGAAAGTGACGTAACCTTGCGTCACGGAGGTTTAAAATAATACTGATTCAAGCCACGGTAGTATGCCTCCAAGTTCCGGCGGTGTATGTGATTTCATGCATCCGTAGGGTTACAATAAAGAGTTTTACAAACAGTTATTTGTGTTTTTGTATCCTATATTTGAAACGGGCTAACTTGTTTCCGTTATCTGTGGTCAGACGGGTCTTATATAACAAAACGATGCCCGCGACTTGGGCCGCGTGGATTTAGGTTTTAAAAGTTCCGTGGGAAGTATCTAATTGTCTCGGATAATAAGTGGCATATGTCAATATGATAATAAAGAAGCTTAGATGAATTGGGGTCTAATATACCCCATAATTTTACGTAGTAGTTCTTTCAATTAAAATAGACGCAATTTGGCTGCAGAAATATAATTTCATACATTCGTACTTATCACACACTGAGTTTTAGAAATGTTTGTTACCTGGCACCTGCGTAAAATAAGCCTATAATATAAAAAGTGAAGGTCCTGCGTACTAAACTACAATATGTCTGCGATAAATGGGGTCTATTACACCCCAAAATTTTGTTGTTATCGCAAAATTTTGCCTTACGTAACTGGGCGGGAATATGATTTCATACATCAGTACCTTTAAAAAATTGACCATCTGCTACATTGTGATGTGAATTGTGACGCACGGCTCAAACCACTAAGCGAAAAGTTTTTTTTTAAATTCAACCCCAAATGGGGTAAAATAGGGGTTTGATATTTGCGTAATCCACGCGGATGAAGTCGCCGGCAAATGATAGTCATCATACTAATATTATAAATGCGAAAGTGTGTTTGTTTGTTGGTTTGTCCTTCAATCACGCTGCAATGGAGCAACGCATCGACGTGATTTTTGACATGGGTATAGTTGAGGACCTGGAGAGTGACATAAGCTACTTTGTATCCCGGAAAATTAAGGAGTTCCCGTGGGAATCAAAAAAACATTTTCTACGCGGACGAAGTCGTGGGCATCAGCAAGTATTCAATAAAAAAACGTCTTGATTGATTATTTTGACCACCTTTCACTGAGAGAATATAATCTCCTATCAACCTTTTATAATTTTAGTGGGAATTCTTCACGCACTAAAAGTTTTCCGGCCTAACCTATATTTTGTATTCAATACGCGTTCTTTACAAGGCCAGCCCTAACAGCAGATTGGGTCTATTATACCCCACAATATTGGGGTAGCCGCGAAATTCAATGGCAATAGACGCGGGTTGAAAAGGTTCGAAAGTGTCACCTTATGTATGGGTGAGGTACTTTTAGAAAATGGTACATCGTTGGAGTATTGATATCTTGAGGTCTATTGTGTACCCAGGTGATGTTTCATCCATAACTTGTGACCCATATTTTTTTTAATCCGCTACACGTTAACCCACAAAGAGTCCCTAAATTAGAAAAAGAGATAAGAAATTATAAATTCCCAAAATTCAACCAGGACCTCTCGCATAATTAACGAGATTAAGTTATTTTTATACCCGCGAGAAATCCTTAATTTTCCGAGATAAAAAGTATATGTCCTTCCCCGCGATGCAACCTATCAATGTAAACAACAGCGTAACATAAAGACAAACCGACACCTCCTACGTATAGTATCGTAATCAACAAAATTGCGAAAATTAGTTTTACCGATTTTCAAGTACTTTATAATATAATTTATCGTTTGAACTAATAAAAAAATATATATTTACAATAGAACCCTAGATATTAAGACTGCTTATTATCGTATGTTCATCTTGATCGAAGTAATATGTGGTATGATGCAGTTCCCATACAATACGCGGGGGTGGGGGGATCTTTGAGCCGAGCGACCGAATGGCAACTGTTAGTAACGATTAAATACGCGGGAGAGGAGCACGTGCGCTGTTATCGACGCTATTTTGTAAACTTTGCACTGATTTTCATTATTTAATCTACTGTGTTAGATAAATATAAATTAAGTATGTCATCTAGGTCAAAAAAAATGATTGAATCAGTGATTAGATGTGATGAGATCGGATCACAAAAAGTAGAAGAGACCGTTACAGATTTAAATTGTGATGATAATGTGTGTACCCAAGACCAGAGTGTTGAGGATTCTATGAGGATGGAAGGTAAATTATGTTTTACTAATGTTAATATAGCTAAACATGAAAAAGAAAATGTAAATATAAAAACGTATATAAACCCATAGTAAAATATTGTAAGTATGACTTACTATGTTATACTTCGATTTCAGAGACTTTTCAAGTATCGTAAGTGTATACTTAAGATACTTTACGATGGGATAATAATATAAATGGTTCCCGTATTCGTACTTACAATACTTTACGTTGGAATTTCTTCTTGTTTTTCTATCCTATGTTGTACTTAAGATATTTTACTAGGATACGAAAAATGACTTACTATAGTATTCTTTTCAAAAGTTCTCAATCAAAAGATAATTTTCATTTTTTTTACAGAGTCGCCGCTCCCTTCTAACGCAAATATTGAGGAGATAAACCAAATGATGGATTGGTTTTCTGATTCTGAGGAAATACAATGTCAAAGTCATAGTGCTTCACCTACGGAACAAAGTAGGTAACAGTGATATTAAGCAAAAAGATTTAATTAATTTGTTGTGTAAGTTTTATCATATTTTTTTCATAGTATGAGTATTTAAAAATATGATTATACAATTGTTTGTTCTTACCTTTAGGAACCGTTGAAGAGTCTTCAGCTGCAGTTATTGAGGATATTACACAGCATCCATCACCAGACTGTACAATTAATCATCTAGATTTTGATTGCGATAACCACTTTTGTCCCTGGTTTGTCGAAAAAGATAATATTTCACAACTACAGTCTGTTGATTCAACCTATACTAATTCAGTTTATACTCCGCAAGCAAACACACCTTTGTCTTCGTTCTCAGAAGCGTCACCACAAGGTTCTAGAAAACGGATATTCAACCAAAGGAAGGACAAAGGAAATATCAGACGTCGACATGTTGCTGAATGGAAAGATAACAAAAGGAAAATGCTAAGAAACTTGGGCAAAGAGTACGAGAGTCGCGATGGTACTGTAAGGTGTGGTAAATCTTTGGGTCCTACGTGTCATATGAACTGCAGATTGAAGTGTTCAATGAAAATGAGCAATGAAGAAAGAATTTTGATTTTCAACAGGTTTTGGGGTTTAGGTAACCGTGAAAAACAATGGGCTTTTATTGCAAATTTGGTTGTGAAACAAA
The DNA here is from genome assembly GCA_963932025.1 of Erebia epiphron. Lineage (NCBI taxonomy): Eukaryota > Metazoa > Arthropoda > Insecta > Lepidoptera > Nymphalidae > Erebia > Erebia epiphron. Next base: position 2,565,012 of record OZ009947.1, on the reverse strand, counting down.
AAAAACGCAGGGTTTTTACTGATACTGAATCCAGGCGTAATTTTACTTTAATTTATAGACTGACAAGAGCTGACATGGAAAATCAGGAAAACTATTTAACCGTATGTAAAAAGATGTTTTTAAACACATTTTCAGTAAGTGAACAATTTGTGTACACGTCTTTAGAAAAAAGAAGTACCACAAGTGGCTTAATAGAAGCAGATATGCGAGGTCGTCATTCTAATCATCGCAAAATAATAACTGAAAATGTTATCAAAAGTGTATGCGATCACATTAAATCTCTACAGCCTGTAGAATCTCATTATACTCGCAGTAGAAGTAACAAACTTTACCTAGATGGAGACCTTAATTTTCAGCGCTTGTTTGATTTATATAATGAATGGTTCGACACGCGTACGTACTCTTCAAAAGCTAGTACTGAACGGCAATACCGCGACATCGTTAATGAGCACTTTAAGATTAGTTTCTATGTGCCAAAAAAAGACCAGTGTGACAAATGCCATATTTACAAGAATATATCTAGTCCGACATTATCTGAAACACAATTACATGAAGAACACCTTAAAAATAAAGAGGTAGCTCGGAAGAAGAAGTTGTGTGATAAAGAACTTGCCAAAATATCAAACGGTAAATTATTAGTCGCCACATTTGACTTTCAAAAAGTGCTAACTGCTCCATACGGTAATATAAGTGTCCTTTACTACAAAAGAAAGCTTTCAGTATTTAATTTGACAGTTTTTAACTTAGCTGAACAAGAAGGTACTTGTTTTATGTGGCATGAGGGACAGGGCAGACGCGGGGCTAATGAGGTAGCCAGTTGCTTATTTAAGTACATTGCTAAATATAAGGATCAAGGTGTAAGTGAATTTCGGTTTTGGTCGGACAATTGTGTAGGCCAGAACCGAAATCGTATCGTTTATGCTATGTACATGCAAGCAGTGATTATGTTTCAAGTTACAATACATCATTGCTTTTTAGAAGTTGGTCACACCCAAAACGAGGGCGATAGCGTTCATGCCTTAATAGAAAAATCTGCCAAAAATAAACTAATTTACACACCATTTGAGTGGTTTTGTTTAGTACGCTGGGCTAAACAAAAAGGAAAGCCTTACATAGTTGAGGAATTACAATACACCGATTTTTTAAACTACAAAACATTATTAAAGGGAAATTGGGTTAAAAGTACTACTGGGGATAAAGTGCAATGGAATAAAATAAGAGAAGTCTTTGTCAAACCTGAAGATCCTTTTAAGTTATTTTATAAATATGACTTAGCTGCCGATGATTATCATGTTTTATGTATAAAGGCGTCTACCAGGAGACAATGCGTATCCAGTGTAGATGCACTGTATGAAAATAGGCTGCCAATTCCTAAGGCAAAAAAAGATGACTTGATGAACATGTGCAAGTCTCAAATTATACCTAGTACTCATCATGATTTTTTCCAAAGTTTACCAGAAAGTGGCAATGACCTTACTTTGGATTCAGATTCAGATTGATTTTTTAAATTTAAGTTCTTATTAAATATTATTTTTTAATGTTGTACTGATTTTGTAATTTTAAAGACTGAAAAATTATTATCATTATTCTTACGATGAAGTAAAGAGAGTTAATTTTAGTTTTTGAAAGACATTTTTGTTTCGTTGGTTTTAATGATATATTTTATGCAAGATTGCGCCCGAAATGAAAGGGAAGTTTATTTTATTTTTAGTTTCTGAAAGAGATTTTTGCTTCGTTGATTTAAATGACATATTTTATTGCAAGATTGTGCCCAAAATGATAGGGATTTATCATTGTTTCTACTAATATAACACTACTGCTAATATTACAACCATAATAATAAGCGAAAATACCATTGATTATTTTTTTAAGTTTTTTGAGAGTGACTGATGTTTATTTGGACTGCTGTATTTTTGAAATACATAACATTTCAGTTTAAGGAAAGAAATTTCATTTCAATCATCCCTCAATATACGTCGCTCACGATACGATACAATGACCTATTTCTATAGCATACTGTCGTAACTATACACATTTCACATTATTATTTTGTTAGTATCCATGTAAGTTATCGTATGTGTGACATACATTATTTAATCCTACATATAGTTCGACGTAAAGTATAGTAAGTACTACATACAATGAAGTACGATTGTTATTTTCCGAAGTAAAATATCGTATGTGATTTTTAAGGAAATCTAGGAAAAAAACCAAGTAATCCTTTTAATGGTAATATTCCACTCATAAAAATTTAGCTGTTTGCCAAATTTGGTTCTTAATAGAGAGTATTTGACTTCATAAACATCAATAATCTACTTGCAAATCTTCAAATAGCTGTACTGTAAAGTTGAACAAATACAGTTACGATATTATACGTAGGAGGTGTCGAAACACTCTTTCGCATATTTTTTTGTGATACCTATAGACGGTTTGGATTTTAGATTCTGGACTATACAGTTTTTTATGGAAACATTTATGTCCGCGATCGCAACGTGCTCTTGTTTTGTATTACAGGTATGGACGTATCACGTCCATGTATCATATCCATGGATACAGATAACAGGTATCTGAAATAAATTGGACTAATTTAAGGTCTCTCCTACCATGTTGCGAACAAAAACAATGTCATAAAAGCACGTCCTATCTGAATTGTATTTGTAATCACGGCAAATAAAATATGGGGTATTTGTACCCCACAGTGTGTGTAAATCGATAATCGTGCCAGATCGACGTTGCTTAGTTAAATTCTAGAGCAGGTGGAAAGGTCATAGACAATGTATTGTAAACCATAACTTCCTCGTTGGTCTAGTGGTGAACATGTTCGACTGCAGCCGACGAGGTCCCGGGTTCGAGTCCCGGGTCGGGCCGTAACAAGTATTGGGTTTTTCTGACAAGAAATTCTCAGTACTAGCGCGAAGCTAGGAAGTAGGTGGTGTGTCATCCCCGTGCCTCGGAGTACGCGCTAAGCCGTCGGTCCTGCGCCTGATCTCTCTCCGGTCGTGTCGGATTTTGCGTCCCACCGAGCTATGAGAATAAAGGAACAGAGATTGCACCTGCGCATGCGCACACACTTGTGCACTATATTATCTCCCGCGCAGATGGCTAGGTAATCACTCTGAAGATAGGTCTCCGTGCCCATTATTATGACGTTATTTATTATTGTGTACTATTAATTTATTCGAAATGATTGCACTTTGAAAGTTTGAATAAAATTTGTAAACAATTAATCCTTTAATACTTACAAAACTGAAAAGTTCACACCTAGTATATAGAAACAGACTATAGAGTCGATCGAAATTAGAAAATATAACCCTCAGTTACTAAACTTTGGACTAAAAAGTACCCAGGAAACATATTTACGGGTTTAAACGGTTTCTGGATACCTTTAAAAAGAAGCTTCATATTTCTTTACTGATATTCTCCGGGCTATTGTGGGCTCGGATATCAAACGATGATTGATAACGCCGGATACATTTCCCTTTATAGCCACAACACAAACCAGATGATATAAAGCCTCAAGGTCTGTCAGGTTTTGTTATAAAATTTTGTTCTCAATTTAGAGCACAAACATTCATTCATCAACGCATAAAAAATAATTGAAAAAATCATGATCTTATATATGGTTCAATACCTACACTAACTAATAATATTTCATTGTGTGCTATTTAGGTCTTTAATCTAAATGTTTTTGTGATAGAAACACTTATTACATATACAATTATTATTATTTTCCAAAGATTACTCCAAAATTTTAATGTTTTCAGTTTTATTCGGTAAACAGGCTATTCTGTTTTCTTTTTAATATGTAGATAATATTTAAAACTGGCAATAACATAATGTAAATGTTTTATTTTAATAAGCATAGTTTTTAAACGCTATACTTTGATCAATTTTTCGTCTGATTAATATTGTTTTATTTCAATCTCTTTACCGGTACACCACAGTGAATCTTACAAATATTATAAATGCGAAAGTTTGGATGGATGGATGGATGTATGGATGTTTGTTACTCAATCACGCCCCAACAGCTTAACGGATCTGGCTGAAATTTGGCACAGAGATATATTATAGTCTGGAATAGCACATAGGCTACTTTTAATCCCGTAAAATTGAATTGCTCACATGTGAAGGAGAGGGCAAAAGGTTAAACGACTTAGAACTTACGTCTAGACTTGTAATAGGTACCATATTGAGTGCTGAATATTAGAAAGCGACCCTGCCCTATTTAGGTTCAACACGCACGTTCCAAAAGGCTATACCAACGAGATATTGGGTCAATATGACCCCACAGTGTTGCGTTCTTGGCGAAATTGAATACTAGTGGACGGGGGTTGAAAAGGTTCGGAAATGTCATCTCATATGTCCACAGCTTGAGGGTACCTTTTATAGTGTAAGAGATGCAAACTTGCACCTTTTCTTTTTTTGTTGACAGGGGGAAAATTTCTTTGAGACACCCGATCTGATGACCGTCAAAAAATACTTCCAAATCCACAACCCGATGGCAGAACACAATTAAAAAAAATGTTCTGATAGGGGGAGAGAACGAGACATCGGGACTACCTACTAAAATCCCCTCGGTGGCCATCCTCTGAGCATAATGAGTGGCTCCAGGACTTTTGTAAACACGCACCGGGCTTTTCTCTTGGGCGATGCCCATTGGGCTCGTCCCGCGTCCTGACCACATGCATCTGAAAATTGGTTCAGCCGTTTTTGTCAACACATTTGTGTTGTTGTAGATCTAAGATACTTAACAACTCATCATTTGTATCGCAAATACATTTGTATTTGCGATGATTTAATCTTTTAAATCACACTTGTAGCTATAATTAATATTACGGACGCAGAGCTCTCTGAGGCAAGAGGAATTCGAACACTTCGCAAATCTATTAACTCGTAAACCTAAAAATCAAACCTAGGATCATGATCCGCCGCCAAATATGCTTTGGACTCTTTTAAATGGTATTCATTTACTGAACTGCTTCGCTGGTCTAGTGGTTAGCATAGTCGACTGCGGATCACGAGGTCCTGGGTTCGATTCCGGTTGGGCATAAAAGTTAGGTATTGGGTTTTTCAATTAAGAAATTCTCAGTGCCAGCCCGGAGTTGGAAGTTGGCGGTGTTTCACCCCCGTGCCTCGGAGAGCACGTTAAGCCGTCGGTCCCGGTTATTATCACTAACATGATAATAATCGTTAAAGCCCGCCAACCCACATTGGAGCAGCGTGGTGGGTCTAAGCTCTAATTCCCGCTCTCCTATGAGAGTGGAGGCCTGTGCCCAGCAGTGGGACGTTAATAGGCTGTAGTGATGTTAGGACGAAAATTAAAATTCATACCTACAAGGTCTCATATATCTATGGTCCTCGAGTCTAGACTTGGCAACACTAGTGAGGGTCGCTGTAGATCGCTGTGTATTGCAATTTCGACCTTGTTTGTGAGACTAATTGCGTAAGAAATAATAATGAGTAATTACGAGAGTTTTCTTTTAATAGTATGAATATATCTCTAACCGGCTCTTAGACTATAAAGAATGGCCCTTTCCTGCCATATCGGTATCTCGTGTGGGTTATTGTACACGCAGATATTATAATGATGACTGATAGCGCTGTTATCTTTTGCCTCTCGAGCGAAAAAAATAGCCAGAGATACTGAAAAATAGCTACACTGTACACGCACACGATACAAGGTATATTTTTTATTCGATCCACATCTATTCGATAAAAAAAGACGGAAAAATTATATTTCATATCTTATATTCGAAGAAAGTGCATTTTGTGGCATGTCTCAATACTCAAATCTATTGCATACCCGCACGCACCGCGCCTGTGTAGTGGGGCTAAACATTAACAGTCTCCAGCTTTATTAGTAAGTAGCACTCTTAAGTAAGTAGAACGTGCGTGTACAAACTTTTTGTACACGCACGATGGTCGCGGGGATAATTCCGTCAAAATCAACAGACAGACAGACTTTGATGGATGAAGTTGTGAGCCATTTTAAAAAGCTTAATCGTGAGTTTATAAAAAAGGTTAAAGAATGATTATTTTCTCAAATTGACGCATATAAAGAGCTCTTTGTTGAACCATTGGCTGTGTACGAAATGCGAACCCCAATTTACATTAGGGGCGTATCACACTTATTCGCAGCTACACGCTTCCATTTCTGATCCCGTGTAGTAATCGATTGGGGGTATGGGTTCTAAACGTAACTGCCATACCCCTAACAGGTTAGCCCGCTACCGTCTTAGACTGCATCATCACTTACCATCAGGTGAGATTACCGTCAAGAGCTATCTTGTAGTGGCGTAAAAAATACCTAGTTGGTAAAGACGTAAGACCCAGAAAATTTAATTTGCGAGAACTTGAGTAAAATTAAAAGTAAATACATAGTCATTAAAAGAACAGTCTTGTCACTTTCCACCAGGTGAGATCGCAATGCACTTTTGGTACAAGAAAACGGACAAATTGCTTAATATCTAGCACAGAGTACATTGAATATAGGGGTAATCTAGTAGGTAAACCGGTAAGGGACGTTGGATTGAGCTAGTTGTCACCTTTCTCACAAAATGCAATTTCAGCTGGCATAGCATACAGCCTTAAGTAAAAATGTAAATAATAATAGTAACGTAGTCCGTTTTCAGTAAAATACTCCGATTACGTGTATTGAGTCCCCCAAACCGTTCAGTTTTCAGTAAATAAGAGCATGTAAATGGGTCGTTTGGTTCCCATCGAATTATGTGTATTGTTGACACTTGCGCCCGGACCCCCAACCTCCGACCCCCGACCTCCGACCCCCGACCCGCTAACATTGTAACGCGTTTTCAATTGTGCCATTGGGAATGGAGATTATTTTACAATTACCAGAATGCTACCGTTGATAGTGGTTTAAACGCCCGTCTTTCTATTCGGGTGGTCGGGGGTTTGGACCCCGGGCACGCACCTTTTCAGATAGATCGATAATTTTTTATTCTCACACAAACATCTATACTAATTTTATAAATGCGAAAGTTTGGATGGATGGATGGATGCATTGTATGGGTGGATGGATGTTTGTTTGCTACTCAATCACGTCACAACGGCTGAACGGATCTGGATGAAATTTGCCTCAGAGATAGACTATAGTCTGGAATAACACATAGGCTACGTTTTATCGAACGAACGAACCGAAAAAGCTCAATCCACGCGGACGAAGTCGCGGGTATTAGCTATTAAAGATATAAAGCAAGCAAGTATAAAAAACAAAGTGCGCAAGGGCGTTCTTATCACTAGAAGTGATCTCCTCCAGACAACGCATCCATTATGAATCTTTAAAAGGAGTTAGGGATTTAAAGAGTTTTCTTTCTTTTCAGTTATATGCGTTGTAAGAAACATAAAATCCTTTGTTTCAAACGGTGAAGGAAAACATCGTGAGGGGTGAGGAAACCCAGTGGTGTTTTTCACGGTGTTGTGTGTGTTCGACCTATACATCTGTTGCGGATTGCGTGTAGGTTGATGTGAGTTGAGCAGAAATGATACGCACAGACTCGGTGTTAATATGGCATATATTTACAACTTAATCCTAACCTTATATACAAAGAAATTAGGTACATTGGAGTGGGGGAAAACCTTGTAATGATCATGAAGTGCTAACTAAAACATTGCTTATCTATATATATAAAATTCAAAGTCCTGACTGACTGACTGACTGACTGACTGACTGACTGACTGACTGACTGACTGACTGACTTATATATCAACGCACAGCCTAAACCGCTAGGGTTAGAGACTTGAAATTTTGACAGTAGCTTCCTTTTGTGATGTAGGCGCTCACTAAGGAAGGATTTTTCAAAATTCCACCCCTAAGGGGATGAAATAGGGGTTGAAAAATTGTATGAAAGTGTTGTTTGTATGGAAGTCATTTCTCAAGTTATATTCATGAAACTTGGTATATGAGTTATCGGTAAAAAATAAAGAAATACGTGTTTCATCGTTTTTGAAAATTCTACCCCCGAAAAAGGGGTGAAATAGGGGATGAAAGTATATATGAAAGTCCTTCATTTCTCAAGATATTTCTCAGTTCTATCAACGGAACTTGGTATTTTGGCTTTAGGTAATAAATAAAGAAGTACGTGTGGCACAGGTTCTCAAAATTACACCCCTAAAGGGGTAAAATAGGGGTTGAAAGTTTGTATGAAAGTCCTTCATTTCTCAAGTTATAGTCATGAAACTTAGCCTTTGGGCTTTCAGTTAGATATGCAGAAGTACGTTTTTCACCATTTTTGAAAATTCGACCCCCAAAGGGGTAAAATAGGAGATGAAGGTCCTTCATTTGTCAACATATTTTTCAAGTTATAACAACGAAACTTGGTATTTTGGCTTTCGATATAATATAAAGAAGTATGTGTGTAACAGTTTTTCAAAATTTCACCCCCAAGCGGGTAAAATGGGGGTTGTAAGTTGGTGTAAAAGGGCCGGCATTTTTCAACTTATAGCCATGAAACTTGATATTTGGGCTACCGGTTTAAATTATGAAATACATAATTCACAGTTTTTATAAATTCTATCCCAAAGGAAGTTTAATAGTCCTTCTTCAATCACGCCGCAACAGAGCAACGGATCGACGGGTTTTTTTTCATGGGTTCTTTTTATCCCGGCAAATTAAGGAATGCCTATGGGAATTAAAAAACTTATGCCACGCGAACGAAGTCGCGGGCGTCCGCTAGTTTATACTACGTGACAAAGTGCGAACTAAATATAATTAAATTGTAATTTTGCAACCTACATATCTATGGTCACGTATTGGTAAGTGCCATACATCCATCCATCCATCCATCAGCCTGTATGTATCCACTGCTGGACATAGGCCTTTTCGAGAGCGCGCCACCAAACACGGTCCTATACGGCCGAGAGTCTTTCGTCATTTTCTTAAAGATGGTGGGTGTGAAGTCTGCCAATGTGGTGGACCATGGCCAAACTCTTCTCATTCTGAGAAGATATACTCGGCCATTATACTATACGTGAGCGACAAACCTTACAACGCGACGCGACCATCGCTATATAAGTAATATATAAAAAAAAAATAAGCGTCCATCCTTTAGAGCACGCTCCTAACCTGTATGGCCCTGTCCTTGTCCCCACCATAGCGCTGTCCCGCTTTTCAGACTAGATGGCGTTACTAAAATAGGTCCACATACTTTGTTTGACAGGGCCCGTCTATGTAAATTGAGGTCGTTGGACGCGACTGTATCAATAAAACAGTAGTTAACCCTTCACGTGGCCCATACGTTGTCGATAGACAAGTTTGTCATTAAGTATCTATGGCGCTTCTGTCGATCACGTAGGACAACGGGTCTGAAGTCCAATTGTCTAAGCAAATCGTAATCATTTGACAGCTTAAAACGTATTACTCGAACTGTTTAAGGAGTTAATGCAATGTTTTTTGACGTGCAGACATCAGCTGTGAAAGTGGTAAAATAGGGTTGAAAATTTGTATGAGAGCTATAGCCATGAAACTTGGTATATGAGCTGCGAGTTGAAAATTAAGAAACCCGAATGCCACCATTTTTGAAAATTCGACCTCCAAACGGGGTGAAATAAGGGATGAAAATTTGCATGAAAGCCCTTCATTTCCCAAGACATTTCTCAAGTTATATCAACGAAACTTGGTATTTAAGTTTTCGGTAAAAAATAAAGAAGTACGTGTGTTCGTGTGTAGAGTTTTTACAAAATTTTACCCCCAACAGGGGTAAAATAGGGGTTGAACGTTGGTATGAAAGTCCTTCATTTCACCGTCCTTCACAGTTTTTAAAAATTCCACCCCCAAAGAGGTGAAAAAGAGAGTTTGTTCTTCAATCACGCCGCAACAGAGCAACGGGTATTTTGCACCGGTAGTTGAGGATCTGGAGAGTGACATAGGCTACTTTTTATCCCGGAAAATTAAGGAGTGTCTGCTTATATTTTACTAGCGGATGCTCGCGAACGAAGTCGCGAGCATCCGCTAGTAAAATATAAGCATTGAACATTTTTAGTTAGGTTGATACCTATTTTCATGTAGGGTAGAATAAAAAAACGGGCCAAGTGCGAGTCGGACTCGCGCACCGAGGGTTCCGTACTCAAGAAGTAGGTATAATTACCTTTGTTAATGAACCGCAAAACTAACTTTGTTTGTAGAGGTTTACTGTTAATATCAAAAAATTACGTTTGTTGTATGGGAGCCCCCCTTTAATATTTACTTTATTGATATTTAATTATTTATTTTGAAAGGTAATATACAAGTTAATATTCTGTGAAAATTTGAACCGTCTACCTGTTACCGTTTTTAATATTGAGCAAAAAAATACGAAAAAAACACGTTTATTGTATGGGGACCCCCCTTAATATATATATTTTTTTAATTTTTAGTATTTGTTGTTATAGCGGCAACGGAAATACATCATTTGTGAAAATTTCAGCTTTCTAGCTATCACGGTCTATGAGATACAGCCTGGAGACAGACAGACAGACAGACAGACAGACAGACAGCGGAGTCTTAGTAATAGGGTCCCGTTTTTACCCTTTGGGTACGGAACCCTAAAAATGAGCATTGAACATTTTTAGATAGGGTAAGTGGTGCTTTTATGCCTTTATGTCATGCACGCCACTACAATATACTAACCACTATTACTGCTCTATCACCCAATTAACTTTCCTACGTCTCTATCTGAACACCGGTAATGATATGGCGTGTCGGCGGCCATGTCGGCTTTTCCGGGCTATTTGGGCTATTACCGGCCGCTGTAGACCTGCCCGTCAATTACTAAGAGCCGCTCGGCCCCGCACGGCCACTAAACACCGACAGTCATACTTACATACTAATATTACCTTCTGTCATCTGGGCAGTTTAGCTAAATGCTGTTGGGTGGTGGCGATGGAGGCGCCGGGGTAGCATACCCTTGAGGTAAGGATATATGTGTGGCAGAACTGGCAAATATATGTTTTTTCTTTCTTTCTTAGAAGCGAAAGTATGCCTATCTATCTGTCTGCCTGTCTATTTGTCTGCGACGCTTTCGCGGCCCCTCTGTTCTACCGATTATGATGGATACAGAGATAGGTTCATAATTATGCTACTGTTTATCCCGGATATTACAATTCCCGCGGGAATTAAAATACCTTAATCCACGCGGACGAAGTCGCGGGCATCGTCTAAATAAGTAGGTAGGTATATACACCGTAACCCTTGCCCGTAATACCCGGCACCCGCTCGTTTCCTGGCCTACAACCTGTGCTATAACTAACGAGTATCTAACACGTGAACTGCGCACGTCCAGGCCATATCTCTCGCCCTCAAAATAGGCGTCTATCTTTACTTTGCCGTTAATTTGGCACACTTATCATCAAATTAACGACCTCCTAGGCGATGTGGTCTTACAAGTTGGAGGTCCTGGGTTCAATCCTCAGCGGAGTCAATTAAGGAATAGTGTAATTTTTTAATAATTATCCTACTGATAAAGACACCGCCAAACGATTTAGCGTTCCAATACGATGTCATGTTCTTCCAGGCTAGCTTGCTACTCGTTTACATAACCATCCAGGGGTTATCACAGTCAAAGTTGATAGCTTAAATCTATACTAATCCATACTAATATTATAAATGCGAAAGTGTGTCTGTCTGTCTGTCTGCTACGCTTTCACGGCCCATCTATTCAACCAATTTTGATGAAATTTGGTAACTACTGGGATAGATTATATCCCGGGGAAGGACATAGACTACTTTTTATCCCGAAAAATTCAAGAGTTCCCGCGGGAATCAAAAACCTTAATCTACGCGGACGAAGTCGCGGGCATCATCTAGTGTCTAATAATTAGTAATATTGAAAATGCGAAAGTGTGTCCGTCCACCTGTCTGTACCCAGACCTGTATTTTTAACCGATTTTGACGAAATATGGTACAGAAACAGGTAAAATGCCGGGGTAGGATATCGGCTACTTTATATGCCGGAAAATTAAGTAGTTCCCGCGGGAATCAAAAAACTCAATGAACGCCGACGAAGTCATCATTTACGAGTAGATAAAAACTATAATGTACTGTGCTCGAATTAAAGGCAATTATCTTGTTATATTATATGCAGATTTCAGCTGTAAAATTAAATTGGGAACAAATATAAAATTACTTACCTTTGAGTATTATTGTACAATCTAACACCTATCAAGTAACAATAATCAATATACATACTAACAAGTAACAACCTATTTCGAACCTTTTTCGAATCATTCCCATACTCCATAGGGCGTGTAATAAACTACGCTACATCATGGGCTACACGAATATGAACTTTATATCGCAAGTATTAAAATACAATTTTTATGCAACGAATAGCTAGCTAATGAAATAAACCCGCACGTACGTGCTAGGGCCCTTTGCAACAAATATTTCGGATTTAGGGCTGCCATCTACATTAAAATTTAAATAAATACGAAAATGTGATTTACCTGTTAGTAATTAATCTTGACATTCAAACAGATAGCTTTTATCCTAATAGGCATGTTTGGTCCATATTTCTATCCCAGCAAAAATCCTAAATCTACGCTCAATTCGTAAAAAACTACAACTTTTTTCATCTCTCTAATATTTTATTTATTATTTGACAATATTGGCTAGTTTTTTTCAAAATCTGTGGCAGCAGTCAAAAAGTGGACGTGGTTTCCTAGATAGAATTTTTTGACACCACGGCATCACATCACATCTGCGTCAAAAACAATCTCTCTGGCGGCACCGTTATAATATGACGGCACCACTAAATAATATGACGACCTCCTTGGCACAGTGTTGAGCACTGTCGTCTTAACCTGCGGAGGTCCTGGGTTCAATCCCGGCGGGTCAATTTTTGGGAACTTAATATTATTTCAGAATTTTCCCTGGTCTGGCCTGGTTGAAGTCTTCATTTATTTAGATTTAGCGTTTCGGTACGATGCCGTGTAGAAACCGATAAGGGGTATGGGTTTAATATATCTGCCATACCCTTAACAGGTAAGCCCGCTACCATCTTATACTGCATCATCACTTACCATCAGGTGAGATCGCAGTCAAAACCTAACTTGAATTAAAAAACCACTTTCCTAGTAAACCACAGGTGGCAACCCTATGGAAAACCACAATCATAGCCTCTTATTCATCCGGCATTCAATTCGACTACGAAATTGTGTGCATTTTCCCTGATACTTTACGCGTTACACGGATATTTTTTTCAATACAATATTCCGTGTTCAACGAGGTACGAATTCGCAATTTGTGTCGACATTCGAGTATTGTTTTTACCAATTTATGGATAATTACCTACGGTCGCTTACTTACTTTAACTGTGAAAGAAAACATCGTGAGACCTGCATGCCCGAGATTTCCAGCCTTCATACCTAGTTCCTAAAAAACATATAAACCTCATAATCAATATAATATATAAGAGCATGGATTTAACTTGCTCCAGCAAGGCTAAGGGCAGTGGTTACTTAAGTATCTACACAATGATGAAAATTGTATATTATTTTTTTCAAAAGACCAACCTCCGAGTTTCTTGCTGGTTCTTCTCAGTATGAATGGCATTCCGAACCAGTAATAGATGAAAAGTACTTTTTCATCCCACCATCTCGGAAAGAGTATTTTTAACCTTCGATAAAGTAAATTGAATTTAGAACATCGTGTGCACGTTAGTAAATATCACTCGTCTATGAAGTTTGTGAATTCAAAACATCATTAAAACCTATTTACTTCTACCTCTATGGTGCCGAATTTCCATACAACCGTTTTTAATTTGTTAAAAACTCACACTCGTAACCTTCTTGGTGTACTTTTTTAATTTGCTTTTCGCGCACCATTTTCTTTCACGTCATGTCATAGCTCCTCGCTGACGTGGGATGAAAAGTTACGTGTTGCACTCGAGTGAAAAGATTTTTCACCTCGTGCTCTTTTGATTCCCTCGCTGACGTTCAGGATTCTAATTTTTGAACCACTCGCTGCGCTCGTGATTCAATTTTAGAATCCTTCGCTTGCTCGGTCATCAAAATTGAGCACGCGGTTAAAAAACAACTTTTCACTCTTGTATAACAAATAACTATTAAAACGTCACGCGACGTTTTAAAAGTACTTGTAAATGTTAATTTGAATAAAAAACATTTGAATTTTCATTATAATATTCTCAAACGTATGTGAATTCTGCCACTGTCTACCACACTGGCCAAGTGCGGATTGTACTTGGTCAGCGTAGGTCAGCGGCATCGTACCGGAACTCTAAATCGCTTGGCGGTACGTCGTTGCCGGTAGGTAGTAAGTGGTAACTGGCCTCGTCCGAAATCTCCCACCTGGCAAAATTCAGAAATTATAAATTCCCGAATCGACCTTGCCGGGGATCGAACCTGGTACCATAAAAGACCACTGTGCTTGCTCTCCACTGTGCCAGGGAGATAGCAGTCTTATTTTATTTTATCGGAAAACTTACAGCTACATACAATAAAAGTAGATATATAAATAATAATAAGTATGACGCCAATTACAAATTTTCACAGAGTTTTCTTGTATCACCAGTCTTGTAGAAACTCAAGTAGTGAAATTAAAAAAAAAAACTACAAAAGTAATCACCACCTCTACCCATTGTAAGGCGAGACTCTACCTAAAGAAGGTAAGAAAAGGACATTAGGTACAAAGCGTACTATTATGTGAACCTATAAAAGGTTTTTAGAGATCGGTTCAGGAGTGTCCCTACGCCCCTATAAAGCGTCCTTCACTCGACCTCTCTTCTATTATGTGGAAATTCAATAGAATTTTTATACGGGCTACCCGCACTGCACGTTTGAACGCGCGTAGTCCTTTGATGTGGCGTTTCTACGCCCTAATAACACTGTTTAGCAATCGCACAGTTTGGCAATGATTACGGACTTATGACATGCCACTGATATACATACCTACCAAACAGTTAGCGCTTAATATTTATGGACTTTCGTTTTTTTTTAATGCGTGAATAGCTTGACGACAATTATGCTTAGTGCAAAGCAATGATGAGGTCTAGGTAGGAACGCGCTTGCCTAGAAGATGCCTATTCACTCTTGCCTTGAAGGTACAACTAAGTTATAATATGTCACTGATATACCTAACGTATTCATAATAGGTGTTTCCTACGTGTTTCCTACCACGTATTACTGAAATACTTACCATCAAAATAAGAGTGAAAAGGCATCTTCTAAGCAAGCATTATTATTGCATATATTAATTGGCATTATTGCTAACTACTTCGCTCATCGCCTTGGCTCTTTTCCGGCTGAGCTACTGAAAGCTACCTTGAAGTACTCGGAACATCAGCTATACCAGAGGGAGAGTGACATAGTATATTACTATCGCTTTTTTGTCACGTACTATATCTATATTTATAAAATTCAAGGTCCTGACTGACTGACTGACTGACTTATATATCAACGCACAGCCTAAACCGCTCGAGTTAGAAACTTGAAATTTTGACAGTAGCTTCCTTTTGTGACGTAGGCGCTCAATAAGGAAGGGTTTTTCAAAATACCACCAATTTTCTAAGGGGCTGAAAAAGGGGTTGAAAGTTTGAATGAAAGTCCTTCATTTCTCAAGTTATAGCCATGAAATTGAGCATTTGGGCTTTCAGTTTGATATGCAGAAGCATGTGTTTCACTATTTTTGAAAATTCGACCCCCAAAGGGGTGAAATAGGGGATGAAAGTTTGTATAAAAGTCCTTCATATCTCAAGATATTATTCAATTTATATCAACGAAACTTGGTATTTAGGCTTATAGTAAAAATAAAAAATAAAGAAGTACGTGTGTCACAGTTTTCAAAATTTTACCCCCATAGGATTAAAATAGAAGTTGAAATTTTGTATCAAAATTTGTTATGTAAACAAGTAGTTATGTAAGTATGTATATTATGTATGTACTTATGTAATTAGATTGTTAGTTATAGTTGTAGTATAAGGACGTTATAGTTTATTTAATCGTAAAGTGTGTATTTATAGCTTTGTAAAATAAATTGTAAATGTATATTATATAGTTTGTATGAATAAGCCGTATGAATTTATGATAACACCACATCAAAATGTATACCACTACTGGTAATATGTGAGATTCATTAAATAAACTAGCTGATGCCCGCGACTTCGCGTGGATCGAGGTTTTGTGGTTCCCGCGGGAACTTTTTAACTTTCCAGGATTAAAAGTAGCCTATGTGCCAGACTATAATCTATCTCTGTGCCAAATTTCAGACAGATCCGTTAAGCTGATGGGGCGTGATTGAGTAACAAACATCCATACAACCATCCATCCAAACTTTCGCATTTATAATATTAGTAAGATAAATAAATAATAAAACACCTAAATACACCCGGCCAAGCCGCGGGCATTATCCAACAGGAAAGGGTTTTACCAAAACAACTGGTGTTTGGGTTATAATATTATACACGAGTCGGACGTAATACTCTTAATTATTATTGTAGGCAAAGCAAACACTTCAACTAGTCTATTCCGTGTCTATTCCACACCACCCCCCAATTACAGCGCCAATCATAAATGGATTTTGAGGCTTAGCATTTATCGTGAACGAGGACCATTCACACTAAACGATACAATGTCATCACGATAGTGAAGAATTTTGGTGAGCAAAATATATAATATTTACTAGAACTAGATTATTATATCCGCAACTTCGTTGCGTGGATTTATTTTTATGCCCAGTAACTATTTTCATGAGTACGACTTGAAAAAATAATGACGTGTGATATTCGGAGTTGTTTCCCTCTATTTAATCCTCTTGGAGCTGGAATTTCCAAAAAGTATCGTTCATAATGGGTATCTCCAACGAGTACTGACGCCATAAAAAACATCTTCCAGTACAATTTACAGTGCGCGCGTAGATCAGTCAGTCAGTTAGTCAGGACAATTAGTATGAATTTTTAGACCATGTGTGTCGTATCGATGCCATATTATCCTAATTATTCCTAACTAGTCGTCAAATGTAAAAGCATCAAGTTATGTTTGGTTTAACGCACATTATTTGTGGTTAGATAACTAGTTTATTTTAGGAGCGATACGTAAACATTGGTTTTGAATATAACTTCAATTTAGGTTATTTTATGTATAATATACAATAATAATAATATAATCCAAAAATATTTACCCTTTTTTTTATTTGACGGGAACCTAGGAAGGGATGGAGGTAACCCCCCGTGACGCGGGATCCCGAGACGCGAAATCCTTGGATCTCCAAAATCAGACAACCATCCATCTATTGATTTGTACGATTTTTACGTTGTTACGAAGATGTGATCAAATAAAATTGCATTGAAAGACCTACCTTACTCAAATAAAAATAAAGTATAAATTGTCTTAAATGACAATTATGCCCCCCTTTTGTAGTGGCGATTTTTGACGGACACTTGAACTGCTGCTTCCTATAATTATACATCAAAGGGTAGACTTGAACCAAAATATGAAAAGCCCTTTACACGAAAATATACCCACTGCAATCATTCCTTTAGATTTATTTTAGGTTACTGCGAATCTATAGGTTTGTACTATTGAATTCTACAAACTAACCAACACTAATTTACAATTCTGAGAGGTCTGTTAAAGGGGTATACAATTAAACCAATCCTCAAGTGACAAGGGACTCAGCGTTCGTTCTATATATAGCTCTCACTCTATATAAATCCTACTATGAATCCAAACGCTTTGTCTACTGATTAGGTACTGATATTTAGAACCTCCTTATTGCAGTAGTGAGCGCAGGGGCCGTTTTCGGATTCGATTCCCGGCAATTGAGATTCTAATTTCTAATCTATCTCCGTGGCCACCTATTAGTAAAGCCGTACCACCAGTAACTTAGCGCTAAGAACCCAAAAACACATTCCAGTTGGCCCGCTTGCATTTAAGAATCCAACGTCACTTGTCTAGAGTGAAGGGGGTAAAAGGGGTTTAAACCTGGGGGTAAAAGAATTCACCCTAAAATTATAAAAACGAAAGTTGGTATGACTGTCTGTCTGCTATACGCTTTCACGGTCCATCTGTTCAATAGATATTGATGAAATTTGGTATAGAAGTAGGTTACATCCCGGATAAGGACAGGCTAACTTTTTATCCCGGAACATTGAAGAGTTCCTGTGGGAACCTCAATCGACGCGGATGAAGTCGCGGGCATCAGCTAGTTAAAATATTCCTTTTGATATATAATCTGAAAGAAGAAAACAGACAATCTACGTGCAGCATGCTATATATACACCACCCATCTTCCCGCTTCTAAATATACAGGAAAATATGCAATTCACACGCAACGCTACTACACCGGACCACACAAACGTACGTTTCAATCCTACACCGAAGCATCCTCAGTAAATGTTAACTCATCAATGTACAATAGTAATGTGGGACGAGTGACTGACGTGTACTCATCCGCAACAATAGGAAGATCCTCCCCCCCCCGGGCTAGTGTTGTGGGCTTCTGGTTCAACCGTTGTAAGTTGAACGGTTTAAATATAGCACTACTCTCAGAAAACTTCGATATCGTGATACAGGCTTCTAGGTCACTTATCAGTCAATTTTATCAAACGACTTCAAAATAAAAAAAAACCGGCCAAGTGCGAGTCGGACTCGCGCACCGAGGGTTCCGTACAAACCTGTAGTATGTTTTAAATTAAATGTTTTTTTTTAAATATTTGAGTTGATTGAATGAAAGGTAAATTGCGATTTACGATTAATGACGTATTAAAAAAAAACTACTTACTTGATCTCGTTCAAACCAATTTTCGGTGGTAGTTTGCATGGTAATGTACAACATATATTTTTTTTAGTTTTATCATTCTCTTATTTTAGAAGTTACGGAGGGGGGGGACACACATTTTACCACTTTGGAAGTGTCTCTCGCGCAAACTATTCAGTTTAGAAAAAAATGATATTACAAACCTCAATATCATTTTTGAAGACCTATCCATAGATACCCCACACCTATGGGTTAGATGAAAAAAAAATTTTTGAGTTTCAGTTCTAAGTATGGGGAACCCCAAAATTTATTGTTTTTTTTCTATTTTTGTAAGAAAATCTTAATGCGGTTTACAGAATACATCTACTTACCAAGTTTCAACAGTATAGCTCTTAAAGTTTCGGAAAAAAGTGGCTGTGACATACGGACGGACAGACAGACAGACAGACAGACAGACAGACAGACATGACGAATCTATAAGGGTTCCGTTTTTGCCAAATTTGGCTACGGAACCCTAAAAAGGAGGAAGTTCTCAATTCGACTGTTTTTTTTTTAATGTTTGTTACCTCAGAACTTTTGACAGGGTGGACCGATTTGGATGATTCTTTTTTTATTTGAAAGGGCATACTTCCCATGTGGTCCCATATTAATTTTATCGAAATCGGTCGAGCGGTTTTTAAAATATCAACAATAAAATAAGTACTTTGTATAGCGTGTTCTTGTTGTTGTAAAGTTGGCGCGGGAGTTTGAAGTCGGTTGTTTAAAAATATTTTTTTATATTAAATTATCTATCCTGTGATGTCTGTGATGTAGATACAATTAGCGCCATCCAGTTTACACTGTGGTAACCGCTACAGTAATATTAATACGGAGCCCTGGAAATTTAAAAGTAAATTACTATAAAATACTGTCTGTACTGTAAAATTGTTAATTGAAAAACTTTACAAACTTTAATACCTCGACTCTCTCAAACGTGATCTATTTCACATTATGGAATTCATTTCTTTAATTTATACTTTCAAAACTACCGAGTTTCAATAAAACTTTAAATTCAAAAGAGGATTCACTGGAAAGGTCCTGAAAGTTTGCACTGAATTAATGTAAAAATATGAAATACTTTTGAAATTTTATGAAAGCAATTTATATGGACAAGGTGTCGCAAGAAATATAATTTTTTAAACATTAAGGACTAAGAAAACTTCAGACTAAGTTTCACAGTGTATAGTCTACTAGACTGTAGATAGTGAGTCAGTACCTAATTTGTAAAGAAAAATGTTTAGTCTGGCCTAGAATGTATAGGCAAGCACACAAAAATAATGTCGACTATTGCCAAATAAATAATGTACACATACAAATATTTAAGTTGTTACAAGTCCAAATCCTGGTCTATGGTCTATTTTTCCTTCAGCTTCTCGCCGAAATGCATTTTTAAAGAGAGGTTTTTTGCATGGTGGATAGAATGGTTGTACCGAGAACTGACTATGATATAGTGATTAGTTAAAAACCTAACTCGAAAACTAATTATGTAAATCGCCTAGGTCAATGATGTAAATTATAAATAAAACCGGCCAAGTGCGTGTCCTTCGCCGGGATACAACCTATCCCTGTATCAAATTTCATCAAAATCGGTTGAACAGATGGACCGTGAAAGCGTAGCAGACAGACAGACAGACAGACACACATTCGCCTTTAGTATGGATAGGCTGGAGTTAGTATGGATTTAATACAAAAGTTTGTCTGTCTGGTTATAATCAGTCATTTTGAAAAATTATCGCTAAATAAAATGAAAAAGTATTCGGGGCAGCACGTAGACGTTATTATTAATTAAAAAACCGGCCAAGTGCGAGTCGGACTTGCGCACCGAGGGTTCCGTACTCAAGAAGTAGGTATAATTACCTTTGTTAATGAACCGCAAAACTAACTTTGTTTGTAGAGGTTTACTGTTAATATCAAAAAATTACGTTTGTTGTATGGGAGCCCCCCTTTAATATTTACTTTATTGATATTTTATTATTTATTTTGAAAGGTAATATACAAGTTAATATTCTGTGAAAATTTGAACCGTCTACCTGTTACCGTTTTTAATATTGAGCAAAAAAATACGAAAAAAACACGTTTATTGTATGGGGATTCCCCTTAATATACATATTTTTTTAATTTTTAGTATTTGTTGTTATAGCGGCAACGGAAATACATCATTTGTGAAAATTTCAGCTTTCTAGCTATCACGGTCTATGAGATAGAGCCTGGAGACAGACAGACAGACAGACAGACAGACAGACAGACAGACAGACAAACAGCGGAGTCTTAGTAATAGGGTCCCGTTTTTACCCTTTGGGTACGGAACCCTAAAAGCATGGATTTGACTTGCTACAGCAATGCTAAGGACAGCGGTTATGATAAATACCTATCTACACATTGATGTAATTGAGAATGAATTTTTTTAAAAAGAGCAACCAACGAGTTTCTTGTCGAGTTTCTTGCTGGTTCGTCTCGGTAGAAATTTCATTCCGATCCTTAACTTCGGTCAACTTTTTTTTTTATCCACTACAAGTTAGCCCTTGACTGCGATCTCACCTGATGGTAAGTGATGATGCAGTCTAAGATGGTAGCGGGCTAACCTGTTAGGGGCATGGCAGTTATATTAAACCCATACCCCTATTCGGTTTCTACACGGCATCGTACCGAAACGCTCAATCGCTTGGCGGCACGTCTTTGCCGGTAGGGTGGTAACTAGCCACACGGCCGAAGCCTCCAACCAGGCCAGACCAGGGAAAATTCAGAAATTATAAATTCCTAAATTGACCCTGCCGGAGATCGAACCCGGGACCTCCGCACGTTAAGGGAACAGTGCTACACACTGCGCCACGGAGGTCGTCAAAATACTTAAATAGAAAAAAAAATTACAAATTTAAAAAAAACCCCCGACTAGAAAAAAGCTGATGACTTTCAGACAGATGAACAGATTTTCATGAAACATGGCTAAGAACACTCGGGATAAAATTATCTATGACACAAAAAATACTAAACGAAAATCGGTTCATCCGTTTGGGAGCTACGATACCACAGACAGATACACAGATACACAGATACACAGACAGACACGTTAAACTTATAACACCCCTCTCTTTTTGCGTCGGGGGTTAAAAAAGATTTGAGTTTGAGTTTGAAACGTCTTTAACGTGTCACTTGCGTTTCGATAAGAATGTTTCTGCGATTTGTTTAGCTTTACTCTGAGAAAAACTAGACATTATAGTTTTAATGGTCACGGTAGGACAAACCTATGAATCGCTAAACTTATGCGAAAGCACATAAAACAATACTTTGCTATCACAACTTTAACCAGGCACTCTGTAAAATGATATTATCGTATCGCGACGGAACACGAAGCAAGTGCACTTATAGTTACGGCTCTCATTTGTCACTGCAAGCGCTTGCTTAAATTTAAACAAGCGCTTGCAGTGGGACGAGTAGGCGATATTATGTCTACAACATAATTTAATATAAAAAATTCTATAAAAAATTATTTTTAAACAACCGACTTCAAACTCCCGCGCCAACTTTACAACAACAAGCACACGCTATACAAAGTACTTATTTTATTGTTGATATTTTAAAAACCGCTCGACCGATTTCGATAAAATTTATATGGGACTACTTGAGAAGTATGCATTTTCAAATAAAAAAAGAATCATCCAAATCGGTCCACCCAGTCAAAAGTTCTGAGGTAATAAATAATACAGTCGAATTGAGAACCTCCTCCTTTTTTTGAAGTCGGTTGAAAAAGAAGATCTTCCTCCGGGCTGGTATTATGCCCGGGGGTGTTATGGAATATTATTATCTCAAGTAAACCCCTGCCATGTGCCCTGCCTGCTATGTGATGCAATGACCAGACCAGTGGTTACCTACTAGGTCAGAGGTAACTCACTTAAAAAGCAATAGTCTCTACCTGAGCACACTTGTTGACTTTCTAATAACTAATCCTGTATTTTCTTTTTTAATTAATCTGTATTATTAAACTCTCTTAATTTTCTTCGTATTTGAACTACAAGTAGTTTGCAATAAGTATATAATCTTGAAACTTTAGCTAGATGCTCAAAGTTGGTAAATACTAGTAATTATTATTAACAGTTATATTGCGGTGGGGTTTAGGCCTGACATTCTAAGTTAAACCAGCGTTGAACGCGTCTTTATTTTGAATTCACCTGATTCACCTGATTGACGAAATTTACGTTTTGACAATTTTACTGAGGGAATCCCTACACTAAGAAACCCTTTAAGGGTAAGGGTAAGGTAACTCTCAAAATGTCAATTTTTACATGAGTTTTAATTTTTTGTTACATTTTTTACAAAATATTTTTTTTATGGACATGAGGGTAAGATCTTGAGTGTGTTGTGAACTGAAATAAAGACACCGAAGTTTGAAATAGGTATAACTTCAATGTTTCTGTTGAAGTTGATATCTGGCCGTCGTCTCTCAGACTATACGTAGTTCGCAATAAATCTAGACTCTAGAAACTGCTGCAAGGTGGTCAAAGTGAATAGCGCTAATTTTGGCGGTTAGCCAGAACTGAGCTGTGGTATAGAACTAACTTAATGTGTTAAGATAGACAAGAGTTGGATAGATTTGGTGCTCATTGAGTTACATAAAAATAGCT
This sequence comes from Erebia epiphron, assembly GCA_963932025.1. Classification (NCBI taxonomy): domain Eukaryota; kingdom Metazoa; phylum Arthropoda; class Insecta; order Lepidoptera; family Nymphalidae; genus Erebia; species Erebia epiphron. Next base: position 2,541,648 of record OZ009947.1, on the reverse strand, counting down.
GATGCCCGCGACATCATCCGCGTGGATTGAGTTGTTTTTGGTTCCCGCAGAAACTCTTTAATTTTCCGGGATAAAAAGTAGCCTATGTCACTCTCCACGTCCTCAACTACACCCAGGAATCACGTCGATCCGTTGCTCTGTTGCGGCGTGATTGAAGGACAAACCAATAAACCGACAAACAAACACACTTTCGCATTTATAGAAGTAAAATTACGTTAGTGGAAATTTATCTTTTCACGCGACAAATACAGATGGGATTCCGCGTGAGAATTTTTCTGAAATTCATTTTCCATTTTCTTGAAAGCAGTGGCTTATGTCGTTCGCTCGTAAACCTATAATAGTATTTCCTATCTTCAAGAGTAACTTTAAACAGGGGAATGTGCGAGGATTCGCTACACAGGTTCGGATTACTGAATAATTCAGCGGATCAGCCTCAGGGAGATGCTTAACTCGATGTAGCACTACTTGTTCCGAAGATTAACAGCGTAAAAACCTACATTTTATGAATATTTTATCGCCATCTACATAATGATAAAAGTGCACAAGGGTGTGCGCGAACATGGGTAATACGCGTTTAAACAAAGGAAAACTTACTAGGTACAGACGTACAAAACGGTCTATAGCTTTATTTATACGACTGCCTGAAAAAAGGAGTATATTGTTTTCAGGGTTCATGTATGTATGTATGTATGTATGTATGTATGTATGTATGTATGTATGTATGTATGTATGTATGTATGTATGTATGTATGTATGTATGTATGTGAGTTTGTATATTCCACCATAACTTCTATACGTCTGAACCGATTTTGTTAAATGAGATATCGTTAGAATCCCTAGCTTATTCCGGGTGACATAGATTAGTAAACTTTAAAAAAAAATTGATGTGCTGACCATGGTTCCGCATTAAAGACTAAAGTTGAAAAAAAATATTCGAAAATAAGATTAACTATCTAATCATCATCTAGAAAATGATAAGTAGATTCCAAAAATATATAACACTATAGTTCAATATCCCGAGTGCGATCTCAACTGATTCTAAGTGACGATGCAGTCTAAGATGGTAGCGGGCTAACCTGTTAGGGGCATGGCAGTTATATTAAACCCATACCCCTAGTCGGTTTCTGCATGGCATCGTACCTGAACGCTTAACCGCTTGGCGGTAAGTACCTAGTCTTTGCCGTTAGGGTGGTAACTAGCCAAAAGAATAGGGTTGTAGCTTACCAAACTTCTGAGAAATTCTTGACAAAACTCCAGTAAGGTTGTAACTGAAGGTTGACCTCCCTGGCGCAGTGTTGAGCGCTGTTGTCTTAACGTGCGGAAGTCCCGGGTTCGATCCCCGGCGGGGTAAATTTGGGAATTTATAATTTCTGAATTTTCCCTGGTCTAGCATGATGAGAGGCTTGGGCTGTGACTAGTTACCACCCTAACCACCCTAGGGGCAAAAACGTACCGCCAAGCGATTTAGCGTTTCGGTACGATGCCGTGTAGAAACCGAATAGGGGTATGGGGTTAAAATAACTGCCAAGCCCCTAACAGAGGAAAAGTTGACCTCCCTGGCGCAGTGTTGAGCGCAGGGTCTATTTGGGAATTTATAATTTCTGAATTGTCCTTGGTCTAGCCTGATGAGAGGCTTCGGCCGTGGCTAGTTGCCACCCTACAGACAAAGACGTACCTACTGCCAAGCGATTAAGCGTTCCGGTACGATGCCGTGTAGATACCGATCAGGGGTATGGTACCCTATAGTATAAACCCAACTCAATTATCGGTGAAACTTCGTACAATATTTCAAGCAACGCCGGTACTTCATTTAAATGAGAAAAGTTGGAACAATTTGACTCGGAACTGCCTTAACGGCCATGACTTTTAATTTCGCGCAAATCCCTCTGCAATAAAAGCATTATGTTGTGAGTAGTTCGTAGCTTACGGCGTTGTAAAGTAATTGGTTGTGTTGAAAGTTTGGTTTATGTTGAGAAAGTTTGCCAATTCAACTCTACATAATAATTATAATTTAATATAAAAAATTCTTTATAAACAACCGACTTCAAACTCCCGCGCCAACTTTACAACAACAAGCACACGCTATACAAAGTACTTATTTTATTGTTGATATTTTAAAAACCGCTCGACCGATTTCGATAAAATTTATATGGGACCACTTGGGAAGTATGCCCTTTCAAATAAAAAAGAATCATCCAAATCGGTCCACCCAGTCAAAAGTTCTGAGGTAACAAACATAAAAAAAATAAAAAAAACAGTCGAATTGAGAACCTCCTCCTTTTTTTGAAGTCGGTTAAAAATGTCTCCTCCCGACCAAATTTCGACCACGGCGGCCTATCTCCAGAGATTAGCCATGTGAATGAATGAATGAATGAATGAAATACTCTTTATTGTACACAACATAATTAATAATCAGAAACAATAAAAAAATTAAATAAAAATACTAGTCGGTACAATTGGCGGCCTTATCGCTTTGAAGCGATCCCTGCCTGGCAACCAATTCACATAGGAATTTTAACCAGCGCACATGTGCGCGGGAGATATTATAGTGCACAAGTGTGTGCCCATACACAGGTGCACCCGACCCGGGACTCGAACCCAGAACCTCGTCGCGTCGGCCGCAGTCAAACATGCTGAGAGACCAACTCAACATAATACTTACTTCACTGACTGCCTCGTTGATGAGGTGCTGGGTACAACAATTGGGTCCCAACTAGGGCAAAGCAAGAAGGGAGGGTTATGATTTAGCAGTTTATGTATGTGTGTTTGTTTTGTATTTCTGAACCGTTTTTGTTGAATGAGGCGTCAAACGATTCGTTTATGTCACTCGGACCAAACGAATCTACATCTACATAAGTTACAGTTCACATGAAGAAATTACATCAAAATTTTTTTTTGGGTGTATAAAGAATTATCCAAAAAAATATTTTCTGAACGTTCTTCGATCGTCGGGTTATATTTTTTTAATAAATACTTACTGCTTATAGCAAGGGCTAATATGTTCAACTAAGATCTCACCTGTGAGTACCTAAGCATATATTAATTATAATAATACCAAGCATAGATTGCTAACTCCCTTATAATTTTTTTTCTAGGTTAATACTATCGTTAGATGGCGCTACCAGGCTCGCTCTTTATATGATTATAGTAAAATCGGTGAAATATCGTATTTTCTTGGTTCAATTTGTATTAATTATTTATATAAAATTATCAAAATACAGAAATTTGATAAAATCACATAAGCAAATAGCAAATTTACATTCAACTAATTTTAACAAACAGCTTGCACAGTTACGCCATCTCAGATTGTGCTAAGAACTACAAGGTACCGGCGACTTTAATGCGCATTTAGCGAGCTTTGATTGAATGTATGAAGTGAACAGTCTTAAACTGGTTTATATATTGTCTTTGACCTAAGTGATGATGCAGTCTAAGATGGTAGCGGAATAACCTGTAGGGGTGTAGAAACCGAATATCAAACCTTAATTATTCAGTTTCTACACGGCATCGTACCTACAGGAACGCTAATTCATTTGTTAGCACGTATTTGCCTGTAACTAAGCACGGCCGAAGCCTCCCACCAGACCGGACCAGAGAAAATTTCCCAAAAGGCATATTATGACACCCAAAAGAAAAAGATTTATCCTGATTCATTTAAATGTTAGTAGAAATTAAAGCAGACTGCGGTGGCGATCCATAGATCATGCATATCTGCCATTGATAACGAGTTATTACACCCATAAAACACGATTCAGCAACATATTCAATAAAATCTTATTCCAATAGATCATAAAGTTCCATTTTGTAATGTGACTAGCTTTCAGTCATTCACGTTTTGTAGGTATCTAAGGTTATTTATAAAATAGTTTGACTCATGGTACTTTATCATACTGTAAACTTACCCTTAGTGTCCAGTATCCACTAGTACCTTTCCTAGACTAATACGAGTTCATTCATCAAAAAAAAAAGTGAAACTAAGTTTTCCCTAAACGCATAGGTATTTATACAAGCTCCTCCGGCTTGATGGCAGTAATGGGCCATAACGTCATTATTACCTGAATGTGTTCGCACTTAAGCGCCTGCTACGCGGTTGTCGTCCAGGTTCTCGACCAAGGTAACCTTGGTCGGCCAACGATCGCGACTTCCGTCTGAACGATCGAGGTGTGAAAACGTGTCATGGCACATTATTCATCAATGTTGCAAAGAGTTAGTAACGAAAGAAAACTTGATGAAGCAATTGCTGATAGAAAATCAGAAACTTAGGGTCTGTTTCACAATCGCCAAGTAAACTTTACCTGACGAATAAATTTGATGTTTTGACAGATATAGGAATCCTGTTAAAATAAGGTTTACTCAACGATTGATTAACAGGCCCTTACCCTAGTATAAATAACTAGCGGACACCCGCGACTTCGTTCGCGTGGCATAAGTTCTTTAATTCCCATAGGCATTCCTTCATTTTCCGGAAAGAACCCATGAAAAAAAATACGTCGATCCGTTGTTCTGTTGCGGCGTGATTGAAGGACTATTTAACTTCCTTTGGGATAGAATTTATAAAAATCTGTGAATTATGTATTTCATAATTTAAACCGGTAGCCCAAATATCAAGTTTGATGGCTTTAGCTTGAAAAACGCCGGCCTTTTACACCAACTTACAACCCCTATTTTACCCGTTTGGGGGTAGAATTTTGAAAAACTGTTAGACACGTACTTCTTTATATTATACCGAAAGCCAAAATACCAAGTTTCGTTGTTATAAATTGAAAAATATCTTGATAAATGAAGGACATTCATCCCCTATTTCACCCCTTTGGGGGTCGAATTTTCAGAAATGGTGAAACATGTGCTTCTGCATATCTAACTGAAAGCCTAAATGCTAAGTTTCATGGCTTGAGAAATGAAGAACTTTCATATAAACTTTCAACCCCTATTTTACCCCTTTGGGGGTGGAATTTAGAAAAACTGTGCCACACATACTTCTGTATTTATTACCTAAAGCTAAAATACTAAGTTTCGTTGATACAACTTGAGAAATATCTAGAGAAATGAAGGACTTTTATATAAATTGTCAATCCCTTATTTCACCCCTTCGGGGGTAGAATTTTCAAAAACTGTGAAACACGTATTTCTGTATTTTTTACCAATAGCTCATATACCACGTTTCATGGATATAACTTGAGAAATGACGGACTTTCATACAAACTTTCAACCCCTATTTCACCCCCTTAGTGGTGGAATTTTGAAAAATCCTTCCTTAGTGAGCGCCAACGTCACAAAACCTACCGTCAGTAAGTCTCTAACTCGATATATAAGTCAGTCAGTCAGTCAGGGCTTTGAATTTTATATATATATATATATATATATATATATATATATATATATATATTTTCTCCCACGCCATACTTTTGTGGTCAATACTTTTGCAATGTTCAGAACTAATATCCCAGAGACAAGGGACATGTATCTTATATACCTAACTCAATAAGCACCTATATAACTAAAACTCTCCTTTCTTCCATTATCATCGACGCGTGCGTTCCCGACAATGGTTGGACACACTCTGTCGGACTGACCGCCGTCTAAGTCTTCACGGTTGGCCTCCGACTCAACGTTCTCTTTGCACTCTTGGTCACTAGAGCACTTGGTCGAAACTGACCGAGGTCACCTTGGTCGGGAACTGGTGTACAAGCGTGTACCAGACGCTTAACAAGGGATGAATGTGACCTATTTCTTCACGGTCATTTACAACCTACGACGTGATGACGTGTTCAGGCCAGTAAAGCTAACGTGAATATCAAGGATAATGTGTTTTTTCGCGCCCAATTTCCGTTATAACACTGTATTACTCTAATTTATTGCTACCTAAGAGGATGTTTAGGTCTTTTTTAAACTATTAGTAGATATATTTTTTTATTAAATTATCTTTTATGTGATATAAAAATAATATCACTTATAAGATAAATAATAATTACGACGGTTTAAAAGGTTAGGTTTTAGAAAAGGCTTTTTGAAAATAATTTCAAATACCAATTAAAAATATACCACAAAAGAAGCCTAAAGGCGCCTCTCGTTAAAATTGATTGACTAGTTGTCTCATAAAAAATATTTCCAAAAAACCGATTTCCAACGCCACTGTACTTTACAGTGGCGTTGGAAGTCGGTTTTTTGGAAATAATTTTTATTTTTAACTTTTTACGGTCAGGGTTTAGGATTTGGAGTCAGATTTTTTTATGGGACCACTTTGAGAGCTTCCTCTACACGACTAACGAAAAATTTTCAAATCGGTTCAGGAACCACGGAGATATGCACCGACATATATTATTTTTTAAAATACTTTAAGTCGGTTAAAAATAACTCAGACAGACTCAACATTCATCTAACAGTAATAAGTATTATTACCATGTTGTGTTATAATTGGACTATAGGAGAATATTAATTTCAGAATTAATCTGTCAAATTATCCGTTTTGAATTGTATTGTATGTCTATTGTCATTATGTACGTATCTATAATTTACAAACATAATATTATTATTATATTATCATGCCTATAAACACGAGCACAATATTGATTTTACAGCCAGTGAGCCGTGTTGATGCCAAGGTATGAGGCTTATTGCGTACAATGTAGGTTAGTATGTAGATTGACAGTGCTTTAACAATCGAGGGATGGAGGGACCGACCCTTATCTAACTCACTAGAATTAGCACCATCACAAATACTGATAAGTTCCTAGGATATAATAACTGTATTATTTTATCATTGAAATAAACGTCACATTTAGTTTCTTGTCTGATTTTTTCGTTGCAGATTTCTTCTTCGTCGTCTCAACATATAGAGTCCACTGCTGGACGAAGGTCTCCTGCATGGATCGCCACAGAGCACGGTCTTGTGCCGCTTGTTTCCAGCGGCTCCCAGCTGCACGCTTGATTGTTCGTCCACCTAGTCGCGGGTCGCCCAACGCTGCGCTTCTCGGTGCGAGGCCGCGCCACTCAAGCACTTTGTGACCCCAACTTCTATCGGTTTAGAATCGATTTCCTCTTAATTGGTGTGAGAAATGTAAAAATATACCATTACTAGATGATGCCCGTGACTTCGTCCGCGTGGATTAAGATTTTTAATTCACGCGGGATTTCTTTAATTTTCAAATTTTCAAATAAAAAGTAGCATAATATGTCCTTCCACGGGATACAACCTATCCCTGTACCAAATTTCATCAAAATCGGTTGAACAGATAAAAGCGTAGCAGACAGACACACTTTTGCATTTATAATATTAGTATGGATTTATCGTCACTATTAATAAAGATACCTAATTATTCTTTCAATAACACAATATTGGCACACAGATACCGAAATATCAAATAACCTTATTTAAATTATTTTGCAGAATTGGCTAGAAACATTTCTTATAGCTCTCGGGCCTGGGCAAACAAACTTGGACTCGTTTTATAGATTTTATAATCGGTCAACGCTGGAGCAACTCCAAGCGAACTATTGTTGCGTGTGGTACAAGTCACGAGAGCTTCAGACCATTTGATAGGATTCTATTTTACGTTATCAACCTACTTATAAAAAGATATATATTGCTTTGCACTAAGCATGATTGCCGTCAAGCGCAAGCCTGTCTCACAATCAAAAAAGGAAACCGTGACTGTATCCAACTGTGTCAACAAACAATCAAATCCTAAATAAAAACTGCACAGAGCGGGCTAAAAATCAGTTGAAAATTCAAAATATGGAAAAGATGGGCCGTAGCAGACAGACAGGCAGACAGATAAACAGACGGACGGGTAGAAACACAGATAGATAGACACTCTTTTGCATTTATAATATTAGTATGTATTTAAGTACTTAGAAATAGTAACGTGTAAATGTTTGCCTGTGGCACCATCTAGAATGAGTTCACAGCTCAGCCTTTGCATACTAGGTACGTCCTAACCCTTAGTGTAAACTCACGCACGTACAATTCAGTATTCAGTATTCAGCCTGATTTTCAGCTGTAAACCGTGTGACGTCACAGCCAACAGAATGAGTAACTGAGCAAATCCTCAGTTTTAGATCAGTCGTCACTTGTAACTTGCGCCACAAATCCATTCGACGTTTTCTTTTGCCAAGAGGGTGAAAACTTTTGTCGGGGCTCCTGCGAGAGGTTGTATATTTTGTTTCCCGCATTCTGACGGGAATTTAATTTTTGTATTGCTTTTATTACCATTTCAAGTTTGTCCGCTGTCGTCTGCAAGTTGAGGTATCTATTTAAATAGAAAGAAAATAAATTTATTCATTAATGGTATCATAAACAAACATATCTTAGCGTACTGTCGTACCCAATAATATGCTTGTCTGTGACCCCACCTACAATGGCTGTATAGCTCAGCCTTTTGCCCTGTATCCTAGTACTAGTTATTATTCTGTGCCTGTATCAAGACTTGCACTTATTTTACTACTATTTAGTTTATAGACCTTTAATAAAACAATTGTTTTGGTTATTTTTGTTTTTTTAGGGACACAATTCGTGACCTTTTGAACTTAATAATTTAACTCTGTCACAATATTCACAGTCACGGCGCAGAATAGGTCAACTACGAGTACGCCTACGGTCACGGTAACACGGTCGTGTTTAAATATGCAATAAAAATTCTTTCCAAAAAACCGATTTCTAAAGCCACTGTAAAGTAAAAAATAATTTTGATTTCTACACACTATGTTGAAGTCGGGCGAGCCGGACGCGTCAACTATGCCTATCTTTGTTATACTCGCCCGACTCCAACATAGCGTGTAGAAATCAAAATTATTTTTTACTTTACAGTGGCATAAGAAGTCGGTTTTATGGAAAGAATTTTTATTTTTAACGTTTTAGTGTCAGGGTTGAGGATTTGGGATCAGGATTTTTTATGGGACCACTTTGAGAGCTTCCTCTAACGACTGAAAAAAAAATCAAATCAGTCCTCCTGCTTTTTTGGAAGTTGGTTTAAAATCATTGATCATTGCTATCTTCTTGTTAGATCCATACTTATATTTTTTTTTATTGACAAAGTGTGTCCGCAAGTCTTTTGACGACCAACCCAACCGACAGATTTTACCTACCTTCTTACTTGGAGTTACCTACTTGGAGTTGGTAAAATCTGAACTAAATAAAGTAGTTCGGGGAAAAAAAGTTTAAAAAAAGCGGATTTCTTACATGACCATAAAATTACGTAACGTAATAAAAGTCCTCGTCTGAGGTACAATGAAGTATCCGACGTGTTTCTGCCCTGATGAGGCAATTAATCAAGCCAAGGACAACCAACACACTAACGAGCACTGGGGAACATTGCTAGGCCAAGAGACCACCGCCTTAACAGCTATACTTCCGAATACATTAAGTACCATAGAGTATCCGTCGTGTATCGTGTTTCTTCCCCGATGAGAAAATGATTCAAGCAAAGCAAAAGAGCACTAGAAAACGTCGTTTATTAACGAAATAAATTAATAACGAATAAATAACGAAATAGAATTATTCTGGTCTATTGACCAAAGCAGTAATTATATTTCTTGTTTCAGTGTCGCACCATAAAATCAGAATTAAAAACAATACAAATACATAATCTTGATTTGCTGTCGCCGATTTTTGTTTCTCAAACTTGCCGCAGATGTATTTAAATATATAAACTGTAATTTTTATGTAATGTAGTTTCAGCTTTCAACGTCTGAAATCTGTCGACTTTGGTTATATTATGTAAAATCGTAGGCAGACTTCATGTTGAATTCGGTCACGAAGTCTTCGCTTTCGGCATAAGATTTTCGGGTGTTGTCTCTTCGACTATATTTATCTACGTCCTTTCGTATAGCTTCAGAGAGATTTAATAAGAGACGATGCCAGTCTTCCTTATAAGTTGCGGTATCTGAAGCTGCAACGTGAATAATAAACAAAGAACTAAGTTAATAATAAAATTTTCAGCGGAAGGTAGAGAAATCCTTAGTGGGGTTCAGTAAATGCTTTTACAACATGGCTGACAATGCTTGCGACGTTTTACGCGTGTATTTCAACAATGGCCGATAATTATGAAATTCATTTTCGTTTTCAATTCATTTCAAGACTTTGTCAAAAACTAAATGATGCCCACGACTTCGTCCTCGTGGATTGAGGTTTTTTGGTTCCTGCGGGAATCTCTTTAATTTTCCAAGATAAAAAATAGTCTATGTGTTATTTAAGATTAAAATTTATCACAATGCCAAATTTCATCCAGATCCGTTAAGCCGTTCGTTATCGTAACGAATTAGAGATAACGCTTAAAAAATTAAAAGTTTTTGGTTAAATTTTGTGGAATTAAAATAAGCACCAAAGTTTTTTGCTGGTTTGTGTTCAGGTGAAAATGTGGAATGCAACGAAGTTTTTAAAAGCACTTAATCTCTTTTAATTCCCGAGTTTTCATTCATAAACCGCGCTTCGGTCGTAAAGCTGTATCTATGAATCATTGCACTTTAGTTGAGTTTTTGGTTTTATGAGCTTTTTATGCGTTGCCTATTTGGTAAGATATTTGAGTTTGCCGCATTTTGTGCTATAATGTGCAGTTGTCTCGGAGTTTCAACTCATCAGGCTTTAAGAACGGGTGAAGACGTTCACTCTTCGTTCAGGCGGTCGGGGTTCAATTCTCGAGTACGCAATTCTAACTTCTCTTATGTGAAATTATATCTTGTGAAACTATATGTAATCTTATTGCATTTTAAGCCACTAACGGCAGGGCGGTCTTTAACCTATATTGAAAGCCCTAGGCACATTAGGATAATGGGGCCCCTGACAGAGGGGCTGAATGATGTCTTTGATTCATTAAACACTCATTTTAAACAGTCACTTTATAAAAACTTCAAGATCAATGAAAAATCTTATTTACTTACATTTTGAACACAATATGTTATGCTCATGTATGTTTGGTTATGAATATCGGGTATCTATCAGTGGGTGATCTGGCAGGAACTAGGGGGGGGGGGGGGGGGGGGCTATCCCCCCATCGCGGGGCCCTAGGCACTTACCTCGAGTGCCCAACTAATAATAATAAATCCTACTTTACAATCGTGCATTGTAAAGGCAACATCTCCAGAAGATGCTCCGGTATCGGAGTGAAACGTATGTTGAGGGTATTTTTGAGGGTTTACGTGGTGTGCTGGCATCAGGTTCCAGATACGCACTGTACTACATAGATTTGCCTTCTGTGGCGGATTATAGCGAATTAAACTTCTAGTTTTTTCATTGTCATGGACTTTCGCAAAGTAACGCCTGCTTCTATCATATACCTATCATCTATATATCGTCTTTAATAAATCATTCACTAAAGTTAACTTTCTAAATACGAGTAGTACTGGACACGTACAGGCGCTACCTATACCCTACTTACCTACACAGTTAGTTAATTGCCACCGAATTGTAACTTCCAAATCCACATCGACTAATTAGCTACGTGTCAAATAAGATAGTTAATTGCCCTTTATTTCGCGAACAAAGAGATTTGTAATTGCTTTTCGAAAATGGCGGACAATTAGTGTAAAGGTTGTAGCCGGGAATTGTGTAATAAAGCAGTGGAAACGAAGTTTTCTATTATTCGAAAATTGTCCACGAAGAGAACCTTTACATTATCCGATCCGATATTGAGTATCGGGATCTGAAATAAGATCGGATCGGAATTTTAAAGCAATTTGTTTAATACTAGCATTCCCGATCTTATATTGTAACTAGCGAATGCCCGCGACTTCGTCTGCGTGTTTTGAGGTTTTTTGGATCCCGCGGGAACTCTTTAATTTTCCGGGATAATAGCCTTTGTGCTATTCCAGACTATAATCTATCTCTGTGCCAAATTTCAGCCAAATCCGTTGCCAAAGCCAGCCGTTGGGGCGTGATTGAGTAAAAAACATCCATACATCCATCCAAACTTTCGCATTTATAATATTATATTAGTAAGATTATGTACTCAGTTTGAAGTTGCTACATAAAGATGCAACTCCTCAATAAATCGATGTAGCTTGAATACTCATCGATTTGGAAGCAAAGTGCATTGAAAATGTAAGTACCTAGGTTAGATCAAGAAATATTATTATAATAACAATAGCAAGTAAGGTTTCTTTATGATTTCTGTTAGTTAAAGAGTAGATATTAAGACTGCACACAATAAAGACGTCTCCACCAACAGTGTCCATCATTTTAATAAAAACCAAAGCCACATTATTTCAATATTGCATAGTTGGGCTTACTTTATTGACAGGCTTCACTGTATATTTTTTACACTTGTGTACTGGTTGACCGCTGTGGCCCTATAAGTGGAAGGTTCCGGGTTTGATCCCGGCAGGGTCAATCCGGGAATTTATGATTTCTTCTCTGGTCTGGCCTGGTGGGAGGCTTCAGCCGTAGCTGGTAACCACCCTACTGGCAAAGACATAACGCCAAGAGATGTAGCGTTCTGGTACGACGCCGTTTAGAAGCCTAAGGGTATGGGTTAAATATAATTGCCATACCCCTGACAGGTTAGCCCACTACTAAGACTGCATCGTCACTTACCATCACCTGTGAGATTACAGTCAAAGGCCAACTTGTAGTAGCGTAAAATAAAAATTGGCCGAAGAATTCATGTCTAAATAGCCGATGACTGAATGAAAGAAAGAAAAAACATTGATTTCCAAATTGTGCCACAGATAAACAAGCATAACTTAACAGGTAGATTATCCCTGCACCTTAACGATCTAAACAAGATCTAGAATCTAAATCATCATCATCATCTAGAATGAACATACAACGTTCATTATATATGTATTGTTGTAACTGCCTCGTTGGTCTAGTGGTTAGCATATTTGACTGTGGCCGACGAGATCCCGGGTTCGAGTCCCGGGTCGGGCCATGATTAAGTATTGGGTTTTTCTGACTAGAAATTCTCAGGAGCAGCCCGGAGTTAGGAAGTTGGTGGTGTTTCACCCCGTGCCTCGGAGTGCACGTTAAGCCGTCAGTCCCGGTTATTATCAATAACATGATAATAGTCGTTAAAGCCCGCCAACCCGCATTGGAGCAGCGTGGTGGGTCTAAGCTCCAATTCCTCTCTCCTATGAGAGTGGAGGCCTGTGCCCAGTAGTGGGACGTTAATGAGCTGTAGTGGTGTGGTGGCTGTGCACCTCCTGTCCTCTCAAGCTTTCGCAGCAAAAAGAGCGTCCATAGACATTTATATCAAAGAGTACGACGCCAAACATGGCGGCCGGTAATGGCGGCGGTAAATTATCCGCAGTAATGGATGCATGCCCGTGTTAGCGAGCTGAAATTACGTTGATTTTCCCGTTAGTCTTCACACACTGTAAGTGCCTACCTACAATATATATAATACTAGCTGATTCCCACGACTTCGTCGGCGTGTTTGGTTTTTTTTTATTCCCGCGGGAACTCCTTAATTTTCCGGGATAAAAAGTAGCCTATGTCACTCTCCAGTTCCTCAACTATACCCATGCCATAAATCATGTCAATCCGTTGCTCCGTTGCGGCGTGATTGAGGACAAACCAACAAACCAACAAACCAACAAACAAAGTTACTTTCGCATTTATAATATTAGTATGATGAATAATAATGTCCCCCGACTTAATTTCGGCCACGGCCGCCAACTTCCTGACTCCGAGCTAGTGCTGAGAATTTTTTTTCAGAAAAACCCAACACTTGTTATGGCCCGCCCCGGGACTCGAACCCGGGACCTTGTCAGCCGCAGTCGAACATGCTAACCAACTAACCAACAGACCTATGAATATAGCATAGCTAGCAATGAATGCAGCAAGCCTATTTACCTACCTGGCGGACAGACAGACAGACACATTTCGCATTTACAATATTATTAAGGAACTTTTGCTCATAGAAACTCTTTTCCGGACACAATGCACAAATGCAATAATGAAATCTACCAAGGTTGTCTTAAATAGTCTATAGTCTTTTTTTATCTGTCTTTACGCGGCCCATCTTTTCAACCAATTGTGATGAAGTTTTGGTACAGAGATAGGCCACAACTTGCATCCTGGGGAAGTTTTTTGCATAGTTAAGTTTTCAAGACATTTTATGTCAACAATCGAAGAGTCCCCCCGGAATTTTAACCCTAAATCCACGCAGACGCAGGGATCATCTAGTAAGTATATCATATCACGAAATTCAACCAAAGTCAACACAAAGACTATATTATCTTGTCTCAGTACTGTAATTTTTGGTGTGATTTTGTCATTACATCTTTTAAAATGGGCCGTTACGAACAGCCCTGCCCTACTTTATATTCGCTGGTAAATGGCAAGGCATAGTATTGCAGTTGCCAAAAAGCTCCACGGAAAGGCTGACAAGATTGCTCTCGATACCTAAATAGCGTAGACTGACGCCATTGTTCTACTAACTCCACCATTACAGCCCATTAACGTCCCAATGCTGGGCACTGCACTCTCACAGGAGAAAGGGAATTAGAGCTTAGACCCACCACGCTGCTGCAAATCCAATGCGGGTTGGAGGGCTTTAACGACTATTATCATGTTAGTGATAATAACCGGGACCGACGGCTTACAGTGCTCTCCGAGGCACGGGGGTGCAACACCGCCAATTTCCTAACTCCGGGCTAGCACTGACAATTTCTAGTCAGAAAAAACCAATACTTAATTATGGCCCGACCCAGGACTCGAACTCGGGACCTCGACGGCCGCAGTCGAACATGTCAACCACTAGACCAACGAGGCAGTCAGTCAGTCAACTAACTCGCCGCAACAGAAAATTCTGCCGGACAAATTGAGTTATCTATTTGGGGTTTGAATATTCTTGTATGGAGTCTGGCCTACCTACCGTCCCGCGATTTTATCAACCGACTTCAAAAAAAGGACGAGGTTCTCAATTCGACTTTCTTTTTTTTTTATGTTTGTTACCTCAGAACTTTTGACTGGGTGGACCGATTTGGATGATTTTTTTTTATTTGAAAGGGCATACTTCCCAAGTGGTCCCATGTAAATTTTATCGAAATCGGTCGAGCGGTTTTTAAAATATCAACAATAAAATAAGTACTTTGTATATATAGCGTGTGCTTGTTGTTGTAAAGTTGGCGCGGGAGTTTGAAGTAGGTTGTTTAAAAAGAATTTTTTATATTAAATTATTTTATTTTGAAATAGCAACCCTTCTTGAAACCTGTATTAATCAATAACTGGCATCAATACAAGCAAGTATTTTGATTTGAGATAAAATCTTCCACAGCATCAGGTTTCCAAGATAAAAGTTACCAAAGTTAGGCTGGCGCTCTTGGCTATGGCTTTAGGGGTAGGGTGGTAAGTGGCTACACAGCCGATGCATGCCACTAAGCCAGTAGCATCTTTGTTTTTAATTTACGCTGGTCTGAAAAAAAAATTCATGATTACTCCTGCCATGCAATCGGCCCTTAGTTAAGGAAGAAAGACAGAAAAACATCACTACCGTCTACCACCAACGTACGTACGACATACCAGTATGTTGTACGTATCTACTACTATGTACTATACGTTTCTTTCCGGTCTATGTGGATGTGGATCAACCGAATAGCCTTGAATCAAATGGCAATAAATACACTTTGTATACCACAAGCACGAAAGCCGCCTCCTGTTGGGTTGATCCACCACGTTGGTTCTTAACGCCGAAAAGTGACATTGAATATTTTGGCCTAGCGCCAGTTCCAATGCAATTGCTAAAGTTTGACAAAGTAAGAGGCCTGGGGCATACTACCACCGATTAAAGCCGTATTAATGTATTATTGTTGACGTTCGTGTTTTAAAATTATAATCCTTAAATTTGTGGGGACGTCAAGGTACATGACATAAAACTGTAATTTTGAAATAATACTGCTTTAAGCGATGATTAAGTAGTAGGAATTAAGATCCCTATCTCAGTTGATTTATTTTTTCAACCGACTTCAAAAAAAGGAGGAGGTTCTCAATTCGACTGTTTTTTTTAATGTTTATTACCTCAGAATTTTTGACTGGGTGGACCGATTTGGATGATTCTTTTTTTATTAGAAAGGGCATACTTTCCAAGTGATCCCATAGAAATTTTATCGAAATCGGTCGAGCGGTTTTTAAAATTTGAACAATAAAATAACTACTTTGTATAGCGTGTGCTTGTTGTGGTAAAGTTGGCGCGGGAGTTTGAAGTCGGTTGTTTAAAAATATTTTTTTATATTAAATTATCAAATAAATATTATAAATGCGAAAGTTTGGATGGATGTCTGGATGGATGTATGGATGGATGTATGGATGGATGTATGGATGGATGTTTGTTACTCAATCACGCGCCAACGTCTCAACGGATCTGGCTGAAATTTGGCACAGAGATAGATTATAGTCTGGAATAGCACATAGGCTTTTTATCCCGGAAAATTAAGGAGTTCCCGCGGGAACCAAAAAACCTCCACGCGGACGTAGTCGCGGGCATCAGCTAGTGTTATATAATTGTAGCTCGTCAAATCGCTTAGCTTACTGTGTAAGATAGCATCGCGGCAATATACTGAAACACTAAATTACTTGGCGGTATGTCCAGACTCCAGGCGTCGTTAGGGTAGTAAGTACCACCGAAAACGTACCAGAGAGCATTAATTTTTTAACCACAAATTCCCATATTACTCTACTGGAAAAATGGCATGCGGACGCCCACGACTTCGTCTAAGTTCTGTTTAAGTTTCTTAATTTTCTGGGATAAAAATTCTCTCCGGTCCTCAACTATACCTACCCATGTCAAAAATCACGTCGATCCGTTGCTCTGTTGCGGCGTGAGTGAAGGAAAAACAAACAAATTACAAACAAATTACACACTTTCGCATTTGTAATAAGTATTAGTATGATAATTGTAATATTATATTGATTTAGTATGATTTCGTTCGCTGAAAGTGCCAGAAAAAGCTATTATTTCTACTATCGGTTAAAGCGGTATAGCTATAGGCTATAGCCTAGTAGGTATAGGTACCATCGCAAGTTTTTTCCGCCCAAAGATTCAACCATAATGGCCCTTAGTCGGTTCATTGAGCGTAAAAATAAAAAGTTTTGTATTTCTTTGAAGGCCTACAGTAAAGAGGTAAAAAATTCGAGAGGAAAGTGATACAACTCGGATCAAAGGATCTTCATAAATTATTTATGAATATAACAAATTGACTGGGCCCAAATTTGATACTCTAAGGGGCAAATTGAGTTATTCTTTAGAAATTTGCCTTAAAATTAAGGCTATATTCTTAATACATTTGACACCTACACTACAAATATTATATCTTAATTGTCTAGTGCCTGTAAATGTTTTGATTTATTACTAAATTTGTGTTTTACTAAGAATTTGTAGAATTCCTAGTTAAGAATTCCTACCACGGTACCTGATAAATGGTACCAAATTTCGTCAAAATTGGTTGAAAAGATGGGCCGGGAAAGCGTAGCAGACAGACAGACATACAGTCAGACACACTTTCGCATTTTTAATATTAGATATAGTAGGTATGGATTATGTGACACAAGTTGTCCTACAATAAATAAGACATATAATTTCCAGCAGTGGATGTCTATCAGTCAACAAATATTTTGATGCATATAGATAAAATTCAATCCAGAAACTTAGTTCTTTAATCTTTTTGATGTTGTAATCACTTGTGGTAGTTTTAAGTAAACTCAAGCAAATGCACTCTAGGGAGCACACGAGAAACAAAAGTGTACGAAGACTTTAATAAAATAACATTTTAAGTGCTAAGTATTCCTAACAATAACAAGTTTAATCTAGTTCTTCGCTGGAACGGTCAGAAGGGAATTTTCTTAATTTGACATGTCTTGGCGATATGAGTTTTTTTGCTAGTTAAATAAAAACCAGTCAAGTGCGAGTTGGACTCGCACACGAAGGGTTCGTCATCGTACACTATTTAACACTATGTATCTCCTTTTTCCATATTAGGTATACCTACTTTCGTAAACGAAATAAGAGTGGCGCTCACGAATCACATTTCTTGTAGAGAGACAATCCAGAAGCAGGTATTTATGAGACACTCACAAACACAGAGATCACAGATCTAAACACAAAAGTATTCAATAATCGCTTAGTCTGCCGGCAGGAGACTGCTTTACCATCGTTAAAACACTCGTATTTACTCGTATAATCATAGTATGTGGTAATCGATTTCAGAAAGTATTCATTCAATCGTTCATTCACAACTAGTCGGTCAATGTTTCCATCCCTTCAAGTCCAATGACAATAATTATAATCACGTGATCTGACGCCATATTTGCTTACATTAATTACTTCGCTTCGTGAAATGGACTATACTAACTACTACTATACTATACTACTTACTAATTTTCAATATGGCATCCGTATCCCCAGATTAAAGCGAATGACATGAAACTAGTAGAATTGACTGATATTATACTTCCTGTTTCATGAGATATAATGACAAATAGTACCTCATAATGCTAACACTTGTATCCCCTATATTTTTTATTTTTAACCGACTTCCAAAAAAGGGGGAGGTTCTCAATTCGGCGCGTCTTTTTTTTTTAATGTATGTCGGTGCATATCTCCTTGGTTTCTGAACCGATTTGAAAAAAATTCTATCAGTCGTTAGAGGAAGCTCTCGATGTGCTCCCTTATTTAGTTCAATGGAGAAGTTTCATGATGTTGTGAATATCATATTTAACACAACGGAAGTAAAATATAGATTAAAACTAATAAATCAGTGTTTTTTTTTTAAATCCATCAATAAATGACTGAAAATGACGATTTAAAAGTTTACACCGATTGCTGTGTCTTACTGGAGGGAGAAATTTTGTGAGTGAGTAATACCTAGCCGAGATTTAATACTTCAAAATTATCTTCACACACAAATTAAGTGCTTTTAATTCAATAAGTCCATTTATTTCTTTTATTCGGCTTTATAAAGTCGGTTGATAGGGAATTATGACGTTACGTCTCCCGTCTTGCAAGCGCAACTTTAAAGTTCCATAACTTTTTCATTTGTTGAGATATTTTAATGATTCTTTCATATTATTTTTGTTTTATTTTGTCAATTTAAAAAAAATTGGTAAACTTCTCGATTGAAATGTTCTTTATTCAAAAATTAGAATTAACTCTATGTTATTACTTACATAATTACCTACAATGAGGGACGAGTGGCCTAGTTGTGACAACGCATATCGTCGATTGCGATTGTTACGCAACGTTGACCCAAGTCGGTAACTGGATGGGTGACCGAATTTGGAGGTTCAAATTTGGCCTTTTCCGTTTGGCTGTTATTAGCACTAACATACCTATCTGATAAACAACCTTACCCTACTAACTCCTAACTCGACTAAAAGTTTAAGAACTCTTGGTCGAGTCGTATGCGGAAGGACGTGGGAACCCACCGCATTATTATCCCAAGAAAACTCCAACCATTATTTTTGATTGGTCACGACCCTCAGCAATGAGGAATACGACGCACAGAGAGTAACTAATCCACCACCATTCGAACAAAGTCGGGGCGAGAAAGACAGTTCAGAATAAAAGAATAAGTAAGTGTTTTTATCTGTTGTAATATTTTGTAAAAGCGTAAGGAAAGTTCCGTACAATATCAAGTTTCTTGTTTGTGCTTAGTTCAAAAGTCCAAAGGGACTTCTAAATTCGACAGACAGATGTCGAATATCTTTAGCTATTAGACTTTACAATACTTTTCTAACTGTTACGAATAAAAGATAAAAATATAAAGTAAAGAAAGAAATTTTTGAAAGCGACAAAAGATGAAAAAAGTTTTATTTCCATTGTATTTAGATCTTATAACTAAAATATCGAAAGCTGAAGTGGTGAATTTGGTCTCATACTCATAACAATTAGTGTGAAACAAAATTCGAACCGAATTTTCCTTTCCTTTGGGCCATATCCCTGAAAATTAAGGAGGAATAAAAAAAACCTTATCAACGCGCATAATGTCGTGGACTTCATCTAGTATATTTTTCTTTATTCCACTACAAGTTAGCCCTTGACTGGGATCTCACCTGATGGTTAGTGATGATGCAGTCTAGGATGGTAGCAGGCTAACCTGCTAGGGGTATGGCAGTTTTACCCATACCCCTAGTCGGTTTTTACACGGCATCGTACCGGAACGCTAAAACGCTTGGCGGCACGTCATTCCCGGTAGGTTGGTAACTGGTAACTAGCCAGGGCCACCCACCAGACAAAAATCATATGTGGATATATCCTTAGTTCCGTCAATTTTATTTATCACTTCTAGTTGACGGAATTAACAGATACAAACCTATTGTCAAATTTTCGATTAACGGTATTGAAAACCAAACTGTGAATGATGAATATTGAACATATTCAGTTAATTATTGGTTTCATCGGTTGGTCGCCATATTGTTCGGTTTAGTATCGACAAAAGCAGTAGCTAATATCTTACACAGTATGTATTAAATTACCATAAGGCGACGCTCCTAAAACATTAAAGTTAAACATATAAAGAACGCTAAATGTATGTATGTACATGTAATGTGTATCGGAGAACACCAAAGCTGTTGGGGCGCTTACTTAATGATGACTTTGTCAAAATACTTATTAAATTTACGAAATGTATAAAAAGTATATTTTAATGTATTCGGGTACATACCACGATTAATTTTTGTTTTTATTTGTCGATATTTCAACCAAATTTCACGGGTATGGTCACGACGGGACTGAAAAATATATAAAAGTATAAAAACTACTTTGTACTAACCATTTTTATACAATGGTAGTTTTAACAATGAAAATTTTTATGCAGTGACACTATTTTCGAAAAAGAAGCGATCGAAATTAACCATGTTAGATACATACATTATTATATTTGAGTAAATACTGGCGTTTATAATACCATGGTTTTTTTGATAGCAAAATTTTGAGGATCGCCCAACCGACGGATAGCTGTACTATAAATTGAACTAAATTATCACAATAATCCAGCTCAGAGCCTACGAACGATTTAATGCATTCGTGTTTGATTTATTCAGCAAATCTGGTGTAATCCTATTTTAGGATCAAACGCTCAGTGCGGTCTCGACCTAAGCGAGCGAGTTACAGCGAGCTCGATTACCGGCAAAGCCAGGCCATGGTAGGGTTACCAGCCGGCTGGATACTAATGGGACATAAATTATCTTAGATTGGGGGCTAGAACTCGGATTTAGATTTCACAGAAATTATATTGAGCGTAATCGAGCGTTCGATCACATTAGCGTCAAAGTAAAATGAATCTTAAGGGTAATTCTTCAGAGACAAAATTTTCGATTTCTATGGGTATATTTCTGTAACCAACTAACAAAACAGCATGTAATTTTTTTTTTGTACAGTTTAGCTTTATCCCTAACTAGGACAAATGATATTTTTTAAATAAATGCTGTCTAGCTACAAAATAAAAAAATTTGAAGTTCATTTTTCTGATCCATATGACGTGTCCGTTTGCCATTTTCCGGAACAAAATGGTCGATGTCGCATTTTCCCTCTCATACATCAATATTAAATATAATTTAATCGAAAGGAAATTAATTGTCCTCTTACAAAAAAAATGTGTATTAGTTATAACTACGTTAGTGTGTTTATAATTAAGTAAATAAGAAGTGTCCGGCGTATAATACTGATCAATGTGGCCTACCCTGCGCTTGACTGTACTTGGTCAGGTTATGATAATGAGAGTCTGGCTTACCGCGCGGGGGGAAGCCAGTCGTGCAACGGACGAGCTGGAAGGCGAAGGTGCGGCTGGTTGTCTTGGATCGCGGTGTTACGAAGGTAAATATCTGATTCATATGTGTTTGGTTCATGTGACATACTGATTACAATGTCTACTTTATAAAATTTATTTTATTGTATTAAAACTTTAATCTGAGTTTCGTGTGATGCTTTTGGGTTATAGATTCGTGTAGAAAAATACAAATACTAAAGTCTGTATGTATGATGAGTTATGCATGATCGTAGGCAAAATCCTGATTAATCTGTGCCTGATTAATATGGTCAAAACCCTATATGAATCATAAAATAAATCAATTACATATATATATATATATATATATATATATATTATAAATAATGTATATAACATTATGTATAAAATATTTATATGCAATAATATTATATATATAATATATATTAATAATTTAGCTATAATCTTTTGAATAATTCTAAAATCACAGGAGTATTTAAACTTATTCTTCATAACGACACTTTTGATATGTGTTGTGTTAAGAATTAATATTACTTAATAAATATCCAGGACATCTCACACATGATTATTCCTTATTATATCAATTTATTCATTTGTCAAAGTCTCTATCTAATTTCTGATATTTTAATATTGCAGTTTATAACAATGCCACAAAGCAAGGAGGAAAAAAAGGAGAAAAAGAAACTCGCAGAACGTAGGAGGATGGAAAAAATAAGAGAAGATCCAGAAAAGTACGCTGCTTGGAAACTAAAAATGAAAGAACTTTATTTAAAAAGAAAGAGACAAGGTAAAATTGTGTCAGTTCGCAATATGACACCCAAGCAAATAAAAATTGCTAGGAAAAAAAGCAGGGAAAGTACCCGAAAATGGTACTTTTAGTACCTTTTCATCTTTGATTTTGTTAACCATACTATTATGTGTTTCTATGAAAGTTTCATAGACAGATTAATGTCAAAAATGCCATTTAATTAAAGTTGATCTCATTTTTGTTACTTTATTGTTATCTAGTAGTAAATACACTAATGTGATTGTTTATTTTTATTTATAATTAAGACTGCTTAACAAAGACTGATGTCAAAAGTGCCATTATTAGAATAAGTTTGTACTTCTGCGATTTTTGAATTAAATAAATAAATTAAATTAAATAGCTTTTATTATTACTTATATTTACACCATTGCATTGGTGTTTATCACCTACACTACACTTTTATTTACATTTTATTTCAATAAAACAATGTAATCTAGTAAACAATGCATTTCATATTTAGATTTTTGAATTATGAAAGGTTATATTGCTAAGTAAGTCAATAAGTATAATAAACAGAACTAATGAAACTGTACAAGGAAAAATAAATAAACAGAGAGAATAATATAATGTAGCAATTATAATAACTTTCTAGTACATAACAAAATTTAATGAATTACAAATATTAATAGCAATAGTTAAAATTTCTGTTGTACTACAATATTCTCGCTATTCCACATAATACAAAAATTATTATACTGGAGTTTCAAAAATGTTTTACAAGAATAATTGTTGGATTTATCAGATTTTCCGTGATATGATCACTGTTCATAAAAACTGTTGTTGATTTTAAAGCTGTTATTAAAATAATATAATTATTTTCTTAATACAGATCCCATCTACATAAAGTTTTTCTTTTTTATTTCTGTTTCTGATTCATCTGTAACAAATTTTGATTCATATGGCCACAAAATATTTGAACGTTGATATATCTTGAAATCTACTTTATAAAAACGAGTCCCTCATTCAAATATGTGTTATTTTGTATTCATTTTTTTATATGAACGCGTCTTACAGAGCTAAAAGTTAAATTAAATTTTGCCCATATGAATCAGTCAAAGAATGAAATTTCGAAGAAATACCCTTAACTGTATTGATTAAGAATTTCGTGTCACAATCAAAGTCAATCAAGTCAAATATTAATCTAAAGCACTCGGTGGTCATATAGGAAACACAGCACGAGTAGGTACCTACTTGAATTATTGTTTATTTAGTGGACATAATTTTAATGTTCTCACAAATTACTTATCGCAACTCGCGAGGACCTCTAAAAGGTCTTTGATAACTTGTCTAATAAGATTTAGTCCACAGTTGGCATAAAGCGAACTGGTAACCCTAGGCTAGGCTGATTCTAGGTGTTACCTGAAAATTTATTAGGTACACTTTGTACCTCCTTGATATATTGGGCTTAATGTCATGTAATAACTCAGGGCTCAAGGCAGTTGCGCCAACTTGGCCCAGTTTAAGCTGGATAACTCGTTTTTTCACTGACACATCTTATGACACTAAGGGTCTTTTCACACACACACGCTTCCCGTGATAAACGGACTTTAGCTTTTTCACACTTACACGGTTGCGATCGCCTTCTTATTTCTCGACCATCACGGTATCTTCAATAGGGAAACCGTGTGTGTGTGATAACGGCCTAAGAGCCTATGCGCACTGCGTATTTTCTACGCGCAGACAACGCGATACAAACGCAAATCATACGCGCGTTAGTCGCGGACAGAAACCTTTGCCCACGTCTATTCATTGGCTGATATGTATCGATACAAATGCGCAGATACCTCGGTATAGACGCGCTATGGAGGCGCGTTATATCTATTAAGAATTTTGATACAAGCAAATGAAGAGTGTGCTTTTATTACGTGCGATTCAGACGCGTTTTCACTATACGTTGTGCGAGCTTTCTGGGCTGAAAGCGCGCGTTTTCTGCGCGTAGAAAAAACTCTGTGTGTAGCTGCCCTAAGTACTAGGACAGTATGACACTAAGTAGATGAAAATATGAGGTCTTGGAATAGAATTTAGTGGCCTCAATAGCTGAACATAAAAAGAGCTCTTAAACTAGAGTCTTGTGGGTAATTTTCACGCGTGTTTGAAGTTAAGGCACGGGACATATAGAAGTGCAGCCGGCGCGGCGAGTGGCGAGGGCGCGCGCGCCACTGGCGTGCCGCTTCTATCTATTTCATACAAAATGTATGCAAGCGGCGTGGCGCCGCGTAGCGCGTATACACAAGAGGCGCGGCGCGGTTGTGGCGGGGCGACGCTTCCTCGCCACTCGGCGCGCCCGTTCGCCAGTGGCACGCCGCCCGAAACGCACAGGGCCGGATTGAAAATGCGGATTGACGATACGAAACTTAATATCGATTTTGCCAGTTAGTGGAAAAACACCTAGAACTTTACGACTTGCTTTTTTTAGTTTGTAGGTATAATGCTGGGCACAAACCTAAGCTGTACTGTGCACCCATTCCGGGTTGTGTTGGATTTATAGTCTGGAATAATACATACAATTAATAGCAATTTTCCGGCATAAAAAGAAGCGTATGTCCTTCTCCGGGACGTAACTTACCGCTGTACCAAATTTCATCAAAATTGTTTGAATAGATGGGCCTTGGAATCGTAGCAGACAGACAGACATACAGACACACTTTCGCACCTATACTAATATTATAAACGCGATCCACGCGGACGAAGTCGCGGGAATCATCTAGTTTATAATATTAGTATGGATGAGAAACACTATGCCCCAAATACGTCCCACTGCTACGTCACAGTCTCGCCGTTTGCGCGCCACTTGCGCGCCACTGGCGTGCCTCTGGCGCCAGAGGCACGCCAGTGGCGCGCGCGCCCTCGCCCTATATGTCCCGCGCTTAAATGAACGCGGGCGGGATTCCACTTTGAAAATGAGTACTTCTAACTTTTTACTATTTTTGTTGATGGAAATGATGTTTGAATGTTACTTCTGTCTGAAAAAGATCCACCACCACAACAGCCCATTAACGTCCTACTGCTGGGCACAGGCCTCCACTATCGTTGGAGAAAAGGAATTAGAACTTAGACCCACCACGCTGCTCCGTGGCGGGCTTTAACGAGTGATAATAACCGGGACCGACGGCTTAACGTGCTCTCCGAGGCACGGTGGTGTAACACCACCAACTTCCTAACTCCGGGCTAGTGCCTACTGAGAATTTCAGGTCAGAAAAACCCAATCTTATTTATGGCCCGACCCAGGACTCGAATCTGGGGCCTCGTCGGCCGCAATTGAACATTCTAACCACTAGACCAACGAGGCAGGGCGAAAAATAGATTTGAAATGAAATTATTTTATTTTAAATGACATATTGGTGCAAATATCTATATATATAAAATTCAAAGTCCTGACTGACTGACTGACTTATATATCAACGCACAGCCTAAACCGCTGGTCCTAGAGACATGAAATTTACAGGGTGTGTTCTTTGTGAAGAGTAGGTATCCACTAAGAAAGGGTTTTTCGAAACTTCACCCCCAAAGGGGTTAAATAAGGGTTGAAAGTTTGTATGAAAGTCCGTCATTTTTAAAGCTATATCCATGAAACTTAGTATTTGAGCTACCGGTGTAAAATGAAGAAATACGTTTTTGAAAATTCCACCCCCAAAGGGTTGAAATAGGGGATGTAAGTTTGTATAAAAGTTCATTATTTGACAAGATATTATTCAAGTTTAATCTACGACACATGGTATCTTGGTTTTCGGTAAAAAATAAAGAAGGATGTGTGTCACAATTTTTAAAAATTCCACCCCCAAAGAGGTTAAATAGGGTTTGAAAGTTTGTATGAATATGAAAGTCTGTCGTTTTTCAAGCTATAGCCATGAAACTTGGTATTTGGGCTTCTGGTTTAAAATGATACGGATACGGATTTTCCATTTGTTGAAATTTCCATCCCCAAGTACGTCAAATAGAGAGTTTGTCCTCCAATCACGCCGCAACAGAGCAACGGATCGACGCGATTTTTTGCATGGGTATAGCTGAGTACCTGGAGAGTGACGTAGGAAAAGCCCGGAAAATTAAGGAGTGCCTGTGGAAATTAAAAAACCTATGCCACGCGAACGAAGTCGCGGGCGTCCGCTAGTATAGGTATATATAGGTTACAAGTAACATAAATACTACTCTACACTACAGAACTACACGTTGCACGTTTCTGTTAAAATACCCTTTTCAAACGTGTAATAATCTTGCATTAGTGGAACCATCCCATTCCGGAAAACGTTTCCAGTTTTCAGCGGGTGTATTTACTGTTTGCGGATTCCGGGCACTTTTCCCATAACTAGTATTTACTGGACGCTTATATAAATACGCCCTTTGTAAAATAGAATCGTTGTAACTTGTTTATTCTTTTTAGCACGCCAAATGAAACTGCACGGGTTTCATTTCATTTTAAACGAGGAATATTTTTAACTTAGGGCCGCTTTCACAAGGACATAAAAAACTGATGTAGTTACATTTTGTAATGCCATTTTTGGCAAATGAGTATTGTAGTTGCCAAAAAGGGACAGCATTAAAATATTTAACTAAATCCTAAAACTATTAATAATATAAGAGTCCTTGTGCAAGTGGGCTTTAGTGTACTCATGGTGGTTTATTTCTTTTTATCTACTCCCATGCTATAAATCCTCTATAACAGGTTCTGAAACAGTTAGCTTATTGCCAACATTAAAACACCCAATGTCATAATAACCATTACATCATCCAAACGGGTGATGTAATGTTGTACTGAATTTAATTACAACACTCCTTTGTTTTTTTTTTCGATCCCCTCTGCGCAAAGGGTACTCAACAGACAGCTACATCTGCTCGATGCGTGGTAACTGTATGAATTACAAAAAAAGAACATCTATACGAATTTCAAAAAAAGAACATTGTCATACACGCGCGTTTCACTACCAGAACGCCGCGCGCTGTAAAAAAAAAGGAGGTTATTAGAATTTTCCCCGCCATTTTTCTTCGTTTTTTTTATTGTTTTGTTAACAAAAAAATGAGCGATTCAAGTTTTGATAGCACACCGCCAGATATTTTAAACGCTGCAATAACCATAATAAATCCACGTGTCGAATGTAATTTCGAATTCCATAGAAAATAAAAATAGTGAAGTGGTAAATATAAATATTCCGCCGAGTACATCTGGAGCGGGACCTTCCAACACTATAGAACATCAAGTGAATTTTAATAATTGCACTATACAAAATGTTAATTACTACTACAATAAATAATTCTTTCATTAATACTTAGTTTATTTGTTTAAACTCAGTAATGGATGATATTAGGTTACTAGGACTGGATGTTTTAATGTTAGCAGTAAGCTAACTATTTCAGAATCTGTTATAGAGGATCCATATCATGAGTGTAGATAAAGTCTTGTATGCAACTGTTGATAATTAGGTATTAAAACACTCATACGATACTATTATCACACTCCGCTTCGCGTCGTGTGATAAACTCGCATTCGTGTTTTAATACCCCTTATTACACAACTGTTGCATAAATAACTAATACCTTTTCTGTTTTGATCTTCTAAGGTCTAGCCCGACTACAGAGGCACGGCGCGGCGCGGTAGGGAGCAGCAAGTATTCTTTGTATGAGGTTGTATGGAGCTGCACCCACTTAAGCGACGGGGCACCTTCAAGAGGAGGAGGTGGCCCGTTGACCACATTTACTTTTTAAGTATATGTACACAGTACATAAGTACTGCATGTAAAGATTTTTTTGTACTGCTGATTAATTTGATGTAACTGATGGTCAATAAAAATTTATTTATTTATTTATTTATTTAATTAATTACGCTGCAACAGTGCAACGGATCGACGTGATTTTTTACATGGGCATAGTTGAGGACCTGGAGGGTGACATACCTCCTAACCCATTTTTTTTATGCCGTGGGAATTAAAAACACTTATTCCACGCGGACGAAGTCGCGTTCATCAGCTAGTTGACGAATAATTGTGAAATTAGTTAGTTATGGAACCCTAGAAAATTTCATAATTTCTGCCGTAAATATTCATGAATGAAGTACCACCGCATGAAATACTCTGTTATACAGAGGGAACGAGGCAGCAATTAATCACGTTTAAGCTAAAACAGAAATCATGTAGGCAAAGTTTTATGCCGTAATTTCAATCATACATAATTTTTTCAGAATTTTACAATTAATAACTTTTGCGTGAAAGCATAGCCGTCTTTATCTCCTGTAGCGAGCCATGAAGTAGAAGTTTGGCAACGTCGCAGGTAGGCCGATGATCGGCCAACTGCGGCCTACGGGCTACGGGAATTGTCTACAGCAGAGCTCAGTTTGTCGACAAATTTGTGTTTGGTTTTGTTTTGCGTCGTGTTATTTTGTGTTTCAATCATAATTATCTAACAAAAGTTACAATATTTTTGGTATTTAAGGTACGGTTTCACTTAAGGTGGATAGAAACCGGTTAAACTATAGTATACTACCCGCGACGGGGGGGGAAGGGGATGGGGGGAGGGGAGGGGGGAGGGAGGGATATACCCCCCCTCCAAGTAAAACGTTTCGAATTTTAGTAGTTTCCGAGATATTAATTTTTTAAAATTTTGAGGTTAGTTTTACCAAAATTCCTGCTTAACTCTGATAACCTTTATACCTTGTGTTTTAGGTAGGTAGTGGGATAGGTTAATTTCTTAATTGGAATGGGCTACGCCAGAAGACTCGCTTCGTCGCCCCTGAATGAAGCTTCGCCTATTCAGGACCAATTCAGGACCTCCTACGCGAGCTTCTGGCTTCGCGCTTAAAAAAAAACACTAGGGGTAGGGCAGACAAGACTGCGTGGAGTCGGGGTGAGCCGATTCGGTTTTGCGTATTATATGCTCAAGTACCTAATTATACATAAATAATAACCTACCTTTATACCTTTTCAGTTAATTATATCTATAACCTTTAAAAGTTTTTTTAACCTTTACACTAAAAAGCGCGTAAAACGATGACTCATAGATTTGAATTCAATAATATCATTTGGACACTTTGGCGCCAACGCACGCGTTCCGTTTTTCCAATAATCGGTACACGTCATAAAACTCGATGTTTTACGATTATAAACATTTTATAATACTTTTTATGTTTGGAACGGATTTTAATACGTAAAATGAAACTTTAGTACGCCAACTAAACGTCAATGAGTCTGTAATCTATGGCAAATGTCGTAAGAAATAGTGAAAAGTGGTGAAATTTTGCGATTTTCAAAAAATTATTTCTCGAAAAGTATTAGAAATCGAAGTAAAATATTTTAGTGCAAGGCTTACCACATCAAGGTCTTTCTGTAAAAAAAATATGAACATCCAACTCCACGGGTAGTATACTATAGTTGAGCCTAGAAACCTTTTAAAAATACATCAGTTATGACGAGATAATCAGATAAATCCGCATTCGTGGTTAACTTTATATCGACTGCAAAGTGCAAAAAAAGCTGGTAAGAAAGTTAAGTTTATTACAGTACAGACTGACTACTACTGTCAATATGTTATAATGTAACAAATGAAGATATTTTGTATTAAAGATGTGTAGTAACTTACAAGTAATTGCCAGACTCATAATTTAAATAAGTATCTAGGTTTGAAATCATAACCTACAAAACAAATACTTAGGTAATTATATTATTTTATGTTTATAAAAGTTATTTTATCTGTTTTAGATGCCAAGAAAATGCTGTGTGCCAGAATGCAAGTGAAGAATCAAATTACGCTAGTGTAATCCGCATTGAAGGAGCTAAAAGTACATTTTCTATTCCGAAAGATGCTCAGCTCTCTCAAGCGTGGTTACGTGCGATTCCACGAAAAGACTGGGAACCTACAAAACACTCAGTTGTATGCAGCAACCATTTTTCAACCCATGAAATCCAGACTGAGGAAATTGTCAATGGAAGTGACGGACAAGTGTTTAAACAGCAATTGAAATACCCACGTTTAGTTGAGGGTGCAATACCCCATATATTCAATAATCTCCCATCATACATGTCGAAGAGCACTCCACCTCCAAGAAGCAAGCCCGAAAAAAGGAGAGAACGAGCTGAACAATTTCATGAAGAGCAGTGTGTCTTAAATTTTTAGAGAGTGACATAATTGCAACATTTCAAGACTTAGTGCATAAATTCCAAGAAAAGTTAGGAGACTCTAAATGGTTATATCGAGTGGTACCTAATAAGAGACTGTATTTCTATTTGTTAAATCTTGATATTGAAAGTGATAATGGTGACTGTGACAGCAATGTGAAAGTAGTTAATAGTGTGTTGGTGGATGAAATTCTAAGCATTCAGGTATATGTAAAAGGAAATTTAATGTGTTATGAAGATTTAAGCTGGATATTACCTAGTGAACTTAAGCTTAGCAGATGGTCACAGCTTGAAAATATACTATCTCGTTATTATAACAATAGTTGTGAACCAACAAAGTCATTTGACTATTGTCTTGATAGGTCTATTAAGTATTTGAACGAAGCAGTTAATATTGAAAATGATAATATTGCTGCAGAGCTTGTTCTAGACCAAATGAAATTGTTAAAAATAAGCAACGTAGATATAGTGTTACTACACTTATATTTTCATTTGTGATATTTAGTATTTCCTCCTGTGCCTATAATACTTTGAGGCAATACCTAATCTTGCCAACTGCAAGACATTTGCAGCAAATAACTTCGATGACTGGCCTGTGTCCGAATTCACCAGAAAATAATTATTGTTATTTAAAATCAATATGCTGTACGTGGGTAGAAAGGGAGAAAGTTGTAAATTTATTGATTGATAAAATTTATATAAAAAGTGGCCTAGAGTATAAGTCAAAAACTATTCTAGGTTACGCAGAAAATAATCCAAAAAATCTTGCCAAAACCGTACAGACTTTTATGATTAGCTCTGCATTTGGTAACAAAAAAGAGGTTGTGAAGTTGTTACCAGTACATAATATATCTGGGAAATTCTTGTATGAAAATGTATTGCTAATTGTAAATTACATACAATCATTTGGATTGAAAGTACTTTCAATAATTTCTGATAGAAATCGTGTAAACCAAAATTGTTTTAGGTTATTAACAGATGAATCAAATTGGATCTTCAGTAATCCTAAATACACAGATGAAAAAATATTTGTCTTGTATGATCCAGTTCATATCTTTAAAAACATTCGTAATAACTGTATATATTTAGACAATTGTACTTTTACATATCCTGACTTACATGAGATAATATTATAAAAAGAGCATCCTTTCATCATTTGCGAGAATTATATAGGACTGAAAAAAATAAGTTATGTAAAAAAGCTTTTAAATTAAACAATAAATCTATCAATCCTAATACATTTGAACGGCAAAATGTTATGTTAGTAAATAATATTTTTCAGGTACCAGTATCGCTGCTGTAAAATCTGAGGGTTATGGGGAAACATCAGATTTTCTACAAATTATTAGGGACTGGTGGGATATATTAAATGTGAAAAACACAGGCAAAGGTCAAGTATTAAGAAAACAAAACTGTACGCCAATATTTCATAGGGATGATGATAAATTGAAGTTTTTGAAGTCAGTTTGTATTTGGCTAAGAAAATGGAAATCTTTAGAAACTTGTGTAGGTTTGACAAGAGATACTTATGAGGCTATGTTGCATACCACATCTGTCATAATTGATATTTCAAGGTATTGTTTTGAAAATTTTAACTTTGTGGTGACATACTTCTTGGAAAGTTTCAAACTGACAATATAGAAAAAAGATTTAGCAGGTACAGGTCACTTTCTGGATGTAATTATAATGTGGCTTACAGACAAATTGTTGAGTCTGAAAAAAAATAAGACTTCAACACTTACTAAAGCAGCGAGATCTGGTTTTTCTCAAATCTTGTACATCAGCTTACTTGCTTGTAAATGTACTTGCTTTGACTATTTTTATAAGAAATGTATGTTTTACCTTAAAGAGTAATTAAGTAGATAGAGATTTTAATTAGTTATTTGTTGACTAAATAGGTGGACTATTTTTATACTTGCTTAGACAATTTTTATAAAAACCTACTATTTCATAGTGATTGTTTGAAGTAGTCTAAATTATGTTGTACTAAATATTGTTTTTTCTTTTAAGTAATAGTTTAAAAAGCATAGAAGCTGCCGAGTTTCTTGCTGGTTCTTCTCGCTAGGGTTAGAGCATCATTCCGATCCAGTGGTAGAATCTTCTTAAAAAGGCAATGAAATAAAAACAAGCTGAATAATAAGGAACCATTAAATAAAGAGAATATTTGCTTTTTGAAGAAGTTTTATTTATTTTTTTGATATACCTGCTTTATCTTTATCTAAAAATCTTTTTAAATTGTTTTAAGAATCATTTAAGTTAAGGAACAGTGCAAATCTCACCAAGATCGGTTAAGTAGTTTAAATGATATGTACCATACTGTCGTTTACATTGTAACTTTGTTACATCATTACCTTTTCAATTCACTCTTTGATGTTTCTAAAAACACAAAATTATGTAATTAATTATTATGTTGGTTCTCATTCATGTGGACGCCATAAAAATAAAGCAGCTAATTATTATGAATAAATAACTATTAACACCGAAGTCAAAACAGCTATACATTCCTACTGATTTTTCATTTTACTACCCAATAGGCCTACCAGTGACAGTAAATTGCGACGTTGCCACTTCCACTTCATGGCTCCCTACAGGGGATAGAGACGGCTATGGTGAAAGCAATCGGTTGAGCTTTCAAGGGTCATACTAGCTGTATTGTTTTTTTTTCAATATTGTTGTTCGTGTTTTAGAATTATAATCCTTATTTCAGGGACGTCAAGGTGCATGACTGTCATTTTAAAAATTTGCTTTATGCGATGGTAGTGCTGAGGCAGAAAAAAAAAACATAAAACGTCTTGAGAGACGTTTTATGGTTTTTTTTTTAATTGATTCACTCTTCCTAGATGATACCCGATATATTTTAAGAGTCCCTGATATCCATACTAATATTATAAATGCAAAAGTGTGTCTCTCTGTCTGTCGGCTACGTTTTTACGGCCCAACTTTTCAACCGATTTTGATGAAATTTGGTACAGGGATAGTATGCTACCCGGAGACAGGCTAGCGGACAGGGGAAGGACATATGACTGTGAAAGTCCGACTCGAACTTGACAGGTTTTTTTTAAATAATCACATACAATATGTTACATTTTTTCTAATCATAAAATTCCGTTTTGGATACCTATTACCTGCATTTGGAACAGCTTATGTTATATTTAAGTACTTTTACGATACAAAATTATAGCATTGTTATAAAAATGGGTCACGAGGGCAGTAAAATAGTAATAAAAGGCAATACAAAAATTAAATTTAAAAATCCAAATGCAGGGAACAAAAATATACAGTCTCTCGGAGGGACCTCGGCAAAGTTAAGCGTAGGGCTCAAGTTATAACCTATAGCGTATAGCCCAAAAAGCCAATTATTGCAATTTTCATTTTCATTTGCGGACGGACGAAATCAAACGCGAGTAGCAGCAATACTGAAGCAATATTATAGTCAAAATGACGGGTTGATATCACGTACCTTGACGTTCCTAAAATAAGAATTATTATTCTAAAACACGACAGTCACGAAACAATATGGATTTAAGCGTTGCCCCATGTCCAGCAGTGGACGTCTGTTGATTGACGATGACGACTAATTTACTTCATACCTTAATCACTTCAAACAGAGTTCATCAAATATCAATCATGGTATATTTTTTATAATGTAACGTATATTTTATCAGTCTGTCTGTCTATCTACCTACCTATAACAGGTGTCATAAAAGAGATGAAATCCATATTGGTCCAAAACAAAGTGACAGCGAAAGTGTGTCTGTCTGTCTATTTTTCTGCTACGCTCTCACGGCCGGTTCAACCGATATTAACAAAATTTGGTTCGGTGGTCGGGCATTTCAGTGGCCCCCGGGAATGCAAAATCTCTTTAATAGGCTACTTTTAATCCTGAAATATCAAAAAGTTACCACGGGACTTCAAAAACTCAATTGACAGATTGTAAATATCGCTTATAACTCGTACCATACCATTTAGAGAGATCGCTTGGATTTGCTCCAGCATTGACCGATTATGAAATCTATAAAACTGGCCAGGGTTTGCTTACCGCAGCCATGTGAGGCTGCAGTAAGGCTAGGGCCTCATACATCGAGATAATATTCAAGCGAGGAAACTTCGTCTCGCCTTAAGCCTACACATACGAGTAATACAGGTGAGACAAAAATCATCTTAAACAAAAGAACTATCAGAGTCGTTAAGTAAATTATTGCCAAGTATCCTTGTCATCAACCGACTTCATTCGACTGTATGTTTTTTTTGTATGTAGTTACGAGATCATCCCGTCAATTATGATTCTTTTTTTGTTTGGTAGATCATACTTCAGAGGCGGTCCCATAAACATTTTATTTGAATTAAGTATTTATTTTAATTATTGTAATTTTAAATAAGTTTTGATTTTCGAATGTTACTTCCGGTGTGATTGATTTATTAGTTTTTGTATTTATTTTTGATATTTCATTAAATAGTTCTAAGCGCTTGTTTTGACACTTCCGTTTGACTTATATTAAGAGTTTTGTTATTGACTTCCGTTTATTTTTATATTCATTTAGCATAAAAGGTTCTGCTTTTGACTTCCGGCAGAATAACTTAATAATTATTAAGATTTGTTTTGACCGGGGGTGTATAAATACCATTGTAATGGAGATGCGAGATTCATTATTATGTATTCTCTTTTGAAGATTAAACATCGTTACAATCAACTAAGAGGTTTTTCTAAGAGATCTTTCTACCTTACCTACGCTCGTGTGGAATAACATGTCTGACTTCGATGCAAAAGCGATGATGTGCCGACATATACAAAGATGATTTTTTAACTTTTTAGTCTACGTTGGTACTTATGGGTTTAGTTTTGGAGTTTTGGGTTTTTGTTTTAGATGAAAGCGAATTATAATAATTATTGTAAGTTTACATTGTAATAAGATTTTTCAATGAGTTTACGTTTTACAGAATCTTTGCGCAACTCTGCATATATCGCTCGCTCGCGTTGACTATTTGTTAGCTAAAACAAAAAAATACCGAAGTTTCTCGCGATGGATGTAGGGATCTTCCCTGTTCTTCCATCGCTTCAAGATAGCAAATAATTTTTGCATTATTGCGACGAGTACGGCCTCAGGCACAGAGATTTGGGCAACCAATAGGCAATTCATTCGACGAAATTGTTTAAAAAACATTATGTAAGCCATTATGGGCGGAGTTTGATCGTTAAACGAATACGGTAAGAAATAAATGTGCTTATGGTGTTGCCAGAGCATGTAAACAAAACATGGCAACAATAAAAATGTCATTTGATACTATTTTTGCCAATTTAGTTTCTAATAAGTTTAAATGGCGACTATCATGTCAATGTAGTGTGAAAGCTATTTGTAGAACTAATTTTAATAGTTAAAATAAAAATTCTTTCCAAAAAACCGACTTCCAACGCCACTGTAAAGTACAAAATAATTTTGATTTCTACACACTATGTTGAAGTCGGGCGGGTATAACAAGGATAGGCAAAGTGGACGCATCAGACGCGCCCGACTTCAACATAGTGGGTAGAAATCAAAATTATTTTGTACTTTACAGTGGCGTTGGAAGTCGGTTTTTTGGAAAGAATTTTTATTTTTATCTTTTTAGTGTCAGGGTTCAGGATTTGGAGTCAGAATTTTTTATGGGACCACTTCGAGAGCTTCCTCTAGACGACTAACGAAAAAAAAATCAAATCGGTTCAGAAACCACGGAGATATGCACCGACATACATTAAAAAAAAATACGCGCCGAATTGAGAACCTCCTCCTTTTTTTGGAAGTCGGTTAATAATATAAGGATCTAGGATTTGCCAAAATATAGGTATAATTTAAATTATTTACGGTCATCTAAACAGTAACGAATGCTAGGCCGCTTGTACAAGAATGTTTTAAACTGATTTAGTTTTTGTAATGCTCCCTGACGACCTCACAGGCGCAGTGGCGAGCGCTGCGAGCTTTTAGATGGGAGGACCCGAGCTCGATTTCCGGCAGAGTAATTTGGGAAGTATTTTTCTCTGGTTATGTCTGGTGGGAGGCTTCAGCAAGGGCTAGTAACCACATAACCGGCTTTGCAGGTTAGTTACGTAGGTAGATACGATGCAAGTTTTTCATAGAACAATTTAAAAAATCAATTATTTTAACCTATTTAGGTACTTTTTACAGATACAGATAAGGCTGATCTTCTTTAAATAAACTTCAGATCAATCGGAAAATAAATATCTAGTCTACGCCTCCACGTAACAACCTAAACATCTAGATTGTAGGGTACATACTCAACGAATAAATGGCTTAATTTCCGATGTACGTTTTGGGAAAAAAATCCCCGCATACTAAGGTTCGCGCATGGCTGTTTGCCAAAAATAGGAAAATAAACTATTGAAGACTAGATTTTTATCCCGCGTGGGTAAAAGTTTTTGAAATATTATATGGGAACTCTTTAATTTATTAGGATTTAAAAAATACTATATATCCTTCGGGATGCAAACTTTTTCTATACCTAACTAATTTTGTCGGTTAACCTAATGTGCCGTGATAAGGTAGCAGACAGACAGAGAATGAGAGAACTGTAGAAATGTAGTGTTTGTCTGTATCATCATATTAATATTATAAATGCGAAAGTGTGTTTGTTTGTTGGTTTGTCCTTCAATCGCGCTGTAACGAATCGACGTGATTTTTGCCATGAGTATAGTTGAGGACATGGAGAGTGACATAGGCTACTTTTTATCCCGGAAAATTGAGGCGTTCCCGCGGGAATCAAATAACTTATACCACGCGGGCATCAGCTAGTTGTCGAATAAATGTATTTTCTTACTCCTTCTTTTAGTACTTAATAGTTAATTAGTAGGCTATTCCCCGCCTTACATTTATGTGCTTTTACACCCACAGCTGATATCCGTGTTGCAGTGCCAAGAGCTCTTTAAAAAAGGCATATTTTCAAGGAAAGCAATGTCAGGCCAAGAGATGCCATCATATTTACGGCGGGCCACTAATGACCTACGGCTGAATAGAATTACTGAGCGCTTTTATGAAAAGTGTAGAATTAGGTCGAATACACACTATGGCCCGTATAAATAAACCGACATAAGCTAAGAACAGGTACTCAAGTATCGGTACGATAGCGATATAATTGATAACCTGTTCTTAGTTGATGTCGGATTATTAAGGCCCATAGTAATATATCGATTACGAGCTAAGTACAGACCTAATCGGACCTAACCGGTCAATCTATGCTATTTTAAGACAAATACTTGAGAACGTGTACTTAACTGATGTGATTTAATACGATTCTTGAAAATATATCATTTCATTCCATTTTATACATTCCTACACCATATTATACCTACTTAAAAAACCATTACTTTAGATACTAGAAAAATTACAAACCAAAGTTATAATGCAAATAAATAAGTTGATAAGGTCAAGTGCTGTTAAATTCAGATGTTGTAAAATATTGGAAAGATCTAATTATTATTATTTTCTGCTATCACCCTAGCAGAATTTCGAAAGTTAATATCACTAACTAGATTTCAACTCAATTATCGAGTCCAGTGGGTATTAAATTTTCATTTTTATTCACAGCTAGTAACCTCATCTAAATGAGTAAACTTTGAGCCATTTCAGTCCAGATTGAGACATTATAATTTCACGTTCAGCCTTTTATTTGGCAACAAAAACAGGGTTTTTTTGTGATGTTCAACACTAGGTGACTGAGGGTGCTTAATGTCACTCTCCAGACCCTAAACTATGCAAAGAATCTGCAAAGAATTGAAGCACAAACAAACACACTTTCGCATTTATAATTAGCAGTGTTCTATCATGTATGCAGGTGTATAAATACTTTATTTTACACCACAATAATTTAATATAAAAAATTATTTTTAATTAAACAACCGACTTCAAACTCCCGCGCCAACTTTACAACAACAAGCACACGCTATACAAAGTACTTATTTTATTGTTGATATTTTAAAAACCGCTCGACCGATTTCGATAAAATTTATATGGGACTACTGGGGAAGTATGCCCTTTCAAATAAAAAAAGAATCATCCAAATCGGTCCACCCAGTCAAAAGTTCTGAGGTAACAAACATAAAAAAAAGATAAAAAAATACACTCCTCCTTTTTTTGAAGTCGGTTGAAAATACAAAAGGCAGGTTCCAATCAAGAAAATTTAAAACACAGGTACAATAAGACGGTCTCATCGCTAAGTAGCAATCTCATATAATCTAAGTAGCAATATGAAAATGAAGAAGAGGACAACGGGAGGTGGTGCAAAAGTATAATACAGTGATTTGTTAGGCTCTACTCACTCTCTAAGGACTAGAACTTTGTGTCACATTTATATGCAATATGATTTATGTGTGTTGGCAGTTGGCCTTTTTACTTGCAAATTTTTAGTAATAAAATGCAATAAATCGCAAATAATGAGTCAAAACGCAGCGTTGGATAACCCCACACTGAAAGGATGACATAAAGCGAGTCCTCAGGGAGCCGCTAGACCTGGGGCGTAAGATTAAGCGGCGTAACATCTACCCACGGCCAAAGCCTTCTACCAGACCAGAGGCCCAATTGTCTAAGTAAATTGTAATTATTTGACAGTATTACTCCAACTGTTTAAGGAGTTCACACATACTTTTTGACGTGTAGGCATCTATGAACTCCATAAACAGGTCGAATTATCCGTTTTACAAACGCTTACGATTTCCTTACACAATCGGGGGGCAGATATTATGAGAAAATTCAGAAATTATGAAATTCCCAAATTGGTACTATCCAGTGACCTTCAATAGGCATGATGACTGATTTTGAAAAATGGTCAGATTATGTTCGGAAGTATCTACTATTTCGAAAAAATATCTAATTTCAGCAGAAAAATAAAGTTTAGTAGATAAAATTAGCATTTGAAATTTAAATTTTAAAATTCACGCCAAAACGTTCGGCGGTGTCATGGCGTCGTTGTGACGTCACTATTGTTTTTACCAATGTACTCTGTGCAGTGTGCAGTATGCAATAGTGTGATTTTCAAAGCTCGAAAACAAACAATTGTGACGTCATTCGCTTCTGTGTGTTTTATGCAATATGGCGGATTGCTGTATTTTATAGTTTTATTATATCAATATAAATAGCAATCTCACTCGAAATTGAAAAATAAATACGTTTTTTATAATCCATGAATCCTATTTCATTAGATAAATTCATAATTTCATTGATTCTTGGTTACTGTCATCATGCCTATTATAAGACCGAGCACTCACCACTGCGACAGGGAGGTCGTCAAAATAAAGTATGTAAATATTTTCACATAAGTTTTAGCCCTCTAAAGCACGTTCGACCGCGCTGAAAACGGAACGCGCGGCATAAACACACTATGGATAAAAGTTTTATATAAAATCCGCGCATGCACTTTATCAAATGAAGCAGCTCAGGCTACCGCAAAGTTTTGGCTTTGGACTGAAAATTTTGGCATTTCTCGATTGGTCTGAAAACTCACTCGGCAAAAACCGAAGTTTTCGCTTTGGACCAAGTGCTCTAGCCATTTTGGAGGATTGCCTAGGCCAATCGCGAGCCCGCACATCGGCTTTGAACGGACGGACGGCATTTTGATCCACGCGGACGAATTTTCGGGCATCAGTTAGGTTTAAAGATGTTTATTTCTCAAAAAAGAACAAAGTTCACTTACATGAGAAACTTACGACTAATTTATGCTAAAAAGTTAATGCTTAGAGTAACAAAGGTGACCTGTACATACTAATCTATTATTACACTTCACTCTGAAAATGCTTAAGTAATTTTTTCTTAAATCTTACGAAGGATTTTTCATTAAAAACTTCGGTTGGTAAATCATTGTACATCAGTAGCGCTCCCTCAAACTGTATAGTTTTTAAACCATAAGTTCTATAGTCCTGGCTTTTGGTAATTGTAATTTATGTTTGTTTCTTGTACAATGTTTATGTGATTTAGTTTTAAAAGTAATTTGTGTTTGAATCGAATTTGAAATAATTTTTCTCACTAACATGCATGTTTTGTATTTGTAAAGTTGATTTATAGATAATGTTTTAGTTTTTTTATAAAGTTCTTTAGTCGGGGAGCGATAGTCAAGTTAGTCTTATAATATGGGTTTAATGTGACTGCTGTACCCCTAACAGACGTTTCCATGATAGGATGATCACGTCCGTAGTGTGCTTTCGCCTGAAATAAGCCAGTTCGATATATACCTACTGAAACGTTTGAATAAAGTTTTTACAAGCGGGCTGATCTCTTTTACGGCTTGTCGTAAAAGACCCTGAAAGAGGTTTCCGCCAAATATGCTTGGGGTCTGTTACATTTTTATGTTAGCCCTAACTCCTCACTTATAGGAAAAGGTGAATGCGCTTATGAAAAAAGAAATCGTTAAATAATAATAATAAATAAATAAATAAATAATAATTTATTCATGAGAATGTAGGTGATATACAGTTGTCATGGTTACAGTTTGGGAGCCTTATACATTCTACCAATTAATGGTGTATGAATATTTGGTATACATCATCAAAATTAAAAAGAGAAATTTAGTAAATTAAATTAATAAAAGGTCATATACAATTACAATTAAAAACCGAAAGAAAATAATATAAAATAATCAATGATAATATGATAATAGAACTTAATTACAATTACAAATGTCAAATTCCATATAAGAGGGGATACTCAATTATTGCACTATAAAACCATTTAGTTATTCACGTCATCATC
Organism: Erebia epiphron; assembly: GCA_963932025.1. Lineage (NCBI taxonomy): Eukaryota > Metazoa > Arthropoda > Insecta > Lepidoptera > Nymphalidae > Erebia > Erebia epiphron. The sequence continues at coordinate 2,500,336 of OZ009947.1, read as the reverse complement.
TTTACATATTATATTATTTAAAAGTTACTTGAGATTATCGCTAAGAAATTCAGTAATTTTGTAATAACATTTATTTATAAGCAGCTCATAAGCCTTCCTTTTGAAAATATTAAAAGTACTGCTTTTGTAGCTGTTAGTTTAACTTTCTCCGGCTCTTCTCAGTAGAATTTCTTCCCGAATTTAGAGTCTTGACATATTATCATAAGTCGCACAAGTTGTCCAACATGAAATAAACATTAATTAATTTCATTAACTCTCAGATTAAAATTTGTCGACCTCCTTGGCGCAGTGGTGAGCGCTGTGGTCTATAGTGGGAGGGCTCGGGTCGATTCTCGGCAGAAGCTCTTTGGTAATGTATAGTTTATGAATTTTCCCTGGTTTGGTCTTGTGGGAGGCTTCGGCCTTGGTTAATTACCACATCACCGGCAAAGACGTGCCGCCAAACGATTTAGCGGAACGTACTATGCCGTGTATAAGCCGATTAGAAGTATAGGTTTAATATAAATGCTATACCACTAACAGGTTAGCCCGCTACCATCTTAGGCTGCATCTTTATTTACCACCAGGTGAGATCGCAAGGGTTTGCAGTGAACTAAAAATTTAACGAGTAATATTAAAATTAAGGTCAACTGATTTCATAAAGCGAAGCGGATTTTTAAATCGTATTTAAACGGACACCCCTCATAAATTCTGAGAGGAATATGGAAAAGTTAAATGATATTAAAAGCAGGAAATAAATGGAGCCGCCGCAGTAACGAGTCCCCGCGGACACTCGTCGAAATTAATTCCTTTAGGCCTCACTCTAGGTTCCAGAGCTTTATATTTTGCAAATTAAAAAAAGAAGTTTTCGTAATTATTATCTTTACCTTCATAACTGTTTCTGTGACTGGTTATATATCTCGTTGGATTCCCTAAAATATTTTTTACGGTCTTGTGTAAAGCGCTAATGAAACCTCCTTTCCTGGCATTACTGCGGGGAATTTTTGACTTTTCCAGGAAAAAATTTAGTCTATATGTGTTAATTCAGCGTATCATACCGACTTCATACTAATATTATAAATGCGAAAGTGTGTTTATTTGTTAGTTTGTCCTTCAATGACGCCGCAAATGAGCAATAGATCGACGTAATTTTTGGCATGGGTATAGTTGGAGGACCTGGAGAGTGACATAGGCTACTTTTATCCCGGAAAATTAAGGAGTTCCCGCGGTAATCAAAAAATCTTAAACCACGCGAACGAAGTTGCGGGCATCAGCTAGTTATTTATTATCTTCATTCTTTTCAGCCAATTTGGCGCGCGGAGTTACACACGTCCAATCTTTCACATATTATAAATTTTGTGTATTATACGTAATTACGTAAATTACAAAGGAGCACAGATTTGACTCTCTCCAGCAATGCTAAGGACAGCTGTTACTTGAATGAAATTGTAATATTTTTTTTCAGAAGAGCAACCGCCGAGTTTCTTGCTGGTTCTTCTCGGTAGGAATATATTCCGAACCAGTGGTAGATTCAATCGACGATTCAAAAGTGCTTGTAAAAGTTTATTTGAATAAAAAAACATTTGAGTTTTTGAATTAAGATGCAAGATGTCGTATTTCTGAACATAGGACATGATAACTGGATGGATCCAATTTCCTATGAAGTATAGAGAAAAACATAGGCTTTAGTCCATTGAAATGTTACATTTTTTAGGCCTTACCTTGCATTTTTTAGAGGACGCAATTTTATTTTTTTGATGTGTAGGGGGGGTCAGTGTAAAGCTAAAACCAAGTTTGTGGGGTCGCAACCCTTGTCCCACGGCCGCCATCTTGAAAATAGGGGTTGAAATGGTTTTTACGGTATATCTCTTAAACTATTTATTTGAGAAAAAAAATTTGTTAATATTTTTTGTTGCAAATTAAATTCTCTACAACTTTGGTCCAGTAACTTTTTATCGTAGAACTATAAATAAAAAAGTTGTAAGTGAAAATCTTCAGAAATTCGAGAAAAAAATTTATATTTTTCGATGTAACTTTTTTTTTTATCATTTTACGAAAAAATGATATCTGACCACTTTTGTAGATCGTTTTTTGAGGAACAACTTTTATTTGCATCATTTTTTCATTAAGTCAATAGCTAAGGTTTTACAGCGCTCCGAAGTGAGTACTATTTTTTAGTACTCTTAACTATACCTATATTATACGTGTGTACTAATAATATGTCATCAGTTATTATTATTATTTTTTTTATACCTTTTTTAATTACAAATTTTGCAATATTATTAATAATTAATTATTGACTCTTTTCCCCACCACCTACGAGGTAGAGTCTAGAGGCGCGTTTTTTTTTACGTGGTATCCCCAATAGGCATAATCCACGGTGATTTTCTAAATTATAACTACTCCGTCCTCAGTCGTTTCGATGGACCAGGCTGCGGCTCAGCATCTGATCGGCTTTCTGAATTAAATACCAGTGGGAGAACTGGCGAAGGAAGGGGTGTTAATGTTGGCGGTTCATCATCCAAGTCATTTTCATTTATTAATTCTGAGAGTTCCATTACGTTGCTGCAAGTCTCTCCAGAACAATGGAAGCACACTGCAGAACATTTCAGTCCTGCTTTTCGACATCCACACATCGCTCCACAGTTTCCTTTGCATTTGCAAAAGATCAATTTTAGGAGCTCAGGGGGTGCTGGAGGTTTAGAGTTCTGCACTGGCATCAATAATTTTCCACATTTTTTCCAACCCCAGTCTTCAGGATCATTATAATTACCAAGCCACGACTGGACCTGATGGTAGACTCGGAAAGTATGAAAGCGAGCCGTATCTTGTGTTGGAGGAAGTGAAGATAAGTTAAATGTACTTTTTGTCACTGCCTTGGCGAATTGTTTATATCTTAGGCTGTCAAGAGAATTATCATCTTTATTACCACCGTATAAAGAGATAAAAAAACGTTCACCAATTACAGTGAGCAAAGCAGGATCAACTCTCTCTCCGATCAGATGCTGAGCCGCAGCCTGGTCCATCGAAACGACTGAGGACGGAGTAGTTATAATTTAGAAAATCACCGTGGATTATGCCTATTGGGGATACCACGTAAAAAAAACGCGCCTCTAGACTCTACCTCGTAGGTGGTGGGGAAAAGAGTCAATAATTAATTATTAATAATATTGCAAAATTTGTAATTAAAAAAGGTATAAAAAAAAAAAAAAATAACTGATGACATATTATTAGTACACACGTATAATATAGGTATAGTTAAGAGTACTAAAAAATAGTACTCACTTCGGAGCGCTGTAAAACCTTAGCTATTGACTTAATGAAAAAATGATGCAAATAAAAGTTGTTCCTCAAAAAACGATCTACAAAAGTAGTGAGATATCATTTTTTCGTAAAATGATAAAAAAAAAAGTTACATCGAAAAATATAAATTTTTTTCTCGAATTTCTGAAGATTTTCGCTTATAACTTTTTTATTTATAGTTCTACGATAAAAAGTTACTGGATCAAAGTTGTAGAGAATTTAATTTGCAACAAAAAATATTAACAAATTTTTTTTCTCAAATAAATAGTTTAAGAGATATACCGTAAAAACCATTCCAACCCCTATTTTCAAGATGGCGGCCGTGGGACAAGGGTGGCGACCCCACAAACTTGGTTTTAGCTTTACACTGACCCCCCCTACACATCAAAAAAATAAAATTGCGTCCTCTAAAAAACGCAACCCCAAATGTAACTTTTCAATGGACTACTTATAATATAAACTCTCAAAGCCTTTGACACAGCCAACAACAACGTGTCAAATGAGACACAAAATTGCCCATTATTTCACAAACAAAGGCCTCTGTAAAGCTTCCACAATAAGCTTTAATTGGCGTAAATCTTGCGGTTATAACTTTACAGTCGAGCGGTTGAGTTTTCTATTACGTCAAAAGTTGGCCATTTACTCGTTCAAGGCTAAAATACACGACGGCTAGGATATGACAAAAAAATAAATATACTAAAATAAAAATTCTTTCCAAAAACCCGACTTCCAACGTCACTGTAAGTACAAAATAATTTTGATTTCTACCCACAGTGTGTTAAAGTCGGGCGGGTATAACGAGGATAAGCAAAGTTGACGCATCAGACTCGCCCGAATTCAACATAGTGGGTAGAAATCAAAATTATTTTGTAAAGTGGCGTTGGAAGTCGGTTTTTTTGGAAAAAAAAATTATTTTTAACTTTTTAGTGTCAGGGTAAAAAAAAAAATACCTTCGCGCCAAATTGAGAACCGAATTTGGAAGTCGGTTATTAATATGTGAGTTGCCCTCCAGTAAGAAGGACAGACGACATAATAATAATCTGTCCTCCCGACCGAATTTCGGGTATGGCGACCTATCTCCAGAGAGATTAGCCAGAGAGATATTAACACAAGTGTGTGTTTCTTTACTCTAATAGATCGATGACACAACTTCCTAACTCCGGGCTAGTACCTACTTGTACTATTACCTATTATGAGCTAGTACTGAAAATTTCTTGTCAGAAAAACCCATTACCCAATACTTGTATTGGCCCGAACCGGGACCTCGCCGGCCGCACACGAACATGCTAACCACTAGACCAACGAGGTAGTCGAGGTAGACAGTGGTAAGTGGCTGAATGAGGAAGGCTTGAGGAATTGGGACTGGAGGCAGGTGGGTGTCCTCAGGGTAAAATTATGATACTCACTTCTTATCTATTTAGAAAAACTGCGCACATTTAAAGTAGTTATCTTCTAAATATTTTTAACTTTTTACAGAATGACTAATAAAAGTCACATTTACTTTCACAATTTATACACCTTTGTTAGGTACTGGAAATGCGATGGCGAACTTAGCAGACAGATTTTTATAAGGGTTGGTTTACATTGATCAAGTGGTATTCAAGTCTAGTGATCCAAACGAGCGCATCTCTTCAATTTCATGCTCTACACTTAATATTGTGGGCCTATGTGACTGAGAATAGTCAGTCAGTATGTGGCAGCCATAACTTGTAGCTATATATGTGTTGTACATAATCTAAAATAACAGCGAAATTGTCCTATATGCTACACGCAGATAAGGATAGCACTAGAACAACAGCATATTATTACAATGTAATTTTAAATATGTCACAATGTGAAATTATGTAATATAATAATAGTAACAGTACAACAGAGTAACTGAAATAGCCACATTTGGGCCACTAGAATGTGTTCAGAAGATTTGTGTGGTATTAACTTCTGGTGCTTCAAAATGCTTTCTTGCTGCTTACTTTTTTCTTGCATATGTCACCGTAAGATTGTAATCTAACGCTTTTTTTTCGATAGATTGTAAACAGTCGAAAGATTGTGAACCGTTCAATGTTTTAAGTGTCAATTTTTGAAATATTCATTGTATTTACGTTTTCTTGTCTCTTTCTTGTAGGTTAGGTTAGGGTTCGACATAAATAATCAAGTTAATTGGGTAATAATAATTAAGTTTTATTGGGATAATAAACCTAACAGATTACAATCTACTGGAAAATAATCCGTTATATTGTAATCATTCGACAGTTTACAATTTCGCGAGTTAGATTATAATCTAACGGTTTTTACAATCTTACGGTGACACATACATTATGCGGCAGGTGAAAGGCGAGGAGTCTGTGGTGAACGTTATATTATGTACATAACGGAATAATGTAAACCGGACATTATTCTGTTTCTATTGTAGCAACAGAGTAAAAGCTTTGCATGAATTTATAAATAATATAAATTTACGGACAAAGGAATATTTGCATTCATGAAAGGCTTTTGACATTCAAAACTGTAATTTTAAAAAAATAATTAAAATAGTAGCTTTAGTAGTAGTAGTAGTAGGTTTAATTTTTTTTATTATAACTAGTTGTTCCCCGCGGCATCGTCCGCTTGAATTTAGGTTTTTTATAGAATCTCATGGGGTCTAGTGACTTTCAGGGTAAAAGGAAACCGTATATGGACGTCTCCGAGATGCAAGACACATTCGCCAATGTCTATAAAACAACAGATGCGCCTTGAAAAGTTAACAGACAGACACACATTCGCTTTTATTATGTTAAGTAGCATGTAAGTATATTTTTTTAAGGATACAATTTTATTTATTTTATTTCATTGGTAATAAATACCCGCTTAGACATAAAAGTTTCCTTATTCGTATTTTCCGATTGAAATATTTTATTTAAGAACTGTTAAGCCGGGTCCGCTGCGCCTTGTTACGAACAAAATATTGTTTTGCTAACACGTTAGTGAAACATAATTTTATAACAGGCCGTCCACTGCGATTTTCGAGTAGGTTTAGATTATTTTTGTTAGTAACATATTTTTTTTTTAATTTATTGATCAAGTACGTACAATCATAAAAACACCATCCTAAAAACCACAGAGTACTTTGTCTATATAGCTAAAAACTTTGACGTAGCGAGGATCATAGAGTAAGATCATACCGCTTATCTAAACCGAAAAACAAAGAGATTTGACGAGTTGTGCCTCTGGCGAGCACAGATACGAAATGAATTAAAGTTCCCCCCGGCCCCCCCGCAGGCGAACGCGGGGATGTTTTCCATCCGAGGCGGCAAACAAAAACACTTTCAAAACAGTTAGGCCACGCCCCCAAATAGCATGACCTTGGTTATAATAACACGTTTGTGTTAGCAAAACACGATAACAAGGCGCAGCGGACCCGGCTTTAGAATTACACAAACAGACCAAAAAATATACCTACAGCTGGATAAGTACCTATTAATAATTAACAAACTTAATTAAAACTACCTATTCTCTAACAATAGTTTTATCATTTTCGTGTACGGGATCAGTGAATATTATATCAGCTCTGCTTTGCTCAGAACAATGTTTTGCATTTAATTCCATATTTTAGCATTTTTGAACTTCACTAACTTGACTAAGAATTGACCAATATAAACAATTCGAAAACTGAAATTGGGCGACCGACTCCTTAACTTGTAAATACCTGTAGAGACTCACAAGGTCATTAAAACTTTGGTTAGTACGAGTACAATACAACATTTAAAAAAAAATTAAATAAATATCTGCAGCCCTAAGTTCCCGCAGATATTTTCATCCCAAAAAAGTAAACAAAGAGTTTCTCACTATTTGGCCTTGTTTTTTAAGATTTTCACCGCGGTGTTCCCAAGTCTTATTGGGGGCTCGTCGCTCGGCTGAGGTTTGTAGGTCAACGAGCAACTCGCCCAGGTGAAGAAGTGATAAATGATTTATTTATTTCACGTAGGACAACTTGGGTCACTTATGAGAAGTCAAACTCTACTACCGTTCCGGAAAGTGATTCTACTGAGAAGAACCGACAAGAAACTCAGTACTTATAATTGACACTTTAAATATTACGTCATAAAGACTAAACAAGCTTTGGCTGCGGGTTAAATCCTAAATCTGACCAAATTCCTATAGTATTATCAGTTGTCAAAACGTAACTTAAAGCATCTATTACACTTATTAGAACATTGATCATTTTTGAAGGATATAACGCGGGAACCCCGGCAGCAAAACTCGTAAACTCGGCTTGTTTTTCATGAAAAGGTACCAGTTTTTATAATTATAAAATTATTTTTTTATTTTTCTTGTTTCTTTACTAGATTAATACATTATACACAAGCATATAAATAAGGGACTGAAGAAAAATACAAAAACCACTTTGATAGCATATCATTTATCCATTCATTTTGGTACACTAATGCTTGCCCACTGAAAATATAACCACTTATTAGTGAAAATTTGATGTTGGCTGCAAGATCGACAAACATTGAATACACCTTCATATTAATTATACAACTTAATTGGTCCAGTTCTTTGGCAGACAAGAACAATACCTACAGTACTTGCTCTTGCCCCAGAAGCTCTTTGTTTGCAGGTCAACAAGAACGGGCTGATAAAACTGAAACAAATTGACAAAAAAATACGCGCCGAATTGAGAACCTCCTCCTTTTTAACCGACTTCCAAAAAAGGAGAAGGTTCTCAATTCGGCGCGTAATTTTTTTTTAAATTTATGTCGGTGCAGATCTCCGTGGTTTCTAAACCGATTTGAACAATTTTTTTTCAGTAATTAGATGAAGCTCGCGAGGTGGTCCCATAAAAAATTCTGACTCCAAATCCTCAATCCTGATGCTGTAGGTACTACATGAAATCCTCAAAACTAGTGAGTTAGGAAATTATGATGGTCAATATATATAGTAGGTATCAAGTCACGTGTATACGATACAACTCTGAGTCCCAACTCCTCAACCCTGATGCTGCAGGGTATAGGACTCCTTAAACAAAGTGATTTAGGATTTTTTATGATGAATTAATATTGTAGGTGTCAAGCAACGACTTCATACTTTAACCCAATTTCCAACTCCTCAACTCTGATGCTACATGGTACTGCACTCCTAAGCCGTAGGAGATTAAGAGTACCTACACTAAAAAGTTAAAAATAAAAATTCTTTCTAAAAAACCGACTTCCAAAGCCACTGTAAAGTAAAAAATAATTTTGATTTCCACACACTATGTTGAAGTCGGGCGAGTATAACAAAGATAGGCATAGTTGACGCGTCAGGCTCGCCCGACTTCAGCATAGTGTGTAGAAATCAAAATTATTTTTTAGTTTACAGTGGCTTTGGAAGTCGGTTTTTGGAAAGAATTTTGATTGGAAGTCGGTTAATGAAACGTTAATATAGTATTTTGAGGTATTATTGGGTGCTTAACTTCACTGTATAGGTATAAATAGGTATCGATTACACGTACATATATATGCGACCCACTTGGTCCAGTTCTTCGACAGACAAGAACGATACATTACCTCACTCTCAAGCAGCTTATTGTTTGTAGGTCAACGAGAACGGACTGATAAAACTGAAATATTTTACAAAATGAAACATTAATAAATTATTTTGAGGTATTGTTGGGTGCTTAACCGCACTGTTCTGATAACGTTGGCATTTTGTGCAGGTTTTTGAGTGAATCTATACTTATATTATAAATGCGAACGTTTGGATGGATGGATGGATTTATTTATTAATTTACTAGATGATGCCCCCGACTTCATCCGCGTAGATTAAGGTTTTTGATTCCCGCGGGAAATCTTGAATTTTCCGGGCTAAAATGTAGCCTATGTCCTTCCCCGGGACACCATCTATCCCTGTACCGAATTTCATCAAAATCGGTTGAACAGATAAACTTTTTAGTTTCCCGCGGAAACGAATTTTCCGGGATAAAAAGTAGCCTATGTCCTTCCCCGGGATACAATCTATCCCTGTACTAAATTTCATCAAAATCGGTTGAATAGATGGGCCGTGAAAGCGTAGCAGACAGACAGACAGACAGACAGACAGACAGACAGACAGACAGACAGACAGACGGACAGACAGACAGACACACCTTCGCATTTATAATATTAGTATGGATTTAGATATCTTTATTGCACACACAACATATACAACATACAGTTTAGAAGCAGTAGTAAAACTAAAGAGAAATGTGCAAAGGCGGTCTAGAATAAAAATATACTAGACTAGCAGCTGATGCCCGCGACTTCGTCCGCATGGATTGAGGTTTTTTGGTAGAAGAAGCCTATGTCACTCTCCAGGTCCTCACCTATATCCATGCCAAAAATCACGTCAATCCGTTGCTCCGTTGCGGCGTGATTGAAGGACAAACCAACAATCAAACACACTTTCGCATTTATAATATTAGCATGATTAAGTATGATGATGCCCGCGACTTTGTCTGCGTTGATTAAGATTTTTTTTTACTCTCGCGGGTAATCGCGGGTATAAAGTACCCTGTGTCCTTCCCCGGGATTGGGATACAATCCCGGAAAATTAAGGAGTTCCCGCGGAAGTACAAAAATCAACTGAATGATCCAGCAACGAAGTCGCGGGCATCATCTAGTAGACTACAAAGCTTTTACAAAATAACTTCATCAATACAAAGTCCCATTCGAAACAATTAAAATAGAGCTTCCAAACTAATTATGCCGAGCCTGAAATACTTTAAAACCCAATCAATCCCGACCAAATAGAAATCTAAATCGGGAATCTTGATTTTATCAATTCTTTATTATCAAAAACTTTGTAACAAACATTCTGTAGAAATCTTACATATATATTTAAATAAATAAATAAATAAATAATAGATCATAATTTTAGTGATTTGACATAAAATAATATGGAAATATTATGTTACACATTACTCTTTTAACTTATTGCATCATTTATTTTTTAAATACTACACACCTAATAAATATATTGCGAAATACTTGTTCAGTATTGTCGCTTTGCAAACATCCATACTAATATTAAAAATGCGAAAGTGTGTCTGTCTGTCTGTCTGTCTGTCTGCTACGCTTTCACGGCTTATCTCTTCAACCGATTTTGATACTAATATTATAAATGCGAAAGTGTGTCTGTCTGTCTGTCTGTCTTTCTGTCTGTCTGCTACGCTTTCACGGCCCATCTGTTCAACCGATTTTGATGAAATTTGGTACAGGGATAGGTTGTATCCCGGGGAAGGATATAGGCTACTTTTTATTCCGAAAAATTTAAGAGTTCCCGCGGGAATCAAACAAAATATCTCTTCAACCGATTTTGATGAAATTTGGTATAGGGATAGTTTGATACCCGGGGAAGGACATAGGCTACTTTTTATCCTGGAAAATTAAGGAGTTCCCGCGGGAATAACAAAAAACTCAAACCACGCGGACGAAGTCGCGGGCATCAGCTAGTTAAATATATTATTTGAAAGAGGGTTTAATTACATGACTGCATATACTTGCTATCATTCGGCTTGCGTACGAACCGGGCTCCGATATACTGTGACATTCCGGGACACTGAATTTCAACATACCGTTGAAATTTCACGCGTAAGTGCCTAGTTTCACTGCAGCGCTCGGTAGGTATTTCGACGACTTTTCGATTGGAAAATCTTTGGAATTTCGTAGTTAAAATATACCTATCGTTTGAACGTCTAAACCACTACCGCTATCACCCCTGGCTACCTAAATCCTCCCTTACCAGAATATACTTTGACCATAGAATAGTTAATAGTATACTTACTTAATACTTAGTATAATAGTTAGTAGACTTTGACTTTTGACTTATCAAAATTATTTTACTTAAAAAAAACCGGGAAGCACTCGAAACAAAAGCCAATTTACTCACTCATAAGTAATTACTTACTTTATTTTTACTGCAAAGTCAGTACCGTACGAAACAGAGCTCTTCCAAAGTAATTATCCCAAACTAAAATACTTTTAAACCCAATCAATACCGGATCCCGACGAAATAGAAATCGGGACCAACCGGGACATTCCGGGACGCGGTGGAATTTCACGCGTAACTAGGTTTACTGCGGCGCACAGTATTTCCGACTTTTCAACGGGACTTGACGGATTGGATTGGAATTTCGTAGTTAAAATGTATCCCGTGTGTCGACTTCGAAATACAGGGTTTTTCAACTCAATGCATTTGTATTTTTTAGGAGCTCTTTTTAGCTTTACTCTCGTAGGTATATTTAGTTCGAATCTTGCGACAAATTTTTGTTTCTATTGCTTCTAAATAGGTACTAAAATTCTACATCAATGGCTTCTACAGAACAAATTGTTTTGAAACTATACTCCATGTTTTTTGACAATACCTTTAATTGAAATTACTTTAATGGAAAGGGTATGGCAGTTTGCATCCATACTTTGATTTTATATATAAAATCAAAGCATCCATACCCATTAGTTCCTAGGAAAGGAATATTCGCTTAATAGAATCAGAATCAAAAAAGTTTAGGCCAAAACTGCGGCCAAGTCACATTGACATCTTTGAGAACATTATGGGGAATCCCTTATTCCTCACGCTAGTTAGTTCTTGAGGAAACTTTCTTCATCATTATAAAAACTATAACCTATTACCTATTTTGTGTTATAACTCCCAAAAGTTGGAAGTGAACTCCCGGGGTTTAAATCCTGAATTAAACGAATCAGAGGCAGAACTTTTGACCACTAGGTCACAGGGCTGCCACCGATTCCTAGTAGCTCCATTATTTACTGTTAATATGGCTCTCGAGAGTGGCAGCACTGGTGGGGAACGCTTGGAAAGAGATCGAGGTGTAATGGCAAAATGGTGGTCGTGTTTGTGAGTTTAATTAAGGAATAGTGATAATTACAAGCTGATGCCCGCGACTTCGTCCGCGTGTAATGACTTTTTCAAATTCCCACGGGAACTCCTCAATTTTCCGGGATAAAAAGTTTCACTCCAGGTCCTCAACTATACCCATGTAAAAAATCACGTCGATCCGTTACTCAGTTGCAGCGTGATCGAAGGACAGAATAGAATAGAATAGAATAAATTTACCAACCCAACAAGAAACCAATAAACCAACAAACCAACAGACAAACACATTCGCATTTATAATATTATTAGTAAAATTAGTAAATTTGTAATAGTAATTAGTATTAGTATGATTAAGTGGATAACCAGTGTTTCCTTTAATAATAATGTCCTCCCGACCGAATTTCGGCCACGGCGGCCAATCTCCTGAGAGATTAGCAATCTGCGCGGGAGATATTATAGTGCACAAGTGTGTGCGCATACACAGGTGCACTCTCTGTTCCTTCTACTCTCATAGCCCGATGGGACGGAAAATCCGACACGACCGGCGAGAGTTCAGGCGCAGGACCGACGGCTTAACGTGCTCTCCGAGGCACGGGGGTGAAACACCGCCAACTTCCTAACTCCGGGCAAGTACTGAGAATTTCTTGTCAGAAAAACCCAATACTTGTTGTGACCCGACCCGGGACTCGAACCCGGGACCTCGTCGGCCGCAGTCGAACATGCTAACCACTAGACCAACGAGGCAGTCAAAGAGGCAGTTCCTATAATAGTAGGTAGTTGAGTATTATACCGTAATCTGTAGTCAATGAGCCGTGTTGATTGCGTGATGAACCGTGAGTGTACCGCACGAAGGGAATCACACCTCAATAAAGGCGAAGTAACTAACTAAGGATAGTAACTACGTGACAACTCAAAATCTCTTGGATGCTTTGAAATAAAATTATTCATTTATTTCACGTTGGAACTTGTGCCACTTATGATAAGTCGCAAGAATCTACCACCGGTTCGGAAAATGATTCTACTGAGAAGAGCCAGCAAAACTCAGCAGTTGCTCTATTTACAAACAGAAAAATGTTACACTTTGTAAATACTATACAATGCATACGTTACGTAACAAGTATTACACTGACTTGTGGGTTGTTGGATGCGAAGCCGGTTGCTTCCATGCAAGTTGCAACTATGTCATTGAGAAAATCATTAATAGGATCGATTCGCAGTTATCCGACATTGTAAGTTAGATTCGCAGGCTAAATGTTATTAAATTCGACTTAAAAGACGTTGTGTAACACAGTCTTTAAATTGATGCAATGACAAAACCAGAAGCTCTTTTGGAACAAGTTTTTATTTCAATTTTCAATTTTATTATTTTTTATCAATACTTAGTTATCACACTACTACGTGTCATTGTTGTTAATAAGCAAAAGCAGAATACATATTAATACCTTAATAATATGTATTCTGTGATACTCCCCCGCTGTGTTTGATACAGTCAAGTATAACCTAAACAAGAATTAAGTAAATATTTGTCCAGGCATATTTTACGCCTAGTCGATATTCAAATGCTACAGTACAGTGATAATAGACTACGAGTAACATCAAGCAATTTATATAGAAACAGTACATAATTACATACATAAATAGAGATGTTTGCGTATTATCGTACTGTAAGTACGAGAGTCAATGAGCCGTGTAGATGCGTCATGAACCGTGACTGTATAGTATATCGCGCGGGGGAATCACACCTTGCTATAGAGGTAGCAATAACGTTACAACTCGAAGTAACTTGGGTGATTTACTATAACACTCGTTTTTCCTCTCTTTATTTTTCATCATCATTCATCATAGATACTTAGCTAATAATTTTACCGTAATATACGCAACGACCTCAATTTACATAGACGGGCCCTGTCAAACAAAGAATGTGGACTTATTTTACTAATGCCATCTAGTCTGAAAAGCGGGACAGCGCTATGGCGGGGACAAGGATAGGCTTATAGATATTAAGTATTATTAGATATAAGTACATATATTAGAAATTGTGTAAGGTTTGAGAGTTGGAGCTTGCTGTTGCTTGTTTGCTTGAATGCTTAATTCAGAAACCGGCCCAATATCAATTCAGAAACAAAAATTTGCTATTATTATAAATTAAGTAGTCTTTGAGACAGAATAAACACGAAATTTTCAATTCAGAACCGGCCGTCATAGTAACACATTCTCATTCAGTTAAAGCTAAAGTAAATAGGTATGGCGCAAAATGGCATTTCTTTACCGGATGACAGTAACGGGCAATAACGTCACCATTACGAGACGGGTCGCTCACTCTGCTACTATAAGGAACGGATAAAAAGAAACACGTTTTTTGTTGTTTAACACCTTGGAGCATATTGAGGCCAATTCTGTTACACCATCTCTAAATTAAACTAAAATGACAGCTCTCAATTTGGAATTGGAAATTTATTTAATTGTTTATTTTCGCTTTTATTTTTATCGTTTATTTGTATTTTACACACACAAAAGTTTCACAATTGTAAGCCCATAGTGATTACCACTGCGTCAGGGAGGTCGTTTATATTATAGAGATCAGCCCCCAGAGCTTATGGGATTAAAAAAAAAGCTCTTTTCCTCAGTAATGGCACAGTCTAGAGATCTTTCCTACCAGTCGTTCGACGGAGGCGTCTAGTCAGAGCAACGACGCAGGGTGACAGCGATGTGAGAAGGACTGGCCCGTGATACTGACAGAATTTGCAATACAAAATTTTGTCACTCTCATGTCAAAGTATGCAGTTTTCTGCTCCTTTATTTACGTCTTTTTTTAAAATATTATGTACTAGCTGATGCCCGTGACTTCGTCCGCGTGCATTGAGTATTTTTGTTCCCGCGGGAAAAATTTTAATTTTCCGGGAAATAAGTAGCATTATGTCCTTCCCCGGGATGAAAACTATCTCTGTACCAAATTTCATCAAAATCAATTGAACAGATGGGCCGCGAAAATGGAGCAGACACACAGACACACTTTCGCATTTATAATACTAGTATGGATACAACCTACTACTACTCTCTCAACCACTAGTGTGAGTACCGTACCTCTAGGCTCTAGGTACATCAATCATGGTAGCTGAGTTTATCACTTGTATGGGCGTCGACCCACTGTATGAATATATACTAACACTATATCCTAACACAGTATGGCGACGTAATGTCATCATTTCCTCACGGATGTATTATTCGGTGACATGAGATAAATACGAGCCATTTATTACCTACGTATTTAATATTGTGTCGTTTGGCCTCTGGTTTTATTCTTATCTATCTTCTATAAGTGCCAATAAATAAAATTGAAGTTTCCGTCTGTGATTTCGATAAAATTGCCTTTTATATGTAGGTTGTTATTTAACCGCGCGTTTCTCTTACTCTCATAGCCTGATGGGACAGTAAATAGGATACAACCGGAGAGAGATCTGGCAAAAACGTTAAACTTATGTAGCAGAACCTTTTTTTATTCACTACAAGATAGCCCCTGACTGCAATCTGATGGTAAGTGAAGATGCAGTCTAAGATGGTAGCGGGGTAACCTGTAAGGGGAATGGGAATTAAATTAAACCCATACCTGGTACCCCTAATCCGTTTCTACACAGCATCTTATCGGAACGCTAAATCGCTTGGCGGCACGTTTTTGTCAGCTGGGTGGTAAGTAGCCACGACCGGAGCCTCCTAACAGACCTGACCAGAATCAGTTCAAAATTCAGAAATTGGGTATTTTTCAAACTTCAAAAAGCTTAGTATGAGAATTTTATGGCTTCCCACCAGACAAACTAGAAACAAAAGGTATTTCAATGAAAAGTTCTTCTCAAATAAACACTTAAAAAGTCTCTGAAAAACTATAGAAGTGTAAAAAGTAAGTAGGTATTCAAACTAAAGTAGGAAGGTAAAATGACAATCCTTTCCTTACTAATATTATAAATGGGAAAGTGAGTTTGTTTGTATGTTTGTTCCGCTTTCACGCCGTAACTACTGAACCGATTGCTTTGAAATTTTGCAGACGTAAAGTTAGAAGTCCGGATTAAATAATAGGGTACTTTTTATCCCGGAAAATTAAAGAGATTTATCAATACTTAGTATCACACTACTACGTGTCATTGTTGGTAATAAGCAAAAGCAGAATACATATTAATACCTTAATAATATGTATTCTGTGATACTACCCGCTGTGTTTGATACAGTCAAGTATAACCTAAACAAGAATTAAGTAAATATTTGACCAGGCATATTTTACGCCTAATCGATATTCAAATGCTACAGTACAGGGATAATAGACTACGAGTAACATCAAGCAATTTATATAGAAACAGTACATAATTACATACATAAATAGAGATGTTTGCGTATTATCGTACTGTAAGTACGAGAGTCAATGAGCCGTGTAGATGCGTCATGAACCGTGACTGTATAGTATATCGCGCGGGGGAATCACACCTTGCTATAGAGGTAGCAATAACGTTACAACTCGAAGTAACTTGGGTGATTTACTATAACACTCGTTTTTCCTCTCTTTATTTTTCATCATCATTCATCATAGATACTTAGCTAATAATTTTACCGTAATATACGCAACGACCTCAATTTACATAGACGGGCCCTGTCAAACAAAGAATGTGGACTTATTTTACTAATGCCATCTAGTCTGAAAAGCGGGACAGCGCTATGGCGGGGACAAGGATAGGCTTATAGATATTAAGTATTATTAGATATAAGTACATATATTAGAAATTGTGTAAGGTTTGAGAGTTGGAGCTTGCTGTTGCTTGTTTGCTTGAATGCTTAATTCAGAAACCGGCCCAATATCAATTCAGAAACAAAAATTTGCTATTATTATAAATTAAGTAGTCTTTGAGACAGAATAAACACGAAATTTTCAATTCAGAACCGGCCGTCATAGTAACACATTCTCATTCAGTTAAAGCTAAAGTAAATAGGTATGGCGCAAAATGGCATTTCTTTACCGGATGACAGTAACGGGCAATAACGTCACCATTACGAGACGGGTCGCTCACTCTGCTACTATAAGGAACGGATAAAAAGAAACACGTTTTTTGTTGTTTAACACCTTGGAGCATATTGAGGCCAATTCTGTTACACCATCTCTAAATTAAACTAAAATGACAGCTCTCAATTTGGAATTGGAAATTTATTTAATTGTTTATTTTCGCTTTTATTTTTATCGTTTATTTGTATTTTATTTTGTTTATTTTGTTTTGTTAAGGTGGGTTTCTTTTAAAATTACTTGTTTGTTAGTGATAAGTTATTAGGTAGGTATACTAGTGCTAATTTTAGATACAATTTAAATATTAACTCTAGAGCGCCAACTCGCCAACAAACTGGCCCACCAGTTTGGCGAGATTTATTTTATGTAAAAATAGTTGTATCCATTGAAATAAATAAATAAAAAAAAAAGGAAGTATGATGAAAGGGATATCAATACAAACAGAGCTGTCATTTTAGCGAATTTTGTTTAGACATGGTGCACAAAAGAATTAGCCTTATTTTGTGAATAAATAAACGAAAATATAGTATAGGGACTGGACAGGACGATACATCCGCGTCGGAGGGGAATCTAATTTTTCTCATGTTTTTGTCATGTCTGTTTCTTTGTGTGCGACCTCGAAGGCCTCGGCCACGCCTCGGCTGGCGCCTCGTCCTTTCATAATCACTTATTTGAATTCCTCAAATATTACTCGGCTTACAATTACTTTATTTCAGGCCTTGACAGTAACGAACTATTGTTCAACCGACTTCAAAAAAAGGAGGAGGTTCTCAATTCGACTGTATTTTTTTTTTATGTTTGTTACCTCAGAACTTTTGACTGGGTGGACCGATTTGGATGATTCTTTTTTTATTTGAAAGGGCATACTTGCTAGCGTGTGCTTGTTGTTGTAAAGTTGGCGCGGGAGTTTGAAGTCGGTTGTTTAAAAAGATTTTTTTATATTAAATTATTGTAGTTGTAAGGATTAAGTGCATCCCCGTGCCGCGTCCTTTAAGTGGGCCCTGCTGCACACAACCTAATACATACCATTGTACTATTTATTACCTATTCAGTGTTCATACAAAGCAAGAATACTTGCCGCTACGGGCCGCACCGCGCCGCGCCTCTTTATCGGGGTAGATCTTAACACATGTAAAAAAAAACTAGAGTAGGTAGGTCTAGGTCTGCCTAGTAGGTACTCACTAGATAATTTAATATAAAAAATACTTTTTAAACAACCGACTTCAAACTCCCGCGCCAACTTTACAACAACAAGCACACGCTATACAAAGTACTTATTTTATTGTTGATATTTTAAAAACCGCTCGACCGATTTCGATAAAATTTATATGAGACCACTTGGGAAGTATGCCCTTTCAAATAAAAAAGAATCATCCAAATCGGTCCACCCAGTCAAAAGTTCTGAGGTAACAAACATTTAAAAAAAAACAGTCGAATTGAGAACCTCCTCCTTATTATGAAGTCGGTTGAAAATAATTTCTCACGCCTCATTATTGTTTCGAGATTCTTGGCAGCATATAATATTGATTGCACGATATTTTAAACCTACCTGTGTTCTATGCAAGTTTCTTAATATTGTAAAAGTTTAAAATGTGACAAGCGTAAAATTACGGAGTTTGTCAAAGTTCATGCAGGAATATTATTACGAGACTTCAATAAGGCTCCAATAAAAGCAACTTCCCTGCAGTATTAGACGAGGCTGTGTTTTATGGTGGTCGTTTAATATTGAACGATTTGACAAATTGCTGTAATATCCCGGTTGAACCGGCGAATCTACATAAAAATTATAATAAAACAGAAGAAATGTACTGTCCGCAAATTTATTTTGTCTTAGTAAATTTCTTCGTTTTAAAGAAATAAACTTAGGAGCTGCAGGGTTGCATGATGCACCGCTTGACCACAAAATTCAACTCAGGGTCAAATGGCATAATACCAAATGACTAGAGGCTGTAGATTATACGGTAGGCATGGAAATTTGGATTGGATTGGCTTCGCGCAATTTCGTTTATGGATTTAGAATTAACGATCACAAGTATAAATTACAAGTTTAAAAAAACCCCCGACTAGAAAAAAGCTGATGATGGAGCTTCAGACGGATGAACAGATTTTCATGAAACATGGCTAAGAACACTCGGGATAAAATTATCTATGACACAAAAAAAATAAACGAAAATCGGTTCATCCGTTTGGGAGCTACGATACCACAGACAGATACACAAACAGATACGTTAAACTTATAACACCCCTCTCTTTTTGCGTCGGGGGTTAAAAATAGCGATTCATGCCATTTGATAAAATGGACAGATCGTCAATGGGGCGCTTAAGAATCTAGTGCTAATGTACCTACACAACTAAAAATCTAGTGTTCGCTGTCGGATAGAAGCTGGCGTTGTTTTACGTCCATAATCCATCCAGTCCATAGCCAGGGATCAAACCCGGGACGTCACAATTGTAAGCCCATAGTGATTACCACTGCGTCAGGGAGGTCGTTTATATTATAGAGATCAGCCCCCAGAGCTTATGGGATTAAAAAAAAGCTCTTTTCCTCAGTAATGGCACAGTCTAGAGATCTTTCCTACCAGTCGTTACGGAGGCGTCTAGTCAGAGCAACGACGCAGGGTGACAGCGATGTGAGAAGGACTGGCCCGTGATACTGACAGAATTTGCAATACAAAATTTTGTCACTCTCATGTCAAAGTATGCAGTTTTCTGCTCCTTTATTTACGTCTTTTTTTAAAATATTATGTACTAGCTGATGCCCGTGACTTCGTCCGCGTGCATTGAGTATTTTTGTTCCCGCGGGAAAAATTTTAATTTTCCGGGAAATAAGTAGCATTATGTCCTTCCCCGGGATGAAAACTATCTCTGTACCAAATTTCATCAAAATCAATTGAACAGATGGGCCGCGAAAATGGAGCAGACACACAGACACACTTTCGCATTTATAATACTAGTATGGATACAACCTACTACTACTCTCTCAACCACTAGTGTGAGTACCGTACCTCTAGTCTAGGCTCTAGGTACATCAATCATGGTAGCTGAGTTTATCACTTGTATGGGCGTCGACCCACTGTATGAATATATACTAACACTATATCCTAACACAGTATGGCGACGTAATGTCATCATTTCCTCACGGATGTATTATTCGGTGACATGAGATAAATACGAGCCATTTATTACCTACGTATTTAATATTGTGTCGTTTGGCCTCTGGTTTTATTCTTATCTATCTTCTATAAGTGCCAATAAATAAAATTGAAGTTTCCGTCTGTGATTTCGATAAAATTGCCTTTTATATGTAGGTTGTTATTTAACCGCGCGTTTCTCTTATTCTCATAGCCCGATGGGACAGTAAATAGGATACAACCGGAGAGAGATCTGGCAAAAACGTTAAACTTATGTAGCAGAACCTTTTTTTATTCACTACAAGATAGCCCCTGACTGCAATCTGATGGTAAGTGAAGATGCAGTCTAAGATGGTAGCGGGGTAACCTGTAAGGGGAATGGGAATTAAATTAAACCCATACCTGGTACCCCTAATCCGTTTCTACACAGCATCTTATCGGAACGCTAAATCGCTTGGCGGCACGTTTTTGTCAGCTGGGTGGTAAGTAGCCACGACCGGAGCCTCCTAACAGACCTGACCAGAATCAGTTCAAAATTCAGAAATTGGGTATTTTTCAAACTTCAAAAAGCTTAGTATGAGAATTTTATGGCTTCCCACCAGACAAACTAGAAACAAAAGGTATTTCAATGAAAAGTTCTTCTCAAATAAACACTTAAAAAGTCTCTGAAAAACTATAGAAGTGTAAAAAGTAAGTAGGTATTCAAACTAAAGTAGGAAGGTAAAATGACAATCCTTTCCTTACTAATATTATAAATGGGAAAGTGAGTTTGTTTGTATGTTTGTTCCGCTTTCACGCCGTAACTACTGAACCGATTGCTTTGAAATTTTGCAGACGTAAAGTTAGAAGTCCGGATTAAATAATAGGGTACTTTTTATCCCGGAAAATTAAAGAGTTCCCGCGGGAACTAAAACTCCTCAATCCACGCGGACGAAGTCGCGGGTATCAGCTAGTGATTTATAATACCCAAGAGTTAAAAAGAGCTTTATAAAAAGAAATTCCATGCAAGAATTTAAACTACGTCAAGACATTACTTATTATTATAGTATTAGCTGATCCGTTCTAGCCTAGATAAAGTCTAGACTAGGGATAAAAGACCGGCGTCGCTCTTGATATAAAATATTATTATGAAGTACGTTTATTTTTAACTCGTTTTATCGCTTGGAGACCGGAAAAATAATGTTGAAGCTAAGTTAAGCGGTTCTAGCACTTAAATCTACCTATTATACTACAACTTGCCGATGCCCGCGACTTCGTCCGCGTAAATTGAGGTTTTTTATTAAATTTTCCGGGATAAAAAGTAACCTATGTGTTATTCCAGGCTATAATCGATGTCTTTGCCAATTTCATCCAGATCTGTACAGCCGTTCTGGCTTGTTGAGCAAGAAACATCCATCCATCCAAACTTTCACATTTACAATATTAGTATAGATTTATACTTACTCCATAAACTTCAGATGCCCGGCTTCCTGTTCGGATATTCGGGCATATCTTTAAAACGCACCCACCACCACCACTACAGCCCATTAACGTCCCACTGCTGGGCACAGGCCTCCAATCTCATAGAAGAGAGGGAATTAGAGCTTAGACCCACCACGCTGCTCTCCAATGCGGGTTGCCAGGCTTAAAACGCACATAGGTAACATCAAGAAGTTGGTGCTTCAAAAAAAGAAAAAAAAGAGTCCTATTTAAAATAAACTCCTATTGTCCTTAGTGTTAGTGACAACTAGTTTTCCTATTTCACGTGAAAATCGGATGGAAAGTTTTCCCTTCCTTCCCCTGCTACAGAATAATAGTACCTACTCTACGTCAGAGTTCCGTTAGTAAAAACAATGGTTGTGTTGCAGTGAAACAATAAAAATTCGTTGAACTAAAATGCAGAAAACGTCTGCAGCAAATTTTAGTAATTACCTATTATGTTATGTATTTTACCTTTTGACCATTTTTATACCCAGTCCAATCACATTAATTTTACTAGCTGAAGCCCGCGACTTCGTCCGTATGGAATAATTTTTTTGATTCCCTAGGGAACTTTTTAATTTTCCGATATAAAAAGTAGCCTATCTCACTCGCCAGGTCCTCGACTATATCTATGTAAAAAATCACGTCGATTCGTTGCTCTGTTGCATCGTGATTGAAGGACAAACTAACAAACAACACACACTTTCACATTTGCAATATTAGTATGATTATCTTTTGACCCACACCACAGATTTGGAAATCGGTTGATCTTAAAATGTTATTCCTTGGTGTATGAGGTCCGCCTAACCGCACTTGGCAAGCGAGGTGGACTAGCCAAATCCTCTTTTTGAGAGGTAATTCGTGCTCAGTAGTAAGCCGGCAATGGATTGAAATGGTCATGATGATGATGATAATACCCTGTGTAGCGTAAAAGGGGCGTTTTAAAAGCAGTGTATCTGTCACCGTAAGATTGTAAAAACTGTAAGATTGTAATCTAACGCTTTTTTTCTCGATAGATTGTAAACAGTCGTTAGATTGTGAACCGTTCAATGTTTTAAGTGTCAATTTATGAAATATTCATTGTATTTACGTTTTCTTGTCTCTTTCTTGTAGGTTAGGTTAGGGTTCGACATATTAGGTTCTATCGGGTTAATAAACCTAGAAGATTACAATCTACCGAAAAATAACCCGTTATATTGTAATCATTCGACAGTTTATAATTTCGAAAGTTAGATTAAAATCTAATGGTTTTTACAATCTTACGGTGACATATCCATCAAACGGTGACATAATGTATGCTTGTAAAAATAATTGGCTGTTTTCAAAACCTTCAAGCAGTCATTGACGCATCTCAAAACACAATTGAAAAAAAATCTTTGCATTGAAATTTATTTTAAACATAGGTACCTCTAAATTTACCTTTTAAAGCAATTTTTCTCCTTATTGAAACCAATAATTAGCTCTAGAAATATAAGATAAAATTCATATTTCTATATCAAACACATTGCCGGATTCAATTGAATTGAAAAGTTAATATATTTTTCGTACCACTTGCTCAAAAAAGTGACATTCTATGCCACAAAAAGCAAACATAACAATAGTCATTTTTAATCTGTTAAAAACAGGGAAAGAAAATTTTACTGAATTTCATTCATCATCTAGGGGGAGAATGTGATTTAAATTTGGAATACTTTCCTTACTTTTAATAACGTATACTGAACTACATCTGTGTTTACACCATTGAGTTTGTATATAAAGCATTAAAACATCTTTTTGAAAAAGGAATACGCATTTATTATGCAGTTAATGTGCAGTTATGATTATTAAATAAAATTACGAAAAGCGACGAGGCCGTATGAGCTTGATGCCTTTGCTTTTCCGACAAAAAAATATTAGTCTAGGAATTTGCCGCGTTTTTGTTTTCTTCAAATACATAAACGTTAAGTTTATTTTAATTTATTTTTATAAGATAATGTTCTAAACAGTTCCTCAGACGCGAGAACAGAGACATACTCAAAT
Organism: Erebia epiphron; assembly: GCA_963932025.1. Lineage (NCBI taxonomy): Eukaryota > Metazoa > Arthropoda > Insecta > Lepidoptera > Nymphalidae > Erebia > Erebia epiphron. The sequence goes on along the minus strand of OZ009947.1, from coordinate 2,476,576 downwards.
CAACTCATCAACAATAAATGTACCAAACAAAAATGTAACTCTCTCTATCAATAATTGGACCAATGTTTCGAATGTTAACTTTTACTTTTAATTGTCATTATTTTTAATAAATGCTTATCTCATATTATTATTGCGTTAATTTTTTCGCAAATGGTACGAAAAGTAGAGTATTTTCGTCGGTGATAAAGCTGTCTTAGTCTTGGGTGAACTTTAAATCCCTCGCTACGCTCGGGAGTATGTAAATCTCGAGTCCTTCGTTACGCTCGCGATTTAAATCGTCACCCGCGACAGAAGACACTGCTTTATCCCCTTGGTTAATAATCTACTATTTTTTACAAATGATTTCATGCATTTTTTGCGACATACGCTATTGCGATTTCACCCCCCCGCGCCTGTGTTTTTTATCTCGTGAGCTCACAGCGCCTTAAGCTCCTGTATTATGGTAGAAGGAAATTAGGTAAACGATTCAACGGATAATATGCTCAGTCGATTCGAGACGTGAGCTGCCGGGGGCGGAAATTAAAGGTATTATTAGATCAATCGGCTTGTCACACAGGTGATTCAGTATACCTATAATATCATGGGAACTGGGTAGGTACAATGATCTTAGAAGAAAAAGGTAGGTATGATTCAAGTTTTCTTATCACTTAAGTTGTGTTAAGAAGCGATGCCAGATACAATTTAGATGTTGCCTTTGTCAAAAATAAATTATTTATTAGTGATTATTGAATAGAGGCTCTGCCAAAAGACGTAATATCCACGTCCCCTGTTAATTTAATGTTTGATAACTATTTTAAACTATCGATTAAAGTAAAAAATTGTGTTGACTACATAAGTAAGTACAAAATCCCATACTAAACGCGCGTTTTAAAAAAAGCCCAGTTTTAGCCAAAATTGGAACTATGGCCAATGTTCCTATACCTGTTTAGTTTTTGTTTTTATTTTATTTTTCATAGACACTAGCGAGGCTATCACCGGGTCAGGGGGGTTACTCCCCCCTTAAAGGCTCCCCCCCCTAAAGGGCCCTAAAGGGGGGGGGGGGGGGGCTCTTAAAGCAGGACAGATATTGAACTGCAGCACAGTTAATGCAGTGTCTGCCTACCAGTTCAGTGCCTTGAAGTTAAGTGCAGTTCAATACATATAATCTGTCCTGCTTAAGAGCTCAAAGTAACCCCCCAGATAAGTTTGTCTATACATACTTATGATTCTGATTGACTGAATTTATGGTTCTTGCTGAAGCTAAGCTTTATTATAGCTAACTACCTTATGCCCGCGACTTCGTACGCGTGGATTGAGGTTTTTTGGTTCCCGCGGGAACTCTTTCATTTTCCGGGATAAAAAGTAGCCTATGTGCTAATCCAGACTATAATCTATCTCTGTGCCAAATTTCAGCCAAATCCGTTCAGCCGTTGGGGCGTGATTGAGTAACAAACATCCATACATCCATACATCCATACATCCATACATCCATACATCCATCCAAACTTTCGCATTTATAATATTTATTTGATCAGCAGCTCTATTATGAAAAACTTGTATCAATCACTGTTGCAATCCTATTCGTTAATATGCCTACCGAGTACACCCCTTATCGAGGAAAACTTAAGAGCCCAACGCACTGTTATCCCATGAAAATTCCTGCCATCATGAAATAAATGGAAGAGGGGTCACGACCCTCATAAATAATTAATCATTTGTCATTATTATGTATATTCGTGTAAGTTTATCATTCTCATTTCACTCCATCTCATATCTTGTTGTACCTATTTCTTCATTCATAACCTTTCCCACTGCCAAGGGTCACTGTGGTAGAGATCTCTTTTAGAGATTAAGTGCTTCCTTGTCCACTGAGTTTCTGTTTTTCTACATATTTTATAACTTTTTGGTACAAAAAAATAAATAAAGAAAGGAATACAATACATGGAGGGATCAATGAATATCTCTGGACCTTTATGATACATGCGTTTAACTCCTAAATCCCGGTTTATCTCTTGTGTAAAGAGGCTTTTATTTGTGTTACGAAATCTCGAGTCAGTTGTGAAGTATGGCTGTGATTTTTCGAGCCATAAGGGTATTTTGTACGCTACGTGCTCGGACGAAATACTTATCTTCAAGTTTATTGCTGTACATTTATGTGTATTATATCGTACATAAGAATGATAACTAGACTATATTTTATACTAAAACCTTCCTGAAAGTGGGCAGATTATGTAAATTGTAATGGTAGTAAAAAAATCGAGGGACGAGTGGCATTGTTGCGACAATACATATCAATTATCAGTCGATTGCAATTGTAAAGCAACGTTGATTCAAGTCGGTAACTGGATGAGTGACCGAATATGCAAGTCCCAAGTTTGGCCTTTTCGTTTCCTTCGTGCCTCGGAAACAACGTTATGCCGTCAGTCCTGATTATTATGGCTGATTATTAACATCTAATAATAATCGTTAGAAACCTAAGAGTTGAAATAGTATTTTTAGTCGAGTCGTATGCGGAAGGACATGGGAACCTACTGCATTATTATTTATCATCCCAAGAAACCCCCTGCCATCATGTGATTAATTCAAAGGGGTCACGAGCCTCAGCAATGAGGAACACGACGCAGAGAGAGTGAAAAAGTCATCAAAATTGGTTCAATTGTGTCCGAGAAAACAGAATATAGAATACAGACCATAGTTATTATAGTTTTAATAAAATAAAAATCCGGCTGAGTATGCTGTGGGCTCTTCTCAGACCAGCGCGCGATTGGAACCCTCGTAGCTTTAGTTTTAAGATACTTACCGTAACTGATTATCACCATCATCATACTTTATATTATCATATAACTAATGTTATAAATGCGAAAGTGTGTTTGTTTGTTGGTTTATTGGTTTGTCCTCCAATCACGCCGCAACGGAGCAACGGATCGACGTGATTTTTAGCATGGGTATAGTTGAGGTCCTGGAGAGTGACATAGGCTATTTTTTATCGCGGAAAATTAAGGAGTTCCCGCGGGAATCGAAAAAACGTAAACCACGCGGATCAGCTAGTATTTTATAAGTACGTGAACGTCAATAAGGGTACAGTGTGCCTAAATTTTATAAATATATTTTTGACTTTGATTTTGACTTTAATAAAAGAAGCTTACCTAAACTTTAGCAAGTTGTCCAAGTGTACACGCGTATCAAATCCTGCACACAGTATACAAGTCCACAAGCCCGTATAAGCTGGATTAGGTTATATTAACTTGGTCAGACTGCCGACAGTTTGACGGGACGAGGCGGGGACTATTGTACACATTGAGATAATTAACTAGAAGAGACATATAATATAGAACTGCTGGTTACAGAAAGACAACTTAGTCATTTCAGTTCCCATTTTCACCCTTTTTTTTTGACAGTGGGGAAATCTTCTTAAGATACCCGGCCTCCTAGGGGGGGAGACCGGGTTATGTGGTGATTTGTACCCACTAAATTTGTGCCTCCCTTGCACGTCGCCCATACTGGGCTCGTCACTGGTCCAACCGAACCCGACCTCGATATTTGTTCCAACAGCTGGAGCCACGGCCAGCTGCTGTCTTCCAGGGGTCGCATGATATTAGGACCGGAAAGAGCCCCCACGCTTGCCACTCACGACCCCGGAGCCCCATCGGCCGGGGCTATTAATGCAATGGATAAGGGCGTTGGTCCCATTTTCACCCTAAGAAAAACGTAAGTACCGCCAAGCTATTCAACGAGAAAAACCGTCAACTTCTAAACTGCGCGCTTCTAAGTTGTAACCTAGTATTAAGTATTCTGTGCTGAGAATTTTAGTCAGTAAAACCTAATACTTAATCAAGCCTTTAAGGTATAAGCATTCGTTGGCTGTGACGTCATCCGGGTCACAGCTGAAAATCAGCGCCCGACATAATGCATGCATTTGTAGGTATGATGCAGGGCATACGGCTCATCTGTACACCCATACTGGGTGCTGTCAAAGACAAACATATTCTTATATACAATGCGGTCGAAATCGCGAGCATCAGCTAGTCAATTATAATAATCGAATGATTTTAGGTTAATCCAAGACTATAGGTAGTCAATACCATAGAAGTACTAATATTATCGGCACGGAATGAAGTCATAATTGCAAATAGTTTCTATTTAATTCATTAATTTCATTAATGGTTCTATATAATATAGTTTCGGCCCCTATTTGTTCTGAATTCGCCGATTAAGCCGCTTCAACAAAAGTCTATTGTAACTGGGGATCGGTAGAGTTCTTTTATTACTTACCCTTTAATGAAGAGCTTTTGCCCGCACGTTAAAAGCGTTTACCAAGGCTTTTGCCCACACGTTAGGTTCGACTTTCATACAACAAACCAAGGAACAATTGAAGTTTAATACTTCATATTCGCATTCATAAAAATTCATAAGTGTGTTGTTTGTCCTTCAATCACGCTGCAACAGAGCAACGCGATGATTTTTTGCATGGGTACGTGGACACTGCCATATTTGAGGACCTAGAGACAATAGGCTACTAAGGAATTCCCGTGGGAGTTGAAAAAACTTATTCCACACGGACGAAGTCGCGGGCACCAGCTAGTTACCAAATGATGCCTTAATTTAATTACTAGAACCCTAATTACTATATTCTTTTTACTGAACAGGTTATTTACCTATTATTGTTTTGACGTTGTTCTGCCCTGAACCGTGCCTAGAATCCAATTGCAACGACTCCTACCGGGTCCAATTATGAATATAAACCAGCCCTGGACCCACTCAAACACACACAAAAAAATCCATCTAAATCGGCCCAGCCGTTCTCGAGTTTTAGCGAGACAAACGAACAGCAATTGATTTTTATATATACCCATAAAGGATTATTCTATTACATTGATATTACATCTATACAATTATTTATTTAATTCAACTGTTGGATTTTCTTGTTCCACAGTCTACTGCCAAATCCTTATGTGTCACTTGGAGATGAACAGTCGAACACGCTAACCACTAGACCAACGAGGCAGTTGGTTTAGTGTACTAGTGTGTAGCCAGCCTAAGCTTCCTTGTCCTTCGCATGATGGATTGTCAGGCGCCGTGACAAATTCCTTCGGCCCTCAGCTTTACGACCGAAGGGTTTTTGTCGTAATTTGTGATCGGTATTATGTTGGCAACAAAGTAATAAATGTCCGCGAATAAAAAAGATGTTGCTGAGATTTTTGGGCAGCCCTGACCGAAACTTGACCGTCATTATTTTTTTTTTGTAATTTATGTGTACTTACTCACCCGCCCGGTTTTACTCGGGTGGAATTTCCAAGTCCTGCATTAGCGGGGGTCTATTCAAAAGTTTTAATAGCTCTAACAGCAAAAATCTTGTATTAGCTGTGGCCTTTGAAAAGTGAAAACTGTATGAAAACTCTCATGTTTCTTTGAAACCACTCATTTTAGAGTTTCGTAATCCGTCTTTCCGTATGTGTTACACGCTCACAGCATACAGCTATTATTAATAATATAAAAGTATATAAGATCTTAGTACGGTTATAGAAACCGGTTACCGCTACACAAAGTATGTCATATTATGAAAATTTTGAAAAATATAATTATTTTCAGGGCTAGGTACCTACCTCAGTCAAAAAAAGATTGGTTTACCTCCTCGAGTGTAACCTCGTTGAATAGGTATTTCGAAATAATTATGAAGTTTCCTGGAGTTTTTTTGGGAAATATTTTATGACATTACGACTGTCAACGCTTTTTGCGTGAGTACGGAACCACGAGTTGACATACTGACACGCTTTTGACCAGTATTGTTTGGTGTAATTTGCGATCGTTATTATTTTAACATCATGGAGGTAAATACGTCCATGGTTAACATTAATGTAAATATTACAACTTATAAGTCTATGAATGTAATAAATATTTTCACTACATCGATTCCCTAGGAATAAAACATGTCTGCTACAATAATTTACGTATAGAATAACTTTTGGGTGGCCATTTTTTGTAATTTATCTACTCTATGGTTTATGTAAGATGTGAAAGAGAATGGTTTGGCAAGAATGATCACATTAATCAAGTTGAGAAAAGGATTATCCGGTTACTTTTATATTTTCATGTGACTGGATCGGTCTCGATATTTTCATGTTCTGGGCTTAACTAGTTCTTCGTATCATCACTTTTCCATCGAAAGTGGGAAAGAAAACGGGAAAATGCCTTCGCTTTTTTTTAAAAAAAATCTTTTAAAAAGACTATGACTTTTTTTGTCTAGCGGCCAAATAGTCCGCGTCATAATAGAATACTATCCAAATTAGAATAATATTATAAATGCGAAAGTGTGTCTTTCTGTCTGTCTGCGTCTGCTACGCTTTCAAAACCCATCTTTTCAACCGATTTTAAATATAAATAAATAAAGATTATTTGCCGAATAGTTTTTGCTCGTATATGGGTACATAAAAAGAGCTCGAATATGGGTATATTTAACAGTTCCAACATACTTTTGTTGTTACTTACCTTGCTGCTTCCGTTTTCCCGTTTTCCCCTCCTCTTTTAATATAGGTAGGTACCTTCAAATCAAGAGTGTATAGGCATCGTCTAGGCCAGGGCGCACCACTTTAGGCTGCATCACTACTTGCAGGTCTGATTGCAGTCAAGCGCAAGGCTGTATATTAAATAATTAAATATACAACCGACTTCAAACTCCTGCGCCAACTTTACAACAACAAGCACACGCTATACAAAGTACTTATTTTATTATTGATATTTTCAAAACCGCTCGACCGATTTCGATAAAATGTATATGGGACCACCTGGGAAGTATGCCCTTTCAAATAAAAAAAGAATCATCCAAATTGGTCCACCCAGTCAAAAGTTCTGAGGTAACCATAATAATAAAAAAAATACAGTCGAATTGAGAACCTCCTCCTTTTTAGGGTTCCGTAGCCAAATTTGGCAAAAACGGAACCCTTATAGATTCGTCATGTCTGTCTGTCTGTCTGTCTGTCTGTCTGTCTGTCTGTCTGTCTGTCTGTCTGTCCGTCAGTATGTCACAGCCACTTTTATCCGAAACTATAAGAGCTATACTGTTGAAACTTGGTAAGTAGATGTATTCTGTAAACCGCATTAAGATTTTCTTACAAAAATAGAAAAAAAAACAATAAATTTTGGGGGTCCCCATACTTAGAACTGAAACTCAAAATTTTTTTTTCATCTAACCCCTAGGTGTGGGGTATCTATGGATAGGTCTTCAAAAATGATATTGAGGTTTGTAATATCATTTCTTTCTAAACTGAATAGTTTGCGCGAGAGACACTTCCAAAGTGGTAAAATGTGTGTCCCCCCCCCCGTAACTTCTAAAATAAGAGAATGATAAAACTAAAAAAAATATATGTTGTACATTACCATGCAAACTTCCACCGAAAATTGGTTTGAACGAGATCTAGTAAGTAGTTTTTTTTTAATACGTCATAAATCGAAAACCGCAATTTATCTTTCATTCAATCAACTCAAATATTTAAAAAAACATTTAATTTAAAACTTACTACAGGTTTGTACGGAACCCTCGGTGCGCGAGTCCGACTCGCACTTGGCCGGTTTTTTTAAGTCTGTTGAAAAAAGGTTGTATCCCTGGAACGGATATATGCAGTGAGGCTTTTTATACCTACCTACTCGTATGGATTGCCCTAACTAACTCCATAAACTTTAATGTATACCAGCCCATTGACCATGCTTTACAACTATTTTTATTGTTGTCAGAATGGCGTATAACCTTTTTATTGAACACTAAAGCTTTTATTCGTCGTCTAGGCAGTAAATACTAATGTTTGGGTCATCTGGTACAGCGGTGTACCACACTCTGCCTCGATACCTTCCTTACTTAGCCTAAGATTTTACATTGCAAATTCGATTGATCGTAATCGAGCGTTCGATTACATTGGCGTCAAAGTGAAATGGACCCAAAGCTTTTCATTTAAAGTGACAAATTCAATACAACCGATTTTAATTTCAGAGTTTCGATACACTCATTTTTAAATTGTAAATGCATTCACAGTCGATGCTGTGAACAAATTTGAGCTCTAAATCAATGAATATGGGTTCGTTTTAATTTGACGCTTATGTGATCAAATGTAAAATATTAGACAAAGCGTACTGTGTACTACTTGTGCGTCTTTGCCGTTACGGTGGTAACTAGCCACTAGACCAAACCAAAGAAAAAGAAATAATGAATTCCCATATCGACCTTGCCGGGGATCGAGCCCATTTTTAAGGCCACAGCGCTCACCACTGCGCCAGGGAGGACGACAAATCAAAGGTTGGCGCAATTCAGTCCAAAGCTATTTAATCCCGTTGGGGGTAATTTTATAATCTTAATTTTATTTATTTTTTTACTTCATAGAGCTTTTCACATTCAGGTACAAGAAGTTCTGTAGTAGTGAGTGTAAAGGTCTGTAAATACTAAATTTTATTTGACTCTTCATACATCTCAAGGATAGAATTAGGAAATAATAATAAATAAATAAAATAAAATACAATGAAATGAAATAACTCTCGAATATTTTAAAACTAGGTACAGAACTAGGTACTTACTATGTAAAGTAAGAGACAGTTAACGTCTGCAGATGGACGGAATTTATTTCTATGAACTTAAAAACCAATTATGAAGCTCCGGTGCTCAGCTTTTGCAGGTTAGCTTCGTAATATAATTTTCTACCACGATGATAATATTCCATCTAGGTATCATTATAGGAGAACACTTGTTATCCACTTATTATTATTATTTATTCCATAATAAATCTAACAAACACGGGCGCCATTTTGCTATCATACCTCGATCTCCCACCAGTGCTGCCACTCTTGAGAGCCATAGAAACAACAAGGCCATGGACGTAATATGTTAATATTCAGCCTATCAGTATGCATACACGGAAAAAAAAAATTGTTTTAAACTAAGAATATTTCACTTGGTCAAGACATTGCGTGATTCATATATGGGGAAAACATTATATTCTTAAAATTAGTAAATATTTGTCTTGTTATTCATTTTTCTTCCAAGTATATATATTCACTAACCAAGGCAATATCTATTCTTGCAATGAGAAAGCAACGTTTTCTTTGCATAAGTAATTATTATTTTTTAAGTCTAGAATCTTAAACTCTCAAATTTAAGACAATTATGTCTTAAATCAAGAATGTACTCTTCGAGTTTACGCTTGATTACTCCGATTACTCCTTCGAGTATGAAGAGTAATATCTCTTATCAAGAATATATTTATTGGACAAGAAATGTCATTGTTTCTGATCAAGAATAATTCTATTGGTCAAGAATTTCCGTGATTCATATATGGGGAAAACAATAAATGGTTGTATCAAAACACAATTATTTTCAATGCTAGTAAATAAATAGTTAAGTTAAGATACGTGTCTTCTTTCTAGAATTTACATACTTGTGATTAAACAATATATTTGAAAATAGTGCTTTTCTCAGTTGAACACTTTGTAAAACGGATCCCGGAGTTTTCTTACAAGAAAATAAATTCTCAGTATGAAAAATAAATGACTTGTAAGAAGAATGTTATTTATTTATCTGTGTGCTACAGCATATTTCAGTGAAGCAGCTTTAACTCTTGCATCAATTAATTCTATTTTCACACTGAGAACAATTTATCTATAGTGAAGAATACCAACAATCTTAGTTACTAGTTGATGCTCTTGAGTGAAGAAGTTTTAGCTACTAGTTCAATAACTATATGTTATTCTTTGGAGATCACGTTGTTTTAAAAAGATAGTCTCAATGTTCTTAGTTCAATAATCATGCGTTTTTAGTGAAGAAGTTTTATTTCTTGATTTAATAATATTATCTAATTTAAACGGAGAGTTGCATTGTCTAGAAAGAATAATATCAACGTTCTTAGTCCAATATTTATGCGTATTTCAGTGAAGAAGCCCAGTTCTTAATTCAAAAACAATAAGCAATTGATACGGAGATCAGATTTTCTCCAACCAATAATGTTAATTTTGTTGATTTAAGAACGTGCAGGTACTTAACTGAAGAGGTTTTAGTTTTTGATCTAATTTATTGCATGTTTCATTCGGAGATCAGAAATCTCTTAGCTCAATAATAGTGTATTTCACTGCAAGAAATCGTTCTTGGTTCGATGCATGTCATGTTTCATGCGAAGATCAGATTGTTTCCAACGTATAATGTCATTATTATTGATCTAAAAACCCTGTACTTCAGTAAAGAAGTTTTAGTTCTTGATCTAATTCATTGCATGTTTCATACGGAGATCAGAAATCTCTTGCCTCAATAATAAAAGTATTTTATTGTAAGAATATTCAGTTCTTGATTCAAATCATGGCATGTTTCATACGAAGGTCAGACTGTCTTATTTGAAGAATAACAAAAGTCTTGGTTCAATGGTTAATATTCGTTTCAGTAAATATTTTTTAGTTCATCGTTCGATTTATTCAAGCTGAAGTTTAGTCAGTCAGATTCTGACTAAACTTTAGCTTGAATAAATCGAACGATGAACTGAAAAATATTTACTGAAAAGCATCTTATCCATTGAACCAAGACTATTGTAATTCAAATAAGACAATCTTAACTCCGTATATAACAAAGCTCTTAAATCCGCTGTACATAGAACTGAAACGGCTTCACTAAAATACCATGATTATTGAGTACCATTTGAAACATGAAATGAACAAAAAAAAGCACTAAAACTCACTTAAAGAATTTCGAGCCTGATGCACCGTCACATCTTTCAATCTGATCTCCGCGTGCCATTTCATGCCTGAAAATAGAGGTAGGTAAATAAGTAAGTACTCAAATTAATAATAGATAAAATAATACAATAGATTCAATTCTATGAAATCATTTATTAAAAAATAAACTTCCTGAAACAACAGTATTGATCATTTTATTTAAATATATTCTAGGTATTAATAATATTACCTAATAATGTTATTACTGTGATATTACATAAGGGGGCATCGCAAACTATTGCTTACATTAGCTGCCTAGCTTCACTCGTGAGAAGTATAGATTAGCGCCGCCATTTAAGATTTTTCTTAATTGGACCTATACCATCAGATTTTTATACCCAGTAATACCTAGTAATTCAATAATTATCATCTTAAATTCAATACTTAATATCTTTATAATATCGCTTTATCATGAACATTCTTAACTTAAACTTCACATAAAGTGATTTTATATCTTTCAAAATGTGCAAACGAGAAGGTCATCTATGGTATTAATTATAATTATATTATGAACGCCAATAAACATAGCTCACTCTTATGTGAGTTTTACTTTATTATAACCTGCCCCAATAAAGAAACGAAACTTAATTCATTCCTTTATTGGCGCAGGTTATTATTACCTATACCATCATTATAAGTACCATTTGTATTGTTACTAATCATTAATAATGAATTAACTTCTCAAATCAACATACTGATTTATAACTATTTTATGAATTATATTCGGTGTTGTGCTATAGCATAAACGTGTAAGGAAATTTGAAAACTACTTGTACAATTGACCAAATACGCCATGTAATGAGGAGAATAATTAATTGTTTTGTGTCATTGGCGAGGTAAACTTCCACATAACCTTGTCTATTACCAAATAATAGTTATCGTAACCATCATCACCAGCACCACATTTAATTAGGTACGGTTGAACACTTTGCTTGCTGCGTAGAGCCTTTACTTTTTACTTCATCAATTTTCTTTTGTATATCTCCAGGATTCTGAAAACAATAGCAAACATATAAAAATTGCAAAATTGATAAACATACCTACCAAAGCACGCGTGTTTACTACTTAATATTATAAATGAGAAAGCTTGGGATTTGAAGAATATGTTTGTTCCCACTTATCTCCGAAAAGGTACCGACTGTTAATCAGCTTATAGTTCATTAACACACTAAAATTGTGTTTATGACACTATGCTATTATTTACAACTTTGCACATTTTTTTTTGTAATAGTAATATTATTAGGTAGTACAGTAGAGTTCTCATTTGATGGCCTTTTCCAGACAAAATGTTAATCTAAATATTCACCTACCGTTAAAATTTGTGATTATATCCTGTGGGATATTCCATTCCCTAAGAAGCAACTCCATTATTATTATAGATAGATAGTAGGTAGGATAGGTGCTGATACAGGTTTTAATTTAAATCTGCAAATAGACAGAACATAAATTAGTGAATATCTAGTAGGTAACTTTGTAATTACAGCCGGGAAGAATAAGCATTCAGCAGGTTTAGCATTGTAGATAAGGTAGGTACCTATATTACAGTAACAAGAACCTCTAGCTCATTAAGGTAGGTAGTGATTAGGTACATATATTTCCATCACCCAGAAACATAACGTTAAAGGCAGTCCAGCGAAGTACGAAGCTGCTTTTTACGTCCAGAATCTAGACAGACCCGGCCGGTAGATGTAGGTATCTAGCTGGTGGAAATACCACCAGCCGCCTGACCGCCAAGTTTGGTGAAGTTCACCGAGCTTAGACACCTTTGATTCTGACCAGTTTGCCGCTTGCCGCAAAGATTTGAAGCTGATTGATTGGAATCAGAAGTTGCCTAAGCTCGATGAACTTCACAAACTTGACGGTCAGGCGGCTGGTGGTATTTTCACCAGCTAGATAGATACCTACATCTACCGGCCGGGTCTGCCTAGATCCTGGACGTAAAAAGCAGCTACTACCAGCCTATCATTTCACAAGTGAAACCTTAATCGAACCGAATAGGCAGGTATTTTTGCTCACAACATGGCGCCTAGCCGCCATGTCATTCATCGTGTGTCAGTACATCTTTAAAATACAATAACTTATTATCTATATTCCAATTAAACACTTACCTTATAAGTTATAACACACACAACACAACACAATCTAACAACAACGCAAAAGAATCACCACGACCTAACACTTGCAGAATGAGAAGACGAAATGCGGATGCCGTATACTGCGCCGGCACATCCAAGACAAAAAGGGTGTTGCCTGCTACGAAATGTTAATTACCAAAAATAAGGCCGAATCTTTTACGTCTCCACTATTTTTCCTGACATTGACTTACTACTTACGAAATTAATTATTATTAATAATCATCATGCATACGTATCATTATGCATACATAATAGGACACTAGCGAATGTCCGCGACTTCGTCTACGTGGTTTGAGGTTTTTTGGTTCCCGCGGGAACTCTTTAATTTTCCGGGATAAAAAGTAGCCTATGTGCTATTCCAGACTATAATCTATCTCTGTGTCAAATTTCAGCAAGATCCGTTCACCTGTTGGGGCGTGATTGAGTAACAAACATTCATACATATCCATCCATCCATACATACATCCATTCAAACTTTCGCATTTATAATATTACTAGCTGATGCCCGCGGCTACGTCCGCATAAATTGAGGGTTTTTTTTTTTTCGCGGGAACTCCTTAATTTTCCGGATAAAAAATAGCCTATGTGTTATTCCAGACTATAATTTATCTCTGTGCCAAATTTTATTGAGATCCGTTCAGCCGTTCGGGCGTGATTGAGTAACAAACATCCATCCATCCAAACTTTTGCATTTATAATATTACTAGCTGATGCCCGCGACTTCGTACGCGTGGATCGAGGTTTTGTTGTTCCCGCGGGAACTCTTGAATTTTCCGGGATAAAAAGTAGCCGTGCTATTCCAGACTATAATCTATCTCTGTGCAAATTTCAGCCAGATCCGTTCAGCCGTTGGAGCGTGATTGAGTAACAAACATCCATACATCCATACATCCATCCATCCAAACTTTCGCATTTATAATATTTTTATAATTATAATATTAAAGTAAGAAGTAAGATAAGATAGAACATTACTGCCGAGGCTGAAAATAAAGCAATTCACGGTGAGTAATATTGGAAGGACGAGGCGCTAGTCGGTAGTAGGCCTTTTTAATTAAACGAGACCGTTAATTGCTATTCCGGCCGAGGCTGGTATAGTACTTTTCTCTTATTTGCGAGGAAACAATAAAACAATTTTTTATATTTATCTCTTGATTTAAGTGGTAATAGGTTTGAAGAAATTATTTTTGCTGCTTCCTTTAATTCTGGCGGCGTAAAATCTAATAACTCTTCTTCCGAACTATCCTTATTTAATTTTTATTTTGTCAATATTAATTAGTAGGACTTACTCACAACAAATATGTAAAACGAACAGAGTAGCTACTTAGTGATAATATACCGATTATGTGATACATAGGGCCTCCCATGTGTAGTATATATGTATTTTATAATATAATCACTATTAGCTGCAAACCTGACTTCACACGGTTATAGCCCAACGAAGTGAAGGGAGGAATGTTCAATTATTTTCCCTATACCTTGGGAGAAATACTGCATTTGCAACACCGAACAAAAGCTTAACCTATAGCCTATAGGTAGTTTGTTTTGCATACTAATTCCAAGAAACGTGAATTTGGTTCAAAACACATATTTGAATCATAGTTTGAATTCAAGAATATTATTGTTTTAGACTCAAGACATCTTTTCTTAAATATTTTTTCAAGATTTCAAAGCTACAACCAAGAAACGTGAATTTGGTTTAAAACGCTTATTTGTATCCTATGTTTGTATCATAGGTACTTAGTTTTCATACAAGAAAATTATTGTTTACATTCAAAACTGTTGTTCTTAAATATATTTTTCTTGATTTCCATTCAAAACCAAGAAACCTCAACTTAGTCTGGCCCGGTTTCACGGTTTGCTTAACAAAGCAAAGCTGTTGAATTTGTCTAACCAAGAAAAAGAGGTCTCAACTTTTGACTTGACTCAATGTTTGACTGCGCCGAGTAGTTTGGTTGTGTGGTCTTTGACTGCGGCTGAAGAGGTACCGGTTCAAGTCTCGGGTCGGGTCATAATAAGTGTTGGGTTTTTCGGACTAGAAATTCACAGTAGGTACATACTAGCCCGGAGTTAGGAAGTTGGCGGTTTCACCCCCGTGCCTCGGAGACCACGTTAAGCCGTCGGTCCCGGTTATTATCACTTACATGATAATAGTCGTTAAAGCCCGCCAACCCGCATTGGAGCAGCGTGGTGGGTCTAAGCTCTAATTCCCTCTCTCCTATGAGAGTGGAGGCCAGTGCCTGAGCAGTGGGATGATAATGGGCTTTAGTGGTAGAAGTATTCAAATCAATAGAGATCAATTTTTAATTGTCAAAGAAATTAATCTTCAATGAAGTTTTTTTTTATAGGTTCATGAATGAACATTTCTTTAAAACTAGGAAAACTCCTTAGACTTCACCCTCTCCTCTCACCCCCTCTAAGGTCCGGTCGACGGTCTTATTTATGGGTGGTATAAAAAGGAAATAACCGTACACCTACACTATCCGAGTCGGAGTGCCCCAGTTCCGAGCTCGCTTCGCTCGCCTGACATTATCCAGCCAGAGTTAGGTAGACCTAGGAGTATGGGTAAATTCCGAATTAAAATTTATTTTACTTATTATTCGAACTTTACCCAAAACGTTTGGGTAATACTAAGTAAACCCGTGTAAACCTAGGTTTATTACATATTCTAGTATTACCCGTAAAATATAGGTACATGAGTTCTTAATGCAATTTTTTATCATTAGGGTTCCGTACCAAAATGGTAAAATGGAACCCTTATGGTGCGACTTTCTCCGTCTGTCTGTCCGTCTGTCCGTCTGTCCGTCTGTCCGTCTGTCCGTCTGTCCGTCTGTCCGTCTGTCCGTCCGTCACACTCGATTATTTCAGTAACTAGCGAAGCTATCGACATGAAATTTGGAATAGTTGTGTATATTAGTGGCCCAAAGACACTGGAATTAAAAAAAATTGGAAATTATTTTTGTTCTTATTTAAAAAGGGGGGAAAATCTGAGGGTTGAAATTTAAAAGTGAGATAACTGTACTGTGTGGGGTATCATATGAAAGGGTTTACTTTGTAAATTCTAAAACAGATTTTTAATTATTTTTAGTTATGATAGTTTTTGATTTATCGGGGAAAATGTCTAAAAAAATACCGTTCCCCCCCCCCTTATCTCCGGAGTTTATCAATCGAAAAATTTGAAATAATTATGGTCAATAGGAATTTACGTATATTTTACAGGAAAACTATAGCCAATGCTCTAACTAGCATAGTTTTTTTGATATTAACAATAAACCTCTACAAACAAAGTTAGTCTTGCGGTTCATTAACAAAGGTAATTATTTATTAATAATGGTACGGAACCCTTCGTGCGCGAGTCCGACTCGCACTTGCCCGGTTTTTTTTTGTTTGTCTGGACTTGTAAGCAAAAAAGTATTTTTTGTAAATAAGTTATTCTTAGCTAAAGAACTGTAGGTAATTCTTTATGAAAGAATAATGAAGTATTTCAGTTAACACAGACATATAATTGATAATTGTTATCAATTACATAACAGATAAATATATTCACCGAAGAAGATATTTTCTTGACTTAAAATGTTGGTTCTTCATCAATTATATAAACGATATTCTTCAGTTAAGAGCCATTGTACTCACAGCAAAGCTGTTGAATTTGTCTAACCAAGAAAAAGAGGTCGCATATGGCAGACAGTTATAATTCTTAATTGAAGAACAGTAAGAATTCAAATCAATAGAGACCAATTTTTAATTGTCAAAGAAATCAATCTTCAATGAAGTAAATATTTTTTTTACCTAAAATGTTTATTCTTAGGTTAAGAGACAATTAAGTTGTCATTTGAGAGCTATAAAAAAATTATATTCTTGTTATTAAATAATAGATTCTTAAAATATTTCTTTAACGTATTTTGAATCAAAAGTAAAGAAAACTCTTGTCTAAACAATATTATTGTTGAAGTATGTATACATAAATTCTTAATGCAATTTTTTATCATTCTTGTCTGCACTTGTAAGCAAAAAAGTATTTTTTGTACAGTCATAAATAAGTTATTCTTAGATAAAGAACTTTAGGTAATTCTTCACGAAAGAATATTGAAGTATTCCAGTTAACACAGACATATAATTGATTGTAAAAGATTACCATATTCACCGAAGAAGATATTTTCTTGACTTAAAATGTTGATTCTTCATCAATTTTAAAAACGATATTCTTCAGTTAAGAGCCATTGCACTCACAGCAAAGCTGTTGAATTTGTCTTGCCAAGAAAAAGAGATCTCAATGGCAGACAGTTATAATTCGTAATTGAAGAACAGTAAGTATTCAAATCAATATAGACAGATTTTTACTGTAAAATCAATCAATCTTCAATGAATAAAAATATTTCTTTACATAAAATCTTTGTTCTTGGCTGATATTTAAATCCATACTCTTAGGTTAAGAAATTGAAGTATCTCTGAGAGCATTAATGAAACAATAATTTTCTTGTTTTTAAATAGTAGACTTTATTTAAAATGAGTATTTTACGTATTTTGAATCAAAAGTATAAAACTTTTGTCACAATAATATTATTGTTGAACGAATTTACACATTTTCTTAAACCAATAATTTCTTTTTATTCTTGGCCCTAATCTCTGAGCTTCTTAAGCCAAATTGTTTTATATTCAGAGTAAAAATTCTTAATTACTTGTTTCAAAATGCAAATGTTTTCTACAGTCAAGAGTAAATATCGTCTTGATCCAAAAAAAATTTCTTGATGTAAATAAATAAATGAAGAATAATATTATATACCTAGAAGAATTCCATTTTATTTTATTCAAGATATTATTGTTACCTTGAGTAAAAATATGCTTGAGACTAAACAATATACTTGAGAATAATTTTATTCTTGAATGAAAACTTTGCCAGACCCCATTTTTTTCCGTGTACCTAATGTAACGCAAGTTTCTCTATATAGGTAAGTTGACCTCCCTGATGCAGTGGTGAGCGCTGTTCTTTTATAATCGGGAGGTTCCGGGTTTGATAGTCGTGCCGCCAAGCGATTTAGCGTTCCGGTACGATGCCGTGTAGAGACCGAATCCATACTATCCATACTAATATTATAAATGCGAAAGTGTGTCTGTCTGTCTGTCTGCTACGCTTTCACGGCCTAACTACTCAACCGATTTTGATGAAATTTGGTACAGAGATAGTTTACATCCCGGGGAAGGACATAGGCTACTTTTTATCCCGGAAAATTGAAGAGTTCCCGCGGGAATCGAAAAAACTTGGTCCACGCGGCCGAAGTCGCGGAAATCATCTAGTAATTAATATGAATCAGTATGGATGGATGTATGGATGGATGTTTGTTACTCAATCACGCCCCAACGGCTGAATGGATCTGGATGAAATTTGGCACAGAGATAGAATATAGTCTGGAATAGCACATAGGCTACTTTTTATCCCGGAAAATTAAGGAGTTCCCGCGGGAACCAAATAAACCTCAATCTACGCGGACGAAGTCGCGGGCATTAGCTAGTAATATTATAAATGCAAAAGTGTGTCTGTCTGCTACGCTTTCAGGGCCCATCTGTTCAGCCGATTTCGATGAAATTTGGTACAGGGATAGGTTGTATACCGGGGAAGGACATAGGCTACTTTTGTCCCGGAAAATTAAAGAGTTCCCGCGGGAATCGAAAACCTTAACCCACGCGGACGAAGTTGCGGGCATCATCTAGTAGTGTAATATAACTACCATGCCCCTAAAAGCTTAGCCCTCTAACATCTTAGACTGCATGATTTACGAGTACCATCAGGTGAGATCGTAGTCAAGAGCTGGCTTGTAGTGGATAAAAAAAGGACTCGTTGAAGTTAAGGTAAGTAAACAATCGTTTATTCTTCCTTCCCGTGTTAAGAAAAGACCATAAATCCATAGAAATCGTTGTATAATCCGGGAGGGTGTATCGAATATTTTTTGCGACCGTTCGGAGCGAGCCCAGATGTGTTTTATTCGCTTTGGGTTTTTACACGACTGTATATTCGATACTCGATACAGCTTTATGATCGGTTTTATGTGGGAACTTTGGCCCTCATATACATACCATATTTTAACCCCATAAGAATAACTTTACCATAAAAATGATCGAAGGTTTTCATAGAGCCATGAATTTTGTCTTGTTATTTTGTCTACGCACTTTGGTAAAATAAGTACATATACTTCTATACTTCTATACTAATATTTTAAATGCGAAAGTTTGGATGGATGGATAGATGTCGGTCTGCTACGCTGTCACGGCTCCTCTTTTCAATGGGATTGGATAGAAAATCCGACAAAACCGGAGATCAGGCTCAGGATCGATGCACCACGTGCTCTCCAAGGCACGGGGGTAAAATACCGCCTTTCTAACTCCGAGCTAGTATTGTGAATTTCTTTTCAGAATAACCCTATAATTTATTATAGCCAGATCCCGAGAATCGCACCCGGTACCTCGTCGTCCCGCGTCCGTAGTCGAACATGCTATCCACTAGACCGACGTGGTAGTTTATGGATTATGGTAAACGACCTCAATTTACATCTATAGACGGCCCTGTCAAACAAAGAATGTGGACTTATTTTACTAACGCCATCTAGTCTGAAAAGCGGGACAGCGCTGTGGCGGGGATAAGGACAGGCTTATACAGAGGGGCATGCACTACAAGTCGAACGCCCAACATTCTATGAAAGGGCCATCCAGTACCTGCATATATATGATGATTATAGTATACATAGTATGGATATCAGCATATTTAAGGCCCATAAGCCATTGATCAGACCTAAACAAGCATAATACCCTCAGCAAACAATATCTGAATACCCTCAAAAACGCCTTGTTCCACGGCCGTTGTATACATATTCCTATGAATTTTTCATGAACCCAATTTAAAGCAACAAGTGCCATAAATAAAGGACCATTCTGGAAAATAAAATAAACGCGCGTTTAATATTTACGCCCAATTCCAGGCCCGCGCCGTTTACATTGCGCCCGGGGGGTGCTGCTTCCGGGATAAGAGCACGGACAGATAAGACGCGTGAGCGCAGCATGGCATGTCATTGACGACCATCCCAGCGGCAAAGAATCCAGATGGCTAACTACTAAACACCTAGGAAACTGTCTGTCTCTTTGTTTCCTTACGTACGAGATTTGGTACAGAGGTTAATGGGGCGAATTAAGAAGAAAGGCACATACATTTTATCCATTAATAATAATAATAATAATAATAATAATAATAAAAACCTCCACAACCGCGAGGTGTGCAATCTCAGGGAGTACTTTCTCCACACCGAGGCAGAGATGCACCGCGATGTGGTCACGGTGGACAGGGGTCTGACGCCGCTCTCCTTGGCTAACGAGAACTGGCGCATACCTGTAGTGCTCAGTACCAATGACCGCAGGGTTGTATGGCAAGGTAAGGAACTTCACGGACGCTTTTATCGGGCCCTCCATGGACCTGATGTGGACTTTGAAGCGTCCGTGGCCTGGCTGCGCTTCGGTAACCTCTTTGGGGAAACCGAAGGGTTTGTATGTGCAATTATGGACGAGGTCATGATGACGAACAATTACAGAAAATACATAATGAAGGATAGAACGGTAGACATATGTCGGGCGTGTCGCCGTCCTGGAGAAACTATCCGTCACATTGTCTCTGGTTGTTCTCATCTGGCTAACGGCGAATACTTACACAGACATAACCAAGTGGCCAGGATTATCCACCAACAACTGGCCTTGAAATACAATCTTGTGGAATCGGAGGTACCGTACTACAGGTATGTGCCCGACTCAGTTCTCGAAAATGGTCATATCACACTATACTGGGATCGGTCTATCATTACAGACAGGACTATTGTAGCCAATAAGCCTGACATAGTGGTGATAGACCGATCAGAACGCCGTGCAATGATTGTTGATATTACTGTCCCGCATGACGAGAACCTAGTGAAAGCTGAGAAAGAGAAACTAACCAAGTATCTAGACTTGGCTCACGAGGTTGTCGCCATGTGGAATGTGGACTCGGCAATCATTGTACCGATAGTCGTGACTACTAATGGTCTTATAGCCAAGAGCCTCGACCAACATCTTTCCAGGCTCTCATTGGGTAGCTGGGTCAAGGGCCAGATCCAGAAGGCTGTACTCCTGGGCACGGCTCGCATCGTCAGGAGGTTCCTCTCTCTGGGGCCCTGACCGCCGGTTTCTTGGACCCTGTTCCCGAGACCGGTGGAACGCTATTTTTTGTATTTTTAAATGTTTTTTTATTTTTGTTTTCATAGTTAAATATTTAAAAATGTAAATAATATGGACCTAAATGAAATAAATAAATAATAATAAATCATTTATTGACCATAAAAAAACACAGTAATACTATTCGTAATAAAATTGAGTTACATTCACAGGGTATATGTCACCGTAAGATTGTAAAAACCGTTAGATTATAATCTAACTCGCGAAATTGTAAACTGTCGAATGATTACAATATAACGGATTTTTTTTCGGTAGATTGTAATCTATTAGGTTTACTAACCCGATAGAACCTGTCGAACCCTAACCTCATCTACCAGAAAGAGACAAGAAAACGTAAATACAATGAATATTTCAAAAATTAACATTTTAAACATTGAACGGTTCACAATCTTTCGACTGTTTACAATCTATCGAAAAAAAATCGTTAGATTACAATCTTACGGTTTTTACAATCTTACGGTGACATATACAGTGATTAATCAATAATAATTACCCTTAGAAATTATACAAAGCAATACAATACAATGGAAAGTGTTATGTTTGGAAAAAGCACTTTATTCTTCAAACCACAGACCACACTGACATTTACATTTTTAGGTTACATAGTGTAGCTACATACTAGAATTAACATAGAGTAGTTACAACAGACTACAGATCATAACACTCTCCTGCTTTAAATTTCACATACCTTAAATTTTTATGTGATTAACTACAAATTAAGTCTATCAGGTTTTTTCCTAATTCTTACAGATCTCTTTAACACCACTGGTGACGATTTTGTCTTTTGCGGAGAACTAAATATTTCTTTAGACTGAGACTCGGTTGGTACTACATTTGTCTCAACAGAAGGCAAAATCTCACTTTCCTGTACAACAGGTTCACTACCTGAACTATGCGGCTTAGAAACAACACATGAACTTGGTACAACTGTATCATTACATACATCTGTCAATTCTTTACCATCAAACACTATATCATTATCATATGTATCAACATCAGTTTCATTTATATTATTGTCCAAAATCTGATTAATATGTCTTTTCCAAATTATATTTGTATTTAGCAATTTAATTAAATATGTAACTGGACCAAGTTTTTTACATACTATTCCTTCTATCCACCTATTACTATTACTTCTGTAATCTCTAGCTAATACACTTTTTCCTATTTCCAATTCCCTTACTCTACTACCCCCTGCATACTTCTTTTGTAAATCCTGCTTATATTGGACATGTTTTCCAATATCCGGTTTTAATAAATCAAATTTAGTTCTTAAATTTCTTTTAAACATCAAATATGCTGGACTTTCACCTGTTGTCATATGTTTACAATTTCTGTATGTTAACAAAAATGAATTTATACAATCATTTATATTTTTCTTTTCATAAACTGCTTTTTTAATACACTTCTTTATTATTTTAACTGCACTCTCTGCTAACCCATTTGTCTGAGGATTATACGGTGGTGAAAATGATTGTTTTATCCCCAATTGTTTTAGAAATGATGTGAATTCCATGGAATGAAATGGAGAACCATTGTCACTATAAATTAAATCAGGAAATCCAAAAGTACTAAACAACTTTTTTAATATTTTAATTACTTGACTTGCTGACGTTGAAGTTACTTCCTCCACTTCAATCCACTTAGTGTACGCACACTCTAACACAAAATAAAATTTGCCATGTATAGGGCCTAAGTAATCTACATGTAAGCGTGACCATGGATTTTTAGGATAGTCCCACACATGTAAGTTTACTTTATGTGGGTTGGGCCTTTCCAATATACAAGTAGTACAACTGTTTGCCATTAATTGGATATCATTATCAATAGAAGGCCACCAGAAATAACTCCTGGCTACTGATTTCATTTTAACAATACCTAAATGTGTTGAATGAAGTTCTTGTAAAATATTAGAAATGAACTTATTAGGTATTACAACTCTATATCCATACATAATTATTCCTTGTTCAACTGACAATTGTTCTCTTTTAAGAAAATAAGGTTTTATGTTATCATCCTTAATATAGTTTGGCCACCCTTCATTTATAAAATTTAACACTATTTTTAGCACTGGATCTAAAGCAGTTTCTTTCCTCACTGAGTTATAATCAATAGGTAAGCTTACATTATCCTTCAAAAAATTTAAATAGGAATATTCAGAACTTTTACATTCAACTCTTTCTAATGGTAACCTTGATAATGCATCTGCGTTATTATGCTCTGATTTGACATAAACAATATTGTAATCATAGCCAGACAGCAATAATGCATACCGCTGAAGTCTACTTGCTGCTATGGTAGGTATACCCTTTTTAGGGCCAAAAATGCTCACTAATGGCTTAGAATCTGTAATTAAGGTAAATTTACGACCCCACAAGTATTGATTGAACTTAGTTACACCAAATATCAATGCTAAAGCCTCTTTGTCTATTTGACTGTATTTCTTTTCAGCATCATTTAACGTCCTAGACATAAATGAGATAATACAGCACCTACCCCATAGGCACTAGCATCACATGCCAAATATAATTCTTGTGACGGATCATAGTGAGATAAAATGTGAGTAGATACCATTTTTTTTTTTATACTTTCAAAGGATTCTTTACATTTTTGGTCCCAAATATACTTAGTATCTTTTTTTAATAAATTGTACAATGGTGCTAACACTGTCGACACATTTGGTAAAAATTTCATATAGTAATTGACTAACCCGAGAAACGCTTTCAGTTCTGTCACATTTGATGGATTTGGAGCTTGAATTATTGCCTCAACTTTATTAGGATCGGGCTGTAACCCCTCTTTTGACAAAATATACCCCAAATAATTTATATTATCTGCAAAAAATATACATTTATCTATACTAACAGTAAGACCCATTTCTTGTAGTTTTCCAAAAACAAACATTAAATTTTCATAATGTTCCTGATCAGATTTCCCTGTTATAACCACATCATCCATCAAAACTGCTATACCTGGTCTTC